>CM028133.1:662081666-663375833 GCA_016271365.2 Neoceratodus forsteri
TGGTACCTCCGGGCCCCCTGCCACTTCTTTGAAGTACCAGGAGCTCTTGCCCTCTTTTCCTTGGCCCCGTCCCTCTTCTCCAGTGTGGGAGATCTTCAGCTTTCTGTCTGTGAGTTCTGCCACAGGCTACCTTTGTGGGTCCCACCTTCGCCTGAACCTCTCTGCTGAGATTAAAAAGGGGACCCTCTCTGTTTTGCGTTTCTTCTTTCTTCAAATTGCAGAGACCCTCCTGGGTCCTTGTTTGCTCAAAGTCCTTCAGACTTCAAGGCTCAGGAACTTCCTTGAGGTCTCCTTTTCCTATTAACTTCACCTCCCCCGGTGGTGCTAAAGATAGGGTTTTATCCTCTTAACACCCTGTGACTTTCCCCTTGGGTGCTGAGGTGAACTCCGATGGGAAAATGGGATCTTATCTGTGTCAGTCTTCGCCATTTATCACTAGTGGGTATAGCGCACCGGAGCTAGTACCCCGCGGGAGACCTTTTTTTTTTTTATCTTATCATGGGCGGAGTCGACGCAGAGCCTGTGCCACCCTTGAGGCCAGCGTTCCACGTGGCGCTCGAGGGTTGGCCATTAGCTGCCGTCGACTCCGCCCCAGCCACGGTTCTTACCCTCCCGCCGTCTAGTGTGGTACCTCATGAGAGACTCATAGTTTGCGGCCTAGTCCATCGATCCTTCCAAGCGTTAGCACCGTGATACTTGCTTCGGTTCTGCTCGCCTGCTCGACATCTCTTCAAGTTACTGGTAAGACCTTTCCTTTTATTAAGCGGTGTCGAGTACTGTTTCTGTTTTGTTTTCTGTTTGACCATGTCTAGTCTGGGGGGGCAAGAAGACATCGAAAGCAGGGCAGCCCCCTATACGTCGGTGCCCTGTGGCAGCCTCTGTTCCATGAAGGACCAGCATGACCGTGGCTTTGCCGCCCGGCCCCAACCACTATATGGATAACTGTGACATTTGCTTCTCGATGGACCACTGTGTAATTGAGAACCGCGTGTTGAAGGATGGACATGCACCATCGACTTTCGGAGGACGAATGCACAGTCACCGGGCCAAGGCGAGGATTCTTGACCCTTTCGGGTCCCCTCCCAGTCCTATACAGCCCATGGAGGAGGGACCCCCGCCTCTTTTAGCCTTTCTGCGGCGGGGGTTTCTTCCGAGGTGCAGGAGGCCCAGGCCGGCCCCCTTGGGGGTCAGATGGTAAGCACCGCAACGGCAGTCGCCTCTTCGGTGGCGAAGGCTCCCTCAGTGTCGTGTTCCAGGCCATTCGTGGCCGGGCCGGCACTGTCCTCGGTGCCATCTCATGGCGCCTCTCTTAGCCCTGGCATCACTTGCGTCACTGTGGGCTTTGAGCGTGGCACCGCGGTCGGTGTCGGGCCTTCTCTTGACGCTGCTGGCACCTCTGATACTGCTCGAGGCATCAGTTATTGGCGGTCCCAGGGGTGGTGGTTTGGATGTTTCTGGGCCTGATTTTGGTCCCGCACCATCCCTGTCCTTGCGCTGGGATGGGGTGGCGCCTGTGATCGGGCCGCCTGCCGCCGGGCGCCACGAGCGGCATCGAGTGTTGTGCAGCGGCGTGTCTGTGGCCTGACTTTGGTGCCGCTTGGCGCCGGGTGGGTGTCGGGTCAGGCATGGTGTGCCGTGTTGGGTTTGGTGGTCGGTGGCAACAGGGGGAGCGCGGAGCTGCGCTTGGGGTCGTGCCCGACTCCGGTGCTGCTCGCGGCGCCAGGGTGGGTGTCAGCGGGTGTGGGGCTGTGCTTCCCTGGCGATGCCGATCTCTGGGTGCTCCGCTCAGGGTCCAGGAACTGAGGGGCTTGGGAGTGGTCTGGCATCGACCTCGGAGCCTGCCTCTTCGGAGGAAGACTCTTGAGTCTGATCCAGACTGGCTGCCAGGTTCTTCAGAATCTTCGACCCCTCTGTTTCCAGCACCTTGGTCCCCACTCATCCTCTCTCTGGCGCCGATTGTCACCGTGGACCTTAGGGTCAGGGTCTGACCAGCCAGCGGTGGTCCCATGACTACTGCTGTGCAACCTGAGGTCACTGGCATTGCTGATCTTACTTCGAGATACAGCTCTTGCAGCAGGTAACACTATTAGGACTGTAGCTGGCAGGCGTCAGGACCCCACGGAATTCTTCTAGCTAGCTATCTTCAGTGGGGACCGCCCCCGACGTCGGTCCCGCCTCCGACGTCAGGCGTAGTACAAAAGGGGGTGGTCCCGCCAGATTCCCTAGTTCTTTCCCGCCTGGCCGACTTGCATGTCTCGATCCTTCGCTCGCTTCTTCCACAAGGACGCACAGTTAAGTTCTTCCTTTGGGAAAAGTTCTTTTCCAGCCCGATTGCTGTCTGATGTCCTCTCCAATCTCCGTTGAAGGCCATCCCTCGAAGTGCGCCTGTGGGAAGCAAATCCCGTTTAAGGATCCGCATTCGGCCTGCGTCCGGTGCCTAGGCCCAGACCACGACACCCGGTCATGCACGTTCTTCCAGGGTTTCAACAGCCGGACCCGGATCCGTCGCCAGAAGGCTCTACAGGCGTTTTTGCTTGAAGAGAGGATCAAGGCCGTGGACTCCTCCAAGGGAGAATCTGCAGAGAAGGCCGCAAACACTCAGGAAAGCACAGGAGAAGGTTTCTCCAGTCCCCGGCCCAGGGCCTCCGACTCGTAGCTCCGCCCTGGTCCGACTGTTCATCCTCCCGGGCCTGTTCTCGGTCTCCCCCCGCTGCGGTGAAGAAACCTTCGTGATCCTCTTCCTCTTCACAGGCCAAGACCTCCAGGCCCCCACCTTCGTCCTCCAAAATCCTGGTTAGGTTTGGGGACCATCATCATCGCCACAAGTCGGGTTCCCGCCATTCTGAGCCCGAGGTCAGGTCTGCCTCCTGCCTCCTCCTCCCCAGCGGAAGACCAAGGAGCTTACCTCTCTCAAGAGACCGTTGGATCCGACGTCGGCCTCTCACCACAGGTCCCAGGAGCCGTCGACCGCCAGACGTCCGTCGCCGGTCAGGCCTACGCCCTTCGGTCGTCGGCAGGGGGGCCGATGTCCACACCGGTACATGTCGAGGAAAGGACCCCGACGCCTCCTGCCGATGTCGGTCAGGAGACTGTTACGGAGGAGGAGTTGACGCAGCCCGAGGACCAGACGGGTGAACCCGGTCCAGTCACACCTCCCAGGGGACCCTCCCCTCAGCCTGAGGAGCCAACGCCGGAACCCGACGACCGACCACCGGCACCCGGTCCATCGTCGGGTCTTTGCATTTCGGAGGTCAAAGAGCTCTTCACTTACTGGTGGGATACCATTAAAAAGGATATGGTTCCCGCACCTCCTCCTCTTCCTCCTCCTCCTCCTCCTCCTCCTGACTCCTCCGGCTCCTGCGCCCCCCACACCATCTGGGGCTGCAGGCCGAGTACCTCCCCAGGAGCCTACGGATCCTCCTAGGGGGAGACCAGACAAAAGGAGACCTCCATCTAGATCTTCTTCAGGGTCACCCAGCCCCAAGAGACCCAGAAGACGCCGCCTTTCGCCTTCGACGGAGGACACGGGATCGGAATTCTCAGGATCCAGATCCCCCTCTCCGATCCACATCCCTCTCTGGACCCACGTGGAGCTTCCTAGATCTCGATTACCCATCGTCTCTCTGAGATCATGCGACATATCCAAGAGAACATGGGCTGGGATGCGGAAGAATTAGACCCCGAGAGACTACGCCTTGCCAGGTATCTTTGGCAGAAAGATCCTAAGCCTGTGGTGGTACAACCCTTGGTGGACACTTTTGTGGACGTCACCAAGGCAGCGTGGAAGCATCCACACTCGCTCCCGGCGATGCCGAAGAAGGGTGACCACCTGTACAAGGCTCCGAAGGAGGATCAGTACTTGGCGCAACATCCTCTGGCCGACTCTCTGGTCATAACAGCCTCTCATGACCGGTCCCAGAGACCGCAACATTTGAGCACCCTGCCACCGGACCCCGAGTCCAAACAGCTGGACGCTATAGGCAGGCGCACCTATGCTTCTGCTACGTGCGCCATCAGATCCCTGAACTACTTGACCCACCTGGTGCAGTTCCAAAACGCCTTGTGGGAGCAGGGACTGGATGTGGCAGAAAAATGCCAGAAGGTGAGCAGAAGGAGGAGATGTTACAGCCTCCTCCGCACGGGTTTGGACATAGGGAACCCAGGTGCTGCGAGTCACAGATGATTCCGCGGACTCCTCGGCCAGAGCGGCAGCTTCAGCATGAGTGTTTCTGGAGACACTCATGGCTTCGCAGTCTCCGGGAGCTACCTCCAGACGCCCAGAAGAATATCATGGACGCCTTTTTCGAGGGAGAAGTTCTCTTTGGTGAGCCCTCTGAGAAGGTTCTCACCAAGCTCCAAGAGGCGGGAAAGCGGTGAGGTCGGTCCAGGCAATGTACCGACGAGGCTTAGTTCCTTCGGAGGAACCAAAGCGTTCCGTGGACAGACGCAGAGACAACAGTCCCAAGACCGTCCACAGCAGATGGGCTCTGTTCCCGAGAGCCCAGGGTAGACAGCCCGCGAGCCGGGCCAGCGCCCAACTAAGCTGCCCAGCTCAAGGGTCCCTCAGCCACCATACCCTGATTCCTTTCCGCCCCCGCCCTCAGGATCAACGGGACATCAAGGTCGGGGTCGACATGCTAATTACCTGCCAGGATGGCAGTATATAACTACTGACAGGTGGGTTCTTCAGTTGGTCAAAAGGGGCCACTTTATAGAATTCACAGGCAAGCCACCCTCGAGGCCTCCTCTGCTCTCCCATTACTCTGGTCAGCACAAACTGCTTATCAGGCAAGAGATACTTGCGCTCCTGAAAAAGGGAGCGGTAGAGTACGTTCCAGAGAACCAGAGAGGGTTCGGATACTATTCTCACTTCTTTCTGGTTCCGAAGAAAACAGGGGACCTCCGTCCAATCCTGGACCTCAGCGACCTCAATCTGTCTGTCGCCTAGGCGATTTCGCATGGTGACTCTTCAAGGTCTGATTCCCATGCTAAAGAAGGACGTCTCTAGCGTCCCTAGACATGCAGGACGATACCTGCATATCCTCAGCTCCAACGCACAGGAGGTTCCTGCGCTCAGTTTCTCGCCACCATTTCCAGTTCCGAGCTCTTCCGTTCTGACTGTCATCGCCCCCAGGGTCTTTACCAAATGCATGGCAGTCGTGGCAGCGTTTCAAAGGAGACAGGGCCACTCGTGTTCCCTTACCTGGATGATTGACTTCTCATGGCCGCCTCCAAAGAGGCACTGTTGATGGCTATTCAAAGCACTCAGGAACTGTTTCAGTCCTGCATCCTCATCGACTCACTAGAAGTCACTCCTCGCATCAGTCCCAGAAATTGCAGTTCATAGAGCAGTTCTGGACACCGTCCGGGAGAGCCTTCTCCCGATCGACAGAGCTGAACGATCAGATCCCTCATCAGGGATCTTCAAGAAGAACCCCGTCCCCGCCAGGTCCTTTCTTGCTCGGACACATGGCTGCGGCCATTCCAACCGTCCCTTTGGCAAGGCTCCACATGCGGGTGACCCAGTGGATGCTCAAGGTGCAGTGGGACCAAAGGCAAGACCACATGCAGCATCCGGTCAGAATCACGAATGCTGTGATTCGAGACTGGCAGTGGTGGCTAGACCCAGGGACACTCTCTGCGGGTGTCCCGTTTATAGCGCCGTCCCTGGAGGTAATCCTCACCACAGACGCCTCAGGGCTGGGGTGGGGTGCACACCTGAACGGGGTGAAGTCCCAGGGAACATGGACCCCTCAGGAGGCTCACCTCCACATCACTGTCCTGGAGATGAGGGTGGTCCTATATGCCCTGCTGGCTTTTCAGTCAGAGATCCCGTCCAGTACTCTTCTGCTTCAGACAGACAACACGGCGGTGATGTATTACTTCAACAAACACGGAGGCACACACTCTTACACCCTTTGTAGGGAGGCAATGAGAGTGGGATTGGTAATCCGACACGCGCGAACCTGATTGCAGTTCACGTTCCCGGCGTGGACAACACAATCGCGGATGGCCTGAGTCGCTCCCAGGCCATGGTCCACGAATGGGAACTCCTTCAAGAGGTAGCGGAGGATCTGTTTCTACGATGGGGAACTCCAGAGTTGGACTTGTTCGCTTCCCCATCCAGCGCAAAACTGCCCAATTTTTGCTCGCTAGATCCAGGGCCTGGTGTTTTCTGGCGAGACGCGTTGTCCCTCTCCTGGGCGAACAGATTCCTCTACGCCTTCCCTCCCTTCTCGTTGATCCAGAGAGTTCTTCTCAAACTGCGCAGGGAGCACGCAACAATGATCCTGGTAGCCCCTTTCTGGCCCAGGCAGTTATGGTTCCCCTTGCTAACGCAGCTGTCCCAGGAACCTCCGCTCCCGTTGCCTTTCAGCTCCCATCTCTTGTCTCAGGAGAAAGGTTCACTGGTCCATCCGGACTTACGTTCACTGAACCTGCATGCATGGCTCCTAGAGACATAGCCATTTTGCGACACGGGGTCTCGCACGAGGTGGTGGAAGTCCTTTCTGCGGCCAGAAAGCCGGCAACGCATGCGACGTATGCCATGAAATGGTGCCGTTTTTGTTTGTGGTCGCAAGCACGCGACCTTTCCCCTCTAGGTTGCCCGGTGAAAGCGGTGTTAGATTACCTGCTCTCCCTTTTCCAGTCGGGTCTAGCCTACTCCTGTATCAAAGTGCACCTCTGCGCTATTTCTGCTACTACTCCGTGGACAGCGACAGTGGCACAGTTTGATGTCTCAAGACTTTTGAGAGGGTATTACACCTTAGGCCACCCATTAAGGACCCTGTCCCCCATGGGATTTACTCTTTGTCCTAGAACAACTCACGCTCCCCTTTGAACCTGCCGTGATTACAGCTGCTTTCTGTCTTGGAAAACGTTATTTTTAGTTGCTGTTACGCCAGCAAGGAGAATTTCTGAGCTTCACGCCTTATGTGTAAGGAACCCTATTTGATTTTCCACCAGGACAGAGTGTCCCTAAGGACTAATCCTAAGTTTTTCCTAAGGTGGTCTCCACCGTCACCTCAATCAGGACATTGACCTGCCTGTCTATTTTCCTAAGTACTCCAGTAGAGGAGAAGCGCTTACTTCACACCCTGGATGTTCACGCTGCCTCAAGGTACTACCTATACAGAACTAAACAGCTGTAAATCAGAGCAACTCTTCGCTTCCATTGCTGAGAGGATGATAGGCCAACCAGTATCAAAGCAGTCACTTTCTCTGGCTTGTCCAGTGTATATCATACTGCTACAATACCAAACAGAAGCCCCTCCGGGTACAGTCCGGGCCATTCCACAAGGGGTGGCTACCTCTTTGCAGCACTGTGTAACGTTTCCACCTCTGTCATTTGTGCTGCAGCTACTTGAGCTCTGTACACACTTTTATCAGGCATTATAGCCTGGACATTGCCCCTCACGGGCGAAGAGCCGTTTCGCCTGGCCATGCTACAGGGTCTCCTGTCCTAGAGTCAGGATTCGCATGGATATTTTACAATCTCCTCCTCCCAGTATGCTTACAAGTGTTATTGCTTGGAAATCAGTCCTAATAGTAGTTAGTTTGCTGCAAGAGCTGTATCTCGAAGTAAGATAGTACAGTTTTACATAAGAACTTACTGTAACAGTAGATCTTCGAGAACAGCTCTTGCAGCAGGTACCTTCCGCCCACCTTCCCTTGGAGGAGGCATGACTTTCAGAGCCTTGGCAGGGGCTTTTGCCCTTCGCCTTCTGATGATGGATCCTCAGTCTCCTTCTGATGTCATCCTGCGCCGGAAGTCTCCGCGCGGAGAACTGGGAATCTGTGGGACCGCCCCTTTGTACTACGCCTGATATCGAGGCGGAATCGACGGGGCGGTCCTCATGAAGATAGCTAGCTAGAAGAATTTGGGTCCTGATGCCTGCCGGCTTCAGTCCTAATAGTGTTACCTGCTGCAAGAGCTGTTCTCGAAGATCTACTGTTACGGTAAGTTCTTACGTAACTGTACTTTCCTCCAGTTGGGGCACCTCCCTCCATGGTGTGTTTGGACAGCCCAAGTTTGGGCAGCCCAGGGCGCACCAGGAGGGGGATGGTACGGTTCCCTGGGTTGACTCTCGGAGGCTGCCCGGAGTTGCCAGCTACCCAGGCTGGTGGCTCGAGGCTGAGGTCCCTCTCTGATTCCGGAAGGTTGAGAGGTAGAGGTGTGGCTGATGCGCCCAGAACCGTGGGTTTTGGGAGGAGTCGGCGCAAGACCCTCGCTTTTCCTGGAGGAGTCCCCTGAGAGGGACTTTAACTGCTGAGGTCAGGTGCCGCCCTTCTGACTCCTCCGCACGGTCCTGGTTACGCCACGGGGGATTTCTTCCTTTGGGCCCAGCTTTGACCATTCCGACCCAGTTGAACGGCTGTTAGCTGCGGCGGCCTTCAGATTCCCTTCCCCACGAAGGGTTTCCTGTTGGCCCCACTGCCCTGACAAAGACCATTCTCCTGTTGCCAGGAGCCTGTCCCCTGAGCCTCTGTCTCCATCCCAGTTGTCCCAGGTATTCCCGGTCCTCATGGACCTCTCACCTGGGAACAGTTCAGAGGTTCTGCTGCACATTTCCCACCTACCTCCATGCCCTGGACCAGCAGGTGTTCACCACGCCCCATGCAGTGGGACACTGAACCTGGGAGTGCTTCATCATCTTCTCCCTCTAAGGAGGGAGAGGAACCTTTGGTCCACATCTCCCCAGCGTCTGATCTGTGCTCCTATCAGCGCTTCCTTGCGAGGACGTTAGACGAGCTTCACTTTACCGCAGTCCCAGTCAGCAATCCCAAGCATGTGACGCGCGCCTTCTTAGGCGAGTACAGTGTGGCCCACCTGGTGGCTCCCGACTGACCTATTCCTATTTAGGAGTCATCACATCGGCTCTGGCTACGTCCCTTCTCCACCGTACCAGCCCCAAGGGACCTACGCCAGTGGTATTGCGCTCCCCCTGGGTCTCCAGGTTCTTTGCCTCATCCCTCTTCGGGCTTGACCTCCCTGGACACCCCCTCTGGGCCTCACGCCCCTTACCGTGACCGTGACCGCCCCCTTGACTCGGATTCTGCGGATTTCGATTTCTGGGGGAGATGAGTGTTCTACTCGGCACGGATCTCTCTTTCTATCGCAGTACATCAGGCCCACTTTGCAACCTACAGCAGGTTCTTGTGGTCTAGGTTAGTCAGCTCCTAGCCTCAGTGCCTGATTTGGATGAAACCAGGCAAGCTTTACAACAGCCATTAACAAACTTTTAAACTAAAACCCGGGGGAGAGATCAGTGACAGAAGATCCTGTTCTCTAAAGAGACCTACTACGGACATTTCTGAGTGTGAGGTACTCAGTTTAAATGCTAGATCTTTAAATCAGGTTAAAATGGCTGAACTAGAAGCTATGTGTCAACTGAATAAATATGGACTCATCTCCATTACAGAAACTTGGTGGGATCCTGATACTTCTTGGATCCAGCACATCCCAGGGTATAAACTGTATCATAAGGACCGCCAGGGACAAATGGGGAGGGGTATGTCTATATGTTAGAGACGACATATCATCATTTCAAATCCCCTCAACGAGCGGTACTGAATCAATCTGGGTGAACATCCAGTTTAAGGGTTACCCACAGCTGATGGTAGGGACATGCTACAGGCCCCCAACATCAAATAAAGAATATTCTACTTGCTTAAATAATGAAATCTTAGATATGGCCTCTAAAGGAAAAATCCTTATACTGGGTGATTTCAACCTGCCTACTATAAATTGGTATTCTTTAACTGGAAGTACGCAGGCCGAGAAAGACTTAATCACACTCATGGTTGATATGGGCCTTGAACAAATCGTTACAGAACCAACACGAGGTGACAATATACTGGACTTGGTTATTACTAATATAGGAATTTAATATCCAAAGTTATAATTGGTGCCCCACTAGGATCAAGTGATCACTCACTACCATTTCCTTACACTGTCATTTTGTCATCATATCACCAACTGTACTGAATTGAAAACTATAAAAGCTAATTTCAATGCTATTAATAACCAATTAAACTCAATTCCTTGGGATACAGCACTATCCTCTCTTACCATGGAAGAATCCTGGGACTTTTAAAACTACCATTTATAACTCAGAAAAATTATATGTTCCTATAACAAAAAATATAATAAAAGGGGAAAATACCCTGTGGTTTAACAAAACTATCAAAGCCTTAATTAAGAAGAAGCAGAGGCTATTTGCACGAAGTTAAAACAACAAGGAGACACCAGAAAATTATTGTTCACTCAATACAGGGAAACCTCTAAAATCACTAAAACAAGCTATTCTGCAATCTAAAAAGAAACTTGAGTTTCGCCTGGCCCATACCAAAACAACTATAAATCACTATTTTCCTACCTTAATAATAAAAATAAATAATAGACACATGGGGCCCCATGCATACATGACACAATTATATCTACAGACAGAGATATGGCAGACACATTTAACACGCAATTCTGCCTAGTATTTACCAATAAAGAGGTTCCTAAACGATTCAAACTCATGAACAATGTTACCCTCTTACATCATCACCGAGGATGATACACTAAAAGCAATTTTATCCCTAAAACCTAATTCCAGTCCAGGTCCTGATAACATCAGCCCCGATTTCTATAGAGACAGCTGCTGCTATTACTAAACCACTCTCAATTATATTCAACAACCTTATATGAGGGAATTATCCTCAGACTGGACAATGGTACTGTAGTCCCAATCTTAAGAAGGGTAACCATTCTAGACCAGAAAATTACCATCCGATAAGTCTGACTTCTGTTATAAACAAGATCATGGAGAAAGTTATTAAGAATCTACTAGAGTACTTATCTATTGGGGTAACTTGACTGACACTACACAACATGGCTTTAGACAGGGATACTCCTGTACTACTAACTTGGCTTCCTTCTATAATCATGTCAGTACGGCATTGGATAATGGCATCCCTATGGATGTGATACTTGACTACAGTAGAGCATTCGACAAAAGTCCTCATGACATCCTACTTGACAAAATGAATGATATGGGATTCTCTTACTATATAATTAACTGGGTGTCAGGTTGGTTGAATGGAAGATATCAGCAAGTCAGAATTAATGGCTCACTTTCCCACTCACTGAGTGTGACCAGCGGGTCCCGCAGGGGTCCGTGTTGGGACCCACCCTGTTTAACATCTTTATTAGTGATCTGCAGCCTAGCCCTGAAAATGTTCTCTCAAAATTTGCTGATAACACCAAGCTGTGTGGCTCTGTTCTTACATCGACAAACAGAGAAACCATGAGGAATAACTTAAAATCCATCGAAGAATGGGCAGTTTTAAACAAAATGACACTCAACTCAGACAAGTGTCATGTTGTACACTTTGGTAAGAACAACCCTAGGCAGACTTATTTTCTGAACAGTGTGGCCCTTCATGTGTCACCATTAGAACGTGATCTCGGGGTAATCATTAACAATAAACTATCATCTAGTGGTCATTGCAGGATGATAGCTAGGAAATCTAACGCTTTGCTCACTCGAATCCAATGTTTGTTTGTGTCTAGGACACAGGAATGCACAATCCCCTTGTACAGAGCTTATGTCAGGCCCCATCTGGACTATGGATCCCCCTGCTGGAGTCCCTACCTGGGGCAAGACATTGACAGAATTGAGAGGGTGCAGAGAAGAGCCACAAAAATGGTCCCTTATTTATCCGAACTTGACTACGAGGAAAGATTAAGAGTTATCGGTTACACTCACTATGCACAAGACTTACTAGAGGTGACCTTCTCCTATTGTACAAAATCAAGAATTCTCAGGAGTTAATGCACCACTGTGGCTTACATTTCTCTTCCAGCTGGACTTCCCACAGTATCATAACAACCAGATATTTGTATCTAAAGCTAAAACAACAAAAAGGTTAAACTACTTTACAGTAAGAACCCCCAAACTGTGGAATCTCCTTCCACAATACTTAGTGGACAGTAGCTCTAATATAGTCTTCAAAAAGGGGCTGGATTGTTGGCTCGAGTCTAACAACTTCAAGGTATAATTATCCCACCAATGTGGTGGGGGACAATCTCGATGGGCAGTAGCCTTCTTTTGTCCTTTGAAACCAAGTGAAACCAAGCCATTGCCCTCTCTGCGCAGGGCCTGGAGCTAGCAAGGCACCAAGCAAGGGCATTGTATGACGCCAGTAAGGAGGCATCCAGAGTGGTAGGGACAGTGATCTGCCTTCGGCGGACGGCATGGCTTCACCTATCCCGGTTATCATCCTTGACCCGACGTAGAGTGATTTACTCCGCATAACGGAGAACACATCTTTTCTCCCGAAGGGGGAGACTGAGGTTTTCAGGGCATCCCCGTGTTGCCCAGACCTCCACAGGCCTGTAAGGGTTCTCCCCTTCAGTGTCTCACCCACTGGAGGCTAAGGGACCCTAGTCCTTTAGGGTAGTTCAGGGTCCTCTTCGAGGGGGTCTTGCATTACTCATTTGGTGATGAATGGTGAAGATTGACACAGATAAGCTATGAAAACTATGTACCTACCGTAATTCTTGATCTTTCTGTGTATCTTCACCATTCATCACTAAATCTCATCCTCCTTCCCCTGTGGGCCTCGGTCTGGACTTCCTCCTCCCTCCCCTCCCCGTGTGTCTTCTTTGTCTTCGCCTCCTCTCCCTCTGGATTAGGGTGGGAGGGCCTGTGGAGACACATGGGTGAATCCTTTGGGGTTTTATGGAGATCTGGGGCCTCTTTTCTCCTTATTCTGGGAGTTCGGCAGTGTGGGCCCTCCTCCTCCCCCACTTCCTCAGTATATATTTTATTTAGAGACTCATAATTTGAACTCTTTCCCCTTATGCTTTGTGGCTATTTGAAATGTCCCTTTGGGAGGGAGGGAGGGGGAGAGCTTGAGACACACCCTCAGCCTGCACCCTCTATTGTCTGGTCTTCTAGACCTAGGCTACTTGCAACTTCTGCTTGCCTCCTGTAGTTGAGCTCTATAGTCCAGGGCTGGACTATAGTCTTCTAAAGATGTCAGTATGCATTTCGCCCTGGGGTGCTGCTCTTTTTCCCCACCTCTCCTCCCTCTCCTTCCTCCTTTTTTCTCCTTCCAGAGACTGGGGCCCTTCTCCCCAATTTCCTGTTTTAATCACTTCTTCTGTCTCTCAGTCATTTATTTCTCCTTTTAGTTTATTATTCCTTTCCTTTATCTATCTCTTAGGCTCTCTTGCCTCAACCCACCCTCCCTCCCTCCCTTCCTTCCTTACATTCTCCGGCGTGTCAGAACTGGGGCTGGGGCGGAGTTGACGGCAGCTAACGGACAACCCTAGAGCGCCACGTGGAACGTCGGCCTCGAGGGCGGCGCCGGCTCTGTGTTGACTCCGCCCATGATGAAAAAAGCTCCGGTGCGCTATACCCACTAGTGATGAATGGTGCAGATACACAGAAAGATCAAGAATTACGGTAGGTATGTAATTTTCATTTCTTTCTCATCTTCTGGCTTAGGAGAGAAGAAGGAACATCTGTCACCAAATGTTCCTCCCCTAGTGGACCTGGGGGTTAGCTTTTCTCCTGTTGGATTCCTCTTGCTGGTGGGGGTTTAGATTTCCCACTCCTCTTTGTAAAGTCCTGTAGTCTGGACTATCACCTTGTCTCAGGCTCTTCCAAAAAAAAAAAGGGTGGGGAATATTTTTCCACCTTAACAAGAGAATGTAGACAGTGGTGTTTTAGTCTCCCTTGGTCCACGGGGACTTCTGGAACATGGGGGCATGCAAGTCTCATCCTGTGCCTCTTCTCCTTCTGTTCTTCTTTTTTCCTTTTCTTCTCTCCTCCTTAGCCTGCCCAGAGGTTGGGGTCCTTCTTCCAGAACAAACTAGGCTCCAACCTCTTTTTCTTATCTGGTTGGTTTATTCTTTTTCAGTTTTTATCCTTTTCTTTGGCTGCACCACCCTCCACCCTTCTTTTTCTGTATGCCTGTTTCCTTCCGCAGCAGAATTGAAGTATTGGAGGGTGGGGGATAACAGTGTTACTGACAAACCGCAAGTGCCACGTAGTGTATCTGCCTTGAGGACGCCACCATTCTAGATGTTGCCCTCCTCCTAGGAGAAAAGCTTTTTAAGTTGAAAAGCTTCCTGTGGTGTCTTAGTGCCTCCGGCTTAGTTACTCACCAGTGATAAATGCTGAAGATATGCAGTAAGATCAAGAATTATGGTAGGTATGTAATTTTCATTTTCTGTGGTGTTTTTGCCACTTTTTAATTTACTTTTGCTTATTAGGACCTCGGTTCCTTCCTTGGACCTGTAGTGCTATTTTATTTAACTTTTAAAAGTTTTTGTCGCTTCCGCTGTGTCTGGGAACCGACCATTTTTTGTTTACATTTTCGTTTTTTATTTGTTAGCGGTTGAGGAACCGACTGATTTTTTTTTATTTTTATTTTTTTTGTCTTAGAACTCTGCTGTGCCTGACACTAAAAGAGGAAGACAGGACCAACTGGTTTTAAAAATTGTATTGGTTGTGGGTAAATAGTGGCTAAAGCTGATAGGCATGATTTGTGCATTGTTTGTCTGGGACCTAGTCACATCTTTGTAAACTGTGACATTTGTAAAATTTTTTGTTGTAAGACTCTGAGAAAAAGGGCCACAAAAACTTGAAAAATGGCTACTCCTTCCTCTCCTTCAGAGCCCACTGAAGAGGCTTCCACTTCAAAAAAAGACAAAATAAAGAACCAGTGGACCCAAAACCACTGAGAAACCTGATTCCTCTAAGTGTAAGGGGCCAGTGGAACTAGCTTCAGAACCGGCTCCTACTAAGAGAAAGCATAACGAAAAACATGTTGTTGCATCGCCTGCTGAAAAAGCAAAGCAGCTCTCAGCAGACAGACTGACAATGCCCTCGGCTGAGGACATTGCCAAGACCCTGAAAATATTACAGGCCCTCCAGGCTGTTATTCCCTTAGTTCCCCCTGGTTTCTACTTCAGCTCTCCCACACACAGGAACTGGTATACGTATATGAGGAACCAGAGGAGGAGGATGAGGAGAAAGGGGAAGGGGAACCATTGAGCCATGAAGTCTCCCCAGAGCAGGACTTCGGTTCCCCTCCCCAGGGACCAGAGGATTATTCATCTCACAGTTCTTTTGAGGGGCAAATGATCAATACCCTCAACCTCTCTGTCCAGTAGTCAGTGGAGGATGAAAAGGAAGCAAACTTCCTGGATATGATGGGGCTCACCCCACTAAAAGACTTTTACTGCCTATCCATAAGTCCCTTAGGAAGGCGGTGTTGAAAATTCTGCAGACCTCCACATCAGTTGCAGAGGTGGACAGAAAGGTGGATAAAAAGTATCAGCTGGACAGATCTAATGCTGACTTTTTACTTATACATCCTGACCATGACGGGGTGGTACAGGCTGCTGCGTGTGATAAGGCTAGGGTGCCTTTAGCGTCCCATCCCCCTGACAAGGACTCCTGGAAGATCGATGCCATGGAAAAGAAAGGGTACATGGCAGCTTCTCTTCTTGTCAGGGAGGCCAGTTTTATGGCTTGTGCAGCATCAGAAAGCCCTTTGGACTATGATGCTAGCCAAGACAGATAAGATTCATGAGGAGGTGGCAGTGGATCTGGCTGAGACCGCCAGAACAGCCCTGGACGCCACAGAATATCAGTTTTATATGCCAATGACACTGCTGCCATGCTTATGGCCCTCACAGTTTCTATGAGAAGGTTTGCCTGGCTTAGAGCCACAAACGTTTCCCAGGATACCCAAACTAGGGCCATGGATTTCTCTGAGGATAACTCTCTAGGGACAAATCAGAGTCCCACATGAAAAAGTGAAAAGTACAAGACCACCTCACAGGAGTAATTCTGCCAGGGACAGACCTTCCACTTTCTATAGATCCCAGACTAGGGAATGCAGGGGTCGTGGTAGGGGGTCCTACTCCAGGCCTTTTTTCTAGGCCCATGCACTGCCAAACTACCAACAAACCAGAGGGTACTTCAGAGGTAGGGCAGAAGGGCCATGAGACGGTCCGACCCAGACCCCAGGCTAAGGCCTAGTCGAAACAGAACCGCTGATGTGCTTATACAGATCGCCTCTCCCTACCAGTAGATAGCAGGCTGGCTTACTTCCTCCAAGCTTAGCAGTCCATCACCACACAGAAGTGGGTTTTGGTGGTAATGAGCCAGAGCCTGTCCCTAAGTTTCAAAACACTCCCCAGGCTGAGAAGCAGAATTTTTTCTCCAGTAACCCCATGAGAAAAGGTTTGTCTGGAATCAGAGGTTACAACCTTCTGCTCATCAGAGCAGTATGATCCCGACTGGCTGGCATCCCTGGATCTCAAGGATGCCTATTTCCACATCCCAATCCGACCCAGTCACAGAAAGTACCTGAGGTTCAGACTGCCCTCAGGTCACTTATCAGTTTGCAGCCATGCCCTTTGGCCTGACCTCAGCCCCCAGGGCAATCACCAAGTGCCTATTCGTAGTGGTGGCTCATTTGAGAAGGCAAGGGGTCACAGTATTTCGTTACCTAGATGACTGGCTAGTCATAGGACAGTCCCTTTGGCGCACCAGAGACTTCCTTGCTCTCATTCAGAACACTTTGGAATCTCTGGGATTCCTGATAAATGCCCAGCAGTCCGAAGTGGAACCTGTACAGGTCTTGCACTTCATAAGGGCAGAACTGGACACCCTGCAAAGAAGGGCATTCCTTCCTCAGGACAGGTTAAACAGTATCCTGGAGCTAGCAGGATCTTTCAAATTAAAGAGACCCAGGCCAGCAAAACACTTTTTAGGATTGTGGATATGTTGTTCTATCCACACTGTTTGGCATGTCCTTTCCCTTTAAGTATCTTGCTGGAAGGTCTTTAAGCTGGCCCCTCCGACCAACCTGGGTGGTATATGCCTCGGCTCCACCCCTTAACACCAGATCTTACTTTCCGCTGGAAGATTCCGGTTCTCTCCTTACCACTTATGCATTTTGTAGGCCCTGGCTTTCAAATCTATGGATTTACCTAAACTTAAACTCATTAGAGTTGCAGCAAATCGCTTTGTGATATCAACTGCGATGGAGGATAAATCCTCACCCGGTTTCCGCCACCACTGCCCATGCGGGCTAAAGATGTCTCGAGCCGATGTGTGTGCCTCATGCGTCTACTGCTTGGGTGTCGGCCATGATACTCAGGCCTGTTAGATGTGCCGTGTATTTCACCTGAACGTCTTAGACGATCGTCTTGCATGGCTTCCACTGTGCAGACTGGAGAAACAGAATCCACTGGTCAAATCTAAGGAAGCCCGATGGGCGGTCTCCGCGGCTGCAGGGTCCACTGAGGAGCTCGAACAAATGAAGACTTTGAGGAAGAGGTTGCTCGGGCCAGATCGTCGTCTCGATGTTCTTCTTCATACTGCTCCAACTTGGGCTCCACTTTCTGGTTCCTTTGAGAGATGTGCCCATCCCTTCCCACCAAGGACAAGGGCCCTCAAGCGCACATGTTTCTCGGTCCCTTAAAAGGACAAGGAACTGAAAGAAACTTGCCTCGCCAATGATGTTCCTGGATTGTGAGAGATCTCGCCCCAGGAATCACCTGTCTTAACTTTGGTCGAGGTTGCGGCTTCAGCTGCTGGCTTCACTGTTCCCCCATCAGGCCAGCCGGCTCAGACGCTGGACAACCGATCCGGTTGAGATTATTCTCATCCAGTGGACCTGCTGCCGAAGGAGGCCAACAACTCCTTATTCAGGACTCCAGTCCTGCCTGTCACCGAGGAGGAGACCCAGCCTGCTGGAAATCTCATCGGAGACCTGGTCTCTGACCTGGAGGAGCCATGGTCCCCAATGATCTAGATCGAGGTCTCAGACCCTTCAACCAGTAGGCCAAAGAAGGCACACAAGCACTCAAAGATTCTTCTTCATCCTCTTCGGATGTTGAGGCGCTTTGGCAACTCTCTCAATGCTACGAAGACTTAATGTGGCAGAAGCTGATTATGTCCGGCCTGAAGTCGGTCCCGCTTCTACCCTGGCCATTACTTGGCTGTCTCCCTAGGCCGATGCCGACTCCTCAGGAGCCGCCCGCACCTATCCCTCTACCTTCGGAGCCAGTTAAGACCATTCCAGTTTGGCCAGAATCTACCTCTCCACCGATTCTGGTGGAGCCACCACCAAACAGCCCCTTCAGGGCTCCGCCAAAGAATCTCTGCCTGTTTCGGGCCTCCCCATAGGTTTTCCATCACCCTCACTCCCGACTGTCCTAGGCGGGTGGTTGGAGACTCGATGGCTGGCTGATTTATCCAGACTTGAACCTTCATTTTATTTATTTATTTATTGAATCTAAGATTACAATTACCTTTGAGCAGGAACTGCTCATTTACAAAGGTTCCACGTCGAATAAATGGAGGGTAAACATACAGACAAAGGTCGACATATTTGCACAATAAAAAGAAGCAAGAGGATGAGGCTTAGTTAATTACAGTACCTCAAAATGAGCCAGTGTTAGGTAGAATGAGGCAACAGCCATGGGCAACCTTTGAATTAAGAGCTGCTGGCGAGAGGGTGGGGGTAGCCTGGCTGGAAGGCCGAAGTCGAAGGGGAGGGGAGGAAGGTAGGAGCGCATAAGAGAACAGAGGTGAGGGATAATTGTCAGTAAGTGCCAGAGGAGTTGTGTGAGGTAGGGAGTTGGGGGTGAGCAAGGGAGACAGGAGAAGGAGGGCTGGCAAAGGAGGTAGCTGTCCTGACTAAAGTAATGCAGAGAGCGAGGGCCCTGGATTAGGGTGAAGCAGTCACAATGACTAGTTGAAATTAAGTGTAGTCGGAGTTGACCTTTAAAAGGGCCAAGAGCAGCAGCTATAAGCATCTCTTTGTTGAGAGCATTGTACCATTGTGGAGCTTTGAGAGCAAAACACCCTCTGGCCCATTGTAGTCCGCATCTGAGGACCAGGAAGGTTTGTTGTTGTGAACTTCTAGTATGCTGGGTGGTCAGTGAGGAGCTTTTCAACACCAGAGGGGCATGATCCCAGTAGGACCTTTTGGCTAGGAGGCTGGTTTAATACTGGATCCGTCTGAGGAGAGGAAGCCATCCAGCCCGAACGACAGGTCACGTGTGTATAAATCATTCAGCCCCGTTAGAAGCCTGCATGCTTTGTTGACTGCACTGTAATTCCCAAGTGGAGGGTAAAGCAGAGGCAGAGTCAGTAGATTGCTAGCCCTTAATCAATGATGGAGGACAGAACTGTCGGATGGCCAGCCAGAGTGTGTCAGAAGTCATGAGTGTTTGTGCCTGTAGAGCAGGCTTATCCGGATATTGGTGGCTTTTGCAACATAATCAGTGTGCCGATGGTAGGAGAGGGAACTGTCCAATGTAATGCCTAGGTATTTAAATTCAGGAACGTGTTCAAGTATGGTCCCCATTTGCTTTTTTGATGGTGAGGGCCAGGGATTTGTACTTGCTCCTAGCATTGCAGAAAGTCATCACCTTTGTTTTGTTGTAATTCAGGACCAGTTTATGTGTCTTGAACCATTCTTCAATGTGCATGAATTCATGCTGTATTTGTTTCTCAAGGAGCTCCGCATCTTGATGGCTGGTGAACATGACTGCGTTGTCAGTGTAGAGTAGTAGTTTCTGATGGCAGACACTGGGGAGGTCATTCAGGAAGAGACTAAAGAGTAGTGGTCCCAGGATGGACCCCTGTGGGACCCCCGAGAGGACCAGCTTTTCTTCCGAGGTGACACCGGCGATCCTAACCCCTGGATGAGGAATCAGTCGGTAGTCTCTTGACGGAGTACAGTCCCTCTTTTTGGGCATTCTCCGTCTCATCTCTGAATCTATGGGGATGCCCCTTGAGCCTGTCCAGAAATGGGCTGAATATCCCCTCACCGACATTCTCAAATGAGGGGATTCCCTGACGGAGGCCTTCCCAGTGGCTGAAGCCATTGTTGGTCTGGCCTTGGGGCTAAGGCAGCACCCTGCCTCCTGCCCTGTGCCTTCTGCCTGTATGACCTGCAAATACACGGTGCCCATCGGGTCACTTTCGGGATTCACAGAGCACCCATCTACAGAGGGTTTGGTGACGGAATTCGTGTTCAGGTGCTCGGGTAACTCAGGAGACACCGATAGACCCCCGGACAAAGAGTCCAAAAAAACTGGACCATTCTGCCCGGAAAGTCAATGCCGCCTCTTCGCTGGGCCTTCATCAGGCAAGCTCGGCCATCATCATGGTGCACTTCTCTTATGCCCTCTTGGGCTGTCTTGATGAGGTTCTACCCCACCTCCCCACAGACCTCCAGACCACGGTCAAGCAGGTCCATGACCAGAGTCGGGCTGTTGTGAAGCAGCAACTCCAGATGGCTCTGGATCTCGCGACTCTTGCTTCCGCCGGTGGCGGTTTGTTGCCATGCACTGCAGGGCTTAGTTAAGTGGTCTCCACCTTAATGGCGGACACCAACCAAGCTAATGGACGCCTTTCCTGGTACCCCTCTTTCGACCTAGGTGTGAATGATAACCTCCAATGCATCGAGAAGTCCAATTCCACCTTGGACTCTGTGACCTCTGCACAGAAGCAATCCCAGGGTTCCAAAAAGCAGAAGAAGAAGCCCTTCGGTATTCTGCCCTGTGGCCCAGCAGTCCTGTTTCCAACCAGGGCAGCAACAGCAGGCACAGCCTTGACACACTCTGCCCAAGTCTGGGCCCCAGCAGCCCATAAACCTGAAGGAGGGGCTCAGGAATTCCCAATCCGGATCCTCTTCCTCCAAGCCTGCTCAGTGATGAGATGGGGTGGCCACCTCACCTGCTACGCGCTAAGCCTGAGCCGCCCTGTGGGGGGCCGACTCCGCCACTTCCTTTCCGCCTGGTCTGGTGTTACCACGGACAGGTGGGTTCTAGAAGTGGTCGGCCAGGGACTGCCTCTGGAATTCGAGCACTAGCCAACAAGCTGAGCCCACGCCCCATGGGAGGAGATGGTGTCCATACACACTCAGTTGGCTCTTCGAGACGACATTGCCCAACACCTCCGCAAGGATGTGGTGGCCAGAGTCACGGACCCCCCTGTCAACCCAGGGTTCGTTTCCAGGTACTTCCTGGTCCTGAAGCCGACGGGGCGCTGGTGCCCCATTCTAGATCTGCACGACCCGAACCAATTTCTCAGGCCACGCACATTCAGGATGGTAACTCTGTCCCAGGTCATACCATCTCTCGAGCAGGACATGTGGTTTTGCTCTCTGGATCTCCAGGATGCATTCTTTCATGTCCCGATCTGTCCATCTCACCAAATGTTCCTTTGCTTCTGAGCAAAAAGAGCCCTGTTCGAGTTCCGAGCCATGTGGACGAGATGTCCCACGAGTGGTCTCTCCATCCAGAAGTAGTACACAGCCTTTTCTTCCACTGGGGCAAACCTCAGATGGATCTGTTCACCTCCAGGGAGAACGTGAAGCTGAGGCTGTTTCATGCCCACTCCCCTCAGCAGGGATCGCTGCAGGGGGATGCCTTCTCGAGGCCGTGGACCCCAGGCCTCTTCTATGCCTTCCCTCGGCTCACAGGGTGATCCTCAAGGTCAGGAGGGACAAGGCACAGGTGATCCTGGTAGCCCCAGACTGGCCCTGCCAGTTCTGTTATCCAGATCTCCTCAGCCTCAGCCTCAGCTCCAGGCTTCTGAGGCATCTTCCAGTACTCCCGGACCTATTTTCAGTGAGTCAGGGAAGGTTTTCCATCTGGACCTTCAATCCCTGCACCTGACAGCCTGGTTCCTGAGCGCTAGAGTTCCAGGCTCTGGGTGTGTCTGAGGATGTACTCACAGTAGTAGAAGCATCCAGAAAGGAGTAGACCAGGAGGTGCTATGCCTCAAGTTGAAAAGGTTTTCCATTTGGTGTCAGGGCAAGGTCTTGGACACTTAGTCCTGTCCAGTGGCTAGTATCCTCAACTACCTTTGGTCCTTGTCCAAAGGTGGTCTTCGGTCCACGACCCTTAAGGTGCACCTGGCAGCCATCTCTGCTTACCGGCACAGGCGGTCAGCAGATGGTGGCATAGGAGAAGGTGATCTGGTGTTTCTTTAAAGGCCTCACCACATATCCCTCTGGTGCGTGAACCTCCACCTCTTTGGGATCTACTGCTGGTACTGGCAAAGCTCATGGGTAAGCCATTTGAACCAGTGCACAAGTGTGAGATGTCACATTTGTCATGGAAGACCGCCTTCTTGGTGGCTGTCATGTCAGCCAGAAGGACTGGGGAACTAGAGGCGCTCTCTATCGAGTCTCCATAACTGGTCTTCCACAAGGACAAGGTAGTCCTGCGCCCCCACCCGAAGTTCCTTCCGAAGGTGGTGGCAGAGTTTCACCTCAGCCAGCTGTTAACTCTGCCTGTTTTCTACCTGAACTACTCCTTGGAGGCCAAGTACAGGCTCCCTACTCTTGACCTGAGACAAGCGCTCTCTTATTATAAAGAGCGGACGGCTGAAGTTCGGGGAGAGGTTTGCCAGCTGTTTGTCACCTACGCTGAAGCTGCACCTGGCAGACCTGCAACAAAGTGGACAGTTGGCAGATGGATTACATCCTGCATTGATCTCTGCTACCAGTTGGTGGGCAAGAAGTCTCCCATAGGTATAAGAGCTCACTCCACCCACCATTCTGCTGCGTTGGTGGCTGCTTCCAGGGACCTCCTTAGCCACGAAATCTGCAGGGCTGCTACCTGGAAAACAGCAAACACCTTCATTACCCACTACCACATTGATCTAGAGTCACGCTGGGATGCCAGTTTTGGGACCTCAGTTCTCTAATCTCTGTTCCCCAAGTAACTATAGAGGGGGTGTCTGCCTTGCCTCCCTCCTCCTGGAGAACTGCTTGAGTCTGTCAAACAGTGTGGATAGGACAACATATGCAAGATCCTAGAAAAACAGATTACTCACCTGTAACAGTAGATCTTAATTCGAGTGGGAGCTCTTGCAGCAGGCTATCACAATAAGGACTATGTCGCAGGCACTAGGACCCACCGGAAAACTTCTCAGCCAGCAATACCCAGCAGGGACCGCCCCCGACTTTGGCTCCACCCCGAGGTCAGCCCTGGTATAACGGGGCGGGCCCAGCTCCACCTCGTTTCTTTTCCCGCCGCGTCCCGCGCACGTGAAGAGTTCTTGGCTTGCCAGCCCAGCTAAAACCTCGTTTTTTCGCCGTTTTCTACGATTTTCCTACTGCTTTTTCGACGGTTTTTCATAGTACCGACGTATATCATCCCCGTCCTCTGTCTCCTCATCAGGACCTCACAAGAATAAGTGCAGTTGCGGCCATCAAATTACAGCGAAAGACCACCACTTGAAGTGTGTCTTCTGCCTGGGGCCTAACCACGACACCACGGCCTGTTTCTCCTGCCAGAGCTTCACGAGTAGGACCAGGATCTGCCGCCTCAAGGCCTTGAAGGCATACCTTCTGGAAAAGAAGAAGGACCTCCACACCTCTGGGGAGAAAAAACACAAGGATAAGTCCAAGCGGTCCCACAACAATGACCGTAGTCAGTCCCAGCACCAGTTCAGGTCCTGGTCTCGCCCTGCTCGTGGCCTCTCTCAAGAAGGCCCGCATTCTCCAGGCTTAGGTGAGCATTCCAAGACTAGAGCAGGCTAAGGCTGGGCCTTGGGGAGAAGCCAGCAAACCTAAGGTGACCCCACTAAGGGTCACCTCCAAGCCCGGAGTGCAAGCTTTGCCCTCCAAGGCCTCAGCATCACCCGGTAAGAGCATGCCCCTGGGTCTAAGGACACTCCAGTGCCCCCCCACCCACAGCGTGGCAGGCGTAGAAAGAGCTATGATTTTGACGTGGGCCGACGAGGCGCAACATCTTATCCCCAAAGTCCTCCTCCTCCAGGCGACTCTCCTTCCAGGCCCGATACAGACACCCCCTTTCTGGGGAAAGCGGCCTCTGTCTTCATGAAGGACGAGCTCCAGGAACTGTTTTCCTTCTGGTGGGGGCAGGTCCAGAAGCGGACCCCCCCAAGCCGGCCCCGTCACCATTATGGGACCCATTGGGTGAAACACAGCCGGCAGGTGCCTCTTCGCCACAGAAGACCCCCGAGAGGCCGCCACTTCCAACACCTTCTAAGGCTCATTCCTGTTCTCGGTCCGCAGACCGACGCCGGCGCTCACCAAGATCTGGTAGCCGACGCCGGGTCAGGTCTCGCACCAGGAGCCGTTCCTGTTCTGTTAGACGGGACTGCTCCCGACGTCGGTCCTCTGAACAATGTTGGTCTCCGCTCTGTCATCGGTCCCGTGACTGACGTCGGTCTTCGGACCGTCGTCGGTCAGTGAGTCACCGATGCTCGAATGGGGCTAGTCACAGTGACAGGTCTGGCTACTCGACACCCAGTAGCCAGTCCACCTCTTCCTCTTCCATTTCGGGAATCGGGGGTTCCCCAGGAGAGAAGGACCAGCCCCGCGCGCCTCCTGATGATCCAGCCTTAATGGACATCATGAGGCACATCCAGGCCTCCAACGAGTGGGATACGGAGGACCTAGACCCGGCACGCCATCGCCTGGCAAAGTACCTGAGGCAGAAGGAGCCCAAACCTCTTGTGGTGCCTCCTTTGGTGGACACCTTCCAGGATCTCACCCGGATCACCTGGAAGCGTCCAACTTTGGTCCTGGCGGTTCCAAAAAAATCGGGTAGGCTGTACAGGGCCCCAAGGGATGAACCTTTTCTGGCTGAGCACCCTTAGGCGGACTCCTCCATGATTACAGCTCATGATAAGTCTAAGCAGCATAAACACCTTAGCTCACAGCCTCCCGATCCTGAGTCTCGCTACTTGGACCAGGTGGGCAAGAAGGTATATTCTGCCTCCACCTTTTTTATTAGGTCCCTAAATTTCCTGACGAATATGGTCCAGTACCAGAATGCATTTTGGGAACTGGGACAGGATCTACTGAATGCCTTGCCAGACTCCGAGTAGAAGACAGAGATTCTGGATCTTCTGAAATCGGGCTCAGGACGTAGTACGTTTCACATGCCTCGTCAAACACTGCAGATACGGCAGCCAGAGCGGCAGCGGCAGGGATCTGTCTCTGGTGCCATGCTTGGTTGAGGGTCCTGCTTTACCAAGATCTGCAGTCCGGGATCTGGGACCTTCCGCTCCAGGGTACCGCTTGATTGGGCAGAGGAGACAGAGTCGCCATCTCTCATCTCCAGGACTCTGGTAATCCATCTGGTCTGTCCGCCAGATGTACCACGGAGACCAGAGGAGACAAAGGAAATGGCCATTTCAGAAGCTCTCAGGAGCTCAAGCCCATGGCAACCAGCAGGGCCAGAGAGGTGGCTTTGAAGGAAAGCCAGCAACCAGCAGCCTGAGGCACTTCTTCCCATGGCCCCAAGTCATCCCAGGCCTCTCTGCCCACTCCTGGCTTCACCCAGTGACTCCAGACCCCCCTCCTCGGCAGGAGTTCCGGAGGAGGAGGTAGGGTCACTTCTCCTGTCTAAAGGGATGGAGCTCCATAACTGCGGACCAGTGGGTCCTAGATATCATAAGAAGAGGACATACTCTAGAGTTCACAGAGATTCCTCCAGACACCCTATCAAGGTCCTCCAGATATCTTCCTTCTCACATTCCACTCATAGAAGGAGTGATACGTGCCCTCTTGCCAAAAAGGGCAATAGAAGCAGTCCCCCTGCAGCAACGGGGGAAAGGGTATTATTCCCACTTCTTCCTGGTCCCAGAAAAGACACAAGACCTTCGTCCCATTCTGGACCTCAGCTCTTTAAACTGTTATATACAGTACAGAAGGTTCCGGATAGTGACTCTTCCGGGACTGCTTCCTCTGCTTCACCAGGGACTGGCTCTGTTCCTCGACATGCAAGATGCGACATGCACTTCGGGCCTTTTCCTCACAGGAAGTACCTGAGGTTCCACTCCAGGGGAGCATTATCAGTTTGGGTTCTTCCGTTAGCCCTCTCCTCTGCTCCCGAGTCTTCACAAAATGCTTGGCAGTAGTGGCTGTGGCTGTAAGGTGCCAGGGACATTATGTCTTCCCTTACCTGGATGATTGGCTGCTTGTGGCCCCGTTAAGGTCGCGTCGTCTTCAAGCTCTCGGAGACACCTATACTCTGTTCCGAGACCTGGGGATCACCCTGGATCTGGTTCCAAAGTCTCCCCCAGAGCCCAGCCAAAGACTCATCTTTATAGGTGCGGTCCTGGATTCGGTCCAGGGCATGGCTTTTCTACCCCCAGAGAGGGGCGATCGCCTGTGGGAGATTGCCTGATCGGTGCTAGTAACCACTCGGGTCCAGGCAAGGACCTTCCTCAGACTTCTGGGGCACATGGCGGCGGCCATTCCATTCACTCCACTGGTTTGCCTCCACATGAGAATCCCACAAAGGATGCTCAGGGTGCAGTGGGATCAATGCTCGACGACCTAGACTGCAGGGTCAGAGTCTCAGAGCCGTAAAAGGACACTTCTTGGTGGTTGGACCAACTAAATTTGGAAAAAGGGTCCCTTCCGCCTGAGCCCCGATTCAGATTTTGACAATGGATGCCTCGGATTTGGTTTAGCACACCTGAGGGCCCACTCAGACACAAGGCACTTGGACCCCCACGAGCACGAACTCCACATCAACATCCTGGAGATGCGAGTGGTCCTAGTGCGCCTATGCCATTCAGAGGACCTCGTGCCAGGCTCTCTTCTTGTTCAGATGGACAACATGGTGGACATCTTTTATATCAACAAGGCAGGCTCACTCTTATCCCATGTAGAGGCGATGAGAGTCTGGTATTGGGCTCTGAAGCGGCACATCACACTGTCCGCGGTGCACGTTCCAGGCATCCTAAACGACTTGGCAGACAGCCTAAGCAGGTCTTAGTCCAAGGCACACGAGTGGGAGCTACTGCAATCAGTAGCAGATCAGCTGTTCGGGTTGTCCAGAGCTGGACAGCTTTACGTCTCCACGCAACGCCAAACTGCCAGTTTTTTGTTCTGGACAGATGCATTGTCCCTTCGCTAAGGGAGATTTCTTTATGCCTCTCTCTCCTCTAGAGAGTTCTTTGAAGTTACAGGCCATGGGGCTTGATGATTCTAATTGCCCGCTGTGGCTTTGACAGATTTGTTTCCCACTACTTCAGCAGTTGTCCATAGAACCTCCAGTCCTGATGCCAATGTGCTCGGAGTTGCTGTCCCAGGATCAGGGCTCGCTGGTCCATTCCGATCTTTGCACCTTCAGACGTAGCAAAGTCCAGGTATGGGATGTCTCCAGAAGTGGCAGATGTACTCATTTCAGCGAGGAAGCTCTCTACGCGCTCCACTTATGCTATGAAGTGGAAGCGGTTCCACTTATGGGTGTCGTCTCACCGCTTGGATACCATAACCTGTCCAGTGAACTCAGCATTGCAGCATCTCCTCTCCTTATACCAACAAGGCTTGAGCTACTCCTCCATAAAGGTGCACGTGTGAGCCATCTCTGCTTATCACGCCCTCTTGGAGATAGAACCTAGCCCAATTGGATGTGGCCTGCACCTTTTACGGGGATTCTTCACATGAGACCTCACATTCAGGATCCTATCCCACCCTGGGACCTCCTGTTTGTGTTGGAGAAGCTACTTTCCCATTTGAGCCTGACGAGACTGTGAGCTGTGTTATCTTTCCTGGAAGGTTTGCTTTTAGTTGCCATTACGTCAGCTCTAAGAGTTTCCGAGCTTCAGGCTCTGATGTGTAAAGAGTCAGATTTAATTTTTTCACAGGAAAAGGTTTTCAGAACGAATCCTAAGTTTCTTCCTAAGGTGGTCTTGAGTTGACCTCAACCAATCGGTTTACCTTCCAGTTTATTTCTTCTCCTCTAACAGAGGGAAGCTCCTTCACACTTTGGATGTCCACAGGACGCTGAGGTATTACCTGCTAATGGCTAATCACCAGAATCGGAGCAACTGTTTGTGGCATTTGCGCCAAAAATACTTGGGTAAACCTGTGTCCAAGCAGACCATTTCCAAGTGGATTGTCCACTGTGTTACCTTCTGCTGTGAGAAGCACAATAAGCCCTTCTGGGCTCGGTTAGGAATCACTCCACCCGAGGAGTGTCTGCTTTTTCGCCACTCAGGGAATGTCTCAATTAGGGACATATGGCTGTTGTGACCTGAATTCAGTGCATACTTTTGTAAGCACTAATAGCTTGACATTGCATCCAGACGCTATACCTGCTTGGTCCTGGCAGTTCTTCAGGGACTCTTGTCTTGATTTGCTGTGTCCAGCTTCTTTCTTCAACCTCCTGGGATCAGATACCTCCTTGGCGAGGGACCGCTTGGGATTCAGTCTTTATTGTGATAGCCTGCTGCAAGAGCTCCCATTCAAAGTAAGATAGTACAGTTATGTAAGAACTTACTGTAACAGTAGATCTTCAAGAGGAGCTCTTGCAGCAGGCGTTGCTTTACCGCCCTCCATCTCCCAAAATGAGGTGTGCAGATCATCTTCAGGCTTCGCCTCCTTCTCTTGTCAGGGCTCGTTTGTGGGTCTTGGCGGGGGGACTGAGGTGGAGCTGGGTCTGCCCCCTTTTATACCAGGGCTGATGTCAGGGTGGAGCCGACGTCAGGGCAGTCCCTGCTGGGTATTGCTGGCTGAGAAGTTTTCGGTGGGTCCTAGTGCCTGCAGCATAGTCCTTATTATGATAACCTGCTGCAAGAGCTCCTATCGAAGATCTACTGTTACGGTAAGTTCTTACATAACTGCACTTTCTAGGAGTGGTATATGTTCATCCACATGTACCCATCCGACCTCCCCGGCTTTGACGCACAACCTATGCTTCCAGCAGGCAAGATCTGGCATCAAGTGGCGGAACCGAGGCATATACCACCCGGGTGGGTGGGAGTAACCAGCTTAAGGACCTTCCGACATGATTCTTAAAGGGAAAGAACATGCCAAACAGTGTGGATGAACAACATATACCATTCTTAGAACTACTGTTACAGGTGAGTAACCTGTTTTTCTGCAACTGTTAGGCCACATGGCATCAGCCACGGCCGGTGCCAGGCTCAAGGTTCCACTTAAGGGCTCACTGGTTGCAAAGGAGGAATCATCTGGCCAAGCTGGTGTCTGTCTCAGAAACCCTCATACAGGCGTGCAATGGTGGATAGACAAGGAGAATCTGAGAGAGGGAATTCTTTCAAAAGGAGACCCTTTAGTGGTGCTTCATTACAGATGCCTCCTCTTGGGATGGAGGGCACACATGCTCAACCTCACTGTCAGTGGTACATAGTCCCCAAAAATCACTCCTGCATATTAGAGCTCAGAGCAGTGTACCTGGCTCTTCAGTCATTTACTCTTCAGCTAAAGGGCAAAGTAGCGCAGGTCAGAACAGACAACACAACCACCATGAATTGCATCAACAAACAGTGAGGCACCAGGTCTACCTTACTGTGCACAGAGGCCATGAAGGTCTGAAACCTGGCCTTCTCCCTGCAGGTGTGCTTGTCTGCCATCCACCTTCCAGGAAAGGACAACATTCTGGCAGACTCCCTCAGCAGGATCAGCCAGAACTACCATGAGTAGTCCATAAATACACAAGTGTTACAATCAGCGTTCAGAAGGTGGGGCACACCAGAGATAGATCTCTTTGCCTCCACAAGTAACCACCAGCTGCCACAGTCCTGCTGCAAACCTCCAACCACGGGACTGTGCCAGTGTATTCTCTGATGGATTGGTCAGTCAGATTTCTCTGCCTTTCCTCTCTTGTTAAGGGTCCTGATAAAACTCAGGACACAGCCAACAACAATGATCCTGGTAGCACCAGATTGGGTGAGACAGCCTTGGTACTCCCTCCTATTAGCCCTGTCTGTGGCACAGTTGATTCACCTCCTCAGAGGCACAATCTGCTGACATCCTCGAGGGTCCCAGCCTCAAGTCTTTTCGCCTGAAAGCTTGGTTCTTGAAGACTTACGAGTTTGCCAGTGTACACCTCTCTGAAGAGATCCTGAATGTCCTTAGGGGTTTTTGGAAAACCTCAGCTAGGAAAACTTATACTTCCAAGCGGAAGAGATTTTCTTTTTTTTTTTAATGTAATATTTTTATTTGTTTTTATCAGCTTGTTGACTTTCAAAGCCCTACATGATCTGGGCCCAGTCTATCTGAAAGAACTTCTGATTCCCTATCGCCCTGATCGATCACTCCACTCGGCTGACGAGGGGTTGCTAGAGACTCCAAGGGTGTATTTGAAATCTTCTGGTGCTCGGGCTTTTTCTTATGTTGCCCCCACCCTTTGGAACTCTGTACCCCGTCGGTTGCATGAGTGCACCTCTGTGGAGGACTTTAATAGGGGTTTGAAGACCTTTTTGTGGGATATTGCATTTCCAGAATACTGACTGGTTTAATGTTGTTTTGGTTTGGCTGAATTCTTTTTAGTGTTTTAATTGTTTTTACTGTTATTTATGCACGGCGCCTTGATAACTGAAAGTCGCCTTATGAATAAAAATTATTATTATTATTTATTTCCTTGTTGTAAGTTAGATGCACGCTGTGCAGGGTCCACATATATGGCTTCACGTTACATTCACAGTGCACAACGATAGGATACAATACCACATATATTTTGTAGGTATGATGATCTGTCCCCTGACAGATGGGAGGACATGCTATCTTTCAACCTTAGAGTCCTGGTTAATGATAGTTTGTGGATTCAGAGTCCGTTCTTGTGCTGCGTTGTATCCCTTTGGTGGATATGTTGTACCTGTAGTCTACCTCTAGTAGCCTATGATTAAAGGAAGGAGGGTCTAGGTTAAGGATAGTGGGTGGGGGAGGGGTGGTCAGAGGGTAGGGAAGAGAGAGTAGAAGTCTTGAAGGATATAGATACATTCAGTGAGTCTGATAGAAGACCTATGCATAATAGAAAGGTTTATATATAATACATATAGTCGTTTCATTTGATGAGGTCGTTCAGTTCGTTAGGTCAGTGTTTCGTCTGGGTGCTTGCATTCTGGGTGTTATGGCAGGTGTGTCGACACAGCTGGGTCTGCTTCATGGATTCTGTGTGTCTCCCTTGACCTGCGAGTGTGAGGGCCCGACCCGGTCCAGCATCAGACTTGCCATTTGTTTGGGAGGGTTATCAGCCTCGTTCATGTGATAATTCCCTTAATGTATGAGAGGAAAGGGGACCAGGTGTTCTAGGATCGTGGATATGTTGTTCATCCACACTCTTTGGCATGTCCCTTTCCACTTTAAATCTTGCCGGAAGTCTTCAGGCTGGCTGCTCCCACCCACCCATCCGGATGGTATAACCCTCGGCTCCGCCCCATGATGCCAGATCTTCCTTTCCACTGGAAGATTCAGGTTGCCTACCTCATGCTCATGCATTTTGTAGGCCCTGGTTTCAAAACCTTTGGTTATTCTGAAGATTCGTCTAGTTTTCATTAGCGATCACAACTATTTAGCTTCGATTATGGAAGGCAAGTCTTCCCCCAGATTTCGTTGGTGTCCATACGGCCAGAAGATGTCCACGCGATCCTCACACGGCATGTCTACTACCGTGATCGAAACCCTGACATCTCGAAGTGCGATCTTTGTCGCTTTTCATCCTAATGTCCTCAACAACCGCCTCCGCATGCTTGAAGTTGGGGAGGCTGGAGAAATTGAACCCTCCGGTGAATTCCAAGGAGGCTCGTGGGCTGTTTCCGCAGCTGAGGGATCCACCGAGCAATTGGAGCAAATGCAAACTTTCAAGGAGGAAGCGGCTAGGGCTGCAGAAACTACTCAGAGCTTCTTTGTTCCGCTCAGCCTGGGTTCCACCTTCTCGGACTTCTTCCAAGAATTGTGCCAGTCTCTCCCGACCAAGGGGGAGAGTCCTGTGGGCACGCACTTTTCATGGTCCCTTAAGCGGGAAAAGGACCCAGGATCGTCTTCATCCCGACGGATACGCTCTTGGGATTGAGAGAGGTCTCAGGAACCGGCAGTCTCAGCCTAGGTCAAGACTGCCTTTTTGGTCACTGCTTTACAGCTTTGCTGTCTGGCCAGTCGATCAGGTGTTGATCGACAGTGTGGAAATCATCATCGACCTGTTGTCGCCGACTCCAGTCGACAATTCTCTCGATTGAACTCCGATTCTTACTTTCCCTGACAAGGAGACCCAGCCTGCTGGAAATCCCATCGAGGAAGTGGTCCCCGACCCCGGGAAATCACCGGTCACGCCGGGGTCCCATGAACAATCGAATCGGCCTGTCTGAGCTTGATCGAGGTCCCGGACCCCCTCGACCAAAAGGCAGAGGAAGAGCCACAAACACTGTAAAAAGAGGTGACGCTATCGGTCGTCTTCGTCCTCCTTGGATGGGGAGAGGCTCCGGCGGAAACTCCGGTGCTACGAGGACCTCATGTGGCAACAGCTGATTTTGACCGGCACAAGCCGACCTCAAGCCCACTCCCCAGCCATTACTTGGTTTTTATTCCTAGGCCAAAGCCGACTCCTTCGGAGTTGCCTCAGGTCGGGTTCCCCGCCCACAGAACCGGTGTGAAACCTCCAGTTCGCCTAAACCAGTCTCTCCACCAATAGTGGTTGAACCACCGCCAAGCAGCCCAGGAGGGGCTCCTTCTAAAGAAGACAGGCCAGACACTGGGCTTCCCGCTCTTTGTCACTGTCACCCCGGACTGGCCATCCCGGGATGACGAATCAGCTGGTGGATTAGAGACGGAGGAAGGTCCATTTTCCTTCAGGGCATTCTTCGCCTCATCTCTGAGTCAACAGGAATGCCCTGGAGCCAGTCCAGAAGAAGGCGGAGTACCCTCTTACAGACATCCTCAAGACAGGGGATACCCGATGGAGGCTTTTCCTGTGGTCGAGGCCATTGTTGGCCTGGCTCTAGAACTCTGGCAGCACCCTGCCTCTTGTCCAGCACCATCTGCCTGCATGGCTCGCAAATTATCACGGTGCCCATGGGGTCCCTGCGGGGTTCGCAGAGCACCCTTCAGCCGAGACCCTGGTGGCCGCCTCTGTGTTTCAAGCGTACTGGCAGTTCCGCTGACACTGACCGACCTCCGAGAAAGAGTCCAAGCTCTTGGACCATTCGGTCAGGAAGGTCTTTGCGGCTTCTTCCTTGGGCCTTCGTCAGGCAAGTTCGGCCGTCGTCATGGCACACTTCTCCCACGCCCTCTTGGGCTCCTTGGATGAAGTTCTGTCACATTTCCCCGTGGATATGCAGACCACAGTCAGGCAGGTTCAGGATCAGGGCCAAGCTGTTGCCAAACAGCAGCTTCAGATAGCCCTGGACATTGGGGATTCTTGTGCCTGTTCAATGGCAGACGCAGTTTCCTCTTGTCGCAGGACTTAGCTGAGACTGTCCTCCTTCCCAGCGGATACCAGCACAAACTAGTTGATGTGTCTTTCCTGGGCACCAACCTTTTGGCCCAGGTGTGGCTGGTCACCTTCAGCGCATTGAGCAGTCCAGTGCCCCTTGGACACTACTTCTGCCAAGGGTTCTTTGGGCAACAACCAGCAGAAGAAAAGAAAAGGCCTTTTGGCACTCTTCCCTGTGGCACAGCAGCCCTCTTCTCAAGGAGGACAACAGCATCGGCAACAGCAGCAGGCTCAAGCTTGACCCTCCCAGGCCCGTAAAGGAGGCCGAGATTCAGGTCCTGGATCCTCCTCCTCCAAGTCTGCTTAGTGACAGGCCGGGGGCTGTCTCCCCCTCTCCCATCACGCCAGCTCTGGTTCCTCCCGTGGGGGGCCGGCTCCGCCACTTCCTTTTCTCGAAGTGATCAGACAGGTGGGTTCTCGAAGTGGTCGGTCAGGGACTGCCTCTGGAATTCGAGCAGTACCCTCCAAGCCAAGCCCCTCGGGAGGAAAGAGTATCCACCCAGACTCAGTCGGCTCTCCGAGACGACATCGCTCAACTCCTCCTCAAGGAGGCAGTAGCTCCAGTGGCAGATCCTCCAGCAGATCCAGGCTTTGTCTCCACGTACTTCCTGGTGCCCAAGCGGATGGGGGGCCGGCGCCCCATTCTAGATCTGCACAACCTGAATCAGTATCTAAGGTCACGCACCTTTCGGATGGTCACTCTGTCCCAGATCATACTATCCTTGGAGTGAAACATGTGGTTCTGTTCACTAGATCTGCAGGACGCCTTCATTCACATCCCAATCCGTCCGTCTCATCAGTGGTTCCTCCGATTCAGAGTCGAAGGGACCCTTTACAACTTCTGTGCCATGCCATTTGGCCTGTCATCAGCCCCACGGGTCTTCACCAAATGCATTGCAGTGGTGGAGGCCCATCTCAGGCATCGGGGGGGGGGTCAGGATTTATCCCTGCCTCGACAATTGGGGATATGTGATCCAGGCCTTTGAAAAAGTGCCGACCACCTTCTCTTGCCACCGACTGCTTCCCAGGCCCGCGCCCGGTAAGCAGAGATGGCTGCCAGGTGCACCTTTAGGGTCGTCGACCTAAGCCCTTGCTGAGAAAGGGACCATAGGTAGTCCAAGATGCTTGCCAAGGAACAGGAGGAAGGGTCCAGGCCCTTGCCCTGACACCAAATGGAGAATCTCTTCCATTTGAAGGCATAGCATTTTCTGGTCGACTCCTTACGGGATGCCTCAACTACATTGAGGACCTCGTCGGATAGACTCAAGGCCTGGAACTCTAGCCACTCAGGAACCAGGCCGTCAGGTGCAGGGATTGAAGGTCCGGATGGAACACCTTCCCCTGATTGACTGATAACAGGTCCGGTCGAGCTGGAAGCTGCCTCGGGAGCCTGGAGCTGAGGCTGAGGAGATCTGGATACCAGCATTGGTGAGGCCAGTCTGGGGCTACCAGAATCACCTGCGCCTTGTCTCTCCTCGCCTTGAGAAGCACCTTGTGGATCAAGGGAAATGGGGGAAAGGCGTAGAAGAGTCCCGGGGTCCACCACCTCGAGAAGGCATCTCCCTGCAGCGAACCCTGCTGAGGGGGGCGGGCATGAAACAGCCTCAGCTTCGCATTCTCCCTGGAGGCAAACAGGTCCACCTGAGGTGTGCCCCAGTGGGAGAACAGATCTTGTACTACCTCCGGCAGGAGAGACCACTCGTGGGACACAGCCCCTATCCGGCTTAGGGCATCGGCCAGAGTGTTGGAGGCTCCTGCCACATGGATGGCTAGGAGATCCGCCTCCAGGCTGCGCACGAGTGACCAAACGCGGAGAGCTTCCTTGCACAGAGGCATGGAGCGCATCCCGCCCTGGCGGTTTAGGTAGTACATGGTCGTGGTATTGTCCGTCTGGACCTGAACCACTTGACCCCGTAGAAACGGAGCAAAGGCGGTGATGGCTAGACGAACCGCCTGGAGCTCCAGCAGGTTGATATGGCATCGGGACTCCCGAGGGGACCAGAGGCCGTGCGCTCTATGCTCCCCCAGATGGGCACCCCAACCCATCAGAGAGGCATCGGTCGATAGAGAGACCGTCGGCTCGGGGCGGACAAACGGGATGCCCTCCTGCAAATGGGCTAGAACGGTCCACCACTGGAGAGCGTTCCACATCCCCTGGGTCACCGTCACTAGCTGGTCCAATGGATCGCAGCACTGTGACCATTTGCTGGCCAATCCCCACTGAAGGGGATGCATGTGCCAGCGGGCCCAACGGACCACGCTGGTACAGGCCACCATGAGACCCAGGAGGCGCAGGAAGTCCCGGGCAGGGTGCGATTGCCCAACCAGAAATGATTGGGCAAAGGAGGAAAGAACCTCGGCCCTGTCCGCCGGGAGCCGTGCTCTGGCTCGAAGAGAGTCGAGCTCTGCCCCGATGAAATGTATCACCTGCTTCGGTCCGAGTTCCGACTTGTCCTCGTTGATGAGAAGGCCGATCTGAGAGCAAACCTGGAGGGCCAGATCTCTGGACCGCTCCACCTCCTGTCTGGAGGGGGCTGCTATCAGCCAATTGTCCAGGTAAGGGTACACCCGGACCCCTTGGCGCCGCAGGAATGCTGTCACCACTGCCATGCATTTGGTGAAGACCCTGGGAGCAAGACAAAGGCCGAAGGGCATGGCTCGGAACTCATAAAGGGATCCTTCTGCTCGAAAGCGAAGGAAACTCTGGTGAAATGGATGGATAGGGACATGAAAGAACGCGTCCTGTAGGTCCAGAGAACAGAACCACACGCCTCATTCCAGGGTTGGTATTATCTGAGCCAGAGTGACCATCCTGAAGGTCCGAGACCTTAGGAACTTGTTTAGGTCATGCAGGTCGAGAATGGGGCGCCAGCCCCCTGTCCGTTTTGGGACCAGGAAGTACCTGGACACAAGCCCCGGGTCTGAGGGAGGGTCCGCCACCTCTCTGATCAACTCCTTCTCAAGGAGCAGAGCGATGTCGGCTCAGCGAGGCGACAAGCGAAACTGTGGACCCGGGGCCCCCCGAGTGCGGAAGGGGGCAGGGCCTGCTCGAACTCCACAGGCAGGCCTTTCCTTCCTACCACTTCCAGCACCCACCGGTCTCTGGTGATAGCGGACCAGGCGGAAAGGAAGTGGCGGAGCCATCCCCCAGGGGAACCCAGGGTGGAGGCGACGAGGTTGGGGGCGACACCCCTCAACCCGTCACTGGGCAGGCTTTGGTGGAGGGACCGGCTGAGGGACCTCCTGGGCTTTTGCCTCCCTGCTTCCTGGAAGAGGAAGCCGCAGGCTTGGCTTTGGGATGCCAAGTGCGAGCCTGCTGGCCCTGATGCTGCTGGGCCGGACGTGCCGTGGGCGCAGACGGACGAAAGGGCTTGGGTTGCGGTCTGCAGCCCTTGTCCCTCTGGGCGGAGGAGACAGAGTGGCATTGGACTTTTCGATCCTCTGGAGGTGACCCTCCACTCCAGGGCTGAAGAGGTCGGTCCCCAAGAAGGGGACATCCGCCAACTTGTGCTGGGTATCCGCTATGAAGGTGGATATCCTCAGCCATGCCCGACGACTGACCTGGCACATGAGTCGCCAATGTCCAGAGCAGTCTGAAGTTGCTGCTTGGCCACTGCCCTGCCCTGGTCCAGCACCTGCTTGACCGTGGTCTGCAGGTCAGCCGGGAGATGAGGTACTACCTCATCCAGGGAGCCCAACAGGGCGTGAGAGAAGTGTGCGATCAGCACAGCCGAGCTGGCCTGACGAAGGCCAAGGGAGGACGTAGCGTAGACTTTGCGCCCGGCGTAGTCCAACTTCTTGGACTCCATGTCGGGAGGCTTGTCCACGTCCCTGGCGCTACCGGCACGCCGGAAGACGCTGTCGGTAACCAACCCCTCGGCAGAGGGGTGTTCCAAAAAACCGGACGGGGAACCGGTAGGGACCATGTACTTCCTCGCCATCCTGGCTGAAGGCTCAGGGCAGGAAGCAGGACGCTGCCAGAGCTCCAAGGCCAGGCCGACAATGGCTTCAGCCACCGGAAAGGCCTCCGTGGGTGAATCCCCTCAGTCCAATATCTCCGTTAGGGGATACTTGGCCCGCTTGGATATGGGCTCGAGCTGCATCCCGGTGGACTCCGAGATGAGCCTTAGCAAACCCATGAAGGACGATCGTCCAGCGACTGGCTTCCGGAGGACTCCAGGTTGACCTGCCTGGAGAACAGGGAGGAATCGTCCTTGGACTCAGACGAGTCCGCAAAGAGCTGCCTTGGGCCTGAGCCACCCTCCACCTGCTGAGGGCGGTCGGGAGTGAGGGTGACAGACAGCCTATGGGGCAGGCCCTGGCCGACTGAGAATTCTTGGTCGGGGCCCCAAATTTCGGCTGTGGAGGCGGAGGTCCCACCAGAATCGGTGGAGCAGCGGTTTGGTGGAAACAACAGGCCCGGGGCAGGCGGCCGGCTGGGGGCGGGGGCTGCTTGACGCTCCAGTGACAGCCACTTGACCCGGAGAAGGTACGGTAAACGTTTCCCGGACAGAAGGAGCTGTTGCCACATGAGGTCCTCGTAGCGCCGACGCAACTTGCGTCGAAGCCTCTCCTCGTCCGAGGAGGAAGATGAGGACGAGCGGTGACGCCGCTTACTACGGTACCGAGACTGAGACTTTCTATGTTGGCGGGATCGTGAAGATGACCGAGACCAAGAACCTCGGTGTTTCCGAGAGGGTTCTGGAGCAGGGCGGGGGAGACCCGCTCTCCCCTCAGCTCGGCAGTTTCGACCGTGGACTCCGGAACCGGAGGCACAGGCAAGTCCACGGTTACCTTGATCTCCGCCTGGGAACCGAGGAGTGAGGTTTTGTCGGCTTACCAGTTGGCAACCCATCCAACGGATCGAAAATCTCGATCGTCCGACGGGTGTCTCGTCAACTGACCTGACGGGGACGCGTGAGGCCAGTGGCCAAGGCCGGGATCGATCAAGTCGAGGGTCGACAACCCGGGAGGGAGACCTCTCCACTCCCAAGAGCGCCGATGGAGGGACTTACCTTAGAGTCCTTCTTGGACCGAGAGGAAAGTCCTGATGGCCCTCTCCCTTGGTGGAAAGGGACTGACAGAGCTCCTTAAAAGAAGCTGAATAGGAGGAACCCAAGGAGGCGGGATAAAGGCGCGTGCCGAGGAAGATGAAGATGCGCCTGCTCCGCCTCCTCCTCGAGGCGATCATCTGCTCGAGCTGTTCCTTAAGCCACCACAGGACACCGCCAAACGGGCCTCCATCGACTTCATCGGGTTGGTAACGGCTTTGGGGTTTCAAGTTGCAACCGGCTAAAAGCGGGTCCTCCAGGACATAGACCGAGAAGGAAGAGCACAGGTCGCAGGCCCGCGGTCGTGCTCAAGGCCTAAGCAGTAGATGCACGTGGAGTGCGGATCCGTCCGAGACATCTTCTGCCCACATGGGCACCTCCGGAACCGGGAGTCGATTTGTCCATCGCAGCCGCGAGGGAAATAGTTGGCCGAAGTCTTGAAAACCTTAAACTTAATTTCGGGTAAACCGAAGAATTAGGAACCAGTCTTATACGCAGAGCGTTAAGGAGGGAACCTGAGCTTCCAAGCGGTAAGGAAGATCTGGCGTCATGGGGCGGAGCCGAGAGTTTTATCAACCGGGTGGGTGGGAGGAGCCAGCTTGAAGATGGATGAACAACGTATCCATGTCCCTAGAATACTGTTGTTTCAATTGATACATCTTTGTATGATTTTGTATTATATATTGTGTTGTAATTATGTTGTGACTGGGCAACAGTGAAAATGGGCATATTATGCTCACTGGTTATACAGTATAAAAATAAACAAACAAACAAAAAAATAAACAAATACCCTAACTACACCTCGGAGGTCAAGTATAGGATCCATCCTTTGGACTGGAGACATGCTCTCTCATATTATGAGGAGAGAACGGTGGAAATTCGGGGAGAGGTTTGCCAGATGTTTGTCACCTACGTTGAAGCCGCTTCTGGCAGACCTGCAGCAAAGCGGATGATTGCAAGAGGGATTACATCATGCATAACTATGTGTTATGAGTTGGCAGTCCAGGAGCCTCCCAGAGGGATAAGAGCTCATTCTGCCCGCTATACCGCTGCATCAGTGGCTGCTTCCAGGGACATCCCTATCCAGGAAATCTACCGGGCTGCTACCTGTAAGTCAGCAAACATTTTCAACACCCACTACCACATCGACCTTGAGTCATGCTGGGATGCTGGTTTTGGGGCCTCAGTTTTCCAGTCTCTGTTCCCTAAGTAGGGGATGTGCCTTGTCTCCTTCCTCCTGGAGAACTGCTAGGAGTCTGCCAAAGAGTGTGGATGAACAACATATCCACGATCCGAGAAAAACAGGTTACTCACTGTAACAGTAGTTCTAGGAGTGGTATATGTTGTTCATCCACACGGACCCACCCGACCTCCCCGGCTGCGACGCACAAACCTGGCTTCCAGCGGGCTAAGATCTGGCGTTATGGGGCGGAGCCGAGGGTTATACCACCGGGGTGGGTGGGAGGAGCCAGCTTGAAGACCTCCGGCAAGATTTAAAATGGAAGGGGACATGCTTAGGAGTGTGGGTGAACAACATATGCCACTCCTAGAACTGCTGTTACAGGTGAGTAACCTGTTTTTATGGTATGTCAGGAGTTTCCCATTCGCTAGATGGCTTAATCTCTCATGGTGGGCCAGCACCCCAACTGCCTGTTTCCACATGGGTATTGAGGGGACATCTGGAGTTTTCCACCTTTGTAGCAGGAGTCTTTTGGCTACAATCAGCACTGCTGTTAGCCATCTAGCTTGCCCCACACTCAGGTTTGGGGCCTCTGTTGTAAAGCCTACGATCATAAGTTGGGGGGAGTGTGGGAGCAGGCGTTTAAGCACTTCCTGGCAGGTGAGGTGAATGCAGTGCCACAGCTGTGTTAGGCTGGGGCAAGGACCTAAGCCAAAACACAAGGGGAAAGACAATCCTGGGTCTTAAACAGAACAACAAAATGAGCAACCGTCAAAGGTGCCAAGTCGCAGCGCAGCTCAGTGGAACTCAAAGGGACCCGCTGACTGAGACCCTCTTTTCCCAAGCAGTGATCACAACAAATATACCCTCTCCACACACACTCCCAGAAGATCCTCTGCAGTGAGACCACAGGGCTGGCCACTCGGTACTACAGACTCCACTGACCTCATCCTGAGCTGATCTGTCGACCAGCTATACGCACCGCACCCACACAGCCTTACTGGGACAGCAGAAGTGGAAGAGATTTTCATCTGGTGTGACCACACTGGTATCAACCCTGCTGGTGCTTAGTTTGTTCTATCCTTTTGGACTACCTGACCCATTTAAACTCACTGGACCTTGGGCCCTCTACCTTGAAGTTACACCTGATTGCAGTCTCTGCATACAGTTCAGCCAGTAAGGACAGGTCTCTGGCATCTCACCCTGTCTTCAGGAAGTTTTTTGAACTTCTCCTTCTCCTTCACCTTCACCCCCAAGGGAGCCAGTTCTGGCTTGGGACCTGAAGCGTTTGCATTGCCAGGCTAATAGAACCACCTTTGAGCCCACGGTGCAAGTAGACCTAAAGTATATTACCTGGAAAGCTGTCTTCCTAGTAGCCATTACTTCAGCGAGGTGAGTGAGTGAGCTTCAGTCCTGTGCACAGATCTGAACTATATTTCTTTCCACAGGGATAAGGTGGTGCTAAGGGCTAACAGGAAATTCCTGCCTAAAGTGGTTTCAGATTTTCATCTGAATCAGTCCATTACATTGTCAGTCTTTTCACTGCCAACTCCAGCTCAGGTGAGCGGAGATTGCATAGCCTGGATGCAAAGGGGGCATTTAACCACTATCTTTTTCTTTGGTAGTTTTTTTACTGGCTCCGGTGGACCAGGGCATCTCTCAGAAGTGCCCACTCAGCCATCGTCTCTACTGCCCGCCGAGTTCCCCCTCCTCCGTGAACGAGATTGCTGAGCACATCCTCCCAAGGACCTTCCAGCCCCACACCGGATCACCCCCGGGGGAGGGCCTGCCCTGCCTACCTGCGGCCTTTCTGAGAGATTATAGGGGTGGTCCTGGTTGGGTGGGCTCAGGAGAGCCGGTGGAGGGATGATCCAGCGTTGGGGATGTGGGCTAGGTTCCTGGAGCCTTCATTCGCCTCCCTGGTCCTCAGGAGTATTTCATCTGCAGTTGCCCCAGACACAGATGTGTAATGATGTCTGGGCACTAATGTGCCGATGTCAACCGCCGCTCCACCTCCGAATTATGGCACTGTTTCCTTGCAAGGCCCCTGATCTCCATCAGGGGCTGCTAAGAAGCTGTACAAGTCCCCTAGCCACCCCGGAAAGGGAGGGCAGTCCTCTGGACGCTCAATCCCTTCTGACCCCTGGTGGCCCAAGTCCGTTCCCGAACCCCGTCGCTGGCGAGGTGCGGCGTCCAGCACCTCAACCCTCAGCACCACTGGGGCAGCCTATTTAACCACTTTCTTGACAGGACCAGGGCCTACAGGCCGGAGGTTACCCAGTTTTTCCTCACTTATGGGAAGTGGGTAAAGGTAAACCAGCATGTAGAAGAACCATTGCATGCTGGATAGTGGCCTGCATTCAGTTCTGTTACAGCAAAGTTGGTACGCAGCCTCCTGGGCCTCAGCTCACACTCTACCACGGGTAGAAAGGGACTTACCCCTACTGGAAATTTGCAAGGCAGCTACATGGAAAATTGTTCACACATTCACCAAGCACTACTGCTTGGACATACAGTCCAGGTGTGGTGCCAGGTTTGGCAAAGCAGTTCTGCAGAACCTGTTCCCCAAATAGGTTCTGTACCCTACCTCCAAAGGTACTGCTTGGTAGTCTGCATTTGTTAAGCATACTGAGTGATTTCTGGGGTTTGAAAAAAAAAAAATTACTCACCACAGTAATCTGTTTCTTCCAGGGGATCATTCAGTATGCTTAAAGCTCCCACCCTGCCTCCCCTACCAGAACCAGGAAAAAGGGATCCTTTATGCTGCATCCCTGCAGGTCACTGTATATCCTGTTATAAAATGGGTGATGAAAATCCTGCATTCTGATTCGTCTAAATAGGTCACTTGACCATTGATTAATCCCTTGTAAACCCAGAGTTGCCTTGCCTTGACTACAAAATCCTGAGTGACAGCCGTGTCAAGTAACCTTTTCAAATCACACCACCAGAGAAACATGTAAAAAAAACTACAACTATGGCATCCTCATTAGGACAAATCCACCTAGTGGAAAACTACAACTACAGCATCCTCAGAAGAACAAATCCATTAGGTGGAAGAATTGTTTTATAACAAATGCATGTAAACAGTGGGTTTTTTTGCATATTTATTTAGGTGAACCTGTAAGCTATTTTCAGCCATTTTGTAAGGGGATTAACCCAATCCAGAGCATGGATTTACTGAACATTAATCCACGCCTGGGTGGTTGAAGTCACTCGGCCTGCAGCCTCATGCCTCCATACTTGCCATAATTCTTGATCTTCTAGGGATATCTTCAGCATTAATTCACATGCTCACCCGCAATCCCCCGAGTTCTTTCCAGTATGTTATTGGTCTCTTTTCTTGTTCAAGGCTTGAACTGTGAAGACACTGTATTACTCGCATACTCGCCACCCTTACACAGGTCACTAGGGCTCCTTATCCTGTTATGATAGTACATAACCACTAGTTAAGTTATTCTGCACTGCTTGGTAAAAAAGGAACTGAGGCAGTTGGAGGCTGGTGCCGAGGTAAGCCTGGTGCAGCCGACCACTCTCGCAGCACCGTGCATGTGCACAGCTTGCCTCGGCGCTGGCCCTCCTGAAAAAGTTATGTCTCTCGCAGTGTTCTAATGCCTCAGGCACAGACCCACTAGTGTGAATTAATGATGAAGCTATTCCTAGAAAATCAGGAATTACGTGTAAGTACATAACTTTCATTTTTGGTTTATAACTGCTTTTGTAGGGCCTATGTGAGCAGCCAAGGAGGATGGAAGCCTAAAAGATAGTTCAGTGCCACCCGTCAAACTTTGTTGATATTTTTGGCCTCATGTTGTCTAGAAATGCCATTAAGGTCTCAAATAACGGCATATATCTCATGCAGTAAGTGTTAAAATTTTAAATGAACTTCTAGACTGGGCTGGTTATTTGTGAAAACCATGACAGCTTGGTGGCAGTGTGGCAGGAAACTGGCAGAGATGATGGCAGGGACTCCTGTCACGGACATGTTGAAATCAAAATCATGTTGAAGCAACTGCTTACTGAAATGACTATTTTAAATCCTTTGTGGTAGTACTGGAATAGAGGGTACAGGACTTGCAGCACAAGGCAAGTCACCAAAGCATACATGTCCTTCATCGATGCTAAGGACAGCTGGCATGAAGCCAGAATACAAGCGCTGGAACACCATGTGAGTGCCCTCTAGAGAGGACAGAGGACATCAAGAACCACAGCCGGGGAAGGGGGGTGCGACAATGAGTAGCTGGCTGGCAAGTCATGTTTCTTACAAGCTCTGTCCCGCCAGAACTGATTTAAATATATTTTTATAGTTAGTATAAATTTAATGTGCAACGACTGCTATGGAAATCGGAAATATTATGGACGAATTTCTACTACCGAATTCCGGGAAACCACCTCATAATGTAGCAAAATTAGAAAAGAAAGCTGTCGTTTGCACAAGCGGAAGGCCCAGGTCTGATCTCGGTGTCAGCTGCAGAAATGGGTGCACTGGGAAGGATGGTCTTGAAGCAAGTGATGGCATCCCTAAGTCCTAACTTAGACTGTCTTGAGGGCAAACTAAAAGAAATCTCGTCCCAATATGATGCCCACTGTACTCGTTTAAGTGAAGCTGAGCAATGGATCTCTAACCTGGAGGACACCGAGGGGCCAATTCCAGCCAAGATCGCATGGCTAGTGCAGGAAATTGAGGACTTGAAGGAGCTTCTGGATTATCAGGAGAATTGTAACAAATAACCTGCGACTCCGCAGACTACTGAAGAGTAAAGAGGTGGCCAGTGTGGAAAAACTTTGCGCCTCCATGTTGTCTACACTACTAGGAATGACCATAAATACGGAGAGTCACAATCAAACCGATGCACAGGGCCCTGGCGCCAAGGCTCGCGGCTGATTAACCACCTTCCAAATAATTCTACACTTCCACCATTCTAGGACCAACAGGCAGTGCTAGCAGCATACCGCAACAAAAAGGAGCTTGCATTCAAAAGGAGTTGGCTGTGCCTGTATCAGAACTTTTCTCCCATGCTGCAAAAAAAGGTAAGATCTTCATCAGGGATATCTCTTTAGTCAGGTCACACCTATGGAACTTAGCCATCAAGCAATAGTATCCCATGGAAGCCTTTTCTGTAGCAGTCTTATCAGAGCCACCCCAGCTGATGTCACCTGCCAACGTCATCTTCCATATATAGGCATAGGTGGCCCTGCTTCCTCTGCAGTTCTTTTCCACCGTCAACTTTCACGTACAGGCTCCTTGGGAAGTCTCATTGTTCGGTGGACTGACAAAAACTTATATTTTCTTTATTTTCTTCAATGTTTATGTCTAGAACTGTCCACTCATCCTCTCTTTTCCATCGCTGCTGCTGTGGAAAGATTTTTTTGGGAGGACGACCACAATCTTTGTGTTTGCTGTCTGGGGCTTTCTCATAACCCCAAGGCCTGCACCCTCTGCCAGAAGTTTAACCTGACCACTCTTTGGCACTGCAAGAAGACCCTCAGAGTTTTCCTTATGGAGCAGCAACTAGCCAGTTTGGAATGTGGGGCTCAGGGGCTTCTTGCTCCCCATCTCCGACGCATCTTGGGGTTTGCAGGCAGCTGGAGCCGGGACAAATACTGGAAGCACAAGGACCATCAGTAGGACCATTCCCCAGGTCAGTGGTCCTGGTCACTCCCATAAGTCCTCTGGTACATCCCTCGTGGCTCCTCTGTAACTGACTTCCTCCGCAGCCTCAGCCTCAAGGACTTCAGGCCATTCCGGTGGACCACACCTCTCTGGCTTCACTGGAAGCCCAGCTGTTGACCTCCAGGTCGCCAGCCTCTGCCCTACCAGCTCCTCTGCAGGCTCCTTGAGCACTGGTCACTGTTCCCACTCAGGACGTGGACTGTCAATGGCTGGCCTTCTCTCTGAGCCGTGCTTTTCTGCCACAGGGTTGATGGGCCGCGCTTCCCGAGCTCTGTCACCTGTGCCTTTCGGTAGTTGACGGTCTTATCGCTGTTGCTCACGGTCATGACTGTCATTCCTGAACCTATCATCAGCCTTAACACTATTCTTGCTTCCTTTACCATGGCATTGGTCAACCAGTCACCCTAAGCTTGCCATACTGTTGGCGCCTCTGGGGCCCCTCCAGCTTTGTCGCTGGTTCTGTCTTTTCACCCAACACTCTTCTGGGCATCATCGGTATCCATTGTGTCAGCCTATGGCTCAGACCAGGTCGACACTGAAGGGGAATATCGCCCTGATCTCCTCCTAGCTGAGGAGGAAGGGGAAGAAGGGGTCTTTTCCTCTGATAGGTCTACTGTCTCTTCCAGGAGCGGGGGTTCGGAGCATCAAACTCTCTAGTCCCCTCCTGAGGACCCTAGTTTTTATAACATTATGAAGTAGCTCTAGTCTGCTATGGGGTTCCAGACAAGAGGATGATGCCATCAGGAAGAACCTGGTAGACTTCCTGGAGATCCTGGAGTCTCCCCCTAAAGTCATCCCTCCTTTGCTTCCAGCTCTGGATGATGCTGCCCAGACGGTTTGGTACCACCCCCACTCTGTACCTACCATGCACAGGAAGGTGGCCAAGCTGTATCACACCCCTTTCGGTAATCCCTTCTACTCCGCCCAGCCTGAGACGGATTCTGTGGTCATAAAGGCATGACCGTTCCAAGGCGCCCAAGCATCTTGGTTCTCTCCCTCCTGACAAGTAGTCCAGGAGGTTGGACTTATGGGGCAAGAGGACATTCGCCTCAGCTACCCTGGGCCTCAGGATCTCAAACTACCTTTCTCATCTGGTTAAGTACCAGAACACACTCTGGAAAAAGGGCAAAGCCACAACCCAGGCCCTCTCAGAGGGGTCCCAGAGACAGGAAATCCTCAAAACTCTTTGGGCAGCTGAGGATGTGTGACAGGGCTGAATAAGGCCCTTCCCCATTTGTTATGCAGAAAGAGTTTAAACGCAAGGGTCTGTTCTGTCCTGTCCTCTCCTTCTCTGTCTGGTTGTGCAACCAAATTTTCTTGTGAGACCTAGGAACTGATCACTCCCAACAGTTTTGCAATTCTCCACCTCTCGCTGTCTCTCTGCCTTCACTTCTTGCCCTGTCTTTTCTCCCCCCTTGCGTATCTGAGATTGTAATATATATGTGAATCTTTTTGTGAAACTGTAAGTGATACTGGGGTTCCTTTGTTTAAAACTGTAGATAGTTGTACTGTTGAAATGATTGCAAAGCTATTTGGAACTCAAGGGGTTAACCTGAGATGCAGTTTTTAAACAGAGCTGTAAACAAGAGGATAGTTCTGGGTCACTGTGTTCTTTTTGCTGCACCTGCAAGGAACGAAACTGACAACATTCTGTAACTTAAAAGAACATTCTGTGAGAAGCAGGCTCTCAATGAGTTCTCAGACAAAGACTTACAAAAAGAGCAGCAATGCTTTTGCTAGCGAGACAAGGAGAGTGAGAGACTGAAACTTGGAATTAAGAGATGCCCTGAGAAGAAGGACCTAGTTTTCTCTGTTTGTACTGCCTTTGTAAATAGTTATTCTGAACACATTTTTAATTTTTATTTTGCTGTTATTGAGAACAATTAATTGCTGTTTGCTTATTTTGAAACTGTTCCTGGTTTTCCTGTGCTTCCTGACCTGTGCTTTGACGGCAGGATGTTAGTAACACCTCCTCCATGCCATTTCGACTTGTCTGACACTAAGACCAGGGTGCTACTCGGCATCTGCCTTAGGAGGCACTCCTGGCTTTGGGTTTGCTGTAGATATGCAGCAAAAGGTCCTGAAAGCCCCTTTGTGGGCGCCAAGCTGTTTGACCCTGATTTTTGGTATATTTTTAATGAACTGCAGGCGGTCAGGAGAACCCTGAGATTTGTGAACTCCGATCCAGCCCGTGGCGCAGAGGGCTAAGACGCTGGATGCCTTGCCTCGTGTTACACCGGCGACCTGGGTTTGGGAACTACCTCGGGTTGTTGGGGAACAGGATTGAGCAGCCTCACAGCAGCTCTCCTCTCCTGGAGGAGGTGGTCCCCTCCCATAGTCCCACTGCCACTGGGTGGAGGTCTGTGGTATGTCGGAGGGCGGCGGCACGAAAGGAGGGTGTCTCAATGCACAGCGTGCTTGTAAGAGACGGGATGGGAATAAAACTGAGTGAAAAGCCTACAAAATATATATATAGCAAAAAAAAATGTGCATTCCTGTCACTGCACTCAAATCCAGAAGCCCCCGAGAGTCTTCTTTTCGCGAGGTCCTCAGAAGTCCGCTCCAGCCCACATCCACAGGGCAAGTGCAGAGCCAGTTCTTCAAACAACATGAAGTCTTGCTATATTATGACATATGGTGAGTCCCAACCTTCGAACTGCTCCGGAGGTGAAAGAGTTAACTTTCCATGCCAGGCATGGAACGCTGAGCTCGAGTCGGTTGAAAACTCTGTCTGTTGTTCTTCAAACTCAAACTGTCAGATTCTTTATCCCTCACTGAACAGTCGTCCGGAGATTTTCTCCTTCTGCTCGTTCATTTTGTCGTTAAAGTATTATTTTCTCGGTTTTTGACCGACTTAAACCGCAACCAGTCGGTTCAAGCTCTGTCTGTGGTATTGTAAGTACTAGATAGCTTTTACATTTATTTCTTCTGTGTGGAACTTGTAAACAGTTATCGGTTCGGTTTGAACCGATCAGGTTGTTTTGAAATATATTAATCTGTCTTTTAGAGTGGTTACCGGTTCTTATCGGTTCTAAAAAAAAAACTGATTTCCTTACGGTTTTTACCACGACCCATGACAGTTGGGAACCAATAAGAGGGTCTTGTTTGGCGGATTGCCATAAATGGGCAAGTTTGGTTAGGACTGGCACTATGTCTGAGAAACCAAAAGAAAAAGTCGGCCCACTGGGTTTCAACACTGTAGTGTCTGTGGGGAAGCCTTTGCAAGGCTGGCCCCCACACCCTGTGTTTATTGTCTGGGGTTTGACCACCTCAATGCAGACTGCCAGATTTGCAAAATTTTCCTGCAGCTACCCTGGATAAGAGAGTTGGTAGGCTCAGGGAAGGGAGGCCTAAGAATCCGCTGACCGGATGGCCAGCCCGGTTTGGTTCCAACTGGAGGAGGCCCTCTGACCAGGGCGAGACTTCCTCGGCAAGGAGAATGACTCTGAGGAGTCGGTTCCAGCAAAAGGATAAGGAAATCAGCTGGTGTGGAGCCAAAACTTTACTCTCCAACCGCTGAAAAATAATAAGCGATTAAAATTGTCCAGTCACTTTCCCGGTTCCGACAGACAGCACCATCAGAGTAGCGTGCAGTTCGTGGTTCCACAGTTCAAGAGTATGATTTAGAGGAATTTTATGAACCAGAGGAGGGGAAGAGGAGTATGAGGAGAGTGAATATGGATTTGAAAGTCTGGATGTGCCCATTGAACCGGACATCTCCCCAGACAGACCTTCAGGAGTGTCTTCTCCTAGGCTTTCTGAGTCCCCTTCTCATTTTATGTTTTATAAAAAAGTGGCTGAAACCCTCCAGCTCCCTATGGAGGAAGCTGTGGATGATCAAGAGGAACCTGACTATGTGGAAATGATGGATATCCCAGAGTCTAGGAGACTGTCTATTCCTTTGCATAAATCTTTTGGGAAACAGACAGTAAAAATTCTAAAAACTCCTCACACTATACCTCCTGTTGATAAGAGAATGGACAAGAGGTACACATTGTCAGGCTCTTGATACGGAGTTCCTTACACAACAATGCAGCCATCCTTACCTCTTTTGGAATAATGAAGATGATTGCCTTCATCTTTGTGGGGGCACTGCACCAGACTGGAAAATTTCATTCAAGGCTTTTAGGAATGGGGGGTTCCTGCAAATGTATAGCCCCTGGTGGCAGTCCTGGGGAAAGACATCAGGAGATGGCAAAATGTTATTTATCCCTGCCAGGCAAGATGGCAGCCTTCAAAATAATGGCACTTCCCTGCTTAATTTATTGTAGTTTCAATCTGCCTCTCACAATGCCAAGCAAGTGGTGAAAAATAGATACCCTTTTTCCATTTTTTGTGGGGTCAGACACAACCAAGATTTGGTAGAAAGGTGTTGAGAGCTCCAGTCAGGAGAGGAGGATGGAACGGGACCCCTGGTTGTGGGGTTACCATGTTGCAAATGGAGTTAAGGGCACAATGTGCTGGATTACTACACCTACAGGTTCAGGGCCTTGGTCGCTTTGCATAGAAAGGAACCTAATAAAGGCCCCTCCCGGCCGTGCTCCTGCTGGAAGGATAGAAAGGGCTGGAACAAAGATACTCCTTCTGTGCTATATACTATAGATTCATTCTGAACAATAGTCTGTCTGGCAAAATGGCCATCACCCTGGGACTCAGGGCCCCACTGTGGCACGAGTCCAGTTTGAATACTAATAATAAAGAAATATATTGTAGTGAAAGACCTGGGAACAGTGGGGAATTCTGACCATAGGACACCTCAGAGTCAGACTGGCCCACATGGATAGCTGGAGATTTCCGGTCCCCTGCTAGTACCTGGTCAACTAAACTGTGCAAATCTTTGTATCTATCATCTATTTTTAATTAAATGGAGTATTTGCTTTACTGTAAGTAAATGTAAGATGCAAACAGAGCTAGTGTATCACATTTAGGTGGAATATTGCTATGTTTCTCCTGGGCCCTATCCTGTTGATTTTCCAGGTGGGCCCCTGTATCCATTTTCTAGCTGAGCACCCTGCATCCTAGTCCAACCCTGGCACACCTCCTGTGCCCGATATCTAAGAGTCCAACTCCTTCCATCAGTTGCAGCAGGAATATCAACTCCCACATGAGACCATTCGAGGTATTTGCAACTACAACACACTCTGAAGTCTAATCTAGAAGATAGGTATACGCTTAGTCACAGGGTATATGAGGCAGTAGACCGCTGGACCAGACACCACCTCAAGAACAGAGGTCTGGTTTATAAAGCAATCCAAGGAGACACCTCCTGGATTGGGAACCCCAGTGGGTGAATTGGTCAGAGCAACTATATAAGGTAATTTCACAGCAGACCTAGGAAAGCTGCTGGAGAATGGCCCACCAGGGGACCATGGACCCCAATACCAGCTGATACAGAAAATGCTGAGTAGATGGCACTGAATGCCAGAAAACTACAAAAATGGCATTCTATTACCTAACCAATGCTGGCAGTATCAAACAGAGGGGCAATATTGAGCACATTATGTGGTCCTGCCTGGAGATTTCCAGTTCTGGAAGAGTAAGAACCAAAGGACCCAGAATATGATTGGGAATTTTCATGGATTCGCCTATGTTTTGGCTGCTGGGGACATGATCCCTCTAGTGGGTCCTGTCTCAACTTGTAAACTGAATCTGTATACCGTGGCCCTAGAAGCTAAACAGCAATTACCAATGAATGGGAAGCAGGAGTTGAAAACAGGTCTCTTTTATCCAGGTGACACTCAAAGCACAAGGCCTACCACAAATCTGAGGGAGTGATCTTCCTGGCTTACACACCTGGGACTACTGCAACGCAGAGGGATAGGGTAGGGCACTGTACAATAAGGCAAGACTAGATAGGACGCTTCTGGATGAGACGTTAAACCGAGGTCCCATCTGCCTGTTCTGGTGGTAGTTCAGGTGGATGTTAAAGATCCCATGGCACTTCTCGAAAAGAGTAGGGAATTTCCTGGTGCCCTGGCCAAATTTCCTCATTCACTAAAATACCACCAACAGCTTACTCTGGTTCAAGATCAGTTGGCATTTCATCTGTATCCCCCTCCCCGGTCATGCCTGAAAATAGGCAGAATCTGCCTAGTGCACTTCTGGCGTCAACAAAAACTAAATAAATAAAATATAGAATAAGAATATTATATTCAACCACCAGGCCTCCTAATTCCAGTCTTATTGTTCATGGACTAGTTTTCTTCCCAGTGTCTTGCATTACGCTATATGTAAATGGCAGTCAAGTGGGGCATGTGAACCAGAGTACTGATCCCAATGAGACTTTATAGATACTTCTGTTTTTCTTTATCACCTGGACTTAACACTAGGAAGAAGATTATAGACAGATGGACTAACAGCCAGCACAAGGCTAAGTATATTAGGAAAACACCACCACAAAGGTATAGTACCCATCACTTCTATAGTTATAAGAAACTCAATTAATTACAGTTGGGCTAAGGAGGGTGAGGTCTCATGAAAGTTGCACCAATTGTTGTTTTGGCATTACAGCTACAGCGTTTTAGGTAGCAGAAAATTGAAAGTGGGACCACATGTAGCATAACATTATCCCTTTTCTGGGGGTATAGCTATATAGAAGCATAGGATGTAACAGCAGATAAGGGCTGCTGGGCCCAGCCAGTCCTCCATAGGAATACTTTCTAAACCCATTGCACTGAATAAACAAGCATTTGTCAATGCCGAATGTTGATTGCATTGGTCTGTTGAGCTCGTCACTGCCCCTCTGTCACTGCTCAGTCTGTTTCTCCCGTGCTGCAGGATGCTCTTTTGTACTGTGCTCCTGCCTGCATTGGCAGCTTTTTCTGCCCACTAAGAAATCTGCAGCTGTCCTGACAGAGCTCCGCTGAGGGGCTCACCCCTCTTTCACTCACTCATTCTGTTTCTCCTGCGCTGCAGGCTGCCCTTTATACTGGGCTCCTGCCTCTGTTGGTGGCTTTTTCTGCCCACAAAGAAATCTGCAGCAGTCCCGACACAGGTCTGTTGAGCCTGCTAACTCCCCTCTCACTCACTCATTCCTGCTTCTGGCGCTGCAGGCTGGACTTTGTAGTGGGCTCCTGCCTGTGTTGCCTTTTCTGCCAACAAAGAAATCTGCAGCAGTCACGACAGAGCTCCGCTTGAGCTCGCCTACCCCACTCCTACTCGGCCATTGTGTTTGCCCCAGCACTGCAGGTTGCCCTTTGTACCGGGCTCCTGCCTGCATTGGCACCTTTTTCTGCCCACAAAGAAACCCGCAGCTGTCCTGACAGAGCTCCATTGAGGTCGCTCACCCCCACCCCGTCTCACTTATTCTGTTTCTCCTGGGCCGCAGGCTGCCCTTTCTACTGGGCTCCTGCCTGCATTGCCGCCTTCTTCTTCCCACAAAGAAATTTGCAGCAGTTGCAATAGAGCTCTGCTGAGCTCGCCACCCCTTTCTCTCACTCACTCATTCTGGTTTTCCCGCCACTGCAGGCTGCCCTTTGTACTGGGGTCCTGTGTGCATTGCTGCCCTTTTCTGCCCGCAAACAAATCTGCAGCAGTTCCAACAGAGCTCCGTTGAGCTCACTCGCTCTCCCTCCCTGACTCAGCGTTCTGTGTCTCCCGCCGCTGCAGGCTGCCCTTTGTACAGGGCTGTTGCCTGCGTTGGAGGATTTTTCTGTCCAAAGAAATCTGAAGCAGTCCCAACACAGCTCCATTGAGCTCGCTCACTCCCTCTCTCAGTCACTCATTCTGTTTCTGCCGCGCTGCAAGCTGGCCTTTGTACTGGGCTTCTGCCACAAAGAAATCTGCAGCAGTCACAATAGAGCTCCATTGAGCTTGCTCACTACTGCTCTGTCACTAGCTCATTCTGTTTCTCCTGGCGCTGCAGGCTGCGCTTTTGTACGGGCTCCTGGCTGCGTTGGTGCCCTTGTCTGTCCACAAAGAAACCTTAGCTGTCCCAACAGAGCTCCATTGAGGTCACTTAGTTTCTCTCTCTCTCTCTCTCTCTCACGTGATCATTCTGTTTGTCCTGGCGCTGCAAGCTGCCCTTTGTATGGGGCTCTGCCTGCATTGGTGCCTTTTTCTGCCCACAAAGAAATCCATAGCAGTCCTGACAGCACTCCAGTGAGTTCACTCACTCCCTTCCCTCACTCGCCTCTCGTTTGTTTCTCCCAGTGCTGCAGGCTGCCCTTGTACTGGCTCTTGCTGGGGCCTTTTCCTGCCCACAAACAAATCCACAGCAGTCCCAACAGAGCTCTGTTGAGCTCGGTCACTCCCCTCTCACTCGCCGATCTTAATCTGTCCCGCACACTGATTTCCCACAGCGACTGCTATCTCTCTGGCAGGAGTGCAAAACATATTTTAGCCAGGATGTGAAAATGACAGCTGTACTGTTCATAAGAGGTGTGAAAAATGCCATTGTTGAAAATGTGGTGAAAATATTACAAATTTGGTTACAAAGGTGCGGAAACAGTTCAATGCACGCTTGTAACACAGTCATGTTATGGAGTTTCATCAACAAATTTTCAACATAGGGATTTTGGGACCTCTGCTTATGAGCAGTGCCACTGTCATTTTCTTAACCTGTCCCAGACACTGATTTCCCACAGCGACCATGTTATTCTGCACTGGAACTGTGAAAACACATTTCAGTCAGGATGTGAAAAATGACAGCTGTACTGCTCATAAGGAGGTATGAAAAATGCCACTGTTGAAAATCTCATGGACAATATTACAAATCTGCGAGTTACAAGAGTGTGTGGAAGTGCGTAACGCACACTTGTAACACAGTCATTTGAAGTATCATCACCAAATTTTCAACATAGGCATTTTAGGACCTCTGCTCATGAACAGTATCACTGTCATTTTCTTAATCTGTCCCGACCAGTGATTTCCCACAGCGATCCTTCTATTCTGCGCCGAAGTGCGAAAACACATTTTGGCCAGGATGGGGAAAATGACAGCTATACTGTTCATAAGTAGGTGTGGGAAAATGGCAATGTTGAAAATCTGGAGTGAAAATATTACAAATTCAGGTTACGGAGGCGTGTAAAACTGCACAACGCACGCCATAGCACAGTCATTTTATGGAGTATCGTCACCACAATGTAGGCATTTTAGGACCTCTACTCATGAACAGTGTCACTGTCATTTTCTTACTCTGTCCTGAACACAATTTCCCACAGCGACCGTTATTCTGCGCCAGAACTGCGAAAACACATTTCAGCCAGGATGTGAACAATGACAGCTATACTGTTCACAAGGAGGTGTGAAAAATGCCAATATTGAAAATCTGGCATGAAAATATTGCAAATTTGGCGGTTACGAGTGTGCATAGCAACCGCGCAACACACGCTTAGAACAGTCATTTTGATTTTCCATCAAATTTGCAACATAGGCTTTTGAGAGCCCACCTCATGAATACTAGCACTGTTGTTTCGAATGGGCCCCAAAGGAGATTCCACGAGTGACCGCAAAACCACCTTCGGGCTGATTAATGCCATGACAGTTTCAGAATTCATGGTCCCAAAACCCTATGTTGAAAATTTGGTGCCAAAATTCCAAAAATGACTGAGATATACATTAAAATTGGAAAAAACATTTATTCCATTATACAGCTTACTGGATTTCTCAGTTCACGGTCGGGTTTGAAGAGTGCAGACGTGTTCCCAGTCCACCGAGGATTGTCGCACCAAGCTCCGGAGGTAAGTATGGGGTGAGGGGGTGGGGAGGCAGGGTGCGAGTGGGTGCGGGTTGTGTGAGAGAGGGCAGGAGACCGCCGAGGACAGTTTCCTTTTTACAGGTTAAAAAAAAAGCGTCGCAGGATCATTTTATTTTACAGGGTCATGTGGCACACTGGGGTGGGCTCCCAGTGTGCCACCAGAGTCTACTTTTAGGGGGCAGCTGTAGCCGAAGGGATTGGGACCCCCTCGGCACACAACAAAGGGCCGGGTAGATATTATGCCGACGGATTGGGCACCCTGGCCGGCAGACAATAAAAGCGGGTTATGCATATCGTCGACGGGAGTGGGGCTCCCCATCAGCAAAATAAATATTGAGTACTGAAGCCAATGGGGATTGAGGCCCCCATCGGCAAATAAACACAGTGGAGGGGTTATTGTTTGTGAACACGCGGCAAGCCACAGCCATGTTCACAAACAATATCAGGGCTTTAGATCCGCCCTGCAATGATGGGTCACTCCCTCATTGCAGCAAATGGCTGACGCTGCAATGTGGCGGCCCCTGATTGCAGCGGCTGATTTTTACAAGTTGGTGTACGCTGGCCAAACTGAGTGTCAGCAACAGCGTGCCACAACATTCGGGATGCTGCACAAGCCTTTAAAGGCTGTGGGGACATTAGCCACAACAGTGCCGCGCCGCCACAACCTGCTTGTGGAGAAAGTGCCACAATATGTTAATTGCACATGTGCGCAATCAACATAAAACTGATCTGTTTTGTACTTCACTTAATACAATGTCAGAAGGTAGTCAAGCAATGTATTAGCAGGAGCAGTTATACTGGTCCTTCTTAAGTTATCTGTTAATGCAAGATTCGATGTTTGGTGAATAATGTATAGTGCTTGTGTATTTTTAACTTTGGACTTTCTCTATTCCCACCCTCAACAGAGGAGCCGGGCAGCGTTAGGGAACTAGAAGGCCAGCCTTAAGCGTGAGAAGAGTGCCAAAAGGAGTCTAGAAGGATGGTGGGTGCTTGAAACACTCTGGAGCGTGTGTTGCTGGGAGTGGATGGCTTTTATTTGATTGTGGAAGGAGTTTATTCCCCACATTGAATCTCAGGCAAAACCTCCCATTCCACCTTTGGTGAATAAAGTATAGTGCTTGTGTATACTTAACTTTGGCCCTTCTCTATTCCCACCTCAGTAGAGCAGCCAGGCAGCCAGGGAAATAGAAGGCACAAAAGAGAGATTACCTTCTCCAGCTCATGGAGAGTGAACAGTAGCATGCAGGAGAGGAAACCCCTGCTGTGAAGGAAACCTCTGAGGACCCATGGCTACTGAATTGCCTGTCCTCTGGGCATACTAAGAGGAGATGATCCTAAATACTTATCTGATTTCTTCTTCCAGACTGGAGACATATATATGTTTCTAGGCATGAAAGAGGTCCATCTTCTAAGAGCCTTGATGATATGAGCAGGAATGCTGTTTTGGATGCTAATGACACTTTTCCGATCTGAAGGAATGTCCTGAGAAAGCATAAAACCAACGTCCAAGCTGTTGCAAGTGGTTCCATGTCAAATCCGTGCAACTAAAATCATCACAGTTGTTTTAAGTGTGGTCATGTCAGCATTACCAATTAGCGAGTCAGTGAAATTTCACTGCAGACAATCTGCACTGTTTAAAATGTTTATGTTACTCTGACTAAGCCGCGATCTCCTGCCAGTGTTTTAAGTTTTAAGCTGAGTTATTGGTATTTCTGAATCCTTCCATTCTTTTCTGTTCCTGCACCTGCAGTCTGGTTCAAGCTCAATTTCTTGCTCTGTCTCCAATGCCACAATATTCGATGTTTCAGTACCCTTTGGAGATTCTGGAATAGGTGAGAGCAACGGTCTGAGTTGCAATATGCGATATGCCATAGTTCAATTTTGTTGTTTAGCTGCATTCTTGGAGCTTTTTCTCTGGGTTGAATATTCTGGGGTTTAGAATTCTTATTTTTGCTTTGAGAGCATTTACCCCTTTTGCTGTAGCTACCATGACTGACCTTTCAAAAGTTCACAAGACCATCGGACCGATTTTGACATGCTTTTTGTCATCTACCACTGCAGTGGATCTATTTGGCAGTTTTAGCAGTATCTTTTATGTTTTTTCCAACCGAGGGTAGTTATAATGTTGTCCAGTTAACAAGACCATGCTCTACATATATAAACTTAATGGGTCTCCGCTTGTGTTTTAAAGTAACAAGTGTATTTGGTCATTTGGTAACATCCAGTGCTACTCCTAGATGGGCCTAACTAATGGCATACTATTAGCAGTACCCTGCCTATGTGGGCCTAACAGGGTTGTGAACAGAGTGGAGTACAGCTGCTCTAACCCATTTCTTTCACTGGGGTTCGCTGGGGTTTGGCCTGGGGCTTGACCATCCTGGTAGGTTGCGGTATGCACCAAACTGTCAAATACGCTGTATTACATTATGTGCAAACCACAACGCTGAAATACTCATGCTGAATTTGATGTGCAGAATTGACATGATACCATTGCAAGAGAGTCTCAAATGCTGCATGAACTGTTTGATTGTCAGAAGTCAGAAGAGGTTGAAAGACCCTGAGCAAATGTGGTACTGCATGTGTTGATCAAAGAGCTACTGGGTACAAGTGCTTGTGGGTCAAGAATATGTAATTGGAAACAACAGGATGTTATGAATCTGCTTGTTTTCTTAAAAGCAGTGACAGTGAGGCTTTTAGCAGAAGAGGCTGATGACATGATCAATTTTCCAGGATGCAGACAGCTAGACAACTGGTTGATTAAACCACATGTTGGAGTAGGGACAACTGGAGCAGTTCACAGCAAGTTCCAGAATACAAGTCCATCAACAGGGAATAATTTAGGAGTTTTTTGGATGGTGTTCTGTGGATTTCAGCAGGAGGAGTTTAAATGAGGCATTTGATAAATTGAAGACATGGATGTATTTGACTAAGATAAGAAGACTTGGAGACTGGATAACTTTTGCTTTATGGTCCCTTGTGACAATTTTGAGGTTTTGGTGGTAGTAGGTTATGGATGCAAGTACATGATTGATAAAGGAGGAACGCCAGTGGATTGATTGGATGGCACAAACAAGGAAGGTTTCTTTCGAGCAGTGATATGAATTGCTTAGGAGCAGGCACCAAGATAGACCACATGAAAACTTCAGCTCACTTTGCGGTTTTATGGCAGTGAATTTGAATGCAAGTACATAATCAATAGAGGAAGAATTCCTCTGATTGCTTGAATGGTACAAATGAGGAAGACTTTGAAACGAAGATGTGAGCTGTGTAGGAGCAGGCACTAGGGCGGATCATGTGAAGCTTCAGCTTGCTGACAATGATATGCTATGTTACAATGAGAACAGTGACTCAAGGAAGAGAAGTCAAGTCTGTTGAGGTATAGATGCGATGAAAGTCTTGGGACTGACACTGGAGAAAAGATTCAGCTGCTTCGTCAATGTAGACAGCAGAGTAATAGAGATAACTAAGTCATCCTCCGTGACAGGCACCATGATAGAATGGATGAAGATTTGCCTTTGTAGATGGGATGGTACGAAACCAAAGATGTCCCCATACAATGCAGTGGCTTCCATAAGTAGGATTTGCAGAGAAGAGATGTTGTTAAAAGTCTCAAGGGTGGATCTATCAGGTGTCTAGGAGCAGTGATTCAGGAATGCTCAAAATAGCAGTGTATCCATAAGTTAACGATGTGTTAGGCGTATTCCGCGATGAAAGATCAAGATTGTTCTAGTAAAACATAAACATCAGTTTCAGTAGGCAGAATATTCAGATGGAGTGACTGTCGTTCTGTAATACAAAAGCAGTTTACATTCTTACAAGTCCCATACTTTCTTCTTGGCTCAATTGCCTAAATCCCAGTGAAAAAAAAAATATTTTTGTTTCCCAGCCATTAGCAGTTAAAAGCAACTTTGAGCACAGAATCACAGTAAAGTTAATGTTAATGTGCACACACGCATTCATGTTTGGTTCTCCAGGAGTGCCTACAATATGAATGGCCCATAGCAATGGATCACGGAAATGAAAACAAAAAGGCACAACATTAACTTCATTGTGATTCTGTGCCCAAAGCTGCTTTTAACTGCTAGTGGCTAGGAAACAAAGGATTTTTTTCTTGGATTTAGGAATTGAGCCAAGAAGAAAGTCTGGAACTTGTATGAATGAAAAACTGCTTTTGTATCACCATATTGCACCGTGTTGGCATTTCTGTCAAGTAAAAGACTGGGTATGTAAAATAATCTATGGTCTCTCTCCTGCCTATTTACTCAAGAAATGCGTATAGGTATCTGTTTACCTCACTGTTAGTGAACCAACCCCTAGTTGTATGTAATATACCCTGCTGTAATACACCTTGAGACAGATATCCCAAAGGACTAAAAGAGTCCATACAGAGCACAAACTACTTTTTCTTTTTCAACGTGAACTATATCCTCCTGTATTTTGTGCTTGGTTTATTGATGGCTCGTGGTGCTCACTGGTAATTCAGCACAGCTATCATAATAACGCTGCAACAGTGATGATTTTTAGAGAGGATGATTACTACTAGTGCTTGCAGAAGGACTGCTCCAATATGATAGCTGACTAGGACTGTTGGTGAAATGTAGCCGTAGGTGCAAGCATGAAATCAGAGGTTGTTAATGCCAGAAAACAGAAACAGACCTATCTAGCAGAAGTACAGCATACAAGCTGATTGGGGATGAACGGAGTGGAACCTAGTGAAGTTTGTCTCCCCACTGACCCCAACCCACTTAAGAAGAAATGGGCTGAGCTCTTTCTTCTGTTAGCGCCACTAACCACTGAGACTGTGAGTGAAGAAATTGGAAGTTGGAGCTGTAAACCAGGTGGACGTTGGAAGCATCACGAACCCAGAAGAGGAGAGGGCTCAGAGGACAAGCAACCAGAGACCCCCAAAAGAAAACCGGACAGCCAGTGCCAATGGGCAGAGACCAGAGGAGGAACTTGGAGAGTCTGGACAGGAAGAAAGTATTGGGAGGGACTAGAAACCACAAACAAATATGCAGAGCAGCAAGCGGAGAAGGGTTAGGGGAAAGAAAGTAGAAAGGGAGGAAGGAGGAGGCACAGAAAAGAAGGCAAGCAGGAGAGGATGGTGGAAGATGGGGTATGGCAAGGGCCACTGAGGAAGGGCTGCAGGAGTGCCAAAAGCAGCAGAAATGAGAAGAACAGAGTGGGAAAGAAAACACAGGAAAAATGTGAAGGGAGAAAGCAGGAGGAGCACAGCCACATGGACCACGCAGCAGCTTAGGTGCTTGAAACACTCTGAGCGTGTGTTGTTGGGAGAGGCTGACTTTATTTGGATTAGGAGGAGTTTAATCCCCACATTAAGTTTTGGGCAAAGTCCTCTTATTAAATGGAAGGTGTTTCGATTCCTGTTAGTGTTGTATTTCCAAGGGGCTAGTACCCTGTCAGGTTACCTAATCAGGATTTATTTTTAATGTATGCATGGACTGTTTAATGTCCTAAATAAAAATAATTTATTCAAAAGGAAGGGGGATGAAAATCCTCCCTAAATGTTTTATACCATATACTAGAGAATCCGTTGGTACCCAGACTCTTGTCGCTCTTAAAGCTGTTATTGCAGAGGCTAACTCCTCCATCAAAATGGTTGTGTCAGGAGTTGTTGATGCTCTGGTGTCAGGGCTGGGAGGGCAAGTTCTGCTAGGAAGTGTTCCCTAGGTTTCATGGTGTCGTCAGTCATCCTGGTGTAGAGTTCTATAATAGTCAGGAAAGGAACTGCTATCACCCTAGTCCCAGTATCTAGCTTCCCTGAGCCTAGATGAATCATCTGAGATACCTATCCAGTTCTTTGTTAACCTTAATTGTCTCCCTTAGTGTGGTCACAGAAATCCCCAGTGTGCTATTCAGTCAGAGTGTCTCTGCCATGAAGGCATCAATATCTGTCCGTTGAAGCTCTTTATAAAATAAGGTGGGTTTCCACCTCTAGAGAGTATCTTTTTCTCTATCTTCAGATCAGTGCATTTTTATCAGCACATGGTCTGATTCCACTCTTGGTAGGAATTTCATAACCTGTAATCTAGGGCAGAAGGTTGAATTAATAAACATGTAATCAATTTGTAAATAAGTGCTATGCGGGTTGGAAAAAAAGTGAACTGCTTCACACTGGGATGTACAGTAAGCCTAGCCACACATCCTGGAACCCAGGTAGGATAATTGTCTCCTAATGTATTTCTGCTTTTCATGAGCTTAGCTGTTTGGGTGCTAGTGGTGTCCAGACCTGGTTCAGGATCACATTCAGAGCCTCAGCCCAAGCGTCAAACCCTCTGCCTTCATAGCTGACAAATCAAAGATAGTTTGGAAAATGACCGTGGCCGGGGTGCACATTTAAAAAGTAGTTTCCCCATGATTTTTCCTTTGAGGAATATATACCTGCCCTCCCTATCTATGCATTAACATAGAAACATGAGAGTGACAGTACAGAGCAAAGCGACAAAAATGATTCAGGTCTGCAGTGTCACAAAGCGCACTCCACAGGTCAGGCCTTCTTCTCCACAGTGCCAAACCTCGAGTGCAACATGTGAACAGGAGACAAACAGGGTAACCCTCCTGTCTGTTTTGGGTCCGAAACACCTACTAGTCTCGAGTCTTGAGGTCAATATGAACCCTTTTTTCGCTAGCACAATCAATTAACTAGACTCAAATATCACACCCTGTCAGGGAAATGCAGTGCAATACTTAACCCAGCAGGCACCCAACCTGGTTCACAATTCTCCTCTTTTTGACTCAATAGAGACCTAGGTACGTTTCTTACCTTAGTACAAATGGTAACACTATAAGCCCTTTAACAGTTATATCAGAATTGTCAACACTGTTCCTGCATTCACTTACAGAATGAGAAAAGACTCAGGCAGCATTAAGAAAATCAAAGTGTTTACTAAAATTAAAAAATAGTGAATACATACAAAACATAGAACATATATACATAAATGTTTACAGTCCAAAAGAGATGTAAATTACAGAAACAAACGCTTGGTACTTGAATTGCTAGTTCTAACCAGTTTTCATTTGGGTATTACCTACTCTGGACAGAAGTGTCCCTAAGTCCTGAACACAATTGTGTGTTCTCTTGGGAGTCCAGAGATAGATGATTAAACTCCTTTCAACCAGATTGATAATAAGCCAAAATGTCCTCCCATCCTGTGAGGTTACAGCTCATGAGGTCACTGGTGGTCCTATAATTATTTTGTAACATGACCAAGTATATCTTAAAGGGTGTCATTTCACTGCTTGCTTGAAATCTGCAAAGATAGCAATATTAAATTATAACAGTCTCTTTCCTATAAAAGTATTCCCATTGATCTTCAGAAACACATCCTGACAGCTATTTTCTCCTAGTGGTGAGAAGTGTAACAGGTACCTGTTAGAAATTGTTGCTTCCTAAGATGTCGTAAAAATGCAGTCTTCTATGGCTTCCTGGACTTCAAAGTAAATTGATGATTTACAATGTGTTATAACCTGGTGTCCTTATAGTCCCAGGAAATCAGTTTTACTACAACCAGCTGTTCCAGCAAGCAGGGGCCTTTGAGGGTCAAAAGGTCAGGCCTCTTCAAAGCTAGTCTTTCCCATGGGCCTGCTGTCATATTTTCCCAGCAGACATTTGCAGAACATACATTTATATCACAAATATGATACAATATAATAACAGATGGGCGAAGTGTCACATGCAGTACATGTCCTATGAGAAAAGACTTGGGAACTGAATATGTACTCCCTGGACCAGAGAAGAAGGGTACATAACTGAAACATTCAAGTACATAAAAGGCATTAAAAGGGTACAGACACAGGAACTTTTCACTTCAAGAAGGGCTCCAGAACCAAGGGACATGATCTCAGGCTGCAAGGAGGAAGGTTCTCTACCAACACCAGGAAGTTTTTCCTTCACAGAAAGAGTGAAGGATGCTTGGAACAACCTGCCCAATGAGGTTGTGGGGTCAACACTATGGGGATTCAAGAATGCATGGATAGACAAGGAGCCCTGACTGCAAGGGCAACTAGAGTGTCAAAATCAGTCTAAACAAATGGGCAGACTAGATGGACCTGGCGGTCTCCTTCTACCGTCAACGTCTATGTTGCTATGTTTGACAGCAGAAAGGCCTAAGGTCCATCTAGTCTGCCCAAGAGTCTACCCTCCCTGCACCCTCTACTCAGTGTTATGATGTCATTGTATTTATCCCAAGCATTCTTAAAGGACCAATCGCCCACCACCCTTGGGGGCAAGCTGTTCCATGCATCTACCACCCTCTCAGTGGAAACAAACTTGTGCATGTTGCTCCTAAACTTCTCTCCTTCAACTTCATATCATGCCCACTAGTTCTTGTATAACTCTTGACCTGAAAATCGGTTCTGAACCGTACCCTACTTACTTTCTATGTACTTGAAGGTCTCATCATGTCCCCCCCTCCTCCTCCGTTGCTCTAATGAATACATGTTGAGATCCTCAACCTTTGTCATATGATTTCTGATGCTGTCCTTGCACCATCTTTGTGACCCTCCTTTGCACTGCCTCCAGTCTCTCCACATCTTTTCTAAGATGAGGTGCCCAGAACTGAATGCAGTATTCCAGGTGTGGTCTCACCAGTGATCTATAGAGCAGCATCATGACCTCCCTCTTTCTACTGGTAATCCCCTTCCTATGCATCCCAACATACTATTTGCATTTGATGCAGCTTTCACACTGTTTTTTTTTTAGATCTTCTGTTATAATCACCCCAGATCTCCCTCTTGCTTGGTGACCTCTTGTTTAATGCCCCCATGAGGTATTCTACTCTAGGGTTGCCCTTCCCTAGGTGCATGACCTTGCACTTCTTTTGTTGAATTTCAGCTGCCATGTTCTTGACCACAGTGCCAGCTTTTGAGAGCTACCCTCATCCTACCCACCCCACCAGGAATGTTGACCCTATTGCATATCTTCGTGTCATCAGTGGACAGGAAATGTTGCCTCCAAGCTCTCAGATATGTCCCAATGAAGATGTTAAAAGGATGGGGCCTAACATCAACCCTCATGGCACGCTACTAGTCACCTCCTTTCTTGATAAGGTGTTATTTACCATTACCCTCTGGGTTTTTCCACCAGCCAGTGCCTTATCCAGTTTATCACTTTCTGCCTGATACCAATACTGGCAAGTTTGCTCAGCAGTCTTCTGTGCGGAACAGAGTCAAAGGTTTACTGAAGTCCAGGTACACTGCATCCACAGTGCCGCTTTGATCTACAGTTTTGGTCACCCAGCTGAAGAACTCTATTAGGTTTGTCCAGCATGATCTTCCTGTGGTAAAACTGTGCTGTTTTGGGACTAACTTTCTACTTTCTTCTAGATAAAAATTATTTCTTTGAGTAGAGCGTCCATCGTTTTGCACACAATTAAGGTGGAGGCTTACCAGGCGGTAGAGTCCTATAATTTCCCTGCTACCACTCTAATGGAGAGGGACAACATTGGCCCTTCTCCAGTCCATTGGGACCTCCTAGGTCAAGAAAAGGCTAAATAGTTCAGCCAGAGGTACCACAAGCTCCTCTCTTAGCTCCTTAAGAATCCTAGGATGAATTTTATTTGGACCCATTGTCTTGTCTACCTTGAGTTTCCCAGTTCCTCTAGGACTCTGTCTTCTGCGAATGGTCTTGAATGTGCCTCCCAGCTGATGAAGCCTCTTCCACCCAGGGTGGGCCTACAACCATCCTCTTCCTTGGTAAAATGGAGCAAAAGTATCCATTGAGGATCTCTGTTATACTTGTCATCCTTCACATGACCCCCTTGTGATTCTGACTATAACCCCTTATTTTCTTTTCTCCCAGATATAACTAAAGAAGGTCTTGCCCCTTGACCTCTCTCTAGCTAGTTTCTGTTCTGTTGATGCCTTAGCTGCCCTGATTGTCTTACTTAGTTCTCTGTTTCTCCATGTATGTGTCTCTGTCCTTGTCACATCCAGTTTCTTTGTATCTCTAGAAGGCAGTTTGTTTCTCTCTGATCCTGGGGCACCTCCTTAGAAACCAAGAGGTTTTCTTCTCTTGTTTTACTCTCCTTTTTAGACACTGATTTGAGGCTTCTACTACAGCCCACTTTATACATATCACAGTACTCTTCCACCCTCCCCTCTTTCCTTGTTTCTAGGTTATTTGTAAGACTCTCCTTTATTGTAGCAAAATCCACTCTTCTAAAGTCTAGTACTTTAGTTTTGAGTGTCTAGCATTTTCTACTTCCTTAAACCCCAGAGAATGTCTCAGCATGGACATCTCGCTTTTCCTGCAGAGGGTATGCCGAGTGATACCCCTTTCATATACCCAAATTTTCCCAATATCACATTCTCTTCTAGTGAAAGGAGAGTTTCTTGAAGACATATCATCTATCCACTCTCTTCACGTAACCTGACATTACCTTATATCCTAGTAGGGTGGTGTAAGCTCATTTACATTACATGAAAGTACAGAATAAGGTCTCATAGTCAAGATGAAATTAATATAATATTTTCCACTGTGCTTTTGAGCAGTTGTGTTCCCCAGGCCTCTGGCTCCCCATAACCATTTACCAATGCCCTCACCAAGAACAAGAATTGAACCATTAAGAAAGCAGTAAGAATTACAAACAAGTAGCAAGAACATGACAACAAGAATATGAAACATTGAAGAACTGTGACCTCAAATGTGGGAGGGTGCCATCGTGGGCATTCCCTCTGTCCCGACTCAGACACAGAGACTGGTGATCTGGTCAAGCAGGAAGGAGAATTATGACCAGTTAGGGTTGAAGCTCCTTCAGCAACCAAAGTGGTACAAAAGTAATCCTACAAGAGTGACTGGTGGAGGGGTCGACAGCTCCGACTGGTGTGAATACCAACCATTTAGTGTACCCCACCAGCTGATTGCGCATTGCATAATACCCCATTGGTGGTTATCATTGATATGGTGCATCATGGAGTCTCTGAATGGGCATTCCAGTCACAGAGTGCATTCTGACCCTGCCTTGATTGGGCTTCCTGCCCCTAGTGTGGGCATTATGGCCACAAGGTGGTCATTCAAAGTTGACATTACGGCCCCCAGGGTTGCCATTCAGACACAGCATGGGCATTCTGGCCCACAAGGTGGGTATTCCAGTCACAGGGTGGTCACTCTGTCCCCAGGGTGGGCATACTGTCCATCATGGTGGGCATTCGCCTGAATGCCCACTGTGCACAGATGGGCAGCAAAGTGTAGTCAGTGCCTCTATGACTGTCTGAAAAAAACTGAAACAATCAGTCACACAGTGGCACACAGGACAGGCAAGGCCACCATAACAAACAATATATCATACATGCCTGCCTGGCAGGTGCTTGGCCTGGCCCTGTCTACTCCCCCAATGTCTGGAGCCAAAGATCCATTCTGACTGGTAGTCTTTTTTTTTTTTTTTTTAAGGTTTATGAAAATTGCCCCGTGGGGTCCTAGACAGCAGTCTCTAATGCCCTCCCAATAATCAAGCTCTGAGTGTGCCCTGTGTTTATCCCCACTCTCTTCTCTCTCTCTCTCTCTCTACTAATTCAGCTCTCAGTATGATCTCTCTCTCTCTCTCTCTCTCTCTCTCTCTCCTCTCTCTCTCTCTCCCTCTCTCCCTCTCTCTCTCTCTCTCTCTCTCTGCTTTGTGACCTGCAGCCATTTTACAGCAGCTTTCCAGTGAGACAGCAACTCAGGCTGTAGAGGGCAGGAGGGTCAGTGCTGGCTTTTCTGATGGTAGGTCTGAGTTCCACCATTTTCATGTTGTGTTCTTTGTAACCTATTTCTGTTGTTTCCACGTGCACATGCAGTCATACACTAGACACTGTGCAATAACAATGACAGTGTTTAACTAAGCACATTGTTTAGTTCCACTGAACACCAATGGTCTCTTTTGTTTCCAGTTCCTGCTGAATGGGCAGTGAACTTTGTATAGATTTCTGAGATTACTCTACTCTTTGTTTACAGTTAGATCTCATACATGCGAGTGATGGGACAGCAATCTCAGAGCCTGGTGCAAAACAGTTATTATGACTCACTTAATCTGGATGTATTAAAATGCCACCAGCAGTGATGGGTGTGAGAATTCCTCCTGTTTTGAAAGGTTTAAGTCCTGAGATATTCCTGGTGAAGACGTCTTCACAGGACCTCCTTTGGTCCACTCATCCCACACCAGTCAAAATAGCCTACTGCAAATTTCAACTCCCTGGTCAATTCCAGCCACCTCTATTTCCAGCAGTACTAGGCAGAAGGCAGTGTAGCTACCAGAAGCCCGCCTTCCTGTCTAGCCAAGACCATTCCTGGGCTTGAAACAATTAAAAGCATTAGAAACCCAAGGCGCATTAACTCCATACTAAAGTACCCAAATAGGATTTTATAAGGCATTTTAAAGCATAAAACAAAGAAATATAGACAGTGATGGCAGAAAAGACCAATGATCTGTCCAATCTGCTCATAACACTCTATCATACAACAAGACCTTGGGCCTATTCTCAAAGTCCCTTGAATGGCACAAGGGGCTTGTGCCACAAGGAATGGCGCACGTGTGGCTTGTGCCAAAAGATATGCTGAGAGCAATTTATAAAAGCAGCCTGCATCAAAACACATGCTGCGTGCACCAAAGGGGTGATACCATCTTTGCACCACAAAATGGGCTGCAACATAGCACTAGTGGGCTTGCAGCAGTTACAGGCTGCCATATCCCTAATTTGGGATTTGAAACCCTCCCAGAGGGCAAATTTCTAGTGCACGCTAGACCAACCAGGGTTGGTCTAAGGGTACTTAGAAGTGTGTCCTCTGGGAAGGTTAGAGACCATGCACCACCCGAGCCCTCCCTGGGTGGGAGAGAACTTGTGCCACAGTCGCCCCAGCCCTGATCCCCATTTTAGTAAAATAACTCATGTCCCTGGTGCTCTGAGGACTCCCCTCCCTATTCCCAATCTCCCCATAAAGTAGTAGATATCTGTCCCTGGTGGTCAAGCGGACCTCCTTCCCTGTCCATGATCTCCCCATAAATGTTTATAAATCTTTCCTGGTGGCCTAGTAAACCCCCCACCCCAGCAGGCAGTGCCCTCCACCCTTCCCCCATCCCATCCCAGAGCCAGCGATTGGCACAGAACTTTGCTGTCCACCACAGGACAGATATCTACTACTTTATGGGCCAGATCAGGGATAGGAAGGAGGTCTGCTAGACCACCAGGGGCGGATATCTAATACTTTATGGGGCGATCAGAGATTGGAGACCACTAGACACATCACTGACCATGGGTGCAGCTGCCGCCTGACTGCACCATAGCTTGCAGCAAACTTGCAGATGCACCGTCTGTTTGGTGCATATCCTCAGTTGCCACAAGGTTCACAATTTTGTTGCTGGGACCCTACCCAATAGAAAATAAGTCGGAGGTACCTGGTGCAGTAATTAGAGCAAGCTGCCTTTGGTGCAGCTTGCACTGACTCTAATGAATCACCCATTTTGTCAATATGGGGTCTTTTTCTACACTAGTCACCATCTTGCTCCCTGTTCTACTATAGCCCCTCTGAGTAACTACCAAGCACATAACTTCTACAACTGTGCTTGAAACCATTAATGATTTTGCTCCCTTCAGCTGGCAGACTGTTCCATAAATCTACCACCTCTCTGTAAAATAGAACTTTCTCATGTCCTCATAAACCTCCCCCATCAGTTTCCACTCATGCCTTTTCGTTTTAGATTCACTACTTCAGTTGAATAGTTCCTCACAGTTCACCTTGCTTATTCCTTTCTGGAACTTGGAGGTCTTTATCATATAACCCCTCTCTCATCTGGCCTCGAGCGAGTACATGTTCAGTACCCTAATCCAATCCTCTTAGGATCTGCCCTGCAGGCTCTGAATCATTTTGGTTACCCTATGCTGCACCATCTCCAGCCTGTTCTTGTCTTTCCTTAGGTTAGGACTCCAGAATTGTGCACAGTACTCCAGGTGTGGCCTCACCAGTGATCTTTAGAGAGTAACTTTCCTCCTGCTGTTAAAACCACTTTGCAATACTTCCCTTCATCCCATTTGCCTTACTATAGGCCTTGTTACACTAGCGAGTTTGCTAAGGAGTCACTTATGATGACTCCTACATCCCTTTCTTCAGAAGAAGTGTCCAGTTTAACCTTACTATCCAATACTCCATTATGGGTTCTTGTTCATTATGTGCATTGCCCTGAACTTTCTGGCATTGAATTTCAGCTGCCAAATCTTGGACTACCTCTCCAGCCTTTCAGGTTTCCTGCATCTCCCTTACCCCATCCTTGCTATCTACCTTACCACAGATTGTAGTGTCATCTGTGAAGATACACATCTTGCCCTCTATTCCTTCTACTCTTTCACTGATGAACACTTTGAAATGGACTGGACCCAGGGCAGATCCTGTGGCACCTCAATGGTATCTCTATCTTCTTGAATATAAGAACATAAGAAAAGTGTTGGCTGATGGGGACCATGTGTTCCATTTAGTCTGCCAAATGTGGCTATCCCCCATTATATTTCTTTCCTAAGTTGCCCACATTGTCTGTCCCAAGCAGTTTGAATTCCCTTAATGTCTTTGATGCTACCACTTCTGGTAGCAGGCTGTTCCATGAATTCATTTATCATTACCCTCATCTCCATTTCAACCAACTTCCCACACATCCAGCTATGTCCTTCACTGCACCCAGATCCTCTAGATTATTCAAGCAGCCTTCTGTGAGGCAACAAGTTGAATGTCTTGCAAAGTCGAAGTAGAGTAAATCCACTGCTTGACCCTTAGCCACTGTCCTAGTTACCAGTCAAAGAATACTATAAGGTTGGTCTGACAAGACCTCCCTACCATGAACTCATGCTGTTGACTATCCTGGAGCCCATTTCTCCCAGGTAGTTCACAAAGTCCTCTTTGACTAGCATCTCCATCTGTTTACCCACAACAGAGATGAGACTGGCAGGTCTGTAGTTACCTGCCTGCTCTTTGTCCCCACCCTTGGTTAGCGAACTATATTTGCAACCCTCCCTGTCTATATAGAGCTACTGAATAGCCCTACCAAGAGTTTAGCTAATTCCAATGCCAGTTCCTGAGCACCCTTGGATGCATCCCTTCCAGCCTGGGGCCTTATCTGTCTTCAGGGTGTTATCCCTTTTCTCACCCTTTCACAAGTAAATATCTGCTGTCTCATTTCCAGGATTCCCTCTGGCAAAGGCCTGCTGTCCCTCCTAGTAAATACTAAGCAGAAGTAGTCATTCAGAATGTCTGCTTTCTGCTTGTCTACTCCTATTACCCTGCCTCCTCTATTAGCCAATCAATCCCTCTCCTGTCTTTCTTTTCCCTTATATACCATGCCCTGACACCTCCATAACATGCAGCTCTGCGCCTGTTTTGCATCCCTGATTGCCCTGTTGGCCTCCCTAGTTCCTACATGTTACTCTCCTCATTTTTCATCCCCTGCTTCTCCCTGTACCTGATCAAGGCCTTATTTATCCCTTACTGCCTTCCTGTCCTTTTCAAAGAACCATGTTAGTCTTTTGTACCTGTTTGTTTTGGTAACCATTCTCAAGAATGACTTTGATGCCTCATGAATGGCATCTTTATTTCTCCCATCTTTCCTCCACTCACCTGATACTGTCCACTCAAATTAACATGTCTTGAACTAATTCAATCAATCAATCAATCAAGTCTTTATTTGCCTGGTAGAAACACCGTTAAGAAGAACTAATTTTCAAGATGGACCTGGGTATTGTTACAATGTTCAGAACAGTAAAACTTATAGAATAATTCCTCAACTGGTTGAAGTTGGCACTTCGAAATCCAGAATGTCAGCTTTTGATGAGGGCTTACTTGGTACAAAAGTCTGTCTCCATAGCTGACTCTGTATTCTGAAGCTTTCACATCTATAATCTACATATATATAGATTTTTTTATTTGTAAATTTTGACCAGGAAGGCACACTAAGCTCGCTAGCTTGTTTTCAGGTGTGTCCTGAGAATGGGTTACATAGACCTGTTTTATTGATATTAAATTTTGGCCATGACACCAGGAAACTTCCCTGCTCTTCTGTAGGGGACCCTTCGTCGGCAGATGGCATGGATCCTTTCAGTCTGCAGGAGACCTCAGCAGAGGAAGGTTGCATGGTTCAGCTTGGTGCAGAACCATGAAGAGCCTCTGCTATCTGAGATGTCTATGGGTGTACCGTCAGAATTGATGGATGAGTTGGAGACTACGGAATGTCTTCAGTATGGTACGGATTGAGAACAGGCTAATTTAGTCCAGATGCTTATGGAGCCTGAAGGTTCAGGCAGTCTGCTGGTGGATAAATCAGATGAAGAAAAATGGAAATGAGTTACACAAACTCCGGCGGAAACTGTTTTAAAAGTTTTTTTCATGAAGACCCGATGTTAAACTTGCACTGCAGGACATGCTGGTCTCTCCTAACAGCAGATTCGGCTCTTTTTCCTTTTTACGCTCCGATGCAGATTTGGCATCCCAAACATGCACTGCAAAGGACGTGTTTAGCTCTTCTAGAACGGGATTTGGATACCGGACCCATCTATTCCTTTACCTGGCTCACCTAAAACTGTAAATGTGGCCCTATCTCCTGAGAAGCTTCATTTTTCCTCCAGCGATATACAGCATGACCAGCAGATAGCAGCAGTTGTTTCTGATATACTGCATGTGGTTCCTTCTTCTGAAGCACAAACACCAGATGCCGATCCGGAGGTTGTTCTCCAGCCTCTGTCTATGCTGCAAGGACTGCCGGTGCACAAACAGAGAGTTTCGCTTCATCGGGACTTGGATCAGCAGGATTCTACTCCTGCTTCAGGTAGACCCTTTACAAATGGGTCATATGTTCTGCAGGAGGAAGCTGGCAGTATGGCTAAGGGTAGCAAACTGGCCAGCTATGCTGATTTATTCAAAAGCCTGAGAGGCTGCCCATAGAGCAGTTTGTGGTCCACCTTTATTATAAAGGTGGAATCGACCTTCCTCCTGACTGTAACTTTGTGGGAAACACCTGCTTATTGATTCTCTGCATTTTACTCCAGCAGAGTGTATGCCCTCATACATGCTTCTGGAGACCATAACTCGATGTTAGTTTTGGTCAGGAGGACTTTTAGACCGTTTTGGGCTGCTTATTATTTGGTCAAAAATACACCCTTATGGAAAGCTTTTATAGCAATTCCCATTACTAGACCCATGGCAAAAGTAATTGCAGTTCTTTTTGTAATGAGAGGTTAATGTGCTGGATGTGGTATATTGGTTGGAAAAGCATTGCAAAGTGAATGGGCTACCTGATGCCATCATTGATGACAACAGATTCTGAATGGGGGCTGGACATTTTGGATACAGCTGCATTTAACTGATGAAGGCATACAGCATCTTCTTCCCAATTATTTCTATTTGGGTAGAAATAGGGGCATCTTGTTCTATCCTGGACAGCCCCAATCCTGTTATAGGTGTGGTTCTTAAGCACCTAAACTCAGACTGTGACCAGATGAAATGCTCTGTTTGTGGCACTATCGGGCATTCAGCTACTACTTGTACAGTCCCCCGTCGTAATTTGTGTGACTCAGAAGATCATGTTTTCGCTTCCTGTCCTGCAGCTCATAATAACTCCAATTATGTGACATTACTTTTTATGTTAATAAGTCGGCAAAAAACAGCAGGCCAAGACCCAATCTGCACATCAATCTGGGCCTACTTTTGCTTCCAACCTCCTCCTCCACAGTTTTCACCCCAGGAAACAGGGAACTCCATAAGTTAGTCTCTGTGCTGACTGTAGTTATGAATGAAGGACGATTTAAGGATTCTTCTCCTACTATAGGGGTTGGGATGCCCTCCCCCAGGCTGATCCTCTGGTGTCTGTAGTAACAACAGAACCTACTTTGTCCGTGAGTGACCCTGATGGCTTCCAAATCATTCCAAAGAGAAGGACACAACCTAAGAGGGCAGTCAGATCCCAGACTATCCCAGAGGTAGTGACCTCAAATCAATTTGAACCTTTACAGAGTTGGTGATATGATGGATGATGCGGATTCTGATGTTTCCATCCCATCTATCCCTAGTGGCCCCTCTGGAAAGACATGGGTCAGAACAGTTGTCGATACTACAACAGTAACTAAATGAACCACGAGGCTAATAAGAAAAAATGTCTTGAACCCTGACCTAACTTTTTGGAATGCAGACTCCTACATTACGTTTAGCTAGTCTAACGTAAACAGTATTCGATCGACTTATAAGAGGAAAGCTACTTATGCATTGTTACAATCTCTTCCATATGATATTTTTCTCTTACAAGACATAAGACTGTACACGACTGATGAGTGCAAGTCACCTGTCGAGAGTGATATATGGGGTTATCTTTTTGGTCTGTGGAGACTGATTTATGTTCTGGGTTGGGGTTCTGCCTTACTAATCCAGTTATTCTGATACAAAGCTAGTAGACATTGACCCCAGGTAGAGTTGTTTGTTTAGATATTGTAGTGCAAGATGTGTATTGCAGAATAATTAATCTTATGCCCTGCAACAAAAAGCTCAGTGTGTTGCACTATTTCAGAACATACTTCCTTTTCTGTGTACTAGCCATTTAGTGTTTTGGGAGGGACTTTAATACCCTCTTACATCTAAGAGAGCACTGTGCAAAACGATTATGATACAAATGAATTAAAAATTGTCCTCCAACAGGCATCCCTGAAGGCTTTGGTTGAGAATATGAAGCCTACTTTTTAGGGGTACTATCAGTACCAGAATTGATTTTTGGTTCATTTCAATTATTTACAATTAATTGCCTCATGGGTTCTCCCTGTGGAAACTTCAGATCATTGTTTGCTAGGGCTGAAGGTGGCTCCTCATCCATCTGCTTTGCAGGGTAAAGGGATATGGTGACTTAATCTTAACTTGTTGCAGGAAGGGCTACATTGTAATTACTATATGATATTCTGGAGGACAGGGCGTCTGTTTTGTTTCTTTATGATTCAGTATTAGACTGGTGGTCAGACACTAAGCAATGTTTTTGTGATTTTTTAAACAGCATTCTAGATTTTTGGCCCAAAGTAAAAATCAGAAATATATGAGGAAAAGGGGCAAACTACAGAGATTGCTCTCGCTAGTGATGGATGGGGAAGGGTTTTGACAAAGAGATTTCTGAATTAAAATGTATTCTTACGACATTACAAAATAATAGACAGAAATCTCTTGAGATGGAGCAATGGTTTGGGACACAGGGACGAGGGAACAAACCAACCCATATGAGGATTGTAAATACAGAACACAGATTAAACATAAAAAGGGCTTAAGGATGAATCAGGTCACTTAGTAATGGATAATCCGGGATTTTGTGTATCTTGGAAAGATTTATTACCAACCAGTTTGCCCCTTTTCCTGGTGACACAGACATGATGTCGAACTTGGTCAGGGCTGCAGAGCTCCCACTTTAGATAACAGTATTGCAGAGGAATTGACAGCAGACTCTACTAAGGAAGAATTGGAGGTATTCATTTCAAATTTAAAAGTTAGTATGGCCCCAGGCCCTGACAGCCTTCCCAGTGAACTTTATAAAGTCCTTTGGGCAAAAACAGCTCCTGAACTATTATTGCTCTGTAATATTATCTTGCAGGAGGACAGAATTCCAGAAGCTATGTATCACGGGTTAATGATTTTTGTTAAAAAGGTGATGCATTGGACATTAAAAATTGAAGACCAATCGCTTTATTAAATTTAGATTTTAAGATTTTGGCTAAGCTCCTTTGTAATCAGTTGCAAGGAGTAATTGTGGTTTTGATTCATCCCTCACAATACTGCTCAGTCTCGGCAGATCAGTGCAGGATGCCCTGATTCTGCTTAGGAACTTTTGGCTAATAACTCTGTAAGGTATGTCTTGAGGTGGACCAGATGAAGGCTTTTGATTTTTCATTGCATGATTTTTTATGGCTTACTTTGACAGAATTTGGTATTCCTTCAGTTTTTGTCAACTGGATATATATTTGTTATGCCTGGCTTATGTTACACCATGGTTAATGGGTGGGTAGGTCTTAGATGCAATATTCAGCAGGGGTGCACTAGGGTTGTCCTCTGAGTTCAATCCTGTATGTTTTGGCATGGATCCTGTTGTCAGGGTTCTTAATCGATCTCCTTGCTATCAGGTATTCAAGGGATAAATGAAGACTGGGTGGGCCATAGGCCCTTATCTGCCGACACTGTCTATGTATCTATGTATCTATTATAGAAATGGTGACTTAAAAACTATTGCATATGCAGATGACCTGTGTTTTTTTTTTCCTGACCCAGCAACAGTTAGGTTGGTTTATGAGGTATTGGATCCTTATTACAAGTGGTTGAGCCCGATTAATGCTCAGAAGAGTGTGTGTCTTAGGCTGTCAGATAGTGTGAGGGGATGTTGAGATACATGGGATCCCAGTTTCAGATTCTTATACTAAAATTCTAGGGATTTATTGTGGAGAAGGGACTTAGTGGTATACAGTTGGGAAATGTATATTTTTCCAAATTTAATATGCTTTATTCATATATGCAGTAAGGCACATATACAAATATATCAACAAGCACAGTTAAGGATGAAACATAGTCCAGTTATAGGAACAACACATATGGAATCAATCAGCAGACAGAAAGATATGTCAAGGTGATGTCTCTGCAATTTAAGTGAATACTAACAACAGTTTTATTATATAATTGTACCCACCCCCATCCTTCCCCACAACCACGAAAGGGTAGGTAAGAGTACCTACAAAAGACCATCTAACTTAGTAAACTCACAATTGTATATATGGAAGAATGCTATAAATAACCTGGATAATACCAAAGATAAAAAAGAGAGACAAGGAAGTGCTATATCCCTACATAGTCAGTAGAGTCTGCAGTGGCTCCTAGACCCTTTTATATCTAGATACACCACCTGAGATATTTGCTATCAAGTGTTCCACCTGTAGAGCAAACAAAATGTCCCTATACCATTCTAGGATATGTGGGGTGTCTTGGTCTAGCCAATGATGAAGGATAACCTTCTTGCACATGCTGATATCAGGGTTATTTGAGCTTTCGATTGCCAATGAGGGAATCTGAGAAGTCCTCCACTATGCAAATTTCAGGAGTAAATGCATCCGAAAGCCTCAGTAGGGGGTCCATACAGCCACGAACTGAGTTCCAGAAAGAAGTAGTCTCCTGACAAGTGCAGAGAATATGGTATAAGGATCTGGGCTCCTGGCCACATCTGGAACAAAGATCACTTGGAAGGCAGCCCATACTATGCAACCTTACAAGGGTATAATAGAGATTATGAATGATTTGAAATTGCATACGATGATAGTGACTCCATTTTATATACTGGTAAAGGTGTTTCCAGATGTGAGACCAGTTCCTAGGAGATACAGTGGGGAAGAATCTGATCCCAGCTGTATATTTGGTGTCCCTCATTGGCAGCCAAAAAGTTTGCAATGAGTGATAGTAATATGATACCAAATGGGAAAAGGGGCTGAAGAAGGTAAAGGTAATACCACAGATCCAAAAGGGCTTTGCCATAGGCCCATCCCAAAACATTTAGCAAGCATGTGTGATATTTGAAAATATTTAAAAGCATGAATGGGGGGCAGCGATATAGGTCTCTTACCATCTGAAAGGGGAACAATTTACCATTCCAAGTTAGCTCTTGCACTGTCTCTATTCCCATACCTGGCCAAAAATGCCGGACAACATTTGACCGGCTGTGCATAGGTTGGGGTTTCCTATGATTGGCTGAAGGATATCTTTATCCGGCAAATTTTCAGGAAAGAGCAAAATTGTGCAGGAATCTGCAAGGCCACCCCAAGGGAGTATCTCGTAAAGGAAGAGGTAACTTCTTCCTACATATAAAGGGGAGCATCCTGGGATCTATGCCCTGTTGTAAACAAAGGAGTGTTCTATATCTACCCATTGTGGGACATAGTTTCGAGTTCCTAGTGGATGTAGCCAATAGGACAGTCTGCTAAGATGCAGGGCTAAGTAGTACATGTAAAATTGGGAACCTGTAGACTACCATCCTGTTTAGTCCTCCTTAATTTTGAAAAGCATGATGAGCTGCTTTACCCTGCCATAAAAAGGAGGCCAGGAGCCTATGCACTAAAGAAACCAAGATTGAGGAAGGGACCAAGTATACATCTGTAAGGGTACAACAGACGGGGTAAGGTGTTCATCTTAATGATGTTTAATCTTCCCATAGAGGGAAGGGTAGAAGAGACCAGCATTCTAAATCAACTTTGATATGGGAAATAATAGCCTACAGATTATAGCTAGGGATGTAAGTTTGTCATGGCAGTCATACACATCATGGATTCCATGATGTTTGGTCTTTATTCAGGACTTCCATGACTTTCACTATTGTCTTCAAAACATAGCAATGATGACAGTGCCACAGCGTTTACTAATGTTTATTAATGATTTCATGAGCGACCAATGAGTCATTAAAACCTCATCCATGACAAACTTACATTCCTAATTATAGCGCCTAAATTAGTTAAGGAAGTGCTGAGAAAGATACCTAGATATTTAAGTTTATTCTTCCTCCAAGCCAGGCCTAGATGATCCAGGTCAGCCTTAACATTTTTATTGTTAAGGGCATAATCTCCATTTGGTAAGATTAAGTTTATAATTAGATATATCCCCAAAATGAGAAATGATCTGTAAGGTCAGTGGAAGTGAAGTGGCTGGTGAGGTAAGGTGGAGAAGAATATCATCTGCATAGACAGAAAGCTTGTATTCTAAGTTATGGATAGAAATACCAGTGACCAGAGATGAAGAGTTAAGTTTCCAGATGAGAGGTTCAGAAATAGATTAAATAAAAGGGAGATAGGGGACATCCTGGCCTGGTGAACTGATAGAGGAAAGGACTAGGATAACATGCCATTACACATAACCTGGGCTGTGGGAGGGATATAAAACTTTAACCCATTGTATGAATTCTCCAGGAATACCAAACTTGGACAGGAGGGTAAACAAATAGTCCGAGGAGACTCTATCGAAGGCTTTCTCGGCATCCAGGGATACCAGGACAGCAGGAATAGGAAGATCCCTGGATGCCAAGAAAAGATACTTAGATTTACTGAGATGATCCACTAAAACCCTCCCTTTAACAAACCCAACCTGTTCCCGACTGATCAGCAAGTCCCAGACCATACCCAGTCTACCAGCCAGTATTTTAGAGAGAATTTTAAGATGTACGTTAGTGATTGAAATTGATCTACAATTAGCAAGCAACAAAGGGTCCCAGTCCGTTTTGGAATAACCACAATAGAAGGGTGGTAAAGAAGGATTGATATGCCCTTTGAAAATGTAATTATATGTATTCAGTAAGATAGGGGCCATCCAGTCCAGGAGCCTTGTCCATGGCAAGAGCATCAATTGCCTGGGAAACTTCTGTGAGGGTCAAAGGGCTTTAAAATTGCTTGTTAAGGATCTGTCAATTTGGGAAGAGAGGCCCTGGAGGAAAGAACCAAACTTTATCTGGTTAAAGGGAAGGAGGAGTGTATAATCACTGATAAAATCCTCTAAAGGCCTCCACGATGACTTGGGGATGTCAAGAGCTGACCAGAGTCACTATATATTGAGGGGATTATTTTATCCGCAGCCTGTGATTTAAGACGAAGGGCCAACAGTTTTCCTGCCTTTTGCCCTGATCAAAATACTTTACTTTCAAGTGCAGGATCACGAAAAATACCACCAACAGCTTAATCTGGTTCAAGGTCAGTTGGCATTCATCTGTATCCCCCGGTCGTGCCTGAAAATAGGCAGGACTTGTCTAGTGCACTTACCGCTCAACAAAAACTAAATAAATAAACAAAAATATGCTCAGCCCATTCTCCTAACATAGTATTGTACTGAAATTTGAGTTGTTGTAGGAGCTCCCAGTCAGACTGGGGAGAGGAAACTGAGATGTGTTTTCTGGTTTTCAATTTGGGTAAACAGAGAGGTGAGCAAGCCCGAGGTCTGGCTCTTCGTCTACGCCGATATTCAGATGATTTCATCCCAAGTGCGCATTTTAAAGCAGCTCACAAAGCATCCAGTTTGGGCATCATGGGAGAATTGAGTGTCATAAAATTAGCAATAAACAATTGAATATGCTTTACCATTTCTTTATGCTTGAGCAACTGGTTATTTATAATCCACATCTTATCCCTGGAAAGAGAAGGGACAAATTCAGCTGGAGGAAAACAGGATGGTGGTCTGAAATAACCTTAGCTGAGTAGTGGCCTAGAAATACCGCTGAGAGATAGTTAGAGCCCAACAAAAATAATCAGTTCTCGAAAACATGTTATGTTGGAGTGAATGGAAAGAGTATTGACGACTGGATGGGTTAAGGGCTCGTAAGGTCCACTTAGCCAGTTGACCTCATGAATTCCAGAAGGGCCATCTGAGCAGGTGATATAGTGACGAGAGTGTCCATATTTATCTAGGTCATGAGACTGGACCCAAATTCCAGTCACCCCCAAGAATTATGGGTAGGGAACTCAGGAGGACAAGGTCGACATAAGAGTAGTAAAAACCCGAGCTCATCTGCATTAGGGCCATATATCCTCCAAGGATTACTTCTAGGTGGCTGAGGAGTGCTTTATGAGAATATATCGCCCATTAGGATCTGATATTTCCTGGAGAAGTAGCAGGAGCCTCCCAGCAACCAAATGGCCACCCTCTAGTGTCAGGACTCACTCTGGGGCTTGTTCCACCCAGGACCTCCTGAAAAGAAGGACCTGGGAGGGGACAAATGGGTCTCCTGCAAGAAAGCAATGTCCACTTGGAGTTTATTTAAATGTAAAAGGATCTTAGCATGTTTAGTGGTGGATTGTGCACCATTCACATTCCAGGAACACAAGTTATGAATTGCCATGGTAGGAAAATACATAAAGCAAAGATACCTGTCAGTATAATGGGATGACCTCGGTTAGGAAGCAGATGCACACAAGTGAAAACCCTTCTGGTGGTACCCCCGCCAAAAACGCCATCCACATGTTGAATAAAATCCCATTCCCTCTCTCACCCCCAAACACATTAAACAGAACCTAATCTCAGAGAATATTTGCTTCTCCAGCAACTGACCTAACCTACAACACACCCTCCCTTAACAATTCAGTGCACGAAGCTCATAACCCACATAGTTTAACACCCTGACCTCCAGCCCCCAACGTAATATCATAATATATAGGTTACCCAAAAACAGAAAAGTCAGTTATAACCTCTTATATTATATATACTACTATACTGAATTCGATATGGCACTAGAAAAAGGCAACTTACCTAACATATAACTACAGTCTGATTATTATCATACTGTAATCACTGGTATCCCTCACTTCCCTTTCTATCCCATAAACATCAGGTAAACCCAGACCAAATCTTTATTAAACTGATAGCAAAGACTACCACTTCCATGCCCCAGTCACAAACAGTTCTAAGTCGGGCTTAGGGCCAGGACTGTAAGTAAGGCAAAGATGCAGTACAGTCCCTTTAAAACTCAAAAAATGTCTTCCAGTTCACTTGTCCGGGGTAAGACAGTCTATGTTCCCCCAAACCAGATCTATAGTGTCCGACAGGAAGGACTTACATTCAAAGACCTTTGTTAGGAAAGTCAAAGGACTTGTACCAAGAGTCCATTAGTATAAATCAAATGAGCGTCCATCATACTGAGCTGAGTGAGGTGTCCTGAGACAATTAATGTGAAGGCAATTCGTCATAATCTGAACAAACAGCCACACTTACAAAAGGTTCAATGCTCATCCAGTGAAGGCATGGAGGAGCTCAGGTGTCCCTAAACAGGTCAGGCAGAGATTTTTAGAGATCCTCAGTAGCTTGACAGTGTCATAAGAATACCATTGATCTTGCAAATATATCTAGAGATAAGCAGGTACTGCACCCTGAACCAAATCCCCAAGGCTATAATCTTAGTGACCACCAGGTGGAAGGCAGCACGCTCTGATGGGTCCCTGCAGGCAAATCCGTGTCAGGCATAGTTTGTTTCCTCCCATAAAATATCCTTCAAATCCCTGGTTTTCTGTAGAATATATTGTTTACCCAGTAAATTTAAAAGCTTTAACATGCAGGAGGAGGAGAGACAACCTGGGGCTTGAGGCGTAAAGACCGATAGGCTCTTTCAATATAGGTGGGACCATTGGGGATGGTCCAGCAACCTGCTCCAGAAATTTTTGTGCAAACTGAGTGGGTGTAGATCCTTCCTCTCCTTCAGGCAACCCAAAATGATCAAATTATTTTTACTGCTGCGCCTTCCAAATCTTCAAGCTTCTCCTCCAGTTTAGATAGTTTTAGATGCACAGCTGAGGTATCCGATTCTGCCCTGTCCTTCCAGGATTCAAGGGAGAAGACCCGAGCTTCACATCTCCTACTCTTCTACCCAAATCCCAAGATCCGACCAGACTGTCTGTATCTCCATTGTAAGCTCCTGGATTATGTGGTTGGGGTTCTAGAGCTTGCAGGAGCCGATCTTCAGTTAGAGGGAAGACATCATTGTAGCGGTAGAAAAGCAGCCCAAGACCCGCCTGGACCTTAGAGCATTTAGTTTTGTTTCTTGGGGTCTGCGGCAGGTTTGCCAGTGCAGCTGAGTCGCATCTCCACGTCAGACATGATGGGCATAAATGGGCAGACTAGGTGGGCCAGCGTGTCCTTATCTGCCATCAAATTCTATGTTTCTATGCCAGATTAACAAAAGCTGCAGTTCTCTGGTAAATCTCTGATGTTCCTTCAGTCGATGTATTTGCTTTTTGACCGAGGTACAGGAGGTTTTAAAGATTTAGAACTGATATGTTAGAGTGGGGGCAGGAGCTGAAGGAGAGCAGCTACCCGTCTAGGAGCATCATGTGACTCCCTGGGAAATGTGTATTAATAAAGGCAAACTCATATTTGTAAATGGAATGGTTGGAAGATGGGAAACAAAACGTATTTTTATGATTAAATATTTTTATTGCCATTATTTCTTTATGTGAGTCACATTTTCCATTACCAAAACATTTTGAAACAGCTGTGTTGGCATGTTTTTTCTAGTTTTGGGGGAGTCCTAAAGCCGGTTAGCGGAATTTCCTTTATTTAGATATTGCCAAGGTGGTACAATGATTCACCCGCGGGTTTTTTTCTCTTTGTTTATCTCTACAAATGTGAAACCTCTGCTTTTGGGAACCCGAAGATTTGGAGAAAGTATGTGTTACCTGGTATTCACAATGTTTTGGTTGAGTGGCAAATGAATTATTTTATACATAAAACAAATGGAGTTATACGCTATACACCAAATTGCATTTTTATTTTTATGATGTGAGTTAACACTGGTTTGTACTTCTTTTGTTTTTGCAATGATAATATTTTTCTAATCTCCTAGTGGGAGAAGGAGAGGATTTTGTTTTCAAAGATTATTTTCAGTTTGGGGCTATTGTATGACGAATACTCATCTATGTTTTATTTTCTTTGTTTTATGAATTAGTCTGACGCTTTAATTTTTGCATGTGTTTTGTTTTCCAGATACCATAAACATTCCCCTACGCTTTGTATTGTGCGGAGGGGTTGGGTTTTTATTTCTTCTTCTTTCTTATTTTCTTTTCCTGTTCTTTCCCTTTTTGTTTTTGGGATTAGATTCAAAATATTTTGGGAAGTATGCTGTCAATACTTACACATGTTATTTTTTTTGGTGGAACATGGCTGTTTTGCTTAAGTTGTGTTTTATGTTGTAAAGCATTTCTGTTTTGGTTTGTTTTATTGATATGCTTTGATGTAATGTAACACTGTTTTGATTTGCATTTGATTTTTCTGAGTCAAATAAAAAATTCCCCTGCTCTTCTGAGGGGAGTGCTGAGTGGCTGTCATGCTGCTGACAAGATGGCCAACCCTGGGGTGGAGGAGGAGGAGGAGGAAGTGGAGAGGAGCCATACAACTGTTTGTTCACTCAAGCCCTGTGGAAGGGTAACGGAACAGAAAGATGCCCATTCAGCATTCCAAGTTCTACAGAATCTAATTTCAGGCTGGTGAAGTAATACAGCACACAGTGCAGATAAATCTTCAACCTGATATAAGTATGGAGCACTTACCTCAGAAGCAGGTAACCGCGGGAGGTCTTCAGCCAGCAGATTCAGCTTGGGAAGGTAGCCCAGAAGAGAAGCTGCTCCTGGATGGGATCACAGAGCATTGATCCTTGCTTCTGTGTTTCTTGGCTGAAGAACATGCAGCACTTGCAGCCGCAGGTGTAATCCTACTCCAACAGAAGAAGCAGTGAGGACTTCTGATTCCCAAACATACAGATGCCGTCAGTCCAGGACATATGAGTTTCAGACACAGCTGCAGTTCATAGGCAGACAACAGGAAGTAAACAGGTTTCAAATATGGCATCCTGTCCTAACTCCTCCAATCAAATCAGCCTGGCCGGAGGAGAAAGCACTACAGGAGGCAAGTTGAGAGAACAGCTGATAGCGGTGGAGCAGGACAAGCACCTCGAGCAGTACAACTAATAGCAAAGGATTGGCAGAGGAGCAGTGAGCCTAGTACCACCATTCCTGTCGTGTCAACACTCTAAGAAATTGATGGGTGTGAGAGAGGATGCAACACATGCAGTCATGGAGCCCTGAGTGGGCACTCAGACAAAACAGGAGGGAGGGGTCTCATGATGATATACCTAATGATTTAAGCAAGACACAGCAACATTCTACTGTGGGTATGGAGCATTACCAATCCCTCAGGCAGAGTGCAATACAGCAGCAGTCACAGCACCTAAAGCCCCTTCTGAACTCAAATAAATAGTCCTCTCCACAGGGACAATGTCTTGATGCTGTGCCTCCTGCAGCTAATGGAGAGGTTGAGTTAGACAGACAGGGATGAGGGGTCCCAGTTTACAAAATGAAGTGCTATAATGCTCTGGGGTGCTACCTTTGATACTGATGCCCAAGAACTAGACTCAGTATGAAGGACTACCAGAAACGTTCAGTACATAACTAAAGACACTGTTGCTAAGGCATCTGCACATAACAAACTGTGTCTCTGCACCCACTACCATCAAGAAAAGCTTGTGATAAGTCCAACAGGCAGAGACTGTCTGGGAGGCTCCCAGAAATTGGGAAGGTGCTGCATCTAAATTTGCAGACCTTTTCTCCTCTAATGTGAAGCTGGCACCATGGCAGAATGTGGTGAGGCTGTGTTATGTGGGGCAGATGAAGGCCCTCCTGACCGCACCAGTGTAATAAGAACATTATTTAAGGACTCTATGTCTTTCAAACAACATGAAGTCTTGCTATTCTGACATATGCAGTGAGTCCCAACCTTCAACTGCCCCAGAGATGAAAGAGTTAACTTTCCATGCCAGGCATGGAACACTGAGCTCGAGCTCGGTTGAGACTCTGTTCTGTTGTTTTCAAACTCAAACCGTCAGATTCTTTGACTTGCCTCACTGAACAGTCGCTCCGGAGATTTCTCCTTCTGCTCAATTCATTTTGTCGGTTAAAGTGCGTTTCGGTTTTGACTAAAATTAAACTGTAACCCGTCGGTTCAGTCTCTGTCTGTGGTATTTCTGAGTACTAGATAGGTTATATTTTATCTATTCTGTGTAGAACTTGTAAGCGGTTCATCGGTTCGGTTTGAACCGATCAAGTGTTTAAAAAATCTTGAATTGTAATTTTAGAGTGTGGTTACCGGTTCTTATCGGTTCTAAAAAAACGGATTTTATTACGTTTTTTCCACGACCGTGACGCTAGGAACCGATAAGAGGTCTTGCCTGGCGGATTGCCATAAACGGGTAAGTTTGGATAGGACTGGCACTATGTCTGAGAAACCCAAAAGAAAAGCCGGGCCACTGGGTTTCAACACTGTAGTGTGTGTGGGGAAGTCTTTGCCAAGGCTGACCCCCACCACCTGTGTTATTGTCTGGGGTTTGACCACCTCAATGCAGACTGCCAGATTTGTAAAATTTTCCTGCAGCTACCTGGAAAAGAGGTTGGTAGGCTCAGGAAAGGAGGCCAAAAGTCAGCGCCCAGACGGATGGCCAGCCCGGTTCGGCTCAAACCGAACCAGAAGGAGTGCCCTCTGACCAGGGCGAGACTTCTTCGGCAAAGGAGATCTGACTCTGAGGAGTCGGTTCCAGCAAAAGGACTAGGAAATCAGCTGGTGTGGAGCCAAAACTTGCCTCTCAACACGCTGAAGAAATAATAAGCGATCAAAATTGTCCAGTTCCGACCGAACCGCACCATCATGGTAGACGCCGTCTGCCGCTCCACTGGTTCAAGAGTATGATTTAGAGGAATATTATGAACATTTCGTTAAAACTTGGTTTCCAGGTGCGACCTGGGAGCACAAGAAAGTTAAGTGACTTGCTCAGAGGAGGAGGATGCTACTAGGAGGAACCTGGTGATTTCCTGGAGATCCCAGAATCTCCACCGAAAGTTATTCCTCCTCTGTTTCCAACACTGCATGATGATGCCAGTGCTGCCTGGCATAGGCCAACTTGGTACCTGCCATACCCAGAAAGGCTAATAAACTCTACCAAGCACCCTTGGGGCTGCTCTTCTATGCAGCCCAGCCAGAAACTGATTCTGTGGTAATCAGGGCAGCTCATGATAGGTCCAAGGCACCTAAGCAGCTTAGTTCCCTTCCACCGACTGGGAATCTAGGAGGATTGACTCTGGGGCAAGAGGACCTTTGCCTCTGCCACTTTGGGCCTTAGAATTGCCAACTACTTGTCCCATATGGTCAAGTACCAGAATACCCTCTAGAAGGAGGGCAAGGCAGCTGCTCAGACCCTTTCTGAGGGTTCCCAGAGACAGGAGCTTCTCAAAACACTCCAGGCCACAGAAGATGTTAGTAAGCATTTCTCAGAGCCATCTATGGTATAGTTGATATGCAGCCAGGGCAGCTGTCACTGGCATTTGCCTTAGAAGGTACTCCTGGCTGAAAGTCTCTGACCTTGCTGCTGATGTCTAGCAAAAGGTGTTGAATGCCCTTTGTAGACCGCAGCTTTTTGTCCTGATTTGCAGATATTATTAATGACCTGCATGCCTCTGCAGGGCTATTAGGTCTGTCCACTCCATTTACAATACCTAGCCCAGAAGCAGATGGTGGCTCTCCTTTCATAAGGCCTCTCACAAGTCTGGCTTCAGAACCAAACTTCAGGGCAAATGTAGGGCCAGTTCTACCTTGCCTGCCTCCCTGCGTCCTCCACTGGTACCTCTCTGCTAAGCAATTCAGAATTGGGGAGCTGCCCGCCACCGTTCTGCCTCAGCATGAGTCCTTGCCAGACCCCCCTTGTTCCAAGCCAGAAGGCAGTGGTCGGGGTCGGTTCTCCCTCCATCTGTCTCAGTGGAGAACCATTACTACAGATGCTTGGATCCTGCAGATAATCAAACAGCGTCATGCTCTAGAACTTCTAGAACAGCCTCAGATGTTCCACCACTTCCACCTCTCATCCTCCTGGGCCATAAACCAGCGCCCAGATGGCAAAGGAACAAAGGGTTCTACTCCAGGTTCTTCCTGGTTACCAACAGAACGAGACTTGAGGCCATTCTAGACCTCAAGGAGCTGAATCTTTACATCCAGTACAAGAAGTTCCAGATGGTAACTTTGCACGGCCTTCTTCTTCTGCTCTAGCAAGACAACAGGCTATGTTCCTTGGACATGCAGGATGCATACTTGCATATCATGGCTTGCCCTCCTCACCGTAGTTCCTGCAGTTCCTCTTCCAGGGTGAGCATCACCAGTTCAAAGGTGTTGCCCTTGGCTTATCACCTGTGCCATGGGTATTACCACATACTTACCAGCTATGGCAGCAGCCCTCCGGCACAAAGGCCTTTGTGTTCCCTGTACTTGGACTACTAGTTGTTGAAAGCTCAGTCCAGAGAATTACTGTTGCTGACTGTAGAACGACCTTGCTGTTGTTCCAGTCGTTGGGCATCACTGTCAATGTGGTAGAGCTGTCCCCCCACGAACAGGAGGAATGTTTGAGAGGGCTCTCTCTCTCTATTTCCTTTTCTTCCCACTTAAAGTCTGTTGCAACAGCATCTATTTTATATACTATCCTTTTCTATCCTGGTCTGTAAGCTGGCCACCTACACCTCTACTTATTTTCTATTTTCCTTTCTGCCCTCCAGTGTTGTCCCCTGCCAGTGGTATGCTCTCTGCATGTTGCCAAACTTGCCTGTAATAGCTGGCTGACCAACTAATAGTATTTCTGCCAGTTATTATTTAAAAGCTAATAAAAGCTGTAATGCTTGCCAGTCTTAGTTATGACTAGCTAGTAACTCCTGCATGAGCGTGCAAGAGGGCGTAGCTCTGCGACACTGCTGTTTTTCAATTTTATCCTGTGTTAGCATTATAATAAACTTCCCTGTTGCACAGTCTACACTTCTTAGTGTTCCTTATGATTGTGGACATGGAAAAAGGGTAGTTCTTCATATTAAACCCTTGCCGTGCCCTGGTGTAAAGTTAAAAACAGCGGTATTAATGTAAGGCACTTTGGGTTTGAATTTCAGCACCTACAGCAAAACTAAGGGTAATGGATGACACAGAGTGAGCTGACAAGCTCAGAACTTTGTTGTGAATGTTCTTGCCCCGTGTCTACCTACTTCCCAATAACAGTATTGTTTGTTCTGTTTGCTCTGTAATAATAATAAACAAGCATTTGTCAATGCCGAACGTCGCTTGCAGGTATTTGCAGTGGTGTTTGGCATGTATGGTGCTTACCCTAATGCCCTGTGCGATTGCTGGTATTTGCACAATAAATTGTCAGCATGACCTTTTGTTACCTACAGGTAGCGCCATATAGGCGGAAACACGTTTGGGCAGGATGTGAAAAATGACAGCTGTACTGCTCAGAAGGAAGTGTGGTAAAATGCCAATGTTGAAAATCTGGAGTGGAAATATTGAAAATTCACAAACTCATTTGAGCGTATGGAAACTGTAAATCTAGCACGTCAGAAACAGTCACTTTTAGGAATTTTTCACCAAATTTTCAAAATGGCCATTTTAAAACCTCTGCTAATGAACAGTGTCACTGTGATTTTCTTACTGTGTCCCATACATTGATTTACAAGATACCGACCATGCGCCATTGTCCACTACATGGCGGAAAGACATTTTGAGCAGGATGTGAAAATGACAGCTGTACTGCCCATAAGGAGGTGTGGTAAAATGGCAATGTTGAAAATCTGGAGTAAAATATTGGAAATTCGCCAAACTTATGAGGCTGCATAGGAACTGCACAACACTCGGTCGTAAAACAGTTATTTGTAGGAATTTTTTCGAAATTTTCAACATAGCCATTTTAAGATCTCTGCTCATGAACAGTGACACTGTGATTTTCTTAATGTGTCCCATACACTGAGTTCAGACAATCGAATGTGCCATTGTGCGCCACATGGGCTGAAACACGCTTTGGGGCAAGATGTGAAAATGACAGCTGCAGTGCTCATAAGGAGGTGTGGTAAAATGGCAATGTTGAAAATCTGGAGTGAAAATATTGAAAATTCGCAAACTTACGACGCGCGTAGGAACTGCAACGCAGACTCATAAAACAGTCATTTTAGGAATTTTTTCACCAAATTTTCAACATAGCCATTTTAAGACCTCTGCTCATGAATAGTGTCACTGTGATTTTCTTAATGTGTTCCATACATTGATTTACGACACTGACTGCGCCATTGTGCGCTACATGGGCGGAAACACATTTTGGATGAGATGTGAAAAATTACAGCTGTACAGCTCATAAGAAGGTGATAAAATGGCAATGTTGAAAATCTGAAGTGAAAATATTGAAAATTCGCGAACTTACGGAGCCTGTGTAGAACCGCCGCGACCTACGATGTCAGAACAGTCTTCTTTTGATTTTACGGAACTTAATGGGGTTTACTTTTCATGAATGATAAACATTGCCATGTATTCAAGGCAAAGCGTGATTTCGCGCAGGACTGTGCAGTGCCTGCAAAATCACCTCCTCGGGCCCGAATAACACCATGACAGTGAATCATTCATGCGAAGGGTCCCAAACCCCATGTTGAAAATTTGGTGCAAAAATTCCAAAAATGACTGAGATATGCAGAAGTTGAAACCCCTTATCTAGCCCATTATACAGCTTACCGCATTTCTCAGTTCCAGTTGCCTTTGAAGAGTGCAGATGTGTTCCGGTCCACCAAGATCATCGCCGGAGTCCGAGGTAGTATGGGGTGAGGGGGTGGGGAGGCTGGGTGCGCAGTGGTGGGTGCGGGTTGTGGGGCTGGGAGATGCGCTGCTGGACCGCTTTTGTTTTACAGGTTTAACAAAAAAAGACGACGTGGACGCTTGCCATGGGTGGGCTCCCAGCATGGCAGAAGATGGCTGGGGGTCCAAAGAGCCGATGGGGATTGGGCACCCCCATCGGCAAACTACTGCGCGAGGCCAGGAGCCGACGGGATTGGGCACCCCTGTCAGCAAAAGAAACAGAATGTTTGCCACGCTGGGGTGGCTCCTCAGCGTGGCAGCAGGATGGCCTGGGGGTTCGGGTAGCCGACGGGGATTGGGCACCTAGGCAACAATATTTGCCATGCTGGGGTGGGCTCCTCAGCGTGGCACCAAAGTTTTTGGGCGGGCGCACACGCTGCTGGGGCAGCGCGGACACTGAGGGGAGACGGAGGCGGCGCGCTCAGTCTGGCAGGTGCTTTCCTTTGAAGCAGAGGAACACCGCTGTCATACTGAGCTCCTGCACCCATTGGTGCAGGATCGCCATGCCTGCTCAAGGGGAGCAGTGCTTTGGATGGGAGAGGCACACCTCAAGTGTGCTACTCTCCCAAACATTCCTTGCACATGCACGCAAGCTTAACGTAAAAGGCTACCTTTATGAGAGTAGTCAGAAAAGAAGAAAAGTTGTTTTCCTGGTAAATTGCAGCTGACTTGAGGAACGTGTGGCTCCAGGAGGTTCAGTTGCATTTTGAAAACTTGTCTGTTCTCGGCCTGACCTCCCCGCTATCTCAAGTACTGCAATGCGGCATAAAGCTACCTTTGTAGTAGCAATAATAGAAGGGTCTAGAAGAAGTATTTGCTGTTCTTCATGTAGGGAGAGGCTTGCTTTTTAAGTTAGGAGCTCAAGCACTAAAGTTCTGTGGGCTTCTCCCCTTGTACTGCAGCTATTTTCTTCACAATTTTTGCTCCCAAAACATGTTTTAAGCAGAATTAAGAGCCAAGTAAGGTCTTTCTTGTACCTTACATGCATGCTAGCAAGACCTTGCATGCAGGGTAAAGAAAGACCTCAAAACATCTCTACATACCCCTCTCCTACATATAACTTTACAAAAACCTTTAAAATATAACTTTTTATTTGTATTTTACTTTCTTTCTATCCCTCTACTCCTGGTTCCACTCCTTGGGCTCGCTCATGCTACCCACCCTGACACTGAGTCTAAAAAACTTTTAAAATAAAGCCTTTGAACCTATTTTGGTAGCAGGAACCTTATTAAATATCATTGATCTTCAGAAGCTGGTTTTGTTTAATAAAGCTGCTACCTGGCTATAGAGGGGCTTACCTTAGCAACCTGCTGCAGTCCCTGTCCTTAGGGCCCAGCACCCCAAATGGTTGCTGGTCTTATAGTATAGTTACTGTCAATCTTGGCTGAGTGGGTGGAGTTTCAGAGAGAACTCACTAAAGAAGAAACGTTATAAATATATATATAAATTAAATAAGTCATACATTTCTAGAGGATTAGTTATCCTTATGTTTTACTCTATTGTATTATTAATTTTACTTGTTGTTTAGATTAGGAAATATTTTTGTATTAGACTAGGAGACAAAGCCTATTATCATGTGACTTTTTGTATAAAAGCAGACCATTGACCTAGTCAGTAGATCAGTTCAGCCTAAGTGCAGGTTGAGGACACAGAGATGGGACTGAAGCTATATGTCCTAGCTGTGTGAGCTCATTTGTCTTTTAATTTATTTTGCTGAAGTATTATTTTCTTTATAAATAAAACCACACTCTAGTGTGTTTATATCTTACTCCTGTTGTTGGTGTTTCCCTCTCCCACACTCCACTACAACAGTGGTGTGAGAAGTGGGATAATTGGTGGTCCAGGTATACGGGGACACCAATCCAGAATCTGCCCAGATATCTGAGGGAAGCATGAAAGTGAGGTACCATAGCTGAGAAACCAGAGATGCAGGAGTCAGTGGAGACTAAAGTGACCGGTGTCCTGACCAGATCCAGAGTGGAGCAGACTGGGAAAATGTTAGTACCCAGTCTGAACCCAGGTGCCTGCCCTAAGACTAAGACTGAGACTCCTGTGCAGGACGAGGTCTTGGATGCTGGAGAAGATGGTGAAGATGAGGGTTCCGTGGATGTACCCATACAGACATTGGTGACCTGTTGAGATGGTTGGCTGTCCGCCAACTTGAGATGGAAAGACAGAGAGAGAGATACCTCCAAGAGAGAGCATGAAAGACGGCAAGATCATCGTTAGGGAGATACTCTGAGGACTCTTCCAGGCATGGGATCCGTAATAGTGGGCAAGGCATTGGCCCTAAAGACATTAAACTAATTAAAATATCACCCACCGATGAGATCAAAGCTTATTTAACCACTTTTGAAAGGGTACAGCAGAGTGTGTGGATGGCCCCAAACCCAGTGGGTTGTCCGACTTTCCCTTACCTGACTGGAAAGGCCCAACTGGCATATAGTAACATGGACCCTAGACATGCTGAAAATTATGAATTGGTCAAGAAGGAAATCTTATGCAGATAATGATATCAATGCTGAAACCTATTAGCAAAGATTTTGTTCTCTGTGTTATCATCCCTCATATACCCCAGAGAGACTTATATAAGGTTAAGGGAGTTATGTACGAAATGGTTCCAATCTGAGGACAAGACCATCAATGAAGTGATCGAGACTTTAGTAATTGAACAGTTCTTACAGATCCTCCTAACAAAGTTAAAATCTGGGTAAGAAAGCATAATCCAAATCGGCTGAAGCGGCTATCACCTTAGCCGAGGACTTTCTGTCAGCTAGGCCCACAACTAAAAAGAACTTTAGAGGAGAGTCAACTACTCTTTCTAACATAAAACACTCCTCTACTTCCTCTCTATTCTCTGCTGGAATAATCCTGTAAAGTATGAAGTGAAGTCAGGGAGAGGAGGAAGGACCTATTCCCCAATATTATATTCCACAACTGCAAACGGAAAGGGCATAGTACTCACTTACTAAAAAAGAGAACAGAACTAACCCAGCTGGCTTTTGCTAACTATAGGGTATACCATGACTAAAGTTTTGATTAAGAACAACAATGTGTTAGGACTTCTTGATACAGGTAGTAATCATACCTTAATCTGCTCTGAACTGCTAAGCCCTAAGAATATTATTGGAACACCAGTAGATGTAGTCTGCATCCATGGGGACACACATAGGTACCCAACATCCACTGTTGATATGAATGTAAAGGGCAAGTGTCTACTGTGTGTGCTGGCTTAGTACCTAAACTGCCTGTGTCAGTGGTTCTTGGTCACGATTTTCCAGGATTTGACAACATGCTGGCTAATAAAGGACAACTGCTGCTGTCACTACAAGGGCCCAAAGCCAGCAAGAAAAACTTCACGGAACACCTTTTCCTTTGATGAGGACATAAGCCCTCCTGGAATAGATAGGAAGACAAAAGGGAAAAACGAAAATTAAAGACTTTTTGGAAAAATCAGGGACTTCGGAAAACCAACTGAATTAAATGCAACTAAAAATGTGATAGCCAATGAAAAGATATGTGACCCAACATCAACCCTTTATTTCAACAGGTGGACAATATGGCACATAAAGGTGCACCTGAAATATTAATGCAAAATGACTTATTATACTGCAGATGTAATAACCCTAAAACAGGGAGATTGTAGATCATCTGACTGTATCAGAAAAGTATAAGGCACAGTTATTGTATCTGGCACATGACTTACCCTGTTTGGGGCATGCTGAAAGGGACTGGACCTTGGTCAGATTGTTGTAGAGGTTTTTCTGGCCTACCATCCACGCCAGGTTGCCACTTACTGTAAATCCTGTGAACAGTGCCAGAAAGTTGCTCAAATTGGGAAAAAGGGTTAAGGTTCCTCTAGAGCCCCTACATGTATTGTCCAACCCTTTTGAAAGAATGGCTGTGGATATTGTTGGACCCATAGAAAAAAAGTTCCAAGGGTAACAGATTCATCTTAGTGGTTTGCAATTATGCAACCCATTACCCTGGGGCCACATCCCTTCGATCCATCACCACAGAAAAATAGCACAGGAGTTGGTGAAAATCTTTAGTAGACTGGTATACCTAAAGAAATTTTAATGGATTGAGGCAGCAATTTTATTTGGCCTTACTAAGGGAGCTGTATCGTCTGTTGGGAGTGAAAGCTGTCAGAACATCTCCCTATCACTCCCAAACAGATGGTCTAGTAGAGAATTTAATCAAACTCTTAAAAGGATGCTCTGCAAATTTGTTCAAGAAGGAGAGAAATGGAATCAGTACCTTCCCTTTTCTGACTTGCTTACAGAGAGGTTCCCCAGGCCTGAAGAAAAATTACTCACCTTAGTAATTGCTTTTCTTCTCATGGAGTCTTGCTATATTAGGACCATTGCAGTTAGCCTCTGGCTCTGAACTGCCCGGAGGAGAAACAGTTAACTCCAGAGTAATCTGAGTTCCACAGCTGAGGCGTGTTCAAAGCTCTATCTGGCTAGTTTCAAATGAAACTGCCAGGTTCTTCTAAACTAACATAGCAAGTCTGTGTGGAAAAGCTCTACACTAGCCATTGGCTACCTACCAGTAGAAGAACAACAACAATCACAGAATAAAACAATATTACATATTATTGTTAGAATCACCCTGACAAGCACTAATAGGCCCCTCTCCCAAAAGACTCAAGTCCAGAGGGGACCATCTACCACTTAACAAAACAGAATTACCTAGTTCCCTAACCCAAATGAAACGGGTGGGGGGAACTAGAGATTAAAATGGCATGACACAGTGCTTGCACCAATTTGCCAACCCGTGCACAAGTAGAAATTCTGAGAGGGGTAGGAGGGGGTTGTCCTAATACAGCAAGACTCCATGAGAAGAAAAGCAATTACTAAGGTGAGTAATTTTTCTTCAAACACCATAAGTCTTGCTATAATTAGGACCATTGCAGATTATACAGCAGTACCTCCATGGAGGAGGCCAGAACCTACTTAGGGAATAGGCTCTGAAGCACAGCTGTGCCAAAAGCAAAGCATCTCTCCTGGACTGGGCGTCCAGGGAATAATGCTGGTGAAGGTGTGACTGTCTTCCAGGTAGCAGCTTGACAAATTTCCAAAATAGGAATGTCTCTAGCAGCCGCTAGAGATGCAGCTGTACCCTCATTGGAATGAGCCCTCAGTCCTGAGGAGGCTCTCTACCTAGTTTTGGTAACAGAACTGGATACAAGAGACAATCCACCTTGCGACTGTCCTCTTAGTGGCAGGTCTCCCTTGCCCACTTCTCCATAGGTAAGGAAGAGTTGGAGGGATTCGAACCCAAGACCCTTGGTGCGTTCCAAATAGTAGCTTAGGGCTCTTTTGGCGTCAAACTGTGCAGTCTCCTCTCCCTGAAGAAGAGTGCTCAGTGAAAAATACTGGAAGAGAGATGGATTGGTTGAGATGAAAATCTGAAACCACTTTAGGTAAAACTTTCTGTTAGTCCTGAGGACTACTTTATCTCTGTGAAAAGAAATAATCCTTTTCCACTGACAAGGCTTGTAATTCACTTATACGCCTAGCAGAAGTGATAGCCACTAGAAAACAGTCTTCAAGTTAAAACCTGAGATCTGCGAAGACAGAGGCTCAAAGGGGATTGCATTAGCTGAGCAATTCAAACATTCAGATCCCAGGCCGGAGCTGGTTCCCGAAGGGAGGTTAGTGTGAAGTAACCCCTTGGAAAACACAGGGTGAGAGGAGAGGGAAACTGGTTTCCTGCAGAAACAAAAACAGAAACAGCTGCTAGATGAACCGTCAAGTAGCTGGTTTGAGGCCTAGGGAATTTAAATGGACCAAATAGTCCAATAAAATGGCCAAGTCAGCAGATTCTGGTACAATTTGCCTCTCAGAACACCAGAAGGAAAACCTCTTCCACTTGGAGTTGTAAGTGGCCTAGTGGAAGGCTTCCTAGAAGCCTTCAAAATATCCAGGACACCTTGAGAAAGCTGTAAATCAGCAAATTCTAGCTCCTCAAGAACCAGGCCTTGAGGTGGAGGGAATTGAGGTCCGGATACCACTCTCCCCTGTGCACAGGTCAGCAGGTCGTGGGTCCTGGGCAAGGTCAGGAGGGTGGAATGTCAGGACAGGAGAAGAGGGTACCAGGGCTGCCTGGCCCAGTCTGGAGCAATCAGAATCACTTTGCAGGGCTGAGTTCTGATTTTACTAGTACCTGAAGAGGAGGGGAAGGGGAAAGACATACAGGAACTTCCCTTTCCAATCCAACTGAAAGGCGTCCAGGGGACTGATCCCAGCACTGGAGGCCTGCAACAAAACAGAGGAAGTTGGTGGTTGTCTGGGGCTGCGAAAAGATCCATCTGAGGGTGCCCCATCTGGCAAAGACTGACCCCAGCGCCTGAGGATTCAGAGCCCATTCATGATGGCCCTGAGAAATCCTGCTGAGGGCATCCACCAGGACATTGTCCTTCCTGGAAGGTGACCTGCTATCAGGGAGGTGTTCAGGGAGTAAGCCAGAGACCACAACTTCATTGTTTCGTGCACAAGGCGGAAGACCGAGTGCCCCCTTGTTGTTGATGTACCACATTGTTGTGGTGTTGTCTGTCCTGACTGGACTACCTTGTTCTGGACAGTAGCTGAAAAAGCTTGGAGAGCTAAGAGAACAGCTCTGAGTTCCAACAGATTGATGTGGAGCAGAGATTCCTGGGGACCACACTCCCTGAGTGGAAAGGTCACCCAGTGAGCCCCCACCCTAACAGGGAGGCATCCGTGGTGAGGTGAGGAATGAAGAACGGGTAAAAGGGACCCCTGGGTTAGGTTGCTGATCCTGCCACCACTGAAGGGCTAGGATCAGGGTTTTGGTCACTGGGACTAATTTGGTAAGGGGGTCCTTCCTTTGAGACCAGTAGGACCTCAAGTGGAACTGGATGTCCTCATCTGAAATCCTGCTCCTTGCCGACAGCTGTGGAAGCGGCCATGTGCCCTAGGAGTTGCAGGAAGTGCCTTGCTGGTCGAGGACCCCAGGAGTAAGGAAGATGCCAGGGCAATGATTCTGTCCACTCTTTCCAAGGGAAGAAATGCCCTGGCTGACTTTGTGTTCAACTCTGCACCTATGAAAGTTAGTACCTGAACTGGTTCCAGAACTGACTTTGGAAAATTCAACAGGAATCCCAGAGAAGTGAGGAGCTGCTGGGTGACTAGCAAGTGGGATTTTACCTGATCTGGAGACTGACCCACTATGAGCCAGTCGTCCAGGTAGGGAAACACAGCAACCCCTTGCCTTCTTAAATGAGCCACTACCACAGCTAGACATTTTGTGAAAACCCTTGGAGCAGAAGTGAGGCCAGGGCATTGCTCTGAACTGGTAGTGGCCAGAGGGCAGTTCGAACCTGAGGTACTTTCGGTGAGAAGGCCTGATCAAGATATGAAAATAGGCATCCTTGAGGTCCAGGAAGCTAGCCAGTCCCTGGCCTTGGGAAGAGCAAAATCATTGCCAGAGTTAACATTTTGAACTTTGGTTTCAAAAGATGCTTATTCAAGAATCTTAAATCTAGGATGGGCCGCCATTCTCCTGTCTTTTTGGGGTAAGGAAGTACTCGAGTACAGCCCTTGCCCTGATGGCAAGGAGGAACCCTTTCCATTGCTTTGCAGTCTAGAAGAGAAGAAACCTCTGCTTCCAAAGCAAGGGCTTCTGAAGGATTTGCAGGAGGAAAATGTCTGGCCCTAATCTTTGGGAACTGCTGAAGCTGAGAACCAGACCTGGCTTACCACCTCCAGAACCCATTTGTCCGAAGTTAGGGACAACCAGTTCTGGCTGAAATAACCAACCTGCCCCACCGGTACAGGAGAATCGGCCCTGGACACCCCATCAGGGTGCCTGCTTGGCAGCAGCTTTAGGCTGAGGAGAGGAGAGGGTCTGCCTGTGCCCGTCTACCTCTGCCTCTGAAAAAACCCCTCTGTGCAAAGGCTGAAGAGGCCTGAACTTGATAAAAAGGCCTGTGGTAAGGCCTGCCCCTACCCCTGAGGCATGCCTTTGTGGAGTGGCATGCCTCCTCCTAGCTTGGGCACTTTGTAGGTAGTTCTGTATTCATTCATCTTTTTCATGTAATTTTCCGTTTGATCCCCAAACAGAGAATTTCCTATCACAGGAAAATCTATAGCCTTTGACTGAGTATCTTGGGACAGATTAGTGCATCTGAGCCATGCCAACCCTAGGAGAGCTACAGAAGTGGCCATGACCCTAGGGAAACATCATTAACATCAACAGCAGTACGAAATTGAACCTTAGAGGCTTCAATGCCATCAGCAACCACTTGTTCCAACTCACTAGCCAGCTGGCCCTGGGCCTGCTTGGCCAACTGCAATATAGTGTCCCATCTAGATTTCTGATATCTAGCCACATAAGCCATATAATTAGCCTGTCTGAGTCCCAACGAAGCTGCCATATATTGTTTTTGCCATGGCATCCATCTTCCTGAATCCTTATCAGGAGGATGTGAGGCCAGGGAATATTAGCCTTGTCACAGGCTGCAGCTTGAACAACACCTACATGACTACACTGTTCAGTGAGGAAGTCTGTATCAGGGCCTGATAAAGTATACCTTCTGTCCATTTTTTATCTACAGGAGGGACAGAATGAGGATTTTTAAAATCTTTGTTGTTTGCTTCCTAAATGACTTATGCAAAGGAACAGACAACCTTCTAGACTCTGGAATATCCATCATTTCTACATAATCAGGCTCCTCTTGCTCATCCACAGCCTCCTCTAAAGGGAGCTGGAGGTTTCTGCTACCTTTTATAGAACCTAAAATGAGAAGGGACTCAGACAGCAAGGGGAGATTCAAAGGGTCTGTCTGGAGAAATGTCCGGCTCAATGGGCACATCCAGACCTTCCCAGTCACAAATGCACTGATCAACCTCCTCCTCCTGTGGTTCATAAAAATCCTCAACATCATAAACCTGAACCACTGGACCTGAGAGCCACCCTTCCCAACTATAGGGGTTCGACAAGTCCCTGAGACAAAGACTGAACAATTTGTATGGCTTTAGTTATCTCTGCAGCAGTTGAGAGACAATTTGGACTCCAGACCTGCTGATTTCTTTGTCTTTTACTGGGACTGGTTCCTCTGAACCAGCCTTTCTTTTGCCGAGAAGTCTACGCCCTGGTCAGAGGGCACTCCCTCTGGTCCAGTGGGTGCTGGACCAGGCTGGCCATCCAGGTCAGCGGACTTTTGGCCTCTCGTTCCCTGCGCGGCCCAATCTCTTTTCCAGGGTGGCTGCAGGGAAATTTTACACACCTGGCAGTCTGACAGGAGGTGGTCAGCCCCCAGACAATAGACACAGTGGTGTGTGGGTCAGCCTTGGCAAAGGCTTCCCCACAGACATCACAGTGTTGAAACCCAGTGGGCCCGGATTTTCTTTGGGTTTCTCAGACATAATGCCAGCCTAACCAACAAACTTGCCCTTTGAGCGGCCGTGCAGGCAAAGACACCCTTATCGGTTCCTAACCGTAGTCACGGTATTGGAAAACCCAAATAAAATAAAGGTTTTAGAACCGATAAGAACCGGTACCGCGACTTCAAAGCCCAAAACTGTAAAATAAGCAAACCGATCGGTTCAGACTGAACCGATAATGTATTCCACACAGACTTTAATTCTTTAGTACTTACGGTTTACCAGATAGAGCTTTTGACAGCAGGTAATTTTACACATTGCGGTTCAAATGAACTGAATAAACTCGCTTGAACTGCAAAATGAACCGAGCTGAAGGAGCTGATCTCCGGAGCGACTGTTCAGTGAAAGCGGAGTAAAGAATCTGGCGAAACTAGCCAGATAGAGCTTTGAACAGCGCCCTCGCTGTGGAACTCAGATTACTCTGGAGTTAACTGTTTCCTCTCCGGGCAGTTCAGAGCCAGAGGCTAACTGCAATGGTCCTAATTATAGCAAGACTTCATGGTGTTTGAACCGGGTATTCCCCTTCGAGTTACTTCAGGCCGCAATCATCGGGGACCCCTCGATGTTGTAAAAAGTATTGGAAAATGGTAAAAAAATAGGCCAACCAGTATCACTGAGTATATGGTGCAGATCAGAAAGCGCCTGGCAAAATATACAGAGGTGGCCCATAAAAATGCCAGTAATGCTCAGCAAAAACAAAAAGAATATTACGATCAGAAGGTCACTTAAGAAAGAGTTCCAAGAAGGAGACAGGGTGATACTGTTGTTACCTACTACTGAGAATAAGCTCTGATGAAGTGGCAAGAGCCTTACAAGGTACTTACAAGGGTAGGTACAGTAACCTATGCGGTAGAAACACCTGACAAACGTAATGGCAAAAGACCTATCATGTCAACCTCCTTAAAAAATGAAAGAAAAATCTGAAACCTCTATGAGCATGATGATAATGCCAGAAAGTGGGAGTGGGATATAGATATGGCCTATAGCCAACTAGAGGAAGAAGCAGAGCCAGGATTAGTAGAGTTGCACGTCAATCCAGGTTTAGATGACCAGAAAAGAGAGGGTTATTTCAAGTTCTATAACAGTTTGCCACCTCCATTACCAAGGTCCCTGGATAACCACTGGTGTACAACACCATATTCACATGTCCTCTCCTCTATTAAACAAAAGCCCTATAGGCTTCCTGAGAAAGTCAGGGTGGAGGTACAGCAGGAAATCCAGAAACTGAGACAATTAGGTATCACTGAACCCTCAAGAAGTCCATGGGCACCTCCCATCGTAGTGTTACCCAAAAGGAAGGAGGGATCAGGCTCTGCCTGGACTTCAGGAAACTGAACCAGGATTCCCAGTTTGATGGGTACCATATGCCAAGAATTGATGCCCTGATTGATCATATAGGGAGTGCCAGATATATTAAAACTCTTGACTTAACCAAAGGGTATTGCCAGATCCCTCTGGGCGAACTTTGAGCTTTTAGCTGACTGTTTTGTGAGGGCACAGTTTGGCCCAAACCTTCCCACACTCACCCACCCACCCCTGGAAATAGGTCCTTTATACCTGGGGTTCTGACATCATTTTCTCAAGAGGGCAAGGTGCATATCACTGTCATAGCCTCTAGCACATTGCATTGACAATATAAGCATACATATTATATAATATATATATATATATATATTTCCATATAACAAACCAATCACACACACACAAAAAAAAAAAAATAAACAAGGTAGACAGACATGTGGGAGTAGTGCACTGTAATGGCTGTGGGGCAGCAGTCTCCGGGAGTCCTTCTGAGGCTGAGATGCTGCCCTGTTTGCAGACAACTCTCTGCCCTGAGGAGGAAGTTGCCAGTCTTCAGGCCGCACTGGACAGTAGTAAGAGAACCTCCCCATCCAGGGAGCACCAGAGCTACCACCACTACCTCAGAGGTTGCGAAGAAAGCACAGCAGTTGGGCGACAGTGGGCTCAGGGAGGGTAAGGGTGGTGGAACAGAGGCACATTCAGTCAGTTGTTCCTCCACAATCCACACACCATTCTGGGGAGCATACTAAGGTTCATACTAAGGTAAGATGAAGGAGCTAGTAGGTCGAGGCCCATAATGCTCCTATACTAGGCCATAGAATAGTAAGATAAGTCATACCCAGACATAATTAAATTGTCAAGATGATGTTTGAAAGTCTCTTTAGTATTACTAGTAACCACAATGGATGGGAGCCGATTCCAAGGCCCAATAATCCTAACAGTGAAAAATACTTACGATTGATGTGCTTAAAAGATTTATCAGTTAACTGGAGAATATGACCTCTAGTATTATGTATAGATTTTTAAAGAGAAAACCTACTTCAGACATAATATATGGATCCTGAATAATATCATATAAAAGAAGATATCCTCGAATAAGCCTAATAGTCAGCATTAATTTTAATATATCCAACCTAGACTCATATGATAACAGTTCCAGTCCAGAAATTTTTAGTGTATTTACATAGGACCCTTTCAAAGAATAATTTTCTGATTTTTGAAAGAACACCATAATTGTGAGGCGTATTCAAGATGGGGTTGAACATAAGATCTAAATAATGGTAACAACACTTCCTGATCTCGAGATCTAATATTACGAAGATAGACCACATAATTTTATTAGATGTGCTAATAACAGAAAGCATATGCTTAGAATAGGTTAAGTTTTCAGATATTGTTATACCCAAGTCTTTTTCATCAACAGTGGTACACAATGGGAAATCATCCAAAATATACTGGAAATTTAGATTATTGGTTCCCAAATGCATAACATTGCATTTAGCGTGTTTAACTTCATTCCCATTGTGTAACCTAAGTATAGTTCCCCTACGGATGCATCCCAAAGAAGACTAAGGAGTTTGCAGACAACTGTCACAAGGGAGGCCCTCAGGAAGGAGGCAGAGGACACCACAGGAAAGGAAGCAGCTCCTGGTGGGGACTCGATTATTGGGGGATAGAACTGGGGAGCAGGGAAAACTGAGTAAGGTGCCTGCCAGGCGCCGTGGCTTGGAGGGACAGGAGCGCATCCTTAGGATCACGAGAACAGTTGCACGGGAGTCTGAGTTGACGCCATTGTCCACCTAGGGACAAATGACTTGGCTCATCATGAGATTAGAGCAGTGCAGAAGGACTTTGTAGAGCTGGGAGGGGCTAACACAAGTAGCACACAGAGTATCCTTCTCAGAGGTGCTGCCTGTCAGTGGCATGGGTGAGGCGAGGTACTTTGCACCATGCAGTTTAAGAATGGTTGAAAAATGGTGTGGAGCACAGGGTTTGGCTTCATTGGGGACTGGGGTTCCACCTGGAGGACACCAGCCTATACTGGCAGGATGGTCTGCATCTGTCCAGGAAGGAACAAGTCTTTTGGGCAATCGGTTTAAATGCTTCATTGGCAAGCTTTTAAACTAGTCAAGGGGAGGCACTGATAAGCAGCAGGCAAATCCCAGCCTCCCCTACAAAACAGGGTACTAAATGAGAAAAGACCAAGGTAGAAAGGTCAGTGGGGATGCTGCTACAGAAGGTAAAGCCATCAAAAATGGAGAGCAATGAGAACCAATGCCCGTAGTCTGAGTAACAAGCTTCCTGAATTAGTGGTCTTGATGGAGGAGGAACATCTGGATATCGTGGCAGTCACAGAAACATGGTACACACAGAACCATGACTGGGACGTAAACATACCAGGATACGCTATCTACAGGAGGGACAGGGAGGGTAAAGAGGAGGAGAAGTTGCTTTCTACATAAGGGAAGGAATCAAAGCAACAGAACAAAAGGGTAAACAGGAGGAGGAGAAGAAGCACTGTGGGTCAATCTGGAGACAGGCAATGGCACCACAATCCGCTGAGGGTTGTATACAGAACTCCTTCTCAGGGGAGGAAATGATAGAAAGTATACTTAGAATGGCGAAGAAGGGGAGATATTGCTGATGTGTGATCTGAATATGCCAGATGTTAACTGGAGTGCAGTTGCAGCAGCCACTTCTAAGAGTGTGGTTATTCTAGATACCCTACGGGGCATACCTTAGACAACTAGTATTGGAACCCACTCAGAGGGAGCAATCTTAGACCTAGTTCTCTCAAATGGAGATGGAGAGGATCAGAGATGTAGTGGGTAGCCATCTGGGAACTAGCGACCATCGAACAGTATGGTTCACAATAAACACAGCAATAGAGTCAAGCCATACAAAGGCAAAAGTACTGGACTTCAAGAGGGCAGACTTTGCCAAAATGGGTGAGTGCCTAAGGAATGCACTAGCAAATGGGCAGGAAGGAGGGTGGAAGAACAATGAGAATAATAAAAACTGCCATCACAGAGGTAACAAGCTTTTGTGTGAAGCAAATAAACAAAACAAAGCGATGTAAGAAACCACTATGGTTCTCAAAGGAGGTGGCAGTGAAGGTTCAAGAGAAAAGAAAGCATTCAGGAAGTACAAGGAATCACAGAGGGAGCAGGACAGAGAATTGTATCAGTTAAAGCAAAAGGAAGCTGGGAAGGCAGTCAGAACAGCAAAGGCCGAACCGAGGAAAGATAGTCAACTCAGTTAAGAAGCGGATAAAACCTTTTAGGTATATCAGGGACGAAGGAAGACCAAGGAGGAGATAGTGAGGCTTAATAAAGGGAGGGGGTGGGCAGAGGGTGGCGGTGAAAAGGCAGAGATACTAAACAAATATTTTTGCTCAGTATTTACAAATGAAGAGGGGAGGTACCTAAAACAAACAATAGAAGCACTCTGGATACAGAAGTTGATACCAGCCCATTTACAGAAGAAAGGGTTCTGAAGAACTCTTAAAACTGAAGGTGGACAAAGCAGTGGGGCCTGATGGGATTCATCCCAGAATTCTAAAAGAACTAAGGGTAGAACTAGTGACACCACTGACTACCCTCTTTAACAAATCATGGGAGAATGGGGTGGTACCGGAGGACTGGAGCAGGGTAGATGTGATTCCTCTTCACAAAAGTGGGAGCAGGGCAGAAGCAGGATACTACAGACCTGTTAGTTTAACCTCAGTAATAGGAAAATGATGGAATCACTTCTGAAGGGAAGAATTGTCGAGTACCTAGAGGCCAGAGGGCACAGGACCCAAGGCAGCATGGATTCATAGTGGGAAGGCCATGCCAGGCGAACCTAATAGATTTCTTTGACTGGGTGACCAAAGTAGATGATCAGGGAGGGTTGTGGACATGGTCTACCTTGACTTTAGAAAGGCATTTGACACAGTTCCAACAAAGATTAATATACAAGTTAGCCAGCCTGGGAGTGGGTCCCAAGATGATAGCCTGGGTAAAGAATTGGCTAGAGAATAGGACACAGAGGGTAATAGTAAATGGAGTCCACTCTGAAGAAAGGGGGTTACTAGTGGGGTCGCATGAGGTTCAGTATTAGGACGGTCCTCTTCAATGTCTTTATCAGCGACATTGCAGAGGGACTGGAAGGAAAAGTATCTCCCTTTGCAGATGACACAAGATCTGCAACAGAATTGATGCACAAGATGGGGTGGAAAGGATGAAAAGGGACTTGCAAGGTTAGAGGAATGGTCAAATGTATGGCAGCTTAAATGCAATACTAAGAAGTGCAAGGTAATGTACCTAGGAAACAAAACCCAGGGAAGAGTACACAATGGGGGTGAGATACTAACAACAACAAAAATGGAAAGGGACCTGGGGTAGTCATATCAGATGACTTAAAGGTGGGCAAGCAATGTGAGAGGGCAGTAAGGAGGGCTGGGGGATACTGGGATGCATGGGAGGCATCACCAGAAGAAAACAACAGTGGTTATCCTCCGTACAGACAGCTGGTGAGACCCCATCTGGAATACTGTGTACAGTTCTGGAGACCCAATCTCTGCAAGGACATAGACAGGATGGAAGCTGTCCAGAGGAGGGCAACTAAAATGGTGCAGGGTCTGCAGGAAGACATATGAAGAGAAGCTAAAGGAGCTTAATACGTGTTGCCTCGAGGAAAGGAGGAGAGGGGGACATGATAGAAGCCTTCAAGTACCTCAAGGGAATCAGCAAAGTCCAAGAGGGTAGCATCTTTCAAAAAAGAGGTGTGCAAGAACAAGGGGCACAATTTGAAGATGGGGGCGGCTCAGAGGTAATGTAAGGAAGTATTTTTTCCACAGAGGGTTGTGGATACATGGAACAGCCTTCGGAGGAGGTTGTGGAGTCAAAACAGTGGTTGAATTCAAGCATGCATGGGACAGTCATAAAGGCAATTCTAGAGGGTGGGGGTAGAAAGAAGTAGGCTGCTGGTTAACTAGGATCTGCAGCTTATCCATTAGGTAGGGAAATGGGCAGACTGGGTGGGCCAAGCAGTCCTTATCTGCCGTCAAATTCTATGTTTTATGTTAAACATCTCAGAAAAACTGCATTTAGTATCCCTATGGGTTTGCTTCACTTAGTGACCATGCCTTTTGGATTTCGACTGCACCTGCCACCTACCAGAGGTATCTGGATCAACTGATAGTGCCCATTCTGCCTATGTTGCTGCCAGCTAGGACATAGTCATCTTCAGTCCAGATTGGCAGACACACCTAGAACATTTGTCAGCTGTTCTTGGAACTATTAGTGGAGCTGGGCTGAACATTAATCCAAGCAAGAGCGCAGTGGCAGTGTTCATTTCAGGCCGGCGGTCGAGGCTCGCCAGCGGCAAAACTGGCCACTATTTAAACTGCTCTGTGAGCCTTTTAGGTGTGTCTGTGTTGCTTTAAATGACGCCAGAGCAGTCAGAGTCTGTGACTGTATATTTTTATCGGAGGCATTTGAGAATTGCCGAGTGCAAACCATAAAGCAATACAGCGAGGATGGGCGCTGCTGAATGAAGAATGCCCTTGGGGCTGGGGGCATGTTGCAGTCTTCAGCAGCTGTAGATTGGAGGAGTTCATCCTCCATGAGCTTGAGAGCACACTGACTGTGCCAGGCAGAAGCGCACTTTGGGGCGTGTCTCTCAGCGGCTCTCTCACAATAACTGGTGCCCATAGGTCCGTTGGAGAAGACACATCACCAGCCGAGATGGGCAGATTGGGGCAGGAGTTAGTGATTTCATCAGCCACGTGGTGGGTTGAGGTGTTGATGGCAGGCGCTTTCGATCTGTACCATGTGATGTGCACTGAGGCGCATCACATGGTACAGATTGAACTTCTGAACAGCGGTTTACAGTTGCTTGCGCGGTTGGTTGGAGGCAACGTGGAGTAAGTAGGCAGCACATTCTCCGAGCGACAGTTCTCACTTCAAACTTGATCTTTAGTTAACATTTAGGCTATTACAGCTCTCGATAACAGCCACACCAGTTGATAACTTTATTTGGCAAAAGATTTTGGCTTTGGGCAGCAGCAAGTACTTTTAGTAGGAGCCAGGGCTGATTGGGGGTCTCTGCCTTAATGATCTCCAGGCAGACCAAGCTCCTAAAAATCAGTGGTTGGGTGGAGGCAGTGTGTGTGTTTAGTGTGTGGGGGAACTTTGGAGAATTGATTCTAAGAACTGTGGACAGTGATGACTGCAGCTTAATCTTAAGGAGAACAGGGAGGTTATTTGAATATGAGACAACAGGGATAAGAAGGGTCACTTCATCAACAAGTCAAGTGACTAAAAGAACTAAATATCAGCAAGGAAATCACTGAATAAAATAGATCAGTTGGTGGCTGTGCAGTGTGTGAAAGTAACTTGGTCGGGTTCTTGTCACAGAAAGCCACAGCAGTCTCAGACTGTTGATAAAACTGAAGGAAAAAAATAGAAAAACAAAAAATAGATAAATTATAACAGTTGAGCAGAGGAGAGCGGGACTGTGTGAGGAGGGGCTGTCACTGTAGTAATTTCTTTTCCACTTAAAAAGGTGGCAGTTAAGTCACAGTGAACAGAAAACAAGAAAAGAAATAAAGCAGAGGAAAGCAGTGTGTTTTGTTAACTTTAATAGTTTATAAGAGCGAGAAGTTAGTGAGCTTGAAGTAAAGAAGCAAGGGCAGGGTCTGTCTTTTGCTTTTACACATTTTGGAGTGGAGAGTTGCATTATTACAAGGAACGGTTAAAAAATATACATATCTGCAATTACATTGCTATAGAAAAGAAAGGAAAAATAAGAGAGCAGAAACTTTAATTTTAGGAAAAAGCAGGGTGGGTGGGACAGAAAAATAAAGGAGCTGCAAGCAGACAGTGACTGCTAGAGTTCTGAATTCCCTCTGACTGTACTACCTTGTTTGCATATGGTGTAAAATAAAATAAAAGAGTCGGACACAGACATCTGTCAAATTGTTTTTATTAAAACATTTTGTCAGTGACAGAGACAACTCAACCATATTATTGGGCATTCTTACTTACTTTCTCAGTCACCCTCCTCGTAAGAATATAAAAAACAAGGCCTGTTGAGATTTTGTAAAATAAAAGCAGTCATGGCAAAAAAACAAGTGAACATAAAACATTTTCAGGTCTTCTGCACCTAAGAGATTATGTACTGCTGCATCAGGATCAGGGTTTCAAAAATTCAAATGGGAGCAATGTGGTACCAGTTCATCCTCTGAGAAGCAATTCTGTATTCATCCTTCACTGTGGGTTGGACATGACAGGTAATGGCAGAACTCGACTATAATACCAGGTCCATGTGGCCAGTATTAAGCGTAATACTAGGGCGCAGTATAATGTAGGTGGTTGAGATATAATTCAGAAAAAATGTGATGACTTGTGCTGTGTGCATCAGTAGAAGAAAAAAAAATACTCTGACTTCTGGCACTGACAATTTCAGGACAAGCACCTTGACTAAACAACTGACTGGCAGATCACAGAGATGCTATGGCAGCTGAAAATATGCAGAGGGCTTTGCAGCATACATTCAGAAAAGCTATATCTGAAAAAGAACAAGCTATTCTAGTTGCCATGAAGAGTGTTTATTGGATGGCCAAAGAAAACTTGCCAGTTCATAAATATACAAGTTTAATGGAATTTTTGTCTAGTTTAGACTGTCCTTTTGTTGACAAACTGTCTGTGGCCAAGAATGCCTCATAGTCTTCAGAATCTACAGCCAATGACGTCCTCGAGATGCATAGCCTTTGTAATTAGGCAGGAAACAAGTAGAAAATTAGAAAATAGCCCATACATCACATTAATTTGTGATGAGAGCACAGACATCACTGTCGCCAAAAACTAGTATTGTATGCAAGAGTGCTTGATCCTGAAAGTTTTGTGCCATCTACTCATTTTCTAGAGAACTTACAGATCTCTGATGCCACTGGAGCAGGGATAGCTAAAGAATTAAAGCAATTCCTAGCCAGGAAAAAATCAGCATGAAAAAAGTAATGGGATTGGGAAGTAGCAGCAAAAGTCATGACAGGGACTGATGGAAGAGTCACTGGGCACATGCTGCGTGAAAACCAATGCTAGTAAATATACATTGTGTTACTCATAGGGTTAAGCTATGTAGTTCACAAGCAACAGACTCTGTCCCCTACCTAAAAGAATACCAAGAGGTGCTAACTGGTGTTTTCTACCATTTTAAAAGATCAGCCGAAAGAGTTGACAAACTAAAACAAATACAAGAAATGCTGGAGGAACCAACTCTAAAAGTGAAGGAGGTCCATGATGTGAGGTGGATAGCAGTTTACAAACGGTTGAGACGTTCATCACCTCTGAACTCCTTCTCACTTTTTCTGCAGTGAGGCAGATGCTAGAGCAAAAGGTTATGCCTTAAAATGTCCAAATATGACTTTATAATGTCAACCTATATGCTAATGGATGTACTTGCTGTAATTACCCAGCTTAGTGTAGTGTTTCAGAAAAGAGATCTGGACATCTCGATGGTCCATGTCAATCTGGAGAAGTGCTTCTCTAATTTAGAAAAATAAAAATCTGGAACAAAGGAAAAATGTATCTACATGAAGTGGAGAAGGATATCCAGGAAGATGAGGAGGAAGGCTGGTGTTCAAGGGCATCACATACTAAGGGAAACCAAAAACTTTTCAATCAAGGACCATTTCATTGACCATTAGGTTTGCAAATTTAAAGACAGATTCCTAGGTATGACAGAAACAAGTTGGCTGCTTTTGGAGTACGGGTCTTAGGCCTGTCAGCAGCCTTTCTAAAGACGATCCTGAAACCTGGGAAATGAACAAATTTGCGTGCTGCTTGATCATTACAGGTCAAGAGCAGAAACACAAACAGTTTGAGACAGTGGCACCACCACTTGTGGATGCAGACCACACCAAAGCAGAATGGGAACTGCTGAAGTCACTTGTTGTGAGAGAGGGATACCGAGGACAACATGCAAACTCTTTGGGGTTCATAAACAAATATCATAAGTCAGACTTCCCAAATCTTTTGACACTGGCTGCATTGGCATTAACTGCCCAGTCCATACAGCAGACTGTGACAGGGCTTCAGTGCCCAGAACATTGTAAAAACTAGCATGGAAATAGACTGTCTGCTACTAGAGTCAATGATCTGCTGACTGTTGCGGTTGAGGGACCTTGCCAGGCTGAATTTGATTTCTTTCTGCAATCAATATTTGGAGGGAAAAAAAAACAGCGGTTATTCCAACATGGGGACTGCACTGACTGACTTATAAGTACACATAACCGAACTGTGACTGATATTTTAATTTATCCCTCTTGATATCATGCTGCGGCTGGCTTATATTAAATTAATAGGGATATTATAGTTAGCTGAGGGAGGCTGTATGTTAGATCTGTTACTGTAAACTGCCATCAGGACTCTACTAGGGCTGTTAATGCCTGTGTATTCTTCAAAATGATCAAATATCTCATCTCTTATCTCTCTCTCTCTCTCTCTCTCATAAGAGTGCAAGGGTCTCGTCTGGTGCTTTTTTATTTTTTGCTGGCAAAAATTCACAGTTCCACATTGTGAACACTCAGACACAACTACTGGATGGACACACACGACTGTGGCTGTTGCCTGAGGCCTATGATCGTCGATGCTCGGCAGTGACAGGATATCAGTGCCTTCTCTTGTAAACTGCTATCCACCTCTGACATCACAAAATGCAATTTATTTTCTGAGTCACAAGTTACACTCCCAGTTGATCTGCACTTGCCAGTTCATCAGCTTTGCTTATGATACTGATGCGCGTTAGTTTAAAAATCTTTCTGTATACAATTTTTTAAAGAAATGTCATGTATGACCCCATTTTCCTGAAATGACTCACCTTTTCAGTGGCCAGTGGGTCATTGACCCACCAAATTTGGTTCCTAGAATGAGCGCTGCAGTGGCCATGAATGAAACTAAATAACTAGGTTTTCTTCTCGTGTGGCCAGGTGAAACCAGAAATTTCTAATGTGGCAGCTGTGGCAAAGTGTCCTGTACCCAGCCTAAAAGCAAGTCAGGTCATTTTGGGACTCGCCAGTTATTACAGGCGATTCATACCTAACTTTGCTTCTATAGCAACCCGCCTTTCAGACTTAACAAAAAAAAAAAAAAGAAGTGGGAATACTGTTAAATGGACACCTGAATGTGAGCAAACTTTTGAGACCATTAAAATGCTCTATGTTCCTCTCTGGTTTTGAGGTGCCCTGATTTCAATAAACCCTTTGAAGTGCATACTGATGCTTCTAATGTGGGAATTGGGGCAATCCTGAGTTAGAACATAGATGGAGGAAGCACCCTGTCCTATGCGTATCTAGGAAACTGCATGATAGGGAGAAGAAATATTCAACCACAGAAAAAAGTGCTTAGCTATAAGATGGGCCCTAGAAGCACTACATTTTATCTTTGGAAATTTATACTGGTTACTGATCATAATCCCTTTGTTGGATGAACCAGATGAAAGATAAAACGCTAGAACACTTCGCTGGTATTTGGCCTGCAACCCATAAATTTATTGTAACGGACCTGGCTCCCAGCACAAAATGCAGACTTCATGTCTTGGTATGCAGTAGGCATTGAATCAGATGCTGTAAAATTGCTCATCAACCGACCTGAGCATGCCTCTAATGCCTCCGTCCTCCCGGACAAAATCAGTGACCACTCCCTGTCATGTTTAGTTGGGCTATTAATTTCTCCAAACCACCTCCTAGAACAATCACCGGCAGGATTCTCAAATCTGGTCAGCTTACTGCTTCAAACGGATCTCCTCAATGCTGATTGGTCCTCGGTTTTGAGGCTTCGGCGCTGATGATGTGCTCGACCATTTCATCCTCCTCTTCAATGCAATCTGTGACATCCATGCTCCCATAAAAAGCGGAAGATCAAAGGCTACTTTAACCCCTGGATGAGCCCTGATACCCTTGAACTAATGAAAAATAGAAACCAACTCTGGCATATAGCTAGGGCCATTGGCAAGTAGTCTGATATCCTTAACTACAAATGTGCAAGGAACAACTGTACCAGGACTATCAATTAGCTGGAAACGATACTATAAAGATGCCTAGCCAAGAACTGGAATGACGGGCAAATTCTGGGCTAACCTAAATGAGGTCACCAGGCGAGAACCCAAACAGCCCTACCATGCTCTGCATTGATGGCTCCCCATTCTTGACCCTAAATCTATCGCCAACACCTTTAACAATGCCTTCACTGACTTGCAGCATGTTCTCCCCGTCGTCTTCTCCCCCACCATCCCTGCTGCACCCATAATCCCCATCAGTCATCCCTCCTTTTGCTTCAAGACTATTACCTTCAGAGAAACCAGGAAATATCTGCAGAAGTACTTGGGAAGGGAGTTCAGTGGGGATAACCTCGACCTGAAACTAATCTCGCTCTCACCAAGAAATCCTGTCCCTCTCACCAATATCCTTAACCTCTTGCTCCATCTCGCAGTATTCCCCAAAAATGGAAGCTGCAATAGTCACCTTATGCACAAGAGTGGGGACTGTGCCCTCCCCGGAACTACAGACCCATCTCTATACTACCACCACTCTTGAAGCCCCTTGAATGAATTGTTGCCGACCAACTTGTCAATTATCTGGACAAGCACATGCTCCTATCATGAGCAACATGGCTTTAGGGCTGGGCATAGCACCACTACAGCCTCCTGGAATACACAGGCTTCATCCACAAATCCTCGATCTTCGTCAGCTAGTCGGGCTATCTGTATTGACCTAACAAAGGCCTTTGACACGGTCAACCATGCCATCCTAGTTGACCAGCTCACTGCCATAGGCCTTGCCCCTGAAGTGGCTGTATGGTTCCACAGCTACCTACACTGCTGTTCACAGCAAGTCAGGATAGATACCTTTCTCTCTGACACCAAGCCTGTGTGCTCAGGCGCTCCACAGGGGTCAATATTGAGCCCCCCACCACACCCTTTAGCCTATTTCTGAATTGCCTCCCCTAGCCAGTCAGTGCTGTAGCCTCCTCTATGCAGATGATGCGGTTATCTTTCTAATGGCTCTGACCCCACCAGGGTTGAGTCGTGGTTCAAAAATCATAAATTGATAATTAACTACAAAAAACAAAACCATGTTGTTCACCAGCCTTAATAACAAGCACAAAAAACTACCGCTATCAATATGTGATGGGGTGGTGTTCCCTCTTGAGCGTGTTCATCACTTCAAATATCTCGAATCACTCTTGACAGCTCGCTCTCCTCGCCCTCCACACAGACATCACAGCAAGTAATCAACAAATGCTTAGGGCTACTTTATCGCTGTAGGCAGTACCTGACCCCTGAAGCCCTCAGCATAGCGGTCCACAGTTCAGTGGGTTCCTAGTGATCTACGGACTGCCGATAATTGGCTCTGCCACAGATACTGTCTTTAACAATGCCTGCAGGCTCACCTTAGGGCACACCGACCAATCCACAGCTGCAATCTCTACTAAAGGCTCACTGGCTAACGCTCTTGGTCACTTAAAACATCAATCCTGCCTCCTGGCCAAAAAGATCTGCCTTGGTCAGCCCCGACTAGGGTCCAACAACTCATAGTTCCCAGCACTAATTCCAGGCTCACCCAAAATTCCAAACTGCAGTGCTTCCTGACTCCAAATATGTTAACATCTCAAGGACAAAGGTCTTTTTGCCTATCGGGCACCGTTGTGGTTCAGCTCCCTCCATGAGAACATTATTAGCCTGCTCCACTTCATGGACCTTCAAAAGAACCTAAGGAACCATTTAATACAGGGACTCTCAATGTCTGCCATCACTAGCACCTAGCAAAGGCATCTCCTACCATCTGCCCTTCTGCCAAACAGATCTCAAGCTCTCTCTTCTCTTGGACACCCTGCGCTTTGGGGCTCAACCCCCAACTCCATCTCTCCAGCACTTCTATGCGCTAACCCCTCGTGGTTGCTGACAACTAACAGGCTCTGTTGGGAACAGTTACTTAATCTATTCCTGTATGTATTGGACTGTGTTTACTTATTCCAGTTTTAGTTTTTGCTGTATTTTTGCATTCCTTTGTTTAAACACCAAATGTACCTGAATGTTCTCATTCAAATTCTATTGCCTTGTTTGTCTCAATCCCCCATATTATCACCTACTTGTTCTAAATGTACTAACGTGGAACCTATGAAAAGAGCTCTGAGCTCAAATGGTTAATCCGAGATCGAAATAAATAAATAAATAAAATGTAAATATGTACCTAGGATAATAGAAGCTATATTGGGATATAGCTTATGGAAGTAGAGTGTTAGTCCTAGCTACTGCTAGAATTATATACCCCAGGGCAATTGCATGTAGTGTTTGTTATGTGTATTATGGTGATTACATACAATAACCATGACTTGTAAAGTTGCCATAACACTATTGTATTTAGAGTGCCCTGGGGTGGGGCTTCAAGAGAGGGTGGGCGGAAGTCCCAACAACCCCTAGGTTGTTCAAGGGTTTCTAGGTAGAGATGGTAAGAAACCAAAGTCTTCTACCCTGTTTCCTTCTGAGCCGATGGCGGTGGCAGAGCTGCCCCCAAGAATAGGAGGAATGTTTGAGAGGGGCTCTCTATTTTCTTCTTTTCACACCTAAAAGTCTGTTGCAACAGCCTATTCACTACTATCCTTTTCTATCCTGTTCTGTAGGTTGGCCACATACCCCTCCTCTTATTTTCTGTTTTCCTTTCTGCCCCTCAACCTTGTTTCCTGTTAGCGGGATGCTCTCGCATGCTACCAATCCTGCCTGTAATAGCTGGCTGTCCAGCTAATAATGTTTCTGCCAGCTATTATTTAAAATTCATAAGAGCTGTAATACTAGCCAGCTGTAATACTTGTATCTCTGCACAAATGTGCTAGAGGGCTTACTGCACTGCCGTTTGTAATTTTATTCTGTGTCTGCAAAACTTCCCTGTTGCAGTGTTTAGTGTCCTTATGATTAACGACACGGAGAAAAGAGGTAGTTCTTAATAAACTCCTGCCATGCCCCAAGTGTAAAATTAAAGGAAGTATTTTCATGTAAGGCGCTCTGGGTTTGAATTTCAGCACCTTAAGTAATCTTAGGAGAAATGGGTGACACGAGAGATTTATCAAGTTCAAAAATCTGTTTTAAATATTCTTGCCCTGTGTTTACTCTGCTTCCCTATAACAATAGTGTTGGTTTTGTTTGCTTTGGAAAAATAAAGGCTACCTGTGGGTGAGTAAGTAAAAGTAAAGACAAGCTAGTTTTCTGGCAAACTGCAGCTGACTTAAGAAGTGGGCGGCTCCATGGAGGTTTACTGGTGTTTTGTTCATATCTCTGTTCCGCTCTGTGACCTCCCACTGTCTCAGGTACTGTAATGCAACATAATGAAGGAGCCTGCAAGGTATTGCAGCAGGCGGGCCTCTGTCTGGGGGCATGGCCAAGCCCACCTGGGCGCACTCAAGGGAGGCACGAGGGACTGCCCAGAAGGGGCAGGGAGCTATGCCAGGGAAGGGAGGAGCTAAGCCCTAAGAAGAGCTGCTGCACTAGAGAAATTCCTCTTCATTCTTCCCTTGTTCCAGGTCACAAGCAGAAGAAGGAAGCCAGGATCAGCATACACTAACAAACCAGGGTAAGGCTTGGTTAGGGACCCATAGACCGTATGGCCTGAGGTAGGAATGTTGGATGCAGTTGGAGAGAGGCCTGCCTGGCTCCCCTTGGTCATTTAGGCAGTTATAACAATTCATATCGTGATTAATGTAAGTATTTTCTTAAAATAGTCTGTCGTCAAGGCACAGGTCAGGAAGCATAGGGAAAACCCAAGAGCAGTTGTAAAACTCACCAAAACTTACTTTATTGTAGCAGTTTCTTGCAAAATGGCCTGGCTTTTACAGTTGTGGCAGATAACGTCTTTTGGCACTGATCTCTTACCCCACCAGAGTTCTTAGCAGGCTTAAGAGTTTAAATGGGAAAAATAATTTCTTACGGTGCTTGGCTGGTACCTTGCTGCTGGGGTCTGTCTGACCAGTTGGTAATCCTCAGCCAAAGAAATACAGGTTACTCACCTGTAACAGGAGTTCTAGGAATGGTATATGTTGTTCATCCACACTTATTGGCAGGTTCCTTGCCGCTTTAAATCTTGCGGAAGGTCTTAGCTGGCTCCTCCACCCACCTGGGTGGTAAAACTCTCGGCTCTGCCCCATGATGCCAGATCTAGCCCTGCCAAGCCAGGTTGTGTGTCGGGTCAAGGTTGGAGAATAGTAGATGAACAACATATACCATTCTAGAACTCCTGTTACAGGTGAGTAACCTGTATTTCTAGGACATGGATATGTTGTTCATCCACACTTATTGGCAGACTCCTAGCAGTTCTCCGGGAGGAGGGAGGCAAGGCGCACACCCCTACTTAGGTAGAAAGACTGAGAACCGAGGCCCCAACCAACATCCCGGCGTGACCCAAGGTCGATGTGGAAGGGAAAACAGTAAAACCTGCTTCCAGGTACAAGCCCCATGGATATCCTGGACCGGAGTATCTCGAAGCAGCCACTGATGCAGCGAAGGGTGGGTAAACCAGCACTTATCCTCTGGGAGGCTCCATGCCCACCCACCATAGCTGAGACCTATGCAGGAGGTGACCCACCCACTCGCCGCCTGCTTGGCTGCAGGTCTGCCAGGTGCGGCTTCAGCGTAGATGACAAACAGCTGGCGAACCTCTCCGAACTTCAGCCCTCGCTCCCTGGGTGGCGAGCATTTAAATAGGGTCCCCAAGAAACCTATATACGGCCTCTGAGGCGTGAATGGGATGAACCCGGCAGAGCAATACCCGGATAGGGAAAACTCCGCCACCGCCAACGAAGGAACTGGGTGGGCGCAGGACAACCTTGTCCCAGTGGAAGACCAGATAGGGAGATTCAAAGGAGCGTCTGGAACTCTCCTCCTTCTGGATGGCAGAGTAGCCCCAAGAAGGTGATCTTCCACAACAGGTGGGGAACTAGCATCTGTGCAAGGTTCGAGCAGCTTGCCTGTGAGCTAAGCCATACCAGCGAAGATCCCACAGAACGGGATACTCTCCCGGAAGGGAAGTGTGATCGAGGCCCAGAAAGCGCCAGACCTACCTTTCTGCGCCACCGACTGCCTCTCTGGCCCGCACTGAAGACAGGGAGACCAACAGAAGCACCCAGAGGGTCGTCGGCTGAAGCCCTGGTTCAAAAGAACGGACTGCAGATGGTCCGGAATGCTCGCCGAGGGACGGAGAGGGGCCCCGCCTGTCCCAACATCAAATGCAGAACTCTACCATTTGAAGGCGAGCATATTTAGCGACTCCGGCAGGATGCCCCGAAACGCGAGGACCTTGCCGAAGACCCCAGGCCTGGCCCCTAGCCGCACAGGAACCAGGCCTTTAGGTGCAGGGATTGAAGTTCCAGATGGAAACCCTTCCTCTGAAACAGAGATCAGGACTGGGCGGGCTGGAAGCCGCCTCGGAACCCTGGGGCTGAGACTGAGGAGAGCTGGATACAGAGGCTGGCCAACTAGTCTGGGGCTACCAGCATCGCCTCGCCTAGTCCCCCTCGCCTTGCCTGTGGGTCAGGGAAATGGGGAGAGGTGTAGAAGAGGCCGAGGTCCGCGACCTCGACAGCATCCTACAGCAAACCTTGCTGAGGGGTGGGCATGAGACAGTCTCAGCCTCGTATTGTCCCTGGAGGAAGGAGGAGAAGATCCTGTGCTACCTCCGGCAGGGAAGACCACTCATGAGGCGCAGCCTATGTCCGGCTTAGGGCATCAGCCAGGGTGCTGGAGGCTCCTGCCATCGAATGGCTAGGAAACGCCTCCCAGCTGTGTGAAAGACCCAATACAGAGAACCTCCTACGAGATGCAAGGGCTCGTCCGAACCTGGCGGGTAGGTAGCACATGGTTGTGGTGTTGTCTGCCTGGACTTAAACCACTAGACCCGCACAAACGAGCGAGCGATGAAGCAAAGTGGACCGCCAGGAGCTCCAGCGGTAGGAAAGACATTGGGACTCCCGAGAGACCAGAGGCAGAGCACTCTGTATTCCCCTAGATGGGCACCCCAACCCATCCGAGAAGCATCAGTTGCAGCAGACCGACTGGGCGGACGAACAGGATGTTCTCCTGCAAGAGCTGGAACAGTCCGAAGAGGCGTTCCTAACTCCTGGGCTGTAGTCACGAACTGGTCCGAGCAGCAGCACTGTAACCACTGGCTGGCCAGTCCCCACAAGAGCGCATGAACCAGCGGGTCCAACAGACCACGCTGGAGCGGCCGCCAGCGAGGCCCAGGAGGTCCGGCAGGCGCAATTGCCCAATCAGACCTGACCGGTAAGGGAGGAAGAACCCAGCCCTGTCCGGGGAGCTGAGCTCTGACTCAAGAGTCAAGCCTGGTCCCAAGAAGGATCACCCGCTAAGGCACGAGTTCCAACGTGGGTTCGAGCAACAGGAGACCAGCCTGAGATCCAGAACTCTGGATCGACCCCCTTCCATCTGGAATGGTTGTAGTCAGGCCGCCATCCAGGTGGGGTTACGCCCGGCCCTCGATGCCGCAGACAGCTGCTGGGCAGAGACGGAAGGGCTGCCTGGAACTCGTAAGGAGATCCCCTGCTAGGACAGGAGGAGTCTCCCAGGAAATGGACGGAACAAGGAGGAATCGTCCTGGAGGCCCAGGAGCGAAGCCACACGCCCGTTCTGAGGATGGGATATCTAAGTCAGAGAGACCATCCAGGCGTGCGGAAGAATGGGGGCGCAAGCCCCCGTCCGCTTGAGACCAGGAATACCTGGACACGAACCCAGGGTCAGAAGGAGGATCCAGCAACCTTCCTGATCACCTCTATTTAGAGGCCAGGCAAGTTGGCTCAGCGGGTCGGAGAGGCTGTGGACCCAAGATCCCCATGGGACAATGGCTCGAGAAGGTGGAAACCTGCTCAAACCGAGACAGGTCCCACCTTAGCACCTCCAACCCCTAGAGGTCCGGAAGCGGACCAAGTGGAGGAGATGGAGCCGTCCCCACAGGGAACCTGGGTGAGGCGCGGGGCCGGGGACAGCGCCCTTAGCCCGGCCACTTAGCAGGCTTGGGGAGGAAGAGGCCAAAGGAGCTCTCGGACCTTACCTCCCTGCTTCCTTTTGGAGGAAGACGCTGGTTTGAGTCAGGCAGCCCAGCGCATGCCTGCTGGCCTCGGTGCTGGGCCGGCCGAGCCGCAGGGACCGGGGGCAAAGGGCTTATGCAAAGGCTGCCGGCTGCCCTTGTCCCTCCGGCTGGGAGTGACCGAGTCCGAGTGGCATCGGACTCTCAGACCCCTGGAGGTGTCCCTCCACTCCAGGGTCGAAAAGGTCAGTCCTCAAGAGGGAATGTCCACCAACTCGTGCTGGGTTTCCAAAGAGAAGGAGGATAACCTCAGCCACGCCCTCTGCGCACATGGCCACCGCGGCTGCCACCGATCTGGCACAGGAGTCACCCAGATCCAGAGCCGCCTGGAGCTGCTGTTTCGCCACCGCCTTCCCTGGTCTCAAGACCTGCCGGACCGTGGGTCCCGAGGTCGGCGGGAGATGAGGAGGACCTCATCCAGGGAGCCCAAGAAGGCGTGGAGAAATGTGCCATCAGTGCCGCCGAGCTGGCCTGACGGAGGCCTAGGGAGGACGTAGCGTAAACCTTCTCCCGACATAGTCCATCCTTTTGGACTCCTTGTCAGAGGCCTATCCACATCCCTAGCATTTCCAGAACATTGGAAAACATTGTCAGTAACTACCCCTCAGCCGAGGGTGTTCAGAAACCGGGCAGAGAACCCGACAGGGACAGAGTACTTCTGGCCATCCTGGTTGATGGCGCGGGGCAGGAAGTAGAGCCGCCACCAGAGATCCAAGGCTGGGCCCTGAATTGCCTCAGCCACGGGAAGGCCTCCGAGGGTGAACCCCTCGGTCTAGAATCTCCGTGAAGGGGCCGTTTGAAGCGGGCTCGAGCTGCATCCAGGTGAATTCCAAGATGAGCTGGAGCAGACCCATAAAGGACGATGGGCTGTCGTCCGCAGAATGTTCCTGTGAAGACCCTGGGTCCTCCCGCTAGGAAACATAGAGGAGTCGATTTCGGTTCGTGGGGTCTGCAAAAGCTGTCAGAGGGCCTGAGTCACTCTAGTCCGACACGAGGCGGAGGAAAGGAACAGATAACCTGCAGGACAGGTCATGACCCGCCTGGGTTCCACCAAGGACGGTGGGCAGCAGGGATCGGATTGCGCAACCGCCCCAGAGGGCACCTCGACTACCTCGAAGCGGTTATGCGCTGGCCGACCGGGCGGCAGCTGCTTACTAGCCGGAGAATGAATCGGGTCGATTGATTCCTGGACAACAACAGCTGCTGCCATAAACTCCTCAATAGCGCCGACGCTTACACGGCATCAAGCCACCTCATCCGAGGAGGGGGAGGAAGAACGGCAATGCCACTTGACTCGGTGCCCCGACCGAGAACGCCGAGGTCGGGCGTGAGCTGCCAGACCGAGAGGAGGACCGAGACCGAGACCAATCCTCGGGGAACTGAGGAGGGCCTGGGAAGGAGCGGGCGCGCCCGCCTCTTCTTCGCTCGGAAGAAAGGGCCGAGGTCTGTCGACCAAGGTACAGGCAGAACCTCAGCCTCCGCCGGGGAACCAGCGAAGGGATGGTGGCTCCAGCAGAAGACAGCCCAAATGACGGTCGAGAGACTCGACAACGCCGATGGGAGTCCTGGAAAGCTGACCTGACGGGGACACCGTGAGGCCAGCGGTCAAAGCCGCATCCTCGACGAAGTCGAGCGTCGGCCGGCAGGGAGGGAACTCTTCCGCTCCTCCGCGCCCGGCGAAGGGACTAGCCTGCGACTCCTTGGACTTGGGCTGAGAGGCAGGTCCTGAAGGTCCCTCTCCTTCGAGGGAAAGGACTGGTGAAGCTCCTGAACGAAGCTGCATGAGAAGAACTCACAGGAGAGCGGATAAGTGCCGCTGACCGAGAAGAGGAGGGCGGCCGCCTCCCCGGAGGGAGGAAGATCGAGCTGCTCAGCCGAGGTCACCGACGCCGGACACTGCCCGACGAGTCTCCATGAATTTTCAGGAGTGGGAAAAATTTCAGTCGCCGAGCCCTCAAACGGACCGCGCGATCCTCCAGAGAGCTGGCGAAGGGCACAACAAAAATCGCAAAGTTGAGGATCATGATCCAAGTCAAGCAGTAAGCGCACGTGGAGTGTGGGTCTTTTCTGGAGGAATATGCGGGCGCCTCCAGGCGATCGGAAAACGAATGAGCCATCGCCACAGCGAAGAAGAAGATCGAAGTTTCAGAAAACTTCCAATTGAATTCGAAGACCAACATTTCCAGGAACCAGTCGAAAACGCAGAGCGCTAAGGAGGGAACCTGAGCTTCCAAGCGTAAGGAAGATCTGGCGTCATGGGGCGGAGCCGAGGTTTTACCACCGGGTGGGTGGGAGGAGCCAACTTGAAGACCTTCCGGCAAGATTTAAAGCAGCAAGGAACCTGCCAATAAGTGTGGATGAACAACATATCCATGTCCCTAGAAACAGCTTTTCCCATTATCTGGTCGGTGTTCTTTTACCCACAGCTGCACATCTGCAGGCAAGATGTTGACGAATTGCTCCATGGCAAATGTGTCTATGATCTGTGGGACGGTTTGCTCTCTGGTTGGATCCACTTTATCAGGAGTTGGGTGAAGGCTACTCAAGGATTATGAACCAAGCTGTATCTCAGAGATCAAATCTCTGCCTGTAGTCTCTGGAGATGTCGTACATTTTCAGGATCTCGCTTTCACGGGTCATAGTTTTCTGAATGTGCAGTGTCTATATTGCTGTAGGCAAGCTGGGCTTTCCTGTCAGGTAGGGTACCTGTCTGATTGCCCACTGCAGCTTTGGCCAGTGGCAGGCTGTGACAACTCTTTCAAAGGTTGTCAGGTATGCCTCAATATCATCTGAGGACACAACTTAGTAAGTTTAAGTGCCTTTAAGTTGCTTGCATTTTGTTGCTTCTCTGGATCTGTGCTGGATCCTCTGCCTTTGACAGCTTGTAAGGCACCCAGCCATTGCTGCCCCGTTGCTGCATCTCTTCTCTCCTCTGCACTTCTAAATGCTGAATCTCTTTTCTCTCTGCATCTCAGTCTCTTTTGTTGTACAGTCCACCATTTGAAAAGTCCATCATGCTTTCAGGTTCTGCCACTGCCTGTTCTTTTCCATAACTTGTGCTGGCTGTACAATCTCAGACTGGACTTCTGTTGCTGCTAGTTTCACTGCCATTCTATTCACACTGGCTCCCTCCGATCGATGTGGGATCGTGCCGTTCTTCAGAAGAGCCGGTCATAGAAAATGGGGCTGCAGTAAAGTGGCAGGTCAGCCTTCGAGCCGTGGCCTGACCCACGGCTGCTGCAGATCTCTTGCAGTCGAGGAGCAAGGTGTAGTGCTTCTGGTGTTCTCAGAACCCGATCGCAGGTGGGCGCTTGGGAAACATGCATGTTCCCAAGCAACCCCAGCGTAATCTTCTGTTCCTTAGGTGGGTGCAGTGAATTCAAATGTCCGCACTGCCAGGGAATGCAATAGCGCCAAGGCTCCAAGTGTGCATGTGCGATAACATCTAGCTCACATGCATGCACACAGTAGTGGCAACCGCCCACACATCGGGTATAGCTAGGGTTAACGGAACAAGCTAAGGAGGAGCTTTGGTACATCCAGCAGACCAGGGTTTGATTCCCACAACCCCACTTGCATACTGTGGGACTCTGAGCAAGTCATTTAACCCGACTGGTTACCAGATAAATTAAATTATCACAAAGCACAGTTACGTAAGAACTTACTGTAACATTAGATCTTCGAGAACAGCTCTTGCAGCAGGTTACACCATTAGGACTGAAGCAGCAGGGCCAGGATCCCACGAAATTTTCTAGCTAGCAGTATTCAGCGGGACCTCCCCGACGCCAGTCCCGCCCGACATCAAGCGTGAGTACATATGGAGGCGGTCCCCATAATCCTGAGTTCTCCCGCGGAGACTCCCAGCCGCTGGATGACATCAGAAGCGGAGACCGAGGATCCGCCATCAATGGCAAACAAAGAGGCAGTAAATGCCTTATCCTAGAGAAGGATGCTGTGACTACAACCTACCTCCAGCGGGATGGTGGGAGGAAGAAAATTACTCACCTTAGTAATGTTGTTTTTCTAATGGAGTCTTGCTGTATTCTGACTATTGCAGTTAGGTCCTGCCTTTCAACTGCCCGGAGAACAAATAAGTTAAACTTTCCATGGCCAGCATGGAATGTTCACCATGACTCGGTTGAAGCCCCTGTCTGCTGTTGTTTAAACTCCAACCGTCAGATCTTTATGAGCAATACTCACTAGAAGTTCTGTGTAGAAACTGTAAAACTCACACTAGCCAACTGGCAACTAAATTTATATAAAAGGGTTTTTGGTTTCAAAGCAAAGACTCAAGTCAGGAAACCCAAAAACAAAACACATCCCAAAACACAACACTCAGCCAACATAAAGGAGGGTGAAAAGGACACCCTAGGGTGCCAACACTGCTCCTGCCCACCCACATCCCAAAAACCAGGTTCTGAGAGGGAGGCGGGGAGAGGTCAGACTACAGCAAGACTCCATTAGAAGAAACAACATTACTAAAGTGAGTAATTTTTCTTCAAACAACATAAGTCTTGCTGTATTCTGACTCTACAGACTACTAAGCAGTACCTCCATTGAGGAGGGGCAGAACCTACTTTGGAAACAGGCTCTGAAGTACTGTTGTGCCAAATCGAGCATCACCCCTAGCCTGGATATCCAGAGAGTAATGCTTGGTGAGTGTATGGACAGTTTTCCAGGTGGCTGCTTGACAAATTTCTAAGATGGAATATCCCTGGCAGCAGCCAGGAAGCAGCTACCTCTAGTAGAGTGAACCCTCAGGCCTGAGGTGGAGTTCTACCATTTTTCATAGCAGAATTGTATACAAGAAACAATCCACCTGGCAACAGATCTCTTAGTGGCAGGTTTGCCATTACCAACCTCTCCATATGTGAGGAACAATTGGAGGACTCAAACCTGTGACCCTTGGTGCACTCTATGTAGTAGCTGAGGGCCCTTTAAAATCCAAGCTGTGCAGCCTCCTCGCTCCAGAGAAGGAATGGTCAGTGAAGAAAACAGGGAGAGACACAGACTGGTTAAGGTGGAAATCTGAAACCACCTTAGGCAAAACTTCCTGTTAGTTCTTAGGACCACTTTATCTCTATGAAAAGAGATGAAATCAGGCTCCAGTGACAGGGCTTGCAATTCACTAATACCCTGGCAGAGGTAATGGCTACCAAAAACACAGTTTTCAAAGTCAAATACTTAAGCTCTGTAGAGGACAAAGGCTCAAAGGGTGGTTGCATAAGCTAAGCAATGCAAACATTAAGGTCCCAAGCAGGAGCAGGGTCCCTAAAGGGGGATTGGTGTGCAGCAACCCCTTGAAGAACTTACAAAACATAGGATGGGCTGACAGAGAGAGGGCTTGTCTACTGACAAGAAGGCAGAAACAGCTGCCAAATGCACTTTAAGTGTGGCTGGCCTAAGGCCTAGGCCATTAAGATGGACCATATAGTCCAGAACTGTAGGCAACTCAGCAGATTCTGGAGAAATACCCTTATTAGAACACCAAATAGTGAACCTTTTCCATTTGGAATTGTAAGTCTTTCTAGAAGCCTTAAAGATGTCCAGAACCCTTGAGAAAAATGCAGATCAGCAAACTAACTCTTCAAGAGCCATGCCTTGAGATTGAGAGACCTGAGGATCGGTACCAAATCCTCCCTGGGAGGATGTCAACAGGTTCTAATTCCTGGGAAGAGACAGGAGGTGGACTGCTAAGGACAGTAAACAGGGGTACCAGGGCTGTCTGGCCCAGTCTGGAGCAATCAGAATCACTTTGCATGATTGTGACCTTATCTAGACTAGCACATTGAGCAGGGGGGAGGAGCATACAGAAATTTCCTTCCCAATTCAGAATCAGAGCATCCAAGGGACTGAGCCCAAGACTGGGGGTCTGCAACAAAAGAAGGAAGTTGGGGATTGTCTGGGGCTGCAAAAGATCTATCTGTGGAGTGCATCATCTCGAGAAAATCACTTTCAAAACTAGGATCTAGGGTCCATTAGTGATGGCCCTGGATATCCTACTGAGAGCATCTGCTAGGACATTGTCCTTCCTGGGAGGTGAACTGCTATCAGAGAGGTTTGCAGGGAATAGGCCAGGGACCACAACTTCATTGCTTCTGTGCACAAGGCCGTGGACGAGTGCCTCCTTGCTTGTTGATGTACCACATGGTGGTGTTGTCTGTTCTGATCTGGACCACCTTGTTCTGTACAGATTTGGAAAAGGCTTGCAGTGCCAAAAACACTGCTCTGAGTTCCAAAGATTGATGTGAAGCAGAGATTCCTGAGGTGACCACAGCCCTTGGGTGGTAAGATCCCCAGGTGGGCTCCCCAGCATAGCAGGGAGGCATCTGTGGTGAGTATCACTGAATGAGACTGAGTGACAAAAGGAACTCCTTGTCTCAAATTGTCCTGATCCTGCCACCATTGCAAGGCCTGGATCAGGGTTCGAGTCACTGGGACTAGTTTGGTAAGGAATCCTTTCTTTGGGACCAGAAGGCTCTTAAGTAGAACTGAATGTCCCTCATCTGGATCTTGCTCCCCGGACCACTGCTGTGGAGGCTGCCATGTGGCCCAGAAGCTGAAGGAAATGCCTTGCTGGTTGAGACACCTGTAGGGTGAAAGAAGAGGCCAGTTCCATAAGGGTCCTTGCCCTGTCCAGGGAAGGAAGACTCTTGCCCTTACTGTATCCAGCTCTGCCCCAATGAAGGTGAGGAGCTATACTGGCTCGAGAACTGACTTTGGAAGGTTGAGGAGGAATCTAAGGAAGTGAGCACTTGCTGAGTTATTTGCAAATGTGACTTGACTTGGTCTGGAGACTGACCTACTATGAGCCAGTCGTCCAAGTATGGGAAGATGGAGATCTTTTTCTCCTTGGAAAGCAACCACTACTGCCAGGCACTTTGAGAAAACCCTTGGGGCTGATGTTAGGCCAAAGGGCATTGCTCTGAATTGGTAGTGGCCTGAGGGTGGGAGCACCTGATGGGAATGTGAAATAGGCATCTCTGAGGTCCAGGGAGGCTAGCCAGTCCCTGGCCTTAGAGAGGAGATTATTCCAGAGTCACCATTATGAATTTTGGTTTTAAAGGTGCTTGCTCAGATATCTTAGGTCCAGGATGGGCCGCCATTCTCCTGCCTTTTCTGGGGTTAGGAAGTACCTGGAGTACTATCCTTGCCCTTGTGTAGGAGGGAACCCTCTCTATGGCTCTGAGAGCCAGGAGGGAAGAAACCTCTGCCTCTAGGGCAAGGGTCTCTGATGGATTAGCAGGTGGAAAGGATCTGGTTCTCATCTTCGGAAATTTCTTGAAGCTGAGAACCAGTCCCGGCTTACTACTTCCAGGACCCACTTGTCTGATGTCAGAGACTTCCAGTCCTGGACAAAGTAAGCCAGCCTGCCCCCTACAGGTATTGGAGAATCGGCCGGGCAGACCCATCAGGGTGTCTGCTTGGCAGGGCTTTAGGCTGAGGGGTGGATGCAGGCCTGCTTATACCCCGTCTGCCTCTCCCTTTGAAGAACCCCTGAGCATAAGAAGAAGAAGAGGCCTGGGCTTGGTAAAATGCCTTTGAAAGGCCTGCCCTGCCCTGGACTGCTGCCTTTGAGGAGTGGCTTGCCTCCCTCCCTCCCTCCCTCCTCATCCGGTTCATAAAATTCTTCTGAGGTGTAATCGGAACCGGGGAACCGACTGAATCAACCCTGCCAGATGGTACGGGCCCGCCGGAACCGGCAAGCAATTGCACTATTCTTATCGCCTTTGACTATCTCATCAGTGGTCGAGTATGAATTTCTGGATCCGAACCAGATGATTTGTCTTTCTTTTTCTTTCAACAGGAACCGACTCCTCAGAATCGGCTCTCCTCTTGCCGAAGAAGTATCGCCCTGGTCAGAGGGCACTCCTTCTGGTTCGGGTCGGAACTGAACCGGGCTGGCTATCCGGTCAGCGGACTTCGGCCTCCTTTCCCTCAGTCTACCTAATCTCTTATCCAGGGTAGCTTTGGGAAAATTCTTACAAATTGGCAGTCTGTGTGGTGGTCAAACTCCAGACAATAAACACAGGTGGTGTGGGGATCAGCCTTAGCAAAGGCTTCCCCACACATACTGATGTTGAAACCAGTGGGCCCGTTTTTTTTCTTAGGTTTTCTCAGACATGGCCAATCCTATCCAAAACTTACCCTTTTTTCGGCAATCCATGAGCAAGACTCCTATCAGTTCCTGACCGTGTTACAGGTCTTGGAAAAACATGATAAAATCCGTTTCTTTTTTTTTAGAACCGATACGGACGGTTACAAACTCTAAGTAAATTCACAAACTTTTTACCTAAACCGATCGGTTCAGCAACCGAACCGATATTTACAAGTTCTACACAGAAACTAAATGCAAAACCTATCTAGTACTCACGGTACAACAGACAGAGACTTAAACCGACAGATTCGTAGCAGAAATTCAGTAGAAACCGAGCTAAAACGACTTTAACCGACTTTTTGAACCGAGCAAAGGAGAAATCTCCGAGTGACTGTTCAGTGAGGCAAGTAAAGAATCTGACGGTTGGACTTTAAACAACAGCAGACAGGGCTTCAACCGAGCTCAGAGGAGAACATTCCATGCTGGCCATGGAAAGTTTAACTCTTTGTTCTCCGGGCAGTTGAAAGGCAGGACCTAACTGCATCAGTCAGAATACAGCAAGACTTCATGTTGTTTGAAGTACCTGCTGCAAGAGCTGTTCTCGAAGATCTACTGTTACGGTAAGTTCTTACGTAAGTGTACTATCTTACTGGAAACAGCTCTTGCAGCAGGATACACCATTAGGACCGATTCCCAAGCAATACTGGTAATCACACACCATCGGGAGGAGAAGGTAGAAATCCTGGAATTACCTCGAGCCTAGGACAGAAGTCCCTGAAGGACTGCTAGACCGAACACTGCTCTTCGCCTCGATCGATGTCCAGGCTGTAATGCCTGACGAAGTGTGTACGGAGCTCCAAGTAGCTGCAGCACAAATAGCTGAGGCGGATACATTCCTTAAAGCCAAGAAAGAGGTAGCCACCCTCTGGTGGAATGACCCTAACCACGCCCGGAAGGGTTTGTTGTGCTTCTGGTAACATAACGTAATGCACTGAATAAGCCACCTGGACAGCGACTGCTTTGAAACAGGAGCTCCCATCATCCTATGGGCAAAGGAGATGAAAAGTTGGTCCGATTTTCAATGGTGTTTGGTTCTGGTCAGGTAGTGTTTGACACACCCTGCACATCAAGAGTGTGCAGAAGGGCTTTCCTCGATTACAGTGTTTCAGGAAATACACTGGTAGATCGATGTCCTGATTAAAGGTAGGCGAGACCACCTTAGGTAGAAATTTGGATTAATCATTAGGGATACCCTGTCTTGGTGGAAAACCAAATAAGGTTCTTTGCACATAAGTGCGTGCATTTCAGAAATTCTTCTGGCTGAAGTAACAGCAACTAAAAATAATGTTTTCCAAGAGAGAACACGTAGCTCGCAATCCGTGCTGGTTCAAAAGGTGGCAGCGTGAGCTGCCCAAGATTGCGGTAGATCCCATGGGGATCGGATCCTAAATCGGGGCCTAAGGTGGAGGACACCCCTCAAGAAGGAAGCGTGTCTGTCCAGTTGAGCTATAGTGCATTGGCCTATAGGGACGTGGTAGGCTGAAATGGCACAGAGGTGTACTTTAATCGAGGAGTAAGCCAGACCGGAGTGGAAAAGGATAGCAGGTAATCCAGTACCAGCTTCTCTGGACAGTCAAAAGCTGATGACATGCTTGAACCCATAAGCAAAACCTCGCCACTTCATGGTGTAGAGGTGCGTGGGTACCGGTTTCCTGGCGGCAGTGAGAACATCTACCACCTCTTGCGAGACCCCGTGTCGCATCATGGCTATGTCTCTAGGAGCCAAGCATGCAGGTTCAGGGAATGTAGGTCTAGGTGGACTAAGGAACCCGCCTCCTGAGACAGCAAATGGGAGCTGCTTGGTAGAGGCACTGGAGGTTCCCGGGATAGCTGATGCAAGAGAGGGAACCAGATCTGTCTGGAACAAAAGGCGCGATCAGTATAAGCATCGCTTGCTCCCTGCAAGTTTTAGAAGAAGTCTCTGGATCAACGGAAAAGGTGGAAAGGCATAGAGGAATCTGCCCGCCCAGGAGAGGGACAAGCGCTCCGCCAGAAAACAGCAGGCCCTTGATCTAGCGAGCAAAAATTGGGCAGTTTTGCATTGGATGGGGATCGAAAAAATGGTCTAGCTCTGGAGCACCCCATCTGTGAAACAGATCCTCTGCCACCTCCTGCAGTAGTTCCCATTCGTAGACTCTGGCATGAGAGCAGCTCAGGCTGTCTCGATGGCGTTGTTCACTCCCGGAACATGAACTGCAATAAGATTTGCGTCGTGTTGTAAGACCCAATCCACACCTCATGTCCTCCTGCAAAGCGGGTAGGAATGGGTGCTTCCTTGTTTGTTGAGGTAATACACCACCGCAGAATTGTCTGTAATAGAAGTGTACCTGGTGGAATCTCCGACTGGAAGGCCTGCAGGATATAAAGAACTGCCCTCATTTCAGGATGTTTATGTGGAGATGAGACTCTTGGTCTGTCCACAGGCCCTGAGACCGAACACCGTCGAGGTGTGCTCCCCAACCGAGCCCTGAGGCGCCTGTGGAGAGTGTCACAGTCGGGGATGTCGCTATGAAGGGACTCTCTCGAGAGATTCTCGAATCTAGCCACCATTGCCAATCTCGAATTATGGTCTTCGTGATCCGGATTGGATGCTGCAGATGGTCTTGCCTTTGGTACCATTGTACCAGTAACATCCACTGGGTTACCCGCATGTGGAGACGGGCTAGCGGACTGTTGCAATGGCCGCAGCCATGTGTCCGAGCAGGCAAAGGACCAGTCTGGCAGGAACAGACTGCTTCGCCGAAAAGTCCCTGATGAGGGATCTGATGTGTTCCACTCTGTCCGGGAGGAAAGCTTCTCTTAGACGGTGTCCAGAACTGCTCCTATGAATTGCAGAGTCTGGGACGGAACCAGGCGTGACTTCCGTGAATTGATAATGCCCAACATCTCGAACAGAGACTGACTGCAGTGAATGGCAGACATCAGGGCCTCCCAGGAGGGTGCCATGAGAAGCCAATCGTCCAGGTAGGGGACACATAGTGGCCCTGTCTCCTCAGAGATGCAGCTACGACTGCCATGCACTTCGTGAACACGAGGTGCGATGACAGTCCGAAGGAAGAGCTCGGAACTGATAATGGCGACCTGAACCTCCGAGCGCAGGAACCTCCTGTGTGCCTGAGCAATAGGAATGCAGGTAAGCATCCTGCATGTCTAGGGCGCTTAGAAAAGCGCCCTGCTTCAGCATGGGAATCAGTCCCAGAAGGGTCACCATGCGGATGCGCTTGTACAAGACCGGGACGTTGAGGTCGCTGAGGTCCAATATTGGACGGAGGTCCCTGTTTTCTTCGAACCAGAAAGAAGTGAGAATAATATCCTAGTCCCTCTGGTTCCTTGTACGTGCTCTATAGCGTCTTTTTCCAGAAGTGCGAGCACCTCCTGCTGTATGAGCAGGGCATGCTGACCAGTAACGGAGAGCAGGGAGGTCTGTGGGTGGGTCGTCTAGAAACTCTATGCAATGGCCTTTCTTGACCAACTGGAGAACCCACCTGTCGGTGATGATCGACTGCCACCCTAAAAGTGGCGGCGACGCGACCCCGACTTTCCTTGCCCGTTGATCCAGAGGAGGCGGGGGCGGGAAGAGTCATGCTGTGGCAGCATTAGTCCCTGTGGGCTGGGCCGACTTCAAGTAATGTTGGCCTCTGCCTGGGAAACGATTTGGCCTGGGCTTTGCGAGAAAAGTGCCCCTCTGCTTCTGGCGGAACGTTGTTGCTGCCTTTGTTGCCAGCCGAAAACGGCTCTGGTTCCTATGAAAGGAACTAGGCCTGGATCTGTACATGGCCTGTCCAGATCGGACTGCCTTCCCTCGTCCTGGAGCTTGGTGATGACCTTCTCCGAGGATTCACCAAGAGTACCTCGCCATCGTCGGGACGTCTAGAATATTCTTCTGTACATCCGGGGTGAAGCTGGAGACACGGAGCCAGGAGCATCTCCGGAGACAAATGCCTGAAGCTGCAGCTCTGGCGAAGAGTCCAGCGAATCGTATGCGGCTCTAAGCACTTGGGTCCCCACATCTGACCTAGTGCGGAGTAGGTTAAGGAGCTCTGCTTTCTGGTCACCATCGGGAAGCTTTTCAACCAGGTCCTGGCCCTGTTCCCACAGGCGTTCTGGAACAGTACCATATGGGTAAGGTAGTTCAGAGACCTGATGGCGCATGTAGCAGCCTATACATGCGCCTCCCCAGGGCATCCAATTGCTTGATTTCTGGTCCGGTGGCTGAGTGCTCGTATGCTGGGGCCTTTGAGACTAGTCATGTGAGGCCGTGATGACCAGGGATCTGCCAGAGGTTGCTTCGCCAAGTACTGGTCTTCTAGAGCCTTCTACAGGCGGTCAGCCTTCTTGGCACCACGGGAGTGGAGTGCAGGCACTCCATGCAGCCCTGGTGACGTCCAGCGAAGGTGTCCACCAAGTGTGGCACTACCACAGGCTTTGGGTCTTTTTGCGAAGGTAGCGGGCAAGGCGTTGTCGCTCAGGGTCAAGGTCCTCAGCATCCCACCACATGTTGTCCTGGATGTGCCTCATAATCTCAGCGAAGAGGATCATCAGGTGGAGACCTGGGAGGTCATGTGGGTCAGGAGAGGAGATCTGAAGTGTTCAAGTGTCCGATCTTGAATCCTCCCCGACAGAGTATACCGCGCTGTCTGGGTCGCTTGGGCTGGGTGACCCTGAAGGAGTTCTGGACGGAGGCCTTCTCCTGTCTGTAGATCTGCCCCTAGGAGGTGGAGTCTGCTCCTTGGGGATGGTGGTAGTCCTACTGGCCCCTTAGGTGGAGGAGGGGCGTAGGAGGTGAAGGGGTAGGAGGAGCAGGAGTAGTAGGAGGACAGGCGGGACCACATCCTTCCTGATAGTGTCCCACCAAAAGAAAAGAGCTCCTTTACTTCTACGATGTTCATGCCCAACGACGGCCTGGCGCCGTGGTCTGTCGCCGGGTCGGGCGCCCGGGTTCCTGTGGGAGCCCGGCATCCTCGGTGTCGCCTGCCTGGTCTTCGGCTGTGGGGTGTCCTCTCTGTTGATTCCCCATGACCAGCATCCACCGGTGATGGGGTGCGATCTTCCGCTCGAGTTGCGATGTTGGTCCCCTGGCCGACGTCTTGCGACCTGGCGAACGCCTGGCCAGCGACTGGTGTGTAGCAGGTGTCTTTGGCCCCGTGAGCTCTGAGCCGATTTAGAATGTTTCGCCGATGTCGGGTGGTGAGCCGACGTCGGGTCCGACGTCCTTTAGGGACGTCAGGTCCTTGGTCTTTCTGGGTGCTGGATCAGGACCTCTGGGCAGTTGGGAGACACCTACCTGGTGTCGGTGTCCGACGCCGGGTGGAGGAAGATGACTTATGGCGCTCAGCGGACTTAGAAGAGGCCTTGGATGGGGCTGGAGGAAGCTGAGGGCCTCGATGTCTTAAGAGGCTGGAGCGTGGAAGAGCCACCTGAAGACCTGACCTTAACCGGGGGGCACGACCGAGCCCTGGAGGGAGGCGGTCCGATCTGGAGCCGAGCTCACGGGAGTCCAAGGCCCGAAGGGATCTAGACCTCACCTTCTCCTGGTGCTTGTCCTGGTATTTGTGGGATTTTGATGAAGATTCTCCCATGGAGGAAAGTTCTTGGTCCATCCTTTTTAGTTTTACTGAGAAGATATGCCTGAAGTGCCTTCTGACGGCGGATCCTGGTGCGGTTATTGAAACCCTGGCAAAGCTGCAGGCCTTGGTGTCGTGGTCCGGCCTAGGCAACACACACAGGAAGAGTGAGGATCCTTGAAAGGGATCTGTTTTCCGAGGCACACTTCGAAAGGTGACCTCAAGAGATGGAGTTGAGAGGACATCAGTTGTGCGGAGAAAAATTCACCGAAAGTTCTGTAGTCATCGTGGTGCTAGAAAGAGACCGAGAGTCCGATGCTGGCGAGTCAATGGCGGGAAAAGAACTGAGGATTATGGGGACTGCCTCCATATGTACTACGCCTGATGGGAGGCGGGACCGACGTGGGAGGCGGTCCCGCTGAATACTGCTAGCTAGAAAATTTCCATGGAGTCCTGGCGCCTGCCGCTTCAGTCCTAATGCTGTAACCTGCTGCAAGAGCTGTTTCAAGTAATATCCTCTAATTCCATACTAGGTGACTCGGGCAAGTCACTTAAAGAGCCAGTAGCATTAAAAAAAAAAAAATAGCATGCAAGAAAAGAGCACAATTTCAAATACAGAATAAAAAAAAGAAAACCAGCATTTCAATGGGGCACACCACAATATTAATGGAAAGTAAAGATTGAGGCAGCCATTGGGTTGCACTGTGTGAAGAGTTTGTGATCGGGGACGAAATCCCCCTCCCCACTAACTTCGTGAGGTGCAGACAAGTATGGCTTAGTGGTTACAGACATTTAACTGCAAGCCAGAGAATTGGGGGTATGAAGACCTGGGTTGAATCCATCAACTCATCTCATCTCATGTTAAGCATAGTTTAACAGCTGGTTTGAAGCATACCAGGGTCAAGCATGTGGCGTTTAGGGTTAAGGCAATGAGAGAAAAGGGTATCAAAAAATCTTCCATGGTCAATGACCCATGTTGTCATGTGGCAGCATAAGCTAAGCACCAGCAAGGGAGAGTGGCCGTGACTGTGTTTTGCTTGCAGATTAACGATCAGCATATTGTGAAGATTAGTGCAGACCTAGAGCAGCAGCTGGCGGCCCTCATCAGGGCAAGGGCAAGGTGTGGTGGGATGCACTGTTCGAGGATCAGTTTGAAAAGGGGCACTGGCTCCTCCGGGCAGGTGCCCCACTAGGAACCCAAGGCCCCAGAGCAGGCCATCCTTGAGAAGCAGCTGCTGTCCCTGGCACCACTGACTCTGGCACCTGAACCTGTACCCCAGACGCTGGTGCTGGGCAACACGGGCAGACACCTGGAGAAGCCATTGCCCATTCCGGATGAACTGCCAGGGCTTCCGCCTCCACCCAAAAAGACATGCAAGAAAAGGGCAGATCAAGGAGCTGCGACAGCGGACCAAGGATTGGTATACCTGAATTAGATCATCTGTCAGCAGATGAGCTGAGGAGCTTTACTGAGGAGTGAGGGTGCCCCAGAAAGAACTGGGGCGGCATAAAAAAATATCTCTATGTCTGGGGCAGCGGTGGGCCTGATGAAGAGTCAGCCAGTACTGCCTACTGCAGGCTCGGGGTTCACGGTCAGGCAGGGGCCCAGACAGGCAGCCCCACCCAGGTGCTCACTCCGTCTTCGGGCACAGGGCTTGGGCTCCTGCAACAGCCTGCCCAGGAAGGCCAGGGGGTTGAGCCTGATAGCAACCTTAGAAGCTTTCAGCTGGGGAAATGCGCCCGGGTTGGGGACGCCTAGCCCACAGACATCATCTGGCAGCATGAGCCAGACTGGGGTCGAGCAAAACTCAACCGGTTGTTGGCCTTGCTAGCTGACAGGGAGAGCACCCGCCAGGTGATGTCCAGAACCCCACCATGCCGGGGAGAGTCCAGGAACCGCCCGAAAGCACTGCATCCTCCATGCCCCAGGGCAGTCGCGGGGATTTTCCGTCACTGAGGAACTCATCGGTTCTGACTTGCCAGACAAGATAAGGAAACAAATCCTCAACAGGGAATACATTGTTGTCTTCTCCTTGTTGAATCGGCCGAAGGAGCCAGAGAAAGACAAGAAGGGCAAGGACGGGACGATGGGGTAGAACAAAAGCAAAAGCAATAGTGCACCATACTTGGGAAAATTGGGCAGCAAGTCTATGCAGGGATCCTGACCCAAGGCAGTCCAAGTAAAGCCGAGGGCTATGGGGTTTACTTCAGCAGGATTATGACGATGCATGCCAGCAAGTCAGGTGGGGGTGGTTGGAATATTATGAAGAATACTGCAAGAGAAAGCAGATGGACATGACAGGTCATGGGCTCTTGGACCTCCCACTCTTCGGACAACAGACCTGGGGTGTGGGGCAACATATGGATAGCGGCTTCCTGTGAGGCTCCCTCCTTCCCAAAGAAAGGGTTATCAGGTGGGTAATGGGGAAAAGGGGTGGGAAAAGGTTCCAGCTACAACCAAGGCTCTAGCAAGGCCAAGCTGTGCAGGTGCAAGCAAATGCAGGGTTTGTGTAAGCCGCACTTCTTTAAGCAGTGTGGAAAACAATTGAGGCTGGGGCGGGAAGGCTAGTGAATTGTCCTGCCTTTCTAAAAGGAGAGGCAACGCGCCAACTCCAATCAAGGCAAAAAATATTAAGGGGTGGTTGGTCGATCACCCAGACCAGACTGCTTGCTCGTTGGCAGCAGGGTTCAGGGAGGGGTTTCGATACCGTATCAAGGTCCATGAAGGGCATACGAGGCTGACAACCTGCGATCTGCCAAAGAGCAACTGGATGTCGTGCGGAAAAACTGCAGAAGGAACTGGCCGGCTGGTCGGATCAGTGGCCCCTTCACCTCTCGGTCAACTCCTACGCTGACCCGGCAGATGCCACAGTGACCCATTTGTCATATGACAGGCTGATGAAAGTGGTTAAGTCAGGCAGGCTGGGGTGCGCTCTCCTGCCCCACCCAAACTCTCTTGCTCCGGTCACGGGCCATGGAGCCTCTCTCAGGAATCCTGCCTGAGGTCCTCTCGATCCTGAGCCTCCTCCCCTCCCCACAGCCAGTACCCCAGCTTAACCCCTCCGGGCGAGGCGCCCTCCCTGGTTGAGCGGTTACCAATTAGACTCTGGCTGTGAGGTGAGGGCCCAGGTGGAGGAACTGGAAGGCCAGGCGAGGTGGATCTGGCTATGGGCATGGGGGTCAGGTGCCGTCGCCTACCCCATGGCACTGGGCTTTTCCCCATGTTCTGGTGTCTTTTCCCCTCCCTCCCCTGCATGGTGCACTCTGATGCACCAACCCTGCCTCGCCAGCCAAGTAGACATGCAGCCGACGCACTGCAGCACCCAATCTCCACCTGGAGCCGCTGATACGCCGACAAGCCCCAGCACTCCCGGGGAAGGAGAGCAGCCCAGCAGGCACTCAATCCTTGCCCCATCCCTGCCCTGCCCCGGCACCAGGCTCACTCCAGAACTCGGGTCACCAGCGTAATCGCGAGGTGCGTCGTCCAGCACCTCAATCCTCAGTGCCACCGGCCGGCTGTGGGTGCCCTTTTGGAAAAACTGACAGAGTCAGCTTTTCCGTCCTGCTGCCAGTACACCAGGCAGACAAAGAGTTATTGGGCATGAAGTTTGAAGGGTGCTATTACGTGAACAACTGCATGCCCATGAGTGCGCAGTGGCTTGTGCGGTCTTTAGTAGTTTAGCACATTTCTTAACTGGGCCACCATACAGCGGCAGCTTGACCACATCGTGCACTATTTGGATGACTTTCTCTCTGTGGGAAGGCCAGCTCAGGCAATGCACACAGCTCATGGCAATGCACACAGCTCATGGCGGCCTTCCATGAGGTGTGTGCTGACCTTGAAATGCCACTGACTCAGGATAAGACAGAAGGGTCATACACCGGCCTCCTTCCTGGGATCGAATCAACACAAGGGAGCAGGTACCTCAAGCTTCCCCAAGAAAAACTGTCAACCCTGGCGCACCCAGCTGGAAAGGATAATGATGGCATGCAAGGTCACGTTCGACGTGAACTCCAGCAATTGGTAGGCCACTTGAACTTTGCTTGCCAGGTTCTTCCATGGGCAGGAATTCATGAGGCACCTGGCAAGGGTAGGAGCAGGCGGCACAAAACCGCGATTGACAGAATCCGTGATTACGCAGCAATGCGATGATCTGGCATCTACGGCATTCTTGCAATGCTTTAATGGGGTGTCGATGTGGCAAGTACTGGTGACCAGTCAGGACTTGGAACTCTTCACAGATGCCTCAGGGGTCTGGGCTTTGAGGCCTATTTGCACAGCCAGTGGTGCACGGGCAGTGGCCACCACACTGGCTAAGCCGAGGCCTTACTAAGCAGATTATGGTCATGAAATTTTTCCCATCACGGTAGCCTTGGTAATCTGGGGTGACCTACTGAAAGACAAGTTCATCACCTTTAGGTCTGACAAGACTGGGGTGTGTATGCCATAAACAGACTGTTGGATGGCAATGGCTCAATGGGCAACCTGATGCGGGTGTTTATCCTAAAATGCTTGTCGCTCAACATCAGTTTTAAGGCTATGCATGTTCCAGGTGTTGAAAATGGCATTGCTGATGCTCTTCTCGCTCGCAGTGGCAGAGATTTCGAGAATTGGCACCAGCAGCAGACTACTAGCCCAGGGAAGTCCCAGCACTCTTAAGGAATTGATAACCCAGAAGCCTGGGAGTTGATGAGGTATTTTCTAGCTCCCAGGATGCGAGCAGCGTACCAGAGGGGCTGAACACTTTTAGAGGTCCAGCTGCGTGAGTACGGTGGATGGTAGCATAGGCCCATCCCTATAGCTCAGCTGTACAAATATGTGCTATACAAAAATGTGGTGGGGGGTGCCACACCAGCTATGGTGGAACAGCACATAGCAGCATCGCCTGGTATTAGAAAGCCAGGGGCTATATTGACACTACAAGGGCTTTTCCCTTCGGCAGACGATGCTGAAGGGGTGGGTGTGCTTTCGGCTACAAAGAGCTCAGACACCCTTGACCGATTAGCCTGACAATATTTAAACAAGTTTGGGACAAGCTCCAAGGTATGCTCATCCTCGGCTGAAACCCAGCTGTTCCAGACCGCCTACTTGGTGGCTTTTATGGGTTTTAGTATCTGAACTCGTGCAGTCCAGCAAGGCCATCGGGACTTAGGGTTACCACCAGTCCTGATTTTCATGGGACAGTCCTGATTTGGGCAACTATGTCCTGCAAAAACATAAAAAACAGTACATGTCCTGACCTTTTAGTAGAAAAATATTTTCTAACTTTCCTTAAAATATTGTAGAAAACTACAATGCTTTAACTAAAATATCTTAAAAGGATGAGTAACAATAAAAACAAATAAAAACCACAACACTTAGTGTTAACTTGATTATTTAGAGAAAACAAGTCTTTTGCACTGGTCGAGGTCATAGACTGTCCTGCAGAAAGTCATGTTTTGGTAAGAAATGTCACACTTTGGGCTTCTGAAAAGATGGTAACCCTACTGGGACTCGTTGGCACAGGCAGATGGCGATGTGGAGGTCACACGGTGGGAGTCTTTGTCCACTTACGAAGAGTAAGATGGACCAAGTCACCCACGGGTGATGATGCAACTTGTTGGCGCCCGGCACCAGCGGGATATCGAGGCGTGGATGCAACATTATGTTACAAAGCCCCATAGCGGGCGGCATTCTTTAGACACAGGGATGGAGGGCGCTAATGGCATACCAGTTCAGGCACTTTGTTGCTGGAGACCCTGTGCCAACTCAGCTGCAGCAGAACTATTTAACACGCACTCCTTTAGGACTGGTGCAGCATCATACACAAGGGCAGAGGGATTGTTAGATAATCAGATACAGGCATTGGGTAGATGGCATTCACAGGCATTTGAAAGATATGTCAGACCACATTTGCTATAACTCTCTTTTGCTTTGTTTGCACAGGTGTTGTAGCCCAAGCAGGGCAGATTTGGATTTGTGGCCACTCATTACATCCATTGGGCAGCTATTCGGCTAGTCAGTACCAAGGCTGAGAGAACCTATTTTGGCACCCGATCAGGCAGAAGTGCTCTGGTGGTTACAGCACAGAATGAGATGGGCCCAATTACTTCCAACATTCGTTCCAGAGCCGGCAGAGGCTACAACCCACAATATCACTCATTCATTTGGGGAAATGATTTGGGAGCAATAACTGCATGAGAGTTAAAGGATAGGGTGAAAAAGACTTGCAGCGCTGAAACACTGGTGGCCAAGGGTGCACATAATCTGGTCTGACATAGTTCAAAGGCAGTGGCAGCACTCCCGGAACATCAGGGCAACTGAGAAGTGCGCTGGCTGCAGAACTTGTCAATGTGACCAGTTATGGCTCTGTAGGGGGGTCAATAGTAAGGTACCCACAGTTGATAGTAAAAAGGCCAGGTCTGTATAGGGAGGATGAGGTACACCTGTCAGAACTAAAGTTAGATCTGTTTTTCAAGGATATACAAAGGGCAGTGGAGAGAGCACTGGCGTGAGTGCTTGAGTGGGGGTGAGCTGGGCGCGTTCACCCTGTGGCGGCTTAGTAGTCTTGAAAGGCTGTTTGGAGGGATAACAGGGGATCACGTGTCTTGACCAGTCAGATCTCCTGAGGCTGACAGAAGGGCGGCCTGATGGCTGAGTCCAGATGGCACACTCTTGGGCAGCAGCCCATGGCATGGCGGATCCTCTGGCCGGAGAGGATTAAGCCACAGCTGGGCATGGAGCCATCCCTCAGGCCACGCAGGCTGTTGCCCTCCACGGGGTCCTGGTTGATGGTAAGGTAGCCCTTCCGGGGCCATCAATGTTCAATCTGCTCCATGGTGAGCGATATTTCTTGCATGGCTACACAGCTGCACACATCACGCTGACGCAAAATGTATTTATATATATATATTGATAATTCGATTATTAATAAACACATGGCTGTGTCCATTTCTCCAAAGCTCGTTGTTGCGACAATTTGTTCAGGTGAACATGGTATATGCTCTCAAAAGACAATGAAGGAGCCTGCAAGGTATCAGCAGGCGGGACTCTGTCTGGGAGCATGGCCAAAACCACCTGGGCGGACAAAGGGAGGCAGGCAGGACTATCCAGAAGGGGTGGGGGGTTAGAGTTCCCGGGAGGAAGCTTGTGGCCCGCGGACGAGGAGCAGCTAATCCCTTAAGAGGGGCTGCACTGGAGGAATTCCTCCTCATTCCAGGTCACATCCCACGAACCTCACCCTCGTAAAAGCAGAGGGGAGCGTGAGGGGATATAAGGAACTTGCTGTCCCACTGGGGGCAGGGGGGTCACCTTATGGGTTGAGAAGGAATTTCCTGTTTTTTTCCCACTGGGTTTTCCTGTTTTTTGCCTTCTCCAGCAAGGGGGAGTATGTGCTGTTTAGATTAGTTATCAGGTAGGTAGGTGTCACAGTCATGCATTTATGTAAGTGGTGGCTTGGTAGTCTTGGAAGGCTGTTTGGAGGGGTAGAGGATCACGTGTCTTTTTATTTTAATTTAAACTTTATTAGTTTTAACATCAATAACTTGACATGGTTGGCAACAATAACATTGACACATATCATCAGAAATCCCCATGTCAAGTCCCCCGGCTTGGCATCAGGGCTATATACTAAGCTGTACCTAAATCTCTGGGAACATCCTGGATGCACTGATAATAGAAAACATCATCGGAAATGCCTTAAGGGCTCCGCGAAGGGTAGCCTCGACTGAAGCAAATATAAAGTATGAGGATCGCGTGTCTTGACCAGCCAGATCTCCCTGAGGCTGACAGAGGGCGGGCCTAATGGCTGGAGTCCGGATGGCACCCTCTTTGGGCAGCTACCGTGGCATGGCGGATCCTCTGATGGGGTAAGACTAAGCCACAGCGGTCATGGAGCCATCCCTCATGCCCTGGAGGTTGTTGCCTCGGGTCCTGGTTGATGGTGAGGTGGCCCTTCCCTGGGGAGGGTCAACCTTCAATGTTCGATCTGCTCCATGGTGAGCGGCGCACATCACGCTGAGGGAATGCATATATATTGATAATTAAATTATTAATAAACACATGGCTGTGGTCATTTCTCCAAAGCTCGTTGTTGCGTCAATCTATTCAGGTGAGCGGTATATGCCCTCAAAAGACCAGTCTTCCTATAGCAATAAGAGAATGGGGCTAGAAGAAGTGTTCGCTGTTCTTGTGTGGAAGAGAGCTTGCCCTTTAAGTTAGGACCTCTGAGAACTCCAGTTTCTGTAGTGCCCCACCCGTTTGTACTGCAGCTGTTTTCTTCTCAACTTTGCTCAGTCCCCAAACATGTTTTGCAACAGAATTTAGAGCCACATAAGGTCTTTTCTTGCACCTACATGCATGGTTGTGTAGACCTTGCATGCAGGGTGAAGAAAGACCTTAAAATAAATAATTTGAATATACATCTTCAACAATTCCCTCTTCTGAGATAGGTAATTTTAAAACCTTTTCAACAAAGCCTTTGAAACTACTTTGTTTGCAGGAACCTTATGAAATGTTACTGTGTCTCCAGAAACTGTTTTATATAATAAAGCTGCTACCTTAATATGAGAGACTTACCTTAGCAACCAGCTGAAGTCCCTGTCCTTAAGGGCCAGCACCCCAATTGGTTGTTAGTTTTATAGTGAGGTTACTGTCAATCTTGCCTGAGCAGGTGGAGTTACAGAGAACTCCACTAAAACAACAGTGTAAAACATAATAAAATGAAGTTATATATTCCTAAGAGTTTAGTTTCCCTATGTTTTCCTTTATTGTTTTATTGATTTTTCTTGTTTAGCTTAGAAGGAAGAAAAAATTGCTCACCTTAGTAACTGTGTTTCTTCTAATGGAGTCTTGCTGTAATCTGACTATCTGCAGTTAGCTCCAGCCTTTAAACTGCCCTGGAGAACATAGGGTTAAGTTTCTATACAGTGCATAGAACGTTGAGCTTGAGCTGGTTGAAGTCTCTGTCTGCAACCCTTTGAAACCCAACCGTCAGATTCTTAAAAGCAAAACTCACTAACTACACTATGTGGAAATTGTAAAATGTTTACTAGCCAACTGGCAACAAAGAGTTTTGGATTCCCAAGGAGGTCTCCAAGTCAGGAAACCCAAACCAAAACCAGTCCAAATAAGGATAAATACAACAAAACACCCAAACAAAAGGGAGGGTGTGAAGAAGCACCTCTGGGGTGCAACACTGCACCTGCCCACCCACTTCCCAAAACCGGGTTCTGAGAGGGAGGCAGGAGGGAGGTCAGAATCTGGCAGACTCCATTAGAAGAAACACAATTACTAAGGTGAGTAATTTTTCTTCAAACAACATGAAGTCTAGCTGTATTCTGACTATCTGCGAACTACCAAACAGTACCTGCATGGAGGAAGGAGAACCTACTTTGGGAATAGGCTCTGAAGTACTGCTTGTGCCAAACCGAGCATCACTCCTAGCCTGGATATCCAGAGAGTAATGCTTGGTAAAGGTATGGACTGTTTTCCAGGTGGCTGCTTGACAAATTTCTAAGAGAGGATATCCCTGGCAGCAGCCAGGAAGCAGCTTACCTCTTGTGAGTGAGCCCTCAGGCCTGAGGTGGAATCTTTCCTAGTTTATCACAGCAGAGACTGTATACAAGACACAATCCACCTGGCAATAGTTCTCTTCGTGGCAGGGTTGCCCTTCCCACTTCTCCATAAGTGAGGAACAACGGAGGGAATCAAACCTGTGACCCTTGGTACGCTCTATGTAATAGCTAAGGGCTCTTTTAAGTCTAAACTGTGTAGCCCTCTCCTGAGGAAGAATGAGCAGTGAAGAAGACAGGAAGAGACAGACTGATTCAAGAGGAAGTCTGAAACCACTTTGGGTAAGAACCTTCTGTTGGTTCTAAGGACCACTTTATCCCTAGGAAAGGAGATAAAAGCAGGTTCCACTGACAGGGCTTGCAATTCACTGATACGTCTGGCAGAGGTAATGGCTACCAAAACACAGTTTTCCAAGTCAAGTACTTAAGCCTGCTGAGGACATAGGCTCAAAAGGAGGTTGTATACGTGAGAGCAATGCAAACATTTAAATCCCAGGCAGGGGCAGGATCCCTAAAGGAGGACTGGTATGAAGCAATCCTTTGAAAAATTTACAGAACACAGGATGAGATGATAGTGAGGAAGACTTTCCCAGTGACAGAAAAGCAGAAAAAGCTGAGAAGTGTACCTTGAGAGTAGCTGGCCTGAGGCCTGGGCATTCAGATGGACCATATAATCCAGAACTGTAGGCAATTCAGCAGTCTCTGGAGAATATGTTCTTAGAACACCAAATGCTGAATCTCTTCCATTTGGAGTTATAGGTCTTTCTGGTGGCGGGCTTGAGAGGCTTTGAGAATATCCAGAACCCCTGAGACAGATGCAAATTTGCATACTCTAACTCTTCAAGAGCCATGCCTTGAGATTCAGAGACGAAGATTGGGGTACCAAACCTCCCTGAGAGGAGGTTAACAGGTTGTAATTCCTGGGGAGAGAGAGAAGATGGACTGCTAGAGACAGCAACAGGGGTACCAAGGCTGTCTGGCCCAGTCTGGAGCAATCAGGATCATTGTGACCTTATCTTGACTAGAACTTTGAACAGTAGAGAAAGGGAGGAAGGCATACAGAAATACAGGTTACTCACCTGTAACAGGAGTTCTAGGAATGGTATGTTGTTCATCCACACTTATTGGCAGGTTCCTTGCGCTTTAAATCTTGCCGGAAGGTCTTCAAGCTAGCTCCTCCCACCCACCGGTGGTAAAACTCGGCTCCGCCCCATGGCGCCAGATCTGGCCGCTGGAAGCTCAGTTGTGTGTCCGAGCCGGGAGGTCGGGGGTTGTGGATGAACAACATATACCATTCCTAGAACTCCTGTTACAGGTGAGTAACCTGTATTTCTAGGGACATGGATATGTTGTTCATCCACACTTATTGGCAGACTCCTAGCAGTTCTCCGGGAGGAGGGAGGCAAGGTGCACACCCCTAATACTTACTTGGGGAACAAAGATTGAGAACCGAGGCCCCAAAACCAGCATCCCGGCGTGACTCAAGGTCGATGTGGTAGTGGAAATAAAGTGTGTGCTGACTTCCAGGTAGCAGCCCTGCAGATCTCCTGGATAGGGACATCCTGGAAGCAGCCACCGATGCAGCAGTATGGCGGGTAGAATGAGCTCTTATCCTCTGGGAGGCTCCATGCCCGCTAACTCATAGCGAGATTTATGCAGGAGGTGACCCATCTGCCTATCGTCCGCTGGCTGCAGGTCTGCCAGGTGCGGCTTCAGCGTAGGTGACAAACAGCTGGCGTAACCTCTCCCAATTTCAGCCGGCGCTCCTTATAATAAGCGCGCCTTCTAGGGTCCAGAGTATGGAGCCTATATTCGCCTCGAGGTGTGATTGGGGTAGAACACGGCAGTCAATACCTGATTAAGGTGAAACTCCGACACCACCTTCGGAAGGAATTTCGGTGAAGCGAGGGACAACCTTGTCCCTGTGGAAGACCAGGTAAGGAGACTCATGCTTAGCGCCTGGAGTTCTCCCATCCTTCTGGCTGGACGTGATAGCCACCAAGAAGGCGGTTTTCCACGACAGGTGGGGAGACCACACCTGTGCATTGGTTCAAATGCTTGCCCATGAGCTTTGCCAGTACCAGCAGTAAATCCCACGGAGGTGGGGTTCCCGCACTGGAGGGAAATGTGATCAAGGCCTTTGAAAAAGCGCCCGACCACTTTTCTTGCGCCACTGACTGCTGACCGGCCCGCTCGTAAGCAGAAATGGCTGCCAGGTGCACTTAAGGGTGTCGACCCAAGCCCTTGACTAGATAGGGACCATAGATAGTCCAAATGCTCGCCACAGGACACGAGAAAGGGTCCAACCCTTTTCCCCGACACCAAATGGAGAACCTCTTCCATTTGAAGGCATAGCATTTTCTGGTCGACTTACGGGACACCTCAACGATGTTGAGGACCTCGTCGGAAAGACCCAAGGCCTGGAACTCTGGCCGCCAGGAACCAGGCCGTCAGGTGCAGGGATTGAAGGTCGGATGGAACACCTTCCCTGATTGACTGAGAGCAGGTCCGGCGAGCTGGAAGCTGCCGCGAGTCCTGGAGCTGAGACTGAGGAGATCTGGGTACCAGAACTGGCGAGGCCAGTCTGGGGCTATCAGAATCACCTGCGCCTTGTCCCTCCTCGCTTCAGCAGGACCCTGTGAATCAGGAGAACGGGGAAAGGCGTAAAAGAGGCCCGGGGTCCACGGCCTCAAAAGGCATCCCCTGCAGCGAGCCCTGCTGAGGGGGCGGGCATGAAACAGCTCAGCCGCTGCTCCCTGAGGCAAACAGATCCACCAGAGGTGTGCCCCAGCGGAGAACAGGTCTTGTACTATCTCCGGCAGGAGAGACCACTCGTCTGATGCAGCCCCTATCCAGCTCAGGGCATCGGCCAGGGTGTTGGAGGCTCTGCCACATGAATGGCTAGGAGATCCGCCTCCAGGTTGCCAAGACTAGTGACCAGATGCGGAGAGCTTCCTTGCATAGAGGCAAGGAGCGCCCCGCCCTGGCGGTTTAGATAGTACATGGTCGTGGTATTGTCCGTCTGGACTCGGACCACTTGACCCCGGAGAAGCGGACAAAGGCGGTGAGCTGGAGGCGGACCGCACGGAGCTCCAGCAGGTTGATATGGCATCGGACTCCCGGGGACCAGAGGCCGTCGCCAGTGTTCCCCAGATGGGCACCCCAACCCATCAAAGAGGCGTCGGTCGATAGAGAGACCGCCGCTCGGGCGACAAACGGGATACCTCCTGCAGATGGGACGGAACGGTCCACCACTGGAGAGCTGCCCACATCTCCTGGGCTCGCCCACACGCCGCTGGTCCAGAGGGTCGCAACGCCAGACCACTGGCCGGCCAGGACCCACTGGAGGTGCGATGCTGGCCGTGCCCAACGGACCACGCTGGTACAGGCCGCCATAAGACCCAGGAGTCGCAGGAAGTCCCGGCAGGCGCGATTGCCCAACCAGAAATGATTGGGCAAAGGAGGTAAGAACCTCGCCCTGTCCGCCGGAGCCGCTCTGGCTCGAAGAGAGTCGAGCTCTGCCCGATGAAGGATATCACCTGCTTGGCTCGAGTTCGACTTGGCCTCGTTGACCAGGAGGCCCAGTTGAGAGCAAACCCGAGGGCCAGATTTCTGGACCGCCCACCTCCAACCTGGAGGGGCTGCTATCAGCCAATCGTCCAGGTAAGGGTACACCCGACCCCCGCGCCGCAGGGAAAGCTGTCACCGCTGCAATGCATTTGGTGAAGACCCTGGGAGCTGAAGAAGGCCGAAGGGCATGGCCTGGAACTGAGGATCCCTCCGCTCTGAGCGGAGGAATCTCTGATGAGACGTACTGGATAGGGACGTGAAAGACGCGTCCCTGGAAGTCCAGAGAACAGAACCACACGCCGTGTTCCAGAGATGGTATTATCTGAGCCAGAGTGACCATTCTGAAGGTTCGAGACCTTAGGAACTTGTTCAGGTCGTGGAGGTTCAAGATGGGCGCCAGCCCCATCCGCTTCGGGACCAGGAAGTACCTGGACACGAACCCTGGTTCTGGTGAAGGGTCCTCTATCTCTTTATCACCCTTTTCTGAAGGAGGAGGGCGATGTCAGCTCGACGAGCCTGTAGAGATTCTGGGACCCAAAGCCCAGCGGGGGGCGGCGGCTCTGAAGGTGGAGCCTGCTCGAATTCCAGAGGCAGGCCTCTTCCCCACCTCCAAAACCCACCTGTCCGTGGTAACAGCGGACCAGGCGGAAAGGAAGTGTCGGAGCCGTCCCCACGAGGGAACCAAGGCGAGGTGGCGGGGATGGGGTGACACCCTCAGCCCGTCACTTATCAAGCTGGAGGAAGGACCGCCTAGGGACCACCAAGACCTTTTCCTCCTTGCTTCCTATTAGAGGAAGCCGATGGCTTGGGCTTGAATACCAAGGTCCAGCCTGCTGGCCCTGATGCTGTTGTTGGGCGGCGTGTGGCGAGGAGTAGAGGGCGAAAGGGCTTGTCCCTCTGTGCGGATGAGACCGAATCCAAGGTGGCATTGGATTTTCGATCCTCTGGAGGTGGCCTTCCACTCCAGGGCGAACAGGTCTGTTCCCAGGAAAGACGTCCGCCAGCTATGCTGGGTATCCGCGGTAAAGGTGGATATTCGCAGCCACGCCTGCCGACGCATGGCCACAGCGGCCGCCACTGACCGGGCACATGAGTCTCCTATATCCAGAGCAGTCTGGAGCTGTTGTTTGGCTACTGCCCTGCCCTGATCCCGCACCTGCTTGACCGTAGTCTGCAGGTCAGTGGAAAGATGAGGACCGCCTCATCCAGGGAACCAACAGGGCATGGGAGAAATGTGCCATGAGGCGGCCGAACTGGCCTGACGAAGGCCAGAGAAGAGGCAGCATACACTTTCCAGCCTAGTAGTCCAATTTCTTGGACTCTTTGTCGGGCGGTTTGTCCACCCCTGGCATTACCCGGCGCCGGAAAACACTGTCCGTGACCAGCCCTTCAGCCGAGGGTGTTCAGAAAACCTGGACAGAGAGCCAGTAGGGACCGCGATACTTCCTGGCCATCCTGGCGAAGGCGCAGGGACAGGAAGCCGGACGCTGCCAAAGTTCCAGGGCCGGCCGACAATGGCTTCGCCACTGGAAAGGCCTCGTGGAGAATCCTCGGTCCAGAATCTCGGTGAGAGGACCTGGCCCGTTTGGATACAGGTTCAAGCTTCATCCAGTGGATTCTGAGATGAGCCTAAGAAGTCCTAGGAAGGACGAAGGGCTATCGCCCACTGACTGCCCCAGAGGACTCCAAGTCAAAGCGGCTTGAAGAACAGGAGAGTCATCCGACTCCGACGAGTTGTCGAATAGCTGCCTGGAGCCTGAGCCACCCTCCACTTGCCGAGGCTTGTCAGGCGTGAGGTGACCGACAGCCTCACGGGGAAGGCCTTGGGCCAACAGCGATTCTTCGTCGGAGCCCCAGCTGTCGGCTGAGGTGGAGCGGTTCCACCACATGGTGGGGCAGCTGAATAGTCGGACAACTGGCCTGAAACAGGCTCCTCGACCACTACCTGGTCCGGTGGCAACCACTTAATGGCGGAGAAGAGGCCTGAGCCGGCTTATTGGCCAGAAAAAATTGTTGCCACATGAGGTCCCAGTATTTTGGCGTAGCTTACGAAGCCTTCCCTCCTCGGCCGAGGAGGAAGAGAGAAGAAGCGACGCCGCTTGCCGATGCCGAGACCGTCTGTGTCGGCAGGGAGCAGCTGGACCGCAGATGTCGGAGCCGAGACGAGAATCTCGGTAGGCGAGGTCGGTGGGCGGGAGCCGAGGATCGGCGATCCCCGGTTCGGTTGGCAAACCGACGGCTCCTGATTCACCGGCACGGAGAGCCGACGATATCCTCAGCCCTCACCGGGTGAACCGGGAGGAGGGAATCTCGGCTTCTCCAGCCGACAACCCGTCTAACGGGTCGAGAAAATCTCAACCTCGTCGGGCGGAGTCTCAGTCACCTGGCCTGGCGGGGGCACCGTGAACCAGTGGCGGCCGAAGTCGACCAAGTCGATTGTCGATGAGGGAGAGGATCTTTCCGCTCCCAAGAGCGCCGACGATGAGACTTACTCTTAGACTTCTTCGACCGATGAAACGGACTCTAACAAGTAGGACCCTCGCCTTTAGTTGACAGGGTCAAGCAAAGCTCCTTAAAGGAAGCTGAATATGAGGTCCCGGCGATAGAGGGACAAAGGCCGAGAAGAGGAAGCGCGGCCTGAGCCGCCTGCCTTCGAAGGCTACTCAACCTCTCTAGTTGTTCGGTGGATACCGCAGCCGCTGAAACCGCCAGTCGGGCCTCTTTGGATTTGACCGAGGAAATCTTCTTCGGGACGCCCCAGAAGAAGCGGGCAGCGCGGTCCTCGAGGACGACCGAAGGAGGAACACAGGTCTAAGCCGCGGGTCGTGCTCCTGGCCAAGGCAATAAACGCCGCGTGAGTGCGGGTCCGTCGAGACATCTTCTGCCCACAGGGACATCTCCGAAACCGAGTCGATTTGTCCATCGCAGCGCCAAGGAAGAAGACCAGAAAGTTATAAAGTTTTTTCTCTTTAAACCGAAGAATTTTAGGCTCCAAAACTTAATCGCAGAGCGTTAAGGAGGGAACCTGAGCTTCAAGCGGTAAGGAAGATCTGGCGTCATGGGGCGGAGCCGAGTTTTACCACCCGGGTGGGTGGGAGGAGCTAGCTGAAGACCTTCCGGCAAGATTTAAAGCGGCAAGGAACCTGCCAATAAGTGTGGATGAACAACATATCCATGTCCCTAGAAATGTCCTTCCCAGTTCAGAATCAGAGCATCCAGAGGACTGAGCCCAAGACTGGGGGTCTGCACAAAAGAGAGAAGTTGGTGATCATCTGGAGCTGCAAAGAGATCTATCTCTGGAGTGCCCCACCTTGAAAAATCACCTTCAACACCGAGGTCCAGGGACCATTCTTGATGGCCCTGGGAAATCCTACTCAGTGCATCTGCTAGCACATTGTCCTTCCTTGGAAGGTGGACTGCTATCAGAGAGGCCTGCAGGGAATAAGCAGGCCCACAATTTCATGGCTTCCGTGCACAAGGCCATGGACAGAGTGCCTCCCTGACTGTAGATGTATCACATGGTGGTGGTGGTGTCTGTTCTGACCTGAACCACCTTGTTCTGCACTGACTGAGAGAAACTTGCAGGGCCAGAAAACTGCCCTGAGCTCCAGGAGATTGCTTGAAGAAGGGATCTGGGGGACCACAGTCCCTGGGCAGTGAGAACCCCAGATGGGCTCCTCCGCCCAGAAGGAAAGCATCCGTGGTAAGGACCACCGAATGAGACTGAGTGACAAATGGGACCCCTGCCTAAAATTGCCCTGATCCTGCCACCACTGAAGAGCTTGGATCAGAGTCCAGTCACTGGAATCAGTTTGGTAAGAGGATCCTTCCTTTGGGACCAAAAGGCCCTCAGATGGAATTGAATGTCCCTCATCTGAAACCTTGCCCTTGGACCACTGCTGTAGAGCTGTCATGTGGTCCAAGAGCTGAAGAATGCCTTGCTGGTCAGGATACCTGAAGGCTGAAGGAAGAAGCCAGTTCTATAAAAACTCTTGCCCTTTCCAGGGAAGAAAGGCTCTTGCTTTGACAGTATCCAGCTCTGCCCCTATAAAGGTAAGAAGCTGCACTGGTTCGAGAATTGACTTGGGAAGGTTGAGAAGAAATCCTAGAGAAGTTAACACTTGCTGGGTCACTTGCAGGTCTGACTTGACTTGGTCTGAAGACTGACCCACTATGAGCCAGTCGTCCAGATATGGAAAATGGAACTCTTTTGCCGCCTTAACAAGGCAACAACTACTGCCAGGCACTTTGTGAAAAACCTTGAGCTGACGTTAGACCAAAGGGCACTGCTTTGAACTGATAATGGCCTGAGGGCAACTCTGAACCTGAGGTACTTTCTGTGGGAGCACCTGATGGCAATGTGAAATTAGGCATCTTTGACGACAGGAGGCTAGCCAGTCCCTGGCCTTAGAGAGGAAGAATTATTCCCAGAGTCACCATCTTGAACTTTGGTTTAAAAGATGTTTGTTCAGGTACCTTAGATCTAGGATGGGTCGCCACTCCCTGTCTTTCTTGGGGTAAGGAAGTACCTGGAGTACCGACCTTTGCCCCATGGTGGGTAGGAACTCTCTATGGCTTTTAAGGCCAGAAGAGATGAAACCTCTGCCTCTAGGGCAAGGGTTTGGAGAGACCTGCAGGTGGAAAAGATCTGGCTCTCATCTTTGGAAATTTTTGAAGCCGAGAACCAGTCCCTGGCTTACTACTTCCAGGACCCACTTGTCTGAGGTAATAAACATCCAGTCCTTTACAAAGTAAGAGCCTGCCCCCTACAGGAATAGGAGAGTCGACCGGGCAGACCCATCAGGGTGTCTGCTTGGCAGAGGCCTTAGGCTGAGGAGTGGTTGCAGCCCTGCTCATCCCCCTTTGCCTCTCCTCTGAAGAACTCCTCTGTGAAAAGGAGAAGAGGCCTGTGTTGTAAAAGGCCTATGAAAAGGCCTGCCTAACTTGCTGCCTTTGAGAAGTTGCCTCCCTCTTCTTGGCTGAGCACTCCTATAAGTGGTCCTGTACTCATCCATTTCTTCATGGAATTCTCTGTCTGCTCTCCAAACAGAGAATTACCCACCACAGGAAAATCCATTGCCTTAGCTTGGGTGTCCTGTGAGAGTCTAGTACATCTGAGCCAAGCCATCCTCCGAAGAGCCACCGATGTAGCCATGACTCTTGATGACACATCACTGGAGTCCACAGCAGCATGAAATTGTACCCTGGATGCCTCAATCCCACCAGAAGCCCCTCCTCCAGCTCCTTGGCCAGCTGGGAGAGGCCTGTTTAGCCAGTGCCAGTACAGTGTCCCACCTGGACTTCTGGTACCTGGCTGTATAGGCCATATAGTTCACCTGCCTGAGTCCCAAGGAAGATGCCAAGTACTGCTTCTTTGCCATGGCATCCATCTTCCTGGAGTCTTTGTCTGGGGTGTGAAGCCAAGGGAATATTTGCCTTGTCACAGGCAGCAGCCTGCACTACCCAACATGGCTGCATTGTTGGTATAAAACTCTGTATCTGAGCTCTGATAGTCTATACCTCTTGTCCATCCTTCTGTCAACAAGAGGTACAGAATTGGGAGACTTTAGGATTTTCTGTGTCTGCTTCCCAAAGGATTTGTGAAGGGAACAGACAGTCTCCTAGACTCTGGGATGTCCATCATTCCACATAATCAGGCTCCTCTTGATCCTCCATTGCCTCCTCCATGGAAGCTGGAGGTTTCAGCCACTTTTCTGTAAAACAGATAGTGGGAGGGACTCAGAAAGCCTGGGAGGAAACACCAGAAGGTCGGTCTGGGAGATGTCCGGTTCCACAGGCACATCCAGACTTTCACAATCATCACCATCATCTTTGAACTCCTCTTCTCTTCAGGGCACAATCTTGAACAGGAGAACCGACGAACAGACCCCTGCCAAAGGTGCGGATCAGTCGGAACCAGGCAAGCGATTCCACATTCCGAATCCTCTGGCTATTTCCTCGGCGTCGGAACATGAACCTCTGGATCCGAACGGTCGATTTCTCTTTGTGTTTCCTTTTTGTAGGAACCGACCCCTCAGGATCGGCTCTCCTCGTGCCCAAAGTATCACCCTGGTCAGAGGGCACTCCTTCTGGTTCGGTCGGAACTGAACCAGCTGGCAATCGGTCAGCGGACCTCTCAGCCTCCTTTTCCTAAGTCTACCTAATCTCTTCTAAAGGGTAGACTTAGGAAACTTTTACAAATGTGGCAGTCTGTATCGGCGTGTTCAAACCCCAGACAATAAACACAGGTGGTGTGGGAGTCGGCCTTAGCAAAGACCTCCCACACTCACTGCACTGCTAAACCCAGTGGGCCTGGTTTCTTCTTGGGTTTCTCAGACATGGCCAACCTAACCAAACTTACCCTTTTTATGGCAACTGCCAGGCAAGACTCCTTATTGGACCTAACCGTGTCAGGAGTATTTTAAAAAATGTTCAAAACACGTTTTTTAAAACCGATAAGGACCGTAGCTCACACTCTAAAGTAAAATACAAGAATTACTATAAGTGATGGTTCAGCTGAACCGATCAAACAACTCATAATTTCCACACAGAATTCATACAAAAACCTATCTAGCACTCACAGTAACCGCAGACAAAGACTGAACCGACTATAAGTTAAATTCAACAAAACCGACAACTTAACTGACTTTGAACCGAGCTAAAGGAGAAATCTCCAGAGCGACTGTTCAGTGAGGCGGAGTAAAGAATCTGACGGTTGGGTTTCAAAGGGCTGCAGGAGACCTCAATCGAAGCTCGACATTCTATGCACTGCATAGAAAATTAACCATATGTTCTCCGGGGCAGTTTAAAGGCTGGCGCTAACTGCAGATAGTCAGAATACAGCAAGACTTCATGTTGTTTGAAAATATTTTTGTATTAGTCTAGGAGGCGGAGCCTATTGTCATGTGTTTTTTTCTTTTAAAGTATAAAAAGCAGTCCATGGACCAAGCAATCAGATCAATTCCTGAGTCAGTAGGTCCTGGCAGAGGTGGAGAAACCGGAGGCTCCACCGCTAACTGCTGGAGCAGAGGAACCATATTTGGCGAGGCCAGTATGGAGCAATGAGAATCATCTGAGCTCCCTCCACTTGCAGTTTGAGGAGGACTCTCTGCAAGAGCGGGAAGGAAGGGAAAGTGTACAGGAATCTCCTGTCCAGCAAAGAGACAGTGCGTCTCGCCAAAGACACCAGGCCTGGGAGCAGGCGAGCAAAAACTGGGTAGTCTGGCATTGTATGGGAGGTGAACAGATCAAGGTCTGGATGACCCCAGAGGTGGAAGATGTCCTTGACCACCAACTGACACAATTCTCACTCGTGAACCCTTGCTTGGGTGCAGCTGAAACTGTCTGCCAGGACGTTCTGCAAGCCAGGCGTCTGCCATTACCTGGAGCTGATGCTGAACTACCCAGTACCACACTCGATTGATTCTCTGCACAAGGGTATGACCAAGTGCCTCCATTTGTTTAGATACCAGACTGCACACACGTTGTCCAACTGGATGAAGGTGGTCCCAGGAGAGAAGGGACTGGAATGCCTGAGGGCATACAGCACATCAGGCATCTCGAGCACGTTGATGTGCCTTGAGAGATCCCGCTGAGACCAGAATCCTTGGGTTCTGTGATCTCCCAGATGCACTCCCAGCCCTGACCCGAGGAATCCATGGTTAGAGTTTGAGCAGGTGGAAAGGATCCCCAGCAGATTTTCCAGATCCTGCCACCAAAGAAGATCCTTTGCATGGGGCTGGACACACAGAGCCCTGTGAGCCAGGTCGTCTGACCACTGATCACACTGTACCCTAGCGTCCACTGCGTGACTTGTATGTGGAGCTGCGCCAGAGGTGTCATGGGGATAGCCATTGCCATGGGACCCAGGAGGTGGAGGACAGTTCTGGCCATTATCCAACAGATGGAGGCCACAAGTTGAGCTTGCCTCTGCAGTGTTTCTGCCCTGTCCAAGGGGCGGAAGGCCTGACCCTGGGTAGTATCCAGTACTGCCCCGATAAACTGGGCGCTGGGAAGTGGTAAGGTGAGACCTGGTGTAATTCACCATGACCCATACCCTGTGGAACAGGTCCAGGGTGGCTGCCAGAGAAGCTTCTAGGCCGCTCACCGATGGGGCTGACAGAAGCCAGTCGTCGAGGTACAGAAACATATAGTGACCTGATGCTGTAAAGACGCTGACACCACCGCTAGGCATTTGGTGAATACCCTGGGTGCCAATGAAGGCCAAGGGAGGGCCTTGAATGAAATGCTCCCCTGGAATGTAAGCCTGAGGAAGTGATGGTGGACCAGGAAGATAGGGATATGTAGGTATGCATCCTGCATATCCAGGGCACAAACCAGTGTCCCTGATGGAGCAGTGGTAACAGTCCTAGGAGGGTCAGCATGTGAAATCTCTTGTATTTTACAAAGAGGTTGAGTGTGCTGAAGTCACGTATCGGACGGAGGTCTCCTGTCTTTTGGGACCAGGAAGAAGTGGAATGTCTCTCTTCCTACTTGGCCCTGAGGAGCAGGGTTCTATGGCGGACTGTAGCAACAGAGCCCAAATCTCCTCTCTGATGAGTGGAATGTGACCTTGTGGGTAGTAAGAGTGGCCTGGAGGACTTGGACAAAGGAGACCAACCCTGGTTGGCGGAAGACTCCTGGTCAGAGTCATGGTTTAAGAGCAGAGCCCTAGAGGAAGCCATGGATTCTTGATCTGAATTGTTCAATGACTCCTCAAAGGTGGCCCTCAGCCCTTGTTGGCCACAGACCTCCCGGATTGTCACCCAGTATAATCCTCACCGACAACCAGCCTAGCAAGCTGGAAGTCGAATGGCTGCCTCCTTAATTAAAACACCAACTGGCAGCTGTCAGGGTGGCAGCTCCACTGTGATCGGCAGAGAAGCAGGAGTGGGAAACACCTGCAGCACCTGGACCAGCAAGGTAAGCACAGGTGGCTGCCAGGGGACCAAAGATCGCTGGGATAGACCCTACCATACCCCATGATGGCCCACTGCTGTCAGAGGAACTCCTCATAGTACCTCGCATCTTCTGTCGGTGCCTCTCCTCACCCAAGGATGGGGAGGATGAAAAGTGTTGATGGCGGCACCTCCTGGCCAAACAGGATCGAGAATGGGAATGCTTCAACTGTCATCACCCAGCTGAAGGGAGCAGGATCTTCCATGTGTTGGCCATAAATAAAGGGTCTGCCTACATTAAGCAACAAGGCGAGACAACTCCGCTGGAGGGTGGTCCCAAGCAGGTTGACGGTCACCGATTGATCCACGTCCTCCTGAATGGGGACCAGGAGTACCAGGGTCTCGAGACAGACTACTCGGCCTTGTCCGACAATGTGTCCACCAGGCCAGAAAAATCTCAACAATTTGGTTTACTAAAGTGGGGGTCATCTAGCAAAAGCAGCAGAGGCAAAGAGCTTTCAACCTGTCCGAGCAGCCACCTGGCGAGGGCTCGACAGCCACTGAGTGGTCAGGTGAATCAAGAGACTGGGAGGACATGATCTCTTCCCGTCCCACGAACGATGACAGAGGTGAGACGATTTCTTGGTTTTGGTCTTGGATCTTGAGCTACAGTGGGCAGGGCTCCCTCATGGTCAGAAAGAGCGTCCGCGTGTAACAGAACTGGTCGTGAAGGTCCCTCAGATGCTGACCACAGGTGGGAACAGCATAGAGGCCAAGGAAGTGCCCACTGCGGCCACCACTTCAGCCTCAAGGGTGCAAGCTGTGCCACAGACCTGGTACACCACCACAGGCTTTTCTGCTACCCTTAGGGTGATACTTCAGATCCTTTCAAAGGCCAACTAAGTGCAAGCCAGAGCTTCCTGTCCTCAAGTGACTCCAGAAAGCATGGAAAGGTAAAGGTCACACCGGCCACATCGTGTTGCCCGACCAGGAGTACACAGGCGTGTCATGCGGGTCAGTGATCAACATCTTCTGGTGGCACCAAATGTAAAATTAAATCCAGCTTTCTTGCAATCCATCACTGATCCACAGACAGAGTCGAAAGAACCACAAAACAACTGTTAAATAGCTTTGAAAATTCAGAAAGTAAGGGTTCACCTATGTCACAGAGAAAATGCTAAGCAGAATGCAAAATAGGTGAACTGTTCTTCCAGCAGAAAGAAAATCTGACATCATGGGGCAGAGTCGAAGGATATATCCATCCGGGTGGTGGGAGTAGCTTAACTTAAGATGTCCAGCCACTCATCACATTCTAGTGGAATTGCTGGAGTATGGATAAGTGAACCATATCCAAACCCCTAGAAATAAAAGTTACATACTTATCATAACTGCTGATCTTCCGAGTATCTTCTCATAGATTACCCACCACCACCATCCCTGCACTCATTCCAATCTTGTTTTGTTATGGTCTACGCCCCTTTGTACTTGGCTTGGGCTGTGAAGACACTCTGTTACTTGGTTTGGTGGCCCTTCTTACACAGACCATGGGGCTATCTTATTCCCTTAGGTTAAGCGGCTAGGATATGTCGTTGAGTTCGTGCTGCTCACTCACTCAGCTGCCAGTGCAGCCTACAGGTTAGAGTAACGAGCTGTGAATGAGCTTGATACATCCAGCAGAGCTGGGTTTGATTCACACAACATCCACTTGCATACTGTGCGACTCTAAGAAAGTCACTTAACCTCCTCAGTGCTCCTGGGTTGCCCCTGAAAACAGGCACTTGTGCCTAGTGGGCCTTACCTGGTTACCAAAGAATTTAACAAAAAAAAAAAAAAAAAAGATACTCAGAGGCAGCTGGGGGCTGGTGACATTGTATAACAGCAGGCATATCGGTGACACATGCACAGGGCCTACCGCATCACCAGCCCAACCAGAAACATTCTGGCTTCCTGGGGTCCTAGCTCCAGCTCATACCCACAAGTGGTAATATAAGGTGCAGATATTCAGCAATGTCAACAGTTACGTTAAATACGAAACTTTCATTTCTGTTGACAAAGATAGAAATGAAAGCAAATCCATTCCAGAGCAGCATACCAGCATCATTCTGTACTGCCCAAGTTTATTCAGTAAATGAGAGCAGAATGCTCCCGAGACCAATGGGCAGGACAATCTGGAACATCAATGCGTTATTTATTTCAACTTTAAATAACTCTTACAAGCAAATTTTCAGTATTTGCAAAACATTATCTAGAAGAAAAGAATGATACTACAAAATGTTCATTTAACTAAACTAGCCTCATGTGGTTAAAAAGGTAGCAAGTATCTACTTACTGTTCTTTCTCATTTTCCTCCCATGCTTCAAGTACTGTTGTATCAAATGGCATTTCAGAAAAATCTGTCAAAATATAAAGACACCACACAATATGTCATTAACTGAAAAATGTCATAACAAAAATATGTAAAACTGTACTGATAGTGTCCAATTTTTTTTTTTTACTTTACCCAAGACAGCCCATGTGAGATACAACATGTCTATTTCCGTGGAGTCCTGCTTCTATGCCCAGTGTTACAGTTGGGTGTACAGAGCAGAGGAAGGATAATGATGTGCTCAAGGCACGCATGAAGTAAGTTTTTCTGGCTAGGATTCATGAAACCTCCTCCTCCTCCACCCAGGGACCACCAGGTCCACTGCTGCTACCTCAGAGGTTGCCAAGAAGAGGCGTCTGGACCAAGGTGGGCTCAGAGGGAGGAGGGTGGTGGAACAGAGTTGCATCCCTCCAGCCGTACCTCTCCACAATTCATATGCTGTTCTGGTGGATAGTGGTTCCTCTATGCAAGCACCTGCAGTGGAGACCAAGGAGGATGCTGAAACCTCACAAAGGAGACCCACAGGAGGTGGCGTGGGACCCCACAGGGGAAGGAAACAACTCCGGGGACTCAATCACTGGCGGGGTAAAAGTGGGGAAGAAGGGAGCAGGAGGTAAAGGTGCTTGCCTGGCGTCACGGCTTGAGAGGACAGGAAGCGAATCCTCAGGATCGTGGGAGCAGCTGCAGAGGGAGGGAGCTGGATGTCATTGTTCACCTAGGGACAAATGACCTGGCCAGGAATGGGATCAGTGCAGTGAAAGAGAGTTTGTAGAGTTGGGGAGGTGCCTTAGACAAGCAGTGTGCACACGTGTAACCTTCTCAGAGGTGCTGCCTGTCTATGGCAAGGGTGATACTAGGTACTTCACCATGGAATTCAATGAATGGTTGAAAAACCTGGTGTGGAGCTCAGGGTTTTGGCTTCATTGGGGACTGGGGAGCCACCTGGAGGATGCAGGCCTATACTGGGCGATGGTCTGCATCTGTCCAGGGGGAACCAGGATCCTAGGTGAGAGGTTTAAATGCTTCACTGGCAAGCATTTAAACTAGTCAAGGGGAGGCACTGAAAGGAGCAGAGAAATCTCAGCCTCTTCCCTACAAGACAGGTAATTAGTGAGTAAACACCAAGGTAGAGAAGTCATTGGGAGCAGAACAGAGGTAAATGCAAAAAGAGCAAAGGCAGTAAAGGACAGGAATGAGGCTAAAAGGGTAAGGCCATCAAAATTGGAGGGTGATGAGTACCAATGCCCATAGTCTATGTAACAAGCTCTCTGAACTAGTGGCCTTGATGGAAGAAGGATGCCTGGATATTGTGGCAGTCACAGAAACATGGTACACAGAGAACTATGACTGGGATGTCAACATACCTGGATACAAATCTACAGGAGGGACAGGGAGGGTAAAGGGAGGAGTAGCTCTCTATGTAAGGGAAGGGATTAAAGCAACAGAACTAAAGAGTAAATAAACAAAGGAGCAGATGAGGCAGTCTGGGTCACCCTGGAGACAGGAAATGACACCACAATCCGCATGGGGTTGTATACAGACCCCATCTCAGGGGCAGGGAATGTACAAGGAAATGACAGAAGGCATCCTTAGAATGGCAGAAAAGGGAGATACTGTTGATGGGGACCTGAATATGCCAGATGTTAACTGGACCACCTTTGCTGCAGGCACATCCAAGAGCAGGGTCATTCCTGATGCACTACAGGGGCATGCCTCAGACAGCTAGTACTGGAACCCACTCGGGAGGAGCAATCTTAGACCTGGTACTCTCAAGCGGGGACGGAGAAAGAATCTCAGACTTAGAAGTGGGTAGCCTCTGGGAACAAGTGACCACCAAATAGTGTGGTTCATGATAAACACAGTCAAAGAGTCAAGCTATACAAAACAAGAGTATTGGACTTTAGGAGGGCTGACTTTGGGGAAAAAAGAGAGTGCCTTAGAAAAGCACTAGCAAACAGGCAAGAATGAGGGTGGAGGAACAATGGGGAGTAATCAAAACAGACACCACAGAGGCAACAAGCCCTTGTGTGAAACAAACAACAAAACACAATGAAGGAAAAAAGGTGGCAGGAAGGTTAAGGAGAAAAGGCTAGCATGCAGGAAATATAAGGAAACACAGAAGAAGCAGGACAGAGAACTTTATCAGTTAAAGCAGAAAGAGGCAGGAAGGCAGTCGAATAGCAAAGGCCCAAACTGAGGAAAGGATAAACAACTCTGTTAAAAGTGGGATAAGACCTTTATAGGTACATTAGGAACAAAGAAAAGATGAAGGAGGGATACTGAGGCTTAATGAAGGGGAGGAATGTGGGCAGAGGGTGACAGCGAAAAAGCAGGGATACTGAATAAATATTTCTACTCAGTATTCACAAAGGAAGAGGAGGGAGGTACCTAAACCAAACAAGGGAAACATTCTGGAGCGGGGTCAATACCAGTCCATTTATAGAAGAAAGGGTTCTGAAAGAACTAGTAAAATTGAAAGGGACAAAGCAATAGGGCCTGATGGGATTCACCAAGAATTCTAAAAGAACTAATGGTAGAACTAGTGACACCCTTGACTACTCTCTTTAACAAATCATGGGAGGATGGGGTGGTACCTGAGGACTGGAGGAGGGTGGATGTGATTTCTCTTCACAAAGCGGGAGCAGGGCAGAGGCAGGAAACTACAGACCAGTTAGTTTGACTTCAATGGTAGGAAAATGGAATCACTTCTGAAGGAAAGAATTGTTGAGTACCTAGAGGCCAGTGGGGCACAGGACACAAGGCAGCATGGTTTCACAGCAGGAAGGTCGTGTCAGACAAATCTAATAGATTTATTTGACTGGGTGACCAAAGTAGTAGACCAGGGATGGGCTGTGGACATGGCCTACCTAGATTTTAGCAAGGCATTTGATACAGTCCCACACAAAGATTAATACACAAGTTAGCCAGCCTTGGAGTGGGTCCCAAGGTGGCAGCCTGGATAAAAATTGGCTGGACAACAAAGCAAAGGGTGGTAGTTAATGGAGTCCACAGTGAAGAAATAAGGGTTACTAGTGGGGTATCGCGGGGTTCAGTACGGGACGGTCCTTTTCATGTCTCTTTAAGTGACATTGCAGAGGAACTGGAAGGAAAAGTATGGCTCTTTGCAGGCGACACAAAGATCTTCAACAGGGTTGATACAAAAGATGGAGTGGAAAGGATGAGAAGGGACTTGGCAAGGTTGGAGGAATGGTCAAATGTATGGCAGCTTTGATTCAGCAAAGGGTGCAAGGTAATGCACCTAGGAAACAAAACCCAGGGAAGAGTACACAATGGGGGTGAGATATCGACAACAGTAAAATAAAAACAAAGGGACCTGAGGGTAATTATATCAGATGACCTAAAGGTGGGCAAGCAATGTGAGAAGGAAGGCTAGGGGATACTGGGATGCACAAGGAGAGGCATCAACAGTAGAAAACAGGAAGTTATCCTCTATACAGACAGTTGGTGAGACCCCATCTGGAGTACTGTGTGCAGTTCTGGAGACCCCACCTCCATGAAAGACACAGACAGAGTGTAGGCTGTCAGAGGAGGGCAACCAAAATGGTGCAGGGTATGCATCAGAAGACATATGAAGAAAGACTAAAGGAGCTTAATATGTATACCTTTGAGGAAAGAAGGGAGAGGGGACATGATAGAAACTTTCAAGTACCTCAAGGAATCAACAAAGTCCAAAAGGCAGTATCTTTCAAAAAGAGATGTGCAAGAATAAGGTGTACAATTTGAAGATGGGGGGTGGCTCAGAGGTAATGTGGAGGTATTTTTTAATGGAGAGGTTGTGGATGCATGGAACAGCCTTCCTGAGGAGTCGTGGAGTCAAGAACAGTGGGGAAATTCAAGAATGCATGGGACAGACATAAGGCAGTCCTAGTTGGGGGGTAGGAGGAAGTAGGCTGTTGGTTAACTAGGATCTGCAGCTTATCCGTTAGGTAGGAAAATGGGCAGACTAGGTGGGCCAAGCGGTCCTTATCTGCCGTCAAATTCTATGTTTCTATGTTTTTTAACTTTATGTTTATTAGTTTTGCAAACAAACATAGTTACATTATCAACATTTCATATTACAAAGGCATATATTAAATAACTGGGAGGCACCACTCCTCTTAACACTTTCAATTTATCCATTAAATGTTCAAGATACGTCCTAGTAGGGATAACAGGAAATATTATGCTATTATCAGTACATTTCAATTGCTGTATAAGGAACACAAAAGCTGCATGATGCCTGAAAAAGAAATAACCATATTATCCAAAGTCCAACCCCTTATATGAAATTCCACCATACTATCTCACAGCGCCATGTATGGAGGTGTGGAGACACTCAGCACCCATTGTGCCCCAACATGGAATTTATAAAATGGGGCATGCAGCCCTATGCCCTCAATCCCCACCGCGCCAGAACACAGCGCACAGGGGCAGGCAAGGCGTGCCAGCACTCACTTGCATGCACAAAGCTGCACAGAGCTGCATACTGGGGCGCGCGCAGGAGGGCAGCGGTATGCACGAAACCCTGTCGTAAGCCCCTATGTGCCCTGCCCCAGCACACCGGATGAGGGAACGGCCCCAGGCATGTGGGCATTCTCCACAGAAGCGAGCCAGCTCTGTCTCTGTACCCAGAGGCTGACCCGTCCTCTGATGCTGCACACCCACCCTGGGGCAGCACCACCGTGCCCATGCTGCCCGGCCCGGCCACTGCGCTAGCAAGGCTCCCGGCTGCACCTGTCCCTGGAACACAACCCCCATGGGGAACATCGCCTGGTGGTACCCCCATCCATACACACAGACACAGGGGGTGCCCTGGGTCCCCATTCACCTGGCAGCTGTCAGCAGCCAACCATCCCCATGCACACACACACACCCTGCAGCACCAACACCCCTCCTCCCATGGTCCGTCGGTGCTCACGTCCCCAGGAGAGCTGGCGGCACTGCCCACCACACACCACCATTGCTGCTGGCCACCCATCTGCAGGGGTGCTCAGCTCACACACACCCAGCCGCATAAGGGATCTACCGTTGAACCCAGGATGGACATCAGATTGGATGCCCACCGGCGTCGAGACTCCACCCCCAACTGCCCGCAGGTGCTGCGTGCGGGATGTATCTGCAGACAGGTGGCGGCCATTTAGAATAAGTGGAGTGCGCACCTGTCTGCAGATGTGGAGATCTGTGGGTGGGAGTATGCACCTCGGACATGTAATTCCCACCAGGTGGAGCCCCATTACGTTTACTGATGGTGCTTGTGACAGGGTGGAATAGGACCTTGTACCATTTGATATGGAGAAAGTGTTTAAATGCAAGGATCTGTTCTATTCCTTTCCTGTCTTTTGTCTGTCTGGTTGCGAAACCAAATTTTCTTGTGAGGCTTGGACTTGATCAACCCGACAGACTCACAATTTTTGCTCTCACTATCTCTGTGTCTTCCCTTGCTGTATGTCTTTTCCTACCCTGCATACCTGCTAATATAAAAATATGTGCAAATCACTGTATGGAAATGTAACTGATGTTGGGATCTCTTTTGTTTGGAAAATATATAGTATTACTGTTGAAATGTATATAATTTGAGATGACAGCAAAAAGCTGTTGGAAACTACAAGTTACCTGAGTTCAGTTTTTAAGCCTTGTGTAAAAGCTGTGGAAATGGGGCCTCTCAGCTCAAGCACTTGTGTTCTAACTGCACAAGCCTAATATTTACAAAAACAAGAATGCTTGCTAACAATCGCGGGTTGAAAGGACTTATAAGAGCTGAGCTGCAGTTGCTGAGGGAAGAAAAGGGACTTAGAGACTGAAAGAAAACACTTTCATTTCTTCTCTGTACATAGTTATTATGAACAAGTTTTTTTTATGTTACTGCTACTGTAAATAAATATTTTTGGTGAATTCTACAACTGCTCCTGGTTCTCCCTATGCTTCCTGACCTGTGCCTCGACGACAGTGCTGAAATCTTAACAGTAAAAACTAAACAAGGCACTAGCATTATGAAAATAAACAACAGTAATAAGCTCTAGATGAAATGGTAAAAAGTGTTATTTCCGAAGGAAGGGAATAAGTCCCAAGTCCAGCTGGTGACAAATGAATCATCCAATTAATGATTTACAAGAGAAATCAAAACAGTTACTTTGGGACTTTAAGATATCACCCTATCCTTACCATTACAGCCTTAATACAGACTGTAGCTTTAGGTGGTCAGGATTCTCCTCATCTGACGAAGGATCTTCTTCTTCAGCTGCCTGCCGTTGGGAAGGGCATTCTTTTGACACCACTTCAGGGCATCTCCAGGATCAGCGAAGGTAACTTTACTCAATGTATTATTTTCAATGGGCTGGAAAGACCAAGCCATGTGGAACTCCCACTTGGCGCAGCAGGCCTCGCTCCATCGAACTGCTTTCTTTTTCTGCTTGGTGGCATAGGGTAGATCCGGAAACATTCATATCTGCTGGCCATTTTAGAGCAGAGATGTTCTCTGACGATGCAAGAGCAAGCAAGGAATCTTGAGAGCCCAATCCATCAGTCACTATCACCACTGTGTGAGGGCCTCTGGGTAATCTGGATGGCCCTGAGGGTGACCTGGTATGCCTTCTGGGCGTCTGGACCACTGGAGTCGCCTCCTCGCCCGGCTGCTGTGTAAAGCCATACCTGTAAAAACAGAATCAAGTGGTTGCCTTCACATCGCTCCGTTACTCCAAGGATCCGTGGGTAGTGAGCTCTCACTTGGTTTCAAGCGTCTCCAAGCGACAGCGAAGATGTGAATTTTCTTTTAAAACTGTGGTGGCGGCTCCCATAGCTACATCAGCTTTTCTGCAGCTTCAGCTGATGCTAACATGACCAATTCTACGGTAGCCTCTACAGCAGCCACTCTGTTTGTGAGGAAATCAAATTTATTGGTGAGCTCGGACACCAACATTATTAACTGGTTCAGTTTAGCTCCTAGCGTTTGTAAAGTTTCTTCTTCACCTCCTTCCTCATGATCATGTTTGCGGCCTGAGCCACCCTCATGTTTGGAGCCCTGAAAACTGTTTTAGTTCTAGCTCCCTCTCCAGACCTGTTCTCCTTACCAGGATTATCCATCACCTGCTTCAACAGTTCAGTGCCAGAATAAAAATTGCTCACCATAGTAATCTTGTTTCTTCAAAGAGATCACTCATTATGATTAAGTTGATGCAGTCAGCCTCCTGTATTGGACTGCCCAGAGAGATGGAATTATATGCAAATAATAGAACTCTCAATTGGCTCAATGCCAATTTCAAATTGCTGCCCTAGCAACTGCTGCACTCTGAGTGTTTCAGATTATTATATAACCTACCTGGGTATACAACCCACCAGCTAAAAATAATATTTTTATACAAGAATTGTTGTTCTGTCAGGTCAAAAACATCCCAGAAGTAAACTTAAAAAACTGGAGACACAAGGAACCAACTTGTTAACAAAAAGCGAATCTCTAACCTGACCTACATGGAAAAAAACACCCTAAAACAGGGATGCAGAACAACTTTTATAGGTTCTAGTAGGGGAGGCAGGGTGGGTGCTTTCATCATAATGAGTGATCCTTTGAAAAACAAGATTACTATGGTGAGTAATTTTTCTTCTAACCCAGGAATCACTCATGATGATTAAACTGATGAAGACTACCAATCAGTACCTTTGGAGGTTGGGCATAAAACCTATTTAGGAAACAGGTTCTGCAGCACTCTGTACCAAATCTGGCATCACTTCTGGGATTGCAGATCCAGGCTGTAATGCACTGAGAGTGTGTACTGTTTTTCCATGTAGCTGCTTTGCAGATTTTCAGTAGTGGAATTTCTCTTGAAGCTGCCAATGAAGCAGCTGTGCCCTGGTGGAATGTGCCTCAGGCCCAGGGGCGCCTGTCTACCCACTTTACTATAACAAAACTGTATACATGCCACTATCCAGTGAGCAATTGTATGTTTGTGGCAGCTCTGTACCTACTTCTCCATAGGTAAGAAGAAAAATTACTCACCTTAGTAATTATGTTTCTTCTAATGGAGTCTTGCTGTATTCTGACTATTTCAGTAGCCCCAGCTTTTAAACTGCCCGGAGAACAAGGGTTAACTTTCTATGCAAAGCATTGAATGCTGAGCTCGAGCTCAGTTGAGGTCTCTGTCTGGAGTCCTTTGAAATCAACCATCAGATTCTTATGAGCAAAAAACTCACCAACTATCCTATGTGGAAATGTAAAATTTTTACTAGCCAACTAGCAAAAAAGTTTTGGATTCCCAAGGAAGACTCAAGTCAGGAACCAAAAAAAAAAACCAAACCAAATAAGAATAATGATAAAACAAACACCCAAACAAAAGAAGAGGGTGTAAAGGAGCACCCCTGAGATGCAACACTGCACTGCCCATCCATTTCCCAAAAACAGGTTCTGAGAGGGAGGCAGGTCAGAATACAGCAAGTCTCCATTAGAAGAAACATAATTACTAAGGTGAGTAATTTTTTCTTCAACAACATGAAGTCTTGCTGTATTCTGACTATTGCAGACTACCAAGCAGTACCTCCATGGAGGACGGAGAGAACCTACTTTGGGAATAGGCTCTGAAGTACTGCTGTGCTAAACCGAGCATCACTCCTAGCCTGGATATCCAGAGAGTAATGCTTGGTAAAGGTATGGACTGTTTTCCAGGTGGCTGCTTGACAAATTTCTAAGAGAGGATATCCCTGGCAGCAGCCAGGGAAGCAGCTTTACCTCTTGTAGAGTGAGCCCTCAGGCCTGAGGGTGGAATCTTTCCTAGATTCTCACAGCAGAATTGTATACAAGACACAATCCACGGGCAATAGTTCCCTGGTGGCAGGGCTGCCCTTTCCCACTTCTCCATAAGTGAGGAACAACAGGAGGAATCAAACCTGTGACCCTTAGTACGCTCTATGTAATAGCTAAGGGCTCTTTTATGTCTAAACTGTGTAGCCGCTCTCTCCTGAGGAAGAATGAGCAGTGAAGAAGACAGGAAGAGACAGACTGATTCAAGAGGAAGTCTGAAACCACTTTGGGTAAGAACCTTCTGTTGGTACTAAGGACCACTTTATCCCTAGGAAAGGAGATAAAAGCAGGTTCCACTGACAGGGCTTGCAATTCACTGATACGTCTGGCAGAGTAATGGCTACCAAAACACAGTTTTCAAGTCAAGTACTTAAGCTCTACTGAGGACATAGGCTCAAAAGGAGGTTGTATCGTGAAACAATGCAAACATTTAAATCCCAGGCAGGGCAGGGTCTCTGAATGGAGGATTGGTATGAAGCAATCCTTTGAAAAATTTACAGAACACAGGATGAGATGATCGTGAGGAAGACTTCCCACTGACAGAAAAGCAGAGACAGCTGACAAGTGTGCTTTGAGAGTAGCTGGTCTGAGGTCCAGGCCATTAAGATGGACCATATAATCCAGAACTGTAGGCAATTCAGCAGTGTCTGGGGAAATATGCTGCTTAGAACACCAAATGCTGAATCTCTTCCATATGGAGTTGTAGGTCTTTCTAGTGGAGGGCTTTCGAGAGGCTTTGAGGATGTCCAGAACCGCCTGAGACAGATGCAAATCTGCATACTCTAACTCTTCAAGAGCCATGCCTTGAGATTGAGAGACTGAAGACTGGGGTACCAAATCCTCCCTGAGAGGAGGTTAACAGGTTGTAATTCCTGGGAGAGAGAGACAGGGAAGATGGACTACTATGAACAGTAACAGGGGTACCAAGGCTGTCTGGCCCAATTTGGAGCAATCAGAATCACTTTGCAGCGTTGTGATTATCTTGACTAAAACTTTGAACAGTAGAGGAAAGGGAGGAAGGCATACAGAAATTTCCTTCCCAGTTCAGAATCAGAGCATCCAGAGGACTGAGTCCAAGACTGGGGTCTGCAACAAAGAGAGGAAGTTGGTGATTGTCTGGGGCTGCAAAGAGACCTATATCTGGAGTGCCCCACCTTGAAAAATCACCTTCAAGACCAGAGGTCCAGGGACCATTCGTGATGGCCTGTGAAATCCTGCACAGTGCATCTGCTAGCACATTATCCTTCCCTGGAAGGTGGACTGCTATCAGAGAGGTTTGCAGGAAATAAGCCAGGAACCACAACTTCATGGCTTCTGTGCTGAGCCATACCTGCGTGCCTCCTGCTTGCTGATGTACCACATGGCGGTGATGTTGTCTGTTCTGACTTGAAATACCTTGTTCTGCACTAACTGGAAGAAAGCTTGCAGGGCCAAAAAAACTGCCCTGAGTTCTAGGAGATTGATATGGAAAAGTTCCCGAGGGACCACAGTCCCTGGGTAATGAGGAGCCCCAGATGGGCTCCCCAGCCCAGGAGGGAAGCATCCGTGGTAAGGACCACTGAATGAGACTGAGTGGCAAATGGGACCCTTGCCTTAAATTGTCCTGATCCTGCCACCACTGAAGGGGCTAGGATCAGGGTCCAGTCACTGGGATAAGTTTGGTAAGGAACCCTTCCTTTGGGACCAAAAGGCCCTCAGATGGAACTGAGCGTTCCTCATCTGGAATCTTGCCCTTGGACACTGCTGTTGAGGCTGCCATGGGCCCAGAGCTGGAGGAAAAAGCCTTGCTGGTGAGACACCTGAAGGCTGAAGGAAGAAGCCAGTTCTATAAGAACTCGTGCCCTTTCCAGGGAAGAAAGGCTCTTGCTTTGACAGTATCCAGCTCTGCCCCTATAAGAGTGAGAGCTGTACTGGCTCGAGAACTGACTTGGGAAGGTTGAGAAGAAATCCTAGAAGTTAGCACTTGCTGGATCACTTGCAGGTCTGACTTGAGTTGGTCTGAGGACTGGCCACTATGAGCCAGTCGTCCAGATATGGAAAAATGGAAATCTTTTGCCTCCTTAGAAAGGCAACTACTACTGCCAGGAACTTTGTGAAGACCCTTGGGGCTGAAGTTGAGCCAAAGGGCATTGCTCTAAACTGACAGTGGCCTGAGGGCAACTTCGAACCTAAGGTATTTTCTGTGGAAGCACCTGATGGGAATGTGAAATAGGCATCTCTTGAGGTCCAGGGAGGCTAGCCAGTCCTCTGGCCTTAGAGAGGAAGGATTATTCCCAGAGTTAACATCTTGAACTTTGGTTTTAAAAGATGTTTGTTTAGGTATCTTAAGTCTAGGATGGTGCATACGCCCTGTCTTTTTGGGGTAAGGAAGTACCTGGAGTACAGACCTTTGCCCCAGTGTAGGTAAGTACTCTCTCCATGGCTCTTAAAGCAGCAGAGGCGAAACCTCTGCCTCTCTGACAGGGTTTCTGAGAGACCTGCAGGTGGAAAAGATCTGGCTCTCATCTTGGAAATTTTATGAAGCGAGAACCAGTCCCTGGCTTACTACTTCCAGGATCCACTTGTCTGATGTAATAGACATCCATTCCTAGCAAGTAAGTCAGTCTGCCCCCTACTGGAATAGGTGAGTTGAGCGGGCAGGCCCATCAGGATGTCTGCTTGGCAGGGGCCTTAGGCTGAGGCATGGATGCAGTCCTGCTCATCCCCTTCTGCCTCTCCCTCTGAAGAACCCCCTCTGTGAAAGGAAGAAGAGGCCTGTGGCTGGTAAAGGCCTATGAAAGCCTGCCCTGCCCCTAGACTGCTGCCTTTGAGGAGCTGCCTGCCTCTCTTTGGCCTGAGCACTCCTGTAAGTGGTTCTGTACTCATCCATTTCTTCATGGAATTCTCTGTCTGCTCTCCAAACAGAGAATTATCCACTACAGGAAAATTCATGGCCTTAGCCTGGGTATCCCTACGAAAGGCTAGTACATCTGAGCCAAGCCATACTCATAAGAGCCACAGATGTAGCCATGACTCTTGATGACACATCATTGGAGTCTACAGCAGCATGAAACTGAACTTTTGATGCCTCAATCCCATCTGCAGCCACCTCCTCTAGCTCCTTGGCTAGCTGGGGAGGCCTGTTTATCCAGTGCCAGTACAGTGTCCCACCTGGACTTCTGGTACCTGGCTGTATAGGCCATATAATTGCACTTGCCTGAGTCCCAAGGAAGATGCAATGTACTAATTTTTTGCCATGGCATCAATCTTCCTGGAGTCTCTGTCTAGGGTGTGAAGTCAAGGGAATGTTTGCCTTGTCACAGGCAGCAGCCTGCACTACCCCAACATGGCTGCATTGCTGGTATAAAAACTCCATATCTGACCCTGATAGTGTGTACCTCTTGTCCATCCTTCTGTCAACAGGGGTACAGAATTGGGAGACTTCAGGATTTTTGTGTCTGTTTCCCAAAGTTTGTGAATGGAGTAGACAGTCTCCTGGACTCTGGGATGTCCATCATTTCCACATAATCAGGCTCCTCCTGATCCTCCATTGCCTCCTCCATAGGAAGCTGGAGGTTTCAGCCACTTTTGTAAAGCAAAAATGGGAAGGGGACTCAAAAAGCCTAGGAGGATACACCAGAAGGTCTGTCTGGGGAGATGTCCGTTCCACAGGCACATCCAGACTTTCACCATCATCACTATCATCTTCAAACTCCCCTCCTCCTCAAACTCCAGTTCATAAAAATCTTCAGGGTATAATCTTGAACCGGGGAACCGACCAAACAGACCTGCGAAAAGGTGTCCAGATCTGTCTGAACGGGTGAAACAATTCCACAATTTGAATCACTCTATTTCCTCGGCGGTCGGGACATGAACCTCGGATCTGAACCGGTCGATTTTCTTCATTTCCTTTTTATAGGAACCGACCCTCAGGATCGTCTCTCCTCTTGCCTGAAGAAGTATTACCCTGGTCAGAGGCACTCCTTCTGGTTCGGTCGGGAACCGAACCGGGCTGGCCATCGGGTCAGTGGACTTCTCGGCCTCCTTTTCCCTCAGTCTACTTAATCTTTTCAAGGGTAGATTTAGGAAAACTTTTACAAATTTGGCAGTCTGTATCGAGGTGTTCAAACCCCAGACAATAAACACAGGTAGGTGGGTCGGCCTTAGCAAAGACCTCCCACAGTCACTGCAGTGTTGAAACCCAGTGGCCCAGTTTTTTCTTGAGTTTTTCAGACATGGCCAACCTAAACAAACTTACCTTTTTATGGCAACCACCAGCAAGACTCCTTATCGGTTCCTAACCGTGTCACGGTGTTGGAAAACAACGTTCAAAACACTTTTTTTTTTTTTAAGAACCAATAAGGACGGTAACCACACTCTAAAGTGAAACACAAGGATTCAATAAAATGATCAGTTCAGCCACCGATCTAACACTTTACAATTTCCACACAGAAAAACAGAACAAAACCTATCTAGCACTCACGGTACCACAGACAGAGACTGAACCAACTATGCGAAATAAATCGGTAAAACCAACAACTTAACGAGACTTTAACCGACTTTCGAACCGAGCTGAAGGAGAAATCTCCGGAGTGACTGTTCAGTGAGAGAGTAAAGAATCTGACTGTTGCATTTCAAAGGACTCCAGACAGAGACCTCAACCAGCGCGATCTCAATATTCTATACTCTGCATAGAAAGTTAACCCTTTGTTCTCCGAGGCAGTTTAAAGGCTGGGGCTACTGCAATAGTCAGAATACAGCAAGCCTTCATGTTGTTTGAAAAGCTGTGTTTGACCTGGTCTGTAAAGACTTTGTTCTGTCAATATAGTGGCTAAGTGCCATTTTGACATCAAGGGAATGAAACCTCCTTTCTGGAGAACTGGAGTTCTCTGTAAAAAGACAAGTAAAGTGATGGACTGATTTAGTGGAAATCAGACACCACTTAAGGAAGGAATTTTCTATTGGTCCTGTGGACCACTTTATCCTAATGGAATGAGATGAGTCTACATCTGTGCACAGGGCCTGTAACTCACTGATCCTTCTGGCTGAAGTAATAGCAACCAGAAACACAGTTTTCCAGGTGATATACTGCAAATGTGCAGTTGCCATTAGTTCAAATGGCGCATCCATGAGCTTAGCAATGCAGATATTCAGATTCAGGCTGGAATAGGTTCTCTCAAGGGAGGTACAAGAGGTTAAGGCCTTTGAAATACTTCCTGAAGACTGGATGAGAGGCCATGGTTCTCTCTACCAGCTGACAGATAAGCTGAGACTGAAGCCAAATGAACCTTGAGGGTCAAAGATTCAGGCCTAGAGAATGCAAGTGTTTTAGGTAATCCAGGAGAATGACTCAATCAGCCTTGGGACGGGTCAATCCTTACATGTACACCATATGTAAAACCTCTTCCACTTAAAAGAAAATGTCTTCTTAGTGGAAGGTTTCTGGAACCCCTAGATACTGTCAGCACCTGTTCTGACAGTTTAAGATAACATACTTCAAATCCTCAAGAGCCAGGCCTTGAGCCTCAGTGATTTGAGGCTGGGGTACAATATCCTGCTCGAGATGAGGTCAGCAGGTTGTGCCTCCTGGGCAGATGAATTGGAGAAACTACTGATAGAGTCAACAGAAGTGAATACCAGTGTTGCCTCGGCCAATCTAGTGCCACCAGTATCACCTCAATTTCAGCAGGGTCCTGAATATCAGTGGAAAGGGGACGGCATACAGAACTTCCCCATCCAGTCCAGTGCCAGCGCATCCAGGGTAGTGTGCCCTGAGAGTGCGCCTGCAACAGTACATTGGCAACTGGTGATTTTCTACAGAGGCGAAGAGATCTGTCTCTGGAGTGTCCATCTCCTAAAAATCGAACCAAGTAATTGGGATTCAGACACCACTGTGGTGGTCCTGACTTATCCTGCTGAGGAATCTGCCAGCAGATTGTCCTTTCCTGGAAGATGTATGTGATAGGGATACCTTCATGGAGTATGCCAGGGACCACAGCCTCATTGCTTCTGTGCACAGTGGGGCAGATCTGGTTCCTCCTTGTTTGTTGATGTAATACATAGTAGTGGTGTTGTCTGTTCTGACCTGCTCCACTTTGTTTTGGAGATGTGCAGCAAATGCCTGCAGGGCTAGGTACACCGCCTGAGCTCCAGTAGATTTATATGCAATAGGGATTCTTGAGGAGACCACGTGCCACTTGCTGTGTAATCCAACATGTGTGCTCCCAACCCAGAAGGGATGCATCTGTTGTAAGAATTAAGGAAGGTTGTTACTTACGAAAGGTACACCTACTAAAGGTTGTGCTTGTCTAGCCACCACTGCAGTGCCTGTAGCAGGCTGTGGGTGACTGGAACCAGTTTGGACAGAGGGTCTGTCCTCTCGACCAATACTGTCTCAGGTGAAACTGGATGTCTCATTTGAAATCTGGAACCCAGTACAACTGTGGTGGCAGCTGCCATGTTGAAGCCTGAGAAATTCTCTAGCTGGTTTGGGTTTTCCTGGTACAAATGGGTTTGCAATCTGTAGAATGCTGTTTACCCTGTCCTGTGGCAGAAAGCTCTGCCCAGACAGGTGTTTAGTTCTGTACCAATGAATTCTAGTACCTGAACTGGTGTTTTCTGAGACTTCTGCTCGTTTATGAGAAAACCCAGGGACTCCAAGTAGATTTTGTTAGTGCTAAGGCCTGTTGTGTAAGCTGCAGAAATGGGCCCAATACTAGCCAGTCATCCAGGTAGGAACAACTGACACCCTTATTTTCTCAGAAACCCCACTACCACGGCCAAACACTTTGTGAAAGCCCTTGGGGCAGAAGTTAGGCAAAAGGAAATGCTGAAACTGATAATGGCCTGAGGCCAGTCTGAATCTCAAGTATTTTCTGTGAGAAGGTCTCTTGGGGATATGAAAATAAGCATCCCTTAGATCTAGGGAGGCTAGCCAGTCTCCCTTTGTAAATGGGAATAATTATTCGAAAGTGACCATTTTGAATTTTGGCTTCAGAATGTGTCTGTTTAGAAGTCTTAGATTCAGGATAGAGTCGCCAATCCCCATTTTCTCTCTTGTGAGTAAGTATCTGGAGTAAAGCCTTTGCCCTCTGGTTTAGGGCACTGGCTCACTGCTTTGATTGCCAGCAGATGTTTTACCTCTGTTTCCAGTAAACTCCTGTCTGCAGATGTAACTGGTGCAAATGTTCTTGCTCTCAGCTTGGGAAGAGATTTGAAGTTGGTGCCAGACCCTGGATCACTACCTCCAGGACCCACTTGTCTGTGATCCTGGAGGTAGTGAGCCAACCTACCACCATTGGTGGATCTACAACAGGGGATGCGACCTGTACCAGCCAGTCAGGGGTTCTGAGTGGGCTGTGCATTCCTGAATCAGCGGGTAGGAGGCTCTTCTCATGGCTCTCCTGCCTTCCTCGAGAATATCCTCTAGGCTGCTGCTGCAGCTGAGAGGCCTGAGCCTGGAAAAGTGGTCTGGGATAGGATCCCCTACCCTGCCTCCCTAGTTTGGGCCCTACAGGATGTGGAAGGCCTATCCTTAGAATTACTTCTATAGGTAGCCTTGTATTCTTCTACCTTTTTCATACAGGCCTCCATTTTGTCACCAAAGAAAAATTACTCACCTTAGTAATGTTGTTTCTTCTAATGGAGTCTTGCTATATTATAGACATTAGCAGTTTGATCCAGCTCTAGAACTGCCCCGGGTGAAATGGTTAAAACCATTCCAAAATAGAATTTTGACACGAGCAGCTCTATCTGTGCCATTTCAAACTTGAACTGTCAGATCTTTCCGAGCCAAACTCACTAAGGTCTGTGTGGAAGCTGTAACCTACATTAGCCAAATGGCTACCTAAATAATAACAACCATTGATGGTCCCAACACCCAAGACTCAAGTCAGGGGACCAGAAATACTAACACCATTCTAATAATATGAAAATGGAACATAAGTATAATAAAACACACACAGCTGACACATACACACCCCAAAGTCCCAAAGGGGACAAAATGCTAACAGGACATAAGTAGTGCCCACACTAAGTTGCCGCACCCACCAAGTAGAGGATCTGAGAGGGGCAGGTTGGGGGAGGTCTATAATATAGAGACTCCATTAGAAGAAACAACATTACTAAGGTGAGTAATTTCTTCTTCAAACAACATGAAGTCTTGCTATTATGAACATTAAACACAGCAGTACCTCCATGGAGGAGGGCAGAACCTACTTAGGAATAGGCTCTGAAGAACAGCTGTGCCAAACCGAGCATCTCTCCTGGCCTGGACATCCAGGGTAATGCTTGTAAAAGTGTGTACCGTTTTCAAGTAGCAGCCTGGCAAATCTCTAATAAAGGGATATCTCTGGCAGCAGCTAGAGGCGCAGCTGTACCCCTGGTAGAATGAGCCCTCAAACCGGGGGGTCTGCCCACTTTCTGATAACAAAATTGGATACAAGAGACAATCCACCTGGCTATTGATCTCTTAGTGGCAGGTTGCCTTCCCAACTTCACCATAGGTAAGGAAAAGTTGGAGGATTCGAACCTGTGACCTTTAGTACGCTCTATATAATAACTAAGAGCTCTCTTAACATCCAGGCTGTAACCTCCTCTCACCCGAAGAGGGTGATCAGTGAAAAATACTGGAAGGAGATAGATTGATTAAGATGGAAATCTGAAACCACCTTAGGCAAAACTTCCTATTAGTCCTAAGGACTACCTTATCCCTGTGGAAAGAAATAAAGTCAGTCTCCACTGACAAGGCTTGCAATTCACTAATCGTCTGGCAGAAGTGATAGCCACTAGAAAAACAGTTTTCCAAGTTAGGTACTTAAGCTCTGCAGAAGACAGAGGTTCAAAGGAGTTGCATTAACTGGGCAATGCAAACATTAAGGTCCCAAGCAGGGGCGGTTCCGAAAAGAGAGGATTAGTATGGAGTAATCCCTTAAAAACTTGGAAAACACAGGATGAGAGGAAAGAGGATGACTTTCCTGCTGACACAAAGCAGACACAGCTGCCAAATGAACTCTCAGGTAGCTGGTCTGAGACCAAGGAATTAAGATGTACCATGTAATCTAACAAAATGGGCAATTCAGCAGATTCTGGAAATATTTTCCCAGCACACCAAATGGAAAACCTTTTCCATTTAGAACTATAAGTAGCCCTAGTGGAAGGCTTTCTGGAAGCCTTTAGGATCTCAAGAACACCCTGAGAGGTGTAAATCAGCAAACTCTAACTCCTCAAGAGCCAGGCCTTGAGGTTGAAGTTGAAGTCTGGATACCAAACCCTTCCCTGGGCACAAGTCAACAGATTGTGATTCCTGGGGAGGCACAGAGGAAGATGGACTGTCAGAGACAGAAGGGTGGGTACCAGGGCTGCCTGGCCCAATCCGGGCAATCAGAATCACCCTGCAAGGCTGAGATCTGATTTTGACTAGTACTTTGAATAGGAGAGGAAAGGGAAAGCATGAGAGAACTTCCCTCCCAATCCAGAAGAAGGGCATCCAGGGAACTGAGCCCAGCACTGGAGGCCTGCAACAGAACAGAGGAAGTTTGTGATTGTCTGGGGCTGCAAAAGAGCTATCTGAGGATGCCCCACCTTGCAAAAACTATCCCCAGCACTTGAGGATCCAGGGACCATTCGTGATGGCCTGGGAAATCCTCACTGAGGGCATCCGCTAGGACATTGTCCTTCCTGGAAGATGAACTGCTATGAGGAAGTGTTCAGGGAATAGGCCAGAGACCACAACTGCATTGCCTCGGTGCACAAGGCCGAAGACCAAGTGCCCCCTGTTTGTTGATGTACCACATTGTTGTGGTGTTGTCTGTTCTGACTTGTATCACCTTGTCGTGGCAGATGCAGAAAAGCTTGAAGAGCTAAAAGACAGCTCTGAGTTCCAGCAAATTGATGTGGAGCAGAGATTCCTGGGGACCAAACTCCCTGAGTGGAAAGGTGCCATGTGGGCTCCCCAACCCAGAAGGAAGCATCTGTAGTGAGAGTCAAGTCGTGAGAAGGGAAATGAAGGGACCCTGCTCTTAAATGCTCTGATCCTGCCACCACTGGAGAGCTAGGATCAAGGTTCGAGTCACTGGGACCAACTTGGAAGGGGTCTCTTCTCTGAGACCAAAAGGTTCTCAAGTGAAACTGAATGTCTCTCATCTGAAATCTGGCTCCCTGCACAACAGCTGTGGATGCAGCCATGTGCCCCAGGAGCTGCAGAAAGTGTCTTGCTGGTCGAGAGACCTGCAGAGTGAAGGAAGAGGCCAGAGCCACTAAATTCCTCTACCCTTTCTGGGGAAGAAGCACTCTGGCTAGCTTTGTGTCCAATTCTGCCCCTATAAAGGTGAGTACCTGGACTGGTTCCAGAACCGACTTTAGTAGGTTTAGCAGAAAACCCAGGGAGGTGAGAAGCTGCTGGGTGACCTGCAGGTGAGATTTTACCTGTTCTGGGGACTGGCCTACAATGAGCCAGTCGTCTAGATAGGAGAAAACAGCAATCCTCTGCCTCCTTAAGTGGGCCACTGCCACTGCTAGGCGCTTTGTGAATACCCTTGGAGCAGAGGTAAGGCCGAAGGGCATTGCTCTGAACTGGTAATGACCTGAGAGCAGTTCGAATCTGAGGTACTTTCGATGGGATCTTCTGATTAGGACATGAAATAGGCATCCTTGAGGTCCAGGAGGCTAGCCAGTCCCTGGCCTTAGGGAAGGTAAAATCATTGCCAGAGTTACCATTTTGAACTTTGGTTTCAGAAGATGCTTGTTCAGATATCTGAGATCTAAAATGAGCTGCCATTCTCCTGTCTTTTTGGGGTAAGGAAGTATCTGGAATACAGACCCTGCCCTGATGCAGGGAGGAACCCTTCTACTGCTCTGAGAGCTAACAGGATGAGACCTCTGTTTCAGAGCGAGGGTCTCTAAGCACTTGCAGGTAGAAAAGTCTGCTTCTCAACTTGGGAAACTTTTGAAGCTGAGAACCAGACCCTGGCTACTACTTCCAGAACCCACTTGTCTGAGGTTAAAGAAGCCCAATTCTGACTGAAGTAAGCCAGCCTGCCCCCACTGGTACAGGAGAATCGGCCCTGGGCACCCCATCAGGGTGTCTGTTTGCAGGAGCTTTAGGCTGGGGGGTGGGAGCAGGTCTGCCCACCCCTCATCTGCCCTGCCTCTGAAGAAGCCCCTCTGAGCATAGGCAGAGGAGGCCTGAGTCTGGTAGAAAGGCCTGTGAAAGGCCTACCCCTACCCTGGGGCATGCCTTTGAGGAGTGGCTTGCGCTCCTTAGCCTGGGCACTCTTGTAAGTAGTGCTATATTCATCCATCTTCTTCATGTAATTCTCTGTCTGCTCCAAACAGAGAATTTCCCACCACAGGAAAATCCATCAGCCTTAGTCTGGGTATCCTGTGACAATAGTACACCTGAGCCAGGTCAACCTCTGAGCTACAGATGTGGCCATGACCCTAGAGGAAACATCATTAACATCCACAGCAGCATGAAACTGAACCTAGAGGCTTCAATGCCATCAGCACACCTGTTCTAGTTCACTAGCCAGCTGGCCATGGGCCTGCTTGGCCAATTGCATAACAGTATCCCATCTAGATTTCTGATACCTAGCTACATAAGCCATATAATTTGCTTGCCTGAGTCCCAGAGAGGCTGCCATATACTGTTTTTTGCCATGGCATCAATCTTCCTGGAATCCTTGTCAGGAGGATGTGAAGCCAAGGAATATTAGCTTTATCACAGGCAGCAGCCTGAACTACCCCTACATGACTGCATTGCTGAGAAAGGAATTCTGTATCAGGCCTGACAATGTATACCTTCTGTCCATCTTTTTATCTACAGGAGGCACAGAATTAGGAGCTTTTAAAATTTTAATTGTTTGTTTCCTAAAAGACTTATGTAAAGGAATAGACAATCTCCTAGACTCTGGAATATCCATCATTTCTACAAAATCAGGCTCCTCTTGCTCATCCACAGCCTCTTCTAAAAGGAAGCTGGAGGGTTTCAGCAACTTTTTATAAAACATAAAATGAGATGGGGACTCAGACAGCATAGGGAGAGATTCTAAAGGTCTGTCTGGGGAGATGTCCGTTCAATGGGCACACCCAGACTTCCAGCCACATTCATACTGTTCATAATCCTCCTCCCCTCCTCTGGTTCATAAAATTCCTCAATATCATAATCCTGAACCACTGGGACCAGACGAACCGACCTTTTACCAGATAGTGGTGGTCGGACGGACCCTGAGACAGTGACTGGACAATTTGTATGGCTTTTGCTATCTCTGCAGCAGTTGGAGAAGGAATTTTGGAATCCAGACCTGCTGGTTTTCTTGTTTTCTTTACTGGATTGGTTCCTCAGAACCAGCTTTTCTTTGCCGAAGTCTGGCCCTGGTCAGAGGGCACTCCTCTGGTTCGGTTGGCACCGAACCTGGCTGGACCATCGGGTCAGCGGACTTTTGGCCTCTGTTCCCTGAGCCTGCCCAATCTTTTTCCAGGGTGGCTGCAGGAAATTCTTACATACCTGGCAGTCTGACTGGAGGTGGTCAACCCCAGACAATAAACACATGTGGTGTGTGGGTCAGCCTTGCAAAGACTTCCCCACAAACATCACAGTGTTGAAACCAGTGAGCCCAGTTTTATTTTGGGTTTCTCAGACATAATGCCAGCCTAACCAAAACTTGCCTTTTAACGGCAGTGCAGGCAAAGACACCATTATCGGTTCTAACCGTGTCGCAGTGTTGGAAAAAGCGTAATAAATCCGTTTTTTAGAACCGATAAGAACCGGAACCGCACTCTAAAATAGTAACTTTTAGTTTTAAATGAGTTTAAACCCACTGATCGGTTCAAAACCGAACGATAACTTACAAGTTCCACACAGACAAAACCTTCATTTACTTACGGTTACCACAGATAGAGCTTGAACCCGACGGTTTTGCGGTTAAATAAAACTATTCTCGGTTAAATCCAACCGAGAAAACACTTTTTAAAACCGAAATGAACTGAGCAGAAGGAGAAATCTCCGGAGCGACTGTCTACTTGAGGCGGAGTAAAGAATCTGACAGTTCAAGTTTGAAATGACACAGATAGAGCTGCTCGCGCCAAAATTTTATTTTGGAATAGTTTTAACCATTTCACTCCAGGGCAGTTCTAGAGCTGGATCAAACTGCTAATGTCTATAATATAGCAAGACTTCATGTTGTTTGAATAACGAGTTTTCTCGAATGGGAACTCCATCGCTTGGCCTGGGTGTCCAAGGTCAGGTTTGTGGCCCTGAGCCATGCAAATCTCCTAAGGGAGACAGATAGTGCCATTAATCTGGCTGCAGAATCATTAGTGTCCACATCCATGTGGAACTGGTATTTTGTGGCATCTAGTGCAGCTCTTGCTGTATCTTGTAGGTCAACTGCCACCTCACCTGGCACCCTGTCAGCCAGGGCTAAAACTGTATTCCAGAGTGCCTTCTGGTATTGCACTGCATAAGCCATGTAGCTGGCCTGTCTAACTATCAACAAGGCAGCCATGTACCTGTTTTACCCACTGCATCCATCTTCCGAGAATCCCTGTCAGGAGGATGAGTAGCCAGAGGAATCTTGGCTTTGTCGCAGGCAGCAGCCTGCACCACCCCTCAGGATCAGGGTGGCTGAAAAGAAAATCAGCTGTGGTCCTATCAGGCTGATATTTCTTATCAATTTTTGTGCACTCCTGGAATGGAAGTGGAAGTTTGAAATATTTGTAATGCTGCCTTTTCAAGGACTTATGCATAGGCAGTAATAAGCGTTTGTGAGGGGCTAGCCCCATCATGTCTAAAATTCTGCCTCCTCCACATCCTCCTCTGTCTCCTGCAGAGGGAGGTTGATGTCTCCACCATGCTTTTCACAAAAGCATAATGTGAGGTATAATCCTCGGGACCCCTAGGGGAACCAAACTCTTGTTCTGGAGAAACCTCTGGATCTATCGATTCCTCATCAAAATCATCATCATCATCATCCTCGTCAAAGGTGGCTTGCGGTTCCTGAGGAGCTGGAACAGGCACAGGAACCAGAGCAGTCGGTTTGGGAACGGGACTGCAGCCTGTAGTGCTTGCAAGACCTGTAAGTCCTTGGCAACGTCCTCAGCTGAGGGTATAATACCAGGTTTGTCTGCTGGGAGCTCCTTAGCCTTCTCAGCCAGAGGCACAGTGACATGCTTTTCCTTGTATTTTTTTTTTTTTTTTTTTAAGTGGAACAGGTTCAGTCCCTGGCTCCACTAAGCGTTTTTGTTGTTGTTTAATTAATTAATTATCTTTTTTTTTTTTTTTTTTACTTTTCTCTTTATCCTCTATCTGCTCTCGGTGCCCCTCCTTCCGTCCTCATTTCCTCCATTCCACCTTCATGGGATCTGCTCCTAGAGTGCCTCTTCTCCCCTCCTGCACAGTGGGGTCTGTCCCTTCTTGGTGGTCTGGATGGAACCAAGCAGCTTTCATCCAGGGCTGCCGAGAGGTGTTTTCTGTTTTTTCCCTTGATCCCCTACCCTCTGAGAGGTCTGGCGCTAGGATGCGTCCCGAGTGGTGGCATGCTGATGCATGCCGTGCCTCTCATGCACCGTCGGCGTCCCCTCCCCGGCTCCATCGAGCGGAGCGCCTCCATCCCTTCCTGTTGCCGGTGCTTCCACTGGCTATGGAAGGGATGCAGAACGAGGGTGTTCTTGGTCTCTCACCCTGAGGAGGAGAGCATCCATTGGGATGCTCGATCCTTCCTCTCCCTGCCGACCCCGGCCACGAGTCCGTTCCTGAACTGGTGCCTGGCGTACCAAGAGGTGTGGCGTCCAGCGCCTCAACTCTCAGTGCCACAGGCGGCTACTAATTATCTTTTATGAAAAACAATGAGGCACATAGCTATTACAATGCAGTCTGTAGCATACTGGGAATTAGAATACATCATGTCAGCAAAACTCATTTTCAAAGGAAAGAAATACCCCTTTGTTTCTTAGCTGAATTTCAGTATACCACACAATAAACAACTGGTATAAGAGGTTTCCATAGCTGAGGACATAGTCCCTTGGCCGTTTCATTCCACTGAAAAACAGAAATGAGATTAACACAAGGCTACTTAGTCAGATGATGCATGTGGCGAGTACTCACAGATGGACTAAGGGCTGCAAGCTTTATAGGAAAGGACCCTTATCTTACTCCCCCATGTTTAAATGTAAAATTCAAGGCACAAAACTCGGATCCTGAGAGACCATATACAGAATCCAAGATTGCCACCTCTCCTGAAAGGGGTAGATTTACCATGCAATTTGGCAGTTAGGCTTTCCATCTGATAGATCTCTTGTACTACCTTTCTCCAATCACTCATTGTTGGAACTATGGTTGTCATCCAGCGATGAGTGATGGTCTTTTTTGCAGCTATAGTAAAAATGGGAGGAGAGTGCGGTGCCAAAGAGGTCTATGGGTGGATATATAGCCATATCAGCTGTAAGTTCCACCTCTTCTCCCAGACATTCCTTTATCTCATATTGGAACTGGCACCTAAAGGTGTCAGTTTGGTTCTCCAAAAATATGGCCCAAATCTGCCAGCTGACAAAGCATTGCGTATCAGCCATACGAAGGTGGCAGATACTTGGCCAAACCGAAGGTGAACAGAAAATGTGCTTGGCACTTCCACATGAACGTTTCCAAATACTGAAGTGAGTTGATTTTAATGCTGTGGAACACGCCTTTCTCCAGTCCTGAAAGGATACCTCTAAATCTAAGTCTTTATTCCAACAGGTTAGGATCGATTCAGAGGTATCTCCTAACTGTTCACAAAGTAACTTATATAAATGTCCTATTAAATGCCCCAGGGTTTGTCTGCCAATTAATCACTTAAGAGGGACCACAAGACTGGGAGTCCCTTTGGCATAAAATATAGTTCTTCGCTTGGGTATATCGATAGAGATCTTGTTCTGTAAAACCATATTCTGTCTAAAACCTATCAAATGGTTTTATCCCAGTTTTTCAACAAATTGATAAAAAGGTCACCTCTAACCGCTCCATAGGGAGAAGGTGGAGTCAAGGGTTATAGGAAAACAATGCTCATCTTCTGAAATTAAAGGGACAGGAAATTTGTGCTAACAGGCAGCCATTTGTAATGTTACTAGTAAGGGAAATGATAAACTTCCCTCAAATGAGCCACATTTAACTTTACCTTAATAAACACTGATTTGAAAAACTGTGTTTTCAATTGTTTCTTTTATGGACAATATTCTGCATAGTACTCTTCATGGAACTAGTAATTTGGAGTGTTTACTATGTCACGGTTTGAGTATAGAATGCTAAACATGAGCTACTGTCCTATCAGAACCATGCTTAGAGTTCTTTCCTCAAACCATGACATAGTTAAAACTCCAGATCACTGGTTCTGTAAAGAGAACTACAACAGAATGCTGCCCATAAAACACAACAATGCAAAATACTGTTTTTCACATCACTTTTATTCAGGTACAGTTACTACGGATCATGTAGGCTTATGGATATAATTTCTGTAAATGGGAACATTATAAACAGCTACCAATTAGAAATCATTCCTGTCCTCTTTAATGTGAAATAAAAAACTGTAGTTTTAAATACTTTTTATGGGTTAATTTATAGCATAACTTTAAGATTTGAGCTGTGTAGGAGATAAAATCCAGCAAGGGAGGTCTTCTCCTTTAGAGGAGAAGGCTATTTTAATCGTGTCGTAAATCATTTATGGTGAACTCCAATTCCTTCTAGGGGAAGAGAAGAAAAATTACTCACCTTACTAATGTTGTTTCATCTAATGGAGTCTTGCTGTATTCTGACATATACAGTTAAGTCCTGCCTTTCAACTGCCCCGGAGAACAAAAGTTAAACTTTCCATGGCCAGCATGGAATGTTCCCCATGACTCGGATGAAGCCCCTGTCTGCTGTTGTTTAAACTCTAACCGTCAGATCTTTAGAGCAATACTCACTAGAAGTTCTGTGGAAACTGTAAAACTCACACTAGTCAACTGGCAACTAAATTTATATAAAAAGGTTTTTTTTTTTTTTGGTTTCAAAGCAAAGGCTCAAGTCAGGAAACCAAAAACAAAACACATCCCAAAACACAACACTCACCCAAAATAAAGGAGGGTGAAAAGGACACCCTAGGGTGCTAACACTGCTCCTGCCCACCCATATCCCAAAAACCAGATTCTGAGAGGGAGGCGGGGCGGTCAGAATACAACAAGACTCCATTAGAAGAAACAACATTACTAAGTAGTCATTTTTCTTCAAACAACATGAAGTCTTGCAGTTTCCCGACATATCACGGACTACCAAGCAGTACCTCCATGGAGGAGGACAGAACCTACTTTGGAAACAGGCTCTGAAGTACTGCTTGTGAACTGAGCATCACTCTAGCCTGGATATCCAGAGAGTAATGCCTGGTGAATGTATGGACTGTTTTCCAGGTGGCTGCTTGACAAATTTCTAAGATAGGAATATCCCTGGCAGCAGCCAGGAAGCAGCTGTACCTCTAGTAGAGTGAGCCCTCAGGCCTGAGGGTGGAGTTCTACCCAGTTTTCATAGCAGAATTGTATACAAGAAACAATCCACCTGGCAACAGATCTCTTAGTGGCAGGTTTGCACTTACCAACCTCTCCATAGTGAGGAACAACTGAGGGACTCAAACCTGTGACCCTTGGTGCGCCTCACGAGTAGCTGAGGGCCCTTAACATCTAGCTGTGCAGCCTCCTCTCTCCAGAGGAGGAATGGTCAGTGAAGAAAACTGGAGAGACATAGACTGGTTAAGGTGGAAATCTGAAACCACCTTAGTAAAAACTTCCTGTTAGTTCTTGGGACCACTTTATCTCTATGGAAAGAGATGAAATCAGGCTCCACTGACAGGGCTTGCAATTCACTGATACGCCTAGGAATAATGGCTACCAAAACACAGTTTTCCAAGTCAAGTACTTAAGCTCTGCAGAGGACAAAGGTTAAAGGGTGTTTGCATAAGCTGAGCAATGCAAACATTAAGGTACCAAGCAGAAGCAGGGTCCCAAAAGGGGGACTGTGCAGCAATCCTTGAAGAACTTACAAAGTAGAGGATGGGCTGACAGAAGAGAGGGCTTGCCTACTGATAGGAAGGCAGAAACAGCTGCCAGATGCACTTTAAGTGTAGCTGGCCCAAGGCCTAGGCCACTGAGATGGACCATATAGTCCAGAACTGTAGGCAACCCAGCGGATTCTGGAGAAATAGTCTTATTAGAACACCAAATAGTGAACCTTTTCCATTTGGAATTGTAAGTCTTTCTGGTGGAAGGCTTTTGAGAAGCCTTAACTCCTTGGGAAAGATGCAGATCAACAAACTCTAACTCTTCAAGAGCCATGCCTTGAGATTGAGAGACCTGAGGTTCAGGTACCAAATCCACCCCTGAGAGGATGTCAATAGGTTGTAATTCCTGGGAAGAGACAGGGAAGGTGGACTGCTAAGGACAGCAACAGGGGTACCAGGGCTGTCTGGCCCAGTCTGGAGCAATCAGAATCACTTTGCATGGTTGTGACCTTATCTTGACTAGCACATTGAACGGGGCATACAGAAATTCTCCTTCCCAATTCAGAATCAGAGCATCCAGGGGGCTGAGCCCAAGACTGGGGGTCTAAAACAAAAGAGAGGAAGTTGGTGACTGTCTGGGGCTGCAAAAGATCTATCTGTGAGTGCCCCATTTCGAGAAAATCACTTTCAAAACTAGGGATCTAGGGTCCATTCGTGATGGCCATGGGATATCCTGCTGAGAGCATCTGCTAGGAACATTGTCCTTCCCTGGGAGGTGAACTGCTATCAGAGAGGTTTGCAGGAATAGGCCAGGGACCACAACTTCATTGCTTCTGTGCACAAGGCCGTAGACCGAGTGCCTCCTTGCTTGTTGATGTACCACATGGTAGTGGTGTTGTCTGTTCTGATCTGGACGACCTTGTTCTGTACAGATTTGGAAAAGGCTTGCAGTGCCAGAAACACTGCTCTGAGTTCTAAGAGACTGATGTGAAGCAGAGATTCCTAAAGTGACCACAGCCCTTGGGTGGTAAGATCCCAAGCCTAGCAGGAAGCATCTGTGGTATCACTGAATGAGACTGAGCGACAAAAGGAACTCCTTGTCTCAAATTGTCCTGATCCTGCCACCATTGCACAGTCTGGATCAGGGTTGAGTCACTGAGACTAGTTTGGTAGGGAATCCTTTCTTTGGGACCAGAAGGCTTTTAAGTGGAACTGAATGTCCCTCATCTGGAATCTTGCTCCTGGTCCACTGCTGTGGAAGCTGCCATGTGGCCCAGAAGCTGAAGGAAATGCCTTGCTGGTGAGACACTTGGAAGGTGAATGGGAGGCCAGTTCCATAAGGTCCTTGCCCTGTCCAGGGAAGGAGGCTCTTGCCCTTACTGTATCTAGCTCCGTCCCTATGAAGGTGAGGAGCTGTACTGGCTCAAGAACTGACTTTGGAAGGTTTAGGAGGAATCCTAAGGAAGTGAGCACTTGCTGAGTTATTTGCAAATGTGACTTGATTTGGTCTGGAGACTGACCCACTATGAGCCAGTCATCCAAGTATGGGAAAACAGAGATCCTTTTTCTCCTTAGGAAAGCAACCACTACTGCCAGGCACTTTGTGAAAACCCTTGGGCTGATGTTAGCCAAAGGGCATTGCTCTGAATTGATAGTGGCCTGAGGACAACTCGAACCTGAGGTACTTTCTGTGGGAGCACCTGATGGGAATGTGAAAATAGGCATCTTTGAGGTCCAGGAGGCTAGCCAGTCCCTGGCCTTAGAGAGGAAGGATTATTCCCAGAGTCACCATTTTGAACTTTGGTTTTAAAAGGTGTTTGTTCAGATATCTTAGGTCCAGGATGGGCCACCATTCTCCTGTCTTTTGGGGTTAGGAAGTACCTGGAGTACAATCCTTTGCCTTGTGTATGGTGGAACCTCTCTATGGCTCTGAGAGCCAAGAGGGAAGAAACCTCTGCCTCTAAGGCAAGGGTCTCTGATGGTTTTGCAGGTGGAAAGGATCTGATTCTCATCTTGGGAAATTTTTTGAAGCTGAGAACCAGTCCCTGGCTTACTACTTCCAGGACCCACTTGTCTGATGTCAGAGACTTCAGTCCTGGACAAAGTAAACCAGCTTGCCCCCTACAGGTATTAGAGAATCGCCCGGCAGACCCATCAGGGCGTCTGCTTGGCAGGGCTTTAGGCTGAGGGTGGATGCAGGCCTGCTCATTCCCATCTGCCTCTCCTCTGAAGAACCCCTCTGAGCATAAGAAGAGAGGCCTGAGCTTGGTAAAGGCCTTTGGAAAGGCCTGCCCTGCCCCTGGAATGCTGCCTTGAGGAGTGGCTTGCCTTCTTTGGCCTGAGCACTCTTATAAGTGGTCCTGTACTCGTCCATCTTCATCATGTAGTTCTCTGTCTGTTCCCCAAACAGAGAATTACTAATAACAGGGAAATCCATGGCCTGGGTATCCTGTGATAGGCTAGTACATCTGATCCAAGCCATCCTCCAAAGAGCCACAGATGTAGCCACGACTCTTGATGAAACATCACTGGAGTCCACAGCAGCATGAAATTGCACGTTGGATACCTCAATCCCATCTGCAGCCACCTGCTCCAACTCCTTGGCAAGCTGGTCAGGGGCCTGTTTAGCCAGAGTCAGTACAGTGTCCCATCTGGACTTCTGGTATCTAGCTGTGTAGGCCATATAGTTAGCCTGCCTGAGTCCCAAAGATGCTGCCATGTACTGTTTCTTTGCCATGGCATCAATCCTCCTGAGTCCTTATCTTGGGGGTGATGCCAAGGGATATTTGCCTTATCACAGGCAGCAGCCTGCACTACTCCCAACATGGCTGCACTGCTGAGAAAGGAACTCAGTGTCTGAGCATGAAAGAGTGTACCTCTTGTCCATTCGCCTGTCCACAGGAGGTATGGAGTTAGGAGTCTTAAGAATTTTATTTGTCTGTTTCCCAAAAGATTTATGGAGGGAATAGACAGTCTCCTGGACTCTGGGATATCCACCATTTCAACAAAATCAGGCTCCTCCTGATCCTCTGCTGCTTCTTCCATAGGAAGCAGGAGGGTTTCAGCCACTTTTGTAAAACATAAAGTGGGAAGGGACTCAGAAAGCCTAGGAGGAGAAACACCTGAAGGTCTGTCTGGGGAGATGTCCGGTCAATAGGCACATCCAGACTTTCATAATCACCATCATCATCCTCATTCTCTCCTCGCGCCTCATCCGTTCATAAAATTCTTCTAAAGTGTAATCTGGAACTGGGAGCCAACCGAACAAACCCCTGCCAGATGGTGCCGGTTCAGCGGAACCAAAGTAGCGACTGCACTATTCTTATCGCCTTGGCTATCTCATCAGTGGTCGGAGTATGAATTTCTGGATCCGAACCAGACGATTTAGCTTTTCTTTTTTTTTTTTAACAGGAACAGACTCTCAGAATCGGCCTCCTTTGCCCGAAGAAGTATCACCCTGGTCAGAGGGCACTCATTCTGGTTCGGTTGGAACTGAACCGGCTGGCCATCTGGGTCAGCGGACTTCTCGCCTCCTTTCCCTCAGTCTACCTAATCTCTTATCCAGAGTAGCTTTGGGAAAATTCTTACAAATTTGGCAGTCTGAATCGAGGTGGTCAAACTCCAGACAATAAACACAGCCTTAGCAAAGGCTTCCCACACACACTGCAGTGTTGAAACCCAGTGGGCCTGGTTTTTTCTTGGGTTTCTCAGACATGGCCAATCCTATCCAAAACATACACTTTTTCGGCAATCCGCCAGGCAAGACTTTATCGGTTCCTGACTGTACTGGTCTTGGAAAAACAGAAATAAAAATCTGTTTTTTTTTTTTTTTAGAACCGATACAGACCGGTTACCACACTCTAAGTAAAATCACAAACTTATTTTTACCTGAACTGATCGGGTTCAGCCAAACCGATCCACAGTTTACAAGTTCCACACAGAAACTAAATGCAAAACCTATCTAGTACTCACGGTACCACAGAAAGAGACTTAAACCGACAGATTCGTAGCAGCAATTTGGTAGAAACCGAGCGTAAAACACACTTTAACCGACTTTTATGAACCGAGCAAAGGAGAAATCTCCGGAGCGACTGTTCAGTGAGGCAGAGAAAGAATCTGACGGTTGGAGTTTAAACAACAGCAGACAGGGGCTTCAACCGAGCTCACGGTGAACATTCCATGCTGGCCATGGAAAGTTTAACTCTTTGTTCTCCGGGCAGTTGAAAGGCAGGACCTAACTGCATATGTCAGAATACAGCAAGACTTCATGTTGTTTGAAGAGGAGGTTCCTCCGAGTACTGTTGCAGAAGAGGGAACCAAACTTGCCTGGGCCAGAACAGAGCGATGAGAATCATGCGTGCTCCTCTGAACAGAGTCTGTGAGGACCTCGGAATCAATGGGATCGGGAAAACATAGACGAATCTGCTCCTTCCAGTTTAGAGACAGAGCCTCTCAAAAACTCCATGCCCTGGAGCAAGCGAGCAGAAGACAGGACGCTTTTGTGCTGAGAGGAGAGGCAAACAGGTCTACCTGAGGGGTTCCCAGCGAGGAAGACGTCCTCTACTACCCCGATCTAGTTTCCATTCATGGCGCTTGGGCGGACGTGACTGGCTGAGGTGGTCTGCCAAAGTGTTCTCGACCCCGAACATGAACCGTGAAGGTGAAGGTTGTGAAGTATCGCCAATCCCAAACCCACATCGCCTTGCAAAGAGGTAGGAACGAGTTCCTCCCTGTTTGTTGATGTACCCACTACGCACATGTTGTCGGTCTGAACAGCCAGATGACCGGGAAGCAGATACAGATGCAGAGCTTGTAATGCATACAGGATGGCCCTCAGCTCGAGTACATTGATGTAAAGAGTCTGCTTGAGCCTGGACCAAGAGCCCTGGGTCCGTTGAGATCCCAGGTGGGCTCCTCAACCCTCGCCTAGGCGCCTGCTGTTAGAATTTGGGAGGGGAGAAAGACAGAAGGAACTCCCGACAAAGGTTCTCCTGAACCGCCCATCATTTCAAGTCCCAAACCATCGGAGGAGACCAGGATCTTGCAATCCAAGTCAGTCCGCCAATTGATCCCACTGAGACAGAAGCGTCCACTGAGAGATTCTCATATGGAGCTGAGCACGAGGCACCGCCGGAATGGCAGCCGCCATAAGCCCAAGGGAGGCACAGGACCGACCTGGCAATGACTCGCCCTGGGTGGACAAAAGACGGGCCTGAGCTTGAAGGGTGGCCACCCTGTCCAGAGACAGGAAGGCCATACCGAAGTCATATCCAGGATCGCCCGATAGACTGGAGTCTTTGAGATGGGATCAAATGGGACTTGGCCTGGTGGATGGTAATACCCAAGCTGGTGAAACCTGCAGGGTAAGGAAAAAGGCGCGGAGATCCTCCTGGACGGGCCGCCAGGAGCCAATCATCCAGGTAAGGAAAACCTGAACCCCTGGGTACACAGGTGGGTCGCCACCACAGCAAGGCATTTGGTAAACACTCAGGGGCCGAGGAGACCAAATGGGAGGGCCTTAACTGGTATTGGTCCCCTGAAAAGAAAACCGAGGCATCTGCGTAGGACGGGCGATAGGGATATGCGGGTAGGCATCCTGCATGTCCAGGGTGCACACCCACTGTCCCGGCCGAAGGAGGGGCAGAAGACTCTGCAGAGAGAGCATTCGAACCTCTTGTACTCCATCTAACAGGTTCAGGGAACTGAGGTCCAGGATGGGACTCACGTCCCTGACTTCTTCGGAACTAGGAAGAAATGAGAATAGTAACTCGTCCCCTTAGATGGAGGGGACAGGCTCTATCGCCGCCTCCGATGAAGGGGCGGAGATTCCTTCCCAAACCAGAAGAAGGTGTTCCGGGAGTAAGACGACCTTGGAGGGGGTTTTCTGAAGAAACTCTATTGAGTGTCCCTCCGCTATGAGCTGGAGCACCCAAACATCTGACGTAATCCTCTCCCAATCCGTAGATACAAGGAGAACCTCCCCACCGGTTCCTCTGGAAGGGCCAGAGGCTGTGGAAGAGGAAAGGAGTCAGGTGGTGTGAGGCTGCACCGCAGCTGGAGCTCCCGCTGCTCGCTTGGGCGGGGACTTCGCAGCCTGAGGGGCCCGCGCTACTGGTCCGCTCCTTGTGGTTTCACCTTGGCCCGTGCCCGCTTGCGAAAGGGCGGCGCTGCTGTTGAGGGCTCTGTACAAGTCGTCGATCTCCTTGAGAGCAGTGCCTTCTTCTTGCAGTCCGTGACGATATCCTTGACATCACCACCGAATAGCACCGAACCCCTGAAGGGCACGTTCCTGGATGGCAGACTGTACTAGGGACCAAACCTGACACTAAAGCCAGGTGTGTTGCCACAAACCCACGGGCGAATGCCGAACTCCTACCAGCAGCATCCACTGCATCGTAAGAAGCATGAAGCATGTGCCTATTGGCTGAACGAGCATATCGGACCAGGCCTGCCACTTCCTGTTTGGTCTGTGACTCAGGTAGGAGTCCAGTTTAGCTTCCACCTCGCTAAGGACGGCCTTCTGGTAATTCCCATATAGGCAACATAGTTCAAGGCCCTAATACCCAGAGTGGAAGAAGCGAAGACTTTCTTCCCATACTGGTCCAGAAGGCAGGATTCCTTATTGGGTGGTGACTAGCTCAAATGCTTTGGACTGGCTGTCCGCCACTGGCGGCGCCTGATCACGACCGAGTCAGCCTTGGGGTGAGAGGTAAGAAACTCAACACCCTCGGGAGCCTGATATAGCCTGTCCGCCTTCCTCAGAAGGGGCTATGTGGGAGGGTTGCTTCCAGATAGTGGAAACAAGGTCCGCGTGAGGCTCGATCCAGGGTGGAACCAAGGTAGGAGCGACCTCGGCAGATCCAAATGGGCAGCAAGCTTCTGCCGCTGTAGATCTGGCCACAAAGAGTGCCACTGATGGATAGCCTGGATTTTGCACAGCAACTCCGTAGAAGGAGCTCCAGAGGAGACTTGGGAGGAGTCCTCGCCTGGGCTTATCCAAGAGCAGGGGCTCAAGCCGTCCCAGTCGGAGCTTCTTCATCGTAGTCATCCGAAGGCTCCAAGGAGGAAGAAGAAGAGAAGACACCATCTCCTGACACAGGGCAGGAACAGACCCTTGGGAAGCCCTCGGGAAGCGTGTCAACCCTGCTTTGGAACTTGAGGCTCACCTCTGGTATCCGAGTAGGAAGAGAGTCTCTGCCTCGAATGAGGGGGCCGGAACCAGGATCAAGGCCAGGGAAGATCTACTTCCACCTCCCTAGTGAGCTGGAGCCTTGTCTCAGCCCACCAGGAAGCCAGAGTCTCCTTCAAATCCACCGCGGCTGAGGGGCGGTGAAGGAGGAGGAGGAGGAGGGATACAGATATTGAGTGTATCCGTAGGAGCATATCCGTAACTGACGGTGGGTACCCTCGGCATCGAGTAATGAGGCACTGTGTACTCGCGGCTGGCAGGCCGGGCGCTGGGTACTGGGGCCCCAGATACTGCGGACCGGTATCACGGCGCCGGATACCTAGGAACTGGGGTCTGCCGAGGCAGATGGCCTGATCGGGCACCCAAGCTTGTGCCTGAACAGAGGCCCGCAGGCGGCGGCCCAGTGTGGGGCAGCATCTGGGAAGGGATGTCACCCGTGTAGGCAGGACCTGTGTCGGGCTGGCGTCTGAACCGACGCCAGGTCATCCTGCCCAGCGGGAGGGAGACCTGACCGGGTGCAAACAAATTCTCAGCATCGCCTGGGAAAGAGGGGAAACTCCTGGGGTCAGGGCTGAGGAGACCCCGGTTCTCGGAGGGCAGCAAAGCTGCAGAGAGCCAGAAACGGCGGACGGCGCAGTTCCGCGCCGGGCAGCCAGACATCTGTTTTAGTGGGACCTTTCGCCCGAGGCAGGTTATGAAGGAGGGGCTGTCTGGTCGGGCAGAACAGAAGCCGTGCGCCACCCCAATGGGTTGGGCGACTTAGCGGCCGATTCTGGGCCAGGCCAGAGCAGCTGACGTCCGCTTACCAGAGCCGCCGAGCAGTGGCCACATGGCGGCGACCTTACTGGGAGTAGGGCGCTCAAAAGCCCGGAGGCGCTCGAAGGACCCGAGCCTTGAGCCAGGCAGGCGGCCGATGCCGCCTTGAAGCTTCCAAGACTGCCGCCGCTGTTATTTGTAACATCACACCCAGCCGGGTCGCAGGGAAGAGGAGCCACGGTCTCGATGCTCTCCTTGTTCTTCTTCTTACGATGACCTTCGGGAAATAGAAGCATGACTGAGCTTTTTCAGCTCCTTTTCCATGGAGGCTATTTTCTTTTTAGGATGTGGGCCTCCAGAGACTGCTGCCTCCATCTGCGGTGGTGGCGTTGAATTTCAGGCAATGCTGGCGCTTCTCCACCTGATCAGGCCCAGACAGAAGAGACACTGGGAATGGCCGTCCTTGTGCGGGAGTTGACGCACGAAATCGTAGTTATTCTTGTGCTCGAGGTGGGGATGAGATATACCACCAAAAAGTAACTATTTATCGAATAAATCTAGCAAAAGACGCACGGTAGAACTACCAACGACAGGCTGACGAGCGCTGAACTTTACTGCGAGGCGCTGATAACGAGCCAACAGCGGAAAGAACTGGAAAGCGGCATGGAGGACTGTCCCTTTATACTGACGCCGTGGTGATGCCGGTCACCTGACGGGGCAGTCCCCCGCCAGAGACTGCTAGCTAGAAATTTTTCCGTGGGTCCTGATGCCTGCCAGCTTCAGTCCTATATGCAATTACCTACCCCTCTCAAGTAAGATCTAAGGTTTTGATAAATCTGTTAATCCTGTTAGCCAGAATTTTAGTGAAAATTTTAGAATCGACATTCAAGAGGAAATGGGGCAGTATGACTCACAATGTTCCACAGGCTTACCATGCTTGGGAATGATGGTGATAAATGTCAACTTCCAGGATTCTGGTAGGTCTCCTGTTCTTGGCATGAGCTGAAGACATCAACCGGGGTAAGCTGTTTACTGAAGGTCTGATAAAACTCTGCATTAAAATCATCAGGGCCAGGATTTGCCTGTGGCAATTTGAGATATTACTTGGGAAATTTCCATTTGAGTGATTGGGGCATCTAGCATCGTTCTGTCCACCTCAGTTAGTTTAGGGGTGTGATTTGGGCCAAGAAATCAGCCATTTCCTCTGTAGCGGATCTTCTAAGGTATCTGGATTATATAAGGTACCATAATATTTTGAAAGGCATTAGCTATATCTTGGGGGTAGTTGTAGGCCTTGTGTATAGTCTCACCTTGTTTTACCTTAAAACATCTTAACCAATCTTTCCGCTTGTGCATTCACATAACCTAAAGGCTAGTAAACGACCTGCTTTGTTTCCATGCTCGTAATATTTTTGTTGACATAACGCATGTTTCCTTGATTCTATTAGCCAAAAGTGTTTGTAGTTCTTTGTGTACACTATGTAACTCCTGAAACACTGACTGAGACCCCAAATGTTTGTGTCGTTGCTCTAATTTTTGAAATTCAGTTTCTAATTTTGCTGTCTTGCTGTATTTTGTTTTTAAATCTAGAGGAAAAGGAAATAATAATCTCCCGCAGACTGTGGCCTTTAAGGCATCTCAACACCATTTTGGGTTTGTCTCAGAGTTGAGCTTATATGTAAGAAAGTCTGCAATAGTGCCTTTTATTAATTGCAGAAACTTCTTTATTAAATAACGCGATTCATCCTCTAAAGCGTCACTTTAGGCCCGCCTCTAATTGTATTTCCAGGATTACAACAGAGTGATCTGATAGCACCTTTGGGAGAATGGAGCTGGTTTTAAATTTTATAAGTCTAGAGTACTATCTAAAAATAATCAATTCATGAATATGATTTGTGTACATTGGAATAAAAGGTGAAATCTTTAGTTGTTGATTTAATTTCTATGTATCTACAAGAGACAACTTACGATACCTGTTCTAACAGCTTTACCCATTAATCAATTCAGAGGACTAAATGGGAGGTACGTCCAGCTCGGAACTATAACACAGTTAAAGTCCCCACCCATCAGGATCATACTCTTTCCCAATGCTGCCATTTTAAGAAAAGTTCTTTGGAAAAATTCAAGAGAGTCCTGTAATAAAATGAATTTTTGGGAGAAAAGGATACCAGGGACTATAACAAATCTACCTTGTTCAGCTGTTTCTGAGTGGGTGACCTTGAGAGGTGAGATTCCTTGAATAAGAACTGCTGCGCCTGCTTTTCTGCCTGATGAGCATGAAGCAGCAAAGACTCCGTCCACCCACTGTTTTGCAATTTATGTGCTCACCTTCTGAGAGTCTGGTCTCTTGAATGTATCAGACATCTGTGTGAAGGTGTTCAAGATAAGTTAAAACTTTAGTTCTTTTCATCGGTGAGTTGATACCTTGCACATTTAAAGGAACGATTTTAGGAACCCCATTATATATAAGAATAATGATATCACCAAAACCCTCTCTGTTGTTCTATAAAGAAAACCTGATCTCTGGAGATCACCCCACAACTCAGATCCCAAATACATTTACACAGCCTCTTCAGATGTTTTGCTTTCAATAAAGGTAAATAACCTATATACAGTTTACACTGCACAACTGGTGCCATAACAGATAAACACAATAACCAACATTTATAACAGAATAAACATGTGCTTCCAATGTGTGAAACCAACGCCCACCTAGATGTATGAGTGAGGTAACGTAGCTACTGTGCTCATGAATAGACGAGCCTGACCCTTCACCTATGCATCGGTGGATGTCACAGGGCTGGGACCACCTACAAGCTGGCAGTCCCCACCTTCAACAGGGTGTAGAAAGAGCAGTTGGAAAAATAAACTCCATTAATGCCCGTGAGCCACAGGCACACCCAAAGAAACCCTGGAAAAGCGTAAACCCACTGGTTATGCAAAAGTTAGGGTGGAAGTGAGGAAAAGAAAAAGAATGAATTTCAAAGGGAGGAAATATTTGCAAAATGAGAGTTGGTGGGGAAAGGGAGAGAATCCAGAAAAGGGGAACAGGGTTTAAAAATGGGGGAGATTTCCTTCCTCGCCTCCTCCCTCCCCACCCTTTTAAACAGGAGTTCCCTAATATGGCTTCTAGGCTTTAAATGTATAATTCAGTAAGGAGTCTGTTTAATCTGTAACCTGAAAAAATAAGATTGGTTAGGTGTAAATTAAGTAGTCATCCAGTCTGTAGACTGTGGTTTTCAAGCACGAGTCCGTAAAATTGGAACGTCATCTAGTGGGAACCACAGTAAGTATCTCCGTAAATGAAAAAGAGTTGATGCTGAAGACAGGGGCTTGGGAAATTGAAATTAAATCAAAGTCCTAGTTTATAGACCCCTTGCCAGCACTCATAGTTTTAGAGAATCCAGACGAAGTCCTGCATTGTCAGCAGCAGGTTCGCTGAAACAAGGCAGCCAGCCTCAGCTAAGGAAGAATCCAAAAACAACGCTCCGTGAAACATGGACCACAGTTACTCCAGCTGAATTGTTGTTTATTTAGTGAACACAGTGAAAGCCCTTGTGCCTCGGCCACAAGCCTTCAAGGGCGTGAGAACTGCACTGAGGGTTACTCAACATGAGTGGATGTAACATGCCAGCTAATAAGCTTGGATGTATGTCTCATACTCTAATACAGGCACTGCTGTATGACAGGATGGGTAGACAAGCTTGCCCTGAGTCCCTGTCATCATCACAATACTATGTTACAATTGCAACCCCTGGGATCCCTGTGGGTTTCAGAATAATAGCATATGGCTGCTTAGGTGCCTAAAGGGTACTTATTTTCTCCGTAGCTGTTTTTGTAAGGAACACAGTGTGCAGGGAAAGAGGCGCTTCTGTCCGAGCCTTGCAGGAAGGGTCTGGTAAACGGTTTGTCTAGACAGATCAGGTCCAGAGCTGACAGGATTTGTTGCAGCCCAGAGCTCCAGGAGTGTGAGGTGGTGTTTGAAGTAGTAACTTGACTGGCTTGAAGAGAAGTTGTGGAAGCTGTTCCCTCATGACTCCCTCCCAAGGATTTCTGGCAAAATCATCTGCCTTTGAGCACACTGTGGGAAAATAAGACTTTAAATTCAAATGTAGTAGCAGCCCAGCAGTCTTTTATGCTCCTCCCAGTGGTTAATGGTGACCTAGAAAAGTCATATTTTCAGTACTGTGAGAGTCGAAAGGAATCATAAAACCAAACGGAACAGAGTAAAGTTGTTAACTAAGGTCCACCATGGTGATTGTTAAATGATGTATAAGAGGTTCCACCTCGAACGCTCAACTCGAGTACAGCCAAAGATAAGGAAGTTCTTACTTAATTGTCAAAGCGAGGTCGATCTGAGAGTTGACTTACTCTGCATCTTCAAGCAGTTTTGAAAAGGTCCTTTTGTGGCAGGAATACACAGGTCCAATATTACAAGTGGTCTATTCATGGAGGTGCACCCAGTGTGCGCTGTCTTCTGCTGAATGGGTTTTATTTATGTCCCATAACTCATTTGCCAGCATTTGTTTAAAGCAGCAGTAATCGAAATGGATAAAATTTGACCCCACCTTTTTTCCTCTAACTGATGCCAAATCTCTTCCATTTTATTTTGGTGGTAACATTTTCAGTTTTCATCATCATTTAAGAATTTTATTAAGTTTTAAAATAATTATTGCTCAAGAAAAAGACGGCTGCCTCATTTTGCATAGAAATAATACTGAGGACCCGAGGAGGGTAAGAGTCCAGACAAAATGCAAATGTTCAGTACACAGCATAGGAAGCATCCAGAAAACCCAAATCAACAGTGTTGCCAACATTTTTATAACCATAGCAGAAAATTAGCTTTTTAGAATAACTTTTTCGCTGTAATTGCTGCTTTAAAGTCATTGCCACAGACGGCCAGGTTCAGAATAATGGTTTGTTTCGCTGTCCTGCTCTGCACTGTGCTGCCAGTAGTAGATGCTGTTCCAATGCCTCCATTTCAAGATCCGTGCAGGAGATGTTCAGTTTTCTGAGAGCTGGCGCTGCTTCTCAAGGAATCAATGGTCTGTGTTCCTGAATCTATCTGTATGCGTGACTGAACTGGGTATAACAATTGAATTTTACATATCTAAGTTTCGCTTGTTTAATCACATCTCACACCTTGAGACTTTTTCATTACGTGTATCGGAAAAGTCCTGGTCAAAATAAATATTGTCCGTCTATATTAATGTACCAAGCTGTTTGTAAGATTAGTTGCCTTTTCAGGAATTCCAACACGTGGGCGATTATTGGCCGGGATGGGCTAGCTGATCTTTAGGTTTTTGAAGCAGGAGCGATGCTCTCTTTCAGTGGGTAAGCTGATTTCCTCCAGTATTTTGACAATCGTCCGAGAATGTGTTACAAATTCCTCAATGGTTGCAAAGGATTTTTGGTGTCCTCTGGGACTATGCAGAAATTCTTCTGGCGGGCCCCTGTTTTCTTGGTCCGCCAGCCGGTTATGCAATTCCCTTCATGGGTCAGCAGATATATCAGGGCTTGATCGTGGCAGCCCACCAAGTCAGACATGGTACCCAGTGCTTGCTCTGTCTCTTCAGTTCGATTTTCTTCATGTCAGCTCGGTCAGCCACAGAGGATTCTACTCGATGGTAGCTCTGATATTTTCAAGTTTAGTAAGGATGAGACCCTGATCTGAAGAGATGGTCCCTCTCTTCTCCTCCGTCTGCACTTAGGGTCGGGATTTTGCGCATTCATCAGAAGGTAGGCCCAAGACTGTATCCTCATCCATCACTGCTTTCAGTTTAGCTGTTTGTATGAGATTCTTCCTTGACTGTACATTTGCCATTATAGGTTGTCAAGAGAAGTGTAAATGACAGGTTCTGAAGTGATGATGAGGAATATTTTAGTAAAATTTGTCCGTGGCTCGTGGAGCACCATAGTCAACCACCCATCAATCATGTGACATCACGGAAGTCTTCCCCACCACTTCCTCCCCATTGCTGTAAAGCTGTACATTTGTAAATAGTTACCCCCAGACCCCACCCTTCCTCCCATCTTTCCCCACCCCTCTCTACCCTACATCCCTGCCTGTAAATAGTTGATTGTTGGTTTCTTTTTGTTTACTGATGATGTTTTTATAGTGCTGTTTTCATAATTATCTTTGTTAGTCTGTGTCCTGTGTCTGCTCTTGCCAGCAGGGCTTCACTTGCTGGTGTTCATTGTTCTACCCTCCACCTGTGCAGGTCCAATGGGAGGGACCCACACGTCACCATATCACCTGTATCCCTTGTTAGACGGACACCTGAGTGTTGCAGGTGTCCACTGGGACTGGTTGCCATTTGTGCCCATGGGCCAGCAATGAGGTCTTTCCCTGGACTGTCACTGGCATCGTTCATCCAGACACTGTACTGTACCAAACACACTGTGCCCTATCCCTTCTGGACGGTCCACCTGATCACCAGCAGAGCCACCATGCAATGCTGCCTACCTGGATGTGCTTTGCTGTGCTGTCTCCTGTGCTTGTGACTTTGTGTACCTCCAGACATACCCCATCTGGTCACATATGTGTCAGCATGTGGCATGCCTAGCCATGTATGTTGGACACTGCTGTGGCCCCATGTTGCCCTCCAGTGCTATGCAGCCTTATGCCACTGTCCTTTGCTTGGCCTGCAGCCTTGTGCCACTGTACTGTCCTATTCTGCAACCCGGGCAGCTGGTAGCGTTGCGCGATACAGTGCCATTAGCCCCTTCCTTTGCGCCACATTCACTATGTGTTTAGTGCTGGTGCTAAACCTTTGTGAATGGGACTGCCTCTTTTCGCAATTAAAGTCTGTTGCTAATCCATTTTTGTGCGGGCACAATTCTTTGTGAATCCTGCCCCAAGATTCTCAGGGCACTCCATTTTCAAACTTCTGGACAGAACTTGGAAGCTTTAGTTTAATAACGCTGCACTGAAAATGTTCTGTTTTAAATAAAGGTATTTAACATTCAGTTACTGTATCTTATTGTTACAGATATCATTATTTACACAAGGAATATAAATAAATGCGGCATTGCAACTACTGTCACTTACATGCTTTACTAATATGTCATCTCAGTATACTCTTCATCTCTGATCTTGCCTTCTCTGCTTTCTTCTTGTACTGCAGAATTGGCTAGAATCAATGCAATACAAATTTCTACTTGTGTGTGGAGAAAGTTGTTCCATGTGAATTTAAAGTACATATCCTGTAACACAAAATATTCATTTTAAAATTAAAATTAGACACCTCAGCATTACTCATTTTAAAAACTAAAATTAGACTCCTCAGCACAAAATCAATGGTTAAAGGTACATGCATGCACACATAAGAGTGCAAGCACACATGTGCGTGTACCTTCCTATCGATAATATATAAGATAGATTAGTTATTACACCAATTACTTATGAAATAAAACCAAATACCCTAGCAATTAAATCTTACACCACAGCAATGAAACAAATAACATTTTAAATACTCACTAACCCAAATACCACATAATTAACATTAACAAATTACCATTCAATCAACAAATTAAAGCCAATTATAAATGAAATAAAAATATTTCTGCACTGCAAACTTTGTCAATCATACTCAAGTATTATATAAAACAAAACATTATGAAACTGCTCTGTACTTGTAAAATAATACCATCTCTGGGAGCTAATGAGGTCATAATGCCATTATGCTTTGGCTTGCCACCTCATTAACCCTTCAATTACATTATTTCTTGTACCTCTTTCCTAGCACTGATTCTATGTACATACATAAATATATATTTTTCTGTATGTACAGTACTTTGCTCCTCCTTGGAGTGGGCAAGCAACTCGGCGCCTCCCTTGGAGGACTCTTCTCTCCTTCCAAGCATCTCCTGCACCCATCCTGCCAAGCCATCCCCCACAGGTTACCCTCCATGACAGAGTTGATGGCGAGGCACCTCCCACACCCATGGAAGCCAACATCGAGATCGCCGGGGGTGAGGAGGCAGCCATCATGGAGCCTGCCAGCTCTGTCCTTTTCCTCTAATTTTTCTTCCTGAACTCACGCACGTGCAATTGGCAGGGTGACTGTCTCCACCTCTGCAGAGGTCTTACACCCTGTATGTGGGTCCACCCCTCTTCTAAGCATCACGCCTGTGCTGACCCCAGCTTCGCTGGGCGTCAGTTACAACACAATGCTTGTCCCCCAACCCGGGAAGGAGGCTGTTGGTGGATGCTTGATCCTTCCTAGCCCTGGCTGACCCCTGAGCTGACCCGAGCCCATTCCCGAACCCGAGTCGGCGGTGTGGCGTCCAGCTTCTCAACCCTCAGCGCCACTTATTTGCTTTTTAAGAATACAAATTAATTACAAACATTAAGATGTTACAGGGTTTATGGACAATGCAAAAAGTGGGAAAATACAAAGATAGGGTTGTTGAGACGGTAATCTTAACTGTGCCTGCTCTCTGCAAGCAAGACAGAAGTTCTATTAGGCTTACCATAATTTCTTTTCTGTTCCAACGCTGTCACTTGGTTAATTATTTGCAGATGGGTTACACATATTGACCCACTAGGGCCTACAGACTCAAAAGGCGTGACACAACCATAGAACCTCAGGCTCCACCCCATTTCCAACTCAGCTTCTTCAGTCAAAATGTTTCAGAGCTGTACAGCAACATAACTATGCCTGGGTTAAGTTATATAGCCCTTAGAGATGTAGAAACTCACATTGCCACCTTACAGGAATATGTAAATTGGTGTCTGAATTATTCATACTATCACCAACTTCTACAATATTACATGAGCAGTAAGAATGACAGGGGATCATTAAGGCGATACAAATGTACACTTCAAGTGTGTTGTTATGCACATGGCACAGCACAGTGACGTTAAATGCACCTGAGAAGTATGATTATATCCCTAAAATGAAACACATTCAACTGTCTTACTGCATTTATAAAATAGCATTTAAAACTCACTTAAAATTAAGTAAAACAAATTATTTTAAAAGATAAAACAGGACTTTTCATTGAAATATGCTTTCATTTTATTTATTTTTAAATTTCTTTTATCCACATACATCCCTACCGAGCTGCTCCATCAGGAGTCGCCAATGAAACCCATCCCTGCCACCGTCTTACTTGCTGTTCAGGTCCATCCATCCTGCCGCAGACTGCGGGGAGGCGGTGGGGGCAAGACACCCTGTACCTTAGTGTCTTGTCAGGTCCCCAAGACAGTGGCAGCGCCAGCACATCAGGACTGGGCTCGGCTCCATCTTCCCAGCTCAGAGGGTGATTTTCCCTTTCCTGTGCAGATGCTGCGTGCCCAAATGTCAAGCGTGATGCGTCCGCTCCACTGGTGCAACCCCTGGAGCTGACAGAGCCACAGACCTTCACCTCTGACCAATCAAACCCCTAAGGTGCCGGCATGCCCCAGCCTCCACCAGGGGTCAGCACACGCCAGGTTCAAACTCATCCCTCCCCGGAGAAGGCGAGCTGTCATGGACGCCCAGCCTATCTCCCCAGCCGTCAAAGTCCACTCCCGGGTCGCCGGCATGGTGTGAGGTGTGGCGTCCCAGCGCCCAACCCATAGCGCCACTGTGCCGGACTCATGCTTCCATTTATAACTTTGAAGGCAAAAACCAGTTCACATTCTGGTAATGGAGGGAATTGCTGAAAACAATAACAGATAATTAAAACCAAGTGTACCACACTTAAAATATGTGACCTTTGTCTTTTCATGTTAAACCAATACAGGTATTTTAATGGAAATGTGTACATAAAGGGTGGGATCATCTATGTCTCTTGAAAATACCCCTATATATTGCATGTATGAGCTTTTATGAATTTCAGCATTTAAGCAGTTTGGATCTGCCCATGTGATTTTGCCCTTTCTGCCATTTGTTTATACTAAACAGAAGAAAGGGTGGGGTTAAACCTTGGGTAAGGGAGGGTAGAGGACTGAAGGACACAAGGAATGAGGAAATTAAAAGGTAAGAGGAAAGTAAGGGGTGTCAGGAAAAGTAGCCAGCAATGAGAGGGAGAAGCAGGGTAGTGGAAGGAAGGTGTAGAGTGCCAGGTGCGCCAATGCAACGGTCTTGAAAACAAAATTCCAGGCCTGGAAGCCATCATGGCAGAGGCTAACCTGGATTTCGTGGCAATTATGTTGTCATGAGACACTGAGCACCACAAATGGGACATGGCTATGTCAAGCTACTCTATATTCAGGATAAAGAGGGTGGGAAGAGGGTTTATTTTATATGAGAGAGAATCAAGGTCATGAAGGTGCTGGGCACCAGGAGGAAAAGGAAGGGCTCGAGATGCTGTAGGTCATCCTGAAGACAGGCTCCAGGTTTGCAGTCCACACTTGGTGGTGAAAAAGCCTCAGCACAGGAAAGGAGTTGAATACTGCGCTGGACAAACCATCATCAGGATGGCTATTACGGGAGGTGCTGCTGGCTGGTGACTTCAGTCAGCCAGATGTGGAGTGAAACCTTCCAACTGCAGCTTCTGGAAGGAGATGGGTCATCCTTTACTCCCTACAAGAGGCTCTTCAGGAAGCTAGTCAAAGAACCCACTAGGGACGGGGCAGTGCTGGACCTGGTGCTTATTAACAAGGACAGCACTGCAGACATCACGGGCAATCCTCCGGTACCCATGATTACTGTACAGCGTGGTTTAACATTAACACAGAAGCGGAGGCTAGTCACCCAAAGATGGGGTCCTGGACTTTAGGAGGTGGATGTTAAAGAAATGTGTGACTGTCTCAGAAACTGATTTGAAGTGTGGGATTGGTAGGGATGGGTGAGGCACAGTGGCAACAATAAGGGAGGTATAACAAAAGAAACTGACCTCTACCTGAAGGAAGTGAGTAAAGGCAGAAGGAAAAAAAAGAAAACCTTATGGTCCTCTAAAAAGTGGCAACGGTAATAAGGGAAAAAGGGTGGCATACAGAAGTATTGGGGAAACAGAGGAGCAGGACAGGAAGGTATAGCTAACAAAGAAGAGGGAAGCAAGCAATGCGTTGATGGGAGCAAAGATGCAGACAGAGGACAGAATCAACAAAGGGGTAGCAAATAAGTATAAGTCAGACCTTTACTGATTTCTTAAGAACTGTTGCCCTTGATGTGCCTCAGCATTAGACAAAATGGTCTCTTGGACATTTATTTGAAGGTTTTGGTCCTCCAGTGGTCATACCCTGGACCAGAACCACGATCAACACAGCACCCAGCCTGCCTGTCAGGCTGTTATTGAGTGGTCAGAAGGAGTTGCTCTGGTGGAGCTAATGAAGAGCCTGTCAACAGAGTCTGAGTGTTATCCTACCACTGAAATGACCAGTGTACTGATCTTGAGGCCATACTGGGTACAGTACTGTGACAATGACGAATGATACAGAAGGAATAACTAAAGAGGTCTCATGTAGTCTAGTCCAAGTAACCATCACTGTGGTAGCTGGCATTAAAGCCTCACCTCCCCATGGAACCTCCCAAACCTCCAGACAGAGGTCAGACCTACTCCATCTGCCGTCCCCCATGCCTACCCTCCCTGGGAGGCCACCGGGAGGTTCCCCAATGAACACTATAGGTGGGCCCCAGCTTACCCCCGCCGGGGCCATATGGAGTAGGATCCCCTGGAGGATGTCGAAGGCAGTGGAGACAGCAGTGGAGAAGGTCATCATACCGGAGGGCCAGCACTTTGTTCATTTCAATGCTTACCTGGGGTGGGGACATGCAATGCTGTCCTGTGTCCGCCCGCCCCCCTAAAGTGACAGCACTGGCATGGTGGTGCCCCAGCCTCCACCAGGGGTCCACGGTGTGGAGACACTCTACTCCCTTCCCCAAGAAAGGAGAGCAGTCCCTATGATGCTTAATCCCCCAGCCAGCCAGCCTCCAACATACAGAGTCCCTCTTGCCAGTGTCAGTCCAGTGCCATGGAGGCTGAGTATTGGAGATCCCTACCTACTGCGACACCAGCGACCTGTGTTAGGGGGCGAGCATGGGGTGCCAGGAGTCAGGAGCCTAGAGGATTCAGCATCTTGGACTGACCCTTCTCTCCAGGGAGGTGTGGCCAGCGTCTCAACCCATGACTTGAGGGATGGGGCTGCGGCTGTGCAGGATATGCATCTATGCTTACGTGCTGGTGCAGCTGCATGGTGGAGGTCAGGAAAATGGAAGACAGGCTGTGTGAAGCCCTGTCCATGTCTCCATGGTCTGCTCTACTGCTTGGTCTGAGGAAAAATTTCATGATGTGTCATCAAAGGAGGGAGGACAGACAATCCCTCGGCCCCGCGGGGAATCCATAGTGAACAAAATCCTCCTACCTCCCAACTGGAGGAAGGTAGGAGACAGTCACAGCACACAGGGACAGGGCTGAAGAGCCATCCTCTATGCCACAGGAGTATAAAACAAGTTACTACCTGCAACTGTAGTTCTAGGAGTGGTATATGGTGTTCATCCACACTTCTAGCAGAATTCCTTTCCCTTTAAGAGTTGCAGGAAGGTCTTCCAGCTGGCTCCTCCTTCCCACCCAGGGTGGCATCCTCCTTGGAATTGCCGTGACATCAAATCTGACCTGCTGGAAACCAGACCAGTGTGCCACTTGCCAGGGAGGTCAGGTGGGTTGTGTGCATATACACTATATACCACTCCTAGAACTACAGTTACAGGAGAGTAACTTGTTTTTCGGGGCATCTATATGGTGTACTATCCACACTTCTGGTAGACTCTAACAGTTCTCTGGGAGAAAGGAAAAGGTGCACCCCCTATTTAGGGAAGAGAGTTTGGAAAACCGAGGACCCAAAACCAGCATCCGCTGTGACTCAAGGTCGATGTGATAATGGGAGATGAAGGTGTGTGCTGACTTCCAGGTAGCAGCCCTGAAGATCTCCTGGATAGGGATGTCCCTGGAAGCAGCCACCAAGGCAGCAGTATGTCTAATGAAATGAGCCCTACGTCCTAAGGGAGGCTCCTACCAGTCAACCTATAGCAGTTAGATGTAGAATACAATCCACCTGCCAATCAGCAGCTTTGTTGCCAGGTGCAGCTTCAGCATGGGGACAAACAAGTGGTGAACCTCTCCTGAACTCCAGCCCTGCGCTCCTTATATTAGGCAAGTGCTCCCCACAGGTCCAGAATATGGAGCCTGTTCAGTCCTTCGAGGTGTGGCTGGTGACATACACCGAGAGATTGATGAGCTGTTGGGTGAAACTCTAAGACAACCTTCAGGAGGAACTTCGGATTGGGGCAAGGACAACGTTGTCCTTGTGGAAGACCACGTAGGGGTCTCCACTGAGACTGCCTGAAGCTTACTTATCTTTCTGGCATATGTAATGGCCACCAAGAAGGCGGTCTTCCACAACAGGCGAGACATCTCATAACTGTGCACTGGTTCAAATGGCCTGCCCATGAGCATCGCCAACACCAGCAACAAGTCCCAAGTTGGTGGTGGTGAGTCACGCACAGGAGGAAATGCGGTCAAGACTCTTAAGCCCTAACCACCTTCTCTTGCACCACTGTTGGCATACCAGACCGTGGTACTATGCAGAGATGCCTGCCAGGTGCACTTGAGGATCATCGACTCAAGGCCCAACTGAAAGAAGGACCACAAGTAGTCGAGGATGCTAACACGAGGACATGACTGGGGGATCACGCCCTTGCCTGGCACCAAATGTAGTATTCTCTTCCATCTGAAGACAGAGCAGTGATGAGTTGGCGCCTTCCAAGAGGCCTCCAATATGGAGGACACCATCGAGAGACCCAGAGCCTGGAACTCAAGCGCTCAGGAACCAGGGTGTCTGGTGCAGGGACTGAAGGTCCGGGTGAGGACCTTCCCTCACAGCATAACAGCAGGTCGGGTATAGTGACAGATGCAACAGAGGCCTGCTGCAGAGGCTGAGGAGAGCAGGATACAAGAACTGGCGTGGCCATTCTGGAGCCACCAGGAACATCCATGCCTTGTCCCTCCGAGCTTGGATCAGAGGAAAGGCATAAAGGAGGCCGGGGTCTGGGGTCCTCATCAAGGCATCCCCTGCAGTGTTAGCTGCTGATGGGGCGGGCACAAAACAGCCTCAGCTTAGCATGCTCCCAGGAGGCAGCCAGGTCCACCTGAGGTGCCCACTGGGAGAACAGACTGTCCCAGTCTCCAGGTAGAAGGTCACCTCGGGGCCAGTGACCATCACATGGTATGGTTCAATTTGGCCACTAGAACTAAATCAACCCATTCCAAAGCAAAAATATGAGACTTCAGAGGAGCTGACTCTGATAAGATGGCCAACAGAGTTAAGCTAGCCCTGGCAAAGAAATACAGGTGAGGGGTACAGGGAAAGTGGGCAAGCACTAAAGATGCAATACTTGAGCAACATCTCATTGTGTTAGAAAAGGAAGTGCAAAATAAGAAGGAAACCACCTTGGTTCTGAAAAACAGTAGCAGAAAAGGTCACAGCCAAAAGGCTGGCCTTCAGAAATATAAACAGCGAAGCAGGATGAAGATAGGAGGCATACCAAACTTCCTAGGGAAGCAGAGAGAAGGCAGTAAGGCAGGCAAAGGCCCAAACCGAGAAAGCTGGCACAAACAGTAAAAGAAGGTGACAAGACTTTCTATAGCTACATTAATGAAATGAGAAAGTCCAGAGGGTATTACTAAGATCAAAAGGGATAAGGGGCATGTGAGGGAGGACCATGTAAAAGCATCTATCCTGAATAGATGCTTCTGCTCAATTACTGAAGAGAAGGTAGAGGCAGGGCCCACAGCTCAGCACCATGGACACAGGGGAAGGGAGGTGTGCACTAGTTCCTTCACAAAGAAAGGGTCCTACAAGAGCTCGATAAGCTCAGGGTGGACAAGGCAAAGGGACCGGATGGCATACATCCCAGGGTACTAAAGGAGCTAAGGGTGGAACTAGCAGAGCCATTATCAGAACTGTTTAGTGAGTCTCTGAACACAGAAGAGGCCCCAGAAGACTGGAGAAGGGTTCATGTGATCCCGCTCCACAAGTGTGTAGCAGGGAGGAGGCAGGGAACTACAGACCAGTCAGTCTTACCTCAGTAGTCGCAAGAATTGGAGGCACTCCTTAAGGAAAGGACAGTGCACATCTGGAATCCAGAGGAGCACAGGATCCAAGACAGCATGGGTTTACAAAGGAAGGTCCTGTCAAACTAATCTCATAGATTTCTTTGACTGGGTAACCAGAGTGGTGGACCAGGGGAGCAGCTGATGTAGCCTACCTTGACTTCAGCAAAGCTTCGATACTGTTCCACATAGAAGACTGATTAATAAGCTGGGAAGGCTGGGGTGGGTCAGAAGTTGGTCAACTTGGTGGCAAACTGGTTGATGGGCAGAAAACAGAGTGGTGGTAAATGGTATACAGTGAGAAGAGATGCAAGTCACAAGTGGGGTACCTCAGGGATCAATCTTGGGGACAGTCCTCTTCAATATCTTCATCAGTGAAATTGCAGATAGACTGGAGGGTAAGGTCTGTCTGTTTGCATATGACACCAAGATTTGCAACAGAGTAGATGATCCAGATGGGGAGGCAGAATGAGAAGAGATCTGGATAAACTAGCAAAATGGTCAGAAGAGTGGCAACTGGACTTTGTGTAAAGTGCAAGATCACCTGGCCAGTGGTGCAAAGGGCTGAGGTGCTGGACGTCTCACCTCGTAGCACGCTGGTGACCCGGGTTCAGGAGGCGAGCCAGGGGCATCGGAGTCGGCACAGGGAAGGCATCCTCGCTCACAGCTGCCCCCTGGTGGAGGCCAGGCTGCGCAAGCAAGGGTGCCGTGTTAGCCAATGGGGTGGGTAGGAGGAGGGCCGCTACTGGGGCTGCAAGATGCATGCCTGCCTCCACACTCATGCGTCCTTCTCCTGTGGTCCCCGGGTAACTGGGAAAAAACAGCAGTGGTAGGATGGTGACCAGCTCTCCATGACACCGCTCCCAGACAGGCGTAAGGTAAGCCCAGTAATTCTGGGGACAGAGCTGGGGAATCGGTCAGATGGGGACTGCACGGTACAGAGAAATAAGGATGCAATAAAAAAAAAACTGCAAGATCATGCACACAGGGAAGAGAAACCCAGAAGCCACCTATAGGCTGGGAAGGAGTTGCTGGCAGTCACAATGGAAGAAAGAGACTTGGGCGTCATCATCACCGATGAACTGAGCTCATCCAAGCAGACCACTAAAGCAGTAGGTAAGGCTAGAGGGATGTTGGGGTGTATTAGTAGGAGTATCACAAGACAGAAGAGGAGGTAATGGTCCCTCTTTACAAGACACTAGTTAGGTCTCATCTGGAGTACTCGTGCAGTACTGGAGCCACACCTTCACAAGGACATTAACAAACTGAGGCAGTCAAGAAGGTCAGCCAAATGGTTCAGGGACTGCATCAGAAACATCTGAGGACAGATTAGCAGACTCAATATGTATACCCTAGAGCAAAGGAGGAGAGAGGTGATATAGAAACACAGAATTTGGCGGCAGATAAGGACCACTTGGCCCCCCAAGTCTGCCCATTTCCCTACCTAATGGATAAGCTGCAGATCCTAGTTAACCAGCAGCCTACTTCTTTCTACCCCCACCCCTAGAATTGCTTTATTACTGTCCCATGCATGCTTGAATTCAACCACTGTTTCTGACTCCACAACCTCCTCCGGAGGCCGTCCCATGCATCCACAACCCTCTCTGTGAAAAAATACTTGCCTACATTACCTCTGAACCCCCTCCATCTTTAAATTGTGCCCCTGTTCTTGCACACCTCTCTTTTGAAAGATGCTCTTGGACTTTGTTGATTCCTTGAGGTACTTGAAAGTTTCTATCATGTCCCCTCTCCCTCCTTTCCTTGGGGTTATACATATTAGCTCCTTTAGTCTCTCTTCATGTGTCTTCCAGTGCAGACCCTGCACCATTTTAGTGCCCTCTTCTGGACAGCTTCCATCATGTCTATGTCCTTGCAGAGACTGGGTCTCTAGAACTGCACGCAGTACTCCAGATGGGGTCTCACCAGCTGTCTGTACAGAGGATAACTTCCTGTTTTCTACTGGTGATGCCTCTCCCTATGCAGGGTTTTATTTAACTCTAAAAACTGATTAGCATTTTGCTCATAAAAGTGCTAAAACATTGTGAAAATGCACAACTTGCCTCACACGTGTTTAACAACCATAACACTTCTAGAAGACCTATATAAATGCTTTCTTTACAGTTAGTATTGTCCCAAGAAAAAACTGCTAATCAATTATTTGAAACCCTGCTATGCATCCCAGTATCCCCAGCCCTCTTTACTGCCCTCTCACATTGCTTGCCCACCTTTAAGTCATCTGATAGGACTACCCCAGGTCCCTTTCCAGTTTTTGTTGTTGTCAGTATCTCACCCCCATTGTGTACTCTTCCCTGGGTTTTGTTTCCCAGGTGCATTACCTTGCACTTCTTAGCACTGAATCAAGCTGCCATACATTTGACCATTCCTCTAACTTGCCAAGTCCTTCTCATCCTTTCCACCCCACCTTGTGCATCAACTCTGTTGCAGATCTTTGTGTCATCTGCAAAGAGACATATTTTCCTTCAGTCTTTCTGCAATGTCCTTATAAAGACATTGAAGAGGGACGGCCTAATACTGAACCCTGCAGTACCCACTAGTAACCCCCTTTCTTCAGAGTGGACTCCATTTACTATTACCTTCTGTATCCTATTCTCCAGCCAATTCTTTACCCAGGCTATCATCTTGGGACCCACTCCCAGGCTGGCTAACTTGTATATTAATCTTTTGTGGGACTGTGTCAAATGCCTTGCTAAAGTCTAGGTAGGCCATGTCCACAGCCCCTCCCTGATCTACTACTTTGGCCACCCAGTCAAAGAAATCTATCAGATTAGTCTGGCATGACCTTCCTGCTGTGAATCCATGCTGCCTTGGGTCCTGTGCCCCTCTGGCCTCTAGATACTAGGCTATTCTTTCCTTCAGAAGTGATTCCATAATTTTCCCTATCACTGAGGTTAAACTAACAGGTCTGTAGTTTACGTTCTTCTGCCCTGATCCCACTTTTGTGAAGGGAATCACATCTGCCCTCCTCCAGTCCTCAGGTACCACCCCATCCTCCCATGATTTGTTAAAGAGGGTACTCAGGGGTGTCACTAGTACTACCCTTAGTTCTTTTAGAATTCTGGGATGAATCCCATCAGGCCCCATTGCTTTGTCCACCTTCCGTTTTAAGAGTTCTTTCAGAACCCTTTCTTCTGTAAATGGGCTGGTATCAACTTCTGTATCCAGTGTGTTTCTATAGTTTGTTTTAGGTACCTCCCTCTTCATTTGTAAATACTAAGCAAAATATTTGTTTACTATCTCTGCCTTTTCACAGTCACCCTCTTCCCACACCCTCCCTTTATTAAGCCTCACTATCACTCCATTGGTCTTCCTTCGCTCCCTGATGTCGTAAAAAGGTTTTATCGCCCTTCTTAACTGAGTTGGTCATCCTTTCCTCGTTCAGGCCTTTGCTGTTCTAACTGCCTTCCCAGCTTCCTTTTGCTTTAATTGATACAATTCTCTGTCCTGCTCCTTCTGTGATTCCTTGTACTTTCTGAATGCTTTCTTTTCTCTTGAACCTCCACTGCCACCTCCTTTGAGAACCACAGTGGTTTCTTACATCATTTTGTTTTGTTTATTTGCTTCACACAAGGCTTGTTACCTCTGTGATGGCAGTTTTATTATTCCCATTGTTCTTCCACCCCTCCGTCTTGCCCATTTACTAGTGCATTCCTTGAGGCACTCACCCCATTTTAGTAAAGTCAGCCCTCCTGAAGTCCAGTACTTTTGCTTTCTATGGCTTTACTCTATTACTGTGTTTATTGTGAACCATACTGTTCGATAGTCGCTAGTTCCCAGATGGCTACCCACTTCTACATCTGTGATCCTCTCTCCATCTCCATTTGAGAGAACCAGGTCTAAGATTGCCCTCTCGAGTGGGTTCCAATACTAGTTGTCTAAGGCATGCCCCTGTAGGGCATCTAGAATAATCCCACCCATAGAAGTGGCTGCTGCAACTGCACTCCAGTTAACATCTGGCATATTCAGATCACCCATCAGCAATATCTCACTTTTTCTGCCATTCTAAGTATACTTTCTATAATTTCCTTGTCCATTTCCTCCCCTGAGCGGGGGTCTGTATACAACCCTGTTGGATTGTGGTGCCATTGCCTGTCTCCAAATTGACTCACAGTGCTTCTTCTCCTCCCTGTTTACCCTTTTGTTCTGTTGCTTTGATTCCTTCCCTTATGCAGAGAGCTACTCCTCCTCCTCCTCTTTTACCCTCCTTGTCCCTCCTGTAGATAGTGTATCCTGGTATGTTTATGTCCCAGTCATGGTTCTATGTGTACCATGTTTCTGTGACTGCCATGATATCAGATGTTCCTCCTCCATCAAGGCCTCTAATTCAGGAAGCTTGTTACCCACACTACGGGCACTGGTACCCATTGCTCTCCATTTCTTGATAGCTTTACCTTCTTAGCAGCATCCGCACTGACCTTTCTACCTTGGTCTTTTCTCATTTAGTACCCTGTTTTGTAGGGAGGCTGGGATTTTCCTGCTGCTTATCAGTGCCTCCCCTTGACTAGTTTAAAGCTTGCCAATGAAGCATTTAAACCGACTGCCCAAAGACTTGTTCCTTCCTGGACAGATGCAGACCATCCTGCCAGTACAGGCTGGTGTCCCTCCAGGTGGAACCCCAGTCCCCAATGAAGCCAAAACCCTGTGCTCACACCATTTTTCAACCATTCGTTTAACTGCATGGTGCAAAGTACCCTCGCCTCACCCATGCCACTGACAGGCAGCACCTCTGAGAAGGATACTGTGTGTGCTACTTGTCTTAGGCCCCTCCCCAACTCTACAAGTCCTTCTGCACTGCTCTAATCTCATGATAAGCCAAGTCATTTGCCCCTAGGTGGACAGTGACATCCAGCTCAGACTCCCGTGCAACTGTTCTCGTGATCCTAAGGATCGCTTCCTGTCCCTCAAGCCACGGCACCAGGCAGGCACCTTACTTCAGTTTCCTGCTCCTCCCAGTTCTATCCCTAATAATTGAGTCCCCACCAGGAGCTGCTTCATTTCCTGTGGTGTCCTCTGCCTCCTTCCTGAGGGCCTCCCTTGTGACAGTTGTCGGCAACCTCCTTAGTCTCCTCTGCAGGTGCATCCATAGGGAACTATGCTCCCCCAGAATGGTGTATGGATTGTGGAGTTGAGCAACTGACAGGGTGTGCCTCTGTTCCTACCCTTATCCTCCTAGGCCCACTGTGGTCCAACTGCTGTGCTTTCACAACCTCTGAGGTGGTGGTGGCTCTGGTGCTCCTTAGATGGGGAGGTTCCCTTACTACTGTCCAGTGCAGCCTGGGGAAGGTTCCTTACTACTGTCCAGTGTGACCTGAAGACAGGCAACTTCCACCCTCAGGGCAGAGAGTTGTCAGCAAATAGGGCAGCATCTCAACCTCCAGAAAGACTCGGAAGATGATCGAAACATTCAAACACCTTAAGGGCATTAGCAAGATGAAAGAGTCTAACATGTTTTAGTGTAACAAAAATAGCAGGACAAGAGGAGGCCGATTAGGGGTAATGTAAAGAAGTTCTTTTCACAGAAAGGGTGGTGGATGCATGGAACAGCCTACCTCCGGAAGTGATGGATATGAATATGAATACAGTGCAGGGCTTCAAACAGGCATGGGATAGGCATAAAGGAGCAATACAGATGACTATGACTAGATTGGCCATTGACAGAGCAAAGGCGATGGCACATTCATAATGCGGAAAAATAAATGGGTAGACTGGATGGGCCTTGCAGTCCTTATCTGCCGCAACTTCTGTGTTTCTATGTCCCATTACCTCCTGATGAAGGGACTACTAGTGAGGCAGCTGTGCCCACATGGCTGGGGGCATCCGTCAGCCGACGGACACTCCGGCACCCTGAATGGTTGTCAGGTTGGCCATGAGACTGAATACAAGGGTCCAGAGGTGGAGAGCCTCCCTGCACAGAGGCAGGAGTGCGTGCCGCCCTGTTTGTTGAGGTAGTACATGGTTGTCATGTTGTCCTTCTGGACCTGGATGACGTGACTCGGAGATATGGAGTAAAGGCTGTCACAGCCAGGCGAACAACTGGAAGCTCCAGCAGGTTGATATGACATCGAGTTCCTCGGGTAACAGAGGCTATGGACCATGTGTTCCCAGGTGGGCACACCAGCCCATCACGGAGCCGTCGTCATGGGAGTGACCACTGGCTCAGGGGCAGACAAACAGGACTCCTTCCTGAAGATGTTACAGGATCAATCACCAATGGATGGCATCCCACATCTGCTGGATCACCATGACCGGCTGGTCCAGGTGTCCCTGACAGTGAAACCACTGATGGGCCAGCGCACTGCAGGGAGCACCTTCACGGTGGGCCCAGCGGACCATGCTGGTGCAAGCTACCATGAAGCCCAGGAGTCACAGGAAGTCCCTGGCAGAGGCGCAACTGCCCAACTTGAAAGATCGGGCAAAGTAGGAAAGATCCTCTGCACTGTCTGCCGGGGCCAGGCTCGGGCATGGCAAGAGTTCGCTCTACCCCAATGAAGTGAATCACCTGCAAGGAGAGAGTTCTGACTTGGCCTCGCTGACCAGGAGGCCAAGGTGAAAGCAAGTCTGGAGGCCAAGACACACTGGACTGCTCCACCTCCAAACTGGAGGCCATGCAATCAGCCAGTCATCCAGGTATGAGTACACCTGGACCCCTCAGCACCTCAGGAAGCCTGCCACAACTGCTATGCATTTGTTGAACACCCTGGGAGTTGAGGGAGGCCAAGGTATTACCTGGTCCTTGACCTCTGTTTCAGATGACCCGATACCATCCTAGACAAATGTTTTCATGTTTTCAACAGTGTCTGTGACAAATTCACGCTCAAAAAAAATCAGGGTCAGGGGACATGTAAATGAAATGGAAATTACGTATTACCGTAATTATTGATCTTCTTGGACAGTCTCAATCACTCATTCTCACTAGTGGGATAGCGCCAGGCGCTGGGACAGCGGAGGAGCCTAAAATTTTCAGAGCAGTGGCGCGCGAGACAGGACCACGCATGCGCGACACCACAACACATGCTCGTGCCTGTGTAGGCTATCTCAGCGTCGACCCTCCAACCGCCTCAGTACCTTTTTGACCGAGGAGGTGCAGCGTAACTAATGAGAATAACTCATCCCAGTTTCTGGGCCTGAGAGGCCCAGATGGCCTTTGCAAGAAAGGTCAAAGAATAATGTCCTCACAGTCTGAACCATAGGACCATTAAGACCATGAAACAAATGAGTGAACCCAGGGGATGGTGGTGGGCATGTGAATTAGTGATGGAGACTGTCCAGAAGATTAATAATTCGGTAGTACGTGAATTTCCATATCTTCCTGGACTAAGTCTCCATCACTCATTCACACTAGTGGAGAGTACCGAGCTAAAACCAACAACCCTGAGTAGGGGTGGTAGGAGATAGGGTTCACTCAGAAAGGACAGCCAAAGGACTCTCCTGCTAATAAAAGAGCTGTCTTGTAAAGAGCAACTAGAACATAGTGCCTACAAGATAAGGCGCTCGAGGTTGTAACTCACCACTTTGCAGGCGACTGCAATGGACACAAATGAAAGTCTGCCAGGAAGCCGCAACCACTCTAGGACAGTGGCAAGAACCTGGCTTCACAATTTGGTCTAGGACCAAAATTAAATAGTGTCAAAGACATGTACTAATGTAACATAAAGGGACCTCAGGAACTGAAACTGTCGGAGGTAAAGTCTACTGGTTCAGGGTAGACCAGAAAGTGGAGATGGAAACCCCCACTATCAAGTATGGCTGACCTGTAAACAACAGGTCCAGGAGCACTTGAACCCCTTACTTGGTAAGCAAGGGGTCCAGGTGGGGTTAGCCCATCAAGGAGAATGGTCTCCACTTAGTCACAGGAACCTTCCGACAGAAGGCCAAGCATGACTTAGAAGCCTCTCTTGGTGGTCTAGTAGACCAGATCCTACCACTGCATATTCCAAAGGAATCATCCTGCCCTGTGTGTACAACTGCAGTAGCAATCTCTGAATTCAGGAAAGAAAGGAAAAAGTGTACAGGAGGATGTGTCCACTGCGGAAAAAACATTCGAAAGAAAAAAAACAGGGGCTGGATTTCTAAGGCAAATAGAGGCAGATGTGTGTCGAGGAGGGACACAGCAGGACCAAGTTAAGGCTAACCCATTTGTTGAAGTGACTGAAAGAGACTCAATGCGGTGAGGCACTACCCACTCTGGCCTCCCTGAAGGGAGTAGTAAAGGATTCTAGTTTGTTTGCTGAAAACAAACATCATAACTCCATCATGCACTTGAAGAGGATAGCCGTGAGTGACTGGCATGGACCAGTGCGTAAGAACCGAAAGTGTGAATATTTGAGAAGCTACCTCAGAAAAAGACCTACCTGACCTTCCGTCAAGAAGGAGAAAATACGCCTGTTAAGTTAAGCAAAAAAGAAGTAGGAACCTGAGTTCCAACTCGGTGGAGAGTACTTCTGCTGCTGCAAGGCTCTGCTCAACAGAGAAAGAAAGCCTGATAAAAGAAAGGGAATTAAAAGACTGGGCAGTCGCCTAGGTCTAGGAAATGTCTCTGAATGAGAAATCTCTCTTAGAGAAAGAGATGACCCATACCACGCTGGGTCGGACTCCCCTAGGGAAGAAGAAGCCAGGTACTCTTTACTGCACTCCCAGGCAGGCGCCTCAGGGGCTGAGGCGAACCTGACCAGATCCAAAAGGGGTTATCAGGTAATTTCAGCTAGGCCTCTGCTGTGATAAAATTTATTTACTTATTTATTTTTTAATCCAAGCCTAACAAGGCTTTCAGGCTGCTATTTCATAAAGATTGTCTTGATACAAAATGACAAAGATGTTCTCCATCTGAGTGCAGAAGGAGCCTGGCGTCCATACTGAAATCATGACTGGACTAATAATCACAGCTGGAGAGATGTTAACCACCTGTGCCAAAGCCACTGAAGGGCAATATCACAAGGGCTATATACCCTTATCAAAGGAGCGGAAGAGACAGTGCGACTCCGACCATTAAATTAGAATGTTCCACAGAGTGTAACTGTCTTGACGATTGAAAAGTCTAGACACAGAAGTGTATGGTCCACAGACGCAGTGTGAAATACTATAGTGGACCCCATTACTGAGGAACTACTGAAAGATTTTCCATCACGGATTCTGATGATAGAGAGGACGGTTCTTCAGTATATAAAATGAGTCGTCCGCTGTATTACTGACCAGAAGGACAGGGAAAGACTCATCTAGATGCACTTCTATTCCCAGAAGGACCTCCAAGAGAGGTCTAGGTCAGAGTCACTAGAGACTCCGCCATCAGGAAGGATGTCGAGGGCTTGGTACCACGTAGGGAGCTGAGAAAGTACTGAGCAGAATGAGATTCCGCTGGCAAGCAGCACAGCAGAGTTACATCAGCAGAAAACCGCTGGATGACACAAGATCCCACATAGACCGCCACTCACTAAGATGTGTGAAAAATAATCCATAGAACAGGAGCTCATTCTCGATAAATATCCCACCACAAGTTCTGTGGAAAGGAGTTCGAAAAGGAAAATGTGTCACTAATTCTGCCATACAGCACCCACTAGCACCCATGCGGCACCAGCATCACTAGTGGCACAGGAGGGCACCAAGCAGTGCTTATGCCAACCTGGGCAATACCTGAGGGGCAGCAGCAGTACCCACAGGCACCCCAGCACCCATGTAGCAATGGCACCCGAGGGCACCCCGACACACACTGTACCATGGGCACCATGTTACCCACGACACCCATGGCAAGAATGGCATCCAAGGGCACCACTGGCACCCATGAGCACCTGTGGTGTCACCCATGGCACCCGTGGGCGCTCACGGCGCCACCCATGGCACCACCACCAGGTGCATGTGCCTCCAGACACCCCCGCACCACTGACTGCGCCAACAACCAACGGCAGCAACAAGAGCAGACCCATGGACAGCACAGAGCGATGGCACCAACCCACTATGCCAACTAAGGCACATGTTAACCAAGGCACTGAGGCTCAGCACCGACCAAGGCACCGAGCCACGGCCCGAGGCACAGCATCGACCAAAGCACCAAGCCACGGCATTGAGGAAAATGCCAGTGAAATCCTGGAGAAGGGAGAAGGAAAAGTGGTGCACATGCCGGCCCCTGCATGGAAAAAAGGAGGGGGGTAGGCGAGGGGTCGACACGATGGCAAAGGGCACCAAGAGGCGCTTTGCCCATCGTGATGCAATCGAACCGGCTCCAATCCCACGGCCCGAGGCCTGGAGGTCCCAAAATCAGGAACAGAGCCAGAAAAACTGGACAGTCAAACCCCTGCTCCACAGGAGTGGACCAGAGGTGAAACTGTGGTCCCATCTGCCTGGATTGGTGATAGTTCAGGTGGATGTTAAAGATCCTATGGCACTTATCGAAAAAAGCGGGAATTTCCTGGTGTCCTGGCCAAACTTCCTTCATTCACTAAAAATACCACCAACAGCTTAATCTGGTTCATGGTCAGTTGGCATCATCTGTATCCCCTCCCGGGTCGTGCCTGAAAATAGGCAGGATTTGTCTAGTGCACTTACCGGTCAACAAAAACTAAATAAATAAAATAAATAAAACTACCCACTGGAGCTCCAACAAGGACAAAGATGGAGCTGGAGTCGAAAAATGTAGCTGTTTGGAGAGGGCCAAGAGGAACCCACCAAAGTCGGTTCAGACCCATCACCCCTCCCGACGAATAATCCTTGTGCAGACGTGCCAGAGGCAACCTCGAGCAGCACCGATTCTTCTTCCCCAAAGAGGAAGAAGAGCTCGAGAGTTAAGTGGACTGGATCCCTGGAACTGCTAGATTTGTACTTTGAGGACTGTGCACCCCTCCCCACCCCCCGTTAATTAAGAGCGGCGGACGGACACAGCCCTCTGCCATAAAAACTTTCAACAGACGTCCTCCTACCATCACCACTACATTTAAGACGACTCTGCTGATGGCAGGAAAGAATTTATTTTCTTCTTCATCATAATCTTTTGGTTACGTAAAATAGAAATTACTACTTAAAATATTAAGCGTTAAAAGCTGCTGTCGTATAGGCGAAAACTTAAGACTCCGGCAGACAAGTGATGTCGACATCAAAGCGTACTTTCGGCCTGGGGAAATGGAACTGAGGCGGTTGGAGGGTCGACACCGAGATAGCCTACACAGGCGCGAGCTAGTCTCGCGGGTGCTGTGCATGCGTGGTCCTGTCTCGCACCGACCCTTCAGAAAATTTTAGCCTCGCTTGGTCCTAGCGCCTCCGGCACTATCCCACTAGTGTGAATGAGTGATGGAGACTTAGTCCAGGAAGACTGGGTCTCACCCGTCATCATCAAATTGATGAGGACTAGGGACAGATCTCGAGTCCATTACACTAAGCACAGGGATCCCGCCTAGCTATCCCTTTATAAAACCCTCAGAAACAAATGAAAATCCACTGTCAGAAGGGCCAAAATTGATTATCTCCAAAATAAACAGCTTGGGTACTAGCAACCCCGTCAACTTTGGGGGACACAACTCCCTATATGGGAAGAAGCAGAATCCATCACACTTATCTAGGGGATAAGCAAACAAACGATCTCTCGAAGTCACAACATCTTCAATTCCTTCTTGAAGACCTCAAAAATATAAATCATCCTCTCTGCCCCCTCACCCACACTTCTCCCTCTGTCTCCAACTCTATAGCAGAGCCAAGCCCAAAATTTTATTTCTGGGCCCTAAATCCTTCGGACACCATTAAGCTTATCCAGAGTAATAACCCAAAACCCAGCAGAGGGAGGACAGTAGTGACTACAAAATCCTTAAATACACCATTATACCACTACGGCCCCCATCACCAACATACTCAACCTCTCACTATGCTCCAGCCATTTCAGGCATGTGAAAACTACCACCATAAAACCTCTTTCAAATCAGGGGCCAGGAATGATGTAGGGAATTACTGACCTATCTCTTTCTCGCTTCTCTCTCCAAAATCATTGAATTCATTTCCAGCTCAATGCTTTCCTCGACTGCCATAACCTTCTCTCTGAAGCACAGCATGGGTTTAGAACTGGTCACAGCACTGAAACAGCCCTTGTCAAGTCCACCAGCGATATCCACAAGGCCAACGACAGAGGCCAGTACACAGGCTCTGTTTTTGTGAGCCTGACCAAGGCTTTTGATCTGGTTGACCATAGCCTTCTCTTGGATTCCCTCCTGGGCTTACAAATATATGCAAATGTTGTTAAATGGATCAGTAGCTACCCCTCCCACAGATCTCAGAAAACAATCATCGATGGTCACTCTTCCACCGACTGCCCAATTAAATATAGTGTACCTCAGGGGTTCATCCCGGCCTGCTCCTGTTCTCCCTTTTCACTAAGAACCTCCCGATATCTGCCACTCCACCAAGATTGTGCTATATCCTGACGATGCTGCCCTTTACCGCAGTGACGACAACATGGACACTCTGTTCGAAATCTGCAAGCAGATTTCAGCAAGCTTCACTCTTGATTTTCTGTCAAAGGTATGGTCCTCAATTCCAAGAAGACCAAGTATATGATCTTCTCTGGCTCAAGAAAAACAATCTCAAGCTTAACCCTCATAGACAATCTTGGAAACTTTATAGAAAAGTGGACAAATTTAAATACCTGGGATTGTTCCTCGACCCGCACCTGACTTTCAATATACATATTACTAACCTCATCAAGAAGATCCATATGAGGCTGGGTCTCTCATATATGATCAGTAAGTTCCTAATCCCGTCTCTAGACTATGTCTGGCTAGCTCCATGCTCTTACCTCATATAGAGTATGGCTCCATTATCTACTCCCCTCACACCACATCCCACCTTTTCTTAAACTCAGGACTACTTATAATAGCATTGCCGCTTCATCAATGGCCTCCCGTGAAATAAACACCACTGTGCCTGTACGATCCCTCAACTGGCTCACCCGTGAGGTTGGTTCCATTATAAAATACTTTATTTTTTACACAAGGTGAACCTCAACCTGCTGCTGGCAAGTGTCACCTCCCCTTTCTCTAAATCTGTACCTAAGCTAATACAAGAGGTGCTATCCGTCTTACTTGAAATCCCATTCTGTCGCACTCACTCATGCTCAGAATTCTATCATTTCTGAGGGCCCCAAGTTCTAGAACAACCTGCCCTCTGAAATTCCTGCCTGTAGGTCAATCAGCTCCTTCAGTCTCACCCTCAAGGACTACCTCCTAAATCTACTGCTTGTCGTGCACAGAACAGACTCCCGAAATTCCTGCCGATAGGTCAATTAGCTCCATCAGCCTCACCGACCTCTGGGACCATATCCATAAATCTATAGCTTGTATTTATTTATTTGTTTTTGTTGTTAACGGGTAAGGCACACTAGACAGTCAAGTGCCTATTTTCAGGTGCGACCGGGAGGGTTACAAAGGAAGAGGCATACATATAACAGTGAAGGGTCAGTTACATACAGATGGTGCAAAACAGCTTAACAGAAGTTGTATAGGTAGCTGACAGTATAAGTCAAATTTAGCAAAACAAGAAAATAACAGACATAATCTGGGAGGAATAAGGAAGCAAGACATTGTTAAGCGTTCATTAGGACATGATACATACGATTGTGGGACATAAAAGATGATTGTAGGACATATTTGGTGGGCTTGGGGTGGGCAGCAGGATACATAGCAGGAGCGAATAAGTGCAAACAGAAGTAAGTGCCGGGGCGAGACAGGAAAATGGTGGTGGTGGGGAACAGTGAGGTGTGGGGGCTAGATGGAAGCAGGAGAAACCATTTGGGAGGTGGGGTAGAGAGGGAGAATAGTGGCGGATGTCCACTCACTACCAATTCTGGAGGGTAAGTGCAGTGAGCGCTGAGAGCCCTCAGTATACAGGTTGATTAGGTGTACTACGATATGACCAGGTCAGCATCCTCCTGAATATGCTAAAACACTATGTCATTGCTCCTTGTATTCAAACATTGTGTCACTTTCCTTTTATAATATCCCCCATACCACTCCCTCCCCTGTTTTCTGACCCATGTTTCCAGCCCCTGTGTCTGCCTCCTTATCCCCAGCCGCTGTTTTGCAAAGCATTCCCAAGCCTTCTCCCAGTGACTATTTACCCTCTGTATAAAATGCTTTCCTGTATATAAACCTGTTGTAACAAGTGTGTTTCGACTAAGTGTATATACTGTTTTATTTCACCTCCTGTATGACGTATTAATTTATTCAGTTTAGCTCTTTGTCCTTTATTTTTTTGTAAATGTCTGTACAACTGGACGTTTGTGAACAGGCATTTTGCTCACATACCTTCCAGTATACGATAAAAACTGAATCTGAATTTAATTGAACCTGGAACTTGCAGAGGGTCCCTCGCAAGAACCAAAGGAACCACGGTGGGACAAACAGATGGGGATGCAGAAGAAGGTGTCCCACAGGTCCAGGGAGCAGAACCACATGTACTGTTCCAGGGACAGAATGATCTAGTTCAGAGTGACCATTCTTTTTTAATTTTTTATTTCTGTTTATTGTTCTGGCTTAAGCAAGACATACAATATCCTCATGCAAGAGGAAGCAGGAAAAAGGAACAAAACCCATTACAGTAATAACATACTTACATAGCTCTTACATTCTGTTACAGTAAGAGTTGGAGAAAAAAATTATATTATTTGGTAAAGTACCAAAATGTCCCAAATAAATGTCCATCATGCCAGCCTCTTCAGTGGCCAGGGTTGTTGACCATACCATAGGTAGAATGTCCAGAATTATGTGCCACTCTAACCAGTAGTGTTATAACCCTAGTAACAGTATTGCATATAGAAGTCTTTGTTAAAAGCAGTCACCCCACTCCTACTCCCTCCCACCAACATTCCAACAGTCTCAACAATTATTTTAACTGAAAACATTCAACGTTAGGCATTACTAGATCTGAATCTTCAGGCTATGTTAACATCAGAACAATTGTAAAATAGCTTTTGGGAAGGTGCAAGTGTACATTGATGCATATAAATTCAGGCCCTTTACATCCTTTAAAACTGTATTATTAACTTTATAAAACATTTTTCTTCACTTTATAGACCCTTGCATCCAAAAAGAGCAGCCCCCCAATTTAACCAATAAACAAACTAGCAAAGCAGAAGCTATTCAGAAAGAACTACTATGCGCTCTAAAATCGTTTAGAAAAAGTTCACATACTCATCTCTCTGAATCAGAACTGTCGGCAATAGGAACCCTCGCAGACTTATTCAAAATTCAGCCTCTGCTTTCAGTACACCGACCCATATCTTTGGGGTTGGTAAACTGCCAGCTTTGCCCCATATGTTATTTGGAGCTGAGCAGGGAGAAGGAAGGAATGAACAATCCCTAGTGACCAAAGTTTCTGCCTGACTGCATCGAATTGCTCCCGTCTAGAACATGTCTGAAAAGAGAGTCAGGAAACACTTGATAGCAGAGCCTTGCATTTCTAAAGGGTAGGCCGCACGAGCTGCATTGATAGAGTGTTCTGACTTCTGGCCCAATAGTCCACAAAACAACTGTTCGGGCGGAGTTCCATCCCCAGGCCGCACCCTCTGCGTGATCCTATAAGCCTGCCTGAGATCCGACCACTCAAAATCTTCTGGGATATTAAGATTTTCTGCCATCCAGGACTTTAGGAAAACCAGTAGGTTCACCCCCTCTGCCCCTTCCGACAGACCAATAATTGAACATTTCCTTCTAGTCGACTCTGGAATTGCTGGTTTTCTTTGATCAGGGTAGTGAAGCAGTCTGAGCAGCCAAGGATCTTTTATCTCGTCCTGTACCGTAGATGTTAGTGAGGCAAGGGCAGCATCATGGGTCTCCAGCTTAGCCAATGTTTTTTCAATCTTGGAGTCCATCCTACCAACTCCAGCATGGTCTGCCATGGAGGTGCCTTGGTAGCTGATGAACTCTCAGACTGCATTATTTCCGATCCCTTAGTCGCTGGCTGCTGCAATGTTGTAGGCCTCTGTACTGCCGAGGAATGGGGTTGCGTTTGTTTTGTTGCCCATAGCCAGTTTGGTATCCTTAGGTAGCCCATGAAGTCAGGAATCTGCTGAGATTACTTTTAATATACATTTGTAGATAAAACTTTTAGTTTGGTGGTAAGAAGGAAGCACAAAGTGCAGAGCAGCTGGGCTAGCTGCCTCGAAGTCGGCTCTCTGGCACCCCAGGTGACCATTCTGAAGGTCGTAACATAGAAACTTATTCATGTCATGCAGATCAAGATGGCAGCAGCCCACCACACCATTGTTGGGGAACCAGAAACTAACTGGAAACAAGCCCTGGAGTGTCTGGTGGGTCCTGGACATGAACCACCACCATCTTCTGGAGGAGCTGTGTGATGTCTTCCCAAAGGAGGACAGCATGTCTCATGAACACCATATCCCCCACCCAGGGCACAAGCACGGCTGGGCAGGACAGCCTCAAACTCAGAGGCAAACCTGGCCGACCTCTTCCAGCACCCACCTATCGTGGTATCAGTGGATCAGGCAAAAGAAAGTGGTGGAGCCGGACCCCACAGGAGGATTCAGGGAGACAGAACAGGCAGGGAGGGACACCCGTCCCGTCACTGGGCAGGCTTGGCAGCGGAAGCAGGGCCAGTGCAGGATGCCACTGGACCCTGTCTGCCAGGCTTCCGGACCTTAAAGCAACAATATGGGTCTGGGACACCAGGACTGCCAGTGACTGTCTGGAGAAGCTTGGCTGCAGAAGCAGGTGGGGCGAAGGATATTTTCTGGGTCTGGAGCCTTGTACTTTGGGCGAGGTGACGGAGTCCAAGGTGGCGCTGGACTTCTCAATCCTCGTGAGATGACTATCCACCCCAGGCCTGAACAAACTGATGCCCAGGAAGGGCCACCCGCCAATTTGTGTTGGGTATCTGCTGTAAAGGTAGAGACACAGCCAAGCCTGTTGGCGCATAGCTATAGCCGCTGCCACTGACCTGGCGAAGAACCACTGATGTCCAGGGCCGCCTGTAGCTGCTGTCTGGCCACTGCACAACCCTGGTCCTGGACCTGCATGACTGTCAAATGAAGGTCAGCCAGGAGCTGTGGGAGCACCTCACCCAGGGTGCCCAACACGGCATGAGTGAAGTGGGACATCATTAAGGCTGAACTAGCCTGCCTGAGGCCAAGAGTGAGGCAGCATTAACCTTCTTGGCCACATGATCCAACTTCTTGGTTCTTTGTCAGGGGTTTATCAAAATCCCAACATTGGCCATCCGCCAGAACACCGAGTCTGCAACCAGGTCCTCAGTCAAGGGATGGTAAGTAAACCTATTAGCACTATACAAATGGAGCTGGATAATATATATATATATATATATATATATATATAGGAAACTCAAAGGGGATGACTTTCAATATAGACAAGTGCTGTATTATACATCTAGGGAAAAACAACAGCAAAGGGATTATTTCCTGAATAGTCACCAGATGAGAAAATCAGATGACGAGAAGGATCTAGGCATCTCCTCCTAAGTCGTGCCCAGGAAAAATCCTCTTATCGCCAATGATGCGGTGCTGTACTCCTCACTCCGACCCCACCTCCTTCAAATGTCCCTACAGAACTCCTTCTCAGTGGCTGAATCCTGGCTCATTGACCACAAGCTCATATTAAATCAAAAGAAAACTAAGGTAATGTTGTTTGCCCACCCCAAAGCAAGCATAGTGAGACCCACACTCTGTATCCAAATCAGCCTCCACCAACCCTTTGAGCAAGTAAATGCTTTCAAGTGTCTGAGTATTACGCTTGACTCCGCCCTCACCTTCCATAGTCACATTCACCTCCTCAGTACTGCAATCAACTCATGAACTGGCATGCTCTACCACCACAAGAGCTGCCTCCCCAGTCCTCCATCTAGCTATCTCCTCATTGATACTACCCTTATAGACTACAGAATCATGGTCTATGACACAGCCGACAGTACTGCATTGCAAAGAATCAAAACTGCTCTAAACAAGGCATGTTGGCTAGCCACGCTGCCCTAGACCTACCCACACCTGCACACTTTACAACATGGTCTCCTGGATAAACTTCAAGGAACGGCTCAAGCACCAGACCTGCCTATTCACCGGATAATCACAAATGGTTTGGCCCTCCAGGGCTCTCCTACTTCATCAGGCATGCTCCCTAAACTGTTGCCACGTGCAGCTCATCTAAATCTAACCTGCTAGTTCCACTTCTCAGGACCTTCCTTGCCCGGCACTCCTTTACATACAGAGCCCCCACCTGGTTCAATTCCTCTCGAGTTCCATCTCCTGTGAACCCAAACTTGGTAATTTCAAGTCCCTCCTCCGGAGCACAACTTGCCTCTCATGCTTGTAACTGCACAGGTTAACCAACCCGCAGCTCCATGCCTCTAGACAACTGACTCCTGTCCTGCTTACCTCCTTATGCACTAATCTATGCAACCTTGAGTCAACACATATCCTGCAACAAATTGTCAATACCTTACGTACCTCCAAGCCTTGAATGCATTATCACACCAAATATTTGTATCCTTATGCCTCTGTATGTATTCTGTTACATGTATTTTTTGTATGCACCTCAATGTGTATCCTTGTGACTGTGTGTGTATCTTATTCACATGTATTCTGTATTGTTTCTCAATGATGTGGAATCTTTGTAAACAAGTTCCTGACTCAAAGGATTGTAATTTGATACTGTTCAATGAATAAATAAATAAATCATAATAAATAAGGATCTAACCTATGACTCACACTGTAAACAGCAAATCACTAAAGCAATAAAAGTACTATGGTCCATAAGAAGACATTTTAGAAGTAGGAGTGGGGAGGTGCTGATGCCTCTGTATAGATCATACGTGAGGCCTTTGCTTGACTTTGGAAGCCCAGTGTGGGGACTCATCTCAAGTGGGGGAATAAATAGTCTGGAAAAATACAGATACAAGCAACAAAAATGATTCACAGCTTAAAGTCAGTACACCTTATGAGGTATGGCTGAAAAAACTAGATCTGATGTCCCTTGAAATCAGGCAAATCACGGGAGACCTACTACCTTTTATGATATTATGAAGGATGACTACCTTCTAAATGAACTAAACTGGAGTTCAAAACTGACAAGGTATTAACCAGGGGACACCCACTACAATTAAGGCCAATAAAGTTTAAAACCAATAGGAGGAAGGCTTGTGGTGACACCCTGGAACAGATTGCCTCTAGAGGTGATCACTAGTAGGAATAAAGCACAGTTCAAAACAGACTAGATTCCTATATATTAGTAGGAAACGCCTTAGCTTATTATGGTAAATGACAGGAGCAGTCAAGAGCTTCCAGCCTTGTAGCTCCTTACACCTTGTATGAACCTTAGTATGAACCCAGAGAGGGAACCCAGAGGGACTGCATACTAGCCATATGGGCCCACAGAGTAGGGCACAAGGCTGGACACTGCCAGAGCTCCAACGTGAGCCCAAGTATGGCCTTGGCCACGGGAAGGGAACCCTGGGAGTCATCCCAGTTGAGGATCTCAGTGAGGGATACTTAACTCGCTTTCTGGATGGGCTCCAGTTGATCCCCATGGCATCCGAGACGAGGCGGAGTATGGCCCCGAAGAGGTGGGACCATGGTCCATGGACAAATCCTCTCCTGACTCCAGGTTAACTGACCTAGAATGCATGGAGGAACCATCTGAGTCAGTGGATTCATCGAGGACCGCAACCCCCGCCAACCTTGTGGGGCTCACCGCCCAAATGATCATGACCGAAAGTTGACGATGAAGCCCGAGAGTAGTGCAGGTGTCCTTGGGGACCATCCTTCGTTAAATCAGTGGGAATTCCACCCAATAGGTGGAGAGGCCGGAACAGACAAAGTCGAAACTGGTTCGGGCATGCAGAGCAGCCAAGGGATTGCCAGGGAGGGAGCTGGCACCAGCTTGGGCCCAGCACCCCAAAGGAGCTGGCCACATAAGCTCCTCATAGTGCCATTGCAACTTGCGGTGGAGCCATTCCTCCCCAAAGTGGAGGAGGTAGAGGAGGAGCAGTGGCACCGCCACTGCCCGAATGCGAAAATGCAAACGCCAAACCTGGGCGTTACGGGTTTGAGACCTCGACCACCCATGGGGAGAGGTCGGAACCGTGAGGATGCCTGTTACCCTGCAAGCTAGATGTCTTGTGGTTAGGGACTCGATCAGCTGGCTGATCTGATCCACCCTGGGACTGCAAGGTCAGGACCAGAATCCTAGAGAGGGAGACATCCCGTGTTTCTGCGACAATGGGTCCACCAGGTTGAGAAAATCTTGATTGGCTGGTCCACCCAAGTCTCAACCAACAGGCCGAAGGGACAACACAGGACCAGTGCCTGGACAGAAACCTCGGCCGAAGCCAAATGTCTAGGAACATCGCCCAAACAGGAGCATGGGAATCTGAGGCCGAGGCGTTTGTGATGCCACGACCTGTGACAGGACTTTTAACTTCTCTCTTAGAATCCTTCTTGGGTTTAGACTCACAAGAAGGGCCCCACCTGAGGGTGGAAGGGACTGACACAAGTCCTGGAATGCCCCAGTAAAAGAGGTGGCAAAGCCCAGCGGGACCAACGTGGACACTGAGGAGGAACCCACGGCTGCCTGGGCAGCACTTCCTCAAAATCCATTGTTTGTTCAGCGGAGTCTGCAGCTACAGATACCACCTTAAGGGAGTCGTTGGGTGAATGGGGGATCCTGCTCGTCCCGGGCAAACCAACAAAGTCTGGCGTGCCGATCTTCCAGGGTAGAAGGATGCAGAGTGTGGCACAGGCCGCAAGCCTGGGGGTCGTGGTCCTGGCCCAGGAAATACATATATGGCGTGAGGGTCCTTGTAGGACAATTTGTGCCTGCATGAACAAAGCCTTAAACTGGGCAATCAACTTCAGAGCAGAGGAGTCCATGGTACGAGCATGGAAACCGTGGAAGCAGCCTGAAGACCAAAAGTTTTGATTTTCATTGAAACGAAGATAGGGCCGACAAAACGCAGAGCGCAATGGATGGATCCTGTCTCTTCCAGTGGAAAGGAAGATCTGACATCATGGGGTGGTACCGAGGAGGAGACTTCCCAGGTGGTTGGGAGGAGCCAGCTTGAAGATCCTCTGGCAATTTAAAGGGAAAGGAATTTGCCAGAAGTGTGATAGTACACCATATCCACGCCTCGAAAAACCTTTATGCAAAAAAGAAATGCTCTGCCAGGTGTATAAAGCGTGCTCGGAAGTGCTCTAGAGATTGAGAAGGCTGACAAGAGACATTCTCCTGGCTTACTATCCAACCATGTTCCTCCAGGGTCTGTAAAGCCCTGCAGATTGAATGGTGAGCCAACTGCTCTGAATCTCCACAGATCAGGAGACAGTCCATGTAGGGATAAACATGATGCGCCCGGAAGCCACCATGACTACCAAGACTTTCATGAACACACTAAGGTAGAGGCCAAAGTGACAACCTGATACTTAAAGTGTATATCTCAAATGGCAAGTCTGAGAATGTTCCTGAGCTAACACTAAATCAGAATGTTCAGATAACCATCTGAGAGGTCTACTGAGGCTAGGTAATCACCTTACAGAATTAATGCAAAGATTTACCTCGAGGACTCCATCTTGAACCAGATGGATCCCACAAATGCATTTAGAATGGAGAGATCCAAGCTCACATGGAATCCTCCCAATTTCTTGAGGACTATGATGTAAATGGAGTAGAACCTGTTCTTTTCCTTGGTAGAAACAAGGATCACTACACCTGTACTGAGCAGCTGAACTAAGGTATGGTCTACTGGTTGGTGTTTCCTAGAATTTGTAGAAACTGAGGACCGGAAAAATAATCTGAGAGCACAGAAAACTCTTTCACATAGCCCTGCAAAATAATCTCAAGTGTCTGTTGTGGTCTGGACCCATCTATCAATAAATCTCTGCAGCTGTACATCCTAAGCTTATGTGAAAATGGACCCACAATCCTCACGCCAAGTAACCACCTCCATAGCTGGCTACCCCAAATCACTTCCAAGAGAAATATGTTTGATCCGTGCAAACTTTCAGTCTGAAAACATACTCCTACTTCACTGGTTTCTATATTCTCGAAAGGCATGACACTTACCACAGCAGTTGGGACCACAGCCAAAACAGCAACTTTAAGAGGATCTCTTTCAACTGCACAGCAAAAAACATGCAACCTGTAAAAGCCCACTGAATAAGTAGGACATGGATATGTAACCCACCAGTCAATATCTCAGAAAAATCAACCTAAGAGTCACCACTCAGGCGTGCTCCCTCTGGAGGACAAGATGGAATAACACTAAGCACAGTGGCAAACTGCATCTCTGGTAGCTGTAAACTCTACAAGTCTCGAGTCTTGAGGAAGACTGAAGCTCCTATACTACCCATCCACTTTCCGACACTTATCCACTCTAGAATCCTGTCATTTGGAGTCTGATAGTCAGTAGTATTAGTACTGCCTTGGGCATCTTCCAGGCTGTCTGGCTTGGTGGGGGGAAGCCTTGCTGGGACCAGTCTCCTACTGCCTTGGGCACCTTTAATGCTGTCAGGCTGAGGGGGTGTTCTTTGCTGGGAACAGTCTGGGAATACATTCAGATCTGGAACATCATCTCTGTTCTGTGACAGATGTCCTGACCCTCGACTCCCAGAAGGGGTCCACTGTGAATTAGGTATAAAAGAAGGACGCCTTCCATGCCCTCATTATTAGGTATTCTTTAAAGAAGAGCTTGCTTAAAGGAGGGATTTGTGTAACTCTCTATTGCCACTGCCAAGTATGAAACTTTCATCAGAAATTAGCACTGGCCTTGCTAGTATAGAATGGAGAGAACATCCCACGTGAGACTGTCTTAAGACCTTATGACATGTTTTATATTTCTTATTAATGGAGCAGGTACTACTGAAAACCATGGTGCCTTCTTCCTTTCCTACCAAAAAAAAAAAAAAAGACTATGAACGGAAGTCTGTGTTAGAAGCTTCAGGCACTTTCATCAATTTCTGTACACAAGCATCAATTTTGCCCATTTGCATACATTTTGTACACTTGTATCAATTTTGCAGTTACATCAATGTTTACACAGTTGTGTGACAGGGTTGAATAAGTGCAGTCCTATTTGTTATGCAGAGAGAGTTAAAACGCAAGTATCTGTTCTATCCTCTCCTTGTCTCATCTGTCTGGTTGCGCAATCAAATGTTCTCGGAGACCCTAGGAACTGATCACCTTGATGGTCTTGTGATTCTCCTCCGCTCGCCATCTCTACTTTCACTTGCTGTTTCTGTCTTTCTTCCCCTTGCATTATCTGCAGTTATAAAAATATGTGTGACTCTTTATGTGAAACAGGGTCCTTTGTTTGAAACCTACTGTATATAGTATATTCTTGAAAAGATTGCAAAAGCTGTTTGGAACCAGGGTTACACTTACCATGCAGACCAAACTTTGCAGAGTTGTCATAGGGGGCCAGCGTGGCACATTGTTTTATTTTGTTGTACCTGCAAGAAACTGCAAGAACATTTTGAGAAAACAGGATGTCTCTTACTGCGAGTTCCCAGGCAAAGCCTTTTAAAAAGAGTAGCAATGCTTTTGCTAGAGAGAGAGAGAGAGAGGGGCAGAGATTGGTACTTGGTATTAGAGATAACCTCAGATGAAGGACATTGTTTTCTCTGTTTGTACTGCCTTTGTAAATAGTTCTACTAAACAGTTTTTATTTTTTATTTTTAGAGTTATTGATAATATAGAACACTCTTCAGACTTTTTATAATTGCTCCTGGTTTTCCTATGCTTCCTGACCTGTGCCTCAATGACAGAAGGTGTTAGCAGTGGATTTACACTGCACACTCTGAGCCAGTTCTGTGCATGGATACTAGACCCGGTATCAAGGAAGTATAGGAAAACTAGAAGCAGTTATAAAATTCACAAGAGGCATTTTATTATTATCAGTTACTGCAAATTAAAATTGTTAAATAGAACTATTTACAAAGGCAGTACAAACAGAGAAAACAAAGTTCTTTACCTGAGAGTATCTCTAATTCCAAGTTTCAATCTCTGCCTTTCCTCTAGCAAAAGCACTGCTGCTCTTTAATAGGCTTTTGCCTGGGAACTCTTAAGAAACATCCTGTTTTTCTTGAAATGTTCCTGTCAGTTTCTTTGTAGGTGAACAAACAGAACAATGTCCCAAGCTGGTTCCCTGTTTGCAGATGGGTCAACCCTTTAAAGAACTTTCTAAAATAGGATTAACTGCTAAGGAAGCACTCTAACCAGCTGAGAGGTATACAGAGACAGATGCCAAATGGACCTTAAGGGTAGCTGGCTGCAGTCCCAGAGTATGCAGGTGTGTCAGGTAATCCAGCAGGACTGATAACCCTGCCTCAGTGGGTACAACCTCCTTGAAACACACCAGATGGAAAATCTCTTCCATTTGAAAGTACAAGTTTTCCTTGTTGAGGTTTTTCTGAACCTCTTAGCACCTCTAAGACATCCTCTGAAAGGTGCAAGTCAGCATACCCTAGGTCCTCAAAAGCCATGCCTTGAGTCTGAGACCTGAGATCTGGATACAGAATCCTCCCTGGGAGGAGGTCAGAAGATTGTGCTTGTGGGAGGTATATTGGTTGAACCACTGACAGAGAAAGCAGCAGTGAGTACCATGGCTGCCTGGGACCTGAGCTTGATCAGGACCCTGAGCAACAAGTGAAATGGTGGGGGTCCAGTTCAGAACCATGGTGTCAAGGAGATTGACCCCATGGCTAGGGTCTGCAACAGAATTTGGGCAACTGATGGTTCTCTTCCGAGTCGAAGAGATCTATCTCTGGGTGCCCCACCTTCAAAACACTACCTCCAGTACCTGTCTGTTGAGGCACCACTCGTGGTGGTTTGACTGATTCTGCTGAGGGCATCTGCCAATGTATTGTCCTTCCCTGGAAGGTGCACTGCTATTAGGGACACTTGCAGAGAGGTACACCAGGCCCCACATCTTCACTGCTTCTGTGCTCAGCAAGTTGGACCTTGTCCTCTCCTGCTTGTTGATGTAGTACATTGTAGTAGTATTGTCTGCCCTTACCTGTACCACCTTGCCCTCTATCTGGGATGTAATGACTGAAGTGCTAGAAGCACTGCTCAGAGCTCCAGCAGATTTATATGTAGCAATGACTCTGGGGGACTAAGTGCCATGCACTGTGTGTTCCTCCAGATGTGCTCCTTACCCTAGCACAGAAGCATCTGTTGTGAGCACCATGGTAGGGGACTCCTCTCGAATGGTACCCCTCCTCAGATTGTTTTCATCTTGCCATTACAGAACCTGTATTAGTGTCCTGACACTGGTACCAGTTTTGAGAGACGGTCCTTTTCTGGCACCAGTGAGCTCTGAGGTCGAACTGGATGTCTCTCATCTGAAAGTGGCAGCCCTGCACTGTACTTGTGGCTGCAGCCATGTGTCCCAGCAACTGCAGAAAACTGTTTTGCTGGTCTTGGCCTGTTTAGGACGAAAGATCCTGCAATGTGCAATATGTTGTCCACTTGTCTTAGGGGAGGAAAGCCCTGCGCTGAAAGTGTCCAGTTCTGCTCCTATGAAGTGCAGTACCTGAACAAGCTGTAACACAGACTTCTGGACATTTATAAGGAATCCCAGAGACTCCAATGTCTCCTGTGTGAGACTCAAAGCATCTTTTATCTGTTGTGGGGTTTCCACTACCAGTCAATCATCCAGATAAGGGAACACTGATATACCCTGCCTTCTCAGATGTGCCACCACTATTGCTAAGCACTTTGTAAATGTCCTTGGGGCAGAGGTTAGGCGAAAGGCAAATCAGCAAACTGGTAATGACCTGATGGTAGTCTGAACCTCGGGTAGTTTCTGTGAGATTCCCTTATGAGAATGTTGAAATAGGCACCCTTGAAATCCAATGATACCAGCCAGACTCCTTGCTGTAATGTTGGTAAGATCATTGTCAAGGTCACCATCTGGAACTCTGGCTTTGTGAGATACCTGTTTAGGGATCTCAAATCCAGTACGGGTCGCCACTCCCCATTCTTCTTTGCAGTAAGGAAGTATCTGGGTAGAAACCTCTCCCTTTGAAAGGAGCGGACAGGTTCTATTGCTTTGATGCCAGCAGGGTGGCAACCTCTTTTTCCAGCAGTTTCGCTCTCTGCTGGGTCAGAAACATCTGAAATGTCTTGACCTCAACTTGAGTAAAGATTTGAAACCGAGGGCAATCCTTGACCCACTACCTCCAACACCCATTTGTCTGTGGTGATGGTTTTCCAATTCTGAAGTAGTCAGTCAGTCTGCCCTGACTGGAATTGAGGAGGCGACCCTGACCAACACATCAGAGGTTCTGCTTGCACTGTGTGGCAGGCTGCAGGGACTGTTTCCCCTTCTGGAACCCCTCGTGCCTCTACCCCTGTAGTATCCTCTGTGGGTAACTAGGGGCAGCTTGTGCTTGGTAGAAGGGTCTCAGATAACCCCTACCTCTACCTCCCTTTCATAGGGCCTGTATGAAGTGGAGGCCTTATCCTTCGCAATTATTCCTGTAAGTGGACTTCTATTCGTCCACTTTCTACATGTACTCCTCTGTTTTAGTCCCAAAGAGGAACTGTTTTCACTGGGAAGTCCACAGCCTTGTTTTGAGTATACTGAGTAAGGCTGATTGCCCTAAGCCAAGTAAACCTCCTAAGGGCTATGGACAAAGCCATCCATCTGGCTGCATTGCACAGTGTCAGCAGTGGTCAAATCAACTTTTACCATCTGAGGAACATCTCTAGGATTAAGCACCTAGTTCCGTCCAGTGACTTGCCTACATTGGTCCATGCCTTTGTGACCTCGTGTCTCGACTACTGCAACTCCCTTTATCTAGGGGTTAATATCCGCCGCTTGCAGCTAGTGCAGAACACTGCGGCCCGGCTGTTGACAGGAACCTCTCATACCTGTCATATTTCTCCAGTGCTGCGCGAACTGCACTGGCTGCCAATACAGTGGCGGATCACCTTAAAAGTCAGTCTTCTGACTTATAAAGCCCTCCACGGACTGGGCCTGGTCTACTTGAAAGAGCTTGGTGCCGTACTGCCTTGCCGATTGCTCCGCCGGCAGACGAGAGTTGCTAGAGGTTCCGAGGGTCTCTTTGAAATCTTTGAGGGCCTGCTTTTATGTATGCAGCTCCAACCCTCTGGAATTCCTACCCGTCCGCTTCGAGTGCATGTCTGTGGAGAAGTTTAAAGCGTACCTTAAATCCCATTTGTGGTTGCAGCGTTTTCTTATTGATGTTTTTAATGATGATGTTTTAACATATTTTATGTGTTAGTATCATGTATTTGTGTTTTGTTTTAAGAAGTATACTGTTAATGCGCCTTGGTTTTAGAAAGACGCAATATAAATAAAGTATTATTATTATTGTTATTTGCATCAACAGCCATGTGGAACTGATATTTTGTGGCTTCTAGGCAACACCTGGCTGTTTCCACAAGGTCAGATTGCAGACTTGGTGGTGCCTTGACAGCAATGGCCACTGCTGAATTCCACAACGTTTCTGGTATTGGGCTGCATAGCCCATATAATTAGCTTCCTGATTCCCATGGAGGCTGCCAGGTACCCTTTCTTGGCCATCCCATCCAGCTTTCTGGAATCTTTATCCAGAGAGTGTGTTGCTAAGGGTACTTTAACCTTATCACAGGCTGCTGCTTGTACCACTCCCTCAGGGTCTGGTAGGACAACAAGAACTCTGCCCACAGTGGATCAAGCTGGTATTTTTTGTCAGCTGTCCTGTCCACAGGGGAGCAGAATTCAGGGTCTCAAGAATTTTGACCACCTGTTTCTTGAAAAATTTGTTGATAGCCAAAACACCTTTCGTGTTGGTGTTATCCCAATCATGTCTAAAAATTGCACCTCCTCCTCCTCATCCTGCTCAGGTTCATAAGGAGTGAGGTCAAGGGCATCAACCGTGTGTCTCACAAAAGTAAAGTGTGAGGAGATGTCCTCAGCAGCCCTGGGAGAGGATTCAAACCATGTTCTGGCAAGATCTCTGGTTTAGTCGGTTCATCCTCTTCATACTCCTCCCCAAAATCATCCCGGAGGGGTCCATAACCTTTATGGAATAAACGGTCATCGGTGCAGAGGAACCAGTCGGTTGCTGGTTAACTGGTGCTAATCTAGTCTGCAAGACCTGCAGGATTTGAGGGCCTGAGAAACCTGGTCAGCTGTGGACATATTGCCATGAATCACTAGGAGCCCAGCTGCTTTTTCAGCCGAGAGACCAGCATTCTTTTCTTATAATCAGCTTTTTCAAAGGAGGTGAATCCTTTACCAGTTCTCCCGGTCTTTAAGTCCAGATGTCTCGCCTTTTTCAAGGGTGTTTGGACAGAAATCTTTAGACTTGCCATTTTTCTCAGCAGCCGGATCCTCGGATCCAGAACCGAACCAGTAGATGTTCTTTCTTTAAAATGCTTTTTATGCTTTCTACTGTTTTTCAGGAAAACTTTGCAAATATCACAATCAGACTCAAAGTGTTCAGCTTTGAGACAGAACAACCATAATTCATGCTTGTCCGCTTTAGCAAATAATTCTGACATTTAAGACAGTTCTTAAAACCAGTTGGCTCAGTCTTTTTCTTGGTTTTTCGGACATTGCTAGTTTAGCAAAATATAAAAGTTCCAACTTAAATCAGTTCCTGAACCAAGATATTACTCAGGAATTCAATCGCAAGTTGCTGCAATTAAGAGCTATGGTTGGTTCCTCAACCAAGGAAAAACATATAAATATAGAAAAACCCAAGTAGTAGATCAGACTAAATTATTAAATAAACAAACAAAGTAAGACTAAAAGATAGCGATTTAACACTAATACAAACCAAAATAATTGTCTTCTCACTGGTTACCAGGAACTGACGAGGAACTCCAAAACTGAATAAAAATCACTAAAACTTAACTAAAACCAACTAAGTTTCTAACAGACAGCAGAAATGAAGTAAAATAAAACTAATACTTTAAATATTTCTCTCAAAATTGAAGTTACTCTGTAAATTTGAGGAGCAGTCTCCATACGAACAACTAGGCAGGCAGAGAAAGAAATCTGAGCATTTTAGAATGCATACAGTTGACATGGCAACAGGTTTGAATGGTGGCATGAGCCAATCAGTGTTCCACTACTAGCATAAATTCTGTTCATCTCTGGAGCAGTGTAATCCAGAAGGCTGACTGCTAGAGTTAATGATATTGAAGAATCCCTGGGGTTAGAACAGATCCTTGCATTTAACTCTCTTTTGCTTAATAAATGGGACAGGGCCTTATTCAGCCCTGTCACAAGCTGCATCACCATTTTGCACACATGCATCAATTCTGACCAAAATGATGCAAACATCCACAAATATTATGCAACTCAGGGGTGGAGGGTGGGTGCAAGAATTGCATTAAAAACACAGGAGCAATTAAAAATAAATAAATAAGAAATTTAAAATGGATGACCCCTTGGCATGGCCATAGCGCTACCATCTGCCATGTTGGAAACCTGTGTTCAGGAGCAGAAGAGTCGCATGAGGGCTGGCCAGGGTAGACAGGCATTAGATGGACTGCTGGGAGCTATATCACACTGCTCACTGCCTGCTACCCGTCAGAAGCGGGATAGCAGCACAGTGGTACTGACTACTTGGGTGTGGGCATGCCTTTGAATGCTGATATCTGCATGTCTCCATCCACATGGTGCACCACTGCACAGTTGGCAACCTGGAGGGAAATGGGGAAGCCCCTCACGAAGCAAGAAGCACTCCAGTCCACTGCAAGCCCTGCACTTCTAACTAGGCTCCTCCACCAGAGCTATCAGAATTGTACTATGGAGAGGGCCTGGCAAGGGGGGGGGTGGTGTAATCAGTGGGAACTTCTCTGGAGGAAAGGGAAGTCCTACAGATGGTGGATGATGGGGCTGGGTGGACCTGGGCAGATAGGGACAGTCAACATGAGGAGCAAGAACAGCTTAATTAAAGAAAGAAAACAATTTAAGTTGACAGGATAGATGAGCCCCACAAGGAGACAGCCAAAGCCCACCTGCCCAAGCCCAGGAGGAACATTAGAAGGGGAAAAAGAAAGCTCTAGAAAACCTCTTCTTTTCAGGCACTGAAACCATGGAGAAGGAATAGACAAACATTTCAGCAGTACAACTGGGTCCACTCCCACTGACATCATCTACTGATGTCATCAACCCTATAAAGGTGTGAGCGGCCCCCACCCCTTCCTCAGTTCTTTCCCCTGGAGACGAGGAGCATAGCTCTAGCCATGCGAGACCAAGGCGAGAGAGAGAGAGAGAGAGAGAGAGAGAGAGAGGTGCCCAGGCCCATAACAAAGGCTGGATACACCAGACAGCCAGTTCCAGTAAAGAGCCCTCCAAAAAGGGGGATGGTGGGAGGAAGACAGATGTGCTGACTGAGATCCCTCAAAGATCAATTGTAGTCTTCTTCGGGGTATCCAAGTTATCAAGTCACACTGCAGGAACGAGTCCCAAGCAGCTACAGGTGCAAAGAGACAGTCTGGGAGGAAGGCCAATCTTAAGCATAAGACAGGAGGCCCAGCAGCACAGCCCTGTCAAATCCTGCATGGGCTCTAGAAGGCAATGTCCAAGCTGTCTAGCTTGGTTAAAGTTGGACGGTATCCAGGTGGCAGCCACACAAATGTCAGCAGCAGAGACCCTTAGAAACAAGCCACAGAGGTTGCCATGCCTCTTGTGGAATGAGCTTTGACGGCTCCAGGCAGTTCTTTGCCGTACTTGTTGTAGCAGAACACAATGCAATTAGCCAACCATTTAGATAAACATTGTTTAGAAATCTGAACGTCCCTCTACCTGGGCAGAAAGAAACAAACAACTGCTTCACTTTTTACATTCCTTGGTTCGCAGCAGGTAATGGTTCAAGGTTCTGTGCACATCTAACGTATGGAGCAGTGCTTCCACTGGATTGGCAAGTTCTGGAAAATAAACAGGAAGTTGGATAGATTGGCTGAGTGTAAACTCAGAGACTACCTTAGGAGAAACTTAGGATTTGTGTGCAAAGACATCCTGTCTTTCTGAAAATCAAATAAGGCTCCTCACACCAGATGGTCTGAAGCCCAAACTTTCAAGCAGAAGTAACAGCAACTAAAATAATGCTTTCCAGTAAAGAAAGCTTAACTTGCAAGTTGCAGCTGGCTCAAATAGTGACAGCGCAACTTCTCCAAAACAAAATTCAAATCCCAAGCCAGGACAGGAGAAAGGACTGGTGGTTTCAGATGCAGGATGCCCATCAGAAAGGTACAGGAAACATCCAGCTGAGGTATGGTACAGTCACCCACGGACTCATGAAAAGCCGAGACAGCAAAGGTGCACCTTGAGGGAGGAGTACCGAGACCTGTGATAGACACAGAGATCAGGTAGTCCAGGATCTGCTCACTATACAGGTGAAATGGTCCAGATTATGCTTGGCAGCCCATAAGGCAAACCGTTTCCAATTCATGGCATAAGTGGCTCATAGAAACATAGACTTTGGACGGCAGATAAGGACCACTTGGCCCACCTAGTCTGCCCATGCACGAAAGGGAAGGCTTCTGAGCGGCCACAAGGGACGTAGCTACCCTACTGGAAACCCCAAATCTGGCAATGGCTACGCCCTCAGGACCCAATCATGCAGATGGAGGGACTGAGGTTGGACTCACAGCCTGGGCAGCAGGTTCCACAGAGAGAGATAAGGACCGGAGGTTCCTCCCCAGCTGCTTGTCGTTGAGGCACAGGTCAGGAAGCATAGGAAAACCAGAAGAAGTTTCAAAATTGCAAGTAGCGTTTCATTAACAGCAAAATAAAAAATAAAAATTGTTCAATATAACTATTTACAATGGCAGTACAAACATAGAAAGGAGAGTCCTTCTTTGAGTTTTCTTCTCAATTTCCAGTCTCAAGTCTCTCAGTCTTTCTCTTGCACAAGCATTGCTGCTCTTTTATAAGTCTGTGCCTGGGAAACTCGTTAAGAAAACAACATGCTAGGCTGGCCCGCCAGTGCAGCGGTTGGATTTCGCTTGTGGTGCCAGCTGACCCAAGTTCGGAACAGACCCGGATTGTCGGAAGGCCATCCGGGGAGAAAGATGGAGCATCTCATGGGCAGCTCTCCTTCTCCAGGGATGGGTGGGGAAGTATCTAGCGCACGAGTACTCTGGCGGAGGCCGGCAGACACTCACGCCACCGGCACTCGTCATACAGGGAGGCGGGCGGACAGTGGCATCACTACACATCCCTCCTCTAAAAGAACACAGGAAAAGGAGCAGGCGGGCGGGATCCATTGTCAAGTGAAGCCCTCCTTGGGAGGCTTGGGTTAGCCGCCATCGCTGCAGTCCCCGACCAGTCACTAGTCGCAGTGGGTTGGGGACCGTTACTTGCTTGACCCCACCTCCCGGGGTAACTGGGGGATGAAGGCGGCAATAGATGGCGGTGGAAGCCCCGGGACCGTGCTCAGGCAGATGAGCAACAGTGGACCTTCCAAAGGAAAAAAAAAACAGCATGCTTCTCATACAATATTCTTCTAAGTTTCCAATGTTCTTGCAGGTGCAGCAAAATGAACATAATGACCCAGAACTGGCCTCTTGTTTATAGCATCACAGAGAGTTTGCAAATCAGCTTCTCAGATTAACCCCTGAGTTCCAAACAGCTTTGCAATCATTTCAACAGTATAACTATATACGGTTTTAAACCAAGGGATCCCAGTATCAGTGACATTTCCACATAAATATTCACATATATTTTATACCTGCAGATATGCAAGGTGGAAGAAAAACAGAAATAGCAAGGAAGGCATAGAGATATAGAGAGGCAGAGAATTGCAAAATCATCAAAGTGATCAGTTCCTAGATCTCACAAGAAAATTTGGTTGTGCACCCAGACAGAGAAGAGACAGAAAAGGAGAGGAAAGAAAAGATCCTTGCATTTAACCTCTTTCTGCACAACAATTGGGACAGGGCCTTATTCAACCATGTCATACTGCTGTAGTAAAGGAAACCAAATCTGGCAAGGTCAGAATGGAGCTACCTGGATCTGCAATTTGATTAGCACCCTCTGAATCAGTGGAAACGGAGGGAATGCAGAAAGGAACCTCTCGCTCCAGGAGAGGGACAACACATCTTGCCAGAAAATCCCAGGCCCAGGATCTAGCGAGCAGAAACTGGGCAGTTTTGTGTTGAGTGTGGATGCAAAAGGTCCAACTCTGGAAAACCCTTCTGTCGAACAGATCTTCTGCGATGGATGAGAGGCGTTCCCACTCATGCATGCTGGACCGAGTCCAGCTGAGGCTGTCCGCCAGAGTGTTTAGCACTCCTGGGTCATGAACCATCGAGAGGGCCAGGCCATGGTCTAATGCCCAATACCACACTCTCATGGCCTCCCTGCACAGGGGGTACGAATGCATTCCTTCCACTTGGTGATAGTAAGTACACTACACTGAAGTTGTCTAATTGAGTTAACAGCTGACGAGAAGAAGACTGTTCAAAAGCTTGCATGACATACAGAACCACCTGCATCTTCAGGACACTTATATGCTGGGAAGTTTTGATCTGGGACCAAGCGCCCAAGTTTGAAAGGGACCCAGATGAGCCCCCAGACCAAACCGGAGGCACCCATGGTGAGGATTTACTATGGAGAGGGATCTGTAATGGGACTCCTTTGAAACAGGTTCAGTGGGTCCATCCACCACTGGAGCACTCTGTGGGCTGGGGAACAGACTAGCCCTTACTGATCTAATTCATCCGTTGACTGGTCCCACTGTAATCGAAGAGTCCACTGGAGGACGCAGCATGTGGAGCCTGCCCAGCGTAACAGCATGGATGGCAGCCGTCATCAGCCCCAACAGCCTTAGGTACACCCCAGCAGTATAATGGCCCTGGGCCACGCCCTGGCACAGGCACTCCACCCTGCTTTGAGGCAAGAAAGTTCTCTGCACGAATCTAGAACCGCCCCTATGTACTGCAGCCTTTGGGACGGAACCAGGACCAATTTAGGCAGGTTGACAGTAATGCCTAGGGAGAGAAATAACTGAAGAGTTTCTCTAAAGTCCCAGGAGCAGTTCCCTGGACAGGACCTTAAGCCAATCATCCAGATAAAGGAAAATGTAAATTCCCTCCCTTCTGAGGGCGCAGCTACTGCTGCTAAGCACTTGGTAAAGACCTGCAGTGCAGGGACAAGCCAAAGGGCAGCACTTTGAACTGGTAATGTTCTCCTGGAAGAGAAACCGAAGGAACCTCCTGTGAGGATGAAACACTGAGATGTGCAGGTAAGCATCCTGCATGTCCAGAGAACACAGCCAATCATCTTTCCTGAGAAGGGCATTAGACCTGGCAAAGTTACCATTTGGAACTTTTGCACTGAACATACAGTCTGAGGTCTTTTTGGTACCAGGAAAAACCTGGAATAAAACCATGTGCTTCCCTAGTACCTGGGCACTGGCTCGATAGCCTATTTGTGCAGAAGGGACTGTACCTCCTCCCAAGAACAGACAGGTGGGCCAGGGAGTAGAGGAGGAGTGTCTGGGGGTGGCTCAGTGAGTTCCACAGTGTGACCCTTTCTATGATTTGAAGAATCCAGGCATCTGACGTGATGGTTTTCTATTGACAGGCGGAGGGAGGCAACCTCTGACCACCATTTCTTGGTCGGGGACTAGAAGGGAGGTCTGGCAGGTAGCACTGCAGAGGCGGATCCAGCCCTGGGGCTGGTCTGTCACCACTAGGATGCTGGCCACTGCTCCGCAGTGGAGGAGGTGGAGTAGAGGCAGAGGCCCTACATTTGCCCTGGGGCCTAGGGGCTGCACCTGGCCTATTGGACCCCTTGCGAAAGGGGGGGCTGTTTCACCAGGCTGCATGTGACAGAGCGAGTGGACAGATTTAACAGCCCTGCCAGATGCCTGCAAGTCATTAATGATGTCGTGGACATCTGGTCCAAGAACTTAGCGCCACTGAAGGGGACATTAAGCACCTTCCGCTGAACATCAGCAGCAAAGCCAGAGACCATCAGCCAGCAGTGCCTACAGAGGTAGATACTGGTGGCAGCAGCCCAACAATAGTGTCAGAGATATCATAGAGGGCCAAGAGATGCTTGCTAACATCCTCAGCAGTCTGCAAGCAAGGCAAGGCAAATTTATTTCTATGGCGCCAGTCCCAGAGGCTCTGGGCACCTCATATAAAAACATGCAAGGGAAAACAGGATAATGCATAACTACATCTTAAAATTATGATAAAAAGAAAAGAAAATAAGCAATACACATTTCAGCTTACTAATATTTAGTAAAATCAGGTCAGATATCTACATCTGGCAAGACAAGAGAAAGTAAATGGGTTTTGAGGCAGCCTTTAAATACCTCAACTGAAAGGGCCCTCCTGATAGCAGGCGGTAGTGAATTCCACAGCATAGGGCGGCGACACTAAATGCCCTGTCTCCGCAGATTCAGTCTCTTCCTGGGAATCCCCAGGAGGCCCCAGAGCAGGAACGGAGGAACAGACTGGGGGGGGTGTTAGGAGATCAGACAGATAATCAGGGCCTAGTCAATGCAGGGTCTTAAGGTGAGTAAACCCACCTTAAAATAACCCTCCACCTGACTGGCAGCCAGTGCAGTTCGTGCAGCACTGGAGTTACATGACTGAACCTTGAAAGGCCTGTCAGCAACCTGGCAGTTCGTTCTGCACTAGCTGCAGCTAGTGGAGGGTACCTCCTGAGACCCTGAAGTAAAGGCATCACAGTAATCAAACTTGGAGGTTACAAAGCATAAACCAGAGTAGTAAGGTCCTCAGGCAGAACTAGGGTTTGATCCTGGTGATATTCTTCAAGTGGTAAAAACCACTTTGGACAACCAATGACACTTGAGATTCAAATGTTAATCCGTCATCCAGGAACACACCAAGATCTCACACCCTAGAGGAAGCCATCAATGGTGTAGGCCCCATGAAAAGACCAGCTGCCATACTGGAGGCAGTCCCATCATGTCTTTGGCTGAATCCACTACCAGAACCTTAGTCTTATCAGGGTTTAGTCGCAACCAGCTGGAGGACATCCGGTCATTGATCTTAGCCAGGCAAATATTAAGCACTTCCACCACGTTGGATGTCCCAGGGCAAAGGACAACTACAACTGGGTATCATCTGCATAGCAGTGAAACCCCACATTGCATTTCCTAATGAGCTCACCTAGGGCAGCATATACACTGCAAACAACACTGATGACAAGACTGATCCCTGAGGTACTCCACATGACAGGACTCTCAGAGGAGGAGAAATTCCATTACTACCCGTTGCTTTCTGTCAGCGTGATAGGACTCAAACCAGCTGATGACGGTGCCCGGCAAGCCCACAGTACCTCTGAGATGATCAAGCAAAACAATGTGGTCTACAGTGTCAAAAGCTGAGGAGAACAAGAACTGATCCTTTCCTCTATCCCTTGCCCTAAGGAGGTCACTGTGCACCCAAACTAACGCGGTTTCGTAGCTATGCTTGGCTCGAAATCCAGAATGGAGTGGCTCAGATGTCAAAGGTCATGAGGTGCCCTGGTTGTTACCTATTATCTTCTCTACAACCTTACCCAAAAATGGAAGGTTGGAGATAGGTCTAATTCACTAAGATGTCAGAGTCTAAAGATGATTTCTTCAGAAGATGCCTCACCAGAGCCTCTTTCAAGGAATCCGGTAAGACCCCTTGACAAAGGGCACCAGACAATCCAGGGTGAACACGGGCCAACAGAACCAATGCATCCCATCAGAAGACGCGTTTGAACTGGGTCCAGTTCGCAATATGCGTGCTTCAGCTTTGAAGCAACTTCAATGACCTCGGCCACCACCACTGGTTTAAACTCTCCCCAAACAGGCGGTGTGCCTCTGCTACATCAAGGGGATCACTGCGAGCCATCATATGGCTCACTGATGGAATTCTTGCCAGATAGAGACACCCTGTCAGTGGAGAACCGAAGAAACTCATCACACAAAATGTTAGAAAATACTTTTTCCACTGCAGACAGACTAGATGTAAAAGGCTGTCTACAGTCCGAATAGTGCAGGTGGTCGGTTGTTCCCTGCAGCAATCTTCCTGGTCAGGAACTCTGCCTTCTTATGGTTGCTTGCCCCTGGTATCACCGTAGTGAACACACATGGCCATTTTGTCCTTCTCAGCCTGGTCCTCCGCCAGCAACGCCTAACTTCCAACTCTAATCTTTATCACCTTGAGCTCTCCATCAAACCAGGAGACCTCAAGTGAGAACATTTGGGTCGATATGGACCACTGGGAGTGCATCGAGTGGCAGACACTGCCTTATTACAGGTGGCAACTGCCTCACTCTGCCATTTGCACATGCAGCACTTACACTAATAGATCAGCTATCACCAGAAACCCTCCGGGGACAGTCCCTCAAAGGGCGGTAACTGACCATCTCGACAAGGGAGGTCTCTCAAGGAGGGGCCTCACACTCACATCGCAGTGATCAGACCAGATGACCTGATCAATCTTGGGGTTAGCTACCTCAAGCCCCATTGAGAACACCAGGTCCAGCATGTGGCCGCCGTGGTAGGTGGTGGAAGTAACATCTTGGCGTCAGGCCCAGTGATGACATCATCTGAGGCGGTTGAATCAAGTCTGGAGGACTCGCTCATCAGCCCAGGCATTGAAGTCCCTAGCACCAAACAACTGGGGGTCTCCAACACCTCACCAACCACTTAGATCCACCACCTCCTGTAGGAACTCTCCCCCACCCTAGGAGGGCGGTAAATAAGGAAGATCCTATAGCCTGCACCCAGACCCCTATGCACTGTCACACATTCAAAGGACCTGGTAGTTCCCACTGGGTGCACAGTGAAGCCCAGGTCGGATCTAAAACAGGGGCCCTCCCTGCCCCGTGTTCCACCCTAGGGCAGTGCACTACAGAGTACCGGGGAAGGGACGGCTGCTCCAAAACTGGCTCAGCAACGCCACCCACACAGGTCTCTCAGGATGCAAGCCAGATCGACCGTGAGAAATCAAGTCCACCATAATTGCAGTCTTGTTTCTGATCAACCTGGCATTACAAAACACTGCCCTAAGGGGACTGGTAGGCGCTGCAGCTCCTCTGGCTACCTGCCCACTCGGTCTGGTGGGACCCCTGGGGACGGAACCAAACACGTCTGGCTCTTTCCAGGTCCTGTCTAAACTCAGGACCCTCCTACCCTAACCACTCTATCCTGCTCACCTCCATCAAGCCTACAGTGCATACAACTGACCTTTTCATTGCCTCTCAATTCCGACCTCATGACAGGCGCCTCGCTGTCATCACTGATATGGGGAGGTCAGTGAAAGGCTGAAGGTCATGCAGCTGGTAGGCTTTGTAGGCTATCCGTATAGCCCCAGACCCTTGCACATCCCAGATGGACCAGACCACTTGCTCACGAAACTCAGGAGAACCTAGCTCCATAGTTGATGTAAAACCTCCAAGGGTGCTAAAGCCTTTCTCCCACGAGCCCCAAAATATTGGAATTCCCTACCACTAGTTGCCCGTGATAGCACCCAGTCATGCCGCTTCAAAACAAGCTTTGAACTTTCCTTGTCAACCCTAACCCATGCACTTGCTTCAATCCTCTTTGAGACGCTCTGCCTTCTCTCCACTGTTATACTAGATGTCTTACCTTTGCCCTTCACAAGGAATTATTCTGAAACCTGTAAACTGCCATGGCACTTAACTGCTGTCACCCTGAACCTAGTTTGCAGATACACATGAACTGTATTTTTGCTTACACCTCTATTACTTTGGTTGTCCTATCCAATTTGCTGTACTTTTGTTAGTTTTGTGCTCAACTGCTACTGATGTATTATTATTTCTTATCCAACTTGTTGTACTTTGTCATTGTTCATAACTGTAACCTTGTGACCTCCCGGTCCTGTCTTAAAATAGTCACTTCTCTGTCTAGTACACTTACCTGGTAACAAAAACTAAATAAATTACAACATTTAGAACTACCTATCCACTCCACCCATACATACACCTAATACATAAATTATCCCCCAAACAAAACCACAAGAAAAAAACAACCTCCCCAAAACAGTTTATGCACGTGGAAAACAGGATTTAATATTTCTTCCTAGGACTGCAGATTTCCAAGTCACAAAGATTTATATAAAACCCAAAAGGCACAGTCCAGCAATACATCAGTTTTATAAGGTAAGATAGCGATGTTTAGGTTAAGGATCTCTAAAATGAAAGAGCTGAATGCAAGGAGACACTCTCAATGTCTTCTCACTAACAACTAGGAGATCATGCTGAAAAGTTCCAGTCCATCTGGGGAAAATTCACCGAGAGAGGCCACTTGTGAAACGTTCGCAGCCCTCTCACCAACTCTGAAGAAGTTCTCGAGTTCAACAGAGGTCAAAAGAGAGAGAGAGAGAAAATGGAACAACTCACCAACACCTCAGTAGGGCTGTGAGAATCCAGCACCTCTCACCGATGTGGATCTCATGAGCGAGTCAACAGGATTCCGGGTCCGCCGCAGACCATAAACAGCACAGGCCCAGATGAGAACTCAGTGCAACACACGCTGGAAGCACCCGTTTGTGCTCGAATCACACAGGGCGGAATGGGAAGAAAGCAGTTCCTGGTCAAACAGCCACAGAACGAGTTAAGCAAACAAACCCTCCAGGGCTTCCAAGACAACCTCGCAGTCTTGGCATTTACAATGCGGTCCCAGAGTGTACAATGCAGCCAGCAATTAAGCCTGTCCGTCATTCGTGGTCTGCTCAACGAGTCCGTCGCTGCGTGGTCTCGACACAACCTCTGTATCACCTCTGGGTCTCCCTTGGTTAACTCTCCAACAGGTGAGCACAGTTAGTTGTGGCTTTGAAGTCCCTCACTACAAAATTAAAATTCTAGCTCCTAAAACTAACTCACAGTCTCTTCCCTTTCTACGTTACAAGTCCTATGCCTTACTACTTACTAAAATCACTTAAAATTCTGAACTTGGGCCACTAAAGGCAATCACAAGTTGAGCACTAAAAATTCAAGCTCTCTAAGCCGTAAAATGTGGTCAAGAACTCAAAAGGAAGGCAGAAGCACAAAAATTTTGCTCTCAGATTAGAGAGCTTACACATAGCAGCCCAGCATGGCTGCCATCTTGTTCATAACATAACGGCACAAGCCTTTGAGAACCTCCTGCTACTGGGTACCTTCTGAAGTGCCTGCAGCAGCCTTGCCTTCTTCCAGTTGGTATTCTGGTACTTACCATATGGTACAGGAAGTTGCAATCCACAGCCCAAGGGTGGAGGAGGCATAAACCCTCTTGACCCAAAGATCAATTCTGCATGACTCTTTGTCGGTTGGGAGGCTAAGGTGCTTGAGCAGCTTAGACTCTGTAAGAAGCTGCCTTTATGACCACTGAATCTGTTTCAGGCTAGGCAGCATAATGTGGAAACTCCTGAGGAGCATGATAAAGTATATCTCGCACTGCGGGCATAGCTGGTACCATATCAAGCCAGTGCCAGAATGCAGTAGTAGCATTCATTAAAAAGGCAAAATAGGAGGAATGATCTTGGGAGGAGACTCTGGGATCTCCAGGAAATCCACCAAATCCTTTCTGGTGGCATCCTCCTCCTCAGTATGAAAGTCCATGGCTGAGGGCAACTGCTTCATGATATTGAAGAAGGTACGGTCCTCTGAAGGAGACCTAGGAGCGTGTTTGACAGAATTCTCGCTGACTGAGGAAGCTGCCGATCTGTCTGAGGTGAGGGGTTCTTCTTCCTCCTCACCAGGAAAAATAAGGTCAGGATGGTATTCTTCAACGTTGACCTCTTCCAGATCAAGATCTGATGTTTGAGGTGCCAACAGCCCACTGCCATCAAGGTGGGGTCAATGACAATGGCGCAGTCAGCAGGCGCAGGGCAAGGTAGGCTTGTAGGCACCTAACTGGTGGACTATCACGAAGTGAATTTAGTCAAAATTTAATTGAGGTTGGCGACGGTTGAGAACTGCGTCGATAGAGGAGGAGGTAATGGCACGGGGGCGATGACCACCAGAGGGACCCTGAGAGCCTGAAGAGTCCCAGTAGCCCAAGGGCCTGAGAAAGCATCAAGCCTCGATGGGAGGGCCACTGATGATGATCCCATCGTCGATGAGGAAGGAGCCAGTGACCTGGAGGTCGACTACCACCAGCTGCCCAGGTCTGAGTGGGCATAGAGAGACCTGGACAGCATATTTGTGCATGGTGCAGCCGCAGTCGATTGTACCCCTAGACGAGGATGAAGAGGCTGTGGAGGCTGGACCGCCACCTGGGGAGCGGTCCCGATCTCTGTCTTTTATTATTTTTCCCCCAAGGACTTGTCTCGGTCTTAGTGGCCTGGGAGCTCGACAACCTTGTTGGCGATCACAAGCAGGGATCCCAGAGGACCTCTGCCCAGAACTGGCTACCTGTTGCTCCATAACAAAATTTTTTGAGCCTTTTTCATCACCTGAGGGTTGTTTGATTAAACTTCTGGCAGACCTCAGAGTCAGAGATTTCGTGCTCAGGCCCAAGACAGCAGACACTGAGTAAGTGTTCATCTGTGGAGGCAACCTTCCTTCTGCAGCAGCAGCAGCAACAGAAGAGAGAAGTCAAGAATCTACTCGACATAAACAAAGAAAGGAATCTCTTTGAAAAAGAGATTCTAAAATAATCTGTCTGAAACTGCCAAAGCCAAAACTGCACTGGAGCTTCATGATCCAATGCAAACAAGTCAATGGTGTGAAAAGAACTGAGGAGGGAGGGCTGCCTACACCTTTTAGGGGTCTATGACTGGCAGATGACGCAGTATAGGCAGCCCTGTTGTACTGCTGAAAATCTTCCTTGTGGATCCTGCTTCACCGACAGTGAAGTTCCTATGGTGTGACCTGATGGCTGAGACACCCCAGAAGAAGATACAGGATTTCATCATTAGGTTATATACAGTGAAGTAATGCAACCCTCATCTGCAGGAACTGACAGAAAGGATCAGTAACAGGCATTCCTGTTTTTTGTCGTTGTATATGAACGTGAACATTATAACATATAACATAAAACAAATCAACACTAACATTATCGTAACATACCAGCAGTAATTTAAAGTCAGTAGGGGTATGCTGTGCAAACATGTACTTATTTATAGGAGACCCCCACCCAGACACCTTCATAATCAAAGGTACACTGTTTTAATCTGGTAAGCAGGAATGTGCCCAGGCTTACCTTTAAAGGCGTACACACTTCATGTCCACGGTCTCTGCTGGGTAGGCTGTTGCATACGTTAATCACCCTCTGAGAGAAGAAATGCCTCCTACCATTACCCATAAATGTATTGCCTCTAAGCTTCAGGCGTGTTCCTGCATCCTATTATGAGTACACCAGATCACCCAGCTCTATCTTTTCAGCTTTGTCAATACCCTTCAGTATGCAGAACATAGAGATCACGTCCCCATAGCTTCCCTTTCTCCAGAGAGAACATATTAAGGGCTTCCAATCTGTTCTAATAGTTTTTGTCCTCCATACCCTGATCACTTTAGTGGCCTCATGCTATGCCCTCTCGACTGACTCACTGTCATTTTGTATTCGGGAACCCAGAACAGTATACAGTACTCCAGATGGGGCCACACAAGGGCCTTGTAAAGCGGCATGATTACAGCACTTCCCGCAATGCTGGTCAACCCCATTTGATGCACCCAAACATTCTTGAAATTTTATTTTCAATTAAGCTTTCCTTTCACTATGACTCACCTGACAGACCCCCCAAAATCAGCCCCATCACTGATCTTCTTATGGACTTAACGGTTATCCACACGATTAGTAGTAAATACCTCTACCCTCGTTCTGTGTGGGCCTGTTGGGGTGCCAGTGCAAAGAGGGCCAGAGCTTTCTTGTTCCTACGCATTCTCCCCAAGAGCTTGAGTGCACATGCATGCTGCAGTCTGATGGATGCCCCTACCCTCCCGCAGTCCCACTGTGCTGTTTTCTGGCCTCTACCAGGCAGCAGACAAACAGTAGAATGCTGTGTCACCCTCCCTGAGGAAAAATAGCTGCTCCTGGGATGCTTAATCCTCCCTCCCACAGCCAGCACATGAGCGACCTGAGTCCGTTCCCAAACTTGGGTCGCCAGCACAGTGAGAGATAGAGCAATGAATGCACTACTGGGCAATTCTTCAGCCTCAAAGTGGCTGCACACCACTCATCATGCTTCTACCCTCATCTACTGTAACCCCGAGGTCCTTTATGTCTTCCACTGATGCAAGAGGAGCCTCACACAGTGTGTAGGTCCTAACTTTATCACAAGTGAGCTTGAGCAGCCTGCTAGCTCCCACGGCTTCCAGATCATTTATTAAAAAAAAAAAAAGTGATCACAGGGTTTTAAATAATTTCATATCATTTATATAGGTTTTCTAGAAGTGTTATGTTTGTTAAACAAAGTGAGGCAAGTGTTATGCATTTTCACAAAGTTTTAGAACTTTTATGAGCAAAACGCTAATCAATTTTAGAGTTAAATAAAACCCTGTGATCAGTAGTAGCCCAAGCACTAGTTCCCCAAAGGGTATCCTTCCCACTCACAGTAGTTTCCATCCACCACAACTCTGCATCCCATCCACCACCAGCTCAGACAACAATCAACTTTGTGTATGCCTCATGTGTAACACACTGGACTTCTTCACCCAAACCTTATTATGCGCCATGGTATGAAAGGCTTTGCTGAAGTTTCAATCGACTATGTTTATGGACATGACCCGTCCACCCCAGGAAGGAATATGCTTAGTTTCACACCTTCTGCCCTTCATAAAGCCATGCTAAACACAGGTGAGAAATGAAAATTACATACTCACCATAATTCTTGATCTTCCAAGATACTGTCACCATTCATTACTGGTGGGTTACATGCCAGAGGTGCGGGCCATGAGGGCGTAGCTAAAAGTTTTAAAGAGGAAGCCAAAATTGGGGGGTGCAGGAGTGTGGAATGTGGCACTTGCAGGTTGGCCAGTAACGATGCCGATTCCCCTCCTCTGTTCTACTCGCCGGAAAGGAAGAAAAGGAAAGGGTGGGGCAAGGGGCCCAAGGGACAGTAAAAGAAAAGATGGAAACAAAAGGTTTAAAGCTGACCACAGGAGGAAGGGAAGAAGTCCCTAAGTTGGTTCAGGCCAAGGTGACCAACACCCTGGGCAGGCCAAGAGAGAAGATGGGAGTAGAAAAGAGGAGAAAAGAAAAAAAAAGACACAGAAAGAAGAAGTAAGTTCAGCCCCAGACACGGGGTTGAGGTCCCCGTCAGAGCGGACGGAGAACTTCTCATGCAAGAAAGTACAGTTAGTAAGAACTACGCGTAACAATAGATCTTCGAAGAGGCTCTTGCAGTAGGTAATTACATATAGGACTGGCGTCGGCGGGTGTCAGGACCCACGGAAAAATTTCTAGCTAGCAGTCCCTAAGCGAGGACCGCCCCACATGTCAGGTGGCTGGCGTCAGGAGGCCGTCAGTATAAAGGCGGTCCCTGATGCCCGCCTTCCAGTTCTTTCCCATACAGGCCAAAAGAGGCCGGACGGAGAGAGGAGGCGAGGATATTTCCATCACTGGAAAAGGAGCTGCGAAAAAGCCTAGGGGGATGGAGGCGGGAAAGAGTTGCCTACTGCAAGAGCCTCTCAAGATCTACTGTTACGGTAAGTTCTTATCTAACTGTACTATCTTACTCGAGAGGGCTCTTGCAGTAGGTAATTACATATAGGACAGAATCCCAAGCAGTCTGGAACAAATGGCTCAAGCACTTTGGTCCCCAACTCTGAACCATGCGGAGGAGCTGCAGCATCTCCTCCTTCTGCTCACCTCGGGCAGCTTTTCAGCCGCCTCAGACCCTGTTCCCAAAGCGTTCTGGAATTGAACCATGTGGGTCAGGTAGTTCAAGGATCTGATGGCGCGGGTAGCGGAAGCGTGCGTGCGCCTGCCCAGTCGTCAACTGTTTGGACTCTGGGTCGGTGGGGGTGCTCAAATGTTATGGCCTCTGTGACCGGTCATGTGAGGCTGTGATGACCGAGAGGCCTGGGGCTGCTGTGTCAGGTACTGGTCCAGTCCATAGGGGCCTTGTACAGACGATCCAGCTTTCCTGGCACCGCCGGAGCGAATGTGGACGCTTCCACGCCTGCCGGTGGCGATCCGAAAGTGTCCACCAAGGGTGGTACCACCACAGGCTTGGGGTCCTTCTGCGAAGATATTTTGCAAGGCGTAACTTTCGGGATCTAGTTCTTCTGCATCCCATCCCATGTTCTCCTGGATATGTGCGATAATATCCATGAGCGAGGGTCATCCGGAGGAGATTTGGGTGTCTCAGGTGGGTCCAGAGAAGGGATGGAGAGGGGCGGGGATCCTAGAGGAAGAGTAGACTGATCCCGTGTCCTCCGTCGACGGCGAATTCGGTGTCTCCTGGATCTCTTGGGGCTGGGTGATCCAGAAGAGGATTTCGACGGAGGTCTCCGTTTTTCTGATCTTCCCCTGGGAGAGGATCCATGCTCCCAGGGGGAGGTAGCGGCCTGCCGACCCCGAAGGGGAGCCGCACGGAGGAGGGGAAGGAGCGGTGGGGGCCATGTCCCTTTTAATGGTGTCCCACCAGTAAGTAGAGATCCTTCACTTCCGCTATAGAAAGTCAGCGACGGCCCAGGTGCCGTGGGCAGTCACCGGCGTCCCGGCGCGGCTCCACAGGGGCCTCCGCTAGGGCGAGGGGCCCTGGGAGTTTCAGCGAGGCTGGGGTCGCCCGTCTGGTCCTCGGGCTGCGTTAAGTCCTCCTCAGTCAATGTCTCCTGACCGGCGTCGGTCGGAGGGTGGAAGCCCTCTTCTCAGGCGGAGCAGGCGCCCGGTCCCCAACCGGTGTCGCTGGGATGGTTTGGCCCGGCGGCGGCCATCCGACCCGGCAGCGGCTCTGGGGAGGAATGACGTACGGCCCGACGGCGGTTGGGCCGGTGTCGGGTCCACAGGTCTCTTCAACGGTGTGAGCTCCAAAGTTTTGCGAGGAGGCACAGAAGACGACCGGACGCGGAGCCAAAGGCGGAACCCGACTTATGATGATGGTGGTGGCGCCCCGGACTTCGCCAAGGCCTTGAAGAGGACGACTGACGACGGCCTGCCTGGACTTGGCCTGAGAAGAAGAGTACTTACCGAGCCGGGGAGGCTGAGAGCTGGCCCTGGAAGGAGAGCGGTCGGACCGAGAACCGAGCTGCGGGACTCCAAGCCCTGGACAGGGACCTGGAAGGGCCTTCTCCTTCTTTCTCCAGCGTGCTTGTGGATTTGGACGAAGATTCCTCCTTGGAGGACATGGTCTTCAGTTTTTCCTCCAACAAAAAACCTGGAGGGCCTTCTGACGTTGGATCCTTGTTCGGCTGTTAAAGCCCTGGCAAAATGAACAGGCCGGGTATCGTGGTCTGGGCCCAGGCATCTAACACAGGCCGTGTGGGGGTCCTTGAAGGGATCTGTTTCCAGCAAGCACACTTGGAGGGATGACCGGAGGTCGGAGAGGACATCAGCAACAATCTTGCTTGAAGAAAAAGAATTTCCCGGAGGAAAGCTCTGAACCGCAGCGTCGCCTAGACTGGAACCGAGAAGGGTCGAGACATGCAAGTCAGCGGGGAAAGAACTGGGGAATTCACGGGACCGCCTTTTGTACCACGCTGACGTAGGAGGCGGGACCGACGTCGGGGCGGTCTCACTGAAGATAGCTAGCTAGAATTGTTTTCCATGGGTTCTGACGCCCGCCGGCTTCAGTTCTAATGGTGTAACCTGCTGTAAGAGCTGTGTCTCAAGTAAGATCTGTACTATCTTACTTCGAGAGGGCTCTGCAGTAGTAATATATATAGGACTGAATCTCAACCAGTCTGGAACAAAGAGAGCCACCGGAGGAGGAAAACTACTCAAGAAGCAGTTCTAGCTGTGCAAGCCTCAAGATAAGAGGCCTTGCAGAACAGCCAGCCAAGCCTGCTCTACAGCAAGAGGCAACATCCAAATTGTAGTGTTTAGTAAAGGTATGAACAGAAGTCCAGGTGGCGGCAGCGCAGATGTCTAGCCGCAGACACATTTTTGAAACAAGCCGCTGAGGCAGCTACTCCTCTGGTGGAGTGGCCTCTTACCTGACCAGGAGGGTCTTGTTGTATTGTCATAACAGAAAGTGATGCAATGAGCCAACCACTTAGATAGGCATTGCTTAGAAACAGCACTGCCTTCCCTTTTATGAGCAAAGAGATGAACAATTGATCAGTCTTTCTTAGATCCTTCGTCCTGTTGGTTTTGTATCTCAGAATCCGGTGATCATCCATAGCATGGAGTAAATACTCCCCTTGATTAGAGTACTGCGTGAAAAGGCGGGTAACTCTATGGACTGATTTAGAGTAGACTCGCTACTACTTTAGTAGAAACTTAAGGTTTGTGCGAAGAGCAACACGTTCCTTGTGAAAAATCAAGTATGGAATTTTACACATCAGGGCCTGGAGCTCGGAAATTCTCGGCCAGAATGTGGCCACCAGAGAGAGAGTCTTCCACTAAAGGAACTTCAATTCCTAGAAGCTGCGGTTTGAAGGGAGGCAGAGTAAGTTTCTAGAGAACAAAGTTCAAGTCCCAAGGGGAGCAGGAGTACAGATAGGGGTCTCAGATGGAGAACCCTCTAAGAAGGTCTGCAAAGGGGACATGATAGGCGAGATACGGCTATGTGTACCTTCAGAGAAGAATGACTGAGACCCAGGTCAAACAGATGACGTAGATACTCCAGCAGAAGCCCCGCTGAACAGGAGAAAGGTTCCACATTCTTGGAAGCGGCCCAGATAGTGAACCTTTTCCACTTCATAGCGTAAGTGGAGCTAGTGGAGGATTTTCTAGCCTCCACCAAAATCTGCGCCACTTGAGGAGACACCCCAAAGCGGGATTGAGCTAAGTCTGCAGGAGCCATGCGTGCAGCTGAAGAGATTTGAGGCCTGGATGGACCAGGGTCCCCTGATCCTGGGTCAATAAACCTCGAGATAGAGGAAGAGGAGGATCCTCTAGGATTGTTGTAGAAGAGAAACCAAACTTGCCTGGGCCAGAAAGGAGCAATCAGAATCATTCATGCTCCATCTAAGCTAGTTTCTGCAAGTCTCGTGGGATAAGTGGAATTGGGGAAAGGCATAGACAAATCTGTCCTTCCAGTCTAGAGACAGAGCGTCTCTCCAGAAAGCGCCTCGCTCTGGAACGAGCGAGCAGAAGATGGAAAGCTTTGCGTTTAGAGGGGATGCGAACAGGTCGACTTGTGGTGTTCCCCAAAGTTGAAGATATTGTCTAGGACCTCTTGGTCCAGTTCCCACTCGTGAGTCAGAGCAGAAGAGCACTTAGCTTGTCTGCCAGGGGTTGTTGACTCCCGAACATGAACTGCGTGAGGTGAAGGTTATGTTGTGTTGCCCAATCCCAAACCCTCATTGCCTCCTGCAAAGAGGGTAGGACCAAGTCCCCCTTGTTTGCTGATGTACCAAACCATGCACATGTTGTCCGTCTGGACAGCATGGTGGCGCGAAGGATGTATTGGTGAAGGGCTTGGAAGCATACAACACTGCTGAAGCTCGAGCACACTGCTATGGAGAGCTTGTTCAAGCTTGGACCAGGAGCCCTGGGTTCGATGAGAGCCTAGATGGGCTCCCAACCCCGCCGAGGCATCTGTGGTTAGAGTCTGGGAGGGGAAAGACAAAGAAAGGAACTCCCGAAACAGGTTCTCTCGAACCATCCACCACTGCAAGTCTCAGAAACATCGGCGAGGAGACCAGAACTGGGTGATCTAGGTCGTCCACTAACTGATCCCACTGGAGGCGAGAGGTCCACTGAGAAACTCTCATGTGGAGTCGAACGCGAGGAACTGTCGGGATAGCAGCCGCCATGAGCCCGAGCCGAAGGACTGACCTTGCACAGACCTGCTTGCAGCCGGACAGCAGACTTATCTGAGTCTGCAGGTTGGACGCCCTGTCCGGTGGCAGGAAGGCCCCTGCCGTGGTCGTGTCTAGAATCACCCCATAAACTGCAGTCTCTGGGATGGGATCAGGTGAGACTTGGAATGGTTGATGGTAATACCCAGGAGGCAAAACCTGCTGGGTAAAGGTGAGGCAACACAGGAGTTCCTCCTGGACAAGGCGCCAGGAGCCAATCATCCAGATGCGGGAAAACCACCCCCCGATGCATGATTGGGCGCCACCACTGCCAGGCATTTGGTAAACACTCGGGCACCAATGATAGGCTAAACAGAAGTGCCTTGAATTGGTAGTGGTCCCTATGGAACATAAAACAAAGGTATTTGGGGTGAGACGGGCAAATGGAAATGTGCAGGTAAGCATCCTGCATATCCAGGGCACACAGCTATTGACCCGGCCGGAGGAGGGGCAGAAGGCTCTGCAACGAGCATCCTGAACCTTTGTATTCCACACAGAGATTCAGGGAACTGAGATCCAGAATTGGTCTAGATCTCCTGTCTTCTTTGGGACCAGGAAGAAAGCGTGAATAGTAACCCGTCCTTTGCAGATGAATGGGACGGGTTCTATTGCTTGTTTCAACAGGAGAGCTGAAATTTCCTCCTGGACCAAGAGAAGGTGTTCCCTGAATACGACGACTTTAGGGGGGGTGGCGAGGTGGTTTCTGAAGAAACTCTATCAGTGTCCTTCCGCAATGAGCTGGAGCACCCAAGAATCTGATGTTATCTCTCCCAGCCGGAGGTGGAGGAAAACCTCCTCCCTCCTACCGGTTTCTCCGAGGAGTCTGGAGGCTGTGGGAGAGGAAGGTCCAGGTAGTGTGAGACTGGCTGCCCTTGGCTAAACACCGCTGCTTTTTGGGCAGGGGCTTAGCAGCTGTGAGGGGCCCGGTGTTTGTGGCCCGCCTTCCCTGAGGTTTTGGCCCTGGCCGATTCCGTGTGTGAAAGGGGACGGCGCTGTTGCTGATGGGGCGGTACCTGGAGTCAACAGACTTCAGTGCCATCCCCTTCTCCTGCAAATCGGTGATGATGTCCTTGACATCACAGCTGAAAAACACCGACCCCGGAGGGCGCTTCCTGATAGCGTGTGCACTTCCAGGACCAACCCTGACACGCAGAGCCAAGCATGACGCACGTAGGCCTACAGCGAAAGCTGAGCACCATCCAGCAGTGTCCACTGCATCGTGAGGTCGCACAAAGCATCTGTCGACTGGCCGAGCGTGCAGAGCGGACAAGATCAGCCAACTCCTGCTTGACTGGGAGTCTGGCAAGGAGTCCAGTTTGGCTTCCACCTGAGTCAGAATGGTCTTCTGGTAGACCCCATATGGCCGACATAATTCAGGGCCCCTAATCCCAAGTGGAGGAAGCAAAGATCTTCTTTCCATACTAGTCCAGAAGGCGGGATTCTTTGTCGGTGGCGATGAGCTGAGGTGTTTTGGGTTGGCCGACTGGCGTGGTGGCGCTAATCACGACCAGAAACGAGGGTGAGAATCTAGAAAATCACCACCTCTGGAGCCTGGTATAGCCTATCTGGACTTCCCTCGGCTCGAAGTGGGGCTAGAGCCGACGGCTGTTCCATATGGTGGTGACGAGGTCGGCATGAGGCTCTATCCAGGGTGGCACCAAGGTAGGAGCTGTCACAGGCAGATCCAGATGCTCAGCAAGTTTCAGACGCTGAGGATCTGGTTCCAAGAGTGCTACTGATGAACCTCCTGGATTTTCCTTAGCAACTCCGTAAAAGAAGGATCTTTCGGAGGGTCCTTGGCCTGGGCTTCGACGGAGAGCAACCATCGGAGGAATCTGAGGAGTCCGAGGGTGAAGAGGAGGAGGAAAGGAAAAGACTCCTTTCCCGACCAGGGGAGGAACGGACCCCTTGGGAAGCCCTCAGGGAGCGTGTCCTGCCCCTCTCTGGACCCAGGACAGGAGAGCCCTGGAGTCCGGAGGTGGGAGGGGTGTGTCTGCTGGAGGTACAGGAACCTGAGATGGCACCGCCGCCGGTAGGCGGCTCTCGACCTCCCTGGTGAGCTGAGCCTTGGCCTCAGCCCACCAGGAGGCCAAGAATCTCCTGCAAGTCCATCGGCGGCTGTGGGGGCGGTGGAGGAGGCAGGGAGTGAGACTCTGAGTTGTACCCATATGGAGAGTATCCAAAACCTGGCTGCGATAGCCCTCGTCGGGTACTGTGGCGCGGATACTGTGGTCCCGGGTATGTCAGCATCGGATAGGACAGAGGGTACCCGGAGCCGGAGGAGCTGCGGAGCAGAAGGCCCAGCCAAGTTGGAGGCCCGGTGGTGAGGCGACGCCCAGAAGGAATGTCGCCGGAGTCAGCAGAACGGCATCGGGGCCCCGCATCGGGCCAGCATCCGGGAGCCGACGCCGGATCTAGCGCACCCACAGGAGGACGGTCCGATGGAGGAAGATCCCAGTGTCGCCCGGGATGGAGGAGAAAAATCCCCGGGTCAGGCTGGGTCGACTCTGGTCCCGGATGGCAGCGAAGGCTGCGGAGAACCGGGAACGAGGGACATAGGGAGGTCCGCGTGCCAGTTCAGTCGCCGACCGGGCGCCGGGCGTAACCGACATGTGGCTTTACGGGCGGCTCTGGCAGGCGCCGTGGGCTTATGGGAGCCTTCACCAGATGCAGACCGAGGAGAAGGATCGGACTGGTCGGATGGGGAGACAGGCTGCGCGCCTTCCTGAAGGGTCATGCGTCTTACCGGCCTTCTCCGCACAGACGTCGGAGGAGCCGGCGCCTGGCTTACGAGTCGCCACGCCAGTAGGCCGCGAGCCTGCGGCCAAACCGGAGCGGAGGCTCTAAATTGCCCGGAGGAGCCCGAAGGCCCGAGCGCAAGCCAGATGGGCGGCCAACGCCGGAAACCTCTGAGGCGGCCGCCGAGGAGTGGTCCTCGGAGGGGATGTTACCTGTGACCCGCGGCTCCAGAGGGACGTGGGTAGAGGAGTTCCTTGTCCCGTGCTCTCCTTATCCTTCTTCCGATGGCCTTCGGGAAGTGGAGCCTGCCTCAGTTTTTGAGCTCCTTCTCCATCGAACTCATCTTTTCTTCAAAATATGGACTTCAGGGATTGCTGCCGCCTTTTCCAGGTAGCCGCATTGAAGCTGAGGCAGTGCTGGCACTTCTCGACCCGGGTGATCGAGGCCTAGGCAGAACAGGCACAGAGAATGGCCGTCCTTGTGCGGGAGTTGGGCACCACATGAGTCGCACTTATTTTTGTCTTTCCCGGAGGGTGTGAGGGAACGACATACACCGGCGATGACCTGATGTTTCGAAAAAATCAAAATACTCGTGAAAACCGGCGAAGGGAGGCTGACAAAGCAACAAACTTTTCGCGAGGTGCTGCTATGAGCTAATGGCGGGAAAGAACTAGAAAGCGGAGCGTCAGGGACCGCCCCTTTATACCGACGCCTCCTGACGCCGTCACCTGACGGGGGCGGCCTCGCCAGGGACTGCTAGCTAGAAATTTTTCCGTCGGATCCTGCCGCCTGCCGACGCCAGTCCTATATGTAATTACCTACTGCAAGAGCCCTCTCGAAGTAAGATTTTTTTTTTTTTTATTCTTATCCTGCTCCAGGAACAGAAGGAAGCAGGATAAGCTGATATACTGGGAAGAAAAGACATAAGGCTTGTGCTAGAAGCCCCTAAGACTGGGAGGGACTAGGACTGGACGCAGAGCAGACCCTCTGCCAGAGAAAAGAACTTCTGTTCTTTCTTCTTTATCTGCCTTCCTTTCTTTCCTTTTTTTTTTTTTTTTTAACTCCGTCAACTGCAGGAAGTTGTCAAAATATTCCTCTCCGCTCTCTCCCTCCAAAGGGATGAAGAGATCACCCTGGAGCCGAAACCCCATAGACCTAGAGCCATATGAAGGACGATAAACGAAAAGAAGACTTTGCAACACCAAGTAGGTGGAAAGGAAAGGGGATGACCAACCTCTTAGAGTAAGGGCAACCTGAAGGGCAGGTTCATGAAGTTTCCACTGGGATAGGTAACCCAGACCTTGGGATACAAGAAGAGGAGACTGTGTCTAGGAGAAATCCTCCACCACAGGTGGAGAAGATGCTGAAGAAAGGAGGACCCCAGGGTCGGCACTGGAGAGCCACTAGAGGTGTGCTGGGGGCAAGCTCTGAGGGTCACAGTTTCAAGGCTGAAACCGACCCTGCCAGACAAGGAAGCAGGTTCCAGCTGCGGTGCTGGGACAAACATATGCCATTACCACCACTGGCAGGATTCTAGTTTTCAGCAGGCAGAGCCCTGGGGTCCAAATAGAAGGCTAGGGTCCCTGTCATCTCCCCAAAAAAAAATTAACTCCAAGACCCCAAGAGGAGAGGAGCGTGCAGAGGTGCCAAGACCCCTGAGAAGGAGGTAGACCAACAGAGGCGGCACTGCCCAGAGATTTGGTCACTAGGGAAGGTGGGGCGTGCAGCAATGAATGGTCAAGATATCATCAGATCAAGAATTATGGTGAGTATCTAACTTTCATATCTTCCCGAGATCAATCTTCACCATTCATTACTGATGGGTGACTACAAAGCCCTGCGCTCCCTAAGGAAAGGCTAGTTCCCTCAGCCTCCTGTGGGAGACACACAGAAGGAGGGCCTTCACAGGTCGGGTGAGGCCCAAGATTGGTCAGGGGCAGATGGAGACTCCTGATGCTCAGGAGAAGGAGGATGCCCAGAAAGTTCTCATCTGGCCCTGCAGGAGAAGAAACGGGCCCTCCAGAAGGAGGCAATCACCCTACACCAGGCCCAGGGTGATAACTGGGATAGATGAAGTCATGTCATCTGCTTAATGCAGACTGATGTTCCTACCAACCTGGACACACATCTCAGCCATAGCAGCACCCTTGATGCCCAACCAGGCAGAACTACAAAACAGGCAAAGACACCCTACTAGAATGGATCCACTCAAGTTTCCCATCACGGATCTCAAGGTCCTGCCTGACACCTTAAGTGACCACTCCCCAGTCACACTCATGTGGTCAAACAAATTTTGTAAACCACCACCCATCCTAATCAGATCTAGGGTCCTGAGGAAGGGCAAGCTGGAGGACTCTCAACATGACTTGTCCCCTATCGAATCGGCACCAATCTTGACCAGGCTCTTAGGTACTTCACTGAGGGATTCAACAGCACCCCCCAAGGAAAAGGAAAATCCAGGGGTATGATAGTGGCTGGATAACGGGGATCTCCTCACCCACATAAAAGACAGGGACAGCCTCTGGGGAAAAGCCAGGTCCACCTGCAGCAATCATGACTTCCAGTGCTACAGAGCCGCAAAGAACCACCGCACCAACCTCATCCGGCAAGCAAAGACTAACTTCCACAAGGAACAGCTAAAAAACTCCTGGGGTGATGGGAAGAGATTTTGGGAGAACATTAAAAACCTCCTTGGGAAGTGATGGCCGGTGGCGCTGAGGTTGAGGAGCTGGTCGCCACATCGCATCACGCCCGGCAACCAGCGTTTGGGAACAAGCTCGGGGCCGCCAGAGAAGGCTAGGCGTCCGATGACAGCTCGCCTTCTCCGGGAAGGTGGGTCCTCTACCAGCAAGCGGTGACCCTGGCAGAGGCTGGGGCGCGACAGCTGCTGGAGTCACTGGGGAGTGATTGGTTGGGGGCATAGGCCTTGGACCAACCAGCTTCGGGACGGGTTCTTGGGTGGGGTGGGGGATCCTGCAGCGTTGGCGCCTATGCCTTGACACGGGCACGCATATCAGTACATCCCAGAAAATGGAAAAGCCCTCCGGAGTCGGGTAGACGGAGTGCCAAGCTGGGTCCCAATCTACCGCCGCCTGCCCAACTGAGTCGGGGACCTGACGAGATCGGAAGGTTCAGGGGTGGGCCACCACTCTGAACCCATGCGGGGCAAACCATAGTAAGATGGAGGACCCCGATCAGTCAGGTAGGACGTGGCAGGGACAGGCTTAACTGGCTCTCCTGAAGAGGCGACTCGGAGGGAAGGATGAAATATATATATATATATACATACACACACACACACACACACACAAAAAAGATCCTTGGGAAGGGCAATGAAGCAACCCTACAACTGACCCTCGAATTATCACAGACTCCTTCAACATGGCTTTCACTGCCTCACCTCGGTACTACCCCTAACTACCTACTCCCCTGCTTCTGACTATCCCAACTGCATGCCCATAGGGGCTCACGCTGAACTTTTATTTCAAAGGGTAACGTGAAGGAGATCCTGAAACAAGTCAAAAAGAGCTAGGCAAGACCAGACTGGGCAGTGACGGAGTAGACATGAAACTCCTATCCCTTACACTGGATGCTTTCATCATGCAAATTACAAAACTATTCAATAAATCATGGCTCTAGCTCAGTTCCCAGATATCTGGAAGCAAGCCCTCATGACACCAGTGCAAAAGAATGGCGACAAGTCTAGGATTACCAACTATAGGCCTATTTCCATCCTTTCCCCTATCCGAAGCACAGGAAAAGACAGTGGCAGCACAACTCACGGAGTACCTCAATAAGTACCAACTCCTATGCCCTAACCACACAGCTTCAGCCAGAATCACAGTACCACCACTGGAGTACACGGACTACGTGTACAAGGCACTGGACCAAGGCAAACTGGTGGGGTCTGTGTTCATCAACCTCATCAAAGCCTTTGACACTGTTAAACACTCCCTTCTACTGGCACAGCTGCAGAACCTGGGAGTCGCAACCAATACTGCATGCTGGTTCAAGGACTACCTGACTCACAGAAGCCAATCGTCAAAATAGGACACACTGTCTAGCTCCAGAGAGATATCACTGGGGTCCCCCAGGTTCAATACTGGGGCCCTTACTGTTCAGCCTTTTTCTGAACGATCTTCCTAAAGCTTGTAACACTAAACTGATCCTATCGACAGGCGATATAGTTCTACTTAACTGCAATACATCCCAAGGCGGCCTCCAATCCGAGCTGCAGATTTCATTCAACAAACTTGAGGACTGATTCGGCACATATAAACTTCTTCTAAATTACAAAAAGACTAAGGCTATATAACCAGCCCCCAGCTCAAAAAGAACCCCCCACAAAGATAGTCAACTGCTGGAACAACTGCACTCGTTCAAAACCTGGGGATCACCACAGATGACACCCTTACCTTCACCTAGCACATCGACTCAGTGGTTAAGGTGGTAAACACCAAGCTGGGTGTCCTCTATAGGCATGAGAAGTATCTCACCCTGAGATCCCTCCATCACTCAGTCTCCTGTTCTATCCTCTCAACCACAGACTATGGTCTGGTGATTTCTGATACAGCTATGGATACAGCAGTAAAAGTGTTCATATTGCTCTCAACAAAGCTTGCAGGCTCACACTGGCTGCAGACTGAAATCGCACACCTGCTCTCTGTACAAACAGACTAAATGGCTGCCTCTGAAGAACAGGATAAAGTACCAAACCTGCCTCCTTGGTAAGAAGGCGCTAATGGGCAGAACCCCACCCTGCACATCCAACATCCTCTCACCAAGTGCTAACAGCTGTGCTACCAGGGGTAGGACGAGGGGCCCTATCAACACCTTTCTGTCAAACGCACAAGGACAGCTGCACCTTTGCCTACAGGTACCCCAATGACTCAGTGAAATCCCAGTGCCCATTCAAACCTCTGCATGCCTATCCCACTTCAAAATGGCCTAAGGCAACACCTCACCAGCAGAGAGGTGACTGCTACTGAAGGTTCAACCTCCACCCCATGCCCCATGGTAACCCTTGCAGCAGCCTGCTTAGCCCCTGCTCCTCCAGCTAGCGACTGCTAGGAACTTCTCCACCGCCTGGTACTCAACAGCCCTTGGCACCAAACTAACACCATTATCCTCCATCCTCCCTGACAAGGCCCCAACTCATGGCCGCCCCACACTCCAGAACCTTGGCTCTCTCTTTAGTACCTCTCCACTGCTCCTGCTCCTTTAAGTGTACTCACTGGTACTAGGAATACAGTGAAATGATTCAAATCTAATGTATGTTTGAACCAGCTAATGTATGGTGTATGTACATAATCATGCCTATTTGTTTGTTTCAAATAGCGTGGAACTTTTGTGAAAGAGCCTGTGCTCAAAGGTATTTTCGAATCTAAATAATAAAAATAAAAAAATGTTGGATTCCCACTGTACTCCCCAAGGAAGGACCTGGCATCAGTCGGCAGCTTTAGCCAACCCTACCTCAGACATGGCGTCGGGCACTGACACAACACTGGGCGTGGTTCCCGCCCTTAGAACTGGCACTGGGGTAGCACTGCCCTCTGACCCAGCAGCAGAGACAGTGATGGAGCATCAACAACACCGTGAGCAGTGTCAGAGACCCGGAGGCAGCACCGTACAGAGGCACCAGCAAGAGGCAGAGGCTGTAAAGAAAATGAAATAATAAAGAGAAAACACTTCACGCTGAACAGTAAATATAAAAATAAAACACAGGTAAATGAAACCTGAAGCCAGTAATGGCGACAAACTGGCATCATCGGCGAGAGGTTTCGGATAGACAGAACCTTCTAGTCTTCACTGTAGGTGCTCCCACGAAGTCAACGCTACCTCGACAGCAGGAAAAGCAGAACTGAGGAGGCAGGGAAGTTAGCATCAGTTACTGGCCAACCCGCACTGCCACGTTCCACACTTGGGGCAGCGCCGCCTGACTTTGGCTTCCTTCCTCAAATGTTTTAAAGCTAAATGTTCCTAGGGGTCCTGGTGCTTCTGGCTTGTAACCCACCAGTAATGAATGATGAAGACTGATCTCTGAAGACCACTGGCTTCATCCAAATTACCTTAATTCTGTTCTTAATAATGGATGCCAAGCCCTTTATTTGTATTTGCTAAAGGGACACTGCCAGTTTTTTTATTAAGAAATGTTGTTAACAGACAATAACACTGACAAAACAAACATCAGAATGACTCAGTTACACTGGGAGTTTATATATGGAGCTCATTCAATGTCAGGTTTAAGAGAATACAAGAAATCAAGTTAAGGAATAAAACCGGTTTATCATCCACATACAGGACCCAGTGTTGCCAAGAAGTGTCAAAGCGTGTGGTAGTATTGTTCAGCTCAGCTGTTAGTTTTTCCAAATCGTAAACCTTAATCATCGCATCCTGCCAGTGGGATACTGTGTGTGTGTTTGGGGGGCAGGCTGGGGTTAGCCACAATCTGTTTATGACCTTCTTTGCCACCAGGAGGCAGATCCATACCAATTTTTTCATCTGAGGGCGATGTCTCAGAGAGAGGCCTAGAAAGATCATGTTTATAGCAGAGGAGATAAAATATATACCAAAAATGGTCTGAAATGGAGTCATGTGATGAGCTCAGTGTGATTGGATGCTTCTTTTTGAGCTCTAAGATCAACAATCCTAAGCGGCAAAGACATCTACTTCCTAGAACAAGGTTACTTTCTGGCAATATTTGGTAGAAAAACACTTTATCTAACGAAATATATAACTTCAGAGACGAACAGAGATGGCAGACGGACAACAAATAGATATAAACCCTTCACCCCTACTTTGCGCATGACCAGGCTTACAAACTAAAACAGATTTTCAGCCATACACCTCACCAGACTCAAGATCAAAAGAAATGCTGGAAGAAAAACTTGATCTTTTATCAAAAATAGCCTCAGTAAAACTTACCATTTGTGACCTGACATCCGACTTTATCAATCAATCAATTTTATTTGTATACTGGAAAGTAAGTGAGCAACAATGCCCTTTTTCACAAATGTCCAGTGTAGGAAATACAACAGATGAACAAATACCTAGGCCAATGGAATACATAGGACATACAATGAACTACTGACGACATACAACAAAGTAAATACATTATATATACAGGCGTATAGAAGTATAAGGAGCTAACAAGTGCAAAATAAAACTAGCATATTACATGGGTAAACTGTACAAAAGTAAACCCAGAAGGCAGACTAATAAAAAGTTTTCAGGTATAGTATAGGGCAGGAAGTTTTAGTGCACTCGGTGGGGAGAAGAAAAGTGCAGGTGATGCAGGGGAGAGAGAGGCGCTGGGATTTACTGAGAGGGCCTTGAATAGAGGCCTACCAGGGCAACTGCAGGTGGGCGATAGGAGCATGTGCTCCTTTAGGGAGGATTGAAAGAGCATATGGATCTGCAAGCCTGGATTTGGGAGTAGATTTTGTAAAACTTTGTTCTCTTGAAGTTAATGGAGTTCTGGGCAAGCTTAGTCCTGCAGAAAGAGGTGTCAAAAACCAGACTTGAGGCACCTGTGAGTCAAACACCCAGGCGCTGCGAGTGGGAATAGGTTAATAACGCTGTGTTAAACTGTCTCTAGAAAATCTAACGATCCGGCTCTCCAGTGCGGATAAGCTCGGTGGAAGACCGTTAACAGAAAGACTCAAAGAGCGGTGCAGGAGCTCCAAAGTAAACTAACTAATATGGAAGCCAGTATAGAAGAGCAAGAGGTCACACTAAGGAGCAATAATCTAGTTCTGGTGGGAATTCAGGAAAAACAGAAGGAATAATATGCTGTCATTCATTCAAAATTGCTGCAAGAGGCTGGCCGGTGGTGCTGAGGGTTGAGGAGCTGGGCGCCACACCTCGTGCCACATCGGCAACCAGATGAGCGAGCTCGGACTGCAAGGGTCAGTTGGGGGAGGAGGTGCGGAGCTGGGTCAAGCTGTCACAAGGCAGCTCTCCTCTCTGGGGAGAGAAGTGAGGGTTTCCTGGCTCTTGGCTGTCACCCAGTGGAGGCTAAATGGCAGCACCAGGCCACAAGGAAACCCTGGCATTAGGCCAGAGTAGTTGGAAGGGCCGTCACCTGAGCCACAGAGCTCATGTGCACCTCCATGCACATGCAGCAGCGTTCTGGGGCAACGGAGATAAATCACGAATACCATGTCCCCTTTGCCAAGAAGGCTAAGAGGCAACGGGGAGCAAAAATATATGGGAAAAAAAAAATAGCTGCAAGAGGTGACAGAACCCCCAGAAAGCAGACATGCCTACTAGATTGAAAGAGCCCACGGTCCACAGCCCTCCTTTTAAACACTGTGAGAAACCCAGGGCTATTATAGTTAGGTGCACATACTTTCAGGACAAGCTTCATATTATGGCGAAGCACGGAATAAGGGATCCTTACAGTGGCATGGCAAGTGATTCTACATCTTTAGCGATGTGACTCCTGCAATAACAGACAAGCAATGAGCATATCAGGATATCAAAAAGCTCTCCATCAGGCATGAATCTCATTTAGAATCATGTATCCTGTCCGACTGATCATTTCCACCCTGGCAGAACTAATGGAATTCTCAAGTGCTCATGTGGCCCGCTGTGAACTCCCCAAATATTTACCAAAAGTATTTCCCACAGCTCAGAAATAACAACTTAATTGAAACTAACAAAATGCCTGGACAGAAAACTACCACTATACACAGTAAATCTGCATTCTTATACATAACCCCTGAATGAATAAAGATGCATTCTAAATTAACAGTATCAGACCCAGACCTCTCTTTCACCCCTACCCTGCCTGGGATAAATGATTAAGATGGAGAAGAGCATGAATAAAGGGGTCAGCAAGATACAACAACTGGGATGGTCTATACAACTACATAGACATGTAATGGCAAGATTGCGATTTTTAGGTTCCTTACCTTCTTCACATAAAACAACGACTTCTTCCTGACGGTCACTCCCTGATTTATGACTGCTATCTTGGGCAGGGTTGAATAAGGCACTGTCCCATTTGTTATGCAGAAAGAGTTTAAAGGCAAGGATCTGTTCTACCCTCTCCTTTTCTGTCTCTTGTCTGTTTCGTTGCACAACCAAATTTTCTTGTGAGATCTAGGAACTGATCACTCCAAGTTTTGCAATTCTCCGCCTCTAAGCTATCTACATGCCTTCACTTGCTATTTCTACCTTTTCTTCCCCCTTGCATATCTGTAGGTATAAACAATATATGAATCCTGTGTAAAACTGTATGTGAAACTGGGATCCCTTTGTTGGAAACTATATATACTGTTGCAATGATTGCAAAGCTATTTGGAACTCAAGGTGTTAACTTGAGATCGTTTTTAAGCCCGTTACAGAGCTGCAAACAAGAGGACAGTTCTGGGACATCATGTACTGTTTGCTGCACCTGCAATGAAAGCAACTGACAAGAACATATATGTAAACTTACAAGAATATTCTGTGAAAGCAGGCTCATAGCAATTTTCATGACAAAGACTTATAAAAGAGCAGTAATGCTTTTGCTAGAGACAAGGAGAGTGAGAGACTAAAACTTGGAATTAAGAGATACCCTCAGAGGAAGAACTTAGTTTTCTCTGTTTGTACTGCCTTTGTAAACAGTTATACTGAATAAGTTTATTTTTTATTTTGCCATTACTGAGAAAATAAAAAACTATGTACAATTTGAAACTGCTCCTGGTTTTCTTGTGCTTCCTGATCTGTACCTCGATGACAGATGGTGTCAGCCTAAGTGAGTTCGTCATTCATACTCTAAGCCAGAAGTTTTCTCATGGGTACTAGACCTAGTACCAGGAAAGCATAACAGAAAAGTATGGATTCTATAGCAACAAGCCCAGGAGTCATTACCAGAAGAATGGCAGTCAAATTAGAAGCAGGAACAAAGTCCAAACTGAGACTGTTCAGCCAGAAGCAGAAAAGGGAAGAAAAGAAAAAGCAGTGACAGACCCACAAAGCCTGGCTGCCTTTTACAATGGTGGGCATTACAACAAAAAGATGGAAAAACAGAGAAGGAAGAAATGCAGCGACAGGAGCAGCAGAGAAAAGAACAGGAGCAGCAGAGAAGAGATGCAACGACAGGAGTGGCAAAGAAAGAAGAGATGCAGCGACTGGAGCAGCAGAGAAAAGAAGAGGTGTAGCGACTGGAGCAGCGATGGCTAGATGCTTGCATAAGCTATCAAAGCTGAGGATCTGGCACTGTTCCAGCAGAGCAACAAAACACCAACAACTAAAAGACCTTAAACTAACAAAGTTGTGTCCCTAGCATGATATCAAAGCATACTTAACTTTTGAAAGGGTTGCCGCAGCTTGCCAGTGGCCAAAGCAGCAATGGGCAATTAGACTGGTAGCTTACCTGACAGGAAAGCCCAACTTGCCTACAGCAATATGGACACTGCACAGTCGGAAAACTATGACCTGGTGAAAAGAGGTCCTTAAGCGATATGACATCTCAGGAGAGACCTACAGACAGAGATTTGGTCTCTGAAGTACAACTCAGTCGACAATCCTCAGAAGCCTTCACCCAAGTCAGAGAACTCCTTATGAAATGGCTCCAACCAGAGGGCAAAATACTCACACAGATCATTGAAACATTTGTAATGGAGCAGTTCATCAACATCCTACCCACAGGCGTACAGCTTTGGGTAAAGAACACTGACCAGAAAGTGGAAAAGGGTGCTTCTTTGGCTGAAGACTACCAAATGGCCAGACAGATGCCACATCAGTGAGGTAACAGCCAAGCACTGGTAAGACACTTTTTTCCCATTTAAACCCCAAATCTGATAAGAACACTGGTGAGGGTAACAAATCTGCACCAAAAGACTTTATTTGCTGTAACTGTAATAAGCCAGGTCATATACGGAAACTGCCACAATAAATAGAGTGATACTAGAGCAGATTTGTCTTTAGCAAATTGGGGCAAGTACTTAACAGACATGAAGGCGGGAGATAAGACTGTGAAGGGACTTATAGATTTGGGAAGTAGACAGACCCTAGTACATACTGAAGTGCTGGGAAAACAATGTTCAAAAGCACCAGGTACTGGTGTCATCTGCATCCATGGGGACACTCGATACTATCCTATCAGCCAAGTGATTATTAATGGGGTGCTGCATCAAATGAAAGTGGGGGTAGTACCAAAGTTACCTGTACCTATGATTATTAGAAATGCCTTTCCAGGATTTATTGAGTAATCCAATAGAGAGTAAATACTGCAGTTTCAGCAGCTATGGGACAAGAGTTCAGGAAAGAAAATCTCAGACTGTAGGGACTCTTTCTTTCGTTGATTTTGATTGGACTTATTTGAGCACAGCTCCAAGATCTGAAGTCCAGGAAAGAAAGACAACGCCTGAAGAAAAAGTGGCAGCAAAAGACTGATGGGTGTATGGGATTAATATATGAAAATGCTGAAGCTAAACTGAACACTGTCTGATTTTCTTTCAGAACAAGCCAGCGATGTTTCTCTCAGGGTTATTTTAAACAGCTGGGGTGAAACCAAAACAGGGAGAAGCTATGTTTAAAAATTAAATGGATTACTGCCCAGAGTTTGGGTTAAACCTCAGACACAGGACCAGACAGAACAATTGGTAATACCACAAAAGTACAGGTCTCAGCTGTTACAGATAGCACATGATAGTCCTATGGCTGGTCACGTGAGGAGGATCGCACCCTTGCCAGACTGCTGTACAGATTTTACTGACCTGAAATTCATGAAGATATGCTACCTATTGCAGTTCTTGTGCTGAGTGTCAGAAAGTAGCCCAGTCACTAAAAAGACAAAGTGCCCCTGGTGCCCCTATCCTTGATAGATGTGCCCTTTGAGAGAATGCAATGGATGTGGTTGGCCCCTTAGACAAAAGTAAAAAAAAAAGAGTATCGAGTCATTTTGGTAGTATGTGACAATCCTACTCGATACCCAGAGGAAGTTCCGATCGCGTACTGTCACGGCCCCAAAAGTGGCAGCAGAGCCTGCCAAAAGTTTCAGAAGGGTGGGCATACCTAAAGAGATTATTACTGATCAGGGTAGTAATTTTGGTGCTGCATTACCAAAGGAGCTGTATAAACTAATAGATATCACTGCCATAAAACCTTCCCTTATCACCCTCAGACAGATGGTCTTGCGGGCGTTTTAATCAAACATATGAACATACAAAATTTGTCAGCAAATAAAGGCCTAGTGGTCTATCACGTCTGCTCAAATGTGCAGGTAGCATCCCTTATTCTGCAGCTGCCTCCCTCCCTCCACCCCCCTCTTCCTTGACTCTCCCCATGCCCTTCCCAGCCCCTTTTCAAGCAGCCTCCTGTTCTACTAGATACCACTTCTGCACAATGCGCGCACTCCACCCAGCTACTGTACCAATCTCTCTGTAAAAAGTGTCTCCTCATCTCCCTGCACCTTCCTCTCTCAGCCTCACATCATGACCCTGGGTGTCCCTCCCTCCCGTACTTTGAACAGCCCCTCCGTTACCTGTCTTTTTATTCCATTCATCTACTTAAAAGTTTCAAGCATATCCCCGTCTCCTTCCTCCGGCGAGTACATGTTCAACTCCCTCAGCCTCCTCTCGTATGGTAAGTCCCCAGCCCTGGATCATCTCTGTCACCCCACGCTGCACCCCTCCAGTAACCAATGTCCCTCTTCAGATACAGGTGCCAGTACTGCACACTGTACTCCAGGAGCGGTCTAACTAATGATCTGTACAGTGGTAGAATCACCTCCCCTTCTTGAGGATATACTCTTGCAATGCAAGCCAGCATTTTGTTTGCCTTTGCAGCTACCTTCCTACATTGTGCTGAGTTGTTCATTGACCCCATAATGTGCACCCCAGATCCTTCTCCTACCTCCTGTCTCAGCTAGCTGCACTCCCCAGTTGGTAACTCCTCCTCCAGTTTTTCGCCCCAAAAGCATAGCACCTTGCACTTTTGGCACTGAACCACAGTTGCCAGGTGTTCAACCAGGTTCCCAGCTTTGCTAGATCATCCTGCAAATCCTGCCATCCCCCTAGGTAGTCCACCACTGCTCCCATCTTGGTGTCATCAGCAAACAGACTGGTCTTGCTCTTGATGCCAAATGATATGTCTGCAATGAATATCCCAAACAACACTGGTCCCAATACGAGCTCTACGGAACACTCCTCATTACCCTTGGGGATGAAGCTCCCACCACCCACCACCACCCTCTGTTGCCTTCCTGCAGCCAGTTCCCTACCCATCTCACCAGCTTTCCACCCGGCTCCTGTGCCTTATTTCCCAGCCTCACATGCAGCACAGAGTCAAATGCCTTACTGAAGCCCAGATACAGGACATCCACTGCATGCCTGCCATCCAATTGCCCTAGTTACCCAGTCACAGAACTCCACCAGGTTGATTTGGCGGATCGGCCACTTACAAAGCCATGTTGTCTGCTGTTCCGTAGCCCTCTGGCCTCCAGGAGGCCACCAGCCCTCCTTCAGGATAGTCTCCATCAGCTTACCCACGATGGATGTAAGGCTCACTGGTCTGTAGTTCCCCAGTTCATCCCTGGGGCTGCTTTTGTGGAGGGAACCACATGAGCCATCCTCCAGTCCTGAGGCACACACCCTGAGTGCAGTGAGGCACTGAATAGGTCTGCCAAAGGTCCTGCCAGGACCTCTTCCAGCTCCTTCAGTACCCTGGGGTGGATGCCATCTCGGCCTGGCACCTTGTCCACCCTCAGTGCCCTCAAACCCTCCAGAACCTTGCCCTCTGTGATCTCCCCATCCATCACCCCTCCCTCCATTCCTGCCCTCCCTCCCCATTGCGGATCACCCCTCCTTCTCCTTAGTGAATACTGAGCAGAAGTAATCGTTTAGCGGTTCTGCCTTATCACCCCCTGCTTCCACCCCCTTCCTAATCCTTACTATATGGTCCTTACAGCTCCTTCTCTCCCAGATGTACCTGAAGAGTCCCCCTTCTTAATGCCCTATGCCAGCCTGAGCTCCTTAGGCGACTTGTGCCCTTGTCACCTCCTTGATTCCTTCAGGTACTCCTCCTCCCTGTCCTCCCCTCACTGTTTTTGTACCTCCTAAAGGCAGCTCTTTCCTCCTTACCTTTCCATGACCTCCTTGCTCACCCAGTTAGGTTTCTTTTCCTAGCCTTCTTGCAGGTTCTGGTCACCTTCACCGTGCCCAGCTTTATGAGCTCCACCTCTGGTCCAGTGCCCATACTAGGTTGAATTCTGGCCAGGTAGGTGCCTTCTACCACTTGTAGCCCATCCTCCCGAGGACAGCCCTCCCAAAACTCCAGTACCCATGTACCAGATTCCACTCCTTCCTTACCCATATCCAACGTGAAGTCAAAGTCAAATTTTATTTATAAAAGGCGCTTTTCAAAACCAAAGCGCCTGTACAATACACTACTAAAAAATTCTTCAAATTAAAATCCCAAATTATAAAATTCTAAATAAATGTTAAAATCATATCATATCAGGAATGCTAGTTCAAATAAGGACGTCTTCAATGCAGACTTAGACTCAGCGAACCATACTGAGTGGTGGTCACTTCCACCAGCGGTTCTTCCACCCTCAGTTCCCTCACAAACTCTCCATTTGCCAGCACGAGGTCAAGGTATTCCCTAACCTGGTTGGCTCATTGACCATTGCATCAGGAAGCTGTCCTGGAAAGCATCCAGCAATATCTGCTCCCTTCTATTCCTGTGTTGTTGGGGTACTCCAATCCACTCCTGGCATGCTGAAGTCCCCCACAATCACCACACTCCCTTCTCGTAGGTCCTCCTGATCTGTCCCGCTAGTTCCTAACTGCTCTGTCTGAGAAGGCAGCCTGTACACCACCCCATCCTGAGAGTCTTACTCTTGGAATCCTGGATTTGCATCCATAGTGACTCCGTCTACCCTTCTCCCTTCCTCTCGTGCACACTTCAGTCCTTCCCTCAGATATAGTGCTAGCCCCTTTCCCATTCGCTCTGTCCCTACGAAATATCCTGTACCCTGGTAGCAACAGGGCTCAGTCACTGTACTGGTTGGCCCATGTTTGGTGATGGCCGCCATGTCCACCTCCCTTCTGCCATCAGAGTCTGTAGCTCTCCAGTTTTCTTCCCAAGGCTCCCTAGCATTCAGGGTGACCACCTTCCACCCTCCCTCCCCATGCTGCCCTCCTTTACTAGCATTACCATCAATACTTCCCTTTGTCACTGTTATGGGGGTAAGCTCATCTCATCTCATCTCGAAAATGAGTTTTTCTCAGATGTGCTCGCCTGGTTAAATAAAGATTTTGATTGACTGACTGATTGATATGACTTCCCAACCAGTGGTCTCTTCATGTCTCTTGCCCACCTGCCACCCCCATTTCTAGTTTAAATTCCCAACTACCTCTATGTACTCCTCCTTCCTCTGTTTCAATACTTTCGTCCCTCCTCACTCAAGTGTAGTCTATTCTTGGCATAGAGACTTCTGTCCTCCCAGGTCCCTCCCACCCCCACCAACCCATACCCTTTAGCATGACACCAGGTTCCTAGCCATCCGTTAAATTCCTCTATCTCAGCTTTCTTGCTGTGCTTGCCCTGAGCATTGGAAGTATCTCCGAAAGTTACTAATCTTCCTGCCCCATCACATAATTGTCCTAGTTTCTCAAACCTCCTCTGGACTATATCTCCGTCCTGTCAGCCAGGCCGTTTGTCCCCAGATGTATAATTAAATGAGGCTTCTCCCTACCCCTTCTAGCATATTTTAAAACAGATTGTCCTGCCCTTTCTGCTGTCATTCCCAACACGGCCTTCACTCAAATGCGACTATGCCTCTCCCTTTGCTACTCCCCGCAGCTCCTCTTAGTATTGAGCCACCCAGCACTAAATTCCACCCTCTTCCAACTGCTGGCTTCCCTTCCTCCCACCTCTAGCTCCTGGCTCCTCCTCTTCCTCCTGCCCAGCAGTTCCCCTTCCATCCTCTTGCAATTCCGCAAGCAGAACTTCCCCCCCTCCAGTTTCATCTGGACTTCTATCAGTTACACCTCCAGTCTCATCACCTCCCTCCTCCTTTCCCTCTAGTACTGCAAAATGATTTTCTGAAGACCCTTATCCTGCCTGCTTCCTCCCTCCTCATACTAGCCGTTCCACCCTTCGACTCCATGACTGCTGCCACTTCTTCTCCTCCCTCACCAGTCCCTTTCTCCTCCTTCCTGTTGTCTTTTTCCCTTGACCTGGGTTCTCCCGACACCAGTCCCTTGGCCTGGGTCCCCTGTCTCTGTCCTTCCTTCTTACCTCTCCTCTCCACTGTTGGCCCAAACTGACCTCCCTCATCTTCCCTCCTTCCTCCCTCAGTGTTGGGCTATAAAACCTCCTGCAGTCTGCCTTGCCTGTCTTAGCTCCTCCTGCAGACCCTTGATCTCCTTTTAAGTTTCCCTTTTGGTTGCACACTAAACATCCCCCAACCTCCATGCTATTTTTAGAAAGACTGGTGCACACTGAGTTGTGGCAGCCTACCACCCTACCCATTGCTTTCGCCATCAGTCAGCGACCCCCCCCACCCTTCCAGGTGAAGGATACCCAACGTTCCCCAAGTCTCCCCTCTCCCCTTCTATCATTGCAAAACATTATTCTCCTTTTCTCAATTTCCCTTACCCCTTTGTCATACAATTTAGATAGATTGAGCAGCTGCCTTTTAAAGTTCCTATCCCTCCTGTCCACACCAAAAAGAAACTGTAATTAACTATGTCACAGCCTCCTTCTAACTCTTAACCCTCTTTCACAATGCAAACAGGTAAAAAGAAAGCACTTTGTGTTGTAGTTACTTCCCTTTCCGAATAGCAGTCACCTTTTCACTGCGCCACTGTTCCTTCCCTGGGCGCCTGCTTCTGCTATGACAGGTGCATGTCCTTTGCCCTTTTGAGGAGCGTAATGTCAGAACCTTTGGTATAAAGGAAATGATGTACCTTGGGCTGGTGGGACCAAGCCCGTGCCCTCCAGAAATAAATCAGGTAGCTGATGTCCCAGACTGAACCTGGCACCCTAACCCCACCATGCACTAAACTTTCCAGCTAGTGAAGACAGCAAAAAATCATCACCCACTAAAGCACAAAAAATAGGTTTGATACCAGAATAAACAGGTCTCTAATTCAAAGAAACAACAGCCTCACCAACAACACACCAAAATAGGTTTGAAATCAGAAGAAGCAGGTCTCCAGTTTAAATAACAGCCCCACTTAAGCACAACAAAATAGGCTTCAAAGTATCAAGCTCCAAAACAGTTCCTGCTAGCCCATTTTAAGAAGTAAGAAAAACTCAGCCTGCTATCAAGTGAAGCAAAGAAATGACACCACTTAAATCACACAAAACAGGATTCAACAGCCCCAAAATAATTTCCTGCTAGCCCCTCAGAAGTAGTAAGAAAAAAAATCACCTAGTACCAAGTGAAATCAATAAGCAGCAGCTACTGCACTGAAATGAATCGATTCCTTCTTCTTCTGAGTAGCCAAATGCAACCTGTTACCACAAACCTGACTCTGCTCCACCTCCAGTTATCAGGTAGCTGAGTGAGGCCCAGACCAGGCAATTACACCCATTCCCACTATATACTAAACTTTTCAGCTAATGAAGACAGCAAAACAAAAATCACCACCGAATAAAGCACAAAACTAGGTTAGATACCAGAAAAACAGGTCTTCAATTCAAAGAAACAACAGCCTCACCAACAACACACCAACAGCAGGCTTGAAATTGGAAGATATAGGTTTTCAATTCAAAGAACCAGCCCCACTAAAAGCACACCAAAATAGGTTTGAAATCAGAAGAAACAGGCCTCGATTTAAAGAAATAGCCCCACTTAGAGCACATGAAAAATAGGTTTCAAAGTTTCAACAGCTCCAAAACAGTTCCCTGCTAGCCTTTTTAAAGAAGTAAAAAAACTCAGCCTGCTACCAAGTGAAACAAAAATAACACCACTTAAAGCACACCAAAATAGGTTTCAAAATTTCAACAGCCCCAAAACAATTCCCTGCTAGCCCCTTAAAAGCAGTAAGGAAAAAAAGAAAAATTACTCACCTTAGTAATTTTGTTTCTTCTAATGAGTCTTGCTGTATTCTGACAATTTGCAGTTAGCTCCAGCTCTTGAACTGCCCGAGTGAAGGTTTAAATTCCATGCCAGGCATAGAACGTTGGGCTCGAGCACGGTGAAAACTCTGTCTGTGTCTTTTGAAACCAAACCATTAGATTCTTACGAGCTAAAACTCACTGACTAAATAATGTGGAAATCAAAAACTCCTAGTAGCCAATCATAACAAAGACTTTGGATTCCCAAAGACTCAAGTCAGGAAACCCAAAGAACCAAAACCAGGTAATAAGAACTAAAACTTTAATTAAAACAAATACAAAGCACCCAACACAACAGAGTGGGGTAAAGACACCCCTGGGGTGCAACACTGCACCTGCCCACCCACTTCCCAAAAACAGGTTCTGAGGAGGGAGGCAGGGAGGAGGTCAGAATACAGCAAGACTCCATTAGAAGAAATGCAATTACTAAGGTGAGTAATTTTTCTTCAAACAACATGAAGTCTTGCTGTATTCTGACATTGAGACTACCAAGCAGTACCTCAAGGAAGAGGGACAGAACCTACATTGGGAATAGGTTCTGAAGTACTGCTGTGCCAAACCTAGCATCACTCCTAGCCTGGATATCCAGAGACTAATGCTTGGTGAAGGTATGAACTGTTTTCCAGGTGGCTGCTTGACAGATTTTTAACAAGGGATATCCCTAACTGCAGCCAGGATGCAGCTGTACCTCTAGTGGAATGATCCTCAGGCCCGAGGATGCAGTTTTTCCCAGTTTTTCATAGCAGAACTGAATACAGGACACAATCCACCTGGCAATGGTTCTCTTGGTGGCAGGTATTCCTTACCTACTTCCCCATAAGTGAGGAACAATTGAGAGGAATCAAACCTGTGACCCTTTATACGTTCTATGTAGTAACTAGGGCCTTTTAAAATCTAAACTGTGTAGCCTCCATTCCCTGAGGAGGTGTGATCAGTGAAGAACACAGGAGACATATTGGTTTAAGTGGAAATCAGAAACCACTTTAGGTAGGAACCTTCTATTGGTTCTAAGGACCACCTTATCTCTATGGAAAGAGATGAAGTCAGGCTCCACTGACAGGGCTTGCATTCACAACAATCGTCTGGCAGAAGTAACAGCAACCAAAACACAGTTTTCCAAGTAAAAGTACTTGAGCTGTGCTGAGGACATAGGCTCGAAGGGGTTGCATCAGCTGAGCAATACAAATATTCAAATCCCAGGCAGGAGCAGGATCCCTAAAGAGGATTGGTATGAAGCAATCTTTGAAAAATTTACAGAATACAGGGTGAGATGACAGAGGAAGATTTCCCCATTGACAGGAAAGCAGAAATAGCTGACAAATGAACTTTGAGAGTAGCTGGTATGAGGCCAAGGCCATTAAGGTAAACCATGTAATCCAGAACTGTAGACAAGTCAGCAGTGCCTGGGAAACTTGCTTCTTAGAACACCAAATACTGCACCTTTTCCATTTGGGTTGTAGGTTTCTCTTGTGGCAGGCTTTTGAGAAGCCTTGAGGATCTCAGACCCCTTGGGACAGATGTAAATCTGCATACTCTAAGTCTTCAAGAGCCATGCCTTGATATGGAGTGACTGGAGATTGGGGTAACAAATCCTCCCGAGAGGAGGTTAGCAGATTGTAATTACTGGGAAGAGACAGGGGAAGATGGACTGCCAAGGACAGCAACAGGGGTACCAAGGCTGCCTGTCCCAGTCTGAAGCAATCAGAATCACTCTGCATGGTTGTGACCTTACCTTGAATAGAACCTTGAACAATAGAGGAAATGGAGGGAAGGCATAAGAAACTTCCCTTCCCAGTTCAAAATCAGAGCATCCAGAGGACTGAACCCAAGACTGGGAGTCTGCAACAAAACAGAGAAGTTGGTGATTGTTTGGGGCTGCAAAGTGATTTATCTCGGGTGCCCACCTTGAGAAGATCACTTTCAAAACCAAAGGATCCAGAGACCATTACGTGATGGCCCTGGAAATCCTGCTCAATGCATCCACTATCAAATTGTCCTTACCTGGGAGGTGGACTGCTACTAGAGAGGTCTGCAGGAATAAGCCAGGGACCATACTTTCCATGGCCTCCGTGCACAAGGCCATGGACCGAGTGCCTCACTGCTTGTTGATATACCACATGGTGGTAGTGTTGTCCGTCCTGATCTGAACCACCTTGTTCTGCACTGACTGAGAGAAAGCTTGTAAGGCAGAAGTATTGCCCTCAGCTCCAGAAGGATGATGTGAAGAAGGGATTCCTGAGGGGACCACAGTCCCTGGGCCGTCAGAGCCCTAGATGGGCTCCCCACCCAAAGGGAAGCATCTGTGGTCAGAACCACAGAGTGAGTCTGAGACACAAATGGAACACCTTGCCTCAGATTGTCCAGGTCCTGCCACCACTGAAGGGCCTGAATTAAGATCTAAGTAACAAGAACTAGCTTGGTAAGAGGTCTTTCCTTTGAGACCAAAAGGTTCTCAATGGAACTGAATGTCCTCATCTGAAACCTGGACCCTTGGACCACTGCTGTGGAAGCTGCCATGTGACCTAGAAGCTGCAGAAAATGCCTTGCTGGTCGAGAATCCAGAGGGAGAAGGAAGAGGCCAGCTGAGAGATGGCTTTGCCCTTTCCAAAGGAAGGAAGGCTCTTGCCTTGAGGGTGTCCAGCTCTGCTCCTATAAAAGTGAGGAGCTGTACTGGTTCGAGAACTGACTTGGGAAGACTGAGAAGGAACCCCAGGAAGTGAGAACTTTCTGGGTAACTTGCAGATCTGACTTGACTTGGTCTGAAGACTGGCTCACCAGAAGCCAATCGTCCAGACAGGAAAAATAGAAACCTTTTCCTTCTTAAATAGGCCACCACTACTGCTAGGCACTTTGTAAACACCCTTGGAGATGAGGTTAGACCGAAGGGCATTGCTCTGAACTGATAATGGCCTGAGGCAATTTGAACCAGAGGTACTTGCTGTGGGAGCACCTGATGGGAATGTGAAAATAGGAATCCTTGAGGTCTAGGGAGGCTAGCCAGTCTCTTGGCCTCAGAGAGGGAAGAACTGTTCCTAGAGTCACCATCTTGAATTTTGACTTTACTAGGTGCTTGTTTAGGTATCTTAGATCTAGGATGGGTCGCCACTCCCTGTCTTTTTCGGGGTGAAGTACCTGGAGTACAGAGCTTTGCCCTGTATGGAACAGGAACTCTCTCTATGGCCTTTAAAGCCAGTAGAGATGAAACCTCTGCCTCTAGAGTAAGGGTTTCTGAAATATTTGCAGGTGGAAAGGATCTGGGTCTCAGTTTGGAAAACTTTGAAACTGAGAACCAGCCCCTACTTACAACCTCAGGAACCACTTGTCTGAGATAACAGACATCCAGTCCTGGACAAAGTAAGCCAGACTGCCTCCTACTGGAATGGGGAGTCAACCCGGGCTGACACATCAGGGTGTCTGCTTGGCAGGGGCCTTAGGCTGAGGGTGGTTGCAGCCCTGCTCATCCCCTTCTGCCTCTCCTCTGAAGAATCCTCTGACAAAGGAAGAGGAGCCTGTGCCTGGTAGAAAGGCCTGTGAAAAGGCCTGCCCTAGCTTGCTGCTTCTGAGGAGTTGCCTGCCTCTCCTTGGCCTGGGCACTCCTTTAAGTGGTCCTGTACTCATCCATTTCTTCAAGTAATTCTCTCTGCACCCTAGAGAGATTACCCACTACAGGAAATCCATGATCTTAGCCAGGTGTCCTCGAAGGCTAGTACCTCTGAGCCAGGCCATTCTCCGAAGGGCCACAGATGTAGCCATGACTCTTGATGACACATCATTGGAGTCTACAGCAGCATGAAATTGCACCTTTGATGCCTCAATCCCATCAGCAGCCACCCCTCCAGCTCCTTGGCTAGCTGGGGTAGGCCTGTTTAGCCAGTGCCAGTACAGTGTTCCACCTGGACTTCTGGTACCTGGCTGTAGAGCCATATAATTAGCCTGCCTGAGTCCCAAGATGATGCCAAGTAGTGTTTCTTTGCCATGGCATCCATCTTCCTGGAATCTTTGTCTGGGGGTGTGAAGCCAAGGGGTTGTTTGCCTTGTCACAGGCAGTAGCCTGCACTACCCCAACATGGTTGCATTGTTGGTAAAGAAATTCCATTATCTGAGCCTGACAAGGTGTACCTCTTGTCCATTCTCTTGTCAACAGGGGTACAGAATTGGGAGACATAAAAATTTTTGTGTCTGCTTCCCAAATTACATATGATGGGAACAGACAGTCTCTCAGACTCTGCGATGTTGATCATCTCTATGAAGTCAGGCTCCTCTTGATCCTCTACAGCCTCCTCAATCAGGAAGCTGGAGGGATTGAGCCACTTTCTGTAGAACAGAAAGTGGGAGGGGACTCAGAAAGCCTAGGAGGAAACACCAGAAGGTCTGTCTGGGGAGATGCCCGGTTCCACAGGCATATCCAGACTTTCACCGTCCTAATCATCCTCTTCAAAAAACCTCCTCACCAAACTCTGGTTCATAAAATCTTCAGGGAATAATCCTGAACGGGGAACCGACCAACCAAATCCCTACCAGCAGGCGCCAGATCGGTCGGAACGGATGAAGCAATTCCACAATCCAATTGCTTTGGCTATTTCTTCAGCGGTCGGAACATGCAGTTCTGGATCCGTACTGGCCGATTATCCTTTCATTTTTTTTTGTAGGAACGATCCTCAGGATCAGCTCTCCTCTTGCCCGAAGAAGTATCGCCCTGGTCAGAAGGCACTCCTTCTGGTTCGGTAGGAACCGAACCAGGCTGGCCTTCGGTCAGCGGATTTCTCGGCCTCTCATCTCTAAGTCTACCTAACCTTTTATCCAGGGTAGACTTACGGAAATTCTTATAAATTTGGCAGTCTGAATAGAGGTGGTCAAGCCCCAGACAGTAACACAGGTGGTGTGGGGAATCGGCCTTAGCAAAGACCTCCCCACACACACTGCAGTGTTGAAACCAGGTGGGCCCGTTTTTTCCTGGGTTTCTCAGACATGGCCAACCTAACCAACTTACCCTTTAAATGGCAACCGCCATGCAAGACTCCTATCGGTTTCTCACCGTGTCACGGGTGATGGAAAAAAAGCTTAAAATTATTTTTTTTTTTTAAACCGATAATGGACCGGTACTCACACACTAACTTTTTTTCTATCAAGATCTTATTACAAGATCGGTTCAGGGAACCAATCGAAAAATTTCACAATTTCCACACAACAGCTACTAATCTAAGTACTTACGGTATCACAGACAGAGTCTCGAACCGAAAAACAGAATGAAAATTGGACTAAAACCAAAACTTTAACATGACAGAACCGAGCAGAAGAAATCATCTCCGAGCGAGTGTTCAGTGAGGCGGAGTAAAGAATCTGATGGTTTGGTTTCAAAAGGACACAGACAGAGTTTTCAACCGAGTTTGAGCCCAATGTTCTATGCCTGGCATATAATTTAACCTTCACTTCCACGGCAGTTCAAGAGCTGGAGCTAACTGCAAATTGTCAGAATACAGCAAGACTTCATGTTGTTTGAATCATCTACTACCAAGTGAAATTGACAAGAAGCCGCTACTCCATTGAAATGAATCCGATTCCTCCCCTTCTACCCTAAAACCCATGTTAAAAGGTTTGTACAAGAGGACAGGAAAGATTGGGACCAATACTTACCTTACCTGCTTTTTGCTTACAGAGAAGTGCCACAGGCATCATCAGATTTGTCACCATTTGAAATGCTGTATGGTAGACAACCTAGAGGCTACTAGATATAATAAAAGAAACATGGAAAGATAACCACAATCAGAAACAATCTACTACATTTTATAAGTGTGCCAGGAGAAAAAGCTGGCAAAATATGTTGACATAGCCCATAGTAATGAGGAAGAGGCCCAAAACCAGCAGAAGGTGTATTATGACCATGGGGTAAAAGAAAAAGTTTTTGAGCCAGGTGAAAAGCTTTTGCATCGTTACCACTACAGAAATAAACTGTTAAGGAAAGCCGTCATCATGCCAACCGCAGCATACTTTATTTTAATTGCAAAAGTCTGCTACCGGAAGTATGGCGGATGCTACTGGGGCTCCATTATGTGTAAAGCTGCAGCACCTTGCCGTGCACTTCAATACAAAAGTACTGAAGTGCGGTGCATCACCGCACACACAGATAATGGAGCCCCATAGCATCCGCAATACTTGGGTAGTGGACTTTTGTAATTAAATAAAAGTATGTTGCGGTGGGAGAAAAGCCCGCAATATACTTAAAAGGCTTAATCAGAGGATGAGCCTGTCACGGAAGGCTGGCATGATGATGGCATTCCTTTAATGAAGTGGCAAGGGCCTTTTAAGGTTCTTAGACATACTGGCACAGTTAACTATGAGGCTGAGACCCCTGATAGGAAAAATCCTACTGAGATATAACATGCTAACCTCCTCAAGAAATGGGTTGAAAAAAAATACCAAAAGCTGTTTTGCTGTTTTACCAGAAACTGATGAAGAAGATACTGATGTAGCTTATGACAGACTGGAAGAAACTCTAACTGCTGATGCTGTAAAGTGAATGTTTCCTCAACCTCGAACAAACCTTGAAATCTGTAACTTGTTAAAACCATTTAGCACTGTACTTTTACCCAGTACCAGGCCGGTAAAAGGGTCAAGCATAATACTGACACAGAATGCTCAGCCCTGCTAGACAAAAGATATACATATTATCAGAGCGTTTAAGAGCTGACGTGGTTAAGGAAATACAAAAACGGAAGAACTGGGTATCATACAAGATTCTAGAAGTGTTTAATCATCAACAATGGTGACTGTAAACAAAAAGAAGGGGTGTAAGAATCTGCTTTGATTTTAGGAAACTTAATCAAGTGTCAGAATTTGACAGTTATCCTATGCCCAGAATAGATGATTTGGTGGATGGACTGAAGTGCCAAGTATATCAGTACCCGATCTCACCAAGAGTTACTGGCAAATCCCCTAGCTAAAGAATCCAGGGACAAAATTGCATTTGCCACTCCTGTTGGATTCTATCAGTTCACCACCATGCTGATTAGTTTACATGGTGTACCTGCTACATTCCAGCGGTACATGGATGTAATTTATCCCTCACACTGGTTACTGTACTCGTACCTGGATGATGTCGTGGTATACAGTTCAGACTGGAAAAGCCACCTGGAACACCTAAAAGCAGTTATCCAATTGATCAAAAGGTAGGTTAATTTAACCTACCAAGTGTACGCTTTGAGCATGCAGGAACCCAGATATGGGGGTGGGGGGTGGCGCTGTGGAGCCAGAGCAAGATGGATGCCTAAAGACTGAGCTCCGTTGATTCACCCCACAAATACTCATTAAAGTTAAGGCAAATCGCTGAGTAACTTCTCTTTTTACTAAATTGTGTGCTGGAAAGGCTGCTGCGAATATGTCAATCTTGAAAGGATAAAACATTAGGGACACAGCCAGGTCCAAGAATCCTTCCCGAGTGCCGACCATGAGGTCCACTCAGAGCCACAACCTAAAGCCTGTTGCCGAATGTACAGAAGAAACTTTACAGCCACTCGGCTCTAAGCTCAATCACTTAATAAAATCCTGGCTGGTCTGTCGGACAAGTTTGATAATTTAACAAACAGAGTTACCTTGAGCGAAACAGTGGTGGCGACCAACACAACAAAGCGAGTGGATGCAGTAATGGGAGCTGTTAATGCTGTGATAAAGAAAACTCCCATCTGAAGTCCAGATTGGAAACGCTGGAAAATCAAGCCTGGGCTCAAAATCTGAGACTGCTCAGACTTGCAGAGGCTGTGGAGAGAGACCACCTGCTTTTATATTTGCAAGGGTGGATGGTGCAGCAATTGGGTGATGAAGCAGCTTCTGCTGTTCAGAGATTTCAGAAGGCCTGCTCGGGTTATATCTAGGGGCAGGCTCGAAATAACCGGAGGCACCACAAACTAGTAATTATGACCAATACAGTAGGTTCCCGAGATTGCTTGTTGGCTCTTGCTTGAAGAAAACTCACTGCATGACAGCAAAGTGATCCGAATATTCCCAGACCTAGGATATGCAGCAAGACAAAAGCGAACAAATTTGATGGATCAAGAGCACTACTAAGGAAGCAGGTATCCCCAGGGATGCTGTCCCGGTCTGCTTAGGACTGTGTCCAAGGAGAAGATTTTCCTTTTACGGATCCAGCTGAGGCACTAAAATGGTGCCAGAAAAATGCAGCAGTTCACCCTCAAGAAACAGTCAGAGAGGACTCATCATCAGAAGATGAGGACACATGGACATTTAGTTAAATGAGTTCTCACCAAGTGCTGATCTCTTTGTTGGGTTGGGGTTGTGACAATACTGTATCAGTTAAGATGATTATGAAAATCTGATAATCATAATGAGTTAGAATAACACTCCTGTACCCAAGTTTAATGAAACGTTAATAGAAAAATGCTGTCTGTTTGCTTCCTTGCAGGTGCAACAAAACAGTACATGGTCTCCCAGAACTGACCTCCTGTTGACAGCTTCTGCAAAGAGCTAGTATTGTATTCCAGGTTAACCCCTAAGTTCCAAACAGTGTTTTGCAATCATTTCGACAACACATTTTCAAACTAAGGGATCCACTTTCACATAAAGATTCACACATACGGTATTTTATAACTGCAGATATGCAAGGGAAGAAAAGACAGAAACAGTAAGTGAAGACAAAGTGGTAGGCGGAGGGAGGGAAATAGTGAAACTGTTGGAGTGACCAGTTCCTAGGTCTCACAAGAAATTTGACTGAGCAGTCAGACAAAGAGACAGAAGAGGATAAAACAGATTCTTGCATTTAACTCTTTCTACATAACAAATCTTTCTTCATAACGAATGGAACAGGGCCTTATTTAACCCTGTCACACCTGAGCCATGAATGGCAGCAAATACAGATCCCAGCTGCCGACCCACACCTAGAAGCATCTACAGTTTCATATGCTGCCCTCAGCACATGGTTACCCACATCTGAACCGATTTTAGAGTTGGACCAACTGCGCTTTTAATGGAATCTTCGGGAGGTTTGAACCAGATCCTCACCTGATCTCAGAGGGCATTCGGATACTGAACCACATGGGCCAGGTAGTTCTGGGCTCGAATGTCCAGAGTGATAGAGAATACACCCACTTGCCCAAATTGTCCAACTGACAAAATTCCTTGACTGGAGGGTGGGTGCTCAGATATCTGGGCTTTAAGTGCAGTCATGAGCTGCGTTCAAGACCACTGAGTTAGCTTAGGGGTGTTCGCCAAAGAAGGATTTGCCCACTAGTGCACGGTAAAGGTGATCCACCTTCTTGGCCAAGGTCAGGTGGTCAAGATATGGTTCCACACCACCTTAGTAACATCATCATATGAATCAATCAGAGGTGGGACCACAAAGGACAGGTCTTCTTCTTCTCCGGAGGTAAATAGCCAGACCACAGTGCTCCGGCTCAAGCTACTGTTCTCTCATCCCATAAGGGATTGGATGTGCCACATCGTATCAAGGAAAGAGGGATCATCGGGGAGACTTAGGGGTCTCCTTGGGAGGTTCCGACCATCGAGGAGCCTGCCGAGTCCTCCAATGACTCTGAGGAGGAATCATCCCTGACTGATCACTGTCTGGGACTGGTATCTGAGGGCAACAGTCGCCCTATGCTGGTCCGAGGTCCCCTTGTGACCCCCAAAAGACCCTGTGGTATGGGGGCTACTGGGTCCTGCCACGCCTGGGTCCCAAAGGAGGGGTCCCCAGAGGAGGGGAAGAAGGGCACCTAGATGCATCCTTGTCCTTCACAAGGTCCACCAGGCTGTAAATAAGGCATTATAATCCATCAGTGGAGGTGGATTGTAAGGTGGGGAAGAGTACAGATAAAGCGGTGGAGGAGCAAGTGTAGGGTATCCTGGCGTTGGACCAGCAGGCGCCGTAGGGATCCCTGGGAGGCAGCCAGGCGATAAAGGCACAGGCTGAGGCTGAGGTGACAACAGCTGAGGAGTCATTTGTGTAGGCATTGGCATAGCGGAGCCAGCCTGGTAGGTGAAGGCTGGCATCGGTCTGGTGAAACAACCTATGTAGGCCCCAGATGCGAGGCAGGTGCCTGCGGGTGTGAAATCCCGAGACAGAGGCGTCACCTAGGTGGAGGAGGAGGAGGCGATGCTTGTGAGTGATGCCTGGAAGGGAAAGTGCGGTCCTGGAATCTGGGACCGATGGCAATGCCTCAGTAGTAATACTGCATCTGAGGAACAGCTCTCTTGACCCGGATTGCCTGGCTACCTACAGACCAGTCTCTAACCTGCCCTTTGTGGCAAGCGTTATTGAGAAGGTGATGGCCATATAACTGGAGACTCACTTAACATCTTACGATGTCTATGATCCTCTCCAGCCTGGATTCCAAAAGAGGCAGTACCCAAACTGCCATAGTTCAGGTACTTAATGATCTCCTGAGCTGTTCCATCTTGGTGCTCCTCGATTTCTCTCTGGCGTTTGACACTGTGGACCATGGGGTGCTATTGGAGCGCCTCATGGTATTGTGTGGACTGTCTGGGACAGTCTTTCGCTGATTTCGATCTTACCTCAGAGGCAGGATTCAGAGAATGATGTCAGAAATTTATTCCTCAGCTCCTCTCAGCCTGTCTTGTGGGGTATCACACCACTCCATTTTGGCCCCCATGTTGCTCGCAGTGATATGCTGCTATTGGAAGACATTATTAGGCGATATGGGCTGAGCTTTCACTGCTATGGAGATGACACTCAGCTCTATTTGTCCTTTGTGCCTGATCAGGGTGGAGTAATTTCGGTCTTTAACAACTGCCTCTCAGAAATTCAGGACTGGATGAGTGCCAACTGGCTGAAATTGAACCCTGACAAGACTGAAGTGTTGGTGGTGAACTAGGTCGCTATGGCATGGAGGTACCAGTGGGACAGTATACTGGGCTTCGGCTTGGGACAGTCCTGCCGCCTACCTCTAATCGGGTGCGCGGAATCTGGATGTAGCACTGACAGTGGCCTATCGCTAAAACATCAGTGTCGCCGTTGTCAAGACCTCATCTTATCATCCAAGGAATATCACCTGAATAACACACTTGATTCCGCTTGGCGATTTGCCAACCCTGGTTCATGCCTTTGTGACCTCGTGTCTTGATTACTGCAATGCCTTATACCTAGGGCTACGGGGTTGATATCTGCCGACTGCAGCTTGTGCAGAATGCAGCTGCCAGGTTGTTGACTGGCTCATCAAGATCTAGCCATATCACACCTGTGCTCTGCTATCTGCACTGGCAGCCAGTAAACTGGTGGATCACATTCAAGGTCAGATTACTGACCCATAAAGCCCTACGGATAGGGACCCAGTTACCTGAAAAGAACTCCTTGTCCTTTACCCCGGCTCCGCTCTGCTGGATGAGGGATTGCTAGAGGTTCCCAGGGACCATTTGAAGACATCAGGAGCTCACTGTTGTTGCCTATGTAGCACTGATCCTGTGGAATTCTCTACTGTCAGATAAGAGAGTGCCAGAGCACCGAGATTTTAAATCTCAATTGAAAACCTTTCTTTTAACCAGGTGTTCCCATCTGTGATCTAGTAACTGATTATTGTTAATTATTAGGGTTTTAATTTTTTACATGATGTTTTATAGAGTTTTGTACAGAGCTTTGATCTTTGTTGTAATTATGCTTAACAAATAAATTATAAAAATTATAGAATAAATTAACGGGATGCAACGGGCAAAGACCCACCACCAGAGGTTCCAACCCGGTACAGCTGCCTGGCTCAGGACCTGTGGGAACTAAGGACCTGAGCATCAGGAACTGGAGTTAGGGGATGAAGTCCACTGCCCTGACGAGCTGCCGACTGATATGGAAATGAGGCGGCAGCTAGACCACCAGCAACGGAGAGGAAGGATGGTCCGACCCCCACAGGAGGAAGATGCAGAGTCGGAGGCTGGTCTATCCGGCAGCTGTGAATGAGATGCTGACCAAGGATGGTCCCGGTGCTTGTGCTTCCACTGGACTTCTCCTTCTGGGAAGAAGAAGAAGATGCCCGGAGGCGGGAAAGTGGAAGAGCTTTTAGCCTGAAGCTCCTTCTTCTTAGTGGCCAATCTCTGTTAAGCAGGTAGCTTTGAAGGGTCTTCAAACAGCATCTCCGTGTGGCCTGGCTGAAGTACTGGCAGGCCTTGATGTCATGGCTGGAACCTAAGCAGAGCAGATAGGAAGGGTGAAAGTCTTTGGTGGGTATCTACTTGCGCAGGCATACTTCATAGGCTGGATGGAAGACAACGCTGGAGCAGAAGACATAAACGAGATGGAGAAACACCAAAATCAATGTTAATAATAAGGTAAGAAAAAAGAAAACAAATAGCAGGTAAACACGAAGAAAATGGCGGTCGACTGAAGCAGGCGTCAGTGGAGGTCTGATGTGCACAGGTTGATGGCGGGAAAAGAACTGAGGGCAACTGCCCTTTATAGGATAGGCGGATGGTCCCCAGCTATAGACTGCTAGCTAGAAGTTATCCATGTGGTCCTGGTGGCTTCAATTCTACGGTGTTGTCTGCTGCAAGAGCCCTCGAAGAAAGATCTACTTTATCTCTGTGGGAAATAATGTAGTTCAGTTCAGTGCAGAGACTTGCAACTCTGATGTCCTCCTTGATGATGTGATAGCCAACAGGAATACTTTTTTAGGTGACATACTTTAAGTCTGCTGTAGTCATAGGTTCAAATGGGGACCCCATTAACCAGCTATACACAGATTCAAGTCCTGGGGAGGAACAGGTTCCCTAAGTTGGGGTTGAAGGTGCAGCAGGCCTTTAAATAATTTTTTGAAAGCAGAGATGAGGACTTACAGTTGTCTCCTTGCCTGCTGCAATGTAAGCTGAGAGGCTGCCAGGTGGGCTTTCAAGAATGAGGCCCAAGGCCTGATGCTGGCAGAGGAAGAAGACAGTCCAGTATAGAGGACAGGCTAGCTTGAAGAAGGTCGATCTGCCTGTCTTTACACCATTTGGAAGCACAGTTTTTTGTACTAGATTTCTTAGCTGGCCTAAGAATCATCAGGACTTCTTCTCAGTACTAAGAGTCTGGGAATTCTAGCTCTTCAAGTACCACGCCGTGAGTGACCTTATGTTGGGAAATGCTATCTGTCAGCAAAGGCACAGGTCAGGAAGCATCGAGAAACCAGGAGCAGTTGTAAAATTTACAAGTAATATTTTATTCTCATCAATAACAGTAAAATAAAAAATAAAAATTGTTCAGTGTAACTATTTACAAAGGCAGTACAAACAGAGAAAACAAAGTCCTTCATCTGAGGGTATCTCCAATTACAAGTTTCAGTATCTCCTCTCATTCTAGCAAAAGTATTGCTGTTCTTTTTTATAAGTCTTTGCCTTGGAACTCATTGAGGCATCCTGTTTTTCACAAAATGTTGTTCTCAGTTTCTCTGCAGAGCAGGCTTGCAAATAGAACAGAGTCCTAAGCTGGCATCTTGCTGACAGCTCTGCAAGAATGTTTGCAAACAAGCCTGAAGGAGTTCAAACTGCATCTCAGGTTAGCACCCTAAATTCCAAATAGCTTTTGCAATCATGTTAACAGTATAATTATACACATTTCAAACAAAGGGATCCAGTTTCACATATATTTTACAACCGCAGATACACAAGGGAGGAAGAAAGACAGAAACAGCAAGTGAAGGCAGAGAGATAACAAGAGGTAGAATTGCAGCCCATCAGAGTGATCAGTTCCTAGGTCTCACGAGAACATCTGATTGCGCAACAAGACAGACAAGTGACAGAAAAGGAGAGGATAGAACAGATCCTTGTGTTTAACCCTTTCTGTACAACAAATGGGACAGGGCCTTATTCAACCCTGTAACATAACCCCCTCTTTAGGGGAACCTGTTTGGAAAAAACAGGTTTCTAAAATACCTAATAATTCTCTTCTAATATTAGCTTATAACCTTTACAGTTCAATGTGCATATGCAGTATAGCAAACAGTAAAGTTTAGGGGTGTGGCCAGCAGCCTAGCGGAAAGTCGACTAAGCCGAGCTCCTACCTCAATAAGGAAAAACAGTCGAAGCAATCCCAATACTGAAATTTTTCCTTATCTACCTGAACCAAAGTAGTATAGACGGTTCCGAGATTAAGAATTAGTAGTGGATTCCAAATGAGGTGGCAAAAGGACCCATCAAATCAGATGTTGCCAGCAGCTCCTCAGGGCCGGGAAACGAAGCGTCGGAGAGGCCACAGGAGAGACAGTTCACAGAGAATGACAAGCAATTCCCTTCAAAGAGCAATCAATCTACAGACAACACCACACAAAAGCTTGATAAAAAATTAGATGAACAAAACGATAAAATCATTGTGGTGGAGCAGTGACTAGAAGCCATATCGGATGCAGTTGCAGAACACGAGCGCACAGCAGTAAAGCGATGGCCGCTCACGTCAGTGGTGTCAAAGCAAGCCCTGATACAGAGCTGACTTGAGTAATTAGAAAATATGACCAGATCAGCAAATGTCCGGTTGTTAGGCATACCGGAGGCACAGAAGGAAGGCGATCTCCGATTTTCCTTGAGAGATGGCTCCTGAAGCAATCGGAGTGGATATTCAGTGCAGTGATTAAAGCATATAGAATCACACTCCATAGGGCAACTAACAACGCGGAGGGTCCACAAACTGTGCTATTAACCACAACCAATTCAATCTTCAAGACAGGCTCCTGAGAGCCACTAGAGATTCAGCTCTGGTTACGCTGTGGGACAGTAAAATTAAATTTTTTGCCGACTACTCATATGCAACCAGGATGCGTTGCAAGGCTTTTGAAGGAGTAGCTACAAAATTAAGAGCAGCAGGTATTGGGTACATAATCTCTTTCCCGCTCGCCTGCAATTTACTTACATGGACAAAATGTACTTATACAGATGCCAAGGCAGTGGGGAATTCGCAGCCAAGCTACCCACTCAATCTTCAACTATGGCGGAAACGGAGGTTCCAGAGGAAGGGACATCTGATTGAGCATCTGAACTGCATGTGGTAATGCTAACCATAACTGTCGGTGGGTTTTTGATGCGGTATAGCTGCGATCTCTGTTCCGATTAGCTATGATAACCTCTTTTGGATATAATGGACAGTGTGAATCTCTGTACCTGACATCACATGTAATTTGGAATAGAATAATTTAAAATTCCTTAGCTGCAAAACTGTGTTTAAATGTATAGTGAGACAGGGATTTTCTGTTATGGCTTCTTTTTCAATATATTGCAGTCTCAAGGGAACAGGTTTATCTTTGTTGATGTAGTAATAACTGCTGACTTTATGCTTATTAGCAGCAATATAAAAGTTACGCTGTTTGTTCAGATAAAGCGGTTTGGATCAGTGAATGGCTGGCACTAAAATGGCGGTGGCTAAGGACCAGTGGTAGCACTTTTGTGGTATTTACCAAAATGGCAGAGGACCACTAAGTTGATGTCTCAGTCTTTGGGGCAGCCTCACTGCTTCTGAATCGCAATCCTGCCGCTATGCCATCAGATATGAGCCAAATCAACACCTGGTGACCTGAAGCCTATGATTCTTGGGTTACATTACCAGAGTGGGAAAACACATCAATGGTTAAGTCGTTGTTCAAATCGACTTTTAAATTAAATCTAACCATTTTAAGAAATAAATGGTGTTAATAAATCTGAGTGCTAGAAAGTGATACTTCCGATCAAAGGAGGATAGTGCTTAATGGTTGTTGTGCTCAATTAGGTGAAAATACTTCATTTACTGTAAAAGGAATCTGAAATGTTAAAGCCCATTGAGCTAGTGTAATTAGTTTGAAGTCTTATAATGTGACATAAGTATATTCCCTAAAGAGCATTGGCTGCAGTAAGGTCATACCATTGTGACTTATCTGGGATGATTACTGAGATTTCCCCTCATGTTGTTTCAATAGAAATGTACACCGCTCTAACCTGTATAAGAGATGGGGCATTATAAGATGTGAATGTGTCATTTTATGTATGCATATATGTTATGTATTTGCTATAAAATGCAATAAATATAAATAAAAAAAAACACAAAGTTTAAACTGCACATTTTTTTCAACTTTCAGAATTCTCAATCCTGATCCATATCTTGACAGAAAATCAGCACTGACATTCTCATTCCCAGATGTGTGCATCACTTTAATTTTAAATGGCTGTAGTGCCAGGTTACCAGTGTGATTCTGGAAGTCTTATCCTTCTTCTGGTTAATCCAACCACATCCACTGCAATTCTCTCAAAAGGCACATCTATCAAGGGTAGGGGCACCAGGGACACCTTGTCTTTTCTAGTCACTGGGTCTACTTTCTAACACTCAGCACAGGAACTGCAATAGGTAGCAACATCTTCATAAATTCCAGGCCAGTAAAATCTGTACAGCAATCTGGCAAGGGTGTGATCCCTCCTCAAGTGACTAGCCATAGCACTATCATGAGCTATCTGTAACAACTCAGATCTATACTTTTGTGGTACAACCAATTGTTCTATCCGTTCCTGTATCTGAGGTTTAACCCAAACTCTGTGCAGTAACCCATTACATTTTTAAACATTGGTCATCCTGTTTTGGTTTCACCCCAGCTGCTCAAAATAACCCTGGAGAGAAACATTGTTAGCTTGCTCTGAAACAAAATCACAATCACTTATCAGTTTAGTTTCAGCATTTTCATATATTAAGTAAGCAATAAGGCACAAGGGTGTGTTAAACCATATTTTACAGCCGCGCCAGGGGTGTAGTAAGGCACGAGGCCAACGACCGGTGATTTCAGCTGCTGGCCGTGCTGTAACATATGATTACACACACCCTAAGAGCTCTTATGCGTTATAAAATTGATTCCCTTGTTTTTTTTTTTTCCTTTTGACTACTGGGAAAAGCATGTTTATATGTAAAAATAGATTTACTTTGTGCATGTGTGATAAAATAATCCTTCCCCACTGCAAGTGATGTAATTGATGATGTCATTGTATTGTTGCCTACTTTCTTCTCCGTTCTTTTTTCTCTGTTTTCTCCACAATCAAGATATGGAATGTTTGTCATGGAATGTTTACCATGGAATACATGGATTCAAAATTCTGCTCCGCTCCACTGGCAGAATATTTATCTCCCAACACACTGTATAAACAGACCACAAAGCCCTTTGTTTCAGCCAGAGACTCAAGCTATAAGGCACAACAGGTGTGGATTACTGGGAATTACCCAGGCCTTGTGTGGTGTGTCACAAGGCGAGCCGAGTGACTTAACCACACAAGAAGTGGGTAACTCTAATAACCCACACCCTGGAGTACCTTATTGTGATTGTACAATGAACCCATGTGTAAAATTAATTTTAGATGTGTTTAAGGCATTTTTTTTATAAATGCCATTTCTCAGCCATGGGTTATTGCAGGATATACCACGGTCATGTGATGTGTTTTGACCAATGAGGTTACAGGATTTTCATACCCCATTGTATAATCAGTAATCTCACTGTCAGGAAAGAAGAGAGTTTTCCCTGATAAGCAGGTAAAGACAGAAAGGGATGTTTCACTGTCAGCAAAGAAACAGTTCTAGTGAAAACTATAAACAATAGTTACTGTTTCTAATGTGTTTATGTATGTAAGGAGTGTGTGATGATCAGAGAAACAGCATTTAATTCATTTGATTTATTTTTTATTTAAAGTAGTTTTATTTTTAGGGCCCAGCTGAAGTTTTTTTTTACAGTGTAAAGGTAGCAGCCATGTCTGTGGTGGAAGATCAGTTCTGGCAGTAGAGGGTTATCTGAAATGCGTGTGTTCCAAATGCCCATTGATCTGTGTTGCAGACTTCACTGCTGAGCAGCCCTTTTTTTTTTTTTTTAACTATGTGTAAACCATATTTTACACATGAATAAGAGACAATCAGATTACATGATTTTACCCTGCCATTTTGCCACTGTTTCTTCAGACGTCTTTTCTTTCTTTTCTGAACTTCCAGATCTTGGAGCTATGTTAGGTCAAGTCCAAATCGGAATCACTGAAAGGTACAGAGTGCCCACCATCCTAGATTTTCTTTGCCTGAGCTCTTGTCATCAGAGCTGTTGAAACATTCAAATTTACTCCCTCTGAGATTAACTCAGTAAATCCTGGAAAGTCATTTCTAATAATTCACAGGCACAGGTAACGTGAGGTACTACACCCACTTTCATTTGGTGCAACATCCATTAATATTCAGAGTCACTTGGGTGGTGGGATAATATTGAGTGCCCCATGGATGCAATGACACCAGTACCTGGTCCTTTGGCACAGTTCTTTTCAGAACTTCAACTTGCACCAGGGTTTGTCTGCTTCCTGAATATGTAAATCCCTTCAAAGTCTTATCTCCACCTTGACATCTTTTAAGTATTTGCCCCAATTGGCTAAGGACAAATCTGCTCCAGAGTTACACTCTTTACTATGGCAGTTTCTTGCAATATGGCCTGGCTTCTTACAATTATAGCAAATAAAGTCTTTGGGTGCAGATTTGTTACCCCACCAGAGTTCTTATCAGACTAGGAGTTAAACTGGCAAAAGAAGGTCTTACGGTGCTTGGCTGTTACCTCGCTGCTGTGGTGTATGTCTGGTCATCTGGTAGTCTTCAGCCAAAGAAATGTAATTTGCCCCACTTTCTGGTCAGTGTTCTTTTACCCAAAGCTACATGTCTGTAGAAGGATGCTGATGAACTACTCCATGGCAAGTGTGTTGATGATCTGTGGGATGGTTTTCCTCTAGTTAGAGCCATTTAATAAGGAGTTCTCAGAGTTGGGTGAAGGCTTCTCAAGATTCTTGACAGAGTGGTTTTCAGGGACCGGAATCTTGCCTGTAGGTCTCTCATGAGATGTCATACTTTTTCAAGATTTCTGTTTTCACCAGGTCATAGTTTTCTGACTGTGCAGTGTCCATATTGCTTTAGTCAAGCTGGGCTTTACCTGTCAAATAAGGTACCAGCCTGACTGCCCACTGATGCTTTGGCCACTGCAGGCTGCAGCACCCTTTCAAATGCTGTCAGGTATGCTTCAATATCCAAGGGACACAACTTTGTATGTTTAATATCTTTTAGTGTGCAGCACCCCTTTCAAATGCTGTCAGGTATGCTTCAATATCCAAGGGACACAACTTTGTATGTTTAATATCTTTAAGTTGTCTGTGTTTTGTTGTTTCATGTAGATCTGTGCCAGATCCACCAGGTTTGATAGCTTGCAAGGCATCAAGCCATTGCTGCTTCTGCCGCAGCATCTCTTCTCTGCTTCACGGTCTCTTTTGTTACATAGCCCACCATTTCAAAAGGCAGTCAGGCTTTCAGGTTCTGCCACTGCCTGTTTTTTCCATTAACTGGTGCTGACTGTACAGTCTCAGCTTGGACTTCTGTCTCTGCTAGTCTGGCTGCCACTCTTCTGGTAATCACTGCTGGGCTTGCTGCTGCAGAATCCATACCTTCTGCTATGCTTCCTTGGTAACAGGTCCAGTACCCAAGCACAAAACTCCTGGCTTTGAGTCGCACAGCATAAACCCCACTTAGGTTGGGGGGGCTGTGGAGCCGAGCAAAATGGAAGCCTGAAGATATAGCTCTGCCCCACTAACTTCATTTATACAAGAAATTTGAAATTAAATCAGAAGAAAGTACATCTTTTCGACAGAGGCTGAGAGATAAAGACTCAAGCAATACTATGGGCAAACCCTCATAAAGATAGAGCGACGGGGAGGAGTTAAGCAAAAACAAATCCTACAACTCCAACCATGAGGGCTACACTAGGCGGGAAGCAACACAGGATGATGCTCCCGTTGAGGAAACCTTACAAGCGGTAGAGCAAAACTAAATAAACCGATAGCCTCAGTTACCGGACTGTCAAACAAATTGATACACTAACAAATAGAGGAACTACTGTCGAGACATCAGTCGAATCGATTACCCTAGCCACCCATGAAACCACAAAAGGGCAGATGCAGCAATGGGGCCGTCACACAGATTATTAAATAAAACACGCACCTGAGAAATAGATTGGAGACTTGGAGAATCAAGTCACGCACAGAACCCGCGGATATTAGGTTGGCGGAAAGAATATGAAGAGATCACTTGTTGTTTGTACAGGAGTGGTTAACGAGCAACTGGGCTTAAGAGATAGCCCCACTGAAGCACTTCCAAAAGGCCTACCGAAGTTGCGACTAGAGGCAGACCTGACGATCCTGAAGCCCCAAGAACTGTGGTAATCGTTACCGACAGTGTGGGATCCAAGACTATCTCCTTACAATGGCCAGGCAGAAGAAAACATTACTCCATGAAGGACAGCAGATAAGAATGTTTCAGACTTGGGCTATGAGACCACAAAAGCGCAAGAAATTTGATGGTGCCAGACTGTAACTGAGGGAGTCAGGGATCCCATATGGCCTTGTCTTTCCGGCCCGACTTCAGATAGTTCATAGAGGGCTAGTTTATGTCTTTTCAGACCCAACTGAAGCCATGAAGTGGTGTCAGAAAAATACTCCCAGAAGATCGAATATTGCCTCAGCAGAAGACTCCTCCTCGGAGGAAGAACACACTTGAAAAGAACTGTAAAGTACTAATTTAAGTAATATACCATAAATGCTTGGGAAGTGAGAAGAGTACCTCACCAAGAAAATCTTTTAGATAAAGTTATTCTAAGTTAATCTGTCCCATTTCCTGTATTACTAAAAAATAGAGTTGGAGATATTACAGTAGAAATGTTGAAAATGTTGGTTGCTGTACTTCTACTGTCCCTTGCTTTACTAACAGGGCATAGCTTAAAATGCAGGTCTGAAACTTTACATAGTAATCTGCTATGAGTAAATTAAAGGCTCGGTTTAGTTAGTCCTGAAATTAAGGCAGCTTTACTAAATGAAAGAGGGTATTCATTTGACGGCATAAAGTGACTAACCGACTGTATTATGTTTTACTGATTCAAATATAGCCACATTTATGCTTTAATGTGAGTTAGGGAAGGAGCTATTTGTATCTTCCTTTAGGACGGCACACTAGTGCAAATACTTTGGAAAAGCATAATGAACTTTCCTTGTCCCTTTGAAGGAAAGGACTCGGGACTTAAGACTTTGTTTTACTATACAGCTCCTGGGCTCACTACACAATCTAAATGTTTAAATTTATATATCTGTATTTTTATAAGGAACCCTCCAATGACGTATCGTATTACTGTGGATGGATATATTTTATGTATTAAGAGGAGTGGCGCCTCCGGTTCTAAAATATGAAAATGTAATATCCACTGTAAGTGATTGAAACTGTATGTTTTGTCAATACAATAAATATAAACTAAAAAAAAAAAATCCCACTTAGGCTGACACCATCCATCGTCGAGGCACAAGTCATGAACTAGGAAAACCAGGAGCAGTTGTAAAATTTGCAGGTAGCATTTTATTATCATCAATAACAGAAAAATAAAAAAGAATCTCTTTCTAGCAAAACCAACGCTGATCTTTTTAGTAAGTCTTTGCCTTGGAACTCGTTAAGGAGACATCCTGTTTTTCACAAAATGTTCCTGTCCATTTTTGCAGAGCAAGCTTGTAAATAGAACAGAGCACCAAGCTGGTGGTCTGCCAACAACTCTGCAAAAGGGTTTGCAAACAACCCTGTGAGGAGCTCAAACTGCATCTTAGATTAACCACCTAAATTCCAAATAGCTTTTCTGCAATCATTTTAAAATTGTAATTATATACATTTTAAACAAAGGGATCCCAGTTTCACATACAGATTCACATATATTTTACAACCACGGATACCAAAGGGTGGGAGAAAAAGACAGAAACAGCAAGTGAAGATAGAGAGATAGCAAGAAGTGGAGAATAGCAAGCCCTTCAAAGTGTATTTAACCCTTTCTGAATAACAAATGGGACAGCTCCTTATTCAACCCTGTCACACTATTCCTGCCTAAGGTATGATCAGGAGACTGTGCCTCAAAGGTAAGCAAATGGGCCATTTGGCTGACAGGGCAAGAAGCAGAGGATACCATGGCTGCCTTGCCCAGTCTGGAACCAACAGAATCACTGTTGCTGGTTGCCTTCTGAGCTTCAGTAGCACTCTGAGGACCAGAAGAAATGGAGGAAAAGCATACAGGAACCTCCCTGTCCAGTTGAGGGACAAGGCATCCACTGGCACCGAGCCCAGAATTGGGGCCTGCAACAGTACAGGGAATCTGATGACTGTCTTTGGAGGTCTATCTCTGGGGTGCCCCCACCTTCTGAAGACTATCACAAGCATCTGTTTGTTTAGGATCAACTTCGTGGTGGCACTGGCTGATGCGGCAAGGAGTCTACCACGCATTGTCCTTGCCTGGCAGGTGAATGGCAGTTAGTTGTATGTCCTAGCAGTAAGCCAGTGACCAGATCTTCATGGCCTCTGTGCAGAGCTTTGAGGCTCGTGTGCCTCCCGTGCTTGTTGATGTAGAACATGGTGGTAGTGTTGTCTGCCTTGATTTGGACAGATTGACCCTTGAGCTGGGGGTGTGAAGGCTTTTATGGCCAGATACACAGCTCTGAGTTTGAGGAGGTTTAGGTGAACTTGAACTACCATGGAGACCACACCCTACTTATGGACTGGTCTGCCAAGTGTGCTCCCAGCCTAGCAGGGAGGCGTCTATGGTGAGCACTCTGAGAACTCCTTCTGTTGGAAGAGGATTCCTTCTCTTTGGTTGTGCCTGTCTTTCCACCAGTCCAAGGCTTGTAGAAGAGTCCCCGAGACTGGTACCAGCTTTGATAAGGAGTCCATTTTTGAGACTAATGAGCTCCCAAATGGTATTGGATGTCCCACATCTGAAACCTGGCACCTGGAACTACTGCTGTAGTGGAGGCCATGTGGCCCAGGAGTCTGAGGAAGTGCCTAGCCGGCCTTGGTTGGCCAAGGACAAAGGAGTCTGCCAGCCTCTTGAGGTTTTCCATCCTGTCTACTGGAAGCAGGGCTTTCCCATGCTGAGTGACTAGCTCTGCTCCAATGAACTCCAGGAGTTGAACTGGTTCTAGCTGGGACTTTTCTGTGTTGATCAGGAAGCCCAGAGATTCCAGAGTGAGCTGTGTTACGCAGAGAGAGTCTCTGGGTTTTTGGGGATACTTGTCTGTTATGAGCCAGTCATCCAGATATGGAAAGACAGAAAGTTCCTGTCTTCTGAGGTGGTTGCAACTACTGCTAGACACTTTGTGAAAATTTGAGGGCTGAGGAAAGGCCAAATGGGAGTACTGCAAACTGGTAGTGGACAGAGGGCAGTCTGAACCTGAGGCACTTTCTGAGAGAGTGCCTGACGGGAATGTGGAAACAGGCATCTCTGAGGTCTAGGCAGGTAGCCAGTCTCCCTGTTGCAAAGGGAATCAGCACAGACAGGGTGACCGTTTTGAATTTGGGATTGACCAGATGCACGCTTGTTCAGGTACCTGAGATCTAGAATGGGCTGCCAGTCCCTTTTTCTTTGGGTAAGAAAGTATCTTGAGTAGAGGCCCCTTCCCACTGGGAGGGGGCACCTTTCTACTGCATCTGCCAAACGGAGAGACTTGACCTCTGACTCCAACAGAATCTTTTCTTTGGGGGTCAGAGGCTTGAAACTCCTGTGGTCCTGCTGTATGGGAATTTCTTGAACTTCAGGGTAAGCCCTTGACCCACTATCTCCAGTACCCACTTGTCTGTGGGATGTGTTGCCACTGATGGAGTTAGAGGGCTAGGCTTCAACCTACTGGCAGAGGGGAGGTAACCTGGGCATTCCCGTCAAGGGTTTTGCTTGGACTGAGCTTTTGGGGAGGGTGTGGGGTCAGTGTGCTTCTGAGCCCTCTACCCCTCCCCAAAGTATCCTCTCATCTGGGAGTAATCCATAGGCATCGGAACAGGGTAGAAGACCCTAGGATAGTAACCCTACCTCTGCTCCTCTTCCCCAGGGCTTGTAGGTAGTGGAGACTTTCTTTTGCAGCATTATTCTTGTAGGTGCTGTCTTGTGCCCAAAGAGATAACTGTTCTCGCATGGAAGTCTACAGCTTTTGTTTGGGTGTCTTGAGAGAGATTGGTGGTTCTCAACCAGGCAAACCTCTTGAGATGGCCTGAGCCATGGATCTGAAGGCAGTGTCACTGGCATCTACAGCCACATGAAACTGGTACTTTGTGGCATCTAAGGCAATTTCACTGTTTCTGCCCAGTCTTGGGCTATGTCATCCTGGAGCTTTCTGGCTAATAGCTAGAACTGAGTTCCACAGTGCCTTTTGGTACTGAGCAGTGCATGCCATATAAGTAGACAGGGCTGAAGCAACAGAGAAGCTGTACTGTAAGACTTCTTGCCCATACTGTCCAGTTTTCTAGACTCCTCATCTGGAACCTCAGAGGACAGAGGCACTTTAGCCTTGTAACAAGCTGCAGCTTGTGCCATACCCTTGTGGTCAGCGTGGGTGTAGAGGTACTCAGCATTTGCTTTGTCCAACTGGTACTTTTTTGTCTATTTTTTGCCCACATCTGAAATGGTAGTGGAATTCTAGAGAAGTTTGAAAGTAGCCTTGTGGAGGGACTTGTGTACTGGAAGGAGCAACTTCCTGGGGAGAGGGACACCCATAATATCAAGGAAGTCTGCCTCTTCATCATCCTCAGTAGTCTCTTGAATGAAGAGGTAGAGAGTGTCCACCATCTGCTGGACAAATGTATAATGGGAAAAAACCTCCCAATCATGAGAAGGGGAGCAAATTCCTGGACTGGGGACACATCAGCCTCTATGGGTTCCCCCTCCTCCTCATCATCTTCTTCACGAAAAAAACCTGGCCTTGGTATGGGTGTGACAGGGTTGAATAAGGCCTGCCTCATTTGTTATGCAGAGAGTTTAAACATAGAAGGTCTGTTCTATTTTCTCCTTTTCTGTCTCTTCTCTGTCTGGCTGCGCAACCAAATCTTCTTGTGAGACATAGAAATTGATCACTCCGACGGTTTTGCAATTCTCCGCCTCGCTATCTCTCTCTTCACTTGCTGGTCTGTCTTTTCTACCCCTAGTATATCTGTGGGTATAAAATATATGTGAATCTTTATGTGGAAATGTAACTGACACGGGAACCCTTTGTTTAAAACTGTATATAGTTATACTGTTGAAATGATTGCAAAGCTATTTGGAACTCAAGGGTTAACTTGAGATGCAGTTTTTAAGCCTTTTGCAGAGCTGTAAACAAGTGGTCAGTTCTGGGTCACTATGTTCTTTTGCTGCACCTACATTAAAACTGACAAGAATATTCTGTGAGAAGCAGGTTCTTTAAATGAGTTCCCAGACACGGACTTATAAAAAGAGCAGCAATGTTTTTGTTAGAGGGACAAGGAGAATGAGAGACTGAAACTTGAATTAAGAGATACCCTCAGAAGGAGGACTTAATTTTCTCTGTTTGTACTGCCTTGTAAATAATTATACTGAATATTGTTTATTTTGCTGTTATTGAGAAAAATAAAAGCTATTTGTGAATTCTGAAACTGCTCCTGGTTTTCCTATGCTTCCTGACCTGTGCCTCACCAACACAGGGTTAGAGGAGATAGGCACAAGAGGGCCAGCTAGAGACCCAAAAGGTTGCCCATAGCTTGAAAAGTCTAATACAACTGCCAAGCCTTAGCCATGTCCTCAGGTGAGGGCATTTTTGGTTGTAACACTGGCGCCTTCCTTTGCTCTTCAGCGGAGGGGCAGTGATATGTTTTTGTTTCTTTTAGCAGGAACCAGGTCAGTAACCTGCTCTGTATGTCTTTTTAGCTTGGTATGATCTGAATTATTTTGTCAGTAGACTTATTCTCAGGGGGTCCTTGGAGGACCTATTTTTGGATCTATGATGGGAGAAGGACCCTCTTCATAGAAACATAGAAGTTGACGAGATAAGGACCGCAAGGCCCATCCAGTCTGCCCATTTCTTTTTCTACCTTATAAATGTGCCATCGGCCTTGCTCTGTCAGTGACCTATCTATTCATAGTCATTTGTATTGCTCCTATGCCTATCCCATGCCTGTTTGAAGCCCTGCACTGTATTCATAGCCACCACTTCTTGTGGTAAGCCATTCCATGCATCTACCACCCAGATGGTTTATAAGAAGGGAAGCAGACTGAGAGGCCATGATTTCCAACCTTTTGGCCCTTTTCTTGACTGTTTCAGAGCAAAACTTAGTGCAAAGTTCACAGTTAGCCATCTACCTCTGCCATGATCTTAAAACACTTTAAATATTTAAATTCTGTAGGTCCAGTCCTTGTCAGAAGCCCTAAAATTTGGTTCCCAAAGGGAAAAAGAATAAAGTTTGCAGTCAGTTCCCAAGCACCAATAAGAAAAATGAGAAAAAAAAGTATAAAAGCGATTCCCTCAAAAACAGAGGAACCGCTAAAAAATAAATAATGAATATAAGAAAAGAATACTTCAAATAGCACTTTTTAGTCAGCAAAGAAAAGGGAACCGAGAAACCCCCATCAGGGATGCTTCGTTCCTGGAAACCAAGGGGAACAGAGGAAAACTGCTAAAACACTAAATAAACACTAAAGGCAGAACTAGAAGGAAAATAAAACAGGTTACTCACCTGTAACAATAGTTGAAGGAGTCATATGAACAGGTTACTCACCTGTAACAGTAGTTCTAGGAGTGGTATATGTTGTTCATCCACACTCTTTGGCATGTCCTTTCCCTTTAAATCTGGCAGGAAAAAGTCTTCAAGCTGGCTCCTCCCACCCCACCCGGTGGTAAATACCTCAGTTCGCCCCATGACACCAGATCTTAGCCTGCTGGGGCAAGGTAATGTGCCTAAAGTCGGGAGGTGGGTAGCGTGTGGATGAACAATATATACCACTCCTAGAACTACTGTTACCGTGAGTAACTGTTCTTCTAGGAGCGTGGATATCTTGTTCATCCACACTCTTTGGCAGAACTCTAGCAGTTCTCCGGGAGGAGAAGGCAAAGCGCACACCCCTACTTAGGAAACAGAGATTGAAAACCGATGCCCAAACCAGCATCCCGGTGTGACTCAAGGCCATGTGGTAGTGGGAAATAAAGGTGTCTGCTGACTTCAGACAGCAGCAAGACAGATTTCCTGGATAGGGATGTCCCTGGAAGCAGCCACCAATGCAGCAGTACGGGCGGGTAGAATGAGTTCTTAACCCTCTGGGAGGCTCCTTGCCCGCTAACTCACAGCACAGACCTATGCATGTGTGATCCATCTTGCAATGGTCCGTTTGGCTGCAGGTCTGCCAGAAGCGGCTTCAGCGTAGGTGACAAACAGCTGGCGAACCTCTCCACAAATTTCTGTTGTTCTTTCCTTATAGTAGGAGAGAGCACGCTTTCAGGTCCAGAGTATGGAGCCTGTTACCGTCCGAGGTGTAGTTAGGGTAGTATACCGCAGAGTCAACACCTGATTAAGGTGACACTCTGAGATCACCTTCGGAAGGAACTTTGGTGAAGGCAGGACAACTCTGTCCCTCTGAAACACCAGAAAAGGCGAGTCCACCAAAGCACCTGAGCCCCTCTCCTTCTGGCTGACTTGACAGCCACCAGGAAGGTCGCTTCCATGACAAGTGTGACAGCTCACACTTGTGCATTGGTTCGAACAGTTTGCCCATGAGCTTTGCCAGTACCAGCAGTAGATCCCACGGAGGTGGAGGTTCACGTATCGGAGGAGTATGTCATCCAGGACTTTGAAAAGCACCCGACCACTGTCTCCTGCACCAACATCGGCTGGCTGGCCCACACCGGTAAGCAGAGTTGGCTGCCAGGTGCACCCTAAGGTCGATGACCAAGACTCTCTTTGGAGAGAGACCAAAGGTAATCAATAATGTTAACCACTGTACAGGACAGAGGGCCAAGCCCTTGCCCTGACACCAAATGGAAAACCTTTTCCATTTGAAGGCATAACATTTCCTGGTCGATTCCATTCTGGATGCTCCACCATGGTGAGGACATCCTCAGAAAGACCCAAGGCCTGGAACTCTAGCTGCTCAGGTACCAGGCTGTGAGGTGCAGGAATTGAAGGTCCGGATGGTATACCTTCCCTGACTAGAGAGATCAGGTCCGGGCGTGCTGGAAGCCGCTCCACGGCCTGCAGCTGAGGCTGAGGAGATCTGATACCAAAACTGGCGTGACCAGTCTGGTGCTACCAGAATCACCTTTGCCTTGTCCCTCCTCACCTTGAGAAGCACCTCGTGGATCAAGGGAAATGGAGGGAAGCGAGAGGAGGCCGGGCCATGGCTTTGAGAAGGTATACCCTGCAGCGAGCCCTGATGAGGGGGGCAGCATGAACAGCCTCAGCTTGATGTTTTCCTGGAGGCAAACAGGTCCACCATCGATTTACTCCCAGTGGGAGAACAGGCTGTAAGCTACCTCTGGATGGAGAGACCACTAGTGGGATGTATTGCCTAAGTGGCTGAGAGCATCCGCCATATGGTTTGAGGCTCCTGCCACATGGATGGCTAGAGATCTGCCTCAAATGGCTGACGAGGGTCCAGATGCGGTGCGCCTCTGCAAAGCAGACAGTGTAGTGCCCCTATTTGGTGAGGAAGCATGGTCGTGGTATTGTCAGTCTGGACTTGAACCACTTGACCCGGAGCCAAGGAGCCGAAGCGACAGTGCCAGTCTGACTGCTCTGAGCTCCAACAGGTTGATGTGGTATCGGGACTCCTCGGAGGTCTAGAACCCATGGGCCCTTTTGTCACCCATGTGGGCCCTAGCCCAAGAGGGAGGCATCGGTCATGAGGATGGCAGTTGGCTCGGGAGGACAAACGGGATCCTTCCAGCAACCAGTCAGGGGCGGTCCACGATTGAAAGCCGCCCCACATCTTCTGGGTTACAGTGATCAGCTGGTCAAATGACTGTGGCTGAGTCCACTGGGCGGCCAGCTCCCATTGAGGGGGCGAGTCAACCAGGCCCAACGGACCACTAAGTTGCATGCCGCTATTTAACCCAGAAGGTGCAGAAAGTCCTGGCAGGCACAGTTGCCAACCAGAAATGACTGGGCAAAGGAGGAGAGACCCTCCACCAGGTCCGCTAGGAGCCAAGTTCTGCCCGATGAAGCACATCACCTGGGAAGGCACAAGTTCCAACTTGGCCTTCTTGATCAGGAGGCTCGAGTTGGGAGCAGGTCTGGAGGGCCAGGTCCCTGGACCTCTCCACCTCATGCTGGGTGGGACCTGCAAGAGCCAATTGTCGAGGTAGGGATAAATCCTGACACCCCCGACGCCTGTGATGGGTTGCCACCACTGCAATGCACTTGGTGAAGACCCGTGGCTGATGACAGGCCGAACGGTATGGCTGAATTCATATAGGGTCCCTTCGGCTCTGAAGCGGAGGAACCGCCAATGAGATGGACAAACTGGGACATGAAAGAACGCTGGCCCTGCAGATACAGTGAGATCTATAATGGGGCGCTAGCCCCCATCCGCTTGGGCACCAGGAAGTATCTGAAGACAAAGCATGGGTCTGATGAAGGATCTGCCACTGGTGCTACTGCCTCCTTGAGAAGGAGCTGAGCAATGTCGCCTCGGAGAGCCGACTGAGTATAGACGGTTACTCTTCTCCCGAGGGAGCGGGCTCAGCTTGGAGGGTACTGCTCAAATTCCAGAGGCAGTCCCTGACCGACCACTTCGAGAACCCACCTGTCCATAGTGACAGTGGACCAAGCGAAAGGAAGTGGCGGAGCCGCCCCCACGGGAGGACCCAGAGCTGGCATGACGGAAGAGAAGGAGACAGCCCCGCCTGGCACTGAGCAGGCTTGAAGGAGAAGGATCCAAGACCCAACCTCAGCTTCCGTTACGGGCCTGGGAGGGCCTGGGCTTGGGCCAGGGTGCCAAGCTTGAGCCTGCTGCTGTTGCTGCTGCCTCCTTGAAAGGAGAATTGCTGTGCCGCAGGGGAAGAGTGACAAAGGCGTTTCTTCTGCTGGTTCTTGCCCAAGAACCCTTAGCAGAAGTAGCATCCAAGGTGGCACTGACTACCAATATGCTGAAGGTGACCAGCCACACATGAGCCGAAAAGATTTGTGCCCAGGAAAGGCACACCAGCTAGTTTGTGCTGAGTATCCGCAGAAAAGAGGAGAGTCTCAGCCAAGCCTTTGATGAGAGGCAACCGCGCTGCCATCAAGTGGCACAAGAATCCCAATGTCCAGGGCTGTCTGAAGCTGCTGTTTAGCAACAGCTCGCCCTGATCCTGGACCTGCATGTCACGGGAGTGTGGGAGGACTTCATCCAAAGACCCCAAGAGGCCATGGGAGAAGTGGTAACACATGACGGCCAAACTTGCCTGACGAGGCCCAGAGATGAGGTCATGATAGACCTTCCTGGCCGAGTGATCCAGGAATTTGGATTCTTTCTGGTAGGTCGGTCTGTGTCGGTAGAACAGCCAGTATGCCTGAACATAGAGGCGGTCATCAGGCTCTCGCAAGGGTGCTCTTTGAACCCGCAGGAACCCTATGGGCACCGCATACTTGCAGGGGCTGCGCGGAGAGATGGAGCTGGACAAGAGGCAGGGTGCTGCCAGAGTTCTAATGCCAAGCCAACAATGGCCTCGCCCACAGGAAAAGCCTCCGTGTGGTATCCTCTCTTGAAGATGTCCGTGAGAGGGTACTCCGCCTTTTCTGGATTGGCTCCAGAGGCATCCCTGTGAACTCAGAGATGAGGCCAAGAATGTCCTGAAAGGACGAGGACCTTCCTCCGCCTCTCTAACCCACCGACCGATTCATCATCCCCAAGATGGGAATGTAGGCCGGTCACATCCGATCCATGAATCCAGATACAGCGGCTCATCGCTTCAGGTCACCCTCGACCTGCCGAGGCGGTCCAGGGTGACAGTGACAGACAAACGCCGGGAAGTCCAGTGTCTGGCTTATCTTCCTTAGAAGGATCCCTCCCACAGGCTGCTTGGGTGGTGGTTCCACCTCTACTGGTGGAGAGACCGGTTTAAGCTGAACTGAGGTTTCGCCGCTCCGCGGGCTGGGGAACCAACTTGATCGGCTTTTGAAGGAGTCTGCTTCGCCTAGGAGGCGAAAGCTAGGTAATAGCAGGTACAAGCTGGGTTCTGGCCTGCCCAGTCAAAATGAGCTGTTGCCACGAGGTCCCTCATAGTGCCAACAGAGTTTCCGCCGGAGCCTCCTCATCTGAGGAGGAGGAGGACGAGGACAACTGATGGCACTGCCTCTTTTTGAACGCCAGGCTCTTCCTCGCCTGTCAGTCGAGGGGTCCTCAAATCTCGATCGAGATCGGATGGGCCAATTCAGTCGCCGAGAGACACTGGGCGGGACTGGTGATTTCCCAGGGTCTGGGACCACTTCCTCGACGGGATTCCCAGCAGGCTGGATCTCCTTGTCGGGAAAGTAAGGACCAGAGTCCAATTGAGAGAATCGTTGACCAGAGTTGCTACAATGGGTCGATCAGGTTGATGATTATTTCAACCTCGCTGGATCGACACTTCAGTCGACTGGCCAGACAGCAAAGCCAAGAAGCCAGCGTCAAGAGACAATTTCAATCGAAGTTGAGGTTGCTGATTCCTGGGACTCAGACCTCTCCAGTTCCCAATAACGCCTTTGCCAAGACAAAAACGATACTCGGTCCTTTTCCCGCTTACGGGACCAAGAGGAGTGCGTGCCCACAGGACCCTCTCCTTTGTCGGGAGAGACTGGCACAACACTCGAAGGAACCCGAGAAGGTGGAGCCCAGGTTAAGTGGAATGAAGAAGCTCCAAGAGGAAGATTCCCCAGCACGAGCCGCTTCCTCCTTGAAGGCTTGTATGCTCCAATTGCTCGCAGATCCCGCGGCCGCAGAAACCACCCACCAAGCCTCCATTTATTTCACTGGAGGGTTCTGTTTTCCAGCCTCCCCAACTTCACGCGCGTGCGAGATGGTCGCTGGACATTAGGGTGAAATGTAAACAAAATTGCACTTCGAGGTGTCGGGGCCATACCCAGGCACAGACGAGGTGGTGTGGGGACTGCGGCGACATTTTCTGGCCCAAGAACACCGGCGAATCCGAGGGAAGACTTGTCTTCCATAATTGAAGATAAGTAGTTGCGATCGCTAATGCGAACTATGACAAATTTTCGAATAACCGAAGGTTTTGAAGCCAGGGCCAAGAAAATGTGGGAGCACGAAGGAGGCAACCTGAATCTTCCAGCGGAAAGGAAGATCTGGTGTCATGGGGCAGAGCCGAGGGTTATACCACCTGGGTGGTGGGAGGAGCCAGCTTGAAGACTTCTGCTGATTTTATTTTTGTTAGTCCTTCTTACCTGACGGCACATCTATCTGCTTCATGTCCCAGCATCCGTCCCATCCAGCTGCCGTCCAGTTTGCTACGGCCCCGGAGAACCCCACTGCTAATTACCCCACAGCTTGCCCCTGTGGAGGGGGGAGGAGTCCCCATACTCCCCACCCAACCACGATCCAGTAGCCACAGTGGTGTCCCCAAGGCCATGCGTCCCTTAATGGCCATCAAGGCGCGCGACCAGGAGCGATATTTTTCCATTTTCTTGTGCATGAGAGAGTGCAATGATACCCAAGGGGCATGCGTGTGCGGCGCACGCTCCCTCATGTGCGCTGTGTCCTCAACCTCACCCGCCCCAGTGAGGTACCAGCACTGCCCCTAGCCTCCGCCAGAGGTCGCCGAGCGCAGACACCTGAAAAACCTCTCCACGGGCGCCAATCCTCCCCCGCCCCTGCTGACCCCCGCAGCCTGAGTCTGTGTACTTGAACCCGGTCACCCGCTTGGAGCGAGGTGTAGCATCCAGCGCCAACCCTCAGCACCACCGGCTGGCTCACTTGGCAATTTTTTTTTTATTATTATTTTCTATTTTGCCTCCTACTCACCCCTCGGCTCTGGACTTCATCGACAGCGATCGAGTCATCCCTCTACAGCACACACCCTACCCGCCATCCTCCATCACCCACAAAGCTCGGTTATACCCTCCGGCGGGAACGGGCGGCCCCAATGCCCCGACATAGCAGTGACGCCAGTCAGGAGGATGCTGGGGCGGCCTCTGGGTGGAGGTAACAGAATCCAAAATGGCACTGGACTTCTCAATTCAAGTAATTTCTCCTTCCACCCCTGGCTTGAACAAGTGGGTGCCCAAGAAAGGACAGCCGCCAACTTGTGCTGGATATCTGCCATAAAGGTCAAGATCCTCAGCCAAGCCCCGCGGTGCTTGACTACTGCAGCAGCCACAGACCGGCACAGGAACTGTCAATGTCTATGGCTGTCTGGAGCTGCTCCTTAGCCACAGCTCGACCCTGGTCCCCGGACTTGTTGACCGTGGTCTGTAAGATAGCCAGGAGCTGGGGAAGCACCTCATCGAGAGCACCTAAGTGGGCATGGTGAAGTGGACCATCAAAGGGCAACTTGCCTGCCGAAAGCTGAGAGAAAAGGCCGCATAAACCTTTTTGGCCATATGATCCGATTTCTGTCAGAAGGCTTATCCATGTCCCTGGTGTTGCCAGCACACTGAAAGGCTGAGTCGGCCACCAGACCCTCAGCCAAGGCATGCTCAGTAAAATCCAACAGGGAACCAGTAGGGGCCGTATACTTGTGGCTATCTGAGCCAGCAGGGCAAAAGGCAGGATCCTGCCAAAGCTCCAGAGCGGGCCTCGAGAATCTCAGTTAATAGGTACTTGCCCATTTTTGAAGGGCTCCATCTGGAGTCCTGCAGATTCCAAGATGAGGTGGAGCAAGCCTCCAAAAGAAGGGATCCTGCTCTGTGGACAAATCCTCCCCAACTCGATGTCCCATGGACAGGAATGCAAGGAAGAGCCCTGACTCCAAGATTCATCAAAAGCGGTCGACTGCCAGAGTCCCCGCTGATCCCTCTGAGGTCTGTTGGGAGTCACAGTGACCAACGGCCGAAGAGGAAGCCTGGAAGTGGTACAGGCATCTTTAGGGGGACCAACAGGCCCTCGCTAGGCAGTGGCTCCACTTAGATGCAGAGTGGTTTGAAATAGGCTAAGCCGGAACTGGCCGAGCCGGAGTAGGTTGGGGCCTGGGTGGTGGCCAGCACCAGCTTCACCCCAGCTAGCATGAGCTGCTGCCACATGAGTTCTTCATAGCACTTGCGCAGTTTGCAGGGGAGCGCCACCTTGTCTGAGGAGGAAGACAAACAAGAATAACAGCAGCGCCACTTGCCTGAATGCCAGGAGTGGGAACACTGATGGAGCGTGGGCTGCTCTACTCTGGGTTTTGGGACTGTAAGTTTGACCTCAATCACTGGGGACGCGACAGGGAGACTCGGAGGAACCGGTGAAAGCTGAGGATCTCTGGGGTAATCAGATCCCAAGGGTTAGGGACTGGATCAGCGAGCTGGTCCTACACACCCTGAGAAGTTACAGGTAGGATCGAGTCCCACAGAGGGTGGTATCTGCCTCATCTTGTGATAACGCATCAACCAGCTTGAGAAAAACTCAGCAGGTTGGTCAACGGGAGACCATGGAGCCAGAGGCCTGGGCTGAAGGATCGAACCTAGTCAAAAGCTCTAGAGAAGCATGGTAATCCGAGACCCAATAGCACTTGTGATCCCACAATCAATGACGAGACTTCTTTTAGTCTCCTCTGTTGAAGATTTAGAGGATTTTGTGCCCTTCCAGGGCCCCTACCCAAGGGTGGGAAGGACTGGCACAAATTTCAAAATGCCCATGTTAAAGTGGTGCCAGAGGTAAGCAACAACGGCCTAGCTGAGCAGGCATGCTGCATAGCCTGAGCCGCCTTCTTCAAAACCACAAGCTGTTCAGCGGACAGCTGCAAAGACCACCTGATGGGTGTCTTTTGACCCGAACAGGTGGCTCTAGCTTCATCAGGGTGCCCTAACAGAAGCCTAGCATGTAGGTCTTCTAAAGTACTGGGATGCATAGGCGCATTGCAGGCCACACACCTGGGGATCGTGTTTGTGGCCTGGCAGTAGATTTTACGAGGTGTGCAGCAGGTCCACTCAGCATTTTTGAAACCAGGTACCAACTTTGAGTCATCCATGATGAGTATCTGAAGACTAAGACGCGTTTTCGCAGTTTTGCAAAGGTTTGAAGCAAAGGGCCCATACTGGCATGGACAGCTGTAAGCAGGGAATCTTTTCTTCCAGCAGAAAGGGAGATCTGATGTCACAGGGCAGTGCTCAGGAGTTACTACCTGGGTGGGAGGAGCCAGCATGAAGACATTCCAGCAAGCCATAAAGGGAAAGGAACACTGCCAGAAGTGTGGATAGTACATCATAGCCACATCCCTAGAATGGGTATTATACACCGTATCACTTCATCTGCATCCTTGCATAGAAATCACTTCAGTAAAGCCAAGGTAAAATCTATGCAATGCAAAATTAGGAACTCAACCCCTCACGGTGTCAATAAGAGGCAACACCTCCCTTGGGAAGAACTTGGTAGGGTCTTAAGGTTTTATAATGCAATACCGGCCCCAGCATTAGGTCACATTAGGTAAATAGCAGGGCATTTTGTCTATTAGGAGACTGGTGTTGGCAGAAAGCACAGATAACTGCTGGGAAAACAATAAAATAAATTGCATCTCTTTCCAGTATAGATCTACTGAGCACACAGCAAGTAGATCACAAGTGGCAGCACAGGAGGACCCCCCGAGCCAGTAAGAAATGCTGGGGCAGTGAAAATGGTGGAAATCATTCTGCAGTTCCAACTGTGGGTACCAAATAAGGTATTTAACAAAATAGGATATAGAACTATAAGGCTAGATGCTGCCCGGCATGGAAAACAAAAGAACCATTGTCAGAAAGACCAGCCAATCCATTTCTTCCAAGCAGGATAAGTTCTAGTGAAAGGGCAGTTCACTGAGTGAGAGACATCCATTATAAAGCAGATAGATGCACATAAACAGGAACATCCAGGAGCAAAGTCAGATATGAACAGAGAATGTTCGGTGAAGAAGTGTCAGGCACCTGTAAGCAGTCCTCAGGGTCAGAGGCACTAGTGAAAGATTTCAAAGGCGCCTGAATATCCTTGATGGTGGCTGCAGCTTGGGAGCAACGAGTGCTGTACAAACACCAGAGGTCTGACCATCGAGATGGTTGGCTCGGAGCGATAGAATATCGAGTAGGTTTAGGCATAAAATACCTTTTTCTTGTAACTCTGCAACAGCATCTGCAACAGAATCATACAGGATAAGGCCATCAGGGATGAAAACTCACAGCTTGGCTGGAAAACAAGTCTAGTGTCGTAGTTTCTGACTGCAAAGTGCTGCGACTACTAGGCAGTATTTTCTGCATTGCTCCATAACTCGAGGTGAGTAGTCATAGTCCACATGTACTGCTCGCCTTGTGGAAAGTCCCCTTTTGCCAGAGGCCCAATGGTATTTTTGTTTCACTGCAAAGCTTTGGAACTGTAAAACAATTATCCAGGGTTATTGCTGCAAGTTCTCCGGTGGGGGCACCCACCAATACCCAACATAAAATCAGGGTAAGAACCAAACAGGGTAGGAAAAATCTCCAAAACTGAATCATATTGGATCCCTCTGCTTTCTCCCATATCCCATAGATATATGTGCATGTTTTATGCCAAGACCGACCTTCTTAAATCCTCACACGTATCCACCAGGGCTTGGATTTTCTGTAGAGCTTCAATAGCAAATAGTCCATGCAGTCAGCACAGGAATCTAATTCCATGAGGGTAGCATGTTGTTCAGTGGATGTCTGCTGGAGCTACTGGATGTCTGATCGGATGTCCGCTAGGGCATTTTATGTTCCTCTCTGAATTCTTGCAGCTCCTGCAAGATTAGGTCTAGCTTTTGCTTTTTGTAGAGAATTCTGGTGGAGACTCCATACTGCGTGCCCGATGCCATGACTCTGGAGGTGGGTGGTTCACTGATAGCGATGTCGGAAGTCCCAGCTGTTCGCTGCCGACGTAAGGTCGATTAAAACAGGAACTGATTGTTTACCCATAGAACAGAGAGGAGCACTGTTGCTGAATAAAGCAGTTTTTCATGAATTACACCGGGATTTGGGCTCTTTGGCAAGGAGGAGGTTACAGGGCTTAAAATCAGGCAACCATGCAGGCAGTGGCATTACCAAGTCCATCAGCTTTTCTTTCATTTTACTAATTACACTGCAGTATGTGCCCAGTTGACATGGTAACCCAACAAAATGCCTTGATGCCACAGGAGTTGCAAAATAATGAAATTGCTGGCTTTTTGTACAAAATAAAAACTAGGGCAGTCCACTGTAAAGACCACCAGACAATACCATTGTGCATCCCAAAGTGTGATGGTGCACTGGAGTCGCAATAAGATCATTCATGAATGAGCTGGAAATTTTCAAAGCATAGGCGATAAATAATGCATCTGATACTAGGCCCAACCTGAGCTCAGCAATGTGGTTCTTTAAAGAAAACAAGGATCTACTCCAATGCTCATGCCTGGAGTGATGGCTTCAGTTTCAGAATGAAAATAACCAGGTTAGAACATTCATTTTTAACCATGCTCAGACTCAGACTGGACCTAGTACCAGATGCAAAGTTTATATCCTACACTTTGAAAATTTCCAACTTGTTCATGAATGAGTTTACTCACAGCTCAATGCACCATCACACCTGGGGTCGCTTGAAGGCACCATCTGGCAGCTTCTATAACAGAGCAACCTTAGTTTTCATTTTGCACAAAAAAAAATAATGCTATGTAAGAACTTACTATAACAGTGGTTCTTCGAGAAAGGTTCCTGCAGTAGGTCTTCACAGTTAGGACTGCACCCCCTAGCATCAGGACTGCACGGTAAAATTGCAGCCAGCAATCATCGGCAGGGACCCCCGGGCGCCAGGTGATGGATGTCAGCATGACCATAAAGGCCGGTCCCCCGCCTCCTCCAGTTCTTCCGCGGAGACCCTAAAGAGGAAGCAGAAAAGGAGTGAAACTCCTGGGACCCTGTGCACTGGATGAAACAAAGTCCTGGGATGGAAATAAAGAGAAAACACAGGAGCTGGGGAAGGTGGTGGAATCTAGACCTACTGCAGGAACCTCTCTCAAGATCCACTGTTATGAGAAGTTCTTATGTAATTGCTATATCTACTTTGAGAGGGTTTCAGTAGGTCTTCACAGTCAGGACTGAATATCAAGCAGTCAAACAAAAAGGAGGAGTCAGAGACGAGGATCCAGGAGGAGAAAATGTCTGCCAACTACAGGTCTTTCATGACAGAAGACCTTGCAGGACTGCAAGGCCAAAGCCAGCCTTGCTTCTTGAAGCAATGTCCAAACTGTAATATTTAGTGAAGGTGTGGACAGAGGACCAAGTGGCTGTTGCACAGATGTCCTCGAGTGGACACATTTCTGAAAAAGGCAATGGAAGTGCCACCTCTAGTAGAGTGGCCCTTAACCATCCCCGAAGGGCTTCTCGTATTTCTAGTAAATGTAGTATACAATTTGCCAGCCACCTTGACAAGGTCTGTTTCAAAACAGCCTTGCCCTGGCACTTGGGAGTAAGGCTACAAAGAGTTGGTTTGATTTACTTAATCTCCTAATCCTTGAGACATAATATCTCAGAATCCTATGCACGTCAAGGGTGTGCAAGAAATACTATCCCTTGTTGGAGTGTTCTGAGAAGAACACCAGTAGCTCTACATTCTGGTTCAGAGTCAATTCTGATACTACCTTCTGAAGAAAGGAAGGATTAGTCCCAGAGCCACCCAGTCTCTGTGGAAAATTAAATAAGGCTCTCTGCAAACTAGAGGCTGAAGCTCTGAAACTCTTCAGCTGAAATGATAGCAACTAACAAGAGCGTTTCCACTTAAAAAACACATATTACAGTTTGCTGCCGGTTCAAAAGGGGCAAAAGTAAGCTTTTCTAACATAAATTAAGATCCGAGGGGACAGGATTCCTGACCGGAGGTTTGAGGTGAAGGATCCCTTCAGGAAAGTTCTGAAACCTCTAGCTGAGCTAGGGTTTTGCCCTCTACTGGAAGGTGGTAGGCTCAAACAGAGCGAGATGGACCTCCAGGAGGAATAACTGAGGCCCAACTCTGACAGGTGCAAGAGGTACTCTAAAACCTGGGAAGCAAGCAGGAGAAAAGGTCTAAGCCTTTAGCTGATGCCCATGTGGAAAATCTCTTCCACGTTATAGCATACGTGGACCTGGTGGAGGGTTTTCTAGCCTCCACAGAGACCAGGGCGACTCTAGAAGACACACCATAGCTGAGAAACCGCTAAATCCACAGGTGCCATGCATGAAGGTGAGAGACTTGAGGCTCAGGTGTATCAGGGTGCCCTGGCTCCTGGGACAGAAGTGTCGTGAGAGAGGAAGAGGTACTGTGGTTCCAGTGCCAACTGCTATAGCAACGGGAAACTAAATATGCTGAGGCTACAGGGGGGCAATGAGAATCATGTGTGCTCCTCTGCCTGGGGCTTCAGCAGAACCTTCTGTAGACAGGAAAGGAGGTAAAGTGTATAGAAATCTCCTTTCTAAGATAGAGATAGTGTGTCTCACCAAAAGCACCACGCCTGGAAAGGAGCGAGCAAAAGCCAGGTAGTTTTGCGCTGGATGGGGAGGTGAAGAGATCTAGATCTGGCCAACCCCATTGAAGGAACAGGTCTACTACAGCCTGCTTTAGTCTCCACTGGTCAGTCCAGGTGACTGATTGGCTGAGACTGTCTGTCTGTCTGCCAGAATGCTGTGAACACCTGGCACGTGGACTGCTGTCAAGGACAGGCTATGTTAAACAGCCCAGTACCACACCCGAGACGCCTCCCTGCAAAGAGGGTAAGACCGGTGCCCCCTGTTTGTTTAAGTACCAGACAGTGGCCATGTTGTCTGTCTGGATGAGAAGTGTTCCGGGAATCAGAAGGTACTGAAGAGCATAGAGCACCACTCTCATCTCCAGGATGCTGATGTGAAGGTTCTCCTACATGGGTGACCAAGTGCCCTGAATCTGATGGTCTCTCAAATGCACTCCCCATCCCAAGTTCGAGGCATCTGATGTGAGAATCATAGAGAGAGACAAAGGGTGGAAAGGAACCCCCACCAAAAGGTTGGATAGGTCCTGCCACCAAAGGAGATCCTTCTGAAGGATGCTGAAGACTAGGACCTTCTGGTCCATGTCATCCAGGTGCTGGTCCCTACCGCCCACCACCGCTTCCTGAGATTCACTTTTCTGGAGGAACATTTCCAGTTCAGAGCTTCCCATTCGTCCCTTTCCTTGGCACCGCAGGCCAGAGGGATGTGGGCATGGCAGCTGCCATCAACCCCAAAAGTCGCAGGCCAGAACGTGCTGTGTTCCAAATGGATGAAGCCACAAACGCCCGCCTTCAGAGATCAGGGTCTCTGCTCTGTCAGAAGAAGAAAGGCCTTGCTCTGGACTATATCCAGTACTGCTCCAATAAATTGGAGGTGCTGGGAGGGTAACAGCTGGGACTTGGGGAAGTTGACTAAGATGCCCAACTGGAAAACAGGTACAGAGTGAAGGAAAGGGACCCTTCAGACTGTCCGGAGATGGGACTGAAAATAGCCAGTTGCTCAGATACGGAACATATAAATGCCCCTGCAGCGTAGGAATGCTACTACCACCGCTAGGCACTTAGTGAAGACTATGTGCCAAGGAAAGGACGAATGGAGAGCTCTGAACTGGAAATGTTCCTCCAGAAAAGTGAATCTCAGGAAGCTGTGGTGGCCGTAGAATGGGGATATGGAAATAAGCATTATGCAAATCCAGGAACACAGCCAAATGTTGGGTTGGAGCAGGGTAACAGTCCCTGGAGGGTCAACATGGAACCTCTGTACTCTATAAAGAAGTTGAGCACGCTGAGATCTAGGATAGGCCTGAGATCTCCCGCCTTTTTGGGAACTAGGAAGAAATGGAGTAAAATCCCATCGTGTTCGCTTCGGTGGAACTCGCTCTATGGCTGGTTTCTGCAGTAGAGCTTGAATTTCTTGGAAGACCAGATGTTGCTGACCTGACAGGTACTGCGCACTTCCCAGAGGGTTGAGGAGGTCTCTCCATGAACTCTATCGGTGGACCTCTGCTATGAGGTGAAGAACCCATGCATCTGTGATTATGGCCTTCAACCATCCAGGTGGAGGCCGATCTTCCCCACCAGTTCTCTATGGGAACAGGAAGGAGCGGAGTTGGGAGTCAGGACACAGAGGGAGGGGTGCTTTTCTCCAGAGGCAGTTTTGGGAAACTTGGCCAGGGGATTGAGGACAGAAACTGGGAGTGACGCTCGGCTGTCGCCTGCCCTGGTTCTGTTTATTCCATTTCTGCTGGTGACGAAAGGGCTGCTGGGGTTTTGGCCTGAACAGTAAAGGGAAGAGACATCCGCTAAGGATTTGCCGCCTTTGCAGCTGCGTAATATCTTTGGTGTCGCGCCAACCAAAACTGGACCCTAAAGGAAGCGCCCAGAAGGGCACTCTGCACATCTTGCACCAACCCTGCCAGGCGAAGCCAAGCAAGGCATCTAAAATAGATGCCAGAGTTGCACCACATGCCACCAAGTCAACAGAATCGAGGTGGCATGGAGGGCATGGCGGCAGGATGATTTGTTCATCCTAACTTTCTCCAGGAGTTTGTTCCTGAGCTGCTCCTTTGGGAATCTACTGAAGGTCTTTTTCCAGATCAGACAGACATGATTTCTGGAAAGCCACGATGTGCGCTATGTAATTCAGGAGCGAATGGCAAAAGTAAATGAGGCATAGAACTTGTGGCAATACTGGTCCATCTGCTTAGACTCCTTGTCTGGAGAGGAGGCACTAAGATGTTTTGGAGGTGCCGACCTATCGTGAGCAGCCGTGATCACAACAGTCGGCCTTGGGTTGAGCAGTGAGGTGAGAAACTCTCCGGGGATGTTGGGTCCCATCGGCCTTTTAAGACGGCCAGGATGGACTATGGTTGCTGCCAGATTGTGGAACTGAGATCTTCATTTGGCCCCATCCAGGATGGAATGGGAGGGGTCCACACTGATCAAATACAAATGTTCTGCAGTCTTCTGCATTTGGGATCCAATTTTGGGAGGCCCATCTGCTGGATTTTGAATTGATCAGAGCTCAGTGAAGGACGAGCCTCCAGAAGGATTTGGGGATTCTTTGGCTGAGGCTCAATGGGTGAGTGAGGCTCTGACTGGTCCCCACATCTCAAGTCCCCAGCTGACTGATGATTCCGCCTACTGGGCAGTGAGGCCTCTGGTACCGGAATCGAGCCTATGTTCTGTGATGCATGAGGGCAGAACGCCCAAGACTCTATCTGAAGCTCGACTGAAGTTGCTGGGCTACCAGGTAACACCCTGTGAGGTGGAGTGGCCCTGACCACCAGCTGAGGCTGACCCAACTCCTGAAGCAGCTGAGATTTAGCTGCCTTTTCACCAGGCCAGAATGAAATCTGTTCTGCTACGGTTGTGGTGGAGGATAACCTGGGTACCCTGCAGGGTAAGAAGGGTAGCTAGGCAGTTGGTACCAGTACAGATACTGGTATCCTTGATAATGGAAGGCATGACCCAGTGTCGGGTAACCTGGCATCAGAAGATGGTATCCCGCCGATGGACCCCTGGCATCAGGTACCGCGGATACTGCGGTGTGTAGCCGATAGTACCCAGTCAGGCCCGACAGAGGAACATAGGGCCCTGCTGGAGGTGGCGCCAAGACTGAAGCCGAGGAGGAGCTGCACAACTGCAAGCCTGCGAAACGGACCAAGCCCAGGCAGAAGATGCACGTGGAGTGCGGATCGGTCCGAACATCTTCTGCCCACAGGGCACCGACCAAAGCCGGAGTCGACTTGTCCATCGCAGCTGCGAGGGAAGATGAAGACCAGAGACTTGTAAATTTTAGAATTTAGTTTCGGGTTAACCAAAGAGTGTGGATCCAGGCCTACAACGCAGAGCGCTAAGGAGGGAACCTGAGCTTCCAAGCGTAAGGAAGATGGCCATGGGGCGGAGCCAGAGTTTTACCACCCGGTGGGTGGGAGGAGCCAGCTTGAAGACCTTCCGCAAGATTTAAAGCGCAAGGAACCTGCCAATAAGTGTAGATTGAACAACATATCCACGTCCCTAGAATTAGTGGTTTTTCTTCCAACTGGTCAGCAATGTACAATTCAGCATCTGAAGCTGCTGCAGATCTCTTAAATAAGGGAATCATTACTGAGAAGGTGGCAGAGACAGTGAAGTCTCGCTAGACTAACAAACCAGACAGAATGTCCTAAGCAGCTCCAAGCATCAACAACTCCACTGGATGTAATTTGAGGCGCTACAACAATACAGAAATCCTACAATGACTACCTGAGCTTTCTCCTAAGACTGGCAGCTAAGTTTATTTATTTTTTTTTGATTTGGGGCGATGGATGAGCCAGACTGCCGGGGGGTGAGGGAGGAGACGTCTCTTTATGGTCCAGACAACACAAAAATCCAGACTCAGAAACCTATATGCAATTCTGCAATATGTTGCCATTTGGATCTTTGTGCAGTTCTCTGATGGTGGGAGATTCACTGGCTAGAGGGCTACTTTCTGAGACTATTGCCCCCATTCCTTTCACTGCCTCTGCATGTGTTCCAGCCGACTCTGAGCCCTCTGTTTATCTATAGCCCGCTGTCTCGATGGCTGGGCTAACCTCCGGGGCCTATCTGGAGGACACTCTTCAAATACGAGCTAATGGGTCAAGTGTTCTGGATGGCTTCAGGACCGAGTGACTTTCCAATTTTGTTTGTTTTACTGCATTCTTCGCTTTTTACCTGACTATGGTGGAATCGAGGAGGCTTCGAGTCCTCAGCTTTCATCTGCTCCTATAGGACAGGACATGCAGTCGGGAATTTTCTCACTGAATTAATTGGATATTTTGAAGGGTTTGGTTTCCATATATTTGATCTGGGAGGGTAAAATTTTATGAAGGACTAAAGAGCATCTCTTTGTTACCTAATGTTAAAGGGGTTTTATTTACATGCTCACCAAGCTATAAGTAGATATAGTATCTAAAATTAGATCATCTTCTCAGCCTTTGAGTACTATTTTAGTCCAGCTTAACATACCCTTCCAATGCTCTACAAAATATTGTACAACTGAGTATCAGAGTTTTGGTGGACAGCCTCACTTGGGGAATGACTGTAAATGACCCAAGATATATCAGTTCCACCAGGGAGTGGTAATTTTCCACTAAACTAGGGGCCCTACTGTTAATCCTGGGGTTTTAACTTAGGTTTGCTTGTGGAGCCCCACATTCCTCTCCTACTTCCTCAGGAAATCAGAACAGGATGTCTGAGGGAGCTCAGAAAAGCACCTCCCACTTGGGAGTCATATTGTATATAGTTTTGGTTAATGTTATTAGGGTTACTTGTAGTTCTAATTTTGTGTTTTAGTCATGGGCTATTTGACCCATGATTTTAGAGTTTTACTGAGCGTCATGAAACGTTTTCTAGCTCTATAAAGATATCTGGAATTAAGACAAATTGCTTTTAGTGCCAAATGCCCTGGTCTACATTTTATTTTTACTGTTTCCAGATTGCTACAGGATATTTTACCAAATAGATCTTTGTTAAGAATTGGGGCGCCACACGTATCAAGAATATTTGTTAATCAGGTATGCTTTATTGATTTACATGTTTTAAAAAGCAGTCAGTGGATAGCTTTTCTTCCACAGCTGGACCATGGTCCCTGGAGGAGTGTAGTCTGACTGATATCTCTTCATTCACCCTGGGGACGAAACAAATTTTAACTAAAATACTAAGCAAACAATACTGACGTCCATTAATCCAGTTAAAATTATATCACAAAATATTAATGGTCTCCATGACCCCATCAAAAGAGCCCGCTTTATGCAGTATCTTAAACAAGTTATCAAATCTTATTTTTCTTCAGGAGACTCACCTCTCAAGACACTGAGCACCTTAAATTAAAATGGGCAATAAGTACCGGTTGTGGCATCATCACACCCGAGGAAAAAAAAAAAAGGGCAGTTATTTTAATTCCCAAAATACTCCTGGAAATTTTACAAACACATATTGATACCCACGGTAGATATGTAATAGTCATGGTTTTTATAGAGCCATAAGGTCACCTAAGCCAGTGTATACTTCGCCTCAGACAAAATTTCCAACATTACGGGATTTATATCAACAATGTTGGACCCTCTTCATGGCCAGTTAATTTTAGGGCGATCTTAATTTGACCCTATCACCACATATTGACTGTTCTAACCAGCAGTGACACAGGAACAACCACAAACAGTTCAAAACACCATGGATCACCTAGGTTTTGCAGATGTGTGGTGACGCCTTATTACCTCTGCACCTGGTTACACCTATTATTCCCTCAGGTTTAAGTCGTATTCTATATTAGACTATTTTATGGTATCATGTGAACATTTATCAATGGTCCAGGATATCTCTACAGGCCTGAAAATGTTATCTGACCACCACCCCTGATCTTGAAGCTAGACACGGGTAGAGAGAAGAAAAGACCTTATGGAGACTAAGCCCATTAACTTTAGTCGACAAAGAATTCCAGTAGGAAATTAAAACCAGAATCACCCAATTTTTTCTGAGAATGCTTCCCCAGACTTTTCTGAAGCGATCCAATGGATGGAGAAGGCAACAACTGGGGGAATAATGGCATATACCACAAAAGGAATAAAGAAAGAGAGGCTAAATATCGCATGTTGTCAGAGCAATTACTAAATTACCAAATGCTATACAGCGGCGATACTGACCTGCAAAACTTAACTGGGGACACTAAGGCGGCTTTTACAAAATATTATAGATAATAAAATACAACAATCCCTAATTTATCTTAGACAAACAGTCCACGAGGGTGGTCCAAGGGTTAGAAACTACGCAGAAGCTTCATTTCAGAAAACGCCCTCTACTATCCTTAAGCTCAAAACCCTACTACAGGAAATTGTTCCACACTGATGGCCATATTTTACAGGCTTTTCAGAGAATTATATAAGTTATATTCCCCAAATTTGTCGCCGATCTCATCTGATCCTTTCACTTTCTAAACCAAGCCAACCTTCTAAAATTGTCTCCACTTCAAATTCGGCCACTTGAATCTCCCATCTCCCAGTCAGAAATAACTCTGGGCACTGCCCCATCCTGATGGTTACATATCGGAGTGGTATAAAATGTTTATCAAGGAACCAACCTCAAACTATTCTCCTTATTTAATGAGATATCTGGGTGGTATGCCTCCATCATGGAATTATGCAACACCTGCCCCTATACTTAAACCACATAGGATCCTACAGACCCCGAATCTACCGCCCCTATCTCTATTTTAAATGTACATTATAAAATCTTCATGGCTATTTGAGCTTCCAGATCAAAATTTATCATCTCAAAGATTATCCACCTCTTCAATCCAGCTTCATTAAAAATAGGAGTACTGCAGATAATATTCACAGGACCCTGATTTTACAGGCATGTGTCGTTACTAGAAAAATCCCATCAGTATTTATTAGCCTTGATGCTGAAAAGCTTTCACCGTGTCTCGTGGTCATTTTTGTGAGACACATTTGGGGCCTTTCTTTTTCCTCCTCGTTCATAACTTATTTAATTAATCTCCACAGGTCTCCAGAGGCTTATGTCAGAGTCAATGGTACCCTGTCGGCCTCACTCAATTAGGCAGAGGAACGAGACAGGGTGTCCCTTGTCTCCTTACCTCTTTGCTCTCTATCTCAAACCTTTGGTGTCTGTGCTGAGGGCTACTACCATGGTGGAAGGTATATCAATAGGTCAACAGGAATATAAACTTTGTATGTTTATGGATTATATTTGTTAACCTTATTGTCTCCGACTATATCTATTCCTGCAACGTGGACTATATTGAATAAGTCTGAAAGAATAGCAGGAGTCAGGTTAAATGTGACAAACGAAACTTCGCTTTAATTATTGCCTCCTTCACAATTAAAAAGGCTTATCCTTTAAATGGTTGTCCATCAAGATGAAAATACTTGGGTCTTCAAGTCCCTTAGATCCGGAGGTCCTGGACACTATAAATTATGAGCCTCTTATGTTACTAATTCAGTCGGACCTCGACAGGTGGTCCACTGTTTTTTCCTTTCACGAACGAATAGAGATCATACCGACTAATATCCTTCCCAGGTTACTGTATTTGATCCAGAATACTCTTTTTTCCCTCAACATATTATTTTAAGTCTTGAATAGATTACTATCTGGTTTCATTTGGGGCAGCAGCAGCTCAAGAATAAGGTTATCGATCCTTAAACTATCCTTGGCCCAGAGGGGGTTTCAACCTCCCAGACTTTCATTTATACGCCAAGTCAGCTCCTCAAGATACTAATTTTGTGGTTGGCAGAGTCCTATGAGTCTCCTAGGAAAACCCTAGAGTTCCACTTGAACAACCTTTTGATATTAAGAGGATTTTGTTCTCTTCAGATGAGAGATCGGTGCCATCCGAGCCTTCACCACCATTTCGGTCCAACCTTATAAACTTTGGAGACGCATGAGAAAGTCTGGTCCAACCTGTACTATTTATGAACACTGTAAACTAATCTCTGAAGATGAGACATTTGTTCCTATTTTTATGGATTAGGTCTTTTCCACTTGGAGATGACTGGGATTTTCTCATGTTTTCCAATTTCTCTCCCTTTGAAAAGTTGCAATCCCAATACAATCTCTGTAACTGAGACCTATTTAGTTACTTCCAGGTTCGTAACAATATACTATAAAATAGGATTATCCAGGTTAATATGCCTTCCTGACTCCTGATTTACTAAAATTATTTATAGATGCTACTCAAGGGAACCTGGGAACACATATCATAGGAACTATTTATAAAGGGTTGAGAAACGAACAACATGAATCTACTGCCTCTATCCTAGGAGTGGAATAGAGACTTATCTCTGGAAATATCCATGGAGACATGGCTGGGTCGGCCTTGAGGGTGGTGAAGACCTCCTCATCTCCTTTATGGAGGAATTTGCATGGAGATGCTGCTCCAGCTACTTCCGAGCACCAGCGGTCCTCCTTAAATTCCTTCCAAATAAATATGGGGTTTGTTGGAGAGGTTGCGGTTGCCCTAGGGCTTCCTTGGGTCATATTGTTTGGCTCTGCCCCAATTTGATGCCTTTGTATTACCATTCAGATGGAACTTACTTTTGTTTAGCCAGTCAGTTGAATTAACAGCCAACAGATTTTACTGGGATCTTTCCAGACCACACTCCTCCATGGGTTAATACCTTTATCAACATGTTTATTAGCTGCAAAAGAAATGTATAACCAGATGATGGATGTCGGCACAGATACCAACAGTGGAGGAATGGAGATCTATAATGTCTGATTTATACCAATTAGAAAGTCAATGTAAAGATACAAATATAAATCATCTCACATGTCAAAATGGCAGAAGTAGGTAGACTATCATTCAGCGTGGACCCTACCTTTGCCCTTAATTCATCAAATTGGCCGGGGTAAATAGATTACTTACTTGCATAAGGGGCGAGTGGGTTGGGGAGACAGAGTAACTCAGAGTAACAACTAATGCCTAAAGGGAGTTAAACTAGCATTTTATATTTAAAGGCCCTATATGTTATGGTAAATATTGGCTTAATTACAAGGTTAAAAGATGGACTTTTTCCACCCCAAAGTAAGAATGATATCATGGAGATGGACTTTTCAGTATAATTAAATTTAGCCAATGGTAATTGCTCAATTATATTTATATCCCTAGGAAGAATGATTTTACTGACTGCTCTTTGCTGCTGTCTACTACCTTTTCTATCTCAACACATTGTACAGTGTCTTGACAATGTAAAACTGCTATAATAAAAGAAAGACAAAAAAGACCGCAGTGTCATGGACTGATTCAAGTGGAAATCAGAAACCACCTTAGGGAGAAACCTTCTGTTAGTACAAAGTACTACTTTATCATTATGAAAAGATAAATCTTTTCCACACACAATGCTTGCAACTCATTTATTCTCCTAGCAGAAGTGATTGCTACCAAAACACAGGTTTCCATGTGAAATATTGCAAATATGCTGATGACATTGGCTCAAATGGAGGTTTCAAAGCTGAGCAATGCAAATATTCAGATCCCATACTGGGACTGGTTCTTTAATAGGAGGATGTAAGTGGCTAATCCTTAAACAATGTTTTGAAAATAAGGTTAGATGCAAGGAATCAGTTTTCCTGCTGAGATAAAAGCTGAAATTGATGCCAAGTGCACCTTCAGGGATGTATGCTTGAGGCCTTGAGAGTGCAGTTCAGAAAGATATTCCAGTAATAGTGGAATCTCTGCCAGAGAAGAAAAATTACTCACCATAGTAATCTTGTTTCTTCAAAGGGATCACTCATTATGATTAAACATAATGCAGTCAGCCTCCTGTGTTGAACAGCCCGGAGAGATGGAATTTTATGTAAATTATGGAACTCTCAGTTGACTCATGCCACTTTCAAACTGCTGCCCTAGCAACCGCCGCACTCTGAGTGTTTCAGATTTCTTACAGAGCCTAACTGGGTAAAAGACCCACTAGCTAAAAAATTAACAAACCTTAAAAATATTCAGGTCAAAACTTCTAACCAACAAACCTAACAAAACTGAGACCACATGGACACCAACTGGCAAACAAAGTGAGTCTCTATCTTAACCTATATAGGAGAAAGAAAACCCTAATGCATGAATGCAGAGCAACTTCTATAGGTTCTAGTAGGACGAGGAGGGTCTTTAATCATAATGAGTGATCCCTTTGAAGAAACAAGATTACTATGGTGAGTAATTTTTTCTTCTAACCCCAAGAATCACTCATTATGATTAAACGTAATGCAGACTACCAAGCAGTACCTTTGAGGTTGGGTAGAGAACCTATTTTGGAAACAGGCTCTCGCAGTACTGTTGTACTAAACCTAGCATCACCTCTGGATTGCAAGTCCAGGCTGTAATGCTTTAGAAGGTGTGTACTGTTTTATGTGGTAGCTGCTTTACAGAGTTCCAGTAGCGGAATTTCTCTTGAAGCTGCCAGTGAAGCAGCTGTGCCCTGGTGGAGTGTGCTCAGGCCCAGAGGTAACTGTTTACCCACCTTACTATAACAAAACTGTATACATGCCACTATCCAGCGAGCAATTGTACACTTTGTTGCAGCTCTGCCCTTACCAACTTCACCATATGTGAGAAAGAGCTGTGATTGACTTGTCCTGTAAATTTGGTTCTGTCAATGTAATGGCTGAGAGCCCTTTTGACATCAAGGAAGTGAAGCTTCTTCTGGACAACTGGAGTTGTCTGTAAAGAAGACAGGTAGAGTGATAGACTGATTCAAGTGAAAATCAGATACCACCTTGGAAAGGAATTTTCTATTAGTCCTAAGGACCACCTTGTCCCTGTGAAATGAGATGTAGTCCACATCTGTGCACAGGCCTTGAAATTCACTGATCCTTCTGGCTGAAGTAATGGCAACCAGGAAAACAGTTTTCCAAGTGACATACTTCAAATCATGATTGCTATAGGTTCAAATGGTGCATCCATGAGTTTAGCAATGCAAATATTTAGATTCCAGTCTGGAACCGTTCCTTAGGGAGGTGTAGAAGATTAAGGCCTTTAAAATATTTTCTAAATACCGGATGAGAAGCTAGAACTCTCCTTACCAACTGACAGGTAAGCAGAGACTGAAGCTAAGTGAACCTTGAGGGTGGAAGGCTTCAGGCCTAAGGAATGTAAGTGTGTAAGATAATCTAGAAGAATAGCCAAATCAGCCTGGAAAGGGCCCAAGCCTTTACCTGTACACCATATTGTAAATCTTTTCCACTTAGAGGCATATGTCTTCTTAGTAGAAGGCTTCCTGAACCTCTAAGCACTGTCAGCACCTGTTCTGACAGATTAAGTTTAGCAACTCTTAAGTCCTCAAGAGCCACGCCTTGAGCCTCAGTGATTTGAGATTGGGGTACAGGATCCTGTCCCGACAGGAGGTTAACAGGTGTGCCTCCTGGGCAGATGGCTTGGGAAACCACTGCGACAGAGACAGCAGAGAGAGTACCAGTGCTGTCTCGTCCAATCCGAGCCACCAGTATCATTTTGCTGGTTGGGACCTCAATTTCAGTAGGGTCCTGAATATCATAGGAAAGGAGGGAATGCATACAGAAATTTCCTTACAATCCAGGACCAAGGCATCCAGGGGATTGTGCCCCTTAGAAAAGGCCTGCAACAGTACATTGGAAGCTGGTGGTTTCTGGGAGGCTTAGAGATCCACCTCTGGAGGCCCCATTTTCTGAAAAATGTACCGAGTACCTGAGTATTCAGGCACCACTGTGGTGGTCCTGACTGATCCTGTTAAAGAGTCTGCCAGACCACTGTCCTTCCCTGGAAGACGATGGCTGACAGGGATACTCCCATGGAGTATACTAGGGACCACAGTCTCATTGCTTCTGTAGGTAGTAGATGTGACCTGGTACCTCCTGTTGTTGATCTAATACATGGTTGTGGTGTTGTCTGTTCTGACTTGCATCACCCTGTTTTGCAGGTAAGGAGCAAATGTTTTTAAAGCCAGGTAAACAGCTCTGAGCTCAAGAGATTTATGTGCAACAGAGACTCCTGGGGAGACCATGTGCCACTTGCTGTGAGCTCTAACATGTGTGTGCCCCAGCCTAGAAGAGAGGCATCTGTTGTGAGCATTACTGAAGGTTGTTCCTTATAAAAGGCACACCCACCCTGAGGTTGTGCTCATCCAGCCACCATTGTAAGGCCTGGTCTAAACTTTCTGTGACTGGAACCAGTTTGGACATAGGATCCGTCCTTGAGACCAATACTGTCTGAGATGGAACTGAATATCTCTATTTGAAATCTGGAGCCCATTACCACCGCGTGGCAAATGTCATGTGGCCTAGTAACCTGAGAAATTCTTGGCTGTTCTGGGTCTCCCAGGACAAAGGATTTTGCAATCTGCAGAATGCTCATGCTCTGTCCTGTGGCAGGAGGCTCTCACCTGTCTGGTATTTAGTTCTCTCCAATAAACCCAGCACCTGGAGTGGTACCTGTTGAGATTTTTCTTCATTTATCAGAAATCCCAGGGACTCTAGTGTGGATTTTGTGAGTGCTAGTGACTGTACTGCATGCTGCAGAGACTGTCCTACTATTAACCAGTCAGTCCAGATAGGGAAGACTGTTATACCTTGTTTTCTCAAAACTCTACCACCACTGATAGGCACTTTGTAAAACCCTTGGTGCCAAGTTAGCCCAAAGGGAGAGTTGCAACTGATAATGGCCTGAAGCCAGTCTGAATCTCAAGAATCGCTCGATGAAGGTCCGATGGGAATATGGAAATAAGCATCCCTTAGATCTAGGGAGGCTAGCCAGTCTCCTTTGCAAGGAAGGGATGATTATGGCAGAGTGACCATTTTGAACTTTGGTTTCAAAATGTGCTTGTTCATAAGTCTTAGATCCAAAATAGGCCGCTAATCCCTGCTTTTTCTTCCTTATGAGGAAGTATCTGAATAAAACCTTTTCCCTGCTTATTAGAGGCACTACCTCTACTGCTTTGATCGCTAGCAGATGTTTTACCTCTGCTTCCAACAAACCCTGTGTGCAGCTGTTGCCGGAGCAAAGGTTCTTGTTCTCAGCATTGGGAATGATTTGAAACTGAGTGCCAAGCCCTGGCTTACTACCTCCAGCACCCACTTGTCTGTGGTGATGGACTGCCAAACGTGAAGTTAATGAGCCAGTCTGCCACCTACTGGTGGATCTGTAATAGGGATGCAACCTGCACTAGCCCGTCAGGGATTCTGCAGGCTATGCCTGAACCTGTGGTGCAGGAGCTGCTCTTCTATTGGCTCTCCTGCCCTTCCTCTAACACAACCTCTAGCCTGCTGCTGAGGCTGGAGGCTTGTGCCTGAAAGAAAGGTCTGGGATAAAAACCCTTGCCCTACCTTCCCTACTCTGGGATCTATAAGAGGTGAAGGGCCTATCCTTGAATTGCTCCAATAGGTGGAATTATATTCCTCCACCTTTTTCATGTATGCCTCAGTTTTATCCCCATACAAGGAGTTGTTCTCCAGTAGTAAATCCATTGCTTTGGCCTGGGTGTCTAGGTTAGGCTGGTGGCTCTAAGCCATGCAAACCTTCTGAGTGAAACTGACAAGCCATTAACCTGGATGCAGTATCGCTGGAATCCACTGCCATATGAAATTGGTACCTAGTAGCATCAAGTGCAGCCCTTGCTGTATCTTGTAAGTCTACAGCCACTTCATCTGGGACCTTATCAGCCAAAGCTAGAACAGTGTTCCATGAACGCTTGGTACTGCACTGAATATGCCATGTAACTGGCCTGCCAAACTAATAAAGAGGCAGCCATGTAACCTTTCTTTCCCATAGCATCCATTTTTCTTGAATCTTTGTCTGGTGGATGGGTAGCCAATGGGATCCTGGCCTTGTCACAGGCTGCAGCTTGGACTACTCCTCAGGATCAGGATGTGTAAATAGAAAATCAGCTGTAGTTCTGTCCAGCTGGTATTTTGTCAGCTTTCTATCCACACCAGGAACAAGAGGTTGGAGTTTTAAAATCTGCACTGCAGCCTTCTTTAAAGATTTATGCATGGGCAGAAGTAAACATTTCATGGGGGTTAACCATCATTTCTAGAAAGTCTGCCTCCATATCCTCCCGCTTCCTGAAGAGGAAGGTTCAGGTTTCCACCATGATCTTAACAAAAGCATAGTGGGAGGAGTATTCCTCAGACCCTGGGAGGAGATCCAAACTTTGATCAGGAGAAACCTCTGATCTATAGGTTCCTCTTCAAAGTCATCCTCCTCCTCCTTCCCAAACACTTCCAGCACTTCTTGCCTTGCTGGGGCTGTAGGAGGAACTGGGGCAGTGTGTAGGAACCGGGATTGCACCCTGTAGGGGCTTGTAATACTTGTAATGCCTTAGCAATGTCCTCAGCCGAGGCATAATATGCTTGTCTGCTGGGAGCTCATTAGCCTTCTTGGCCCGAGGCGCAGCAACATGTTTTTCTTTACACTTTTCTGTAGTGAACAGGTTCAGCGCCTGTTTCACAGCCCTCTTTGTTTTACCTTGTTCAGATTTATCTGAACTCCTGTCAGGATCCTTAGCTTTACCTCCATTCTTTTGTGGGAGGAGGAGAAGAAGCAGAATTATCCCAAAGCAGAAGCCATCTCTTCCAAAATTTTAGACCTTTTCTTTAATGTTTTTGGGCAAAAGTCTTACAAATATCACAACTGGCAAATATGTGACTTATACCCAAACAAGAAATACAGAGAGAATGTCTGTCTGCCTTTGCTGTAAGTTGCCCACAAGAGTCACAACATTTAAAACCTGTGGGTCCTGTGCTTTTTAGGTTTATCCAAATGGACCTCTGACATTTAAGCTAGGTAAAAAGATTACTTCAAAACACCGTTATTCAAAGTAACTCGGAACCAGAGATTACCTTAAAATAACTACTGCTTAGCGTTCCTGGAACCGAGTGCTATTCAGTTCCTGAAGAAAAAGGAACCGTGAAAATTACTAAATTTGGACAAAACTAAAGCGGTTCAGGGAACCGATCGCTAAATCACTCTAAATAATAATAAATTGAGATAGGAAACCTTTAAATTGACATTGAACCTCGGTTCCAAGGAACCGTGAGGAACCGTAATATAAATAAAAACTACTAAAACACTAATTCTACTATACTAAACAATGTTTCTAAGGCAGCAATTTAAAATTAAACTGAAAATGAGTATTTATATACAGATAAACTTTAGTCAGAGACAGTTCAAGGAGAGCTCTCCAGGACATGCTTACTAGGCAGACGGAGAAAGAATCTAAAGCACTCAGAGTGCAGCAGTTGCTAGGGCAGCAGTTTGAAAGTGGCATGAGCCAACTGAGAGTTCCATAATTTACATAAAATTCCATCTCTCCAGGCAGTTCAACACAGGAGGCTGACTGCATTACGCTTAATCATAATGAGTGATTCCGGGTTAGAAGGAGAAACATGTTTGGCATCACACCAGACAGAAAAACCTTTTCCATTTTGCATTATAGGTTTTCTTAGTAGAAGGTTTTCTATATCCTTTTAGGATATCCAGAACAGCCTGGGAAAGTTGCAAATTTGCAAACTCTAAGTCCTCAAAAGCCAGGCCTTGAGTCTGAGAGACCCGAGGTTCGGATACAGGATCTTCCCTTGGTGGGAAGTTAATAGGCTGTGCCTCCTGGGTAGGAGGATTGGTGTGGACACTGACATTAACAGCAGGGGAATACCATGGCTGTCTGGCCCAGTCTGGTGCTATCAGTATCATGGACGAGGCTGTGACCTGAGTTTGAGTAACACTCTGAAGATGAGAGGGAAGGGAAGAAAGGCATAGATGCTTTCCTGACCAGTCCAAGGCCACAGCATTCAGGGAATTGTGCCTCTGACTGGTGGCCTGCAACAGAATAGGGGCAACATGTGATTCTTGTGAGAGGCAAAGAAATCTATCTCTGAATCTGCTGAACACTGAGTCCAATACCTGTCTGATCAGAGACCATTCGTGACGTGCCTGGTTGATCCTGCTTAACGCATCTGCCAGGGTATTGTCCTTGCCTGTACATGAATGGCTTGCAAGGAAGCTTTTAGAGAATAAGCAAGTTCCCAAAGTTTCATGGCCTCTGTGCACAGGGATCCAACCTTGTTCTCCATTGCTTGTTTATGTAAAACACTGTAGTGATGTTGTCTGTTCTGACCTGCACCACCTTGCTCTTTATTAGCTGGAAAACTTTTTAGAGCCAGAAACACTGCTCTGAGCTCTAGCAGATTTATGTGGAGGAGACTCCACGCTTGACCAAGTGCCATGGGTAGTGTGCTCTCCTATATGAGCACCCCATCCTAACAGAGAAGCATCTGTTGTAAGGATGACCGAGGATTGTCCCTCTGGAAAGGAACTCTGCCCTTAGATTGTGGATATCCATCCACCACTGCAGGGACTGGATTACTAACCTTGTTACAGGGATCAGTTCTGATACATGGTCCTTTCTTTGGCACCAGTGTGTCTGTAGATGAATCCGTATGTTTTCATTCAAAGTCTTGCTCCCAAAACCACTCCTGTTGCTGCAGCCATGTGTTCCAGTATTTGCAAGTATCTCTTGCAGGACATGGCTTTCCCAATTCAAATGAGGCAATCAGTTGCAGTATGGACTGGACTCTGTCCTGTGGAAGAAAAGCTCTTCCTTTTAAGGTATTAATTTCTGCTCCTGAAATGAAATGCAGGACTTGAACCTGTGTGAGAATGGATTTTCCTGGTTTAGCAGGAAGCCCAGAGACTATAACAAATCTTTTGTTATTTCCAGGTGTGTTTGCACTTGCTGGAATGACTTTCCCACTATTAGCCAGTCGTTGAGAAAGGGAAAATTGTAATTCCTAGTTTTCACAGGAATGCCATTACCACTGCCAGGCATTCTGTGAATACCCTTGGTGCTGAGGTTAGATCGCAGGGCAGAGCTGAGAACTGGTAATGACCTGAAAGGTGTCTGAACCTAGATATTTTTTGTGAGACTCTCTCATGGGGATGTGGAAACAGGCATCTTTTAAGTCTAGAGATGCCAGCCAACCTCCCTGCTGAATGACATGTAAAATGAAGGGTAGGGTCACCATCCTGAATTTTGGCTTGCCAGATATTTGTTCAGATGCCTTAGGTCCAGAATAGGCCGCCACTCCCATTTTTCTTCTTGGTAAGAAAATACCGGGAGTAAAACCCTCTGAAGGATTGGCACCTGCTCCACTGCCTTTATGCTGAGCAGGGTCTGAACCTCCTTTTCCAAGAGCTGTTCTTCAAGAAGAGAGGCTGGTTTGAATAGCCTTGACTTCAGAGGAGGGAAGGACTTGAAACTCAGGGACAGTCCCTGGCTCACTAATTCCAATACCCACTTGTCTATGGTTATGGCCTGCCAGGCCTGGAAGACGTGAGCCAGTTTGCCCCTACTGGTATAAAGGAGGCGGCCTTGGCAAAGGAGTCAGGATTTTGTTTCTGGGGCATGAGTCTGGGTGGATTGGGAACCTCTCCTGCCTCTGGCCCTACAATACCCAGTCTGCTGTGGTATGGCTGCAGCCTACCATAGGACCTTCCTCTACCTCTCCTTCCATAAGGCCTATAAGAAGTAGAAGGCCTGTCCTTGGATGAATTACTCTTATAGGTAGTTTTGTATTCATCCACCTTGTTCATATACTCTTTGGTCTGTTTGCCAAAGAGAGAATGATCCTTAACAGGAAAGTCCATGGCCTTAGCCTGAGTGTCCTGTGTTAGATTTGTAGCCCTTATCCAAGCAAACCTTCTCAGGGCTACAGTCAGAGCTATAATCCTAGCAGCATTATCACTGGCATCTGCTGCAATCTGGAACTGGTATTTGGATGCTTCCAGTCCAAATATGGCTGTTTCTGCTAGGTCATCAGAGATAGGAGAGGAACCTTCTCTGACATGGCTAAAACAAGACTGCCACAGTGTCTTTTGAAACTGTGCAGCATAGACCCGTAATTAGCTTGTCTGACCCCCAGAGAGGCAGCTAAATACCCTTTCTTTGACATACTTTCCATTTTCCTTGACTCTTCTCAGGTGGATGAGAGGAGAAAGGAACCCTCACCTTCTTACAGGCTGCCTGCTGGACTATACCCTGATGATCAGGGTGAGAACAGAGGAATTCAGACCCTTTCCTGTCCAGTTGGTACTTCTTGTCAGCCTTCTTATCCAGGGGCGTGACAGAGTTAGGGTTCTGCAGGACTGTAAATAAATCCTTCTTGAAGAATTTATTGATAGGCAGAAAATCTTTTAGTGGGTGTTAACCCCATCATTTCCATGTATTCTGCCTCTTCCTCATCCTCTATGACCTCGTGGTAGCCAGGTCAAGGGCATCTACTATTTTCCTCACAAAGGAAAAGTGAGAGGAAAATCCTCCGCCCAGGAGGAGAGCCAAATTCTGCTCAGGTGAGATTTCCGGTTCAATGGGCTCACCTTCATCTTGCTCTGGTAAATAAATCATACTCCCAGTATCCATCTCTTGAGATTGGGGTCCGAGCAGGAGTCATTTCCTGAACCCTTGAAGGAAGAGGGGTTGAGAAGGTATAAACCCTGAATTGCCTCAATGACTTTAATAGCCCTGGCAACTTCCTCAGCAGTAGGCAAACTTAGAGGCACAGAAGAATCCCCTGTAGGTTTAGCCTGGGGTTCATGTGCTTGGTCTTTGACTTTTTGAGGGACCAGAGAATCAGTTGGCCCACTCAGTCTCTTTAAAGAGGTTGATTCACCCTTGTCAGGGGTGATGAAAGAAGAAGCTGCAGTTTCACCTGCTGATTTCAAGGTGTTGGCTGGTTAGAGTCTGAAGCACCTCCTAACTTTTTATTCAACCTCCATTCTTTTCTCCACAGCTTTCTGTGGGAAAGAGTTGCAAATCTCATAGTCAGAATTCAGATGATCAGTTAGTTCCCAGGCAGAACACACAACTGTCATGATTGTCTGCCCTGGCAAACACTTCCCCACACTTCACACAGTTTTTAAAACCTGGGGACCAGTCTTTTCTTAGGTTTTCAGAGTGCTCCACTTTCAACCGCAAAAGACATTCTCTTTTTTTTTTTTTTGCGGTCGGTTCATGAACCGATTATGCCCTAAAAGAACTGACAAATTCGCAAATTTGAACTAGGTCAGCGGTTCTCAGAACTGATACAACGGTTCACAGTAACTGGTTAGCAGTTAAAAAGCAACCAAATAGCGGTTTCAACAAAAACACATATAACTTTAAACAGTAAAGATTTTTAAACGGAAATAAAGAAAATCTAGCAGAAAAAGTCCGTATTATTAATAACTACTCGTTCCTCAGCGGTTATACCGAACTGTGAGGAACCGAGAAATAACGCTAAATCTCACTAAACTAATAATAACTAGACATTAGAGTAAAATTAAACAATCAATGAAGGCAGCAGAAAGAAAATTATGTATAATTGAAAATTATACTTCACAATACTCAACAACGACTTGAGGGATCTCCTTGCCTAGACTTGTGAGGCGGAGTAAGAAATCTGAGACGTTGATAGAATGTGCAGATGAGGGCAGCAGTTTGAATATTGTCACATGCCAATGATTCCATCATTAGCATATAGTTCCATTCTCCGGCAGTTCTACTGAGCAGGCTAACTGCAGAGAGTTATAAATAGAGAAGAATACATGGGGTTAGAACAAATTTTGTGTGTGTGTTCTTTTCTCCTTCTCTCCTGTGGCCTATGTTTTGGAGGATGCCACAGTCCGGCCCTTGATGTCCCACGGGTTCACCGACTGTCTTCTCCAGGCTTGCCTCTCCTGGCGGGGTCCCAGGCCCCACCAAGACTTGATCCAGTTCTGGTTGGTGCCCAGCTGGTCGGGAGTGGGACTTGCAAGCTCTTCCTTCATCCAGCCCCCAGAGACTTTTTTCCATTTTCTTCCTCAGAGGATGGGCATGTAATAACGCCAGTGGCAGTGTCACGCGACACTCTCTGTGTGTGTGGCTGTGCATCTGCCTGATCATGTACAGCAGTGGTGTGCCAGCTCCAGCCTCCACTAAGGGCCAGGCAAGCACCGATCGCTGATCTCCCTCCCCAGAAAACTTCTCCTCCTCCCTTGCCGACCCCGGCAACCCACTGCACGCAAACTTGGGCAACCAGCGTGGCAGGAGGTAAGGCATGATGCCTCAGCCCTCCACGCCACGGGCCTGTCCCAACTAATTTTTTTTTATTAGTCCTTTTAGGAAGGTAAGGGACTGTAAATCGGCCAAGTCCAATGGCCAGCCGATCCGTTCCTGCTTCCCAGTCTGCCAGCCAGGTGTTTTGTGGACATCTAACCAGGGAGGGGTGGGGCATGCCCCATTGGAAACCTATAGAGTTCCCCTGTTTCAAAACCTTTATAAGTTTAAGCAATCTCTGTACATATAAAAGCCACTGTTCAACTAACAGACCCTCTATTAGTTGAGCGGTGGCTTTCATATACTAGAAGATTGCTTCATAACATAAAAAGTTTTAAAACTGAGCCCCATAGACTTCAATGAGGCGTGCCCCACCCTCTCCCGGTTAGATGTCACAAACGCCTGAGTGCAGGTGTGGGGCCAGCGACCACGAAATGGAAGGATCGGCTGACCATTGGGCTCGCATGATTTACAATTCTTTCCCTTACTAAAGGGACTATTACAAAATATGTATGTTTTTGCCTCAGGACTTACACTGCCTTTAGTAACAGGCTCTAAAGCCCATGATAATGGATGTGTTCAAATAAGGCTAGTTAACAAAATATCTTTAAATGCATCATGACCTTAGTTAAATGGTGCACACCTCCCACTCTGCAACTGATGCTTTACCAAAGTCTTAATGATTATAGTAATTCTTACCAGTACAACTCTTAGCATGTCCAGTTCAATAAGCTTCAAGTTAATGATCGGTGAGTTTAGTTGAAGAAGACTGGATATCAATCTGACCACACTTAGCGGTGTTCCCAACAGGAGGATCTAATATTCACATGAAGTCTTCATTGCACATTTCTGGTAGAGGGAAAAAGTACAACTATTAGACCACTAATATCATTAAAGTGGAATTATAAATTCCTTAGCGATATCTCCGGTAGTGTGTAGGCTCTGTCCACAGGCAGGCAGGCAATAGATGCTATGAACCATCTTCCCTCTCAACTAGGATAGACTGAAAAGTCTCAGAGTGTAGAATATGCCCCTAACCCATACACCTCAGTCGATCCCTTCTGTCCAAGTCTGTAGACCGATTCTTGTAACAGTAACAGAAATTGACACTAGGAACATTAGTATACAACCAAGACTAACCCTTAAACTAAGGAAGACAACCAACATTCTTCCAGGAGGGACCACAGTCTTTAGTGGGAGGTTTAAATGCTACTTGGATGAGCATTTAAACAAGTTGCAGAAGAAGTCTGTAAAACCAAGGGAGGCAATAACTGCCCCCACCTTGAAGATGAAGCAGCAAAGGAGAAAGCCCAAGGAAGAAGTTCCCCAGGCAGGGCACCTAAAAACAAGGGTGGAGACAAGTAGAAGACAAGAGAGTATAAATCAGGAAAGCAAGAGAAAAGGAGTGAAGGAGACAGGTAACAGAGAGGTAACAAAGGAAGAGGGAGGTCAGGGGAAGACACAGGTGGAGGGAGAAAGCAGGGAGGCAGGCAGGCATGGGAATGTAAAGTATGGAGGCCACATGCACCAATGCGAAGTCTAGGTAGTAAAATTCCAGACCTGGAGGCCATCATGGAGGAGGCCAGCCTGGATTTGGTGGCCATGGCGGAGTTACGGCACACTGACAACCATGGACTGGGACATGGCCATATCAGGCTACTCTCTGATAAGGAGAGACACACGGAAGGGAGGAGGGGCTTGCCAATATGTCAAGGAGACTCAAGGCTATGGAAGCACAGGGGTACCCAGAGGGAAAAGAAAGGACTGGAGGTGCTGTGGGTCACCCCAGAAACAGGAGCTAGGTGCTATCCATACAGTGGTGGTATGGACCTCCAGTAGAAACAGAGGCACTTGGGAAGACATTATTAACAAGGGGAGGTGCTGCTACTTGGGGATTTCAATCTGCTAGATGTGGATTGGAGCCTTCCAGATGCAGCTCAGAAGAAGCAGGGCCATCCTTGACTCCGCATAAGGGCTTTTGTCAGACAGCTAGACAACAAAACCACTAGAGATGGGGCAGTGCTGGACCTGGTGCTTACAACAGGGACAGCACTGCAGATGTCACAGTGGGCAGTTCCACCAAGTGCCAGTGATCACCACTCAGTATGGTTTAACATTATGACAGGAGCAGAGGCAAACCGCATGAGGTTGAGGGTCCTGGACATTATAAGTGTGAATTTAAAGAAATGAGAGACTGACTCAGACACTGCCTAGTAAGGAAGATTTCAGAGAGGGGTTAAAAAAAAACAGTGGGGCAAAAATGGGAGGCATAATTAAGGACCAGCCTCTACATGAAGAAAGTGAGTAAAAGCAAAAAGGAAAAAGAGACCACTCCTGTACTCTAGGGAACAATGGTAGCATTTAGGAGGTGTAGGAAGACAGGTGTACCAGGTAGAACAAAGGGAAGCAGGAAATGCAGCGAGGGAGCAAATGCGAGACAAAGGAAAGGATAGTCAAAGGAGCAGCAAATGGGGACAGACTTTCTTCATGTTACAACTGAGAAAAGGAAAGCAAGGGAGGAATTGTGAGGATAAGGAAGGCAGAGGGAGACAGCAGAAGTGGACCATGAAAAGTAGATATCCTGAACAGATACTTCTGCTCAGACTACACAATGAAGAGGGAAGAAACCATCAGGAGGCAGCAGAAACAAAGGAGGAGGGATTCAAGTCCATTTTCAGAGGAAAGTTCAATAGTTCAACAGATTTTATTGATCGGCATAAGCCATCACATTTAAAAGTACAATAATACACATATCACAATTTCATATACATTCTTAAACACAAACATTTCCAAATCCATATGAATTACATACAAATAAGTACAGAAGTCTACATGTCTGGGAGTCTGATTTGGGGACCCAGATCTTAGGAAGAGCTATAGTCTTGGACACAGGAGGATACAGTGGGGCTTATCGACAATTAGCTGGCAGGCGTTTTCCTGGAAGGTTTATTAAATACTTTAGGACTCCCAGCGAATTCAAGGGAAGTATCAAGGGGCTAACCATTTAGTTTGCTGGACAACTGTGTGTGCATTCCAGCAGCCTTAGGGCACATATGTGGAGCTGCTGCCTGTGTTGTCTTCTTGTTTTCGGAGTTACAACAGGCCCTACAGAAAATTTTAGATCCTGGATTACTTCACATATTTTATTTGCTATTTTTTTCTTAGAGCCAAGGAATATAGAAACCCAGTACAAGCAAATTCTTAAAAATCTCTTTCCTAGCGGCCAGAAGGTGATAACTTAACACTGGTTGTCACCAGTGACAATTACAATACAAATATGGCAGGATCTTATGATCTCTATTTACAGAATGGAAGCCTTAACGGCAGCTATAAATAAGAGAATAACAAAGTTTGAGATATTATGGAGACGTTGGGTATTATATATGTCTGAAGCGAGACCGGATTTCATCCCTGATAAAGAGCACCTTGGGATGTTATATCAAAGCCCCACAAGTAAGGTAGGATACATGTCAGTAGGCAAAGATGGAGTTAAAACCCATTTGTTTTTTCCTTTCTCTTTGTGGCACCCTTCCACCAGATAAGTTAGTTCATCAAAATTATCCCCCACCTACAAGGTAAAATCCAAGACAGGGCAGGAATTATACTCCTCCAATAAATAAGTCCTTTGAGTAACCTGAGTAATCTAAGCTTTGTCTTCCCTCAGAAGGTCCTGATACCCCATGTCTCCTCTAAGGGTATTCTGTTAAGTAAATGTATAATAATATGACTTAATGTAAACTAAATCAAATAATCTGAGTATGAATGTATTTTATGTATGCATTGTCTATATGTAAAATCGTAAAGAAAGTTTAAAAAAGTCTACATGTCTTCTCAACATCTTTAGATCTTAAGTTGAAAACCTTAGTTTAGGCAACATCTCAATTATAAATATAATAGTGATAAAATGTCACTAATTTTTCCAGAATCAATGGATTCGATTATGAATATGTGCAATAAGCAGGTTAGTGTCAGAAAGTATCATCCGAGCCATTTATCTCTACAAGTCTCATATCTAGGGCAAAGCAAAACAACACGCTCAAGTCATCTTCAGCTGAATATCCTCACCCACAAAACGGGTAGTAATCCCTTTTCTTTTGTCTAAACAGGATATAATTTGCCTTACAGATTTCATTCGGTATCTCGTAATGAGTCTTCTAAGAGTGGGATTGGTTAATTTAATCAAGGCTCTAGCTGATGAGTTTTAGTTCCTTGAACCACCTGTAGTTTTTAAGCTCTGATATTCTTACTAAATCCTTTGCCATTGCGCATCCCTTATCCTGGTTTTAACCTGAAGATTTAAATCCGCAGAGGTCTTAAATATAATTCTGACAATAAATAACCCAGACCCTGGGAAAAGTTCCTCTGTAGGAGACAAATGTTTGGGGAGACAAATCCACAACTAGTATACAAATTTTCCTCCTCCAAACATCATCTGGGCAATCTAGTCTCCGTAGAAGAAAAAGGTTAATCAGAAAATGTGTCTCTCTAATATTAATGTTTCTACGGAAAACTGTCCTGATTCTGTTCGCAAGACTTCTGAGGGACTGAATGAGGTACCATTAAAATACTGCGATATAGTTTATTGATTATGCATTCCAAGTCCCTTACATTAGTATCACCCCAAACCTCTGAAGCATATAAATGCTCGATTTTAATTTAGCATTTTAAACTTTTAGAATGCCCTGACTGATGCTTTATCTAAATTTGAGTTAAACATTTTCAGTGCATTTGATGTTGGTTCCATTTAGAAGTTAACGGTGTACAATGATCTTTCCAGTTTGCATTTTGAGAAAATGTATACCAAGATAGTCATAATATTTGTCCATTACTGTGACAGAAATGGGAAGGAAGGAGTTAATGTTTGATTTTCCAAACACATTTTTTTAGCAGTCTGGAAAAAACAAAAAAAAAAAAACACACAAGCTGAAGTTCCACTAGCTGGAATTCTCACTGTCCTCCTAGCTGCTAGATAACAGCTGGGTCATAAATCTCAAGTGGACCTGTCCACACACACAGACTCACAGTTTAAAGGGATTGGTTCACTCAAATATAAACTTTAGGTTAAAAGAGAATATAACTGGTCACTGATAGGTGTTCAATCTGATTGGGACAATTAATACATATATGGTAGATGGTTGGTACATTTAAAGGGGAATAGGATTACCTTTTCTCAAGAGAGTATATAAGATGCTGAAAGACAGTTGTTAGTTAGTTACTCTTGAAACTGGAGGAGAAACATAAGCTTGGAGCCTACCCTTCTAGCTATGTCCGTGGGAGCTGGCAGTTAGCACAGGGCCCAGTGTTCTCTTTGAAAGGACAGGGAAGGGTAAGTTTAATACTAGCATATTGCAGTAATAGCCTTCTTATTTCGTCATCTGTTATTTAAAAACATTTGTTTACTTTTCCTGTATCAGTGTTATTCTCTTGTGTTGTAAATAAATATCCTGTACTGCTCTGTTCACTTTCTGTTAAGTAAAAGCTATTTATTTACTCAACAGTTGTGACTGTGATGTCATTTTTCTAAGGTAATACTTAGTTTCCACTGGCTGAGGTAAACTCTGTTTAGCATCCGCCACCCAAGAGAGACACACTACCAGACATTGATTTGTGCAATTGCATGTTGAATTCAGGGGTATGCTGGCTGCCCCGCTGATGGCCTTATTCAACAGGTTACTGGAATCAGACATGGTTTCAGAGGACTAGAGGGACATGATCCCTCCACACAAGAATGACAGCAAAGAAGAGGACAGCAACTATAGGCCAGTGAGCCTCACCTCAATGGTGGAGAAATTAATGGAATGATGAAATATGGCTTTAGAAGGCACACGGCACCATGTTGGCCTGTTTCATGGACCATGTCTTCAAGAACCTAGATGAAGGCAAGTTCACCTGTGCCATTTCTGTGGCCCTATCAAAGGCATCTGACCTGGTAGATAGACCACAGCATCCTGTCACATTAACTGCCCTGCTACAGTTTCTCAGCAGCTACTTCAGCTTGGGTTTGAAAACGACCTCACTGGGAGATCACAAATGGTCTGTGCTGGTGGGGGCACCTCCTTCTTGGGGGTAAATGGTGGGTCCCAAAAGGGTCCATACTGAGCCCATCCTGTTCACCCTCTTCATAGACCATCTCTGCAGGAAAAGTTGGGGTTCCACATGTTAATGTGTGTGGACGATCTGATCATTTACCACTGGGATAAGAACCCTGAGGAACTAGCCTCTCCTCAATAGGGAGTTCAGGCCAGTCCACGGGGTGGGGAGGGGGTTTGCTGCAAATAGGCTGCTCTAATACTCAAGAAGACTAAGGCCATGCTTTTTGGATCCAAACCCAGGCTTGCAAAGTGGGCAGTAAATCCTAATACCTCCCACTCCTTGAGCATCCGGGGTCCAGATGGTTTCTACCTTGAACAGGTTAACTGTGTTCAAATATCTAGGTGTCACCTGGACTCCTCACTAACTGTCACAGTTCACACTGGTATACTGGTCAAGCATGTTAACCAGCAACTGGGAGTCTGCTTTAGAATAAAGAATCTCATGACCCCAGAAGTGTGGCTGGCCATAGCCCAAGGCACGCCTCCTCCCACTCCTGGATTACTGCTCCCCATTTATTCCCAAACTCCAATCATAACCTTGTTAGACTGAACAGTGCCTACAATGGCATTTGTACATTTGCATCACTGGCCCATTACAATACTATACTCACCACTGCTCCTTTTATCAGACGCTGCTGCCTCTCCTTGCAGGCCTGTCATGACTACCTTATGGGTATCTTTGTTGAAAAGTCCCTAAAGGAAAAGGAGAACTCCCCATCAAACCTTTTCAGTCTCCGGACTGGCTCACGACATCTCAGGTCCTCCTCTCAACATCTCCTTGACCATCTTCAGATGGCAACTGAAATGGGTCATCAAGCTTTCTCCACTGCCACCCCTAGGCTATAGAATGGTTTGCCAGCCTCCCTCCACTCGCTATGCACTTCTGCCATATTCAACACATTTTAAAATGCCCTTCTGACTACATTTGTATGCAAGTGTCCCCTGATCTGGATGGTGGGTATCCTCAGGTACAGATGATGACCAGTAAAGCACTGTCTACTTACTTGACATTCATGTTTTGTATTATATGGTACTACATTGCTATCTATGGTCTGGAGTCTAACTCCGATTAATCATGATGATACTGTGTCCTAGGGCTGTTACCTTCTCTTTATTATGTTCTTGTCAGTGCCTCTCCAGGGTTTAGTACTGTGGGTCCTAAAGTACAGTTATGTAAGAACTTACCATAACAGTAGATCTTCCAGAGAGGCTCTTGTAGTAGGTAATTGCATATGGGACTGACGCTGGCAGGACCCCACGGAAATATTTCTAGCTGGCAGTCCTGGCAAGGGACGCCCCATGTCAGGTGACTGGCGCCAGAGACGCTCAGTATAAGGGGCGGTCCCGACACCCACCTTCCAGTTCTTTCCTGCCGCAGGCCAAAAGAGGCTGGACGAGAGAGAAGCGGATATTTCCCTCAATGGAAAAGGAGCTGAAAAAGCCAAGGGGATGGAGGGTGAGAGAGAGTTACTTACTGCAGAAGCCTATCTCAAAGATCTACTGTTACGGTAAGTTCTTACGTAAAGTACAGTTACGTGAAGAACTTACCGTAACAGTAGATCTTCGAGAACAGCTCTTTGCAGCAGGTTACACCATTAGAACTGAAGCCAGCAGCGCCAGGACCCCAGGAAAAATTCTAGCTAGCTATCTTCAGCGGGGACCCGCCCGACGTCGGTCCCGCCTCCGGCGTCAGGCGTGGTACAAAAGGGGCGGTCCCGCCAGATTCCCCAGTTCTCCGCCGGAGACTTCAGCCGCAGGCTGACATCGAAATGGGAGACCGAGGATTCGCTTCAGAAGACAGAAAGATATAAATCCCTGCTCAGAAAGACTGAGCCATGCCTCCAAGGGGAAGGTGGGCGGAAGGTACCTGCTGCAAGAGCTGTTCTCGAAGATCTACTGTTACGGTAAGTTCTACGTAACTGTACTATCTTACTCGAGACACAACTCTTGCAGCAGGTTACACCATTAGGACTGATTCCCCAGCAGTAACGCTGCCAGAAATTCCGGAGGAGGAAAATAGAAAGTACATTCCAGGTCCTGAACCTAGGACAGGAGACCCTGTAGCACCGCAAGGCCGAAACCAGTCCTTCGCCGAGAGGCGTGTCCAGGCTATAATGCCTGATAAAGGTATGCACAGAGCTCCAAGTGGCTGCAGCACAAATAGCAGAGGTGGAGACGTTTCTGAGTGCTGCAAAGGATGTGGCCACACCTTAGTAGAATGACCCCGACAGAGCCCGGGAGGGCTTTGTTTGATATCATAACAGTATGAAATACACTGGACAAGCCAGCGAGACAGAGACTGTTTGGATACTGATTGGCCCATCATTCTCTCAGAGAAGGAAACAAAAAGCTGTTCAGAACTACGAGAGGGTTTAGTTCTGTTGAGGTAATACCTCAGGCTGCGTGAACATCCAGGTGTGGAGCAAAGCCTCTCTCTATTTGAATAACTCGGGAAGTAGACCAGAAGGTCAATGTCCTGGTTTAGAGAGAGTGAAGAGACCACCTTAGGTAAAACTTAGGATTCGGTCCTCAGGGATACTCTGTCCCGGTGGAAAACTAAATAAGGCTCTTTGCACATAAGAGCATGAAGCTCAGAAATTCTTCTGCTGAAGTAACAGCAACTAAAAATAACGCTTTTCCACGACAGAAAACGTAGCTTGCAATCCGCGCAGGTTCAAAAGGAGGGAGCGTAGAGCTGTTCCAGGACAAAGAGCAGATCCCATGGGGGCACAGGGTCCCTAATGGGAGGCCTAAGGTGTAACACTCCCTAAGAAATTCCAGAGGCGTCAATTGAGCTACTGTACGGTGACCCACCGGGAGGTGATAGGCAGAAATGGCACAGAGGTGCACCTTAATAGAGGAGTAGGCTAGGCCTGAATGAAAGAGGAGAGGAGGTAATCCAAAACTACTCCCACAGGACAACCTAAAGGGAAAGATCACGAGCTCGTGACCATAAACAAAAATGGCGCCATTTCATGGCGTATCGCATGCATCGGCTTTCTGGCTGCAGAAAGAACCTCTGCAACCTCTTGCGAGACCCCGTGACGCAAGATGGCTATGTCTCTGAGCCAAGCATGCAGGTTCAGAGAGCGTAGGTCCGGATGGACTAATGAACCTTTCTCCTGAGACAGGAGGTGGGAGCTGAGCGGCAACGGGAGCGGGGTTCCCAGATAGTTGCACCAACAAAGGGAACCAGATCTGTCTGGGCCAGAACGGGCCACCAGGATCATGAGTGCGTGCTCCCCTGCTAGTTTGAGAAGAACTCTGGATCAACGGGAAGGGAGGGAAGCGAGAGGAATCTGTTCGCCCAGGAGAGGGATAACGCTGCCTCAGCCAGAAAACACCAGGCCCTGGATCTAGCGAGCAAAAATTGGGCAGTTTTATGCTGGATGGGGATGCTAACAAGTCTAGTTCTGGAATTCCCCAACGAAGAAACAGATCCTCTGCTACCTCTTGAAGAAGTTCCCACTGTGGACTCTGGCCTGGGATCGACTCAGGCCATCTGCAATTGTGTTGTCCACCCCGGAACATATGCACAGTGATCAGATTTGCGCCGTGTCCGACATTACCCAATCCCACACCCTCATGGCCTCCTGCAAAGGGGTAAGAGTGTGCGCCCTGTTTGTTGAGGTAATACATCACCGCTGTCTGTCTGAGCAGCAGAGTACACGTGGGATTACTGACTGAAAGGCCTGCAGGGCATAGAGAACCCCTCATCTCTAGGACATTGATATGGAGATGAGCTCCAATGGGTCCACGATACCCTGAACTTTACCCCATCCAGGTGTGCCCCCACCCAAGACCTGAGGCGCCTGCGGTGAGGGTTACCTCCGGGACGGCGTTAAAACGGACGCCCTTGGAGAGCGACCCGGAACTAGCCACCACTGCCAGTCTCGGATGACTGAGTTTGTGATCCTGACCCGATGCTGCAAGTGGTCTTGCCTTTGGTCCCATTGCACCTTGAGCATCCACTGGGTTACCCGCATGTGGAGCCTTGAAAGGGACGGTAGGAATGGCCGCAGCCATGTGTCCGAGCAAGCTAAGGACCGACCTGGCAGGTACGATCTTGTTCGACGACAAACCTTATGAGGGATCTGATGCGCCCGCCTGTCGTCCGGAAGAAAAGCTCTTCCCTGAACAGTGTCCAGTACTGCGCCTATAAACTGCAGTTTCTGCGACGGTACCAGGAGAGACTTCTCTAATTTATGAGAATGCCCAGAGATTGGAACAAGTCCTGGGTGCTCTGAACCACGAGTAACAACGCCTCTGGAGGCGGCCATGAGAAGCCAATCGTCAGGTACGGAACACATAGTGGCCCTGTCTCCTCAGAGATGCTGCCACGACTGCCATGCACTTGGTAAAGACCCTTGGTGCTGGATGACAGTCCGAACGGAAGAGCTCGAACTGAAAGTGGTGGTCGAGAAACTCAAGCGCAGGAACCTCTGGTGCGCTTGAGCTATGGGGATATGCAGGTATGCGTCCTGCATGTCTAGAGACGCTAAAAAGGCGCCTTGTTTCAGCATGGGAATAAGGCCCGGAAGAGTCACCATGCGAATCTTTTGTAGGCGCATCGACACATTGAGGTCGCTGAGGTCCAGAATCGGATGGAGGTCCCCTGATTTCTTGGGAACCAGGAAGAAGTGGGAATAATATCCTTGTCCTCTCTGTTCTCCGGACGCACTCTATCGCTTCCTTTCTTAGGAGCACGGTACCTCTTGCCAGATCAAATTTTGTGCTGACCCGATACCGGAGACCAAAGGAGGCCTCGAGGGTGGCTTTTCTCATGATTCTATAAAGTGGCCTAGACTGACCAATCTGCAGAACCCACCTGTCGGTGGTAATGGCCTGCCATCCAGGCAGAAAGTTCGCAATGCGACCCCGACCATGATTTCCGTTGATCCTGAGGGCGGGGCCGGAAAGGAGTCAGGCTGTGGCGGCAGATGGGCCCGCTGGCTGGTCGGCCTAGGGAACGCTGACCTCGGCTAGCGGGCTGTTTTCCTGGGCTCTACGGAAACCGGAGCCCTCTGATGTGTAGCGGAGGGCTGCTGCCTCTGCGTCCGCCACTGAAACGGCTTTGGTTCCTACGAAAAGAACCAAGCTTGGTCGGTACATGGCTTGAACTGACCTTACCGCCTTCCGGCCTCTTGAAGTTTGGTAATGATCTTCTCGGAAGGATTACCAAATAAAACTTCTCCCTCAAAGGAGCGTCCATAATGTTTTTCTGGACATCCGGGTAAAGCCGAGACACGTAACCAGGAGTGTCTCCGGAGGCATATGCCAGAAGCTGCTGCTCGGGCCGATGAGTCCGCGGGAGTCGCACGCTGCCTGAGGCACTTGGGTCCCCACGCCTGAACCTGCACGGAGGAGCTGGAGCATCTCCTCCTTCTGCTCACCTTCAGGCAGCTTTTCAGCCGCCTCAGACCCTGTTCCACAAAGCGTTCTGGAATTGAACCATGTGGGTCAGGTAGTTCAAGGATCTGACGGCGCAGGTAGCGGAAGCGTGACGTGCGCCTGCCCAGTGCGTCCAACTGTTTGGACTCTGGGTCCGTGGCAGGGTGCTCAAATGTTGCGGCCTCTGTGACCGGTCATGTGAGGCTGTGATGACCAGAGAGTCGGCCTGAGGCTGCTGTGTCAGGTACTGGTCGTCCTTAGGAGCCTTGTACAGACGATCAGCTTTCGGCACCGCTGGGAGCGAATGTGGACGCTTCCACGCTGCCTGGTGACGTCCACGAAAGTGTCCACCAAGGGTGGTACCACCACAGGCTTGGGGTCCTTCTGTCAAGATATCTGGCAAGGCGTAACCTTCGGGGTCTAGTTCTTCTGCATCCCATCCCATGTTCTCCTGGATATGTCGATAATATCCATGAACGAAGGGTCATCCGGAGGAGATTTCGTGTCTCACGGGGTCCGGAGAAGGGATGGAGAGAGGAGATGGGGATCTAGAGGAAGAGTAGACTGATCCGTGTCCTCCGTCGACGGCGATCGTCGGTGTCTCCTGGATCTCTTGGGGCTGGGGTGATCCAGAAGAGGATTTGAGGGAGGTCTCCGTTTTCTGATCTTCCCTGGGAGAGATCCAGGCTCCCGGGGAAAGCAGCCTGCCGATCCTGAAGGCAAAGGGGGCCGGTACCGGAGGAGGAGGGGAGGAGGAGGAGCGCGGGGGCCATGTCCCTTTAATGGTGTCCCACCAGTAAGTGAAGAGATCCTTCACTTCCGCTATAGAAAGTCCCGACGACGCCCAGGCGCCGTGGGCGGTCCGCCGGGTTCGGCGCCGGCTCCACAGGGCCTCGGCTAAGGCGAGGGGGCCTGGGAGTTTCGGGCGAGGCCAGGGTCGCCTGCCTGGTCCTCAGGCTGCGCGAAGTCCTCTCAGTCAACGCTCCTGATCGATGTCGGTCGGAGGGGGTATTCTTCTCAGGCGGAACGGACGCCGTCCCCAACCGTGTCCGCTGATGGTTTGACGACGACGGCCATCCGGCCGACGCACGGCCCAGGAGGAATGACTGCACGGCCGTACGGTCGGGAGGCCGGGTCCACAGGTCTCTTCAACGGTGTGAGCTCCAAAGTTTAGCAGGGAGGCACAGAAGACGACCGGACGCCGGGAGCCAAAGGGCGGGAACCCACTTATGATGATGGTGGTGGCGCCCCGGACTTCGCCAAGGCCTTGGAAGAGGAGGACGACGACGGCCTGGCGGACTTGGCCTGAGAAGAAGGCTTCTTACCGCAGCCGGGGAGGCTGAGAGCTGGCCCTGGAAGGAGAGCGGTCGGACTGAGAACGGAGCTGCAGGACTCAAGCCCTGGACAGGGACCCGGAAGGCCTTCTCCTTCTTTTCTCCTGCTTGTGGGATTTGGACGAAGATTCCCCTTGGAGGACATGGTCTTCAGTTTTTCCTCCAACAAAAAGCCTGGAGGGCCTTCTGACGTTGGATCCTTGTTCGCTGTTAAAGCCCTGGCAAAACGAACAGGCCCGGTATCGTGGTCTGGGCCCAGGCACCCAACACAGGCCGGTGTGGGGGTCCTTGAAGGGGATCTGTTTCCAGTACCTTGGAGGATGACCGAGGTCGGAGAGGACATCAGCAACAATCTTGCTTGAAGAAAAAGAATTTCCCGGAGGAAAGCTCGAACCACGCGTCAGCACTAGACTGGAACCGGCGGGTCGAGACATGCAAGTCGACGGGCGAAAGAATTGGGGAATCTGAGGACCGCCTTTTGTACCACGCCTGACGCCGGAGGCGGACCGACGCCGGCGGTCCCCGCTGAAGATAGCTAGCTAGAATTTTTCCTGGGTCCTGACGCCTGCCGGCTTCAGTTCTAATGGTGGAACCTGCTGCAAGAGTGTGTCTCAGGTAAGATCTACTATCCTACTGAGGCTCTCTGAGCAGGTAATTATATATAGAACTGAATCCCAAGCAGTCTGGAACAAAAGAGAGGCACCGGAGGAGGAAACTACTCCAAAAGGTAGTTCTGGTTGTGCAAGTCTCAAGATAGGAGGCCTTGCAAAACAGCCAGCCCAAGCCTGCTCTACGGTGAGAGGCAACATCCAAACTGTAGTGTTTCGTAAAGGTATGGATGGAAGTCCAGGTGGCGGCAGCGCAGATGTCTGCCACAGACACATTCTTGAAACAAGCAGCAGAGGCAGCTACTCCTCTTGTGGAGTGGCCTCTGACTTGACCTGGGAGGGTCTTGTTGTATTTGTCATAACAGAAAGTGATGCAATGAGCCAACCACTTAGACAGGCATTGCTTGAAACAGCATTGCCTTCCCTTTTGTGAGCAAAAGAGACAAACAACTGATCAGTCTTTCTGAGATCCTTCGTCCTGTTGGTGTAGTATCTCAGAATCCGTGAACATCCATAGTATGGAGTAAGTACCCCTTGATTAGAGTACTGTAAAAAGGCAGGTAACTCTATGGACTGATTTAAGGTAGACTCTGCTACTACTTTGGGTAGAAACTTAGGATTTGTGGAAGAGCAACTCGCTCCTTGTGAAAATCAAGTAGGGATTTTACACATCAGGCCTGGAGCTCGGAGATTCTTCGAGCCAAGTAATGGCCACCAAGAAGAGCGCTTCCATGAAAGAACTTTCAAATCTGCAGAAGCTGCAGGTTCAAGGGAGGAAGAGTAAGTTTCTCGAGAACAAAGTTCAAGTCCCAAGGGACAGGAGTACGGATGGGGGCCTCAGATGGAGAACCCTCTGAGAAAGGTCTTGGAGACCTCCAGTTGAGCAAAGCCTTGTCTGCAAGGGAACATGATAGGTCGAAATGGCCACCATGTGTACCTTCAGAGAGGAATGGCTGAGACCCAGGTCAAACAGATGATGTAGATACTCCAGCAGAAGCCCGCTGAACAGGAGAAAGGTTCCACGTTCTGGAAGCGCCCAAATAGTGAATCTTTTCCACTTCATGGCATAAGTGGATCTGGTGGAGGGTTTTCTGGCCTCCACTAAAATCTCCGCCACTTTGGGAGACACTCCAAACAGGATTGGGCTAGGTCTGCAGGAGCCATGCATGCAGTTGAAGGGATTTGAGGCCTGGATGGACCAGGGTCCCTGATCCTGGGTCAACAAACCTCGAGATAGAGGAAGAGGAAGAGGAGGATCCTCTGAATATTGTTGTAGAAGAGAGAACCAGACTTGCCTGGGCCAGAAAGGAGCGATCAGAATCATTCGTGCTCCTTCTGAAGCTAGTTTCTGCAAGACTGTGGGATAAGTGGAATTGGGGGAAAGGCATAGACAAATCTGTCCTTCCAGTCTAGAGACAGAGCGCCGCTCAAAGTGCCTCGCCTGGAACGAGCGAGCAGAAGACGGGAAGTTTTGCATGTTAGGGGATGCAACAGGTCGACCTGTGGTGTTCCCCAAAGTTGGAAGATATTGTCTAGGACCCCTTGGTCCAGTTCCCACTCTGAGTCAGAGCAGAAGAGCGACTTAGCTTGTCTGCCAGGGTGTTGTCGACTCCTGGAACATGAATCGCCGTGAGGTGAAGGTCATGTTGTGTTGCCCAATCCCAAACCCTCATTGCCTCCCTGCATAGAGGGTAGGGACCGAGTCCCTCCTGCTTGTTGATATACCACACCACGCACATGTTGTCCGGTCTGACGGCTAGGTGGCAGGGAAGAATGTATTGGTGAAGGGCTTGGAGAGCGATACACTGCCCGAGCTCGAGCACACTGATGTGGAGAGCTTGTTCTAGCTTGGACCAGGAGCCCTGGGTCCGATGAGGGCCTAGATGGGCTCCCCAACCTTCGCTGGAGGTGTCTGTGGTTAGAGTCTGGGAGGGGAGGATGAAAGAAAGGAACTCCCTGAAACAGGTTCTCTCGAACCATCCACCATTGCAAGTCTCAATCATCAGTGAGGAGATCAGAACTGAGTGATCTAGGTCGTCCACTAGCTGATCCCACTGAGAATATAGAGTCCACTGAGAGATCCTCATGTGGAGTCGAGCGTGTACCGCGGGATAGCAGCTGCCATGAGCCTGAGAAGGTAAGGACACCGACCTCGAGAGAGACCATCCTGCGGTCGGACAACAGACTTATTTGGGTCTGAAGGGTGACCGCCTGTCTGGAGGCAGGAAGGCCTTGCCCATGGTCGTATCGAGGATCGTCCCAATAAACTGTAGCCTCTGGGATGGGTCCAGATGAGACTTGGAATGGTTGATGGTAATACCCAGGCAGGCAAAACCTGCTGGGTAAGGGAGAGGAAATGCAGGAGTTCCTCCCGGACGAGGCCGCCAGGAGCCAGTCGTCCAGGTAAGGGAAAACCTGCACCCTTTGCACGCAGGTGGGCCGCCACCACTGCCAGGCATTTGGTAAATACTAGGGGCCGAGGATAGACCAAACGGGAGGCCTTGAACTGGTAGTGGTCCCCTGGAACGCAAAACAAGGTATTTATGATGAGATGGCGAATGGAATGTGCAGATAAGCATCCTGCATATCCAGAGCACAAAGCCATTGACCCGGCCGGAGGAGGGCAGAAGGCTCTGCAAAGAGAGCATCCTGAACCTTTTGTACTCTACGAAGATTCAGGAACTGAGATCTAAAATTGGTCTGAGATCTCCTGTCTTCTTTGGGACCAGGAAGAAATGGGAATAGTAACCCGTCCCCTGAAGATGAAGGGGACAGGCTCTATCGCTTGCTTCAGCAGAAGAGCCGAGATTTCTCCTGGACCAAAGGAAGATGTTCCTCGAATACGAGACTTCAGAGGGGGTGGCGGGTGGTTTCTGAAGAAACTCTTTGAGTGTCCTTCTGCTATGAGCTGGAGCACCCAAGAATCTGCGGTTATCCTCTCCCATCCCGGAAGGTGGAGGAAAACCTCCCTACCGGTTCCTCCGGGAGTCTGGAGGCAGTGGGAGAGGAAAGAGTCAGGTGGTGTGGGGCAGCGCCGCAGCTGAAGCACCCGCTGCTTTTTGGGTGGGGGCTTAGCAGCTGCGGGGCCCGAGTTTTGTGGCCCGCCTTCCTGGGGTTTCGCCTGGCCAATTCCGTCTGCGAAAGGGATGGCGCTGCTGCTGATGGGGACGGTACATGGAATTAACTGACTTCAGAGCCGTCCCTCTTCTTGCAAATCGGTAATGATGTCCTTGACATCACCCCTGAAAAGCACCGACTCCGGAAGGGTGCTTCCTGGATAGCAGATTGCACCTCCAGACCAAACCTGACACGCTGGGCCAAGCATGACGCCGAGGGCCTACAGCGAAGCAGAGCTCCGCCCAGCAGTGTCCACTGCGTCCGATATCACACATAGCATGTGTCGACTGGCCGAACGAGCAGAGCGGATGAGATCAGCCAACTCCTGCTTGACTTGGGAGTCAGGCAAGGAGTCCAGTTTGGCTTCCACCTGAGTCAGGATGGCCTTCTGGTAGTCCCCATGTGGCCGACATAGTTCAGGGCCCTGATCCCCAGTGTGGAGGAAGCGTAAATCTTTCTCCCATACTGGTCCAGAAGGCGAGATTCCTTATCAGGAGGTGACAAGCTAAGATGTTAGGGTTCGCCGACTGGCGAGAGCTGCGCTAATCACGACCAAGTCGGCACGAGGTGAGAATCCAGGAAATCAACACCTCTGAAACAAGCCGCAGAGGCCGCTACTCCACGCAGAGAGTGACCTCTGACTTGACCCAGAAGGGTCTTCTTGTATTTATAACAGAAAGTGATACAATAGCCAACCACTTGACAGGCATTGCTTGGAAACAGCAGTGCCTTCCCTTTGTGAGCAAAAGAGACGAACAACTGATCAGTCTTTCTGAGATCCTTTGTCCTATCGGTGTAGTATCTCAGAATCCGTGAACATCCATGGTATGGAGTAAATATTCTCCTTGATTGGAGTACTGCGTGAAAAGGCAGGTAACTCTATAAACTGATTTAAGGTAGACTCTGCTACCACTTTAGGCAGAAACTTAGGGTTCGTGCGAAGAGCCACTGCTCTTTGTGAAAAATCAAATAGGGATTTTACACATAAGGGCCTGAGCTCGGAAATTCTTCGAGCGGAAGTAATGGCCACCAAGAAGAGTGTCTTCCACCTAAAGAAATTCAGATCTGCGATGCCGCAGGTTCAAGGGAGGAAGGGTAAGTTTCTGAGAACAAAGTTCAAGTCCCAAGGGGAGCAGGAGTCCGAACAGGGGCCTCAGATGAAGGACCCTCTGAGAAAAGTCTTAGACACCTCTAATTGGGCAAAGGCTTTATCAGCAAAAGGAACATGATAGGCTGAAATAGCGCCATGTGCACTTTCAAGGAGGAATGACTGAGACCCAGGTCAAGAGATGACGAAATATTCAACAGAACGGCCACTGAACAGGAGAAAGGCCCACATTCCTAGAAGCGGCCCAAATAGAAAATCTCTTCCATTTCATGGCATAAGTGGACCTAGTGGAGGGTTTTCTAGTCTCCACCAGAATCTCAGCCACTTTGGAGAGACACCAAAGCGAGATTGGGCTAGGTCTGCAGGAGCCATGCATGAAGTTGTAGGGACTTGAGGCTCGGATGGACCAGGGTCCCTGATCCTGGGTCAGCAATCCTAGATAAAGGAAGAGGAAGAGGAGGAACCTCTGAGTATTGTTGTAGAAGAGAGAACCAGATTTGCCTGGGCCAGAAAGGAGCGATCAGAATCATTCTCTCACCTTCTGTTAGTTTCTGCAATACACGAGGACCAGAAGGAATTGGGGAAAAGCATAGACAATCTGTCCTTCCAGTTTAGAGACAGAGCGTCGCTCCAGAAAGCGCCTCGCTCTGGAGCAAGCGAGCAAAAGGTGGGAAGTTTTATGCTTTGGGAAGAGGCGAGCAGGTCTACCTGTGGAGTCCCCCAAAGCTGGAAGATGTCATCTAGAACCTTTTGGTCCAACTCCCACTGTGTGGCAGAGCAGAGAAGCGGCTCAGCTTGTCTGCCAGGGTACTGTCGACTCCTGGAACATGAATCGCTGTGAGGTGAAGGTTGTGAAGTGTTGCCCAGTCCCAAACCCTCACTGCTTCCCTGCATAGAGGGTAGGATCGAGTCCCTCCTTGATGTACCACACCATGCACATGTTGTCCGTCTGGACAGCTAGGTGACCAGGAAGAATGTATTGCTGAAGGGCTTGGAGAGCATAGGTACTGCTCGAAGCTCGAGCACTGATGTGGAGAGCTAGCTCCAATCTGGAATATAAACCCTGGGTTCGGTGAGGACCCAGATGGGCTCCCCAACCTTCGCCTGATGCGCCTGTGGTCAGAGTCTGGGAGGGGAAGGATGACAGAAGGACCTCCCGAATAGGTTCTCTCGAACCATCCACCATTGCAAGTCTCTGTGCAATGGCAAGGGGATCAGAACTAGATGATCTAGGTCGTCCACAAGTTGATCCCACTGTGAGCGGAAGAGTCCACTGAGAGATCCTCATGTGGAGCCTAGTGCGGAACTGTCGGGATGGCGGCTCGCCATAAGCCACAAAAGACGAGAACCGACCTCGCGGAACCTTCCTGCATTCTGATAGCAGGGAAATTCAGACTGAAGAGAGGCCCTGTCCGGAGGAAGGAAGGCCTTGCTCACTCGTCAGACGAGGATAGGCCCTAATAAACTGTAGTCTCTGGGAGGGATCCAGATGAGACTTGGAATGGTTGATGGTAATACCCAGGCAAGTGAAACCTGCTGGGTGAGGGAGAGAAAATGCAGGAGCTCCTCCCTGGACGAGGCCGCCAGGAGCCAGTCGTCCAGGTAGGGGAACACCTGAACTCCCATAGTACGCAGGTGGGCCGCTACCACAGCCAGGCATTTGGTAAAACTCGGGAGCCGAGGAAAGACCAAACGGGAGTGCCCAGAACTGGTAATGGTCCCCTGGAAAGCAACCGGAGGTACTTATATGCGAGGGATGAATGGGATGTGCAGATATGCGTCCTGCATATCCAGCGACAAAGCCATTGACCCGGGCAAGAAGGCAGAAGGGTTTGTAGAGAGAGCATCCTGAACCTTTGTATTCCACGTAAAGGTTCAAAGAGCTGAGATCAAGAATGGGTCTGAGATCTCCAGTCTTCTTTGGGACCAGGAAGAAATAAGAATAGTAACCCGTCCCTTGAAGGTGAGGGGAACGGGTTCTATGGGCTCGCTTCGGGAAGAGCACAGATTTCTTCCTGACCAAAGGAAGATGGTCCCTGCACAGGACGACTTCAGAGGGGTATGGGTGGTTTCTGTAGAAACTCATGGAGTGCCCCTGCACCATAATCTGAAGCACCCATGAATCTGTTGTTATCCTCTCCCAACCCGGAAGGTGGAGGAGAACCTCCTCCCACCGTGTGTCTGGAGGTGGTGGGAGAGGGAGGAGTCAGGTGGTGGGGCAGCGCGCAGCTGGGGCACCCACTGCTTTTTGGGTGGTGGGGGCCTGGCAGCTGTGGGGCCCGACGCTTAGTGGCCTGCCTTCCTTGGAGTTTCGCGTGGCCGACCGCGCTCATGTAAAAGGACGGCACTGTGGGGATGGGGACGGTACATGGAATCCACGGATTTCAGAGCCGCCCCTTTCCTGCAAGTCGGTGATGATGTCCTTGACATCACCGCCGAAAAGCACTGAACCCCTGAAAGGTGCTTCCTGGATTGTTGACTGCACCTCCGGGACCAAACCTGACACGCGGAGCCAGGCATGATGCCGAAGACTTACGGCGAAGCGGAGCTCTGCCGGCAGTGTCCACTGCATCGTATGTCATCCACAGGATGTGACGACTGGCCGAACGAGCAGAACGGACTAGGTCAGCTAACTCCTGCTTGACTTGGGAGTCAGGTAAGGAGTCAATCTTGGATTCCGCCTGCAAGGATGGCCTTCTGGTAATCCCCCATATGAGTGACATAATTCAGGGCCAGAATGTCCAGTGTGGAAGAGGTGTATATTTTTCTTCCATACTGGTCCAGGAGGCGAGATTCCTTATCCGGAGGAGACGAGCTTAGATGTTTGGGATATGCTGACCGCCGCCAATCACGACCGAGTCTGCACGAGGGTGAGAATCCAAAGTCTACACCTCCGGAGCCTGGTATAGCCTGTTGGACTTCCTGGGAAGTGGGGCTAGAGTCGACGGTTGTTTCCAAATAGTGGAAACAAGGTGGACGTGAGGCTCGATCCAGGGTGGCACTAAAGTAGGAGCTGTCAGGGGCAGGTCCAGATGTTCGCGAGTTTGACCCGCTGAGGATCTGGTTCCAATGAGCGCCACTGATGTACTTCCTGGATCTTTCTGAGCAACTCCGTGAAGGAAGAGTCCTCCGGAGGAGACTTCGGAGGGGTCCTCGGCCGGGCTTGGACGGAGAGACAGGTTCGTTGTCTCTCTCGGAGCATCTGTTGGAGGAATCCGAGAGCGAAGAAGAAGAAGAATCAGAAGCAGAATAAGACTCCCTGACACGCCTAGGGGAGGAACGGGTTCCTTAGGGGATCCCTGGACACGTGTCCTGCCCCTCTCGGGATCCAGAGGGAAGGGCTCTGGGGTCTGGAGGCGGTGAGGGAGTGTGCCGCCTCGGGCGTGGGGCCGGGGTGGCACCATCGCCGTAAGCAGCTCTCTACTTCCTTGGTGAGCTGAGCCTTGGCCTCAGCCCACCAGGAAGCCAGAGTCTCCTGCAGATCCACTGGCGGCCGAGGGGCGTGGAGGTGGAGGAGGAGGGGATAAGTATATGGATTGTATCCGTAGGGCGAGTATCCGAAACCGCTGCGGGAAACCGTGCCGGTATTGAGGCCGAGTACTGCGTGTCGGCGGGACCGGGCGTTGGGTACGCGGTGCTGGATACTGCGGACCCGGTATGACGGCCGGATAAGATGGCGGGTACTGGGTGCCAGAGGAGCTGCTGGAGCAGACAGCCCGGAAGGAGGCCCCATGGGCAGGTCAACATTGAGAGGCTCGGGGTGGCTGGGCCCGGCAGAAGGGGAATATCTCCAGCCGGGATCGGAACCGCGGACCAGTATCGGAGCCGGGCGTCTGGGGCCGCCGCCAGATCCAGTTCCTAGGAGAAGGGTCTGACGGGGTGGAAAATTCTCCACATCGCCGGGACGGAGGGAAAAGTCTCGGGTTAGGGTTGGGGTGACCTCAGGCTCTCGGACGGCAGCGAAGGCTGCGGGAACTGGGCACGGCGGGGGCTGAGGGTCCGTCGAGGTTCCGCCGCCCGGGCGCACAACGGGGGCCGATGTAGCTTAGAGGTTGGCTTCCGGGCGGCGCCGGCGAGCCGGTGTCCATCTTTACGGGTCCCTCGACGGAGGCGGGCCGAGCGAGGGAAGCGGCCCAGTCCGAGGGGACGAGGTCGCGCGCCCACCTCAAGGGTTGGGCGCCTTATCAACCTTCTTCCCGCAGACGCCGGAGGAGCCGACGGCCCAATTTATGGGAGTTGCCTGCACCAGCAGGCCGCAGCCTGCGACGGTACTGGGGGCGGAGGCCTCCTTTGCCCGGAGGCGCCCGCAAGGCCTGGAGCACGAGCCCGACAGGCGGCTGGACGCCTCCAAAACCTTGGAGGCTGCCGGACGGTCCCCAGAGGGATATTAACTGGGCCGCGACTCCGCCGGAATCGCAGGGCAGGAGGCCTTCTCCGGTGCCTTTCTTTGTCCTGCTTTTATGATGTCCTTCTGGAGAAGTCGACGCTGCCTGAGCTTCTTCAATTCTTTTTCCATCGAAGACATCTTTTTCTTTAGAAGATGGGCTTCCAGGACTGTTGGCGTCGTCTGCGGGTAGCAGTGTTGAAGTGCAGGCAATGCGGGCACTTGTCGACCGGGTGGTCGGGGCCTAAGCAAAAAGGCAGAGGGAATGGCCGTCCTTGTGTGGCAGTTAGGCCGCTTGAGTCGCACTTGTTTTGGAAGGTGTAGGGACCATACACTGACGCTGGACCTGATGATGAGAAGAAAAATACTGAAAACTTCGTAAAACCAACGAAAGAACAGGGCTTTACTAAGATGAACTTTACCGCTAGGAGCTGCACGAGCTAACGGCGGAAAGAACTGGAAGGCGGGCATCCGGACCGCCCTTTATACCGATGCTGCATGACGCCGTCACCTGAGGTGGGGCGGTCCTCGCCAGGGACTGCTAGCTAGAAATTTTTTCAGGTCCCTGCCGCCGGCGGCCAGTCCTATATGTAATTACCTACTGCAAGAGCCCTCTGGCAAGATCTAATGGTTCCCAAGACGTGAAAGTCAATCTAATGGCCACATGGAGTCACTAGGCTAGCTTGGGGCCGCCTTTCTTTCCTGACCACAGCAAGACTAACAGCCTGACAATGTTACGAAGAGTGTTACACTTGAGGCCGCCTGCCATCTATCCCTTGACATTTTTACCACTCACCTATATCGGTCCTTTGCTACACAGACCTTCGTAGTCACTAGCAGGATGACAGGGCTGTCCTTATTGACCGGCTGTAGGTTAAAACTCCCATGTCTAGCAATGCACAGACCTGCACAGAGCACTTTACCTCTCCTTCTAATACTCATTAGCCTGCACGGCTATTGTAAAAGTCCCAGCAGAAAAGTGAAGTAATCCACATTTTTGACCTTGGCTCCTAACATCAGTATAACAGTGGCTGCACCTCTGGTAACTTCTTTGACATCATTAAGGGTCCTTGGTCTCCCTTATGAACCATCCAAAGAACCCTGAATGGACTGAGGCTCCTGTGCCTCCTCGTACCACTGCTCCTTTGATCACTTCCTACTCCTCACCGTGACTTGTAAAGGGCAGAAAAAGAGCTGTGGAACTAAAAGGACTGCTAAGCGATCATCAAACTGCTCAGAGAATACCTCCTCAGACTTGCCTTCCTGCTGCTTCTACTATGGGTAACATTCATCCCAACCCTGGACCCAACAGCCAGTCCCCAAGGGCACTCTTCTTAAGCAGGGTACTATAGCACTAGCCTCAATCAACATTTGTAGTCTTTTGAGCAAAATTGATTCCTTAAAGTCTGGGTTGCATCGCATGATCCTGATATTCTTTCCATTGTTGAAACCTGGCTGTCCCTAAAATACCAGACTCTGCAGTAGCTCTCCTGGATATACTCTGTTCAGGTTGGATAGGTCCTCCAACCGGGTGGGGCTGTGCCATCTACCTAAAAACCCCTAAAGGGTTGGCAGTGCCTGGAATAGGCCTTGGGAGCCCCTCGCAGATCCTAGCAATTAAAGGCTCCTGGTTGCTCACTGTAAAACCTACATGGTCTGCTCCTGTTTATATACCCCAAAGACCCCACCGCAGGCTTATATAATATCCTGGATTATTTCCGTTCAACTCACATCCGGGAAACAATTATCCTGGGAGATTTCAATACAGACTGGCTGTCCCCAAACACTGGCCCAGTAAAGGATGCCTTATCTGATCTCCACCTCTCACAGCTTGTCGCCTCCCTACGAGAATAAACTACAGGACTGGAACAATCACCACACTGGACTGGATAATCTCCAATCATCTAGAGCACATAAATAATACAGTCATCCACCCCGACTCCCTCAGTGACCACTCCTCTATCTCCTGCAGCTGGACCAACAAATTTCATACTCCACCACCTAGGATAATATTCAATAGAGCGCTAAAAATGGCCACCTTGATCTCTTAAAACAGCTCGTGACCAGGACTGGTCTCTACTGGACTCCACTGATGATATAAACATGTCTCTCACATTTTATTAAGGTCTTCAATGCAGCCTGTGACTCTCAGGCACCTCTTAAAAGGATGAAAATCTGTGGGATTACTCCTGACATCATAACTGGCATAAAACAAAGGGACCACCTATGGCACTGAGCCAAAGCATCTGGTAACCCAAGGGACCTGCAATTATATAAAGCTGCAAGGAATGTCTGCACTGGCTATCCGCAGGCTAAGAACAAGCACCACAGAGTGATGTTTACCAGTACGGGGGATGGTAGAAAATTCTGGTCAAACATCAATGATATCCTTGGCAAAGAGCAGGAAGTGTCATCCTCTATGATAAATCTGATGGCACACCAACCAAGGAGCCGCTTAAAATTGCAAATGCCTTTAATGACACCTTCACTAATTTGAGCAGTGTTCTCCTGCATGACTTCTATGATGATACACCAGCATATCAAAATGCATATGAGGCTGCCGGACATCCCTTTCTACTTTAAGAGGGTATCCATTACCCAGATCTGAAAACTCCTGACCAAAGTTCTGGGAAAGTCCAGATATAGTGAAGACTCATCGGACCTCAAACTTATTGCTCTTACCTTAGACTAAGTACTACTACCCATCACGAAGATCATTAACATCTCCCTAACCCTGTCTCAATTCCCACAGGTATGGAAAACGGCCCTTGTGACCCCAATATATAATCTGGTGATCGGGCTTGCTAAGCAACTACAGGCCCATATCAATCCTCCCCATACAAAGTATTGGAGCGCATTGTTGCTAATCACCGGTGGAATATCTCAAAATACTCCATCCAATGTCCACAACAACACGAGCTTCCGAAAGGGCACAGCACCTCCACGGGCGCCCTTGAATTCACCAGCCACATTCATCAATCTTTTGACCAAGGCAAACTAGTAGAGCAGCCTTCATAGACTTAACGGAGGCTTTTGACACAGCTAACCACCTGCTCCTCGGTCAATTAACTAAGATTGGACTCACTTGCGAATCACTGAACTGGTTCAGAAGCTATCTGGATGGCAGGACATAATGGTGAAATTGATTTAAATGCCATTAGTGTGATAGAACACTAATGGCATTTAAAAGAATCCAAAGAAATGCAAAAGGAAATTAAAAAGGCAAAACTTAATATGGAAAATCTTTGGCCTTACATGCAAAGAAGAGGACTGTAAAATGTTGTTCAGTTATATAAACTCCATGAAAACAAGAATGCAGAGTAGTCCCAATTGTTATTAATGATCTAGTTCTTCAGCATCCTAAGGAAATGGCAGATTTTCTTAATACTCACTTCTGTAAAGACATTAATATTAATACTGATGTGGACAACCACACAGTTTTAGAATGTCCTTCTACTTACAATATAGACATCTCTTTGGACACTATTAAAACAAATTATATGAAGTTAAGAAAGGTTCTTCTGCGCCCTGATGGCATTTCTGGAAATCTAATCTCTGTTATGGGAGAACATCTATCCATACCTCTCAAAATCCTTTTTGATAAGTCAAAATACAGGAATGGTGCCTAATGAATGGAAGCAAGCAAATGTGATCCCTTGTTTAAAAAGGTACTAAGAGCTCACGGGATAATTATCACCCTATTAGTTTAACCCCTGTTTTTGTAAAATACTGGAGTGTATTATTAAAGAAGACCTGAGCTCAGTTGTGTTGGGCCTAGATCAATCCCAACTTGGGTTTATTAAAGCTTTTATAACTTTATTAGTGAAAATATGGATAAGGGAACTCTTGTGATGTCATCCTGTTAGACTTCAAAAGGCTTCTGATTCAGTTCCCTAGTGGGCCTTAATCCAAAAGTTACAGCTTTACAACATCGAGCATGTATACATTAAGTGGATCGTGAACTGGTTATCAAATAGGAGGCAGAGAATGATAATCAACAGATACACATCGGCCTGGAAAAATGTAGAAAGTGGTGTTTCGTAAGGATCTGTTTTGGCCCCATTAATTTTCCAGATCTTTAGATCTGATTTATCCAACAATATTCAGAGTAATATTTCAAAATATGTTGATGATTGCAAACTTACTAACATCTGCATGAGTTCAGAAGACCATAAAACTATCCAGGAAGATCTGAGTAAATTGGATGCCTGGTCCATAAAATGGAATTTAAGCTTTAATGTACTGAAATGCAGTGTTCTACAGTTTGGTTAAAAATCCAAAAACAATACTATCTTTATGGTAATATATTAACTAGCAAAGCTAGTGAAAGAGATTTGGGATCACTATTGATTCATGTCTTAACTTTGATGATCATATCACAAATACTATCAGTAAAGCGAACAAAATATGGTGGGCTAGCCACCCTAATATTTCTTCCAAAATGTGACATTCTGTTGCCTTTGTATAGAGCCTATGTAAGACCTCATTTTGATTTCATTCTCAGTTTTGGAGCCCATTCAGAAAAAGGACATAGAATTGAGAGAGTTCAGAGAAGAGCTACTAATTCCTTAGTATCTAACAAATCTCTTTCTTATGAGGAAAGACTATTGAAGTTTAATCTAATGTCACTTGAAGACCAGAGACTTAGGGGTGATCTCTTATTTACATGGGATATTATTCAGGATCCATTACTTTTAGTTGAATGTGGCCTTGACTTTAAACAAGTATCCGTAAACACCAAAGGCCATCCGTTGCAATTTGCAAGAAACAGATGCAACTCAAAGAAAAGGGCATATTATTTTTCTCCGAGAGTTGTTGGGCCATGGAATCTGTTGCCTGAGAAGATCATTGTTAGTAATGATAAAATTACCTTTAAAACAGACTGGATAGATACATGAGATCAGAAAATCACTTAAAATATTATATGTATGCTATGAAGCTCCATGGGCCTCATAGCCTTTTGCTTTTGCAGTTCTTAGTATGGTTCTTAGTAAAATAGCTATGTCGTATCTGACCAACTGGTCATCAGGTCAGGGGTACCACAAGGCTCAATACTGGGTCCGCTCCTCTTCAGTATCTTCCTGAACAACCTTCCTGCAGCATGTCACCTAACGTCCATTCTTTATGCTGATGACACGGTCATCTACACATCCCACATCGACCCCAGCCTTCTTGAAACAGAGCTACAGCCTGGATTCAAACAAGCTGAGCAATGGTTTAGTATGCACAAACTAGTACTGAACCATAAGAAAATTAAAGTGTTGCTGTTCCTCACCACCGTGCAAGCACAAATCTCACACTCCTACTGTCAGAAATAGCCTAAGAACACCCTCAAACAGATCCAGCACTTCAAGTACCTAAGTGCTGCCCTAGGTAGTAATCTAACCTTCATACCCCACAATGAGAATGTTGTCCAGGACAGCCAATGCTAGGATAGGGCTCCTCTACAGACACAGACGGTGTCTAACACTGGAAGCCCTCAAACTTGCAATCCACAGCTCAATCCCATCAGTCATTGATTATGGCCTGGTCATTTATGACGCTGCCTCTACCACATCACTCAGAAGGTTAATGGTTACCATGAACAAGGTATGCAGACTCTACATGGGTGCCCATGCATGTACATATGTGTGGAGCTCTACTACACAATCTGGGTGGCTTCAACTTGCCGGCAGGATTAAATACCAGACGTGCCTGCTTACAAAAAGCTTTCCTTGGCTCCTCCTACCAGGGTAGTAAACCTCCTGAACAAATCCACCAAGACCCAACACACCCGTTTATCTACTACTGATCTCCTTCTAGTTGCCAGATGCCAGACTTCCATATGTCAGTGGACCTTCCTGTACCAAGGACCACACTGGTACAATGGTCTAAGCTCAGAATTAACTAACCTTACAGAGATGGATGCTACAAGCAACTACTTCTCGGCCGCACCTTGCAACTGAAAGCCACTGTGATTGCATCCCATAATATAAAGGTCCTACCTGCTTCCTGTCCCCTGCCTGCCCAGATTCACCTCTCATCAAATCCTTCTCTCTCTCTCTCTCTCTCTCTCCCTCCCTCACTCCTCCCTCAGTATGGGAACTTAACTAGTTTACCTCTCTGAAGCTCGATGCAGCAAATTGGGCTACCTTTCTCTATTTGAGGCTTAATCCAGCAAGGTGGGCCTCTTCACAGAAATGAAGTGCTCAACACATTCTTCGGTCCATATGAGCTTTTAGACCCAGGGATAAGTCCCCAGAATCATTGAGAGGTAGAACACAACAAATTGGGGATCTTCGTCCCATAGACAAAGAGTAAGACATCTTTGTCTCAAGCAAAGATTTCCCTTGAACAGTCCATCCACATGGATGATGCAGGCAAGCCTTACACTGTGGCCAGTGAAAGACCATGGCACAGCTGCATACCCCTAAGAAGAAGGGACCCGCTGAAGAATGTCATTAAGCAGAGCTTTCTGGTATATGACACGGTGATGGAGCCTGTCACTCAGGGAGGCTTACTGGACTGAAAAATGTTGGGTATGGAACACCAAACCTCAAGAAGGTTTAGGCATAAAGTCCAGTGATACAAGCCCAGAGAAGGATGTGCCTGTCAAAGCTAATGAAGAAATCTATCCCAAAGCTGGGGTTGCAGCCATCGAGGACACATTTGACTGCAAACTGGGGTCTGGGATATACAGGTTACTCACCTGTAACAGGAGTTCTAGGAGTGGTATAAGTTGTTCATCCACACTGTCTGGCAGGTTCCTTGCCGCTTTAAGTTGGGCGGAAAGACTTCAAGCTGGCTCCTCCCACCCACCCGGGTGGTAAACCCTCGCCTCCACCCCCATGACCCCAGATCTAGCCCGCTGGAAGCCAGGTTGCACATCGGCCGGGAGGTCGGGTGGTTTGGGAAGAACAACATATACCACTCCTTAGAACTCCTGTTACAGGTGAGTAACCTGTATTTCTAGGGACGTGGATATGTTGTTCAATCCACACTGTCTGGCAGACTCCTAGCAGTTCTCCGGGAGGAGGGAGGCAAGGTGCGCACCTCCATGCCTACTTGGGAGATAAGGACTGGAGAACCAAGGTCCCAAAACCAGCATCCCAGCGTGACTCCAGGTCAATGTGATAATGGGAAATAAAGGTGTTGCTGACTTCCAGGTAGAAGCCCGCAGATTTCCTGGATAGGGACGTCCCTAGAAGCAGTGGTATGGCGGGTAGAATGAGCTCTTATCCCTTTGGGTGGCTCCCATGCCCGCTAACCTATGGTAGAGATCTATGCAAGAGGTGATCCACCTGCTTATCGTCCACTTGGCTGCAGGTCTGCCAGGTGCGGCTTCAGCGTAGGTAACAAACAGCTGGCAAACCTCTCCCGAACTTCAGCCGCCCTCTCCTTGTAATAAGCGAGCACTCTTCTAGGGTCCAAAGTATGGAGCGATATTCGCCTCCGAGGTGTGACTGGGGTAGAACACCGCAGAGTCAACACCTGACTCAGGTGAAACTCCGACACCATCTTCGGAAGGAATTTCGGTGGGGTGAAGGACAACCTTCTCCCTGTTGAAGACCAGATAAGAAGACTCAATGGAAAGCACCTGGTGCTCCTCCCATCCTTCTGGCTGACGATAGCCACCAAGAAGGAAGTCTTCCTCGAGAGGTGGGAGTTATCGCACCTGTGCATCGGTTCGAATGGTTTGCCCATGAGCTTAGCCAATACCAGCAGCAGATCCCACGGAGGTGGAGGTTCTGCACCAGAGGGATATGTGATCAAGGCCTTGAAAAGCACCTGACCACCTTCTCCTGCGCCACCGATTTCTTGCCGGCCCCGCCTGCTAAGCAGAGATGGCTGTCAGGTGCACCTTAAGGGTCGCGACTAAGCCCTAGCTAAGAAAGGGACCACAGGTAGTCCAAATGCTAGCCAATGGACAGGAAGAAGGGTCCAACCCCTGGTCCTGACACCCAAAGGAGAATCTTTTCCATTTAAAGGCATAGCATTTTCTGGCCGACTTACGTGGACGCCCAACGACGCTGAGGACCTCGTCAGAAAGACTTAAGGCCTGGAACTCTAGCCGCTCAGGAACCAGGCCATCAGGTGCAGGGATTGAAGGTCCGGATGGAGAACCTTCCCTTGTTGACTGAGATCAGGTCTGGGCAGGCTGTAAGCTGCCTCGGGAGCCTGGAGCTGAGGCTGAGGAGATCTGGATACCAGAACTGGCAAGGCCAGTCTGAGGCTACCAGAATCATCTGCGCCTTGTCTCTCTTGCCTTGAGAAGCAACTTGTGGATCAAGGGAAATGGAGGAAGGCGCATAAGAGGCCCGGGTCCACAGCCTCGAAAGGCATCCCCTGCAGCGAGCCCTGCTGGAGGGGGGACATGAAACAGCCTCAGCTTCGTGTTCTCCCTGGAGGCGAACAGGTCCACCTGAGAGGGTGCCCCAATGGGAGAACAGGTCTTGAATTACCTCTGGCAGGAGACCACTAGTGAGATGCAGCGCCTATCTGGCTGAGGGCATCGGCCAGACTGTTCGAGGCTCCTGCCACATGGATGGCTAGGAGATCCGCCTCCAGGCTGATCACGAGAGACCAAATGTGGAGAACTTCCTTGCACAAAGGAAGAAATGAGTCCCGCCCCGCCGGTTGAGACAGTACATGGTCGTGGTATTGTCCATCTAGACCTCAACCACCTGACCCCGCATAAACGGAGCAAGGCGGGAGGGCTAGTCGAACCGCTCAAGCTCCAGCAGGTTGATGTGGCATCGAGACTCTGAGGGGTCCAGAGGCATGGGCCTGAAGCTCCCCAGATGGGCACCCCAAACCCATCAAAGAGACGCCGGTCGAAGAATGACAATCAGCGGGCGGACAAACAGGATACCCTCAGTGAGCTGGGACAAGCCACCACTGCAGGCTCCCACATCTTCTGGGTCACGGTTACTGGCTGGTCCAAAGGACCAGAGCGCCAGACCACTGGTGGCAAGCCCCCACTGCAAGGGACGAGATATGCCAGCGGCCCAATGGACCACGCTGGTGCAAGCCGCCATGAGACCCAGAAGGCGAGGAAGTCCCGAGCAGGGTGCAACTACCCAACTAGAAATGACTGGGCAAAGGAGGAAAGGACCTCGGCCCTGTCTGCCGAGAGCCGGGCTCTGGCTCAAGAGAGTCAAGCTCTGCCCCGATGAACTGAATCACCCAGCGGTACAAGTTTCAATTTGGCCTTGATCAGGAGACCAATTTGAGAGCAGACCTGGAGGGCCAGATCTCTGGACCACCCATCTCCAACCTGGAGGGAGCTGCTATCAGCCAATCATCCAGGTAAGGTACACCCAGACCCCTCGGCACCAGAGAATGCTGTCACCACTGTCATGCATTTGGTGAAGACCCTGGGAGCTGGAGAAAGGCCAAAGAGCATGGTTCGAACTTGAGAGGAAGCCCTCTGCCCAAAGCAGAGGAATCACCGATGTGACGGATGGATTGGGACGTGAAAGAATGCGCCCTGGAGATCCAGAGAGCAAAACCACATGCCTAGTTCAGAGGATGGTATGATCTGAGCCAGAGTGACCATCCTGAAGGTGCGATCCTTAGGAACTTGTTCAGGTCATGCAGATCGAGAATGGGGTGCCAGCCCCCATCCGCTTTGGGACCAGGAAGTACATGGACACAAACTCTGGGCATGGAGGAGGATTCGCCACCTTGCTGATCACCTCCTTTGGAGGAGCAGAGCTATGTCGGCTCAATGAGCCAACAGAGAGGCTGTGGAACTGGCAGCCCCCAAAGGGCGACAACTCAATAGGGAGGGTTCCACTCAATTCCAGAGGCAGACCTCGCCGACCACTACTAGCCCCAACGGTCCGGTGGTGATAGCGGACCAGGTGGAAAGGAAGTGGCTGAGCCATCTCACGGGGGACCCAAGGAGAATGCCGAGGTTGAGGGCGGCACCCTCAACCTGTCACTGAGCAGGCTTGGAGGAAGGGCCAGCTGAGAAGCCACCTGGACCTTTCCTCCAGGCTTCCTGCTGAAGGAAGCAGCAGGCATAGCCTTAGGGGTGTCAAGTGTAAGCCTGCTGGCCCCGTTGCTGGTGCTGCTGGGCGGATGTGGCAGAAGGCGAAGGGCTTACGCTGTTGCTAGTGGCCTTTGTCCTTCTGGGCAAATGTGACTGAGTCCAAGGTGGCGTTGGACTTCTCAATCCTCTGGAGATGGCCCTCCACCCTAGCCCAACAAGTTGGTGGCCAAGAAGGGCACGTCTGCCAGCTTGTGCTGGGTATCCACCGTGAAGGTGGAGATCCGCAACCAAGCTCTGAGTCACATGGCTACTGCGGTCGCTACTGACCGGGCACAACAGTCTCCTATGTCCAAGCCAGTTTGGAGCTGTTGCTAGCCACCGCCTCTTCCTGATCCGCACCTGCTTGACCGTTGTTTGAAGGTCAGCAGGGAGATGAGGAACACCTCATCCAGGGAACCCATAAGGGCATGTGAAAAGTGTGCTATCAGTAAAGCTGAGCTAGCCTGTCGAAGGCCTAGGGAGGAGGCAGCGAAACTTGGCGCCTGCAGGTAGTCCAGCTTTAGACTCCTTGTCCGGGGCTTTTCACGTCCCTAGCATTTCCAGAGCCGGAAGATGCTATCAGTTACCAGCCCTTCAGCCGAGGATGCTCCAAAAAACAGAGGGAACTGGTGGGGACTGCGTGCTTGCAGGCCATCCTGGCCAAAGGCGCAGGACAGGATACAGGCCACTGCCAGACCAACAATGGCATTGGCCACTGGGAAGGCCTCTGTGGGGGAATCTCTCGCTCCAAAATCTCCGTGAGGGATATCTGGCCCATGTCTGCACGGGTTCGAGCTGCATCCCAGTAGACTCAGAGATGAGCCAAGAATTCCCAGGAACGAGGATGGACTCGCCCACCGACAGACCCCTGGAGGATTCCAGGTTGAGGGCCTGGAATACAGGGAGGAGTCATCGGACTCGAGGAGTCCTGAGAACAGCTGCTGAGCGCCTGAGCCACCCTCCACTCACTGAGGCCTATCGGGGTGAGGGTGACCGACAACCTGTGGGACAAGCCTGACCTGACCGAGAATCCTTGGTCGGGCCCCAGTCTTCGGTTGTGGGGCGGTGGTTCCACCACAATGGGTGGAGCAGCTGGTTTCAGCCGAGCAATCAGTGCCAGAGTCAGCTCCTCAACTAAGGAGCCGATGGCGAGAGGTTGCTCGCCGTTTGGGCGACAACCACTTAATGGCGGGGAAGGCGACGGAGTCGGCTTGTTGGCGGCCATTAACAGCTGCTGCCTCATCATGTCCTCATAGCACTGACGCAACTTGCGCTGGAGCCTACTCCGAAGAGGACGATGAGGATGAGCGCGACACCACTTCCGTGATGCCAGGACAGAGACTGCTGATGTTGGCGGGACCTACCCGACACGGAGGGGGCAGGACCGAGACCATCGGAGTTGCCGATGGTGGGTCAAGAGGGCTGGGAACCCGCTCATCCCCTGGTTCAGGGTCCTTGACCGGACTTTGGCACAGGAGGCCGAGGCAAGTCCTCAGTAACCACCAGAGTACCGGTGAAAGAGGGTTATTGGCTTCTCCAGTCGACAACCCATCCACGGGTCGAGAAAAATCTTGACCAGCTCGATGGGTGTCTCGGCCGGGTGACCCGGCGGGGACACAGAGAAGCAACCTCGAAACCGGAATGCAGATGCTCCGGGAGCGAGATCTCTCCGGCTCCCACACGAATGTCGATGGTGGGACTTACCTTTCGGTTCCTTTTTCTTCAACCTACTCACGTGAGTACCTGAGGGCCCTTCTCCTTGGTGGAGAGGGACTGACAAAGCTCCTTAAAGGAAGCAGTGTAGGAGGAACCCAAGGAGAGCAGGATAAACGCCGATGCCGAGGAAGTAGAAGAAGTGGCCTGGGCGCCGCCTCCTCCTCGAGGGCAATTAACTGCTCCGTGAGCCCGCATCCGTGGACACTGCCCAACGGGCCTCCTTCAACTTACACCGGCGGAAACCATTTCTCGGGCACCCCAGTCGGAGTCAGGCAGCGTGGTCTTCCAGAACTGAAGCTGAAAAGACTTGCAAAGATCGCAGGCCTGCGGATCATGGGCAAGCACCAGGCAGTAAATGCTCATGGCGTCGGGTGGGTCCGAGACATCTTCTGCCCGCAAGGGCACAGACGGAAGCCGGAGTAGTCTTCAAATGCACTGCAGTCAAGAGGGAAGTAGAAGACTTAAGTCTTGTAAATTTTAAGACAATTTTGGGAAAACCGAGGATTAGGAACCAGGCCTAAAGTCGCAAGAGCACTAAGGAGGGAACCTGAGCTTCCAAGTGGCAAGGAAGATCTGGCGCATGGGGGGAGCCAAGGGTTTTACCACCCGGTGGGTGGGGAGGAGCCAGCTTGAAGACTTTCCCTCCCAACTTAAAGTGGCAAGGAACTGCCAGGACAGTGTGGACTGAACAACAATCCACATCCCTAGAAGTAAAGGTTTTGGAAATGTCAGGGCAGTCAGCTTCTGTATCCAGAGCCATGACCCTTTGGCATTTGAGGCCTCAGCTCAGTGTCTCTCCTAACCTAACCTTAGGATAATTTTCTTCCTGGCAGATGCCTCCTGTGGTATTTGCAGATAACTTCCAGGTCACCCCTATAAGTGCTTGAAAGAAAAATACAGAGGTTTCAACCCCAGGTGGACAATATTGTCTCAGAAGCATCTGAGGAAAAGGGTGGTCCTGCAACTGCCCATATACTTGAGACAACGTGGTGTCACAAGATCTGGATTAACAGAAGGAAGAAGTGGTCTTGGAGGACTCCTGCTGCTTCATATTCCCCAAGGAGATTGGGGTACAAAGCCTCACCAGTAAGAGCAAATAGAGCCGCTACTGTGATGTGTAGCTTAAGTATGGCAATCTTACGTTTAAGGACCTTTGCTCTTCACAGAGGATTCTGAGGAAGTCATATTGCGGGCTGCACAGATCAGTTTTGGGCGAGCAAGCAAGTCTCTAAAGCCCTAGGAGATCTGATAGAGATTTGCCCCAAAATCTAGATCAGGCAGCAAAACTATGCAAGGAAAAGCCGCAATATTACTGACTTTCTGTGCAGCAGGACACAGACACGTTTTGCCCAAATTTTCCTGTGCTACAATTATCCTGTCAGAAAAAGTTCTTGCAATGATGTTTATGCCCAGATGTTGTCCTGTGGCCAAACAAGACCTAAAGTCATAAAATAAATATCCTTTTTTGATTCATTTGGCAATTTCATGCCTAAATGATGGCCAACATAGCCACCACACTGTCACTGTGCATGCACAAACTGTGCTTAAGATGGGTGCTGCGCTAAAGGATGCATGTGCAGCTGTGCCCAAAATGGCTACCAAAGTAACAGCGGTTAGTGGCCATGCAAAAGGTGGCCCCAATTTGCAGTCCAGTACCCCGACCTCTTAGTATGGTGCTGCCACACCTGCATGCCTCTAAGCGTGGAAGACCCACCCCTCATGCTATGAAACTTGGTGCGACAGATCTCTCGGGGCACTCCCTCCCTCACCCTCTAAAAAGTAAAAGGCCCAATTCTACTTGGGGACTGGTGAGGAGACACGTGCCCCGGGCTCAAAGGAGTGAGACTGTAGTAGTCCTACCAGGTATGGCAAGCTTGGGCTCCTTCTAAATGTCCATCAGGACAGTTACTCCAAGTGGAAGAAAACAATCCTTCTGTGCTTCTGGAAACTGTTGTGCTGCTGGGGAATCCAAATGTCATCTGACTATGGAGGAAAAAACTGACAAAAAAGTTAGAAACACACAGAGGTTTCACTGCCAGGCAGGATGCTATCTACCAGCTTAGACAGATTGAAAAGAGAGTGCATGTGTAAAGGGAAGTGTCCTACATCAGACTTTTCAATCTGTCCCAGCTGAGATGGGAAGAGAGCCCATACAATCTACTGCCTACGCAAGGAGCCCACACAACTTTTTGATACCAATCTGCTTAAGAAAGTGGTCAAAATATTACTTCTACCCTAATTATTTTCTACAAGCATTTATTTGAATCATTTTGTTGTATTTGAAGTCCACACGCTGAACAAGCACCCAGATTTTGTTATTCTTAGAATAAAGGCTCTTATTCTATTTCAAGGTATACAAGAAAAGGATCAATAAACTGTATGCTGTGTGGGCTGATGAAAACGGACAAGGCAAGAAAACTGCATAAACCAATATGATCAAATTAAAAATGTTACTTATCTAGAATATGTAGTTACTTGTAGTGGTTTTCATCCACAGACCCACATCATGAGATGTCCTGCAAATGCATAGGACCTCGCAAGCTTTGGTACATTCAAACCACACCTAACACTCCAGGCACCTTTCTAGGTCAGATTTTGTCTCAGGATAACCGAAAAATAAACCATAACAACCAGACAAAAAACAGCACTACTCAGTTGAGGATGAAAGGGATTGGTGGCCAAGAAGGGGACGTCTGCCATCTAACAAAGCAGATTCATCAGTTCCCTGATGTTAGCAGACAAAAGGCAAGAAATATGAAGATTAGAAAGGAATTTGTTTTTATATACAGCAGTGTCTTTCACATACACACACACACACACACACACACTGTATCCTAAGTCACTTGGGTGCACAGGTGGGTGTCTAAATTAGGTTAAGCATAAGGAGGTTATGTGAGTTACTCAGGGTTTCAGAGTAGTAGTAGCGCAGCAGTAAGATTTACACCTGGTTGTCAAGAACATAGCTGTGCAATGTTACCATGCTACACTGCACTGCTTTCCTACAGTTTACATTAAAATGAGGAACGGTCCAAACTCTGGCACATCTGTGAGTTACATCAATGCAGTTATGGTAAGGCCCTCAATTTCCCAAGAGTCAGAAAATAAATTTTCAGTTTGTAAAAATCCTAAGTGCAATAAAATGTTTCTTCAATTTCGCATTTATTGATACACTTATGGTACAGTAATTATTTTCCCATTTACGATAAAATGTGCTGCATCACAGAATTTTTTCTAACACTTTTGACAAATTGGATTATTGTGGTTAAACACATTAAAATGATCTGCAAGCCCAGTCTGAGTATTGTTCCCTATTGTCCAATTAAGACCTGCTTTGAACACTCAACTCATCGGATAAGGTAAGCCCCTCCTTGCAGCAAGTTAAATTACCTTTGTTGGAACTAATGAGTTGACTGGAATCTGCACATAGATTTTCTGGGTGTATGCTACTCATAGAACGGTTATGACCTCCCAAGCCAGACAGTACAAGGACGGTTAGTGGGAACCATCCTCACACCCTACACTGGTCCCTCAAATAATTCTAAGCCCAATCCCTAGCACTGCAGAGATTTTAAATGTTCAAACTTCACTGTCTTTTACTTCTTGCGTGACTCTGTAAGCAATAAAACAGGCAGTTTCGGTTACAAAATTCATTTATCCTTCAAAAGAACAGTTATGTAAGAACTTACCGTAACAGTAGATCTTGAGGAATCACAGTCATTGGGTCACACCTATAGAACTTACCCATCAGGCACTAGGATCCCATGGAAGCTTTTCTGTAGCAGTCTACTAGGGGTCATCACACCAATGTCAGCCTCCGACATCACTCACCCTATGAAGTGCGGGTGGCCCTGCTCCCTCCTCAGTTCTTTCCCCAGCCGGAGGCCATGACAGACAGGAGTCCCACTAGGGAACAGAGGAGACAGAAAAGGTGCCCGTGAGCAGAAGGGCTGGAGCAACAAGACAGCTGAACTGGAGAAAGAGAGAAAGGGGATGGAGGAGTGATTACATGACCTGATGACAAGATTCCCTCAAAGATCTACTCTTACAGTAAGTTCTTATGTAACTGTTCTATCTTCTTGAGATATCTCTGTCATCAAGTCATACCTATGGAACAAGTCCCAAGAAGAGCTATGATCAAGAACAGTCTGGGTGGCAGGAGGCCGAGGCCTAAGAAAGAAGGCCCTGAAGCACAGCAAGGCCAAAGCCTGCCCTTCTTTGAGATGCAATGTCCAGACTACAGTGCTTGGTGAAAGGTGGACAGTACTCCAAGTGGCAGCAGCACAATTCTCAGCTGCAGACATGCCTCTGAAACAGGCAACTGAAGTGGCCATGCCCCTGTTGGAATGGCCTTAACGACTCCATGAAGTTCCTTACCACACTTCCTGTAACAAAAATAATGTAGTTGGCCAACCATTTGGACAAGCACTGTTTCAAAACTGGAATGCCTCTCTACCAAGGATGAAATAAACAAATAACTGGACTTCCTGTAGTCCTTGGTACACTGTATATATTAACGCAAAATTCTATGCACATCTAAAGCACGCAAACAAGAGACTTCCAGTGATGTCATGCCCATAATAGCCACCTGAGCACTCAACTCAGTCTCCACCAGGGCTTTAAAGTACTGCAATTCAACAAATCTTAATCTAATTTGGGGCTAATTTGTGTCTGGGAACTGTAATATATGCTGCGAAAGCCAGATGTTCCAAATCACCGCCAGACCCACGATCAGGACGGATTGCAATATGACAGCGACAGCTCGCAGATCTCGGGGCGCAGCAACCCACCAAAGGCCGATCTCACTGGCACCCCCAACATCACTAGACAGATGGATATAGTCCTGCAGGAACTGTGAGATTTCAGAGAGAGAGACCAGAGCCACCTTTGCTACCCTATGTACTGATGTGCGGAAAATTGAGAAGCGGCTCGACAGCTTGGAGGAGCAGGCCACAAACACCAATTCCTCGTGGACTGCGTGGAGCATGCCACAGTCCAGCTACACCAGGTTTTGCAGGGACTGCAAGAGAGGGCCGACAATACAGAGGACAGGAGACAAAGACATAACTTAAGGGTCTCAGGTTTCTTGGAGGCTCTGAGGGCAATAACCCTATTAAATTTTTGCAGCATTTTTCAAAACTAAGCTAGACGTACCAGAAAGCTGCACCCTCGAGATGGACAGTGTTCATCGTGACGCTGAACCCTCAGACACCCAATCGTCTGCCTTGATCCTGGTGTGCTTCCTGTGCTTTCAAGAGAAAGAATGGTCCTCTGTAAGTCCTTGCAGCAGGAGGACTTAACCTTTAAGGAACAGCAAAGCTACGCGACAGCGATTACCCATCCACTATTGCGATGAGGTGCGAAGCATATGCTCTCATCCTGAGGAAACTTAAGAAGGCCAAGATTAAATTCAGAACACCTTACCTTTGAGGCTTGGGTACAACTCACAGATGGCCCAAAGACCTTTGAGAACGTGGGACGAGGCCACCCAGGAGCTATCCCGGTTGGGAATCAAAGCTGCAACGGGCCAGAAACCCCACCAACTTCTCCCTGGCTTCCAAAGTAACACAGAAGGCCTGGAATAAAATAATACAGAGGAACAGCGCATGAGGAAGCACTTCAGCAATACAGCAGATTGTGGCAGGACTGAGGAAACAAACGATGGCGGCGCCAAAAGCGAGCAATCAGTAGTGAAATGAAGGGACTTCATGGACTCTCTAACCAACTGCTTTTTAATAGGTAAGCAGCTAAGTTCTCCGTTACTATGGTTCCCCAGCGACTTCTGGACCATCCGCCCTTCCCTGAGTAACTCCCCTCGCTCCCATACTAAGGAGATACTAATAAGGGTTCACCCTTACAGCACAGCCTAGAGCTCCATAGTTTCTCCCACAGGCCTGCTTGGGTTGCCTTGACAGGGCTTCCGCAGGCCTCCTTCTTTGGAGTGATGTTGTCTTTGGGGTGGGAGAAAGGGTCAGGGGTGGAGACCTGGATGGTCGCAGGGGTGGGGGAGTGAGGCTGGCTAATCCTTTGGCCTCCCTATGGCCTTGGCAAAACGAGGATTTGAGTCAGGTCGGTGGCATTTACTGAGTGCCAGAGTCGGGCAATCACATCAGATGACCTACGGTTGGTAAGCAATGTGAGAAGGCAGGAGGGAGGCTGACAGGATACTGGGATGTACAGGGAGAGGCATCACCAGCAGAAACCAGGAAGTTGTTATCCCTCTGTACAGACAGTTGGTGAGACCCCATCTGGAGTACTGCATCCAGTTCTGGAGACCGCATCTCCGCAAGGACAGACAGGATGGAGGCAGTCCAGAGGAGGGCAACTAAAATGGTGCAGGGTCTGCAAGAGAAACCATACAAGAAGAGACTAAAGGAGCTTAATATGTATACCCTTGAGGAAAGGAGGAGAGAGGGACATGATAGAAATGTTTAAGTACCTCGTGGAATCAACAAAATCCAAGAGGGTAGCATCTTTCAGAAAGAGATGTGCAAGAACAAGTGGACACAATTTGAAGATAGAGGGGAGCGGCTCAGGGCAATGTGAGGAAGTATTTTTCACAGACAGGGTGGTGGATGCATGGAACAGCCTTCCTGAGGAGGCTGTGGGGTTTAAAACTGTGGGAGAATTCAAGAAAGCATGGGACAGACATATGGCAATTCTTGTGGAGGGTAGGAACAAACAGGCTGTTGGTTAACTAGAATCTGCAGTTTATCCTGTGGGTAGGAAATGAGCAGACTAGGTGGTAACGGTCTTTATCTACCGTCCAAAGTCTATGTTTCTATGTTTCTTAAACCAGGACATCGAGCCACTCTGTCAGACCCCCAAATCTGGTAACGGCTATGTCTTCAGGAGCTAAGCATGCAGATGATGGGACCTGAGGTTGAGATGGACCAGAGCCCCTTGATCCTGGATTAGCAGGTTCCTGCAAAGGGAAGAGGACTGGAGGTTCCTCTGCCAGCTGCTGTAGTACAGGAAACCAGATCTGCGAGGCCAGAATGGAGCTACGGGAATCAAGCTGCCCCTCCATCTGCAGCTTGATTAGCACCCTCTGAATCAGAGAAAATGAAGGAAGGCATAGAGGAACCTCCCGCTCCAGGAGAGGGACAACTTATCTCACCAGAAAACTCCAGGCCCTAGATCTAGAGAGCAAAAATTGGGCAGTTCTACATTGAGTGGTGGCAGAAAGGTCCAACTGTGGATGACCCCATTTGCAGAACAACTCTTCCGTGACAGATGAGAGAAGTTCCCATTCATGTATGCTGAACTGAGTGAGGTTGAGGCTGTCCACTAACGTGTTTAACACTTCTGGCATGTGGACCGCCAAGAGTGTCAGACTGTGATCCAACGCCCATTACCACACTTTCATGGCCTCCCTGCATAGGGGTAAGAATGAGTACCCCTCTGCCTGTAGATACAGTACACCACACTGAGATTGTCTGACTGCACCAGCAGCTGACCTGGAGCAAAGTGTTGCTGAAAAGCCTGCATGGTGTAGAGCACAGCCCTCATCTCAGGACACTGATATGCAAGGAGATTTCTATCTGGGACCGAGAGCCCTGGGTTTGGAAGGGACCCAGGTGCTCCCAGCCCAGACCGGATGCATCTGTGGTGAGGATCTGCTGTGGGAGGAGATCTGAAATAAGATTCCATGCAGAAAATTCAAGGGGTCCATCCACCACCGCAGTACTTTGGGGACTGGGAAGAGACCAGGACTGGGTGATCTAACTCGTCCGTGTGCTGGTCCCACTGTACCCAGAGGGTCCACTAGAGGATGCACAAATGGAGTCCGGCCAGTGGACCAGTATGTATGGCAGCCACAATGAGGCCCTGCATTCTCAGGTACACCTGGCAGGAATATAGCGGCTTTGAGTGACTTCCTGAGCTTGGGCAATAAGGCACTCTGCCCTGCTCTGAGTCTAGAACTGCCACTATATACTGCAATCTTTGGGACAGCACTAGAACTGACTTGGACCGACTGACTATGATACCCAGAGAGAAATAACTAGAGAGTCCTCTCCAAAGTCAGCAGAAGCTGTTCCCTGGACAGGGTCTTTAGAAGCCAATCATCCAGATAACGGAAAAGTACAATCTCTAGCTTCTGAGAGCTGCTGCTACCGCTGCTAAGCACTTGATAAAGACCATCAGCACAGATGACAAGCCAAAGGCAGCACTTTGAAGTGACAATGCTTGTCCTGCAACACAAAATGGAGAAGCCTCCTGTGAGGAGGAAAGACCAATGTGTGCAGTAAGCATCCTGCATGTCCAGTGAACATGGCCAACGCCCTGTCTTGAGGAGGGGCTACAGCCTGGCAAAGTTACCATCTGGAACTTCTTGTACTGAACATACAGATTGAGGTCCTTTAGATCCATAATGGCCCCACATCTCCGGTCTTTTGGGGACCAGGAAAAACCTGGAATAAAACCCTTGTTTCTCTAGCACCTGGGTACTGGCTCAAGGCCTGCTTGCACAGAATGGACTGTACCTCCTCCCGCAGAACAGACAAGTGAGCCAGGGTAACTGGAGGGAAGGGGAGCGGTGTCTGGAGGTTGCTCTGTGAACTTCACGGTATGACCCCTTTCTATGATCTGCAAAATCCAGGCATCTGTAGTTATGGTTCTCCATTGATTTAGATGGAGGATAGCCGCTCCCGACCAGCACCTCTTTATCGGGGACCAGAAAGGGGGGTCCTGGCAAGGAGTCAAGCGGAGGAGGAACCAGTTGAGGGGCTGGTCCCTCACTTCTGGGACACTTGGCAGCAGCTAAAGCACTGGAGGGGCGGGCAAGGCAGTGGGGCCTCTGCGCTTCCCTTGGTAGTGAGATGCTGCACCAACTCTATTGGTTGCCTTGCTAAAGGGGCTGGGTATGGTAGAAGAGAGGACAGACTTGACAGCCCTACCAGAGCCCTGCAGATTGTTGATAATATCCTGGATGTCAGGACCAAACAGCTTAGTGCCACTGAAGGGATAATTAAGCACCTTCTGCTGAACATCAGCAGCGAAACCAGAGACCCTCAGCCAGGAGTGCCTGCTAGGCTATGCCTGTGGCAGCAGCCCTGGCAATAGTGTCAGACATGTCATAGAGGACCCTGAGGAGAAGCCTGCTAAAGTCTTCAGCAGACTGCAGGCATTTAAAGCTCCTGCTTTTGAGTGCCATCTGGGAGGAGCCTAGGCAGCCGCCTTGCCCTTCTTCAGTTAAATTCTGGTACTTCACCATATGAGATGGATAGTTAGCAATCCGCCAACCCAAGGATGGAGGCATTAACCCTCTTACCACAGAGGTCAATTCTCGGGACTCTTTATCCGGGAGGGGGTACTAAGGTGCTTATATGCCTTAGACCTGTCGTGGGCTGCCTTAATAACCACGAGTCTGTTTCAGGCTGAGCAGCATAACAGGAAACCCTGGGGGCATGGTAAAGTTTATCCGCCCTGCGAGACATAGTGAGCACCATGTCTGGCCTGTGCCAGGCTGCTGTGGTTGTGTTCCTCAAGGCAGAAAGACTGGAGGATGATTTTGGGGAAGACTCTGGGATCTCCAGGAAGTCCATTGGCTCTTTCTTGGTGACATCCTCTTCCTCAGTGTGAAGCCCATGGCTGCGGACAGCTGCTTCATCACACTGAAAAATGGGGTCCTCAAGAAGAGACCTAGGACTATGCTTAACAGAGTCCTCACTGAATGAGGAAGCTGTGGACCTGTCAGAGGCCAGGATCTTTCCTCTTCTTCCTCCTCATCCTCAGGAAGAATGAGAGTCTGGGTGATACTCCTCGAGGTTGAACCTCTTCCAGATCCAGGTCTGATGTCGGATGCGCTGATGACATCCGCAGCAAGCCTCCTGTGGCAGGCAAGTCACGATTGTCAATGAAGTGGTTGTTGACTGCGCACCGGTGAGATGGGCCTGTACACACTCAGCTGCTGCACAACCACTAAAGTGAATTTAGTCAAAATTTAATTTGAGCCAACCACTGTCGAGGGCTGCATCGACAGCACAGGAATTGACGACCGCCTGATGGGCCCTGTGAACCCGAAGAGCCTGTAGCCCTGGAGGAGAAGGTCAGAGCCTCAACAGGGGCCGTAACAATGAGTCCCTGTTGATCGAAGGAGGGACCAATGACCAAGTGGTTGTGACAGGCTGCCCTGTGAATGGGCAGGGGTGCTGTTAGTATGGGTCTAGAGGGGCACAGAGACCTGGACAGCGACTTTGTGCATCGGTGCAGCTACAGCTGACAAGGATCCCCAGAGGAAGGAGAAGAGACTGTGGGAGGCGAGACCGCCACTGGGGAAGTGGTCGTGATCTTGATCTTTTATGACTTCTCCACAAGGACTTGTCTTGGGTCTTGAAGCCTGGAAGCTCGATGGCCCAGTCGGTTACTGAGAGGCTGGGACCCAAGAGGACCCCTGCCGAACTGGCTACCTGGTGATCCATCAGGAAATTTTAAGAGCCTTTCTGCAATGTCTGAGGGTCATTTGCTTAAACATCTGGCAGAGCTCACAGTGAGAAACTTCATGGTCAGGACCAAGACTGCAGACACAGAGTGAGTATTCATCTGTGAAGGCAATATTCTTTCATAAGCAGACGGAAGAGAGAAGTCAAAGGATTAACTCTCAACATAAACAAATTGAAGGAATCTCTTTAATAAAAGATTCTGAAAAATAACAGAAAAACACAGGCAAAAAATGGCACGAATACTGCATCGAGCTTCATGGAGACCATGCGACTGAGTCGATGGCGGGAGGAGCTGAGAGGAGTAGGGCACCTCATGCCTTTATAGGGTTGGTGACATAGACAGATGTTGACAGGATGGGCGATCTGAGTTGTACTGCTGAAAATCTTCCACGTGGATCCTGCTTCACCGACAGTGAAGTTCCTATGGTGTGACCTGATGACTGAGCAACCTCGAAGAAGATCTAGAGGTTCCACAGCCAACTGTTGCAGTAATGGAAACCATATCTGCTGTGGCCAAGCAGGGGCCACCTGAATCAGGGTGGCGCCTCCATCTGTAGCTTGATGAGAACCTTCTGAATCAGAGGGAAGGAGGGAATGCATAAAGAAATCTCCCTTTCAGAAGAGCGACGTGTCTCCCTTGAAAACTCCAGGCCCTGGATCTAGCGAGCAGAAATGCAACAGTTTTGCATTAAGTGGGGATGAAAAAGGTCCAACACTGGATGGTCCCACCTGTCAAGCATGTCTTCTGCGACTGGGGTCAGCAGCTCCCACTCATGCAGTTTAGACTATTACTGACTGAGGCTGTTCGCTGAGGCATTTTGGCCATCTGGCACATGGACTGCTGACAGTTCTAGACAGTGATCTAGAGGCCAGTACCAGACCCTCACTGCCTCCCGGCACAGAGAGCAGGAATGGGTCTCCCTTGCTTGTTGATGTAATAGACCACACTGAGATTGTCCTACTGCACCAATAGAGGACCTGGAGAAAGACTGTTCTGCAAGGCCTGTAGGACATACAGAACTGCCACACTTCTGAAGCGTTTACATGGAGGTGAGCCTCCCAGTGGTACCAGAGTCTCTGGGTCTGATAAGGCCTAGATGGGCTCCCAACCTGACCTGGAGCATCTATGGTGAGGATTTGTTGAGGAGTGGGGATAAGAAGGGGACCCCTTTAGGAGAATGGCCAGGTCCATCCACCAGTGAAGCACTCTGGGTACTGGTGAGGAGACAGGATGAGCTGATCTGGGTCATGTGGCGCTGATCCCACTGAACTCAGGAGTCCACTGTGGAATCCTCACATGCAATCTAGCCAAGCGAACCATCACAATGGCGGCAGCCACGAGGGCTAGTAGTCTGAGGAATGTTCTGGCTGGGGCATGCGGCTCTGAGCCACCTCCTGGTCCTGGGCAATAAGGCGGTCCACCCTGTCTTGAGGAAGGAAGGCCTTGCCCTGAGTAAGGTCCAGGACTGCCCCTATGTATTGAAGTCTCTGAGAAGGGTTCGGCACACACTTGGACCAAGGAACAGTGATCCCCAAGGGTGCAACATTTGCAGGGTGCATTCTAGAGTCAACAACAGGAGCTCCCTGGACTGAGCTTACAGTAACCAGTCGTCCAGGTACGGTAACCAGGGATTGACAAATTTCAGAATAGCATGCTAGTCCAGGACAACTGGCCTTGACCAAAATGGTAGTCCCAGAGTTCCAAGTGGCAGTCTGGTGCATTTCAATGGAAATTTTCAACCAAATTAATAAAAATAAATTAAATGGTGTAGCAGGGCTTGTATTGTACTATTATTTAATAAGACTGATAGATGTACATATATAAGAACCTCATAAATCAGAAAAACAATCCTATATTGTTTGTTAATACAGGGTAGTACAGACAGTACAGGCTGAAGTCTGTATTAGAAGAGACTGGAGAAATGTTACAGACTGAGTTAGAAGAAGGACTGCCCACTGATTGAAGCAAAATTGGCATTAAGGACTAGGCCAAGAAGATGATGATGGAGCACTGGGAGCAGGAATACTAGCATCAGGCTCATCAGAAAAGAAGCAGAAGCAGTGGCACCTGCAGATGTAGCAGCAGCAGCATGCCCACCTAACATGTTGAGTACCTGGACCAGAGAGCAGCCAGCGGTTAATTGCTGGATCAGGGACAAAGTCATGCAGTTCTGGACCTTCTACTGCTATCTGCAGGAGAGACTGTAGTGAATCATCAGCCAGATGTGTCCTGATTTTTGTTTTGATTAGTTCTGAACAGAAAAAACTCTTTCACATTCTGCAGTTCATACACTCATTGCCATGAGCATTTCGACTAGGTCAAGAATAATAGTAATCTGGTATACACCTGCAAATATGGTTTTTCAACTGCAGACTGTAGTAGTTTTTAAATGCAGCATACTCTGACTTTATATGGTCCTGCTGCTCCTCCGTGAAAAAAGGAAAGTATTCAGCCAAGTCTGCCAGTTCAGAGGTACCAAACACTGCTAGTTGGTCTCTTGGTAGATCAAACTGCTTAAAATCTGAACAGCTGAACCATGAGAGGCACCTCTGAGAAATTTTTAAATCTGTCGTCAGTATGCGTTACTGCTGCATCTATTAAAGTCTGCAGTTGTCCATCTGTCACAAAATTGATTTGTGGGCAGTTGCCTCTGAATGGGAAATGAACAGTGTTCTCCTGCCCTACCCTCTTTTGACACAACATATTCCATACATTTCTGTTCAGGTTTGTAATGGCTGAGGAAAGCTGCCATGCATTTCCTGGTGTTGTTTTCAGTTCCGTGAGCTGGAGTAGGCAGGTCTCAACAAGTTGTGGAACTTCCAGTACTATTATGTCATCTCCTTGAAACTTCAGTGACAGGTTTTTTGTATTGGCAGGAAATCTTGCAGTACGTGAATAGCTTTTACAAACTGCACATTTTGTACTTCATTTAAGAGGCCCTGTGTTTTGAACCTTCATCACCAGCAGCTGAAGTCGTGCATATTCTAGGTGTTGTACAACAGCAGGTAGATTAACCTGAACTGCATGTACTGAGCGTGACCTACTGGCAAGCCATCTCACTTGTTTAACTGCACTAAGTGCGCCAGATATATATCCATGATGTTAGCAATTTCTTGGAGCTCTCTCATTTTTTTGGGACTATAGTGATAACATTTAAATATTCCTTGAGAGCACTTTGAGCTTTGATACAAATGGATTTTTTAACATCAACAATTGCAAACTCTAGCTTATGGGCAACACAGTGTATCGCAATTATTTGAGGACAGTGCTCCGCAACTTTGCAATGGTTCCTCCTCTCTACCATCATGACACTGGCCCCATCAAAATTTGCTGAAATAAGTAGTGGCCCTGGATTGTTAACATTTTGTAGGCTACTGAGTGGAAGATTTACTGACTCCAATTCAATCGATATTGCGTGAAATATACCTTCCGCATCGCATGTTCCAGTGGCACAGCTTGGATAAGCAGTGTACAAACCTGCTGAATTAGGTTCAACAAACCTTAGGAAAACATTTTCCCACTCAGTTATACTGGAATTAGTACTGCAGTCAGCAAGAAATATCACAGTACTTCACATTAGTAAGTCTCTGGTTTGTTATTTATTCAAGAGTTTAACCAGAGGCAGGCATACTGGCGGAGACCACTAGATTTCAGATGCAACCTGGAAACATAAGGGAAGAACAGTAATTACACAAACATACAATACATAGAAGAGGCACTGTTGTGGAGCCTATACAGTAGGTAGCTAAGGTGATCATGAGCCCAAAACCAGGTATTAAGTGCAACAGCAGTTAGAACTTAGGTAAGAGAGGTGAGTGCCTCCATAGATTGTTTCGTTAGGAGAAGGTTGGGAGGAGGAGCACCAAGTGAAGCTAACTAGCCGGGTGGTTATAAGGTGCAATATTAACCTGATTGGAGGCCATCAGAAATTAAGGAAGAATTGAGGCCCCCTATGGGGCAGAGGCGGGAGCAAGAGCAGACCGAGAGGAAATGCTCTAGAGGCGGAGTGTTGAGGTGTCTGGTATTGGAGTAGTGGCGGATATCTGCTGGTAGGTCATTCCAGAGCTTTGGAATATGGTAGCTTAGTGCTGCCTGACCCATGGAGGTGCGCATAAAGAGGTTGGAATAACCTGGCATCAGAGTGCGGCAGGTATGCCGTGGGGAGCTGAGAAGTTGGGATGAGGCCAGGTATGGGGGAAGAGTGGGACCAGTATTTAGCAGCAACTCTGGAGCAGTGGATTAGCGGCGGTCTGCTAGTGAGGGAGGGACAGGGGAGCTGTAGAAGTCGCAGTGGTGGGTTAGTTTGGACAATCCAGTATGAACCAGCAGAAGGGTGGAAGAGGTGTCCAGGCTGGACAAAGTAGATGGAGAGGCAGTGCCATAGACCACATCCCGTAGTCAAGATCGGAAGAATCATTTTTTGTATGAGTTCCCGCCTGACCGTGGTAGACAGGCAGCCTTTGTTGTTGATGAGGGCCCCTAGTTTAGGATTAAGTTTTGTTGTGCAAGGATTCCACATGTGTAGAGAAGTCAGGTTTGGCTGAGCAAACACCTAGATAGCGGAATGAGGTACAGGATTCTAAGGGAGAGCGATCCAGGGTTTCGAAGGGGTGTTCACCGAGCCGAGAGAGGCGTGGCTTGAACCGAAGGTTAGAGAGCGGTCTTTTTGCATTTAGGAACAGCTGGTTTGTGGAGAGCCAATGTTGAACAGCATTGAAGTCCTGTTGAAGTTGGTCCTGTATTGTTGCCATGGAGGGCCAGTGTTGTATAGTACCGTATACGTCCGCATACATTTGGATAGATGAGTGGGAGCAGGATGGTGGGAGTTCATTAGAAAAACCGGAATAGGATTGGGCCCAGGACTGACCCTTGAGGGACACCTGTGAGTGATGGGGAGGGAGTAGATGGTGGGGGCCAATTTTAACCGATTGATGTCTGCTGCTCAAAGTAAGCCCGAAACAGTTTGTGGCCTGGGTGGAGAGGCGGAGGCCTTTAGTTTATCTATTAGTAGAGAGTGTGAAAGCGGTATCAAGGCTTTACTAGATCAATAAATATAGCCCGTAATATGCCTTTGTCCATGACTGAGAGGATGTTGTTTGTTAATCTTAGTAGGGAGGTAGTGGTGGAATGAGTTTATGAAACCAGATTGGTATGGGGTGAAAACGCAGTACCAGATAGGTACTGGGAGAATTGGGCCAGGGCAAGTTGTTCATATATCTTAGCCAGAGTTGGGAGGAGGGAGATGGGCGGTGAATTCCAGTGAGGCGGGGTCACCCCTCTTTGGCAGAGGGATGATAGTAGCCAGCTTCCAGGCGGAGGGTATTGAGGAGGTCGGGAAGGAGAGGTTGAACAGATCAGCTAGAGGGCGGCTATTGCAGAAGCTGATAGCTGGAGTAGCCGAGAGTTCAAGCCAGAGGAGCAATTGCCCTTAGTAGGGTTTAAGCTGCATACAGCTTGGTAGACTTCGGCCGGGTGACAGGGGAAGCAGAAGGAGAGGTGGGAGGAGGAGGCCGAGGGTTGGAAGGGAGTTGTCAGGCCTGGGGTGGGGGAGACTATTTACCAGGAGGCTGCACTATTGATAAAGTGTATGTTGAAAGCTGTGGCTACTTCCTGTGGGTCAGTGATGGCCTGTCCGCTGATTGACAGAGCAGGGGTAGGCGGCTGAGTGAGCAGGGTTAGAAGAGATTTAATGGTTTTCCAGAAGAGGAAGAATTGGTCCTGGTTTGCGCATAGGGCTGATGCAAAGTAATTATGTTTGGCTAGGCGAGTGCCTTGGTGCAGGAGTTACGTGAGGCATGGTAGGTTTGTAGGTCTTGGTGGGAGTTGGTAGTTTTGTGTTTTTTCCAGGCCAGGTCCCTGGGCGGCTTTGATATATGATTCGGCGGTTATCCAGGATAGGTGGGAACCCCAACTCTTGTTTTTTAGTGGTGCATAATGATCCCAGACCCTCAGGAACAAGTTTTGAAGCTTTCTGAGTGCAGCATCAGTTGAGGGAACCTGAGGGATGAAGGACCAGTCAGCCACAGACAGGTCCAATAGGAGTGGTGCGAGAGCTAGGGACTTAAAGGATCTTGCTAGTAGGGTCCGGGAGGACAGTTTGGGGGTTTGCACACTTCGGACCACACAGACCATGTGGTGATCACTAAGGAGTCAGGAGAATGCCTGCTCCTACTGATCTATGGGGTGAGTGGTCAGGGCCCAGTCAGGAGGGAGTGGTTAAGGGTTTTAGGTTCATTCTGGTGGGTTGGGAAATTTGTTGTGTAAAGTTCAGGGCGTTAATCTTGGATCGCAGCTTGGCACACACTGTAGCAAGCCAGTTGTGACTGAAGTCGCCTAGGACGATAGTTCTCCTGTGCTGGCCAGTTTAGTTTGGTCAGGTGGTCTAGAATACTAGGTGTAGGGGTATTAGGGGCACAGTAAATTCCAGCTATGAAGATCGGGCGGTGTAAGGCAGTGAGAGTTTAACAGTCAGGGACTCAATTTGAGGGTGGGTGGGGGAGGTGCACAGGGATGAAAGCGGTTTGGTAGAAATGAACATGGTAATACCTCCTCCCTTTTCCCTTCCGGTCATGCCGCGTTAGGGAGTATCCGGGATAGCAACAGAGAGTCAGGATGGTGGGGTTTGAGCCATGTTTCAGAGAGTATCAGGATATCAGGACAAAGTGTTTGGGTGAGAATTGTAGCATAGTGGTTTTGTTAAGTATGCTGCAAATATTTTAGTGAAGGATTTTCAGTCCTTTTGGAAGGGCTAGGGGTGCTGGTGTGGTGGGAGGGTAGGACCAGGGTTAGATTCTACATCCCGGCTAGAAGCAGTAGGAGAGTAGAGATGGACAAGCGTGTGCGGGTAACCGGGACCTGCGCTTGCAGTTGTGAGCTAAGGGTTGTGCTGTGAACATCAGCCTTGAGTCCGCTCAGAGCCGGTAGACCAAGGGTATGAGCAGGGGAAGAATAGTCCCGATGACCCAGTTAAGGGGGCTGGAAATGGCTAACAATGGGAGAGTGATAGAGCAGTAGGTTCAGTATTTTTGAGCCTGTAGTGTTGATGGGGCAGTGGTTGTCTGTGGGGGCGAGAAGTGGGGGAGAGGGATGCTAACGGGAAAGCCAGCAGACACACTGATAGAAGCGAGGAACAACATTTAATTTAGAATATTCTTTGTTTTCAGTATAAGTAAGCAAGCTGGTTATAAGCGGCCACTTGTGGAGAGAGAAGATAACCTGCTAATGGAAGAGTGGGCTGATAGTTTTATTTCACTGATCTCTACCACGTGATTATACCTATAAAACTAAGAGCCGACCAAGGGTGGTGGCGGGGCGGTGGAGCTGGCGCTAAGCACCAGTGGGGCTAGGACCTCGCGACCGACCGAAATCAGCGACACTTGCAGTCTGTGTGGTGTTCGATTCCCGTACCTTGCTGCTTGGTTTTGCGGCCTTATGCGGGGGTCGACACTTCTGTCCAGCGACCACGCTTCTCTTGCTGGAAGGGCAGGCGACACATAGCGCTCGTGGCTACCAGCTGCGGAACGAGAGAGAGAAGCGGGGTTAAGTAAGGTCTGGAAAGGAGGCGTGGCGAAAGCAGGTGAGTAGTAAGAGGCTTAGGCAGAAAGAACAACATTAAATCGTTAAATCAAATTAAATCAATTAATGCAGGCTGGTAGCTAAGCGACTAAGGTGCAATTCATGCTGGTAGACTAAGCTAACAGCAGTGCGATTTGAAATTACAATCTAGTTCTGTGAGAAACTGCAGCAGGGAACTGATTTAAGGACTACTAATGCAAGTTCTCGATCAAAGTATTATGCTAAGAATAGCTAGAAGCACAGGTCTTTACAGTAGGAAGAGCAGAACACGAGCTATCACTTTGTGCAAAATTGCTATCAACGGGTCTAAAATAGCAGGGCAGAGTGGTGTAATACCAACTGCAGCAAGTCGTTTCACTGCAGCAGCTAAGGTCCATAAACAGCAGTTAGAGCAGGAGTTGAACTAGGCCTGCAGTTAGCAACTGAAACGTGGCCTTTTGAAATCGGAAGGTGCCAAAATTCAAAAGTAGGAGCCAGCGCCAGAGGGCCAGGACCTGCGCCGACCGAAATCAGCGGGCACTGCAGTCTGTGTGCGGTGTTCGATTCCGCACCTTGCTGCTTGGTTTTGCGGCCTTATCGCGAAGTCGACACTTCTGTCCAGCGACACGCTTCTCTTGCTGGGAGGGCAGGCGACATGTAGCCCTCGCGGCTACCAGCTTGCTGCTTGGTTTCGCGACCTTATGCGGGGGTCGACATTTCTGTCCAGCGACCACGCTTCTCTTGCTGGGAGGCAGGCGACACGTAGCCCTCGGCTACCAGCTTGCTGCTTGGTTTCGCCTTATTGGAAGTGTCGACACTTCTGTCCAGCGACCCGCTTCTCTTGCTGGGAGGGCAGGCGACACGTAGCCCTACATGACTACCAGCTTGCTGCTTGGTTTTGCTGCCTTATCGGAAGTCGACACTTCGTCCAGCGACCACGCTTCTCTTGCTGGGAGGGTAGGCGACACATAGCCTGGCTACCACAGCTTGCTGCTTGGTTTTGCGGCCCATGCGGGGGTCGACACTTGTCCAGCAACCACGCCTTGCTGGGAGGGCAGGCGACATGCCCTCGCGCTACCAGCTTGCTGCTTGGTTTTGCGGTCTGAATATAACTGTTGATAGAGCACCAAAAAGTCCCTGGCTCGCTTATCATTAATATAATTAGAACCTAGCTTAATGCCAATTTTTTTTTTTTTTTTTCATAATTCACAGCCACTCCATGTCCGAGAAAGGCAGATTTTGGCAGTGGAGTGCGCTATGTTAAGCAGATGTCTCACTTTCACCTTTGTGTCCTCTTCCAGCTGTGCAAAAGCTTGGTAAAGTGGTGACTCACTTATCTCACAGTGTACTACTTGTTGACCACTTTAAAATATGCTGGTTCTGGCATAGCACATGTGGATTGGACTTTTCATGTGCACGTACTGACTCAATGCGAAAGTTGTTATAGCCTGTAGCAAAGAAAAATTTTTTTTTTTTTTTAAAGGCTAGAGTTGCAATAGTGGGATACTTTTCACATACTGTGCAGTACATAAGTCCCTTTTATGCGTTGTATTTCAACCATTTATAAATGGACAACCAATGGCCTTGAAATAGTCTGGCCTTTTTCTTGGTCATATTTCTTGTCTTTACTTCTCTGACTTCCACCTCATCATCAAGCAATAAATACAGGTTACTCACCTGTAACAGGAGTTCTAGGAGTTGTATATATTTGTTCGTCCACACTTACTGGCAGGTTCCTTGCCACTTTAAATCTTGCCAGAAGGTCTTCAAGCTGGCTCCTCCAACCCACCCGGTGGTAAAACTCGGCTCCGCCCCATGATGACAGATCTAGCCGCTGGAAACCAGGTTCTTGTGAAGCTGGGGAGTCAGATTGGGTTGTGTGGATGAACAACATATACCACTCCTGTTACAGGTGAGTAAATACAGGTTACTCACCTGTAACAGGAATTCTAGGAATGGTATATGTTGTTCATCCACACTTCTGGCAGGTATCCTTGCCGCTTTAAATCTTGCGGAAGGTCTTAAGCTAGCTCCTCCACCCACCCGGGTGGCAAAACTCTCGGCTCCACCCCCAGGCGCCAGATCTGGCCCGCTGGAAGCTCAGGTTGTCATGCGAAGCCGGAGGTAGTAGGGTTGTGTGGGATGAACAACATATACCATTCCTAGAACTCCTGTTACAGGTGAGTAACCTGATTTCTAGGGACATGGATGTTTATTCATCCACACTGTCTGGCAGACTCTAGCAGTTCTCCGGGAGGAGGGAGGCAAGGCAAACACCCCCTACTTAGGGAATAGAGACTGGAGAACCGAGGCCCCAAAACCAGCATCCGGCGTGACTCAAGGTCGATGTGGTAATGGGTGATGAAGGTGTGTGCTGACTTCAGGTAGCAGCCCTGCAGATTTCCTGGATAGGGGCGTCCCTGGAAGCAGCCACCAATGCAGCAGTATGGCGGGTAGAATGAGCTCTTATCCCTCTGGGGGCTCCATGCCCGCCAACTTATAACAGAGATCTATGAAGGAGGTGACCCACCTGCCTTCGTCCGCTTAGTTTGCAGGTCTGCCAGGTGCGGCTTCAGCGTAGGTGACAAACAGCTGAACCTCTCCCGAATTTCAGCCGTGCGCTCCTTATAGTAGCGAGTGCCCTTCTAGGGTCCAGAGTATGGAGCCTATATTCGAGCCTCCGAGGTGTAACTGGGGTAGAACACCGGCAGAGTCAACACCTGGTTAAGGTGAAACTCCGACACCACCTTCGGAAGGAATTTCAGGTGGGGCGCAGGACAACCTGTCCCTGTGGAAGACCAGGTAAGGAGACTCGATGCAGAGCGACTGGAGCTCTCCCATCCTTCTGGCTGGCGTGATAGCCACCAAGAAGCGGTCTTCCACGACAGGTGAGAAAGTTCACACCTGTGCACTGGTTCGAATGGCTTGCCCATGAAGCTTTGCCAGTACCAGCAGTAGATCCCACAGAGGTGGAGGTTCTCGCACGGAGGAAATCTGATCAAGAGCCTTTGAAACAAGCAAGACCACCCCTTCTCCTGCACCACCACGACTGTTTCCTGGCCCCAGCGCCCAGTAAGCAGAGATAGCTGCCAAGTGCACCTTAAGGTGTCGACCCGAAGCCCTTGCTGAAAGGGACCAAGAGCAGTCAATATGCTCGCCAAGGAACAGGAGGAAGGGTCCAGGCCCTTGCCCTGACACCAAATGGAAAATCTTTTCCATTTGAAGGCGTAACATTTTCAGTCGACTCATACGGGACGCCTCCAACTACGTTGAGGACCTCGTCGGGAAAGACCCAAGGCCTGGAACTCTAGCCGCACAGGAACCAGGCCGTCAGGTGCAGGGATTGAAGGTCCGGATGGAATACCTCCCCTGATTGACTGAGAGCAGGTCCGGCGGAGCTGGAAGCTGCCTTGGGAGCCTGGAGCTGAGGCTGAGGAGATCTGGGTACCAGTACTGTGGGGCCAGTCTGGAGCTATCAGAATGACCTGCGCCTTGTCCCTCCTTGCTTTGAGCAGCATCTTGTGCATCAAGGGAAAGGCGTAAGAAGCCCGAGGTCCACGGCCTCAAGAAGGCATCCTGCAGCAAACCCTGCTGAGGGGGCGGGCATGGAACAGCCTCAGCCGCATTCTCTGGAAGCAAACAGGTCCACCTGAGGTGTGCCCCAATGGGAGAATAGATCTTGTACTACCTCCGGCAGGAGAGACCACTCGTGGGGCGCAGCCCCTATCCAGCTTAGGGCATCGGCCAGGGGTTGGAGGCTCCTGCCACATGAATAGCTAGGAGATCCGCCTCCAGGCTGCATGCAGAGTGACCAGATGCGGAGGCTTCCTTGCATAGAAGCATGGGCAGATCCGCCACAAGGCGTTTAGATAGTACATGAGTCGTGGTATTGTCCGTCTGGACCCGAACCACTTGACCCGAAGAAACGGAGCAAAGGCGGTGAGCTAGGCGGACGCTCGAAAGCTCCAGCAGGTTGATGTGGCATCGGGACTCCGCAGGGACCAGAGGCCGTGCGCTCCGAGTGTTCCCCAGATGGGCACCCCAACCCATCAGAGAGGCATCGGTCGATAGAGAGACCGTCGGCTCGGGCGGACAAACTGGATGCCCTCCTGCAGATGAACTGGAGCGGTCCACCACGGAGAGTGTTCCACATCCCTGGGTCACCCGTCACTAGTTGGTCCAATGGATTGCAGCGTTGGGACCACTGGTTTGCCAGCCCCACTGAAGGGGCACATGTTCCAGCGAGGCCCAACGGACCACGCTGGTACAGGCCGCCATGAAGACCCAGGGGCCAGGAAGTCCCGGGCAGGCGCAGTGCCCAACCAGAAATGATTGGGCAAAGAAGGAAGAACCTCGGCCCTGTCTGCGGGAGCCATGCTCTGGCTCGAAGAGTCGAGCTCTGCCCGATGAAAAGAATCACCTGCTCGGCTCGAGTTCCGACTTGGCCTTGTTGATAAGGAGGCCGACCTGAGAGCAAACCTGGAGGCCAGATCTCTGGACAGCTCCACCTCCCTGTCTGGAGGGGCTGCTATCAGCCAATCATCCAGGTAAGGTAAACCCGGACCCCTCGGCGCCGCAGAAAATGCTGTCACCACTGCCATGCATTTGGTGAAGACCCTGGGAGCTGGAGATAAGCCGAAGGGCATGGCTTGGAACTTCGAAGGGATCCCTCCGCTCGGCGAAGGAACCTCTGATGTGACGGACGGATAAGAGCGTGAAAGAGCAGCGTCCTACAGGTCCAGAGAGCAGAGCCCTACGCTGTGTTCCAAGAGATGGTATTATCTGAGCCAGAGTGACCATCCTGAAGGTTAAAGAGACCATAATGCTTGTTTAGGTATGAGGTCGAGAATGGGCGCCAACCCGTCGTTCGGAACCAGGAAGTACCTGGACGACGACCCTGGGTCTGAGGAGGGTCCGCCACCTTTCTTATCACCTCCTTCTTGAGGAGGAGGCGATGTCGGCTCGGCGAGCTGACAGCGAGCTCGAACCCGAGGCTCCCGGTGCGGCGGCTCTGAAGGGTGGAACCTGCTCGAACTCAGAGGCAGGCCCTTTCCCACCTCCAACACCCACCGGTCTGTGGTGATAACGGACCAGGTGGAAAGAAGTGGCCGCCCCACGGGGCACTTGGGTGAGGCGGCGGGTTGAGCGACACCCCTCAACCCGTCACTGGGCAGGCTTGGAGGAAGGACCAGCCGAGGGACCTCAGGGCCTTTACCTCCCTGCTTCCTGGAGGAGGAGCCGGGGGCTTGGGTTTGGGATGTAGCTCGACCCTGCTGGCCCTGGCGCAGTAGCTGAGCCCAGGCGTGCCAGCCAGGCGCAAAGGGACCCGAAAGGGCTTGAGGCTGCAGCCTGCGTCCTTCTGTGCAGATGAGACAGAGTCAAGGTAGCACTGGACTTCGATCCTCTGCAGGTGACCTTCCACCCCAGGGCCGAAGAGTCGGTCCCCAGGAAGGGACATCCACCAACTTGTGCTGGGTATCGAAGTGAGTGGATATCCTCAGCCATGCCGATGGCGCATAGCCACTGCGGCCTACTGACCTGGCACATGAGTCTCAATGTCCAGAGCAGTCTGAAGCTGCTGTTTGGCCACTGCCCTGCCTTGGTCCCGCACCTGCCTGACCGTAGTCTGCAGATCCGCCGAAGATGAGGAACTACCTCGTCAGGAGCCCAACAGGGCATGAGAGAAATGTGCCATGAGTGCGGCCGAACTGGCTGGCGAAGGCAGGGAGGGCGCCAGCACAGACTTGCGCCCGGCATGGTCAATTTCTTGAGACTCCTTGTCGGAGGTTTGTCCACGTCCCTAGTGTTCCCGGCGCGCGAGCTGTCGGTAACTAGCCCCTCGGCTGAGGGTGTTCCGAAAAATGGACAAGGAACCAGTAGGGACCGCATACTTCCTGGCCATCCTGGCCGAGGGCAAGGACAGGAAACCTGGCGCGCCAGGCTCAAGGCCGGGCCCACTGTAGCCTCGGCCACTGGAAAAGGCCTCCGTGGGGATCCCCTCAGTCCAGTATCTCCGTGAGGGATACCTGGCCACGAGACCAGAGTTACGAGCTTCATCGGTGGACTCCGAGATGAGCGAAGCAATCCCAGACAGGACGAAGGGCTATCGTCCATCGACTGACCTCAGAGGACTCCAAGTCTACTAGCCTGGAGAAAGGGAGGAATCGCCTGTCGGACTCTGAAGAGTCACAAAGAAGCTGTCTCAGGCCTGAGCCACCCTCCACCTGCCGAGTCGATCGGGAGTGAGGTAACAGGCAACCTATGGGGCAGTCCTGAGCGACCAAGAGTTCTTGGTGGAGCCCCAAATAAGCGGCTGTGGAGGCGGAGGTTCCACGGAATCGGTGGAGCAGCTGGTTTAGCGAACAACGGCCTGGGAACAGGCTCCTCGGAGTGAGGGTTGTTTCGACGCTCGGAGACAACCACTTAATGGCGGGGAAGGCGACAGCGTCGGCATTTCCCAGTCAGAAGGAGCTGTTGCCACATAAGGTTCTTGTACCCGTCGACACTTCGTCGAAGCCTCCCCTCATCTGAGGAGGAGGCGGGGGCAGCGGCGGCGTAAACTACCATGGTGCCAAGACCGCCTGTATGGCCGGATCGGCTGGACCGAAGAAGTCCGAGACCAAGAACCTCGGCTTTTTCGAGCGGTGCAAGGAGGGCAGAGGGAACGGCTCTCCCTCGGCTCAGGAGTTCACCGAGGCTCCGAACGGAGGCACTGGCAAGCCAAGGATCCTCAACTCCCACCGGAGAACCCGAGAGAGAGATTCTCGGCTCGCCTGGTGACAACCCGTCCACGGTCGAGAAAAATCTCAACTGCGTCGGCCGGGAGTCTGGGTCAACTGGCCTGATGGGGACACGTGACACCAGTGGCCGAAGCTGAAGGATCGACCGAAGTCGATGGCCGACAACTCTGGGAGAGGACCTTTCCCGCTCCCAAGGCGTCGACGGAGGACTTACCCTTGTCTTTCTTTTGGACTGGGAAGAAGGTCCAGCAGGCGTTGGTCCCTCTCCCTTAGTGGAGAGGGACAGACAAAACTCCTTAAAGAAGCTGTGGAAGAGGAACCCAGGGAGGCCCGGGATAAATGACGCGTGCCAAGGAAAGATGCGGCCCGCGCCGCCTCCTCTTGACGATCATCTGCTCTAGCTGATCCGCCCGAGCCCCGCCCTTGGAGACCGCGACGGGCCTCTTTTGACTTTACGGAGAAAATGTTTCTCCAGGGCCCCAGTTGTAAGCGGGCAGCACAGTCTTCGAGGGCGTGGCTGAGAAGGAAGAGCACAGGTCGCAAGCCTGCGGGGTCGTGCTCAAGGCCTAAACAGTAGAACTGCGTGGAGTGCGGATCTGTCGAGACATCTTCTGCCCATGAAGGCATCTCAAAACAGAGTCGATTTATCCATGCAGCCGCGGGGATAGAAGACCAAAGTCGAGAAGTGCAAAACTTTTCAAATTGCAAAACCGAGATGAAGAACCAGTCTTATCGCTGGCGTTAAGGAGGAACCTGAGCTTCAAGCGGTAAGGAAAATCTGGCGTCATGTGGGCGGGCCGAGTTTTACCACCGGGTGGGTGGGAGGAGCCAACAAGACCTTCCAGCAAGATTTAAAGGCAAGGATACCTGCCAGACAGGTGGATGAATAACATATCCATGTCCCTAGAACCTGTATTTCTAGGGACGGGGATATGTTGTTCAATCCACATTTACTGGCAGACTCCTAGCAGTTCTCCAGGAGGAGGAGGCAAGGCGCACCCCTACTTAGGAAATAAGGACTGGAGAGACAGGGTCCCAAAACCAGCATCCCAGCGTGATTCAAGGTCGATGTGGTAGTGGGTAATGAAGGTGTGTGCTGACTTCCAGGTAGCAGCCTGCAGATTGCCTGGATAGGGACATCCTGGAAGCAGCCACTGAAGCAGCGGAATGGCGGTAGAATGAGCTCTTATCCCTCTGGGAGGCTCCATGCCCGCTACCTATAGAGAGATCTATGCAGGAGGTGACCCACCTGCCTATCATCCACTTGGCTGCAGGTCTGCCAGGTGCAGCTTCAGCGTGGGTGACAAACAGCTGGCAAACCTCTCCCCGAACTTAGCTGTCCACTCCTTATAATAAGAGTGCTCTTCTAGGGTCCAGTATGGAGCCCATATTAGACCTCCAGGTGTGACTGGGAGGTAGAACACTGGCAGAGTCAACATGGTGAAACTCCCAACACCACCTTCAGAGAGAATTTCCGGTGGGGCCTTGAGACAACATTGTCCCTGTGAAGACCAGATAAGGAGACTCAATGGAAAGCGCCTGAGCTCTCCCATCCTTCTGGCTGACGTGATAGCCACCAAGAGGCAGTCTTCCACGACAGGTGAGAGATGTCACACCTGTGCATTGGTTCGAATGGTTTGCCCATGAGCTTAGCCAACACCAGCAGTAGATCCCAAGGAGGTGGAGGTTCTCGCACCGGAGGGCATGTGATCAAGGCCTTTGAGAAAGTGCCCAACCACCTTCTCCTGCGCCTCGACTGCTTTCCTGCCCACGCCTGTAAGCAGAGAGATGGCTGCCAGGTGCACCTTAAGGGTCGCCGACCGAAGCCTTAGCTGAGAAAGGGACCACAGATAGTCCAGAATGCTGGCCAAGGAGCAGGAGGAAGGGTCCAGGCCCTTGCCCTGACACCAAATGGAGAATCTCTTCCATTAGAAGGCATAGCATTTTCTAGTCGACTCTACAGGATGCCTCAACAGCATTGAGGATCTCATTGGAAAGACACAGGGCCGGAACTCTAACCACTCAGGAACCTGGCCGTCAAGTGAGGATTGAAGGTCTGGGTGGAGTAGCTTCCCTTGTTGACTGAGATCAGGTCCGGGCAGGCTGGAAGCCGCCTCGGGAGCCTGGAGCTGAGGCTGAGGAGATCTGGATACCAGAACTGGCAGGGCCAGTCTGAGTACCAGAATCACCTGCATGCCTTGTCCTCTTCACCTTGAGAAGCACCTTGTGGATCAAGGGAAATCGAGGAAGGTGTACAAAGACCAGGGGTCCACGGCCTCGAGGAGGCATCCCCTGCAGCGAGCCCTGCTGAGGGGCGGCATGAAACAGCCTCCTGTCGATTCTCCCTGGAGGCAAACAGGTCCACCTGAGGAGTGCCCCAGTGAGAGAACAGATCTTGTACTATCTCTGGCAGGAGAGACCACTGTGAGATGCAGCACCTATCCGGCTGCGTGGCATCGGCCACAGTGTTGGAGGCCCTGCCACATGAATGGCTAGGAGATCCGCCTCCAGGCTGCCCACGAGAGACCAAGTAGAGAGCTTCCTTGCACAGAGGCAAGGAGTGCATCCGCCCTGACGGTTTAGGTAGAACATGGTCGGGTGTTGTCCGTCTGGACCTAGACCACTTGACCCCATACAAATGGGAGAGAAGGCGGTGAGGGCTAGTCAGACTGCTCAAGCTCCAGCAGGTAGATGTGGCATCAAGACTCCTGAGGGGACCAAAGGCCGTGAGCTCTGAGTCTCCCAGATGGGCACCCCAACCCATCAGAGAGGAGTCGGTCGTCAGAGTGACCGTCGGCTCAGGGTGGACAAACAGGATACCTCCTGCAGATGAGCTGAACAAGCCACCACTGAAGGCCCTTCCATCTCCTGGTCACTGGCTGGTCCAAAGGACCGAGTGCTGTGACCATTAGTGACCAGCCCCACTGCAGGGGCGATATGCCAGTGGGCCCAATGGACCACGCTGGTGCAGGCCACCATGAGGCCCAGAAGGCACAGGAAGTCCCGAGCAGGGGCAAATTGTCCAACCAGAAATGATTGGGCAAAGGAGGAAAGGACCGCGGCCCTGTCCGCCGGGAGAGCCGCGGCTTGGCTCTCAAGAGAATCGAGCTCTGCCCGATGAACTGAACCACCTGGCGATGGCATCGAGTTCCCGATTTGGCCTCGCCGTGAGGCCAATCTGAGAGCAGATCTGGAGGCCAGATCCTGGACCACTCCACCTCCAACTTGGAGGGGCTGCAATCAGCCAGTCATCCAGATAAGGGTACACCGGACGCTTCAGCACGCAGAAATGCTGTCACCACTGCCATGCATTTGGTGAAGATCCTGGGAGCTGGAGAGAGGCCGAAGAGCATGGCCGGAACTCGTAAAGGGATCCTCTGCCCTGAAGCGGAGGAATAGCTGGTGAGACGGATGGACTGGGACGTGAGCGAATGCTCCTGAAGGTCCAGAGAACAGAACCACCGCCTTGTTCCAAGAATGGAATGATCTGAGCCAGAGTGACCATCCTGAAGGTCGAGACCTTAGGCACTTGTTTAGGTCGTGTAGGATGAGAATGGGAGCCAGCCCCGTCTGTTTTGGGACCAGGAAGTACCTGGACATAAACCCTGGGTCTGGAAGAGGATCCGCACCTCCTGATCATCTCCTTCTGGAGGAGCACGTCAATGTTGGCTCAACGGCCGACAGAGAGCTGAGGAACCCGCAGCCCCGTGGAGCGACAGCTCAATAGGGTGGGGACTGCTTTCGAATTCCAGAGGCAGACCCTTGCCTACCACTTCAACACCCAGCGGTCCGTGGTGATAACGGACCAGGCAGAAAGGAAGTGGCAAGAGCTACCCCATGGGGAACCCGGGAGGAGTAGCGAGGCTGGGGGTGACACCCCTCAACCCATCACTGGGCAGGCTTGGAGGAAGGGCCAGCCGAGGAGCCGCTTGGCCTTTCCCTCCGGTCTTCCTGCTGAAGAAAGCAGCAGGCTTGACTTTGGGGTGCCAAGTGCGAGCCTGCTGGCCCAGATGCTAGTGTTGCTGGGCCGGACGTGCCACAGGGGCTGAAGGATGAAAGGGTTTACGCTGTTGCTGGCGGCCTTTGTCCTTCTGGGCAGACATGACCAAGTCCAAGGTGGCACTGGACTTCTCAATCCGCTGAAGGCGACCCTCCACCCGGGACCAAACAAGTCAGTACCCAAGAAGGAGCGTCTGCCAGCTTGTGCTGGGTATCCGCCGTAAAGGTGGAGATCCGCACCAAGCTCTGCGGCACATGGCCACTGACCAGGCACATGATTCAGCGATATCAAGGGCGCTTGGAGCTGCTGTTTGGCCACCGCCTTCCTGATCCGCACCTGCTTGACCATCGTTTGAAGGTCAGCGGGAGATGAGGAATCACCTCATCCAGGGGCCTAAAAGGGCATGTGAAAGTGTGCCATCAGGACAGCCGAGCTAGCCTGACAAAGGCCTAGGGAGGAAGCAGCATAGACTTTCCCGAGAGTAGTCCAATTTCTTGGACTGCTTATCGGGTGGCTTGTCCACATCCCAAGCGTTCCTGGAATGCGGAAAAGCTGTCGGTCACTAGCCCTCCGCCAGAGGGTGCTCCGAGAAACCAGAGAGTGAACTGGTAGGGACAGCATACTTCCCAGCCATCCTGGCGAAGGTGCTGGACAAGAAGCTGGCTGCTGCCATGGCTCCAGGGCCGGGCAATGGCTTCGACCACCGGAAGGCCTCATGAGAGAATCCCTCGGTCCAATATCTCCGTGAGGGATACCTGGACCATTTAGAAATGGGTTCAAGCTTCATCCCAGTGGACTCTGAGATGAGTGAAGCATTCCAAGGAACGAGGATGGGCTCTCATCCACCGACTGACCCCCAGTGGACTCCAAGTCAAGCGGCCTGGAGAACAAGGAGTCGTCGTCATCAGACTCTGAGGAGTCTGCAAACAGCTGCCGAGCACCTGAGCCACCCTCAACCTGCCGAGGTCGATCGGGAGTAAGGGTGACCGACAACCTATGTGGCAAACCCCTGACCTGACCGAGAATCTTCGGTTGTGGAGGCAGAGGTTCCACCACAATGGGTGGCGCAGCTGGTTTCGGTCGAACAACCGGTGCCAGCTTCGCTCCTCGACTACTACGAGGGGTTGTTTCGCTGCCCGGTGACAGCCACTTAATGGCCGGGAAGGCGATGGAGTTGGCTTGTTCCCAGAAAATGCTGCCACATTAAATCCTCGAGCGCTGACGGAACTTGCGCTGGAGCCTATCCTCGAAGAGGATGACGAGGATGCGGGCGCCGCCGCTTTCCATGGTGCCGAGACCAAGACCGACAACGCCAGCGGATCGGCTGGACTCGGAAGAGATCCGAGACTGAGACCTTCAGGAGTCCAAGGGTGGGTCAGAGAGGGTGGGGGAAACCCGCTCCTCCCTTGGCTCAGGGGCGTTAACCGGGACTCCGGCACGGGCAAATCCTCAGTTTCCACGGAGGAACCGGTGAAAGAAGGGTTGTTGGCTTCTCCAATCGACAAACCATCTGACGGATCGAGAAAATCTCGACTGAGTTGACGGGTGTCTCGCCGCTGACCTGACAGGGACACCGAGAAGCCAGCGGCCTTAGCCGCACCGATCGGTCGAGTGTCGACTATCCGGGAAGGGGACCTCTCCCGCCTCCCAGGAACATCGACGGTGGGACTTACCTTTGAAGTCCATCTTTTGGACCAAGAGGAATGTCCCGATGGCCTTTCTCCCTTGGTGGAAAGGTATTGGCAAAGCTCCTTAAAAGAAGCAGTTTAGGAGGAGCCCAAAGAGGCGGGATAAATGGCGCGACCGAGGATGATGAAGATGCGGCCTGGGCTGCCTCTTCCTTGAGGGTGATCATCTGCTCTAGCTGTTCTGCCGAGTCTGCTGCGGACACCGCCCATCGGGCCTCGCCCGACTTGACCGGAGGATAACGTTTTCAGGTCGCCCAAAAGCAATCGAACAGCGTTCCTCAAGACTGAAGCCAAAAGTTTGCATAGCTCCACAAGCCCGTGAGTCACGGCAGAGTCCTAGGCAGTAAGCGCCCGTGGAGTGCGGATCGGTCCGGAACATCTTCTGACCACAGGGGCACCAACGAAATCCGAGAGTCGATTGTCCATCGCAGCCACGAGGGAAAACGAAGACCAAGTCTTTGAATTTTAGAATGAGTTTTGCTGAACCGAAGAGTGTGGATCCAGGCCTAAACGAGAGCGCTAAGGAGGGAACCTGAGCTTCAAGCGTAAGGAAGATCTGGCGTCATGGGGCGGAGCTGGAGTTTTACCACCCGAGTGGTGGAGGAGCCAGCTTGAAGACCTTCTGGCTAGATTTAAAGCGGCAAGAACCTGCCAGTAAGTGTGGATTGAACAACATATCCACGTCCTAGAAACTATGTTTCTTAGCAAGTGACACAGGCTTTTTAGAAAAGGCTATGACTTCTCTGTTTACATCACGTGCCTGATCAGCAGTTATATCCGTACCTCAGATGCAGATTCAGTTTCATGACTTTTATCTGTGGGAGTAGTACTACTAGTAGTAATAGTAGTAGACTGTTTGTCTCGTAATAGAAGAGGATGTTGTTGCTGCTACTGACCAGAGAGCGAGACTTAGTTGCTTGGCTTTGCTTTTCTGCATATTGTCTGTATGAATTGGTCGCTGTTTTAACTTAAGTCTGATAATGGAAGGAACTTATAAACTTATTTTGTATTAGAAACACTGTGTGTGCCTTTTTTCACTGGTGGGTCACTGCAGTCATGGGACAGGATAGACAGATACTAGCTATTAGGTTGTTGCTTAATAGTTCTACAGTACTACTTTCTATACACTACTTAAATTAAGCAAAGCACATACAGGGAAGAGCAGGAAGGCAACAGGCAGTGGAATGGGATTGGGTGGGATGAGCTGACTGGGGCTGGGAGTAGGAAGAAATATATCAACAGTGAGTCAGTCAGTCACTGACAAACAGATACCGACACCAACAGATAGAGTAGTGTAGAATAGATGAAGGTACTGTTTGGTGCTTAGTGCTTACTGTTTATACTTTTTATTTTTTAAATACCACAAGTCCTGTCAAGCCAGCTAGCCACAGGACACTGGGTGGGTCAGTGACTCAGTCACCCCTTAGGCTTCACTCCTTTCCACACTATCTCCTATCTCCCAACACTAGCCCAGCCCAGGCCCTAGCCCACACAACACTTTTTATTTAATTTTTTACAAGCTTTCTTTATTTTTTTGTCTTTGATTTTCACAAGTCAGCGGCCTTCTTCTTAGAACACACACACTACAGTGTCTGCCATGTCACCCTTCACTTCTTAATTAATTTCCACACAATCTCCATCCTATCTTCCAACAGCTGAACCCCAGTTAGGCTGAAGGCTCATATCCTCTCATTTTCTTATCAAGCCACCAGGACACTGGGCAGGTCAACTGGAGGGTCACCCACTCACTCCTTTTCTCACACAATCTCTTCTACCAACAACAGCTCAAGTTAGGCTGCCTTTTCTTATACTATTTTCTTCACCACCCTTTTTTGTTGCTTTTTCTTCTTTTTTTTTTTGGGGGGTCTTTGTCTAAGCCTATGTAAGTCTGTGAGGCTGAGTCGCAGATCATACTCCAGGCAGTGGGCTGCTGCTGGTCACCCTTGCTTCACTCTTCTCCAATCCCCACAAACACAGTCAAGCTTACCCTTTTATTTATTTATTTCAGGTCTGTTTTTATGCCTGGGATGCCTACTGCCCGTTAATAACACCTTCTGGGCTAAGTGGCTAGGCTAACAATTCTTTTATTTAGATTCTGCCCAAAATGTCTCCTAGTGGCTCCCGCTTCCCTCCCCTGCTCACTGCTTAGCCTACGCTGTACTCACTGACAACCGTCCATCCAACTTTTATTTATTTTTTTACAGTCACCCACCCAAAATATATTTGCAGTCAAATACAGGATTTATTGTATTTCTCCTTTAGTTTCTCTCAGATCACACACCACGTCCGCTCTCCTCGAGATTCAGAAGCAAAGTGAACTGCCTTCAGGCGTAGATGAGAAGTACAACAGTCCCCAACTTCAGCCAATAGATTGGCAGTATGGCCTGCCTGTTACCCCAACTTCAGCCAACAGACTGGCAGTATGACCTGCCTGTTAGTCTCCTCTGCTCCTCCCTGTATCAGCTCTTGCTCAGATTAGTACGTCCCACAGCCCTCACTATGCTCGCTCTCAGCTCCTCACACACCGCCGGCGACACACCAGCTTGCCCAGCCCTCCAGTACTGCCCCTCATCTCCTGCTCACTGTTCCTCGATCGCCTGACCACCAGCACAGACTGACCAAGGTCTTGTTTCAGTGGCTCCGGCTCCCCGTCACTCACTCTGCTGGCCAAAACAGTAAATGCAGCACTACCATAAATTTGATTGTACTTGTCCACGGACTACAGGGGACATAAAATGCTTGTCCCTACTTGAGATCTGCTAGTCGGGACGTGGGCTATCGGAATTGTCGAACCCTGACAGGAACACAGAGGCCTTCATGCCTAAGGGCTGCTGTCACAGCTGCTAAGCACTTGGTAAAGACCCGTGGAGCAGAGGATAAGCCAAATGACAATACCCTGAACTGGTAATGTTCCCCGGAACAGGAACTGCAAATATCGCCTGTCAGGGCACAATCTATGATATGCAAATAGGCATCCTGCATATCGAGGAGCACAGCCAGTCACCTTGCTTCAGCAGCGAGAAGACTGTGTAAGCGACCATCCGAAACTTTCTGTACTGGATAAAAACATTCAGCTCCTTGAGGTCTAGAATGAACCTCTAGTCTCCTGTTCTCTTGGGAACCAGGAAGAACCTGGAGTAGAACCCTTGTTCCTTTGCCACCTGGGCACTGGTTCTATGGCCTGTTTGCACAGCAAGGTGAGGACCTCCTCCATGAGTACCTCTGTGTGGTCTGGAGGGTAAAACAGGGGACCGGGGAACATCTGGGGCTGCTCTAGAGTTCAAGAGCATGGCCATGCTCGATTATCTGCAGGATCAAGCATCTGTTGCAATGGTTCTCCACTGGGACAAATGGAGGGAGAACCAGTCTCCACCACCACCTCCTGAGTTGTGGAAGGAAGAAGGGTCCAGCAAGGTGCCAGGCAGAGGCTGAATCAGCGGATGGGCTGCACTCCTGCCTAAGATTGCTTGGCCGAGGGCTGGCGAAAAGACAGAGAGCAGCAAGCCTGAGTTGGCTCTGTGTTTACCCTGAAACTTGCCTTCAGAACCCAACTTGTGGGATCCCTTCCAGAAGGAGGACCGTGGTCTACTCCTGGTTGCATATGCTATAAGGAGTGGACAGACGAAATAGCTCTACCAGAAGCCTGCAGCTCGTTAATAATGTCCTGAACATCTGGACCAAAAGTTTGTGTCCCACAAAGTGGCATTAGACACCCTTTGTTGGATGTCATTGGCAAAGTCAGAGACCCACAGCCAGAAGTACCGTCTGAGGCAAGGCCAGAGGCAGCTGCCTTGGCTGTAGTGTCAACCATATAACAGGTGGCTCTCGGAGGTGCTTGCTAACATCCTCCAAGGCCTGGAGTACCTTGAGAAGCTCTTGCTTGTGAGAACCCTCAGGAAGGTTCTGAGCAGCTGCTTTGCCCTTCCTCCAAAGGGTATTTGTAGCAAGGGTGGGTCTTCATAACTCCAATGAAGCAAAGACAGAAATTCAGGTTGTGGCCTCAATAATATCTTGAGGACCATTTATTGAAGACAACAAAGGAAACTAGATAACCAAATCTTAAACTTCAGACTATAAAATAAATCACTTTGGTAAACAAAGTTACACCTTATAGAGTTGCCAGCACGGCGTTCATCCATCCCTGCTCCAGAGCAGACCGACTTCAAAGAGTAGTACCATCCTGATCTTATCCCTGCCTCAACCCGTGCATATACGCATGCTTCCCTATCCCTGTATGTTGCCCACCCCAGTATCTGGTTGTCATTTTATAGGTACTCAATTGTGGTCACTTTATTCACAGGTTACCCGTCGGCACCAGGTTGTGAAGTTGAATTTCTGGCAGAACTACTGGCAAGGACATTATGGCTAGGCCAAAACAGCAGTCAAAGAACTGGTGTTCATCGGTGGAGGAGATTTTCTTTCCACAGTGACAGAAAAGAGCCAACAAAGGAGTAGTTCTTGACATACAAAGAAGAAGGAATCACTTTTAAATAAAGGTATTCGATGATAAAAGAAAATAAAGGTAAGTAAACCTGGCGGTTGAACTGAGCAATGAAGCTTCCATGAAGTCCATGCACAAATGGTCAATGGTGGAAAAAAACTGAGGAGGAGGCGGGACCGCCCATGCATTCACAGGCGAGTGCGTTGGAGCCTGATGTCAGCATGGGCGGCCCTAGTAAACTGCTGCAGAAAATCCTCTGTGGGATCCTAGTGCCTGACTGCTAAGTTCCATGGGTGTGACCTGATGACAAAGATATCCCCGAAGATGATCATTCAGGTTTTGCACTGTGCATATGAAAAGAAAACTTAGTTTGGTTAATAACATCAAAAGGAAAGAATTTTGTGAAAACTAACCAGCAAAGAATCATGCTTAGGCCTAACCAACAAACCTGTAAGTTTCAGCTTTCAAATCTTATCCATTTCTTAGGCTATCTGTGAGCAGAAAAGGTCCTCATTTTGGTGAACATTGCATTTTCAACATTTAGAACTTTGCACCCACTAAAATGATCACTGCCAAATTTACAGGATCCAGAGATCCTGGCACAGTCTCTCGCATAACATATTTCAGGCATTATCAGTCAAACTATGTCCAAAATATTAAAGTGCATAAACTGGGATTTAACATCCAACTGCTCATCAACCCTAATATACAGGCGCTACTGCACCTCTTTAGTGAGTGAGTGTGTGTGTGTGTGTGTGTGTGTGAATATACAGACAGACAGATCATATAGGTGCGATAGCGCCTCTATGTTAGGAGTTGAGCAGGCACTTTAATATTAAACCCCAATTAATGCACCTCAATAATCTGGTCATAGTGTATACTACATCCTTATTGTGCCTGAAAACGGATGTTCTAAATATGTTGTTCTGCTGCAGTTCAAAAGGTCATGGAATGTGGCTGTACCCTACTGCAGCAGAATAACATTTTGAAAACCTCTACAGGTTCCACACACTCCAGTTACTTACCTTTACTTGGTGGAAACTGCAGGCTCCACACTCGGCGAGCAGAAGCAGTCACATCACAGCCTCAAAACACGAGGATCAACCAGATATTTTGAGTTTAAAAGAGAAAACAAGCGATCCCCAAATTAACTCCTCTCACTTAGCAAGAACTACGACCGCCATTTTATTTTCTTGAAAATCCTCCCACACCGGAATGACAGCCAACAGAAGGCTACACATTAAACAAGGACATGTCTGTTCCTAGCAACACACACACTACCTAGCAAGCAACCCTAACTTGAAGAGCACGATGGAGCAACAAACTTTTTCTTTTTGTATTTTAAAATAAAACCCTATGGTGAAATAGGGGACTATCACGCTACCAAAAATAGCGCATGGAGGCAACCCTCATCTTAACCAACCTGTTAATATTACCTGGGGTTCCTGATTACCTTGGACCTCTCGAACTTGCTCTCAAGGTCTGAGGTAATCAGAACCCTCTGTGGCACAAAGCTGATTATATAGTTGCCTATGCACTATTCTCTATATTATTCAACAGATGTGCCTCAAAATTGGCATGAATGGAGTCGTTGCCAGGGTTTCTAGACTCTGTAAATTTGGTAGCAATTGGTTCAGCGGGACAAAGTTTTACAAGATAAAACAGAATATATAAATTCACCAAAATTAAGAACTTTTTGTTTATCAATAACCAAACAACAGTTGGGATTTGAAATCGGAAATTTTCAGGTTTAATCCATGGGTGAATTCTTGCTAGCTTTCATAGTTGTTATTGATTGATGAGACAGTAGCAAAAATGTGTTCTATTTTTTCGTCTGCGCAGTAGCAACATGAAAAGTGGTCCCTCTCCTCCTCAGCTCTTTCCCCTGGAAACTAGGAAGCAAACCCATGCCATCAGAAACCGAGGAGTGAAAGACATGCCCAAGCCAGTGGCGGCTCTACACCAGGGCCCGCCAGGCACGTGCCCCAGTAAAAAATGCTGTGCCCCAGTTGGTGCCCCAGTTGGCAGAGCTCCCCATAGTAACAATATATCAGTGCCCTGGCTGCCATCTGTTGTGCCCCAGCTGTGGCCTGGTAACCATTTGTGGCTAGAGCCGCAAATGGCCCAAGCCAAAATAAAAGGCTGAATACACCAGTAAGCCACTTCTGAGAGAAGAACCCCAGACAGGGGAAGGTGGGAGAGAAGGCAGACCTGATGACTGAGATCTCCTCTAAGAGATACTGTTACGTAAGTTCTTACATAACCGGTCTATCGTCTTTCGTGTATTGCAGTCATCAGATCACATGGTAGGAACGAGTCCCAAGCAGCTGAAGGAGCAATAGAACAGTGTGGGAGAAAGACCATCCAAAACGTAAGACAGGAGACCTTGCAGAACAGCCTGCAAAACCTGCAGGGGTCTAGAGGCAATGTCCAGACTGTAGTGCTTAGTGAAGGTATGAGCGGCACTCCAGGTAGCAACAGCACAACTGTCAGCCACTGAGACCCCCTTGAAACAGGCCTCAGAGGTAGCCATGCCCCTCGTGGAGTGGACTTCATTGCCCTGGCAACTTCTTGCCATGCTTGATGTAGCACAACACAATACAATGTGACAACCATTTAGATAAGCAAGCAATAATACCGAGAGGGTGGTGGTGATAGAATACCGGACCGCCTAGGGCATAATGAGGCCCGGCGCCGCCGAGATGGAGGGCCTTGCGCCACTGGAAGGTCGGGCATTCCTATACCGCCATCCTCAAGAGTATTATTGCACTTAGAAAATGGGGTTATTTATTAAAAGAGAGAGAAAAGATAATAAATGTGTTTTTAACAAGAAACTTTTTTTATTGATTTTACTGAGTTACAGGAAAAACAGTGCCTTTTATTCATTTAAATGCAGTAACTTTTATGAGATGAATTTAATGAAAATAATAAAAGAAGGTATGCATTTTATTTGTTATAAGAGGTGAACTGAATGGGAGCATTGAAAGCATTTGTGTGGGTTGAAAAAGTTGTTGGTAGATGGTGCTGTTGAGCAGTTTGACACAGAGGTGCTGGATGTGACTGCTGATCGACTGGTTTCTGTATTTCTGTTTTGATTATGCTAGTCTTGATTTCTGGTTGCTGACCTCTGAGGATGTTACTCCATGTTTTTCTGTCTGTGGTGCTGGCGCTCCAGTAATTTGAGAGCCTCTGCTCCAAGCGATAACCGGTGAGAGCAGTGATTTCTCTCGGGTTTAAGCCAGCGTTTGAGAGCATCTGTACAGCTGTTGCTCTGATGCTGTGGTTTGTGTAGTGATGGGACAAGTTTGCTGATGAGCTGAGCCGTGGCATCAAGGAACCCAAATAGTTTTTCCCCATGGGTTCCATGGTGTACCAGTAGGCCTGAGTATCCAGGTATGTGTGTGGAAGTTTTCTGGGGTGCATACAGAGCGATGGCGCATCGGGAGGGAGTTTGTCCAGGTGTTTCTGAAAGGATTTCACAGGGCATAATGGTTGTCCTGGCTGCTCGAAAATGAATCCTTGGGTTTCTTGCTTATTTTGTTCAATGGGATTCTTGTGATTTTTGGTTTTAGTATTGTGGGACAGCGTGATGTATTTGGTGCCACTTTCATCAGTTTTTATGATGAAGGAATTTCTAGCGAGTTCTCGTTGTCCTTCTCGACAGCATCTGGCCATGAAGAGTTGTAGTGAACCATACCTTTGCTACTAAGCCAGGCGTGGTATCGGGGCGAGAGTTGCTGAGTTTTTAATATATTCAGGTCTCCTGGTTATTGCAGTGTGGTGGGTAGCAGTGTCCCTCTGCTCTTTTCAGACTTTTCAGCATTGAATTCAGGGGCGTTGTTGGCGGCTTGAATAACAAGTCGCCGATAATGCTGACACTGTAAGCTACGGCTGGGTTGTTTAAGTGGCAGTTGATGTCCATGCGGGAGAGCACAGTAGCCAGCTACTGAGTACTGCTCTCCCATGGTGGTTTGGACCTCCGCATAGAATTTTTTATAGGTAGCGATAGAGTTTCGAGAGTGTCTTCTTTAAAATTTACATAGATATTATTGTGAGCTGCCCATTGCTCGAATACAGATACAGCCCACTTGGTGTTCTTGTGAGTGTTGGGCTCTTTATCATTTTCAGTTTGTTCGAGTTGAGAGGTACTGACTTGCACAAAACAATTGCCAGTGTTATCTTTGTGACTCGGTTTGGTGGCAGATGGTACTGTTACATTTTGTTCTGGAAATAAGTACGTAGATTTGACTGTCAGCTGTGAGGTTGAACTGCGTTGAAAATATGTTTGACATTTCTCTTTTGTTTTGTTTTTTAGGTATTTGTAGCGAGTGTACGGGTGAAGTCGCTTGATATCTGTGTTCTGAAAGACATTAGATTCTAAACGGTATGTTACTAGTTTGCTCTTTTAATTCTACTGATTTATTACGGTATTTCATTTTGTTTTAAACAGTTTGAAACTTACCTGAAGATGCTATTTTATTATTTCTGATGTGCTGAGGGTATTCTTGCTCGTTTTCTGTTGCTATCAGCTGGCAAGCTGGTCAGTGTTTTCTGTTGAGGACACTGTTGCACAAGGATTTTAGAGCGTGAGAAGGCTGGCATGGCTGATACTTTTAATTTAGAGGGCTCTCACTGTAAGTTAATGTACCCCATGCCAGCCAATCAGATTATAGAATAATTTTATCCATTTTCTAAACATTGTTTGGAAACCTGAATGCCCTTTCTTCCTGAGGCAAAAGAAAGAAAAAGCTGCTTTGATTGTCTGCATTACTTAGTTCAGAGCAGATAAATACTTCAAAATTCTGCATATGTCTAACGTATGGAACAGTGCTTCCCTGGACTGGCACACTCAGGAAAATAAACTTTTGGGTGGATAGACTGGTTCAGGTTAACTCAGACACCACCTTAAGGAGAAAATAACAGTTACATAAGAACTTAGCGTAACACTAGATCTTGAGAGAGGTTTCTGCAGTAGGTCATTACAGATAGGACTGTGCACCCTGGTGTCAGGACCAAATGGCAAGCTTCTTGCTAGCAATCCATAACCCGGCCTCACCTGATGGGACATCAGTGTGACACTACAAAGGGGCGGTCTCCATGCGCCGGAAGACCTCTGAAAGTTGAACAAAAGAAAGGAGAAAATGCCTTGAGCCTGAGCTGCTAAGAAACCACCCTGGGAAGGTAAAGGAAAAGGAAGGTAAAGGTAAAGGAAAGAGTAAGCAAGAGCTGGGGAAGGTGGGAGGGACAAATATGACCTAATGCAGGAACCTCTCTCGAAGATCTACTGATACAGCAAGTTCTTAACGTTAACTGTTCTATCTTATTTCGAGAGGTTCCTGCAGTAGGTCATTAAAAGCTAGGACTGAATTCCAAGCAGTCAGAAGGAACAGTCTGAGACTGAGGATCGGGAGGTGGAAAGGTCTGCAAAGCAGGCGCAAACTAGAAAAATAGTCCCAGGAGGACAGCCAGTCCAAAGCCGGCTCTGTGCCTAGAGGTAATGTCCAAACTGTAATGCTTTGTGAAAGTATGGACGGTACTCCATGTGGTCACAGCACAAATGTCAGAAGTGGACACATTTCTCAGAAAGGCAGTAGACTTTGTAATGGCTGGGCAGCAGCCAAGGGTCAGATGGTCTCTGTTACAGTTGCCAGTGGCAAGGGGGTTGTAATCTTCAAACCTTAGAGATTACCATAAGATAGTAACATGTAAAATAGTGATGACATGGTTGAACCCTCAGGTAGAAAACCATGGAAACTTACTGAATTTATACTACATGATCTTGTAAACATTATCCTATTATATTTGCCCCAAAATTCTTATCCACCGTTACAAAACTTCACATTTGAAACCCGTTATACATTAAAGGTTTGGTATGAGCTAAAGGCGTCTACTACATTAACTGAAGTTTTAGGTTATTTTAAACTAATCGGTACAGAAAGTGTATCTTTGGGTGCTGTTCGGGTCCATCAAGAATGGCAGAAAAAAGATTTGCTTTTGTTATATCAATATCTGGATGTAAATGGAGTACTGCTTTTGCCACACTACAGGCAAATATCAATTCCCAAACACAACATTATAGATATTTACAGATTCAGACATTTATACAGAAAGAATTAGCATTAAATACTCTGCTCTCTCATACCTATGTTGATGTCCCTTTAAGGGCGCTATAGAAACGCAGAGCAATTCATTTAATTGGATAAATATATAAAGCAAGAAGAGACTTTTGGAAGGAATCCACTGAGGATATCTTGGGAGATGGAATAGAGAATAGGGACTCAGATAACTATGAGAAATGGTTGGAACCTATTCCTCACTCGATGAGTGTATCACAGTCATCATACTGGTCAGAATATGTATGGAAATGTCGAGTAGATAATTTTATACCCTGACAAAATTACAATTTGTATCTATGAGGCATGGCCTTTGTTGGAGAGAGTGTGGAGAAAAATGGCAAATAACACACATATTTTTTGTGCCTGTCAAAGTTACCCAATACTGGTTAGACATAGAAAAGAGCATACAGAATATTGTGGGACCAGAAATTCAATTATCCAATCAGATGATTCTGCTTCATATTGGGGAAGACGGAAAAGTTCCACCAAGTAGAAGTAAGTTATACCTGTACCTGGCAGCTACAAAAGGTTATAACTCATCTATGGCGAACAGCTAAAGTACCCACCCTCTCTCATTGGCATTCATTGATGACAGATATATTATCTAGAGAAAAGTAGCTTCTAGAGCCGGAAGGATGTCACAATTTGAGAATGGAGACCATGGGTTTTCTATATCTAGCCTCTGGATGAAGCATTTGTTCCCTGATAGAGCTATTTGAAAGTAACCAATTTTGTAGGATATGAATTTTGATCTAGTGTCATTTGATATATAACAGAATGATGTTGTAGAAACATGAATTGCCATCCCAAAGAACATTCCATGTATTGTAAGACAAAAGAGCAATACTGTACAGATGAACTACTACTGCCATATATATAACTATATAAAAAACAATAAAAATAAAGAATATTAAAAAAAGAAAGGCAGTAGAGACGTCCATGTTGTGGGTGAATGCCCTTTGACCTACCCCGAACTGGTTTCTCGTACTTCTGGTACATAAAAGTGACACAGTCAGCCAACCACTTGGAAAGGCATTGCTTGGAAACAGTTATGCCCGGTCGCTTGGGTGCAAAGGAAACAAATAACTGGTCCAATCTGCACACCTCCTTAGTCCAAGAAATGTAGTAATGTAAGGCCCTATGCACATCCAGAGTGTGTAAGAGGTGTCCTCCTCTACTAGAATATTCAGTGTAATAGACCGGCAGTTGGATATCCTGGTTTAAAGTCACCTCAGATACCACCATTGGAAGAAAGGAAGGGCGAGTCCTCAGAGCCACGATGTCTCTGTGGAAAATTAAATAAGGCTCCTTACAAACTAGGGCCTGAAGCTCAGCAATACTGGAAGATGAGGTAATAGCAACTAAAAATAGCGCTTTCCAAGACAAGTAGCACATATCGCAGCTTGCTGCCGTCAAAGGGGGCAAAGTAAGCTTCTCTAAACCAAGTTCAAATTCCAGGGGAACGGACTACAGACCGGAGGTTTCAAGTGAAGGATCCTCTTAAGGAAAGTTCTGGAGACTTCCAACTGAGCAATATTCTTGTCTTCTGTCGGAAAATGATAAGCAGATATCGCTGAAAGGTGGACCTTCAGCAAGGAATACCTGAGGCCCAAATCAGAAAGATGCAAGAGGTACTCAAGGACTGGTGCACTGAGCAAGAAAAGGGGTCCAGATCCCTGGCAGTCGGCCAGATGGTGAATCTCTTCCACTTCATAACATACGTAGTTCTGGTGGAGGGTTTTCTGCCTTCCACCAAAACTTGGGCTACTCAGGAGGAAACCCCAAAATGTGACACCGCTACATCCCAATGTGCCACGTGTCAGGTGCAGAGATTTGAGTCCTGGGTGCAGCAGGCTGCCCTGCTCCTGAAAGAGAAGGTCGTGGAGGAGAGGAAGAGGTGCTGGAGGTTCCAAGCCAGCTGTTGCAACAGGAAACCATATCTGCCGGAAGCCATAGAGGGCAATGAGAATCATGTGTTCATCCTCCACTTGAGGCTTCAGCAGGACTTTCTGCAGAACTGGGAAGGAGGAAGGCATATAGAAACCTCCTGTCCAACAAAGTGACAGCGGTCTCACCAAATAACACCATGCCGGGAATGAGTAGTAAAAACTGGGTAATTTGCGTTGAATGGGGAGGCAAAAGGTCCAGTTCTGGATAGCCCCACTGGTCGAACAGACCTTCTCGTCTTTCTTCAGTTCCCATTCGTGAGCCCGTGCCATGGTGCAGATGAGACTGTCCACCAGGATGCTGTGAACGTCCGGGACATGGACTGCGGTCAAGTGCAGGTTGTGCTGGACTGTCCAGTACCACATCTGCATTGCCTACCTGCAAAGGGGTACAAGCAGGTGCCTCCCTGTTTGTTAATGTGCCAGACAGTGGCAGTGGTGTCAGTCTGGACCAGCAGTGTTCTCGGCATAAGAGGTCTGAAACGCCTGGGAGCATAGAGCACTGCTCTCATTTCCAGAACGTTGATATGCAAATGCACTTCCTGATGGGACCACCTCCCTTGGGTGCGGAGGTCTCCCAAGTGTTCTCCCCAACCCTGACCAGGCGTCCATCATGAGGTCATGGAAGGGAGGGGTTGAAAGGGGACCCCTGAGGAGAGATTGGACATCTCCTGCCACCCAAGCAGATCCCTCTTCATGCTGCTGGAGACCATGACTCTGTGATCCAGGTCATCCAGCGCTGACCCACTGGACTCTGATTGTCACTGGGTCACCCTCATGCAGTCGGGCCACTGGCACTGTGAGAATGGCCGCAGCCATCAGACTAAACAGTCAAAGGACAGAGCAAGCTGTAGTCCAACATGAGTTTGCTATAGCAGAAGCTTGTAGTTTCAGGGTATCCACTCTGTCCGAAGGAAGGAAGGAAGGCCCTGCCCTGGACCATGTCCAGCACCGTCCAATAAACTGGAAGCACTAGGAGGGCAAAGGCTGGACTTGGGGTAATGCATCGTAATGCCAAGTCGTGAAAACAGGTCCAGGGTAAAGAGAGAGACTCCTTCAGACTGTCCTGAGACAGGGCTGGCAGAAGCCAGTCATCCAGGTATGGGAACACATAAATCCCCCTGCAGCATTAGGCTGCTGCCAATTCTGCTAGGCAGTTGGTAAGACCCAAGGTGCGAAGAGGCCAAGGGAGAGCACTGAATTGAAAATGGTTCCCATAGAACATGAACCTGAGGAAGCGGCAGTGGGCTGGGAGGATAGGGATGTGCAGGTAAGCATCCTGCATGTCCAGCGAGCACAGCCACTGATCCTTGAGGAGCAGGGTGAGAGTCCCTGGAGAGTCAACATGCAGAATCTCTTGTATTCTACAAAGAGGTTCAGCAGGCTGAGATCCAAGATGGATCTTAGCTCCTGTCTTTTGGGCACCAGGAAGAAGTGGGAGTAATACCTATTCCTTCCTGTGCTGGAGGAAATGGCTCTATGGCTGATTTGAACAGGAGAGCAAGAATTTCTTCCCACACCACTGAAAGGTGGCTTGGCGGGTAATGTGACCTGCCTGAAGGGTTGTCGGAAGTCGGACCAGGAACTCTATTGAGTGTCCTACCACAACCATCTGCAACACGAAGCATCTGAGGTGATCACCTCCACTATCTGAGGTGGAGAGTGAACCCCCCACCACCACTGGTTCCGTCAGCAGATCTGGAGGAGGTGGAGGGTGTCCTGCAAGTCAGGAGGCAGAGGAGGGCCAGCTGATGGCCTCCTGCTGCCTTATGGGATTTGGCTGGGGGTTGACACGCCATAGCCCATGGCGTGACATTTGCCCTGACTTCTGGCCAGGGCTCTTTGCTCCTTTTCACTGTTGGTCGAAAAGGTTGCTTGGGTTTGAAGCAGAAGCGATACAGGGCAGGAGCGTCTCAGAGGGACCTACCGCTATCCTGAAGTCCTTACATCTCCTCCAAACAGTACAGGGCCCAGAAGGGGCATCCAGGAGAGTGGATTAGACATCCTGTGCTAGGCCTGCTAAGCGCAGCTACGAAGCCTTCTAAGGCAAATGCCCGAGGCGGTGCTGCATGCCACCGAGTCCACAGAGTCGGGGAGGCGCATAGTGCATGGCGGCAGGAGGACTTATTTAGCCTCACCTTTTAAGGAGTCTGCCCCAGAGATCCTGGTCTGGAACAGCCAGAATGTCTGATTCAGGTCTGACAGGGAAGATTTCTGGAGGAAATCATACAGGCCATGTAGTTCAAAGACTTAAAGGAACAAGTGGAGGAAGCGTGAGACTTTGCGTCATATTGGTCCATTTGTCTGGAATTCTTATTAGGCGGAGACACTAAAATGCTTAGACTTGGCGGATCTGTGGTAGGCTGGGGTGATCACTATAGAGTCCACCTTGGGCTGCATAGTGAGGAGAGAACCCCTTCAGGGGATGATAGGTCCTGTAGGCCTTCTTGGAGACTGCAGGGCTAAGGGCGGCTGCTGCCATATGATGGATGTCAAATCCTCATGCGGACCCATCAAGGAAGGATGGATAAGGGCTTGCATCAGAAATATCTAGATGCTTAGCAAGCCTTTTCTTTTGGGATCCAATTCCTGGGTAGTGCAGCCACCGTAGCCAGAATAGACCAGTAGGTCAGTGAGCGAAGGTCCTCCGCATAAGACATGAGAGACTCCTTCGGCTGAGGTTCTATACTGGAATGGGATCTGAAACTCGCTGAAGACTCAGAATCCAGTTCCAAGTCAGAATATACCAGTCTGCTGGGTGAAGAGACCTTATCTGATGCCTCCTCTGTGGGTCTGTCGCCAGGCAAGGCTCTGGGGCGGCATCTGGCATGTTCACTGTCCGGCGTCCAAGGGTCAGCAGGGGAAAGACTCCTGGGCGTCATTCTGGAAGCGGTGCAAGGATCAGTATCTGCTCGGACAAGCCAACTCCTGCAAGAGTTGGGACTTTGCATCCTTCCACCAAGAGTGAACAGATCCTGGAGTGTTGGCCTGTGACATATCCAGAGCCTGGGGCTGCGGAGCAGGAGGAGGCTGGAACCCTGGATACCCTGAGTGAGGGTAGGAGGTAGCCAGACTAATGGTAGCTGAAAGGGTAGCCCTGTGGGTTGTACCCTGAAAAACTGACCCGTGGCGGGTACCCAGTCGCATAGGCATAGCAGGTAACCCAGTGCGATACCCTGGTGCCTGGTAATAGTGGTATTGCGGTGGAGGTAGCCTGGAACCATGCCCGCTGGAGGCGGGCAGCTGGTCCAGCAGGAGGCGGGGCGAGGGACAGCTAGGGTTAGAAGGGTCCAACGCAGGCCTTGAGGCTGGGACCCGGAGGAACCTGGTGGCAGCTCAGGCATCAGAGCATGAGGAGCAGGCAGGGCACCTGTACAGCCATCAGGTAGCGGGAGGTCGACTGGAACACCAGACATCACCGGGTCGGAAGGTCATCGACCAGTGAGGAGCTCAGTATGGGTTCCCCAATAGTATCCGATGTCAAAGGGTCAGGCGTCGGAGGGACCACAGAATCTGATGGCTGGTCTGCCATGTGCGGGGATCTGGAAGCGAACCCCGTCGACAGTCCTGCTACAGCATAGTGGAAGACCCAGCAAGTAAAGAATCCGACATAGGAGGAAGAAATCCTCAAAGATATAGCATTTGTCTCCTGGAGGGAATCAAGGGAGAGCAAGGGGTCGGGTTGAGTCAGAGGAAGAAGTCCTGGGAGGGAGAACCCTCGAGGGAAAGGTTGGGTCTGGCAACTGGCTCTGATCACCGTTGAGAAATCCACAAGGTCCGATGGGAGAGCCTTGGGAGTGGTTGTTTGGTGAACCGCGATGATCAGCCATGACCGAGCGGATGTCAGAGAAGCTGGGTCTGACTTATCAGTCGGGCTCGGGTGGACGGCAGAGGAGCTGGAGTACTGACTTACCGGCCAGAGTACTGACTACAGTCCCAGAAGTGGTACCCCCTGAGAAGAATGCCCTTCCACCCTCTGACTACCACGGAGGGGGAGCTAGTGACCAATCCGCCCGAGGCGGATTCGAGATCGGGCAAGAGGAGTACTTGCCAAAGTTGATGCCTCCTGGAAGCCACTTCTTCGGGTCTGTCAGCACTGGACAGAGGACCAATCTCGGTCCCAGCACTCTTCTCCTTCTTTGCTTGGTGGTGGGAAGGAAGAACATTTCTGCAGCTCCTTTTCCATGGAAGCCAGGTGCTTCTTAAGCAGATAGGCTATGAGGGATTTTGGCATCTGACTCGTGGCCCTGCTGAAGGATAGGCAGATCGAGCAGTCCTGGGCCCAGTGTTTTGGCCTAGACATAGGATGCAACAGGAGTGGTCGTCCCCCATGTGGGATTTGAGCACCGCACTTGCCACACTTCTTCTTCGGTGATGCGACAGAGAAGACATGCAATATCGAAAATTAGAACTTGTAGTAAAAAATAAGAAAACCGTTAGCTGAAAAAAGGGTTAACTAAAGTGAAGTTCTCTGCAAGGTATGACTGACATAGGTTGGCGGCAGGAAAGAACTGGAGGGTGGGCATGGGACTTCCCTTAATAGTTTCACGCTGACATCCTGTCAGGTCATGCCAGGGCTGTCACGCTATGGGTTGCAAGCTAGAAGTTTGTCTTATGGTCCTGATGCCAGGGGTGCAGTCCTGTCTGCAATGAGCTACTGCAGGAACCCTCTCGAAATAAGATCTTAGGATTCGTGCACAGACACCCTGTCTTTATGAAAAATCAAATAAGGCTCTTCACAGAGGACCAGAAGCTTGGAGATCCTTCAAGCGAAGTAATAGCAACCAAAGAAAAAATTACTCACCTGTAGTAATCTTGTTTCTTCCAATGGGATCCACTAATTATTACTTCTAGCAGTGCTCCTTTAAGCCAGCACTGCCCCAGAGCCAAATGGAATGCCATGCTAATGATGGAATCTTTAGCTCGGGCATCCAATTGAAAAACTACCCAGTTGAATGGCCCGGTGGCACTGAGGGCTAAGACACTGGAGCATGCTTACCTGGAAGTGTCGGCGCTGGCGACCCTTGTTGAGAATGGCCATGGGCCACTGGGGTTACAGGAGGAGAAGGATCGAGCATCCCTAGGACTGCTCTTCTTCTCCGGGAGGGGGGTTAGTAGTGCCTGGCGATTGCTCTAGCAAAGGCTGGGAGGTGGCACGTCAGCACAAAGAATGTGGGAGAGACTGACGCAGTGCTTGGCGAGGTGCGCACTGATGCATGCGCACTGGCGCCACAGCCTCTCGTGGAAGCAAGGAAAAAAGTGAAAGGAAGTCCTCTGCGTGAATGGTGATTGTCCCCTCCACGTCAGCCTGGGAAGGCACCTCCCAAACACTATCCAGTCTGGTGGGTCGAGTCGCTCCCACCCCTGCCCTGAAGGGTAAGTCGTTGGGTTAAGAGGAGGGTCTCATACCTGGTGCGGGGAGGCGTCAGATGTGTAGCAGAGGACTCCAGGGAGAAAAGAACAACTGCAAAAAATATATATATATATATATACATACAGTAACTGCCTACATTCTAACCTCAGATTTCTTCTCTCTGCTGCAAGTTTAAACACCTGGAGCTTCCCTGTATCAAGAGCAATTCCTGAAGTGCACTGAACAAAAAAAAAACAAGTATTTTTAATTTTTTATTTACTGCCCAGTGTAATTGTATTTTAGTTTAGTTTTGTTTCCATGTTTGAAAAACCAAATAAGGCTCTTCACACCAGAGAGCCTGAAGCTCGGAAATCCTTCAAGCAGAAGTAATAGCAACCAAAATAACACTTTCCAGAAAGAAACGTAGCTTACAAGTCACAGTTGGCTCAAGCGGAGACAGGTTCAACTTCTCCAAAACAAAATTCAAATCCCAAGCTGGGACAGGGGAACAGACTGGAGGTTTCCGATGCAGGAAGCCCCTATGAAAGGTACAGGACACACACAGTGAAGCCACTGTGTGACCACCCTGAGCTAATGAAAGGCACAGATGAAAAAATTACTCATCTTAGTAACTATGTTTCTTCTAATGGAGTCTTGCTGTATTCTGACAATTGCAGTGATTCCCAACCTTTGAACTGCCCGGAGAACAAACAGTTAACTTTCTATGCAGGGCATAGAATGCTAAAGCTCGAGGCTCGGTTGAAGTCTCTGTCTGGGTGATTCAAATCTAAACTGTTAGATTCTTACGAGCCCAACTAAACTAAAAATTCTATGTGAAAATTGTAAAAATTCTTACTAGCCAACTGGCTGAAAAGTTTTGGATTCCCAAGGAAGACTCAAGTCAGGAAACCCAAAAACAAAACCCAATGTACTATAAATAATAAATCAGTACCCAAACAAAGGAGGAGGTGCAAGCAAAAACACCCCTGGGTGCAACACTGCACCTGCCCACCCACTTCCAAAAACAGGTTCTGAGAGGCTGGGAGGAGGTCAGAATACAGCAAAACTCCATTAGAAGAAACATAATTACTAAGGTGAGTAATTTTTCTTCAAACAACATGAAGTCTTGCTGTATTCTGACAACTACTGAACTACCGACAGTACCTCCATGGAGGAGGACAGAACCTACTTTGGGAATAGGCTCTGAATACTGCTGTGCCAAACTGAGCATCACTCCTAGCCTGGATATCCAGAGAGAAATGTTTGGTAAAAGTATGGACTGTTTTCCAGGTGGCTGCTTGACAAATTTCTAAGAGAGGATATCCTGGCAGCAGCCAGGAGAGCACTTACCTCTTGTGGAATGAGCCCTCAGGCCTGAGGGTGGAGTTTTCCAGCTTTTCATAGCAGAATTGTATACAAGATACAATCCACCTGGCAACAGATCTTTTGGTGGCAGAGCACCCTTCCCACTTCTCCATAAGTGAGGAACAACTGGAGGAGTCAAACCTGTGACCCTTACATACGCTCTATATAGTAACTAAGGGTTCTTTTGACATCTAAACTGTGTAGTCTCCTCTCCCTGAGGAAGAATGATCAGTGAAGAAAACAGGAAGAGACAGACTGGTTTAAATGAAGTCTGAAACCACTTTGGTCAAGAACCTTCTATTGGTTCTAAGGATAACTTTATCCTGTGAAATTAGATAAAATCAGGTTCCACTGACAGGCTTGCAATTCACTAATCGCCTGGTAGAGGTAATGGCTACCAAGAACACAGTTTTCCAAGTCAAGTACCTAAGCTCTGCTGAAGACTATAGGCTCGGGGGTTGCATAAGTTGAGCAAGCATAACATTCAAATCCCAGGCAGGGCAGGGTCTCTAAAAGGAGGATTGGTGTGAAGCAATCCTTTAAAAACTACAGAACACAGGATGGGAAGATAGTGAGAAGACTTCCCACAGACAAAAGCAGAGACAGCTGACAAGTGTAGCTTGAGAGTAGCTGGTCTGAGGCCTGAGGCCATTAAGATGGACCATATAATCCAGAACCGTGGCGATTCAGCAGCGTCTGGAGAAACATGCTTCTTAGAACACCAAATGCTGAATCTTTTCCATTTGGGTTGTAAGTCTTTCTGGTGGAGGGCTTCGAGAAGCCTTGAGGATATCCAGAACCCTTGGGAAAGATGCAGATCTGCAAACTCTAACTCTTCAAGAGCCATGCTTTGAGATTTAGAGACTGAAGACTGAGGTACCAAATCCTTCCCTGAGAGGATGTTAACAGGTTGTAATTCCTGGAAAGAGACAGGGAAGATGGACTGCTAGGGACAGCAACAGGGGTTACCAGGGCTGTCTGGCCCAATCTGCAGCAATCAGAATCACCTTGCAAGGTTGACACCTTATTTTACAAAACTTTGAACAGAAGTGGGAAGGGAAAGGCATACAGAAACTTCCTTCCCAATTCAGGATCAGGAGCATCCAGAGGACTGAGCCCAGGACTGGAGGTCTGCAACAAAGAGAGGAGTTGGTGACTGTCTGGGGATGCAAAGAGATCTATCTCTGGAATGCCCCACCTTGAAAAAATCACTTTCAACACCTGAGAGTCCAGGGACCATTGTGATGGCCCTAGAAATCCTACTCAGTGCATCTGCTAGCACATTGTCTTTGCCTGGAAAGGTGAACTGCTACAAAGAGAGTTTTGAGAGATAAGCCAGGGACCACAACTTCATGACTTCTATCATAAAGCCGTGGACCGAGTGCCTCCTGCTTGCTGATGTACCACGTGGTGGTGGTGGTGTCTGTTCTGACTTGAACCACTTTATTCTGTACTGACTGTGAGAGCGCTTTTAGAGCCAGAAAAATTGCCCTGAGCTCTAGAAGACTGATGTGGAAAAGTTCTTGTGGGACCACAGCCTCAGGGCAGTAAGGGACTCCAGGTGGGCTCCCAGCCCAGGAGAGAAGCATCCATGGTAAGAACCACTGAACAAGGCTGAACAACAAAGGAACACCTTGTCTTAAATTGTCCTGATCCTGCCACCACTGGAGGGCCTGGATCAAGGTCAGAGTCACTAGGATCAGTTTGGTAAGGAATCCTTTTTCTGAGACCAGAAAGCTCTCAGGTGGAACTGAATATCCCTCATCTGGAATCTTGCCCTTGGACCACTGCTGCTGAAGCTGCCATGTGGCCCAAGAGCTGGAGAAATGCCTTGCTGGTTGAGATACCCGAGGCTGAAGGAAGAAGCTAGTTTCATGAGAACCCTTGCCCTTTCTGGAGGAAGAAAGGCTCTTGCTCTGAGTGTGTCCAGTTCTGCCCCTATAAAGGTAAGAAGCTGGACTGGTTCAGAACTGACTTGGGAAGGTTGAGAAGAAATCCTAGAGGAGTGAGCACTTGCTGCGTCACTTGTAGGTGAGACTTGACTTGGTCTGGAGACTGACCCACTATTGTGTCGTCCAGATAAGGAAAATAGAAATCTTTTGCCTTCTTAGAAGGCAACTACTACTACCAGGCACTTTGTGAAAACCTTTGGGGCTGAGGTTAGGCCAAAGGGCATTGCTCTGAACTGACAGTGGCCGGGGCAACTCGAACCTGAGGTACTTTTGTGGGAACACCTGATGGGAATGTGAAAGTAGGCATTTTGAGGTCAGGGAGGCTAGCCAGTCCCTGGCCTTAACAGGGAAGGATTATTCCCAGAGTTATTATCTTGAACTTTGGTTTTAAAGATGTTTGTTTAGATATCTTAGGTCTAGGATGGGTCGCCACTCCCCTGTCTTTTGGGGGTCAGAAAGTACCTGGAGTACAGTCCTTTGCCCCACTGTGGGTGAGTACTCTCTCTCTAGCTTTTAAAGCTGGGAGAAAGAAACCTCTGCCTCTAAGGCCAGGGTTTCGAGAGAGTTGCAGGTAGAAAGATCTGGCTCTCATCTTTGGAAATTTTTGAAGCTGAGAACCAGTCCCTGACTTACTACTTCCAGGACTCACTTGTCTGATATAATAGACATCCAGCCCTGGACAAAGTAAGCCAGCCTGCCTACTGGAATAGGAGAGTCGACCGGGCAGGCCCATCAGGGTGTCTGCTTGGCAGGGCTTTAGGCTGAGGGTGGATGCAGCCCTGCTCATCCCCTTCTGCCTCTCCCTCTGAAGCCCTCTGAGAAAAGGAAGAAGAGGCCTTTGCTTGGTGAAAAGGCCTGCTCCTGCCCCTACACTGCTGCCTTTGAGGAGCTGCCTGCCTTTCCTTGGCCTGAGCACTCCTGTAAAGTGGTCCTGTGCTAGTCCATTTTCTTCATGTAATTCTCTATCTGCTCCCCAAACAGGAAAATCCATGGCCTTAGCCATTCTCCGAAGAGCCACAGAGCGTAGCCATGACTCTTGATGACACATCATTAGAGTCCACAGCATGAAACTGAACCTTAGATGCCTCAATTCTATCTGCAGCCACCACCTCCAGCTCCTTGGCTAGCTGGGGAGGTCTGTTTAGCTAGTGCCAGTACAGTGCCCCACCTGGACTTCTGGTACCTGGCTGTATAGGCCATGTAATTCGCCTGCCTGAGTCCAATGTACTGCTTCTTTGCCATGGCATCAATCTTCCTGGAGTCCTTGTCAGGGTGGTGTGAAGCCAAGGGCATGTTGCCTTGTCACAGGCAGCAGCCTGTACTACCCCATCATGGCTGCATTGTTGATATAAGAACTCTGTCTGAGACTGAAAGTGTATACCTCTTGTCCATTCTTCTAGCCACAGGAGGTATAGTGTTAGGAGACTAAGATTTTTTGTGTCCGTTTCCCAAAAGATTTATGGAGGGAATAGACAGTCTCTTGGACTCTGGGATATCCATCATCTCTACATAATTAGGCTCCTCTTGATCTTCCATCCTCCTCCATAGGAAGCTGGAGGTTTCAGCCACCTTTCTGTAAAACATAAAGTGACAAGGGGACTCAGAAAGCCAAGGAGGAAACACCTGAAGTTCTGTCTGGGGAGATGTCCGGTTCCACAGGCACATCAGACCTTCACTTACATCATCATCCTCAAATTCCCTTCCTCTTCAAATTCCGGTTCATAAAAATCTTCAAGGGTATACTCTTGAACCAGGAACCAACCAGACGAAACCCTGCCAGAAGGGCCGGATCGGTCGGAACGAACGGCGATGCCACAATCTGAATACGCCTGGCTATCTCTTGGTGGTGGAACATGAACCTCTGGATCTGAATCCGTTGATTTATCTTTGTGTTTTCTTTTTGTTGGAACCGATCCCTCAGAATCGGCTCTCCTTTTGCCCAAAAGTATTGCCTGGTCAGAAGGCACTCCTTCTGGCTTGGTGAAAACAAACCAGGCTGGCCATCTGGGTCAGCGGACTTCTCGACCTCCTTTTCCCTCAGTCTACCTAATCTCTTCTCAAGGGTAGATTTGGGAAAGTTGATATATATCTGGCAGTCTGAAAAGGTGGTCAAACCCCAGACAATAAACACAGGTGGTGTGGGGATCAGCCTTAGCAAAGACCTCTCCACACACTGCAGTGTTGAAACCCAGTGGGCCCGTTTTTCTTGGGTTTCTCAGACATGGCCAACCTAACCAAACTTACCCTTTTTCGGCAACCACCAGGCAAGACTCATATCAGTACCTAACCGTGTCAGAGGTATTGGAAAAAATGGTTGAAAACACGTTTTTTTTTTTAGAACCGATAACCACACATAAGTAAACAAACAAATTTCACTAACAAATGGCGGTTCAGCCAAACCGAGCCGCACTTTAAAGTTCCACACAGAAAAACAGAACAATTCTTATCTAGTACTCACGGCACCACAGACAGAGACTGAACCGACTATGTGGATACTTTTTCGGTTTAAAACCGATGAAAACTGAAAACTTTAACCGACTTCGTACCGAGCTGAAGGAGAAATCTCCGGAGTGACCGTTCAGTGAGGCGCAGTAAGAATCTGGCGGTTTAGGTTTGAATCACTCCAGACAGAGACTTCAACCGAGCTCAAGCTCAGCATTCTATGCCCTGCATAGAAAGTTAACTATTGTTCTCGGGGCAGTTCAAAGGTTGGGAATCACTGCAATTCTCAGAATACAGCAGAATTCATGCTGTTTGAAAACCAAATGGTGCACCTTGAGGGAGGAGTACTGGAGACCCGAGTCTTACAGAGATTACAGGTGAGTCCATAATCTAACTCACCAGACAAGTGAAAGGTCCAGATGATATTTGGCAGCCCAGATGGCAAACCTCTTCCACTTCATGGAATATGTGGCTCTAGTGGAGGGCTTTTGAGTTACCACGAAGACACCCACCAATCTCTAGGGACACCCTAAATTGGGTGACAGCTATGTCCTCGGGAGCCAGGCATGCAGGCGAAGGGACTTGAGACTGGGATGGACCAGGGTCCCTTGAGCCTGCATCAGCAGGTCCTTGCAAAGGCGCCAGAGGGTCCAGGGGTTTCTCTTCTAGCTGTTGCAGTAATGCAAAACCAAATCGGTCATGGCCTGAATGGTGTGACCAGGATCATGCTGGTCTCCTCCATCTGCAGTCTGATTAGCACCCTCTGGATTAAAGGAAATGAAAGAGGGTTGGTCCCCTCACTTGATCATTGGGGACCTACACTTTACCCGCTCACACAGACCCCAGCTTCAGGACATGGAATGCTCTCTCACTGGTTAGGTTCAGAAGTCTGATCGGGGAGAAGGCGTGTTGTCTTTCACGGCCCTGCAAACACAAGTACCATCTCTCGCAGACTTCCATAGATACCTACAGGTCCGACATTATCTGATTTCAAATCAGTTAATCCTGAAGATTACAAGAGACTACACAGACCTTGAAGAATTCTTATACTGGACAGCCAGACTGGTAGGGCAGAGAAAAGTGATCTCTGGAGTCTACAAGGCCCTTCAAGAGGAGAACTGTCACAATTCTTGGCAGTAAAGAGATGGGAACAGAATGGGGATCCCTAATTACTGCGGAGCAGTGAGAGAGAACCTGGGGATCCAGCTGGCGTACGTCCACGTCCCGGGATGGAGAGTTCAGGTAGAAATGCCTGACTCACTTCTTCCACACACCCTCGATTACAAAATACTTCCAGGGTGGAAATTAGGACACCTGTTGGTGGGGTTCTTGACCTGGTGGGCACTCCATAGTCATGTTTTCTGGTCCTGCCCAGCCATCACTAATTTCTGGTGAGAGATCCAGGATTCCCTTAGTCGGGTGTGGGGACCCGAACCCCTTAACATTTAACAGGATGATACTGGGACTGGACCTCTCAGTAATAGGGAATAGCAGGCAGCAAGGCCTGTTCAGGGTGTTATGACTAGCAGCACTAAAAGAAATAACTGCCAACTGGCTAAGCCCACTACACCGACACTTGGCTCCTGGCAGGTGAGGGTGGAGAGTATTAGGCAGATGGAGGGCTGACAGGCAGACTCTGACTCATAGAGGAAAACATGAGGAACTTTGGAACAGATGGGCCATTGTTCAGGGAGGAATTTCAGGGATGAGAATGGGGACTAATGAAAATGCTGGGATACCTGAAGTCCTGGGATGAGTGTAGGGCAGCCCAGACAGAATACCTCAATGGACACACTGGGGTGACCCCATAGACCAATTTAGACCTCCAAACTGTATGCAAGTTAATGCAGGATGCCAGCAGGATCTCTCCAATCCAATGTGAGACTCCAGTAGAGTTGTTTGAGGTAGTTTAATCTTTTTGTTTTGTACCTTTAACCAGTTTCACTGTTATTTTAAAGATGCAGATGGAATTCCGGAGTGAGTGTGACCTCAGGGAATCTGATATGATTTACTATGATATCACCTGAAGTATAGGAAGACACACACAAACAAAGAGGTCCCAGTGCTCTGGGAGGCGGGATAGGGTAGAGCCAAGGATTAGATCCCACTGGCAGTGGGGACAGAGATATCTTACAGGGCTTTTCCTTTTTTAATCTTTCTCCTAGTTTTGCAGAGGCTATTTTCAGGATATTGAGATGTATGTCTTGTAATATTGGTCTGTGCTGTCTGATCCAGTCAAGTGACTTCTGTATACCTTCCGCTCGCCTCTGCAGTACTACTGATCTCTGCAATAAAGATTAGTTTAAAAAAAAAAAAGAAAGGAAGAGAAGGCGAAGGAACCTCCCACTCCAAGAAAGGGACAACATGTCTCGCCAAAAACTTCAGGCCCTGGATCTAGTAAACAGAAACTGGGCAGTTTTGCATTGAGTGGGGGCATAAAGGTCCAAATCTGGACAACCCCGTCTGGCGAACAGATCTTCTGTGGTGGATGAGAGAAATTCCCACTCATGCATGCTGGATTGTGTTCTGCTGAGGCTGTCCGCCAGGTGTTTAGCACGCCTGGGACATGGACTGCTGAGAGAACCAGACTGTGGACTGGCGCCCAGTACCATACTCTCATGGCCTCCCTGCAGAGGAGTAAGCGAATGTGTTCCACCTTGCTTGTTGATAAAACAGACAACACTGAGATTGTCCGACTGGATCAACTGCTGACCCAGAAGAAGATGGTTCTGAAAAGCCTGCACAGCATATAGGACCACCGCATCTCCAAGAGGTTGATATGCAGGAAGTTTCGATCTGGGACCATGTTCCCGAGTCTGAAAGGGACTGAGGTCGCCCAGCCCGAACGGAAGCATCTGTGGTGAGGATCTGGTGGTGGAAGGAGATCTGGAATGGGAACCCCAGTCCATGAGTTGATCCCTGCACTCTGAGTGTTCACTGGAAGACTTGCATGTGCAGTCTGGCAAGGAACTGTGGCAGCCACAGCAATAAGACTTAATAGCTTCAGGTACACCCTCACAGGAACATAACGGCTCTGGGCAACCTCCTGGGCAATGAGGCACTCTTCCCTGTTGAGAGGCAGGAAGGCTTTGTCCTGCACCAAGACCAGGACAACCCCATATATACTGCAACCTATGGGGACGGAATCAGGACCGACTTGGGCAGCTCGACAGTGATGCCCAGGGATAAACAACTGAAGGGTTCTCTCCAGGGTCTGAAGGAGCTGTTCTCTGGATGGAGACTTTAGGAGCCAGCTGTCCAAGTAGGGAAAACATACAGTCTCTCCCTCTGGAAAGCCACAGCTACCACTGCTAAGCACTTTGTAAAGATCCACAGCACAGAGCATAAGCCAAAGTGCAATATCTTGGTAGTGCTCGCCCTGAGAAACAAACTGGAGAAACCTCCTATGTGGTGGAAACACTGAGATATTCAGGTAAGTACCTTGCATATCCAGGAAGCACAGCCAGTCACCCTGCTTGAGTAGGGGTAGCAGGCCTGGCAGAGTGACCATGCAGAATTTTTGTACTGGATATAAAGACTGAGGTCCTTGACATCTAGAATCGCCTCAGATCTCCGGTTCTTTTGGGAAACAGGAAGAACCTGGAGTAAAATCCCCTACTCCTTTGGCACCCGGGCACTGGCTTGACTGCTTTTTATGCAGGAGGGACTGTACCTCCTCCCAGAGAACAATCAGATGGGCCAGGGTATAGGTGGAGGGTACTGAAGGAGTCTCTGTAGGCATCTCTACAAATTCCAGAGTGTGACCCCTCTCTATCATCTGAAGAATTCAGGCACTTGAAATGATGGTTCTCCATTGGTTCAGATGGAGGGAGAACTGACCTCCAATCACCACTTCGCTGGCTGGGGACCGGAAGAGGGGTCTGGCAAGTTGTCAAGCTGAGGCAGATCCAGCCACTTGGGCTGATCTGTCACCCCTGGGACACTTTGCTTCAGCGCTGGGGGAGGAGCAGGTAGGCAAAGGCGGAGGACCTTTCTCTTACCCTGAGGACAGGAGGCAGCTATGGACTTGTGGGGCACCTTACAAAGGAAGGGCACTGTCTGCTCCTAGGCTACTTGTAGTAGAGCAAGTTGACAGACTTGATAGCCCTGCCAGATGCCTGAAGATCTTTGATGATGTCCTGAACATCCGTCCTGAATAGCTTGGAGCCACAGAAAGGGCATTTTTGCTGGACATCTGCAGCAAAACCTGAGACCCAAATGCCTGTGGCAGAAACCCTGGCACCAGTATCACAGATATCGTACAAGGTCCTGATGAGATGCTTACTAATACCCTCAGCACTCTGCCGTCTGAGAACCTATTTCTGGGAAGTCTGGGAGGGACTGGGCAGCCCCTTGCCCATCTTCCAGATGGTATTCTGGTATTTAATCATATGTGAGAGGTAATTAGCAATCCTTAGTCCCAAGGTAGAGAGGTGTACTCTCTTACCCCAAAGGTCATTCCGCCTAGATTTCTTGTCAGGAGGCAGAGCAGAGGTGCTTAGGCACCTTAGACCTGTCATGTGCTGCTTTAATGACCACTGAATCGGTCTTGGGTTGGGCAGCACAGTAAAGGTAGCCCTGGAGGGCATGATACAACTTATCTGCCCTGTGGGACATGGCAGAGGATCATGTCAGGTCTGTGTCAGGTGGCCATAAGTTGCATTCGGCAGGGCCAGAAGGATAGGAGGAATGGACCTTAGGAGGAGATTCTGGGATTTCAGAGAGTCCCCAACTCCTGTCTGGTGGCATCTTCTTCCTCAGTGTGGAAGCCCATGGTTGAAGACAGCTGCTTCATAACATTAAAGAAAGTAGAGTCCTCTGGAGGAGATCTGGCAGTATGCTTGACAGAGCGTCACTCACAAAGATGCAGTGGACCTGTCAGAGAAAAAGTCTCCTCCTCTTCCTCGGGTAGGATGAGGTCAGGATGGTACTCCTCCTCGATGTTAACCTGCTCCAGCTCGAGGTCCAATGAACAAAGGATCAACGACAGCCCACTGGAGATTCACCTGTCATAAGGGGCTACTGTATAACAATGGACCGATTCTGAATTTTTTTTAAGACTGTTGCAACAGCACCTTCCCTTCTGTTCTTCACTGTCTCTGTCCTTACTTTAACAAGCTGGCCACCTGTGAAGTTGGTCTTTCTCTCCCTATCTTTCTTTCCGGGTCCCTCATGGTATAACTCCTCCCCAGTCTAAAGTATTCAGCCAGAGTTATAATCCAAAATGCTTGAAGAATTAAACAAACTCTAGTTCAAAGAAAAGTAAGCTGGGGATAAGTAAATTATGGATGTTTTAGTTTGTTTTTTTTTTTTTGCAGAAGGAAAACTTGGCACATACAAGACCTGTCATTCTCTTCCTTGCGGCTATTCTGCCGGCTGCTCTGCTCCTCTGATCCCGACTGTGCATGGAGTTACCGTTCTCTATGAAGTAAGGAGAGAGACTGAAAACCAGGTCCCAGTTCTCCATTCCCTGACCTTGAATGTTCTTTTTATTTAATAATCAAATAGAGAGAGAGGAATGTATGCGGGATAGTAAAAGGTCAGATTTTTTGTTCTATTCCTTACCTCCCGCTTGACATCTGTACTCTCCTTCATGAGATACTGTATTCGCTGAGCATGTAAAATATACTCCTGCAGTGACTCAAGGAAAAGAGTCTTGTAAATGAAAGAATAAAATGTTTTCCCTTTCTTCATTTTCCTTCCCTATTTGCTTAAGTCAGTACTTTTCCAAACACAGCTGGTCAGCAGGGCAGAGCGAGAACGAACCAGCTCCTTACCTTAAAGTGACAGTTTCTTCTGCTCAACCGCTCCATACCTCTAGCTCTGTGTCCTGTGCCCCAACTTTCTTGCCTAGTGTAAAAGGAAAGAGCGGGACCTTTCAATAATGCAACAAGTATTTTCTTTTCTTCTATCTTTTTGTATTGCGGCAGAGAAATATTAAAGGGAAAGGAAGAGCTGACAGAGTAGGCAAGCGTTAGGAACCGTATTCCGCATTTTGTATATCACAGTTGTCTGTCTCAGTTAAAAAATTAAGAAGAAACCTAACGAAGTGCAAAACTGACCAAAACCCTTGTTCCTCACACTAAAAATACTTACACAAGAATGTGAAAGCTGTAGGAATGTATATAAATATTGTTATTTCTAGGTGTTCTTCCTGTACCTGTTAGTGATTCAGGTTGCTGCAGTCCCACATAGCCCTATCCAGCCTCTGTATAGGAGCCAGTCAGCCCTACCCTCTGTCCTTTTATTTACTGGATGAGCTAGTGGGTGGAGCTCTGACACTAAAAGATGTTACATATTTTTTTTTGAGAACAATTTTTGTATTGCATAGCATAATCTCTATGTACTTATAAAGGAATACCATATTGTTTATCAGGGACAGCAACTTATCTGTCTTGTGGTTAAAACTTAGATTTGTTACAGGGAGGCACGACTGATGTGATCACATGGGTGGGGAAAATGTATTTAAGGGTTCCAACCTGATGTTTATGAGATTAGCTTCTAGGTCAGTGTTGTACTGACTTGGGTCAAGAAGGTGTGCCTGTATTTCAGACCCTCCAGTTAAGGCTTAAGTTGTCATCCAGCCTGAGGAATGTCATACCAATTTAACCTTGGATTGTAACACGTACTAAAGACTGTAATGTTATAATTTTTTTCTTCAAACAAGTTCGTTTGCATTTCCTTTTATTTGCAATAAAATCTATGATTGGCATATTTTTCATCCTGATCTTGGTGTGTACTGTCCATCTGTTACCCACTGAACCTGACACACCTGAGGAGGCTGAAGTGACGTCGATGGCGCAGAGGACCCAGGCCTATAAGCATCCAACTGGTAGACCAAAACTGTGGTAAACTTGGCCAAAATATCATTGAGGTTGGCGACAGTGGACTGTTGCATCAGCGAGCGGAGGGTCATTGGCACAGGAGTGCGACAACCCATCCGGCGACAGGGCCTTGGAGCCGAAGGGCCCGGCGGCCAGGGTCTGGGGAGGACTCAGGATGCGATGGAGGGACTGTCATCAACAAACCAGGTATCGACAAACTGAGGGCCAACTACCGGCCACCCGGAGAGGTGACGCTGCGCTATCGTGGAGGACCTGGTTGTAACAGAGACCTGGACAGCTACAGGCGTCTGTGCAGCTGCAACAGACAAGTACCCCTGAAAAAAGAAGAAGGGTGGTCGGGAAGCGGGAACATCGCCGGGAGTGATCCTGATCTCGGTCTTTCTTGTGACTTTGATCCGAGGCCCTGTCTTGGGCCTTTGCAGCCTGGGAGCTTGACAAACCAGTTGGCGACTGGGAAGGAGGGACCCTAAGGACCCCTTCCAAAAATGGCTACCTGCTGTTCCATCAGAAATTTTCTGAGAGCATTTTTGCATTATCTGATGGTGGTTTGATTAAATTTTGGCACAATTCACTGTCCGAAACATTGTGGTCAGGCCAAAGACAGCAGACACAAAGGATATGGTCATCTGAAAAATGGCACGAAACTGTGTCAGAGCTTCTGCTGAGACCCAAGGGAACAGAGTCGATGCAGGAAAAGAACTAAGGAGGAGTCGGCTGCTCCACCTTTATAGGAATGGTGACATCAAGCGTGGCAGCCCCAGTGGTACTGCTGAAAATCTTCCATGTGGATCCTGCTTCACTGACTGTGAAGTTCAATATGTGTGACCTGATGACTGAGATAACCCCAAAGATCTGCATTTTGCAAAGCATGTTCTTAAGCGTTTTATAAGAAAAAATGCTTTTGTGAGGTAAACAATTTTGTTTTCATATGGGTCAAGCAATCCAAAAGCATAAAAAAAAAAAAAAATACTTTGCTCACAGAAACAGAAAATTTAGGTGGAAGGGTTGTTTGTATTGGCGTATCAGCCTTAAAGGAAGAATCCCTGGTATTTTTGTGTGGGCAGATATGGAAATTACATACTGTACTTACCGTAATTATTGCTCTTCCCAAATGTCTTCACCATTCATTACCTAAGGGCCCTACCAGAGGTCAGGATCCTGCACAGAAAGAAAAATAAGCGCCTTCTTTAAATTTTCTGAGCTGGAGGTAGACATCAGGATGGCGCCGCCCATGAGGTCACTGTTCTCGTGGTGCTCTAGAGTTGGCCAGCAACCCACACCAATTCCTCCCATAACTCAGTTCTTGTCCGCCAGGTGAGGAAAAAGGATAAGGATAGGAACAGAGAGAGGCAAGGGTGAGAATGATTGGGTGGGGGAGATAAATATAAAGCTGACTGAAAGAAGGGGTATAGCCAAGAGGGACAACTAATAATCGTAGGGTGACCAGCAAGCTGGGCAGCCCAAAGACAGAAGAAACATATAACAAAAGCTAGATAAGGAAGAAAAGAAAGAAAAGAACCAACAGTCACAGTCCCTCCTCCCCGAGGGATTCACTCCACAACAGTTCATCTCCTCCTAGACTCCCAGTCCCTGCAAGAGGACCAGACAGGCTCCTTGGATTTAAGAATTAGTGCATATTGAGATGTAGGCCGGATGGACCAGGGCACTACAACCAGCAGTCCCTGATCGGGCGCTGTCACAAGAACAGGAGGGAGAAGGACAAAGGCGGGGAGTCAAGAAAGCCTTCCTGATCCTCAGGAGGAAAACCCATCAGAGGCCTAGGTGGCCACCCTTTCTTCAAAGGCTTTACAGGGTTTCAGGAGAAGATCCTGACTCCCACAGAGAACATATGACCTCCCTCCTGATTTTCTTCCTTCAACATCCCCCTTTTTTTTGTGGGAGCCACAACCGTGGGACCCTACAACCAGTTCTGGATGGTCAAAATCTTGACACCACAGTCAAGAGAATAAGTTAGGTGGCTAACTGGTATCACAACCACTAGTCTCAGAGATCTGGCCAGACTGTATCATCAAACAAAAGCGATTTTAGTGGGATCAGATCACTTAACACACCAATAAGGAAATCCTTAAGGCAGAAATTCCTACCCTACAGGATAGTAGAATAGGAAAAAGGGGTTTAGAAAACCAAGAGGGCTGACAGAGCCCATAACTGGAAAACAGGGTTTGCTCCCCAAATCTATCCTTTCCTTTGACTCTTGTCCCAAATCAGGGAGTAGGAGAGAGAGAAAAGGAAGGGACAGCTGCCCAGAGTCTGGTTACAGGGAGGATGGGTGTAATGAATGGTGAAGATATTTGGGAATATCAATAATTACAGTAAATGCGTAATTTCCATATCTCCGTCAAATTAATCTTCACTATTCATTACCTATGGATCTGAGTGCCAACGAATGGGAGTTTATCTAAAACAATACAGCAAATGGCAAAATCTAAAGTACTGGGCTTGGATGGTTTCCCCTTAGAATATTATATAGCCTTTGAAAAATAAATTGTACCCCTTAAAAATAGCATTTAATCAGATAGTGAAGGAAAAAATACCCCTTCTTTCTCTCAGGCTTATGTAGCGGTAATATTAAAACAGGGAAGGATAAAATAGGGTGAACATTATATAGACCAATATCAATATTAAATGTAGATTATAAAATTTTCGCTAAAATTATAAATAGCAGAATACTGGTATATTTAGATAAGTTAATTCATCCAAACCAAACCGGCTTTGTTCTGAACAGATCGATACAAGCAGGATTATTAACGATTCAAATCTTAACAGAATATTTACATGTCTTTAACAGCCCTACCATTTTACGGCTTTGGACACCAACAAGTTCTTCGATAGGTTAGAATGGTCTTATTTATTTCATATTACAGGTTTTAGGCTTTCCCATTGAAATACTAGACACAATAAAAACATTGCACTTGGCACCTCAGCCCAAATCATAATAGATGGATCTTTATCTAAAGTTATTTTTTTGGGAAGAGGGTTCGTCAGGATGCCCTCTTTCCCTTCTTTGTTTATTTTGGGTTTGGAGCCATTATTGAATGAAATTCAGAATAATAATTTTATTCAGGGAATTAAGGTAGGGACTGAGAAATGTAGTTAAATGCTTTTGCAGATGATGTATTAGTGACATTACAGGATCTGGGAATAGTATACGGAACTGTTGAAGGCTATAAACCAGTTTTCCCATGTTGCAGGATAAAAGATAAATGAAGCAAAACACAAATTCTCATCCTTTAACATACCTAATACACAAGAAATTCAATATCATATAAAGGCCTCACAAAGAATAGGAATTAGATATTTTAGGCATTTATATACATAGTGATAATGACTTCCTTTAAATATAATTTTAAAGACTTATTAGATTCCTTAAAGATGAAACTCCAGTGTTGGAGAAAAATTCCCTTGTCATTCTGGGGTAAGATACAAATTACAAAATGATGGTAATCCCATATTTATCTTTCCGATTACGGTCAATAATGGTGCCAATCCACGGGTGGGTTTAAATCTATCCATAAACAGTTTAGAAATTTTATTTGGAACAATAAACAACCTAGAATATCCTGGAGTAAACCATGTCTCCCAGTGGATCAAGGGATTGGCCATGCCGGATGTAGGGAGATGCTATTTAGCACATATAATGAAAAGAGCAGTGAAATGGTCTTATGATTCTAAGTCAGATAGATATATGATAATATTTATTAACAAGGCTATTTCAGAGATATGTAGGAGAAGATTGATATAGCCCAAATTCTGTTTGCAGCAGGCCATTATGTGAAAACTAAAGTACCATTCTGCATCATATGGCAGAAAGTATAACAAAATAGACCAAGAAAATAAATAGGGATGTCCAGCTCTCTCAAGTAATTATTTATGAAATAACCCAAATTATAAATTAAATGGGAAAGTGTTACAAAATAAAGTGTGGGAGGAGAAAGAGATTAAAAATGGAACTGTCTTTTTGATAAGAGAAAGCATTGTCTTGGAAAGAATTTCGGGACAAATATCAGATGGAAAATAATCAATGCCTATTCTTTCATCAACTGATAAGCAGATATAAAAAGATTATAACCGATGGGAAAGAGCCCCTGCAATAAGAAATCAGAAGATTCTTTAAATAAATTAGAAAAATATAAATTTGTAAAATTGCTTGAATGGCTGACTAAGAATTTGCAGGCATCACATGTTACATTATATCGGCCAACTTTTCAAAATGGGAAGAAGAATTAAACCAGGAGTGTACAGAGGAACAATGGTGTATAGCAGGAATGCGATAATGCATTATAAACTGACCAGAGACCATGCTATACAATCTAAAATATTAAATCACGATACTTTATACCCTATAGGTTATGGAGAATGAAATTTATAAAGAAAGTAATTGTTGGCACTGTAGTAAGAGGAAAGATGATCTGCTGCATGTGTTTTGGCACTGTTCGTTAATAAAAAAATTGGTGGAAGGAAATCTTTTGAAATCTTGGAGCATATGGGGTCTTCTTCCCAGATCAGGATGATCCAAGAATAGTCCTTTAGAAATAAATAAGATTAAATCCTATCAAAGGAAAAATGTAATAATGAAGGCTAACATGAGCGACAATGAAGAGGCTGATTTAGATAAAGTAATTGGGCCATTTCCAAGGAATGAATGGAAATACTTATTTATATCATCTGTATTTAACAGATAAAAATTGTTACATTTCAACAGTGTTGGTCCTTATTTAATAAGGAAATAGAAAATTGTTCATGGATGATTTTCTCCTGGGTTAACTAATCGATGAGTACAAGGAATATTTTTCTGTATTTAATATATGTGATAACTTAAGTCTATGTATGGTTAAAATGCTATGCTTAACCCGACAAGGAAATTTAATTGTTTATGTCGAATACTATCAGCCTTAATGACAGAATAGTGCAGTGGTTTAAGGCTTTGAGCTGCAAATCTGGAGACCTGAGTTTGAATCCCACAGCCCCCACTTGCATACTGTGCAACCCTGAGCAAGTCACTTAACTTTCCTGTGCTCCACATGCATCTGTAAACAAGTTTTCAGCTTAGTGTGCCACTCCTGGTTAAACAATTGGTAATGACATATGGATATGGAACTCCTCAATAAAGATATTATTTAAAAAATATATATATATATGGGTCCAAGTGCTAAGATGGCAAACCCTGAGGGAAAGTATTTCCCCAGCCCTGTGAAGATAACTACAACAGAAGGGGCGATTCACAGGCCTGCGAAGCCAACAGACTGAGTGGGCCAGAAAGTGCTCCCAAGACCCAATAGGTGGAAGGTGTTGCTGCAGTACTTGCCGTGCCCTACGAGAAAAAAGGGCCCCTGGAAAGGTGAGGATATCACCCTATGCTGGGCCAAAGTGACAACCTAGACAGGTGAAGCTACACAGTCTTCCTAATGCAGACCAAAGTTCCCACCAGCCTGGAAGCCACCTGGTTGGTGTGACAGACTGCCCTAGAAAGGTGTGTTGCCAGCTCCAGGCCTTGAGCGGTGAGGCGAATGGCTTGCCTGGTTCCCTCACCATCAGGCAGAGTTGCTAGAACCTGTCCTAAACAGTGTCTAGATGTGCCGAGCATAGGCCAGCTGATGTGCCTGATGTACCACTATCTACAGAAGGCGACATGCTGAAGAAATTAGGCTTCTTCCCCACCAGTCAAACTCAGCCAAATCAGCATCGGGGCGGTCATGACGACAAGACGATGCCCAGAAGGAGTGTCCAGGAGGCCCAATCCCGAAATAGGCTGGGGCATGACACCTGGAGGCCCTCTGCTGTGCAATACCCGCATATACAGTCCCTAGGGCAGGAGAAGAGGCAGTGGGACACTGCCAGATGGCGTCGAGGCCTCCACAAATGGCCTCAGCCAGGAGGAATGACCAAGTGTCAGCACTGTATTCTCCTAGGAATGACAACGTCGTATGACCTGTGTTCCATCCGACAAAATGGGAAAGGTGGAGCTCCTATCATCTCCACCAGGAAAGACTGGTAGGACACAAAGTCCCAATCAGCAGAGAAGTGGCGAGAGGAATCCCTTCCTCAACAGACAAACAAACTGTTTTCCTTGTTGGAGAAAAGTTGAAGATGAAGAGGAGTCTGAATCAGAGCTTCGGCGGAGAAGTCTGAGGTCTTAAATGACCTCAGAGATGGCCCTCAGATAACATGCGAAAGCAGCCACCAAAGCCCTGAACTGCTCCCAGGGAGAGAGCCCCTAGGCCAAGAAACCCAGGGAAGAGGGGCAGGAAACCGGAGGAGGGACAGCCTGGCCAAGGCAGGAAGGTCTTTGCCAGGCTATGGATACGTGCAGGGACCCCCTCCAGAAGGGGCTGCCAAACCTCCCACCCCAGTGTGCCCAACTGCTGAGGGGTGGATCAGGGTTGCTCCTGGGGAACCCCCAAGTGGGGAGGCTGGAGCCATGCAGAGTCCATCGAAGGCTCACACTCCAACAACAGGACCCCTCCCCAAAGCAAAGGAAGGCAAAGACAGGTCCGCTGTCACTCCTACGGTTTTCCAAGGGGCTCCTTAAGGGGTCACCACTCAGACTGGGTCCTGATAACCCTCAACTCAGAAGAGAGGACCTGCCCTAAGAGGGCCTAGTGGAAGAATCCAGGCTGGTTCGCCTCTAGGAAGGACAGCCCCAGCTCCCACAAGGGAGAGGTGGGGCCCTCCTGAGTATCCTCCTCATCAGCCGGGTCCAAATCACAGTTGGTCTGGCCAAAGAGAGTACGCCCACCCCAGGCAGACATCAACCACAGCGCTGACTACAGCACCACCACCAGACACAGCACTGACCGCGGCACCATCCAACAACAATGACACCAGCCTGGAAACTTGAGGGGCCACCAGAGAGGCCAGGCAGAATCTGAGCCCAGAACCAAGTCAGGATTATCCCTATCGTCTCTCAAGGCAGGGGCCGAGATATGGGAGCTCCCAAATGGGCCACTCCGGAATTCGAGGCCCATACAACCAAGGGAGGTGTTGCAGGGAGCCCGGATGTGCAGCAGCGTAGCCCCACTCACTGGCCCCAGAGACAGAGCTGTGAGCCACGGACAGACCAACCATGGCCCTGCAGGGACCACCCAGTATAGCCTGACTCCACCTTGAGGTTGCAGGAGCCACCGGACTGCGAGGGTGACCAGTCGCGCCCTCCCTCTAGAGCGGCTGTCCCACCAGCCTTCACTGGGACCCTTGCCCAGCAAGCTGTGGAGCTGGGGGGGCTCAGGGATGGAGCCCTGAGATTGTGTCTTGGTGTCCTGAGTGCGATGATATCCTCCAGTTAGGGGTCTCTCCCCAACCGTGCTGCACAAATAACTGGAGTATGAAAACCCATAGAAAACAGGCATCGCACTCATCCATCGGCGGTAGGGACCAGACAGGTAGCCCCAGCAGTCATGGGGGTTCGTAGCGGTCATGGAGTTGCCACAGGGCACCGACACGAGGGGCAAATCCCGCGTGTTTGGACACTGATCTATGCCCAACCTCAACATACCGCACGCAAATAAAATTGAATGGGAAAATATCACAAAAACTACTCTGCGCTGGATAGCAATAAGAGAAGAAAGACAACTCCGGCATCGGAGTGGCACTGGTACTACGGCACCAACAAGAGTACAGCCTAGGTGTGACTTCAGGACGTTAGCTGCTTGAAGTGTCTTCCTGCGAGGACTTTCTCGACAGCAGAAAAAACAGCACTGAGTTATGGGAGGGTCGGCGCCTGTTACTGGCCAACCACAAGCGCCATGTGGAACACTAACCTCGTAGGCAACGCTGCTCAATGTCGACTCCTCCAGCTCAGAAAATTTAAAAGGCACTGCTTTTATTTTCTTTTCTGTGTAGGTCCCATAGGTAATGAATGGTGAAGATTAATTTGGGAAGATATTGTCTTTTTGCTAGATATATATATTTTGAATCAGGAGTGAAGAAAGCATGAATATTTTATGGTTTTGTGAGTATGTTTGTCACTTGCATTTGAGGACAGATTAATGGAGCTCAATATGTATACCCTAGAGCAAAGGAGGAGAGAGGTGATATGATCAAAACATTCAAACATCTTCAGGGCATTAACAAGGTGAAAGATCTAATGTTTCAATATAAGAAAATTGCAGACCAGAGGACACAGCATGAGATTAGAGGAGGCCGATTAAGGGTAATGCGAGGAAGTTCTTTTTACAGAAAAGGGTGGTGGATGCATCGAACGCCTACCTCAGGAAGTGATAGATATGAATACAGTGCAGGGCTTCAAACAGGCATGGGATAGGCATAAGAGAGCAATACAGATGAGTATGAACAGATAGACTATTGATAAGAGTAAAGGCCTATGGCACATTCATAAGGCAGGAAAATGGGCTGACTGGATGGGCCCTGTGGTCCTTTATCTGCAAATCAACGTCTATGTTTCCATTTATGCTTTCAAATTTTATTTTTGCTTTTGAGAAAATGTTAAATGCTGGCAAATGATTGGACAGTAACAATCTGAAAACAAGGTGGATTTCACAGTTGTAATGTGTGTCGTCAGCTACATTAAGTTGTGGGGACTGTTTTTGATGTGTTTTGTTAAAACATAGCCCTTATTTTAGCTAAAAATGAAAATCTGCTGAGTCACGAGTGATGAAACCAAAACAGATTTAAACTTGTGAGTGCTTTTCTTAAGAAATTTAGGGAAATTTCTGGATTACAACATTCTGTCCTGTCCTGGAAGTCTTTGGTGTCTGGCTGCGTGCAGGGCTCAAAGAAGCTTTCTCTGAACAGGACTCATCCTGGCATAGTGGTCTTTGGTGTCTGTCCGTATACAAGGCCCGCAACCAGATGGACCATTTTCTTGGCACAGGGCCAGTCGTGCCTGAAGGTGGTTGGTGACATAGGGCTTGAAATATATCAAAATATTTAAGTTATTCTATTTTGTGTGAATGAGGATACAATTCCACTATAATACAAAATAAAAGGAAATTCACTGCAAAATAACTATGTTAATGCAGACATTAAGGTTGAAAAAGGCAAAGCCCTTAAAGTAAGGAAATTAAAAAATTATGGTTTGGAGTCTCAAGAGTCTACACATCCATGTTGTGGTGTTCCTTGGGGTTCTGAGCCCTATGTCCACACCCCTCCAAAGCCACTAGCCTCATGCACCAAGGACCATCTAAAGATCTGGGGCATGCTATAACTGTATAGAGAAAGTCATAAATGATCTTCTGCTTCACACAGGCCCACAAGGACCTGTGCAGATTCATGGAGAAGAGTTATGAATTATCTGAATCTCCTACTTCAGGCAGAAAAAGAAAGTTATACATTATCTCCTCGCTGCACAAGTATGAAAGAAAGTTATTATTGATCTCGCGGCTACAAGTGGACAGTCAGTTGTTCTGTTCCAAGCTTGGACCTGTAACTTGTGCCTGAGATAGAAGGCTAATGGCTTCGTGGTAGTGGGTGGGCATTAGGACTGAAAACATCAAGGAACACCACAGCATGGGCTTTAGCACAACTCCTGAGGCTTCAAACCATAACTCACCAAAGATCTACTGTTGCAGCAAGTTCTTACGTAACTGTTCTATCTTCTTCAAGGATATTGGTTTCTCAGGCCACACCTTTGGAATGAGTCCTAAGCAGAAACATAAGCTAACAGACTGGGCGGCTGGATCCTATAGGCTTATGATAAGAGGCCTTGTAGCACAACTAGCCCAAACCGGATCATCTACTAGAGACAATGTCCAGACTGTAATGCTAGTGAAGGTATAGACAGTACTCCACGTGCAGCTGCGTGATCTCTGCAGCAGAAACATTCCAAAACAAGCTACAGAAGTGGCCATGCCACTTGCAGAATGACCACTAACCAAACCAGGAAGTTCCTTACTGTAGTTCCTGTAAAAGGACATAATGCAGTATGTTAGCCTTTTCGATCAGCACACTATGAAAAATGAAGCACCCTCTTTCCCAGGGGCGAATGAAACAAAAAATGCGAGGACTTTCTGCAGTCCTTGTGTGGTATCTGAGTATTCTGTGCATATCCAAAGTATAAAGCAGTGCTTCCCAGACTGGCATGCTCTGGATAATACAATGGTAGATGGATGGTTTGATTTAAAGTAAATTCAGACACCAACTTTGGTAGAAACTTGGGATAAGTATGCAAATTGGAAAATTAAATAAGGAGAATCACACATTAGAAGTGTGCAGCTCGGAAATCCTTTGAGCAGAAGTGATGGCAATGAAAAATAGCAGCTTTACAGGAGAAAGCATAAGCCATAACTGTGGCTGGCTCAAAAGGAGCCAAAGTCAACTTTTCCAAAACAAAATTCAGGCCAGCGGCAGCGACTGGATTCGAATGGGAGGCGTTATATGTAGAATGCCACTCAAAAACACGCAGGCTACTATCAGTTGAGCAACCATACGGTCATCCACAGGCACAAGGAAGGCTGATGCAGCAGCCAAGTGGACTCTGACTGAGGAATACTGCAGGCCTGAATACAGTAATGACACCAGTATTCTAGAACCTGCTTGATCTGGCAGGTAAATGGATCCAGGTTATGTGAAGCAGTCCACAAAGCAAACTGCTTCCATTTCATAAGAAATATGTGTGTTTGGTGGACAGTTTTAAACCTACTACAACATCAGTCACTTTCTGATGATACCCCAGCGCAAGCTATGGCTAATGTCTTCAGGGAGCCATGCATGCCGATGTAGGGACTTTAGGTCGAATGGACTAAGGTTCCCTGTTCTGTGACAACAGACATTTGCACAAGGGCAGAGGTACTGGGGGTTTCACTGCTGGCTGTTGCAGCAGTGGACACCATATCTGCCAAGATCATAAGAAGAAAACAATGAGCATTAGAGTTGCACCCTCCATCTTCAGCTTGAGTAGTACTTCGGAATTTGTGTAATGGGAGGGAAGGTACAGAAAAATGACGGCTACCCACCTATCACCATAGTTCTAGGAGTGGTATATGGAGCATGTACACACTCTAGCAGTCTTCCTTTCTCTTTAATTCCACGTGGAATGTCTTCAAACTAAGCTCCTGCAACCTACCTGGATGGTATACTCCTCGACTCCACCCCTGATATCAGATCTTGCACAGTGGAAGCAGGGATCCATGTGCACTTGTCACGGGAAGTCAGGTATGTTGTATGAATGTGAACCATACATATACCACTCCTAGAAAGTACAGTTACATAAAAACTTACCATAACAGTAGATCTTTGAGACAAACAGGCCAAATGGTGACGCTTCCATTTTATGGCGTAAGTGGCTGGTGGAGGTTTCCTAGCAGCCACCAGGGGCGTCTGACTCTAAAGGACACCCAAGCAGGCGTTAGCTAGGTCTGCAGGAACCATGCATAGAGGTGCAGGGACTTTAGGTTCAGATGGACAAGGGTGCCCTGGTCCTGGCAGAGCAAGCGGTGCACAGGGTAAGGGCACTGGAGGTTCCACCGCCAGCTGCTGTAGCAAGGGAACCAAATCTGACACACCAGAGGGAGCTTGTGGCGGGTTGAATAGGGCCCTGTCCCAGTTGTTATGGACAAAGAGTTTAAATGCAAGGATCCGATCTGTTCTCTCCTTTTCTTTCTCTTCTGTCTGGTTGGCAACCAATTTTCTCGTAAGACCTAGGACTTGATCACCCCAATGGTATGGGCAGTTCCTCTGCCTCTAGCTAAGCTGTTGGTTAATTAGGATCTGCAACTTATCCAACAGGTAGGAAAATGGACAGACTGGGTGAGCTAAGCATCCTTACCTGTCGTCAAAGTCTATGTTTCTCTATCCTAACTTGCTGTGCTTTTTTCTCCCCTTGCATATCTGCAGGTATAAAAATATATGTGAATCTTTTATGAAATGTAACTGACACTGGGATCCCTTTGTTTAAAACTGTATATAGTTATAGTGTTGAAATGATTGCAAAGCTATTTAGAACTCAAGGGGTTAACCTGAGATGCAATTTTAAGCCTTTTGCAGAGCATGTAAACAAGAGGTCAGTTCTGTATCACAATGTTCTTTTGCTGCACTTGTTGAAACTTACAAGAACACTGTGTGAGAAACACGGTATTTTCTTAACGAGCACCTGCACAGACTTATAAAAAGGAGCTGAAATGTTTGCAAAAGAAAGACACAGAAACACAGAGACTAAGATTGGAAATTGAGAAGAAACCAAGATGGACTTTCTCTGTTTATACTGCCACTGTAAATAGTTATACTGAACAATTTTTATTTTTTTTATTTTACTGTTATTAATTATAAAATTCTTCTTATGAATTTTACAACTGCTCTGGCTTTCCTATGCTTCCTGACCTGTGCCTCGATGACAGAGCTGTGAGAATCAACTCTGCCCCTCCAAATGTAGCTTGAGCAGAACCCTCTGTAGAAGTGGGAAGAGAGAGAGAATCAGAAGAAAAAATTACTCACCTTAGTAATTGTGTTTCTTCTAATGGAGCCTTGCTGTATTCTGACATATGCAGTGACCCCTAACCTTTAAACTGCCCGGAGAACAAGAGTTAACTTTCTATGCAGGCATAGATTGCTGGAGTTCGAGTGCTCGTTGGAGCCTCTGTCTGGAGTGTTTCAAATTCAAACCGCCAGAATCTTACTGAGCCCAACTAACTAAAAATTCTATGTGGAAATTGTAAAATTCCTACTAGCCAACTGTCAGTAAAAGTTTTGGATTCCCAAGGAAGACAAGTCAGAAACCTAAAACCAATCTAATACAAATAACAATAATAAATCAACACCCAAACAAAAGGAGGAGGTGTAAACAAAGAGCACCCTGAGGTGCAACACTGCACCTGCCCACCCACTTCCCAAAAACAGGTTCTGAGAGGGAGGCCAGGAGGGAGGGAGGCCGGAATACAGCGAGACTCCATTAGAGAAACACAATTACTAAGGTGAGTAATTTTTTCTACAAACAACATGAAGTCTTGCTGTATTCTGACATATGCAGACTACCAAGCAGTACCTTCATGGAGGAGGACAGAACCTACTTTGGGAATAGGCTAAGTACTGCTGTGCCAAACCGAGCATCACTCCTAGCCTGGATGTCAGAGTAATGCTTGGTAAAGGTATGGACTGTTTTCCAGGTGGCTGCCTGCCAGATTTCTAAGAGCGAATATCCCTGGCAGCAGCCAGAGAAGCAGCTGTACCTCTTGTGGAGTGAACCTCAGGCCTGAGGGAGGAATCCTTCCCAGTTTCTCATAGCAGAATTATATACAAGATACAATCCACCTGGCATTAGTTCTCTTAGTGGCAGGTTTTCCTTTCCCACTTCTCCATAAGTGAGGAACAACTGGAGGAGTCAAACCTGTGACCTAGTGCAGCTCTATGTGGTAGATGAGGGCCCTTTAAACATCTAAACTCGTAGCCTCCTCTCTCCTGAGAAAAGAATGATCAGTGAAGAAAACAGGGAAAGACAGACTGGTTCAGTTAAAAATCTGAAACCACTTTGGGCAAGAAACTTCTATTGGTTCTAAGGACCACTTTATCCCTATGAAAGAGATAAAATCAGGTTCCACTGACAGGGCTTGCAGCTCACTGATACGCCTGGCAGAGGTAATAGCCACCAAAACACAGTTTTCCAAGTCAAGTACTTAAGTTCTGCTGAAGACATGGGTTCAAAGGGAGGTTGCATAAGTTGAGCAATGCCAAGCATTCAAATCCCAAGCTGAGGGCAGGGTCTCTAAAGGGAAGATTAGTATGGAGCAATCCCTTAAAAATTACGGAATAAAGGTGAGATGCTAGAGAGGAAGGCTTTCCACCCGATAGAAAAGCTGAAACAGCCGATAAAGTGTACCTTGAGGGTAGCTGGTCTGAGGCCTAGGCCATTGAAATGGACCATATAATCCAGGACTGTAGGCAACTCAGCAGTATCAGGAGAAATATGCTTCTTGGACCAGCAATGACTGAACCTCTTCTATTTGGAGTTGTAAATCTTTCTGGTGGAAGGCTTTTAGAAGCTTTGAGAATATCCAGAACCCACGAGACAGCTGCAAATCTACAAACTCTAACTCTTCAAGAGCCAAGCCTTGAAATTGAGAGACTGAAGATTGGGGTACCAAATACTCCCTGGAGAGGAGGTTAACAGGTTGTAATTCCTGGGAAGAGACAGAGGAGATGAACTACCAGGGACAGCAACAGAGGGTACCAAGGCTGTCTGGCCCAATCTGGAGCAATCAAAATGACTCTGCAAGGTTGTGACTTTATCTTGACTAAAACTTTGAACTGAAGAGGAAAGGGAAATGCATACAGGAATTTCCTTCCCAGTTACAATACCAGAGCATCAAGGGGACTGAACCCAAGACTGGGGTCAAAAATGTGGAAGTTGGTGATTGTCTGGGGCTGCAAGAAGATCTGTCTCGGAGTGCCCCACTTCAAAAAATCACCTTTAGTATCAGAGGGCCCAGGGTCCATTCGTGATGGCCCTGCGAGACCCTGCTCAGTGCATCTGCCAGCACATTGTCTTTTCCTGGAAGGTGAACTATCATCAGAGAGGTTTGCAGGGAGCAAGCCAGGGACCACAACTTCATGGCTTCTGTGCATAAGGCCGTAAACCAAGTGCCTCCTTGCTTGCTGATGTACCACATGGTGGTGGTGGTGTCTGTTCTGAGTTGAACCACCTTGTTCTGTACTGACTGAGAGAGGCTTGCAGGGCCAGAAAAACTGCCCTGAGCTCCAAAAGATTGATGTGGAGAAGAGATTCTGAGGGACCACACTCCCTGAGCAGTGAGGGCCCCAGATGGGCTCCTATCCCAGAAGGAAGCATCCATGGTAAGGACCACTGAATGAGACTGAGACGGAAAATGGGACCCCTTGTCCTAAGTTGTCTTGATCCTGCCACCACTGAAGGGCTTGGATCAGGGTCCAATCACTGGAATCAGTTTGGTGAGGAATTCTTCCTCTGGGACCAAAAAGTCCTCAGATGGAACTGAATGTCCCTCTCCTGGAATCTTGCCCTTGGACCACTGCTGTGAGGCTGCCATGTGGCCCAAGAGTTGAAGAAAAAAACCTTGCTGGTTGAGACACCTGAAGGCTGAGGGAAGAAGCCAGTTCTGTAAGAACTCTTGCCTTTCCAGGGAAGAAAGGCTCTTGCTTTGACAGTATCCAGCTCTGCTCCTATAAAGGTGAGAAGCTGTACTGGCTCAAGAACTGACTTAGGAAGGTTGAGAAGAAATACAGAGATGTGAGCACCTGCCGAGTTACCTGCAGGTCTCACCTGACTTGGTCTGGGACTGCCCACTATGAGCCAGTCGTCCAGGTATGGAAAAATGGAAATCTTTTTCTTCTTAGGAAAGCCATCACTACTGCCAGGCACTTTGTGAAAACCCTTGGTGCTGATGTTAGGCTGAGCGGCATTGTTTTGAACTGATAGTGGCCTGAGGGCAATTTGAACCTGAGGTACTTTCTGTGGGAACACCTGATGGGAATGTGAAAACAGGCATCTCTAGGTCCAGGGAGGCTAGCCAGTCCCCTGGCCTTGAGAAGGAAGAATTACTCCCAGAGTTACCATCTTGAACTTTGGTTTTAAAAGATGCTTCTTCAGATATCTTAGGTCTAGGATGGGTCACCACTCCCGTCTTTTTTGGGGTAACGAAGTACCTGGAGTACAGACCTTTGCCCCAGAATAGGGTAGGAACTCTCTAAAGGCCTGAAGAGACAAAACCTCTACCTCTAGGGCAAGGGTTTCTGAGGGACCTGCAGGTGGGAAGGATCTGGGTCTCATCTTTGGAAATTTTTCTAAGCTGAGAACCAGTCCCGACACTACTTCCAGGACCCATTTGTCTGAGGTAATAGACATCCAGTCCTGGACAAAGTAAGCCAGCCTACCTCCTACTGGAATAGGAGGGTCAACCTGGCAGACCCATCAGGGTGTCTGTTTGGCAGGGGGCCTTAGGCTGAGGAATGGATGCAGCGCCCACTCATCCTTCTTCTGCCTCTCCCTCTGAAGAACCCCTGTGAGAAAAGGGAGAAGAGGCCTGTGCTTGGTAAAAGGCCTATGAAAAGGCCTGCCCTGCCTCAGACTGCTGCCTTGAGGAATTGCTTGCTCTTATTTGGCCTCAGCACTCCTATAAGTGGTCTCGTATCATCCATTTTTCATGTAATTCTCTGTCTGCTCCCCAAACAAAGAATTACCTTCATAGGGAAATCCATGGCCTTAGCTCAGGTATCTTGCGAGAGGCTAGTACATCTGAGCCAAGCCATCTCTAAGAGCCACAGCAGCATTAAACTGAACTTCAGGTGCCTCAATCCCATCTGCAGCCACTCCCAGCTCTTGGCTAGCTGGGGAGGCCTGTTTAGCCAGTGCTAGTACAGTGCCCCACCTGGACTTCTGGTACCTGGCTGTATGGCCATATAATTTGCCTGCCTCAGTCCCAAGCAAGATGCCATGTACGGTTTCTTTGCCATGGCATCAATCTTCCTGGAGTCCTTATCTGGGGGTGTAAAGCCAAGGAATATTTGCCTTGTCACAGGCAGCAGCCTGACTACCTACATTATCGCTGCATTGCTGGTATAGGAACTCCGTGTCTGAGCCTGAAAGTGTATACCTCTTGTCCATTCTTCTGTCCACAGGAGGTATGAGTGTTAGGAGACTTTAGGATTTTTTGTGTCCGCTTCCCAAAGGATTTGTGGAGGGAATAGACAGTCTCCTGGACTCTGGTATGTCCATCATTTCTACATAATCAGACTCTCTTGATCCTCCACAGCCTCCTCCCGTGGAAGCTGGAGGGTTGCAGCTACCTTTCTGTAGAACATAAAGTGAAGGGACTCGGAAAGCCTAGGAGGGAAACACCTGAAGGTCTGTCTGGGGAGATGTCCGTTCCACAGGCACATCCAGACCCTCACTTTTACCATCATCCTCCTCAAATTCCCCTTCCTCTTCAAACTCTGGTTCATAAAAATCTCCGAGGGTATAATCTTGAACTGGGAACCAACCGAACCGAACCCCTGCCAGAAGGTGCCGGATCGGTAGAACCGGGCGGAGCGATTCCACAATCTGAATCGCTCTGGTTATCTCTTCAGCGGTCGGAACACGAACCTCTGGATCCAAACTGGATGATTTTTCTTTGCTTTTTCTTTTGTCGGAACCGATCCTCGAATCGGCCTCCTTTCCCTGAAGAAGTATTGGCCTGATCAGAAGGCACTCTTCTGGTTCGGTCGGAACCGAACCGGCTGGCCATCCGGTCAGCGGACTTCTGGCCTCCTTTCCCTCAGTCTACCTAATCTCTTCTCAAAGGTAGATCTGGGAAAATGTTTACATATTTGGCAGTCTGAATCGAGGTGGTCAAACCCCAGACAATAAACACAGGTGATGTGGGATCGGCCTAGCAAAGACCTCCCACACTCACTGCAGTGTTGAAACCCAGTGGGCCGGTATTTTCTTGGGTTTCTCAGACATAGCCAACCGGAACCAACTTACCCTTTTATGGCAACCGCCAGGCAAGACTTTATCGGTTCCTAACCGTGTCACGGTATTGGGAAAAAAGTACTAAACACGGTTTCTAGAACCAATAAGGACCGGTAATCACACACTACGTAAAAACATAAAACACAAGATTTCACTATCAAATGGCGGTTCACGAACCAACCCGCACTTTTACAAGTTCCACACAAAGAAAAATTATCTTTAGTAATGTTGTTTCTTCTAATGGAGTCTTGCTATATTATGACAATTGCAGTTTGTCCCAGCCTTAGAACCGTTCCTGAGGTGAAAGTTAACTCCATGCCATGCATGGAACTTAGAGCGAGCTCGGTTAGAAAAGCTCTGTCTGGATAATTTCAAACTGAAACTGTTGATATTTACGAAGCAAAACTCACTAAGGTTCTTGTGGAAGCTGTAACCTACACTAGCCAACTGGCTACTTAAGTATTACACATTTTCCTGGTCCCAACACCAAGACTCAAGTCAGGGGACCAGAAAATAAGATAAAATAAACACAACACCCAAACACCCCAAAAGAAGGGGTGGAAAACACAAGATGGGCATCAATAAGTGCCAACACTGGACTGCCCACCCCATCCCTAAAGTAGAAGTTCTGAGAGGGGCAGGTTGGGGAGGTCATAATATAGTAAGACTCCATTAGAAGAAACAACATTACTAAGGTGAGTAATTTTTTCTTCAAACAACATAATTCTTCCTATATTATGACAATTGCAACACACAGCAGTACCTCCATGGAGGAGGGACAGAACCTACTTAGGATATGGGCTATGATGCACAGCTGTGCCAAATTGAGCATCCCTCCTGGCCTGAATGTCCAAGGAGTAATGCTTGTGAAAGTATGTACTGTTTTCCAAGTAGCTGCTTGACATATCTCTAAGATAGGGATGTCCCTGGCCGCAGCTAGGACGCAGCTATACCTCTGGTAGAGTGAGCCCTCAGGCCTGAAGGGGAACCTTACCCAGTTTTGATAGCAAAACTGGATACAAGAGACAATCCACTTGGCAATGGATCTCTTAGTGGCAGGTTTCCTTTCCCAACCTCATCATAAGTGAGGAACAGTTGGAGGAGTCAAACTTGTGACCCGTGGTACGCTCTATGTAGTAACTAAGGGCCTCTTAACATCTAAGCTGTGCAGCCTCCTCTCACCAGAGGAGAAATGGTCAGTGAAGAACACTGGAAGAGAAATAGATTAAGGTGGAAATCTGAAACCACCTTAGGCAAAACTTCCTGTTAGTCCTGAGGACTACCTTATCCCTGTGAAAGGAAATAAAGTCAGTCTCCACTGACAAAGTTTGCAACTCACTTATGCGCCTGGCAGAAGTGATGGCTACTAGAAACACAGTTTTCCAAGTCAAGTACTTAAGCTCTGCCGAGACAGAGGTTCAAAGGGGTTGCATCAGCTGAGCAATGCAAACATTAAGATCCCAGGCAAGGGCAGGGTCGTGGAATGGTATGAAGCAATCCCTGAAAAACTTGGAAAATACAGGGTGAGCAGAGAGAGAAGAGGCTTCCTGCTGAAATAAAAGCAGAGACAGCTGCCAAATGCACTTTCAGGGTAGCTGGTCTCAGTCCCAAAGAATTAAGATGGACCATAAAGTCCAAAACAGTGGGCAAATCAGCAGATTCCGGGAAATATGCTTCCCAGAGCACCATATGGAAAACCTTTTCCATTTAGAGTTATAAGTAGCCCTAGTGGAAGGCTTTCTAGAAGTTTTCAAAATTTAGAACACCTTGAGAAAGGTGTAGGTCAGCAAACTCTAACTCCTCAAGAGCCAGGCCTTGAGGTTGAGAGATTTGAGATTCGGATACCACACTCTCCCTGGGCACAGGTCAACAAATTACGTGTTCCTGGGGAGACACAGGGAAGATGGACTGCTAAGGACAGAAGGAGAGGGTACCAGGGCTGTCTGGCCCAATCTGGAGCAATCAGAATCATCTTGCAGGGCTGAGATCTGATTTTGACTAGCACCTTGAACAGGAGAGGAAGGGGAAGGCATAGAAACTTCCTTCCCAATCGAGGAGGAAGGCATCCAGGGGACTGAGCCTAACACTGGGGCCAGCAACAAAAAGTGGAAGTTGATGATTGTCTGAGGCTGCAAAAGATCTATCTGAGGGTGCCCCACCTGGCAAAAACTATCCCCAGTACTCGAGGATCCAATTACCATTCGTGATGGCCTTGGGAAATCCTACTGAGAGCATCTGCCAGGACATTGTCCTTGCCTGGGAGGTGAACTGCTATGAGGGAGGTGTTTAGGGAATAAGCCAGAGACCACAACTTGAAGGCCTCGGTGCACAAGGCCGAAGACCGAGTGCCCCCTTGTTTGATGTACCACATTGTAGTGGTGTTGTCTGTTCTGACCTGTACCACTTTGTTCTGAACAGATGCAGAAAACCTGAAGTGCTAGAAAACAGCTCTGAGTTCCAACAGATTGATGTGGAGCAGAGATTCCTGAGGGACCACAATCCCTGGGTGGAGAGGTCGCCATGTGAGCTCCCCATCCCAAAAGGGACGATCTGTAGTAAGGGTCAAGGAGTGAAATAGAGGGATGAAAGGAACCCCTTGTCTCAGATTGCTCTGATCCTGCCACCACTGAAGGGCCTGGATCAGGGTTCGAGTTACTGGGATCAACTTGGATAGGGGATCTCTTCTTTGAGACCAAAAGGCTCTCAAATGGAACTGAATGTCCCTCATCTGAAATCTTGCTCCTTGCACTACGGCTGTGGAAGCAGCCATGTGTCCTAGGAGCTGTAGAAAATGCCTTGCTGGTCGAGAGACCTGCAGGGTGAAGGAGGAGGCCAGGGCCACCAGGGTCCTTACCCTTTCTAGGGAAGGAAGGCTCTGGCCTGCTTTGTGTCCAGTTCTGCGCCTATGAAGGTGAGTACCTGGACAGGTTCTAAAACTGACTTTGGAAGATTGAAAAGAAAGCCTAGAGAAGTAAGCAGCTGCTGGGTAACCTGCAGGTGTGATTTGACTCTGGTCTGGAGACTGACCCACAATGAGCCAGTCGTCTAGGTAGGGAAAGATGGCAATCTTTTGCCTTCTTAAATGAGCAACTGCTACCGCCAGGCATTTTGTGAATACCTTGGGGCAGAGGTAAGCCGAAGGGCATTGCTCTGAACTGATAATGGCCTGAGGGCAGTTCGAATCTGAGGTACTTTCGTGGGAGCTTCTGATAAGAACATGGAAGTAGGCATCCTTGAGGTCCAGGAAGCTAGCCAGTCCCTGGCCTTAGGAGGTAAAATCATTCCCAAGTCACCATTTTGAATTTTGGTTTTAAAAGGTGCTTGTTCAGATATCTTAGGTCCAGGATGGGCCGCCATTCTCCTGTCTTTTGGGGTAAGGAAGTACCTGGAGTACAGTCCCTTGCCCTGGTGTGGGGAGAAACCTTTCTACAGCTCTGAGAGCCAGGAGGGTTGAGACTTCTGTTTCCAAAGCAAGAGTCTCTAGAGGATTTGCAGGTGGAAAAGATCCGATTCTCATCTCTGGAATTTTTGAAGCTGAGAACCAGACCCTGCTTACTACTTCCAGGACCCACTTGTCTGAAGTTAAAGACTCCCAGTCCTGGGCCAGTAAGCCAGCCTCCCCTACAGGTAATGGAGACTGGCCCTGGGCATCCCATCAGGGTGCCTGTTTGGCAGGGGCTTTAGGCTGAGGGGTGGGGCAAGCCTGCTCATACCCGCCTGCCTCACCCTCTGAAGAACCCCTCTGAACGTAAGCTGAAGAGGAGGCCTGGGTTTGGTAAAGGTCTGTAAAAGGCCTGCCTCTACCCCTGGGGCTGCCTCTGAGGAATGGCTTGCCGCTCCTTGGCTTGTGCACCCTATAAGTGGTTCTATATTCATCCATTTTCTTCATATAATTTCTGTCTGCTTCCCAAACAAAGAATTTCCCACCACAGGAAAATCCATAGCCTTAGACTGGGTATCCTGTGACAGACTAGTACACCTGAGCCAAGCCAATCTATGAAAAGCCACAGATGTAGCCATGACTCTAGAGGATATATCATTAGAATCCACTGCAGCATGGAATTGCACCTTAGATGCCTCAATACCATCAGCAGCCACCTGTTCCAGCTCTTTGGCAAGCTGGCCAGGGGCCTGTTTGGCTAAGGCCATGACAGTATCCCATCTAGATTTCTGGTATCTTGCAACATAGGCCATATAATTTGCCTGTCTGAGTCCCAAGGACGCTGCCATATGTATTTTAGCCATGGCATCAATCTTCCTGGAGTCCTTGTCAGGAGGATGTGAAGCCAGGGAATATTAGCCTTATCACAGGCTGCAGCCTGAACTACTCCAACATGGCTGCATTGCTGTGAAAGAAATTCTGTATCGGACCTGACAAGGTGTACCTCCTGTCCATCTTTTATCCACAGGAGGCACAGAATTAGAGCTTTTAAAATTTTTATTGTTTGTTTCCTGAAGGATTTATGTAAAGGAATAGACAACCTCCTGGACTCTGGGATATCCATCATCTCCACAATGTCAGGCTCCTCTTGCTCATCCACAGCTTCCTCCAAAGGGAGCTGGAGGGTTTCAGCAACTTTTTATAAAACAGAAAATGAGAAGGGACTCAGAAAGCCTAGGGGAGACTCTCCAAAGGTCTGTCTGGGAGATGTCCGATTCAATGGGCACATCCAGACTTTCAAAATCACATTCACACTGTTCATAATCATCCTCCCTCCTCTAGTTTATAAAACTCCTCTATATCATATTCTTGAACTGGTGGAACCGGCCGAACCAACCTTTGCCAGATAGTGGCGGTTCGGACGGAACCGGGAAAGCGACTGGACAATTTGGATCGCTTTGCTATCTCTGCAGCAGTTGGAGAAGGAATTTTGGACTCCACACCTGCTTGATTTTCTAGTTCTCTTTGCTGGAACTGGCTCCTCTGAGTCAGCTTTTCGTTGCCGGAAGTGTCGCCTTGGTCAGAGGGCACTCCTCCGGTTCAGTTGGCACGAACCAGGCTGGCCATCCGGGTCAGCGGACTTTTGGCCTCTCGCCCCTGAGCCTACCAACTCTCTTATCTAGGTAGCTGCAGGAAATTCTTGCAAATCTGGCAGTCTGCATTGAGGTGATCAAACCCCGGACAATAAACACATGTGGTGTGGTGGTCAGCCTTGGCAAAGGCTTCCCCACAGACATTACAGATGTTGAAACCCAGTGGGCCGGTTTTCTTTTGGGTTTCTCAGACATAATGCCAGCCTAACCAAAAACTTGCCCTTTTCCGGCAAATGCCAGTCAAGACACCCTTATCAGTTCCCAACCGTGTCACGGGTCATGGAAAAAACCATAATGAAATCCGTTTTTAGAACCGATAAGAACCGGAACCACACTCTAAATAGCTTTAAATGAACTTAGAAAAAAAATTTAAAACAACCTGATCGGTTCAAACCGAACCGATAAACATTTACAAGTTCCACACAGAAATAAACCTGTCTATTACTTACAATACCACAGACAGAGCTTGAACCGATCGGTTTGCGGTTAAAATAATTATAATCGAGGTTGAATTTAACCGAGAAAACACTTTAAACCGAGAAATGAACCGAGCAGTAGGAGGAATCTCCGGAGCGACTGTTCAGTGAGGCTGGAGTAAAGAATCTGACAGTTTCAGTATGAAATTATCCAGACAGAGTTTTTCTAACCGAAGCTCAGCTTAAGTTCCATGCATGGCATGGAAGTTAACTCTTTCACCTCGGAGCAGTTCTAAGGCTGGGACAAACTGCAATTGTCATAATATAGCAAGACTTCATGTTGTTTGAAAAAACAGAACAATTCCTATCTAGTACTCATGGCACCACAGACAGAGATTGAACCGACTATGCGGATAGCTTTTCGGTTTAAAACTGATGAAAACTGAAACTTTAACCGACTTTCAAACCGAGCTAAAGGAGAAATCTCCGGAGCGACTGCTCAGTGAGGCGGAGTAAAGAATCTGACGGTTTGAGTTTGAAACACTCCAGACAGAGACTCCAACCGAGCTCGAGCTCAGCATTATATGCTCTGAATAGAAAGTTAACTCTTTGTTCTCCAGGGCAGTTTAAAGGTTGGGGATCACTGCATATGTCAGAATACAATAAGACTTCATGTTGTTTGAAACCTCCCTTCCAAGAGAGGGACAAGCGCCTCACCAGAAAACTCCAGGCGGGATTGAGTGAGCAGAAATGTGCCCATTTTGTGAGAGGGAACACAAAACATCCAACTCTGGACGACCTGTCCCCCCCGATGAAGAGATCTTCGACCATCGAGGTCAGAAGCTCCCACTCATATGCATGTGACTGGGAGCAGCTGACAGACTGCCAGGATGTTTTGACATCTGGAACATGTATGGCCGAGAGCTGCAAACTGTGCTCAATGGCCTCAATACCAGACTCTTATCTCCTCCTGACACAGGGGGTAAGAGTGAGCCCTTTCCTGCTTGTTGATGCAGTACACTATGCACATGTTGTCCATCTGCACCAGCAGCAGACTGGGGAGGAGATGAGTCTGAAATGCCTGCAGAGCATAAAGGACCGTTACATTTTCAAGACATTGACACGGAGACTCTGTTCCGACTCTGTCCAGGTACCCTGGATCTGATGATCAGCCAGATGAGCACCCCAACCCAGGCCGGACGTGTCCGTCAGGAGGATATGACGGGGTGTTGAGAGCTGAAAGGAGACCCCCAGGAGGTTTGCTCGGCTCTAGCCACCATGACAGGACTCGTGCGGGTCAGAGATCATGACCAATTGGTCCAGGTTGTCCGTGCTGGTCCCACTGGACTCACAAGGTCCACTGAGGAATCCACATGTGTGTGGGCAAGGGAACTATGGCAATGGCTGCTACCATGTGGCTCAGGAATGCCCTGGCAGGGACCTGGCAACTGAAGGAAACCAGACAGGCCTGCTCCATCAGTCGTTCCGCTCTGACCATGGGCAAAATGCCATGCCCTGGCTGGTGTCCAGGTCTGCCCTATATTGAAGGTGCTGGCAAGGAAAGAGGCAAGACTTGGCAGACTGATGGTGATCCCAGGGCATGGAATAGGCAAATGATGTATTCCAGAGTCTGAACTAGGGCGTCCTTGGAGGGGCTGCTAGCAGCCTATCATCCAGGTAGGGAACACGTAGAAGCACTGCCTCCTCAGAGCAGCCGCCACTACTGCCAGGCACTTAGTAAAGACCCTGGGACCAAGAAGGCCAAAAGGGAGGGCCAGGAATTGAAAATGGGCCCCTGGAAATGGAAGCGGAGGAAGCGACGAGGGGCTCAAAATCTGGATATGCAAATAGAAGGCCCCATGTCCAGATAGCAGAGCCAGTCTCCCTGGTGCAAAAGGCAAGACAGTCCTGAAGAGTGATCATCCGAAAGCCCTTGTACTCTAAGTACAGATTCAGGTGACTGAGATCCAGAATGGGTCCAAGGTCCCCAGTCTTTCTGGGGATGAGAAAAAGTGGGAGTAAAACCCCCTTCCCCACTGAGCTGGAGGGACAGGCTCTATGGCTCTTTTTGGAGGACAACTTGAATTTCCTCCCACATCAGGGGCAGGTGAGCCTGGGGTTGGAAGAAGTTACTGGAGAAGTTTCTGAAGGCCACTCAGAAATTCTAGAGTGTGACTGTATTCTATGATCTGAGGCACCCAGTTGTCTGTGGTTCTTCCCACCATCCTGTTAGATGGAGGGAGAACCAACCCCAAACACCTCCCCTAGATTCTTGCTCAGGAAGGGGTGTCAGCTGAGGAATCAGTATGTGGAGGCGGGTGCCGGAGGCGGCCACAGGTGCCAAGGGGCTCTGGTGGCAGCAACTGCAGGGGCATCGTGGCCTTGTTCTTGATCTCGCCTTTGGCAGGCTGGTGTCAGGACTGTTTATGGGAGGAGCAATGAAAGGACAAATGCTGGCCTGCTCTAGGCTGAGTGTGACAGAGCAAATGAACCATCCTAAGGGCTCACCCCAACTCCTCCGGGTGCAGATCCTGTCGTGAACATCCCCACCAAATCTTAGTGCGGTCTTCTGGTAAAGCCTGAACCAGGTCTCTGGCTTGGTCCCAGAGGACATTTTGATATTGGGCCACATGGGACTGGTAATTAATAGCCTGGATAGCTAGGTAGTGGACACAAAACACGCTTTAACCAGGTGGTCCAGATGCCTAGACTCCTGTCCGGGGAAGGGTACTAAGGTGCTAGGGCTTTTGGTATGGTCATGTGCTGCATTTATGACCCCTTAATCAACCTTATGGTGACCACCTAAAAGGGTTTACCAGCGGGGAAAAAGCAATTACAGCTCAGCAGCAATGAGGGTGAGTTCCAAAATGTATCCAACAAGACTGCATAAATCCGCACTTCCTCAGTCAGAAAGAGTGTAGGATGACGTACTAGACTGTACAAAACCGCTAGCATTTGAGCCTGCTCTCCTAAGTATGGCGCTTTTATATAAATAATTTTTATACCTTTTCTGACTGAGAAAGTGCTTGCAGTCTTCTTGTCTAACAGTAGGGCATGGTAAAGCTAGTTCACCTTCTTGGGCAATGGAGGAGTAGAGGGGTGATTCACATCGCCTGTGGACATCATCATAGGAGTCGATCAGGGTGACCCCACCACTGGGAGGGCATCCCGCTGCCTTAAATACACACCCAGGCGACGCCTCTGGGTCCTGGACCTCTGTTTCCCAGTCCATGATGGACTGGATGTGACACATGATGTCCATAAAGATGGATCATCAGGGGAGATTTAGGAACTGCCCTGGGAGGCCCTTCACCATCAGAAGATTCCTCTGGCGAGGAGGAAGAGCCACAGCAATCAGAGTCATCCTCACTGGGGTCTTGCTGTTTTGGTCACTGTCCTGTGGTGGGCGCCATCTTGGCAAGAGCCAGAGCCGATGTCAGGTTGAGACCCGAGGACCCCAACGTCCGGGTTCGCTGATGCCAGACTGCCCGATCCTGGGGCAGCGTGTCCTGAGGGGGGACGCCGAGGCAGGCCCTGAGGAGCAGGAGTCTGTCTCTGAAAGAAGGACCACCACTCTGAAAAAGAGGCACTGTAGTCCACTGGGTGGGAAGTTGTAGATTGGCAGGTATGGGTGGGACTGCACTGTATAAGGGTATGACAGTAGTGGAGCCGGTAGGGTACTCTGGTAAAGGACCACCTGGCACCGACAGAGGATCTGGTGGCAGGCCAGCTGGCATCGGCTGTGGTGTAGGCTGTGGAAGAGGCGAGCCGGCACCAGGCCCCAGACTGGGGCAGTGGCAGTACTGGCGGTGGCCCAGCTGGTGTTGGCCTGGAATGCCCAGGGGAAGAATCTGCCGGAGTTGGCAGAGACGGAGAAGCAGGTGCATGGGGAAGGACACCCCCAGGCGAAGGCAGAGGTGATGCCGGGGTGGTGGTGGTAGCCTGCTGTAGGCGCTGCACTGAGGTACTGACGTTGGGTCCAGAAAGGAGTGCCTTGGCCCGGGTGGGGGACAGGTGGAGGAACCGGCCCGGTAGAACCAATACTGGCAGAGCCTCCTGGCTGAGAGCCCGTGGATGAAATGGGCTGGAAGAGTCGCCGCCCTAATGGCAATGAGGGCGGCCAGCGTGCCACCAGTAGCCCGGTAGAGCAGAGGACTGGCAGGTCTGAGGGCTCAACCCCTGGGGCAGGATGACCTAACGCGTCCAGGGTTTGTGAGGCAACTGCGAGCGGGAAGCAGACCAGTCCCAGTGTTTGTCCCGTGCTTGTGCTTCCCACCAGATGTTTGAGAAGCGGATGAAACCTCGAGGAATGTGCCAGCGATGCCAAAGAGCTCCTGGTCTGCAGCTCCTTTTCTATCGTGACCAGCTTTTGCTTGATAAGATTGTCTCTAGAATCTTAAGACGATGTCTCGATTGGCCTGATTGAATTTCTGGCAGACTTCGTTGTCGTGGCTGGGGCCTAGGCAAATGATGCACACAGAGTGGCCATCTCTTTTTAGAAATTTGTTTGGTGAAGGAAAACATTTCATGAGTGGTCAGAAGACGAAGCTAGTAGAGAAGATAAACTCAATGGCTGAAACACCAAAAATCTGATGATAGACTACACAAAGACAAGAAAATAAAAATGCGCAGCAAGCGCGAGAAATGGCGGTTGACTAGCTGTGGCATCCGCCTAAGGTCTGACATGCATGGGTCAACGGCAAGAAAAAGAACTGAGGAGGGTATGGGGACTGCCCACCTTTATAGGATAGACTGACGCAGCGTGGCAGTCCCCTGTGGTTGCCTGCTAGCTAGAAAGTTTTCCGTGTGGTCCTGGCACCTAGTGGCTTAGTCCTATTGATGTTGGCCTGCTGCAAGAGCCTTCCTAGAAGTAAGATCTAATGTCACTGGTGAGTAACCCCATTCCTAGGGGGCAGGGATATGGCACCATCCACACCAAGGCAGACTCCTGGGAGGAGGAGACAAGGCGGCACCCCATCTGGCAAACATGGACTGAAGAACTGAGCCGCAAAACCAGCATCCTAGCATGGCTTGAGGTCAATGTGGTAGTGGAAATTAAGGTGTGTGCTGACTTCCAGATAGCAGCCTGCAGATCTCCTAAATAGCGACGCCCCTGGACGTGGCCACAGAGGCAGCGGTATGCCTGGTGGAATGAGCCTATAGCCCCTATAGAAGCCTCCCTACCAACCAACCTATAGTAGAGGTCGATACAGGAGACATTCTGCCTTCCAATCGCCTGCTTAGCTAATGGTCTGTCAGGTGCGACTTCAACATAGGTGACAAATAGCTGCGAACCTCTCCCGAACTCCAGATGTGCGCCTTATAGTAAGCGATTGCTTGCCTCAGGTCCAAAGTATGGAGCCTGTGCTCGCCTCAGGAGCTGGATTTATGAAGTATCGAGAGGTTAATCACCCAGTTAAGGTGAAACCCTGCTATAGCTTACCGAAAGAACCTTGAGTGGGGCGGTAGGGACAACCTTGTCCTTGTAGCCAAATAAGGAGACTCCACAAAAGCGCCTGAAGCTTGCTGATCCTTCTGGCAGAGGTGACAGCCACCAAGAAGACAGTCTTCCACGAAGATGTGGCATCTCACACCTGCACACTAATTTGAATGGCTTGCCCATGAGCACTGCCAGTACCAGCAACAAATTCCACGGTGGTGGTGGTTCACGACCGGCAACGACAGGTGTTTAGTGCCTTGAAAAATGGGCAACCTCCTTCTACAGCACCACCAGTGGCATACTGGCCCACACCCATATGCAGAGATGGCTGTCAGGTGCACCATTAGGGTCGCTTGACTGGGCCTGAATGAGACAGGGACCACAGGTAGTCCAGAATCGCTAGCCAAAGGGCAGACGAGGGGTCTAGCTCCTGCCCTGGCACCAAATGGAAAACTACTTCCATAGGAATGCATAGCACTGACAGGTCGACTCTCTTCCAGGAGGCCTCCACAACATGAGGAACATCTTCAGAGCGACCCAAAGCTTGGAACTCTAGCTGCTCAGGAACCAGGCTGTAAGGCGAGAGACTGAAGGTCCAGGTGCAGGACCTTCCCTTGTAACAGGGCAACAGGTCCAAGAGTACGGGCAATCACCACAGAGGCTTGCTGCTAAGGTTGAGAGATCTGGGTACCAAAACTGGCATGGCCAGTCTGGGCTACTAGGATCATCCATGCCTTGTCCCACAGCACCTTGACCAACACTTTGTGGATCAGAGGAAAGGACAGAAGGCATAAAGAAGGCCTGGGATCCAGGGCCTCATGAAGGCATCCCCACTAGTGTCCTGCATTGTGAGGCATGGGCGCAGAACAGCCTCAGCTTGGCATTCTACCAGAAGGCAAACAGGTCCACCAGGGAGAGCCCCATTGGGAGAACAGGTGGTTTACCACCTCCTGATGCAGGAACCACTCATGAGACACCTTGCCCACCCGGCTGAGGGTGTCCACTAGCTGGTTGAGGCTCCTGCTACACAGATTGCCAGGAGATCGGCATCCAAGTTGTGCACGAGGGTCCAGGCATAGAAGGCCTCCGACAAAAATGAAGGGCGGTATTCCACCCTGCTTGTTCAGACAGTACATGGTCATGGTATTGTCTGTCTGGACCTGCATGACCTGACCCTGGACAAATTAAGCGATTCCTGCAGAGCAAGGTACTCGTATGGAGCTCCAGAACTCTTAACACCTCTCATCGATATTTAACAGACGCTGCAAGTAAGTTAAAGATTCTTGGCAACCTAGTGTTAAATATCCTGTGATAACAGTTCTTATTAAAACATTAAGTATATAAGTGTCTGACATAAGTTTAGGTTCTCTAGGTTGTGGTCTAGGCTCTAACCCACACATTTTGATTAATGAAATAAGTTTATTTTAACTTTAATCAGAACTATTATATTGAGTCATAAAAATTCTTTAAAAGTTCTGTTGTTGATTCTAGCGGCAGACAGCCTTTGTCTGCAGTATCTACACCATCAACAGCAATTGGTGAAACTGGACCATTTAACTTTCCCAACTCCTCATTTAGAAAAAAGAGAGCTGCAATTTGACTTTTCTTGGGGAAGAGAACTTTTGATTACATATTGGGACTTTTCTGTTTGACTTTCTTCCGGGAAGATAACTTTTTGGCTATATATTGGGACCTTGGTATTTCACTGCATTCCAGTATTCCTGATATTGACCGTCTCAGGCGTGGACTAAGACCGCCTCTTGTGAGCAGAGTTTTCCATCCTGCCTCTTTTTTTTTTTTTCTAGGAATTGTTACATTTTATTTAACTGTTGTATATTATTTAAGATTTCAAGGTTTAAACATGTATTACTAGAAATACATTTATATTAGGAAAGATTAATTAGTAAGCCATGTATCCACTAAGGGCAAAGTAGTGAATAAAAATATAATAGGTAGGGTAAACAAGAGGGTAACCAGAGAGTAAACAAGAATGGTTGTGTGTTTACCTAAGATCTGGTTATCACGGTCTCTACTCCTAAAGAACCCCTGGAGTAATGCATCAGTCCTTTCCCTCCTATTATGTAAAAGAGAAAACTGCATATGACTATAGAGCCACAGTGCCTGGAGCCAAATGATTCTAACTATTTTAAACAGAAAGCCAGTATAGAGAAGGGCTCAAATCAAGATTTATCATTGTCTATACCTGACCAAACTGACCTCGAGTTATTTGAAAGTATCGAGAGGAAAAAAATGAAAATAGACATCTAACAACTAAATCTTATAATGGAGATTCTGTAATAGACTTGGAGGAAAATAATTTAAACCCCCAATTATATTAACCATTTAATCAAAGGAAAATCACGGAATTCTTTCTTAAAAATCCCAAGAAACCTCAAAGGACACAATACTGGATAGCCAGATCCCACTGAATCTTTCTGATAATCTTTCTGATAATTACCAAGTACTCATGTATTAAAAAGCCCTATTAAAGGACAAGAAATTTCACTTCACCCTACCTATATAGGTCTTTTTAGTCCTTCTAAATCTATTAATAGCATGGATCACTATTTGGATTATTTAACAGACTCACAAATTTTGACTGACTCCCCAGAATAAGTGTTTAATAAACTAGATGAAGAAGTTGAAGCAATTAAATTAGATCCTGAATTCCTTAAGCAATGCCCAGATACAATCTCGAAGTATATGATTAAAGCATTAACACATCCAGTGATGGCGTAATATAGTTTTCTTGAAGCATACAATGAATTAAAACATCACGAGAAAGATTGTCCGATTTCATTATAAATAAACTCACATACATTTCAGACAAAATTAATAATAAAGATAACAAGTGCTTTACTGAGAAGACAAACAGGCCCTCTTTTCTTCAATTTACTATCCGAACTCTCCATTAAAGAAAAAAGTGGGAAAAAAGAGATCACAGAAACCTGAGATAGAAAAAAATCAAAAATCAAATAAAAATAAGGTGAAAAACAACGTAAAATAACACACAAAAACAGGTTATAGCAGATAAAGTAAATACAAATATTACAAACCAAGTAAAACAAGTAATGAGGAGCACAAAAGCCAGGTTAAAGAAGATAAAAAGAAAGCTCTTTAGTTGTAACGGAACAGTGCTCTTTGGGTAATAACTTTCACAAAATATAGATTCAAATGTGGCATCTTTTGAGAATCTTAAATTGCAGAGTCTTCTTTCTCTAAATCATAATCCAGAGTCTATTACTATTACAGGGAAAGAGGTAGTTTTAACAACGAAAATATCTATACAAAACCCTATGAAACAACTGACTCATTATCTTCCCTAATGTCCCATCTGCTAAAAGCAGAATTAGAAAATGGCAAGAATGGATTCTTCACTCTGATTGGCTAAAACCAACTCCAACCTGAGCGTCTATTTTCAATAGATGCCCAGTGAAAAATAAGAACCAGTCCAAGTACCACTTCACAAGGTACCCTTATGCCCATCCCTTCCTCATTGGCTAAAAAGCTGAGCAACTAAAAATTTCAAAATCAAACAGGCTTCATTTTTTCCATCGGTAAGAAATGCGCTTAACCGAGCCAAAAACTAGACAAGATCCTCTCCAGCACAATTTAATAAATACGCCCCTAGCTCACAAGAAACAATCACTAATCAAAAGAAAGAAAATAATGACAGCCAAAAAGTCTTCACCATTTCTTCTGGGAACAACCACAACACAGACCCACCTCCTACAGTGGATCGGCTGCTTGCTTAATCCTCACAAGCCGTGAGCATCCACCAGCGGGAGAAAGACAAAGCAAAAGTATACCATTCCTACAGCGAGTGGTATGGCATAGCTCATTTAGAAACCCCAAATAATTTTTTACAGCATTAGTTACCACACTCAGTACACTCCCAATGGTGCTCATTCTTCTCCCTGTAGTCTGCTGTACTGTAACAGAGTGACTCCGAGATAGCTCGCAACCGAACCCCCCTCCGCCCATCACTGGACGAGATGCAGGACAGCATAAAATCAAAACGAATAGAAATGTGGTCCAGTCCAGTAAAAACTGAATCTATTACCTCACACTCTATAGACTTTCGATTAGGCCATTGTTTCTCCCGATATACACTGCAGTCTGCTTACTGAAACAGTGACTCCTACACACTGAAAAGTCGCGATCGAGCCCCTCAAACAAACGATCACTGGCAAGATGCAGGAGAGCACAAAAACAACACAGACCACAATAAAAGAAATGCAGCAGTATGAATAAGTATAATCCACAGTAAACAAACTGTGAAAGACTAATATGCCCTCTGCTGGGAAGTACACCAATTCAGGGACTACTTTACCACTATAATAGTCTTTCTTTATTTTACTCATAAGAAATATATATTTTTTCTATTTTCTAAAACAGCCACATATGGACCATTTTCTAAGTGCAATAATACCCTCCAGTGGTGGTATTAGGAAATGCGGACCTTCCAGGGCTATAAGGCCCTCCGCCTGCAGCGCCGGGCCTCATGACTTTCTGGCGGTCCGGGTATTTCCCACCGCCCACCCTGTTGGGTATTATTGCTTACCTAGAACTTCCACAGGCAGCTTCCAACATAAAACTGGTCTATAGAGATCAATCGATAGATAATCAGCCAGTTTACATATTATTATCTGATATGGATACAGCTAAGAAAATTTGGGCTAAACAAACACATCTAAATAAACTTGATATTTTAATCTCTTCTCCAGTTAATTGGTCTACTATATGGATGTTTGCTCATGGGAATAGGAATCTTCCAATAGGTCCTATGATTCCCATTGAATCTATAACCTCAACATTAACACTGCTTAATTGGAATTTCGATAAAACACCAGATGTTTATCGTCTCTCCCTATTTGGAACAGCAAGGTTTGAAGGAAACAACAGGCATAGATTACCCTCCTTGTTAGAACTCTTGAGTCATGTCTGGATATAGAAATAGCAAAAGCTGACTTGGGAGAGGTCAGGAGAGTCCATAAGGATGAAACAGATTCTCAAATTGACTTGGCAATAAAATCAGAAACTCTATACAGGAACTTATTACATAATGTGTATAAGCCAGATAGAATCCAAGTACTTTTAACTGATTTACAGTCGAAGAAATTTCAAAAAGAATCATTACGGAAACTAATATCAAATCATGACTACCTAACAACTACTCCATTTTATCAAATATGGATGAGTCTTTAACAAATAAAGACTTAACATCTTCTAAATTAGATAATTTTTGTCTTGGAAACACAGCGGCATAGGGACAAAATTGGTTGACTCGACTGAAAAAATGGTTTCCCAATATGAACTATTGCTGTTTCAGGAGACATGGCAACCACAGAAATTCATTTAAATGGTTACAGCATTTAGTTTGTTAGCACAGAGGGAGAAAAAGTTCGAAGGCCGAGTGGTGGTTAACCACCTTTATAAAATTAGAGCTGGTATCAATGCAATTGATTATCTTAAGGTTAAAAATGTTGCATTGATAAATACTGTCAAATGGGACTTGCTTTACTTATATGATTGTGAATGTGTATGTTCCCCACAACACTCCAAATACAACATATGGCGATCTTTGTTCAGAGCTCTCTTGATTATGGATACTTTGTATATTAAACATCACATAGATATAATATTAATAGGAGGTGATTTCAGTGCTCGGATAGCCTCCTTTGATAATCTCCCAATGTTGCACTCCCATATATATATGGGTGATTTAGAACAGAGGAAATCATTGGATGCCATTGTTAATTCAGCAGGCATTAAATTTAAAGAATTCATAATTGAGAATAATTTACTAATCCTTAATGGTAGGGGACCAGAAGATCTAGAGGGAGCATACACATACTTTTCTTCGGTTGGAAACAGTCTACTAGATTATGTATTAATCTCTCCGAATCTTCTGATTTTGTACAGAATTTTCAAATAAGTGTTAGAGAGAGTGATCATGCTGCACTCACTTGCCGCATGATCACTTCTAATGATAAAGAAGGCCTCCTTTGAAAGATATTTATCCTGTTTCATTGGTCTCCATGGGAAAGTTAAACTATCCTTAAAAATAATAAAATGAAGAATATTGAACATATTTTTCTACACCAATCTATTCTGAAGATGTTTTAAAAATGAAAATTTAACCCAAGCTACTATCAGAAACTTTGAGAATCTTTTATCTAGAATTACTAGCGAAATATATGTATACAAGGATCAAACATCATCCCCTACAACATGGTTTGATTCCCAGTGTCAGTATCAAAAGAAGAATTTAGGTAAAATAATTAGGGAACATCTTAAAATCCATCAAACCATACTAAAGTAAAATTAAATTATGCCCGGAAAGCATACAAAATTCTAAAGATAAAAAACATGAATTTACACAAAGAAGATGGGAAATTATCCATCAAACAATATTGAACAATGATAGTAGGGCCTTTGGAGTATGGTTGCAAGAAGGGTTAAATTATATCAATCTACACTACCATCTTATATCCCCAAAGAAGCATGGGTTACCTATTATACTGTTTTATTAAACAAAATATTTTACAAAGAGATCAAATAAATTCCTTACAATGGATATCTCTGTTCCTTACTCACCTATAATTTTCACCTCTGATGATGTTCAAATGGCAATCTTAAAATTAACAAACAATAAAGCTCCAGACCCAGATAAAATCCCAGCCGAGATTTATAAAGAAAATCTCAATTTTGGATTCCTTTTTACTCAACTTATTCAATATTTGTTTAAAAGAACGTACAATACCATCGTCATGGCAAAAACATAATAATACCTATTCACAAAAAGGTTCGTTATACAAACCAAATAACTACTGCCCAATAAGTTTACTAGACATTGCAGGAAAATATTCTCTCATGATATTGTTAAAACAAGCTACAAATCTGGATAGATACTAATAGCCCTCTTTCAAAATTTCAAGCTGGATTTCGTCATGGATTTTCCACAACAGATAATGTTTTTGTATTATTCCATCTCCTAGAGAAATACATATTATTTAGGAAATTAGACTTTATGTTTTATTTGTTGATTTCTCCACTCATGCTTGATTCATTAATAAGACAGACTTTATGGGAAATTCTTAGGACTCGAGGCCTCCCTTCATCTTTACTCCTCCCTATGGTTTTACTTTATACTAATACTTACACGGCAGTGAGATTTGATCAAAGAGGAAATATCACAGAATATTTCCCAACCTCTAAAGGTATCAAACAGGATGTTTACTAGCTCCCCTATTATTCAATATCTATATAGATACCTTATTAGATTATGACCTAAATGATCAGTGGGACTCTCCAAAATAAAAGATCAATACATACACAACCTAGCATACGAGATGATCTAATTCTACTATCACTGACCCCTAAAGGACTAGAATTAAAATTTAAATCTCTTGTGAATAAATGTAAAGAATTGGAATTGAGAATAAACCTAGACAAAACAAAATAATGATCTTTGGAAATCGGTCATCAAAACCAAGGATTTTCTACAATGATGTCCCTATCGAAATAGTGACATCTTATAAATACATTGGTATAACATTACACTTTAGAAACTTCTAGGCACATCATATTAAGTAACAGATTAATAAGGCAAAGTATGCAGCAAAAGCACTGCAAAGATTTAACCTTAAATATAGCGGTTTTACGGTAATACCTTATTAAAGCAGGAGGTAAAAATTACCCCACTGCTATTATGTGGAGCGGAAATCTGGGGATATAATCATTATCCACAACTGGAAACCCTCTTTTATATTATTATAAATATACTTTACAAGTTCCCACTTCAATGGCTGGATCAATAGTTAGAACAGAATTAGGCAGATTACCTTTGATTTCCTTATTAACCTAAGGATAGTCACATATCGGTTGAGATCAATAAATAATATAAATAATGTTATGCCATTGAACTGTATAATAGAAAAGGAATCTGGCATAAAGATGGTTTTACCTCTCTATGGTTAAAATCCTTTTCAAATATTACACAGTATAGAGTCAACTCACTTATGGAATGATTGCAAGCGGAAATAAAAATACACAAAGTTATAAGGTTAATTTAAAAAAAACTTTTTACAAAAGCTACACAAATTCAGATGAATCAAGTAAGGAGCCAAGACAAGCCTTGTGGTTTGCTCAAAATAAAATTGATTCCAACATGGAAGAATATTTACGACTTCCTTTATCACCATACATACATTAAGCAATAACCTGGGAGAGATTTGAACTTATTACATCAAAATACATTTACTTTAATAAATTAAAATTAAATGAATCAACTCAGGATAAATGTCCTTGCAATAGAGGATTCACTGAATCGTTAAAGCATGTATTAATTCAGTGCCCTTTATTTAATTATATTCGTTCTAAATATTTGGGGAAAATTCTTAGTAAATATGCAAATTTAACATATGATATGATATTCATAATGATGCACCCAATGGCTGTTCAAGATGCAATACTGGTAGGAATTTTATAATGTTTGTAATAAGTGTTAAGAAAAAGTAAGCAATTCTAAAGTGCTCAGAGATAAATGAATTGTTTTTATACAATCTGAAGAATCTTAACCAGCATACTTTCTTATGAGAGTTATTCTAATGAGATAAGGAGTCTATTTAATCATATTTTAATTTATTCCATATCTTGTATTTTTAAATTTAAAATTGTAATGTCCAGAAATGTTTCTAATTTATTGGAAGAACAATAAACTTGACTTGACTCCAGAAGGCTGATGTGGTAATGGGACTCCCTGAGGGTCCAGAACCTGTGGGTCCTGTCTCCCCAGGTGAGCACTCCATTCCACCAGAGATGTGTTGGTTGTCAGGTTGACAGCTCTGGGTAGACAAACAAGACTCTTTCCTCCAGAAGTTCTGGAATGAGCCACCACTGGAGGGCATCCCACATCAGCCAAGTCACTGTGACTGTCTGGTCCCGTGACCTAGGCGCTGAAACCAATGACAGGCCAGCTCCACTGCATGAGGTGCATCTCCCAGCATCTGACCACACTGGTGCAGAATGCCATGTATTCCAGCAGTTCCAGGCAGGGAGCGAGTGCCCAACTTGAAATGATCGGGCAAAGGAGTACAGATCTGATGCCCAGTCTGCAGGAAATCTGGTTTTGGCCCAGAGGAAGTCTAGCTTGCCCAGATAAAGTGAATCCCCTACGAAGAAGGTTGCATTCGGACTTGGCCGGGCTGACCAGAAGGCCCAAGCATCGGCAGGTCTGGAGGGCAAGGTCCCTGGATTGCTCCACCGCCTCATTGGATGGCCTAGCTATCAGCCAGTTGTATAAGTATGGACAGACCCAGACTCCTTGGCATCACAGGAATGCTGCCACCACTGCAATGCACTTGGTGAAGACCCTGGGGTTTGAGGAGAGACCGAAGGCATGACCTAGAACTGGAGAATCCCTACAGTGCAGATCCGAGGCACCGCAGTGGAACAGATGGATTGGAATGTGGAAGAAGGCATCCTGGATGTCCAGAGAGCAGAACCACATACCCTGCACCAGGAATGGAATGATTTGGTTCAGAGTGACTATCCTGAACTTGCACTTCCTCAGGAACTGATTGAGATCAAGAAGATACACTATGGGGCATCAGCCCCCATCGGTTTTGGGACCAGGGAGTACCAGGACACTAAGCCCTGACCAGCCGAGGCGCCCAGGACTCGGGCCACAGTTGCTTTCTCCAGAAGCTGAGCAATCTCCTCCTGAGGGTGGAGAGCATGTCCTGCAACACCATGGACTCCCGTGTGAAGTGGGGTCGGAGCAGCGGGAGAGCCTCGAAGTCAAGAGGCAAGCTCCTGCCCACCACTTCTAGCACATTTGTCCGAGGTGATGGTGTACCAGCTGTGCCAGAAATGGGGAAGCCGACCCCCATGGAAGCTGAGGCAGAGACTGGACAGGCGGGCTGCAGACACCCTCCAACCTGTTGCTAGGCAGTCTTAGGAGGGCACAGGAACCAGCTGATGAGGGGCACCACTATCCCTACCCCAGGCTTCTGGAGACCTGGCTGGCAAACTTAGTCGAGGCCACCAGACTCTGTGAGTGCCCCAGTTGGGGCTGCTGCAACAGAAAGGTCTGAACCCGAGATGGCTTCTTCTTTGGCCGCTTCCTGACTGGCCTTTCTGTGAGGACGTCAAAGAATCAAGGGTGGCACTGGACTTTTCAGTCCTGGTTAGGTGCTAGTCCACTGCTCAAAAATTAAACCGTTATGCACATTTGCAAAATAAACCACAGTTAAAGGCAACTCCAGCAAGAAGCCTCTGCGCTTGATCAAGTACATCTTTGTCTTCTGGCTGGAGTTGCCTTCCACTATGGTTTGTTATTTTTGCAAATGTGCATAAGAAATTTTAAGCTGCAACAGCACCATCGGCTTTGGAGTGCATTTCATATCTGTGACCTTGATTAGCCTGTTTTGGGGTCAGCAGCCCCTGAACTGCACCCTGCCTGTCTTCCGTGGCACGAGCCATTCTTTTAATGTTGCCTTGTGGTGCCTGTCAGCCCCAGGGCTAAAAGGTTGGCGCAAAAGCGACATCAGCCAATTTGTGCTGGGTGTCCACCATAAACATGGAAATCGACAGCCAGGTCTGCGATGCAATGTGGACGGCTGCCATGAACCGGCGCATAACTCGTCCGATATCCAAAGCTATTTGAAACTAGTGTTTGGCCAGTGCTCGAACCTGGTCTCTGACCACCTTAACCGCCAACTGCAAATCCACAGAAAGGCGAGGATGACATGGTCATGGACTCCCATGAAGGAATGTCCAAGTTGACCATCATCAAGGCGTAACTCACCTGATGGAAACACAGGAGAATGCAGCGAACATTTTCTTTGCTGTGTGGTCCAGCTCTTGGACTCACTGTCAGGAGCTTGTCCACATCTCCGACACTGCCAGTATTGCAGAAACGGAGTTGGCCACCAACCACCGGCTGAGGGTAGTTCAAGAATCTGCACAAGGAATCAGTTGGGACTGCATACTTGTGGACCATACGGGCCGAGGGGCGTCATGCAGGAAGCCTGATGCTGCCAGAGCTCCAGCGCAGATCCCCAAATGACTTCTGCCACCAGGAACGTGACCCCCCAAGGAATCATACCAGTCCAGGTTTTCCGTGAGGGTACTCAGCCCACTTCTGGACCAGTTCTAAGGGATCTCCAAAGATTTAGAGATCAACCAGAGCAAAGCTCCAAAAGACAATGGCCTGTGGTCAGTTGTCAACTCTTCAGTCAAATTCACGGTTGAAGCCTGGAATCCTCCTGGACTGCATGGAGGACCTGTCAAGAGTTCGAAGACTGTTCAAGGACCACCCTTCATCGCTTTTGCCATGCACTAACATGGATTAGTCTGAGTGGGTAATCTTTACCAACCAACAGGCGACCTGGCAGGTCGGTGGCGGGCAGGAGGCTTTGATAGGGCTCCCTGCAACAGCTGCCTGGGCAGCAGTTCCACCTTAATCAGTGAAGAGGCTGGGACCAGAGATACTGAGTGTGGAAGGACTGGCTGAGCCGCACTGGACTGGGGGCAACCAGGAAAAGCTGGCATCAGGGAAAGGAACTACCCTGCCCGAAACCCAATATGATCACATCAGCTCCTCATGGCACTGACGCAGCCTGCAACGGAGCCTCCCTCATCTGAAGATGTGGAGGAACAGAGTGCCTGTGGCACTACCGGCTGAGGATCGAGAGCAAGAGTGCAAAGATTACCTCAAATGCAACTCGACTGCAAATATCTTGACCAACTACTTCATAGACAGCGGAGAAACGTGGGTAGAGAGGCTGTGTAAGAACATGAACCAGCCCCGCCATGGAACCAAAGGGGAGGCAACTCCTGGGAGGAGGCAGCTGGATCCACTGACTGCTCCCGAGCATCCTGGGAGAGGGTCAACAGACCAGAGTCCTGGAGACCGAGTCAGCCTCGATCTCTTCAGACAACGGGTTGGGAAAGATCTCGATTGCCTGGTCAGCTTGTGTCATGGCCAGCAAGCCTGAGGGGTATGGTGGACCTAGCAGCCTGGCCAATGAACTACACAGGCTCGGCGAGCCGAGGCATCCAATGGTCGCTGAATGGTCAAGGGAATCATGGGGAACATCAGGCTAAGTCCCAGTCCCAAGACTAATGGTAGGATATTTTACACTACTATTTCTCGCCACAGGAAGGGCCTCCACAGAGTCTGGAGAGATGGCACACCTCCTTGAAAGTTCCCATGAAGGATGCCCCAATGCTGGCCCAGATGGGAGCAGCGCTGATGCCAGTGAAGTACCTGCCACAGATTGAGCCCCGCCTCCTCCATGCCGAAGCTAGGCCACTAAGTTCACCACCATGGATACTGCCTTATGGGCATCTTTCGAGCAGACTGGGAGGGTCCCATCCATCCAGTTGACCAAGAAGGAGATGCACATAGCGATCCTCGATGGATGAAGGCAAAGAGTTTAGGAAGGCCGGAGCCGTAGGCCTCAATGTCATCCTCTGCCTCGAGGCAGTAGATGCATGACGAATGCGGATCCGTCCTGAAAATTTTTGCATGGCTGCAACATTTAAAATCAGGATCAGACTGGATTTTTCTTGATCCATGGCATGAAGTTGAAACCGAAAAACAATGAACTCAAGGCTAAACACCAATGGCGCACTTAGAAACGCAGGCCTACAACGTGCATGGAGCTGCAAAGGCGGAAATCTGACTCTTCCAGCGGAAAGAAGATCTGATGTCACAAGGTAGGGCCAAGAAGTGTACCACCCAGGTGAATGGGAGGAGCTTAGCTTGAAGACGTTTGCTGGAATTAAAGGGAAAGGAAGACTGCCAGAGTGTGGATAGTGCACCATATCCATGCCCCTAGAAACTCCCTTTCCAGGAGAGGGACAACGTGTCTCGCCAGAAAACTCCAGGCCCTGGAGTAGCAAGCAAAATGGGGCAGTTCTGCATTGTGTGGGACGACAAAGGTCCAACTCTGGATGACACTATCTGTCGAACAGGTCATCGACTAACGAGGTCAGTAGTTCCCACTGCACCCTGTATCGTGACCTGCTTAGCTTTGTCTGCAAGATGTTTTGGACTCCTGAACATGTACTGCTAATAGTTCTAGACTGTTGTCCAGAGCCCAATACTGAACTCTCATTGCTTCCTGCACAGTGGGTAGAATGACTCCCTCCTCTGTTTGTTAATGTAATGCATCACACTGACTTTATTAACGAGGACCTGGGACAAGAGATCCAAAATGCCTGAAGCCCATATCAGCTGCTCTCATTTCAGGATACTGATCTATAAAGTGTGATCCACCTGGTTCCATGTTCCCGAAGAAGCCCCAGGTGGGCTCCCACCTGGATCCTGTAGTAGTGTGTGTGTGTGGGGGATCAAGAATGGGACATCTTTCAGCAGGTTGCATCGTTCCATTCACCACTTTTGTGCTTATGCAAGGGAGACATTACTAGAACTATTTATTTTAGGTTGTCGCTAGGACCCACTGGGGGATCCGCATGTGCAGCCTGGCCAGTCATACTGTGACAATGGTTGCCGCCATAAGGCCCAGAGGATGTAGAAACATCCCTGTTGAAACATAACTGTCGGGTACCAACTGTGCCCATGCAATCAAGCGCCTGCTCTGTCTAGCAGCAGAAATGCAGAACCTTGAGCTATATCCAACACTGCCCCTATGCACTGTACTGCAGGCACTGGCAGGTGTCAGCACTGACTTTGGTATAGTGACGGTCACCCAGAGCATCGAACATCGGCCTGGTTCAAGCTAAGGTCCAAGGCAATCAGAGCCTTGAGTGGGCTTTTAATAGCCAGTCATCCAGGTAAGGAAAGACATACAGGCCCTCTCTAAGAATGGCTGTTGCCACTACTGCCAAGCATTTGGTAAAGACCTGTGATGCAGAAGACAAGCCAAAGGGCAACACCCTGAACTGATAACACTCCCCTGGAACAGGAAAGAACAGTTACGTACTTACCCTAACAGTACATCTTTGAAAGAATCTCCTTCATCAGGTCACATCTTTGGAACTTATAGCCACCAGGCACTAGGACCACATGGAACCTTTTGCAAGCAGTCAGCCACGGGCACCTACAACAGCGTATACATAAATGTGGGTGGCCCTCCTATCTTCAGTTCCCTGCCAGAGATCTCCTCGAGGACCTCCTTCTAGGAAACCAGGGGACCCCAGCCCTCCATGTACCAGATAAGATAGAGGGGCTGGAAAATGTAGCCAAGGAGACAGCAGCACAAGAGTCCTTTGTCATAACTCCTAAGGAGGAAAGGAGGGTGGGATTGCACAGCCTGATGAAAGTCTCTCAAAAATATACAGTTACGGTAAGCAGGTAACTGTTCTATTTTCTTTGAGGATATCTATATTATGCGGTCATGCCTTTAGAATGAGTACCAAGCAGTACCAAAAGCTAGTAGTCTGGGCGGCTAGAGCCTATAGGTTTATGAAAGTGGGCCTTGTAGTACAGCTAGGCCAAAGACAGACAATCTATGAGAGACAATGTCCAGACTCTAGTATTTAGCGAAGGCTTGGATAGTAGTCCAGGTAGCAGCTGCACAGAATTTCGCGTGAAACATTCCAGAAACAAGCAACAGAGGTGGCCATGCCTCTGTGGAATGACCACAAATCATACCAGGAAGTTCCTTACCATACCTCCTGTACCAGACTGTAATACAGTTTGTTAGTCGTTTGGACAAGCACTGTTTAGAAATCGGAAGGGGGTCGCCTTCTTTCCGGGAGAATGAAACAAAAAGCTATGAAGATTTTCTGCAGTCTTTGGTACAGTGTGTACAGCACCTGAGTACTCTATGAATATCTGAAGTATGGAGCAGTGCTTCCCCTGGATTAGCATGTTCTGGATAAGAAACTGGTAGGTGGATGGTTTGATTTAAAGTAAACTCAGACACCATCTTTGGAAGAAACTTACTTAGGATTAGTACACAAAGATGCCTGCCTTTCTGGAAAATCAAATAAAGAGGTTCACACATTAGAGCCTGTAGCTCTAAAATTATCTGAGCAGAAGTGACTGCAACTAAAATAATACTTTCCGAGAACAAGCATTTGTCAATGCCCTATATTTAGCGCTGGTATTACTTGTACACTTTTTACTATATTTGTCAAAATACATTGAACTGCATACCTGACTTCCTCAGTTTGCAGTCCAGCAGTGAAAAGTGGAGACATCAGTGTCTGCAGTCCAGAGAGGATTATGGAGTTGGATCCCTAGTGGGTAAGTAAGGGCTTTGGGGGTTGGGTGGTGGGTGCTGAGTGGAAGGTCAGATGAGGAGACAGTAACAGCTGCAAGCCCACAACAGATATCGATGAACGATTTTCTTTTTTGCAGGGTGTATTTAAACAAAAACAACTATGAGGAAGGTTTTCTTTATTTCAGGTTGTGACACTGAGACTGTGCACCCCAGTGTCAATATTATTGGGCAGGGTGGGGGTTAGAAACTGGCATGGAGGATAGGGCACTCCCATGCCGAAAGACTAATATGGGTTGGGTGGAGGGGGTTATGACAGGGCAGCAACAGACGTCAATGAATGGTTTCTTTTACATCGTGTATTAAAAAAAATCTGAGGAGGGTTTACTTTATTTCAGGTGGAGACACTGGGGACTAGGCACCCCAGTGTCAGTGTTATGATTGGCAGTACGGGATGGGTTTCCCAGTGCTGCAAGTAAAACAGGCAGGGTGGGGGCAGCAGTTGATACTGGGGATTGGGCACCTCCTGCCAGAATTAGACCGACAACAGAATTGGAACATACAGCAATTTTGGACAGATATATCTGTCGGGCACAGTAAGGCATGGGCTGGACTTGGGGTGCAGTTACAGCAGCAGCTGCAATAGACACTGATGAACAGTTTCTCTTTGCAGGTATATATATACACACACACACACAAAAACTATGAGGACTTTCAGGTGAGACACTGGGGATTGGGCACTCCAGTTTTAGGTGTTATGTTTATTGAGGGAGGGTGTGGGGTGGTAGGTCTGCCAGAGGAGGGTCGGGTTGGGGGACAGTTACGGGGCACCAGCAACAGACATCGATGGACAGTTTTCTTTGTTACAACTGCCGCCTGCAAAAGTGTGAGGCTCTTCCTAGATGGTTGGTGTAGATCAAACGACAGAGCTGACTCATAATTGGGTCGGCTTTTCTTTTGAAATACACAAAGTTTCTACCCAGCAAGCCAAAGCTGTGCCATGATCAGCCTGACTGATGACTGGTGTGACACCAACGTGCCATTTGTAGACTGCTCTGCATGGACTGACAGGGAGAAACCTCTCAAACCCACTCATAACAAAATGTTCGCTGCACGCACGCACAGTGAACATAAAAAGCATACGCCACAACTTAGGGCTGGCTCAAACGAGCCAAAGTCAACTTCTGCAAAACAAAATTCAAGTCCCAAGCTGGGACCAGATCATGGTGAGAGGCTTTATGTGTAAAATGCCAAGGCCACAAGGGCTATCTCCAGCTGAGCAACCATGGCCATCAATAGGCACATGGAAAGCTTTATATGGCAGCCAGGTGCACTGTTTTGAGAAATACTGCAGGCTAGAATCCGATAAGGACAGCTAAGGATAAGGACTCTAAAACCTGACTGACTGGGCAGGTATTTGAATCCACGTTATGTGAAGCTGCCAATGAAGCTTTCATTTCATAGAGTAGCGGTTCTGGTGGACGATTTCCCAGCAGCCACCAGAACAAGCACCACATTCTGGGAGAGCCCAAAGTGTTATGGCTATGTCTTCAGGAGCCATGCATGCAGATGAAGAAACTTCAGATCTGGATGGACAGGGTCCCTGCTCCTGTGACTGTAGACCCTTGCACAGGAGCAGAGGCATGGAGGTTCCACTGCCAGTTGTTGCAGCAGGGGAACCAAATCTGTTGAGGCCATAGGGGAGCAATGAGTATCAGAGTCTCCCTCCATTTGTAACTTGAGTAGCACTTCTATATTAGAGGGAAGATATACAGAAACCTCCTTTCCAAGAGAGGGACAACACGTTTCACCAGAGAACTCCAGGCCCTGGGTGAGCAAGCAGAAAAGCAGTGTTTCAAGATGACCCAGTAGTGCTGAGAGTTGGAGGTACTGGGCGTCGTACCATGCCCGGTGACCGGGTTGCGAATGGACTCTGGTCATCCGAGGGGTCGGTGGGCACAGGAAAGATTGAGCATTCTGATGACTGCTCTCTTTCCTGGGGAGCTTTCACTTGCACCCCGGTTCAAGCAACTCCAGGCGGTGTCTGGGGAGTGCCACAACCTGCGGCACGCTGGTGAGGTAAGAGCAGCGGCTGATGCCTACGTGGAAGTGCACCGCTGCACACAGAGTGTCATTGCACGTCCATGCCTCGGGAATGCACAAGGAAAATGGCCCTATCCCCGGTAGGCAAAGGTTGGTCCAGAGGTGATGCACCACACCCAGTGCGGGTCCTCTACACTGCCTCTGGTGGTCTGCCGAACCTGGATGCCCCACTAGATTATCAGGTAGAGCGACAGGGTGAAGTTGGTCCCACCCTGGTGGACTCAGAAAAGGGTCCAGACGGCGGGTAAGTCACAGGAAAGATACACGGGACGGCGGGCAGACTTCAGGCGGGCGGAAGAAAGTGTTGTCAAGCGACCTCAATGGAGAGAGTCCGGGTGATAAGAGATAAGGAGGATAAACAAAGTTGACACAAAAAAAAAAGAAAAAGGAAAAGTGGCAGTTCTGCATTGTGTGGGACACAAAAGATCCAGCTCTGATGACCCCATCTTTCAAACAGGTCATGTACCACAGAGGTCGGCACTTCCCACTCAAGCATATCCTGGACTGTGATCTACTTAGCTTATCTGCCAAGATGTTCTGGATGCCTGGAAAATGTACTGCTGATAGTTCTAGACCATGTTCCAGACCCCAATACCAAAACCGTATTGCTTCCCTGCACAGCGGATAGGAATGAGTCTCCCTTGTTTGGTGATGTAATCCATCACACTGACATTGTCTATCTGTATTAACAGAGGACCTAGGGTCAAGTGGTTGGGAAGGCCTGGAGTCTGTATGGGACTGCAGGCATTTCCAGAACACTGATGTGCAAAGTGTGTTCCACAGGAGCCCACAAGCCCTGTGTCTGGCGAGGGCCTTAAAGTCCCTCCATCCCAACCCAGAAGCATCCATGGTGAGATGTGAAGAGGAAGAGGATCAGCAGTGGAACCCCTTGAGCAGGCTGCTGCATTCCATCCACCACTGCAGCACTTTACGACAGGGGACATGACCAGAAAGAAACATCTATCCTAGTTTATCTGTAAGCTGGTCCCACTAGACTCTTAGGGCCCACTGGGGAATCCACATGTGCAGCCTGGCCAGTCATACTGTAACAATGCCTGCAACCATGAATCAAGAAGCCATAAAAGCGTCCCTGCTGAGACATAGCAGCTGTTGTACATTAATTGCGCTTGAACAATCGGTGGTTTACCTTGCCCAGAGGAAGAAAGACAAGCCTTAGGTCGTTTCCAGTACTGCCACTATGTACTGTAATCTCTGGCAGGGTGTCAACACTGATTCTAGCATGTTGACAATCACCCCAAAGCATCAAACCGCTGCCTGGTTCGAGCTAAAGTCATCAACAGCTGGTCCCTGGAGTGGAGCTTTCAATAGCCAATCGTCCAGGGGAAAACATACAGGCCTTCCCTGCGAGGGGCTGCTGCCACTACTGCCAAGCATTTGAAAAGTCCCATGGCGCAGAAGACAAGTCAAGGGCAACACTCTCAACTGGTAATGTTCCTTTGAAATAGAATCCTCAGGTATTTTCTCTGAGGTTTCTGGATCTTGACATGGAGTTGCACATCCTTCATATCCAGGGAGCATATCCAATCCTTTTTGGCAGTAACGGAAGGAGACCCTGCAGAGTGACCATTCTGAATCTCTTGTATTCTATGAAGACATTTAGATCTCTTAGATCCAGAACAGGCCTCAAGACTCCTCTCCACTTTGGGACAAGGAAATACCAGGAGTAAAACCTGTGCTCCTATGTTCTATAGGGACTGGTTCTATGGGCCATTTTTGCAACAGTCGGAACTTCCTACCTCAACAGGGCAGGTGCCCTGAAGCTTATGTCGACACAACTGGAGCATGACCTGGAAGAAGTCCTGAAATTCCAGTGCATGCTCCTTTTCTATAATCTCCAGAACCCGTGCATCTGTAGTCACCTCCCGCCACTCAGCTAAATGGAAGGAGAGGCAACCTCCTACCACAATCCCTGGAGGTGAAGGTGGTTGGAGGATGTACAAGGAGTCAGGCTGAGCCGGTGGGAGTGGCTCCACTGGTTCTGGCTGCTTCTGAATGTGCACCTGGGGCAGTGCTGAGGACTGGTAAGGTCCCTGCTCCTTTGCCCCTGCCCTACGAACACCAGCTGGGCAAAAGGCACCCCTGCTCCTACCGGGTGGGTATGAGAGAGGGTGTGCCAATTTTCAACTCCTACCTGAGGCTTGGAGATCTTTGAGAATCTCTTGTACCTCATGACCAAACAACTTTTGCCTCTGAAAGGGCATTAAAAATAGTATGTTGCACATCTGTGGCAAAGCCAGCTACTCTGAGCCAAGAATATCTCCTGAGACAGGTGCCAGAGGCAGCTGCCCTAGCAGAACACATCATAGGCTGTCGGAGCAAATGCTTGCCACATCAGCCCAGCTGTCAGAGCTTTTAGTAGCTTCTGTTTTGAGAAGCCTTCAGGCAATGCCTGTGCAGCAGCTTAGCCTCCCTCCAGAGAGTGTTCTCACTCGTCATCATGTGGGCCTGGTAATTAGTAGTGCAAAGGTCCAATGAAGCAGAGCCATATGTCCTCATACTAGGATATCCATCCTCCTAGATTCTTTATCAGAAGGAGGGAGCTCAGGCATTTAGGTACCCTAGACCTGTTATGGGCAGCATCTTAGGCTGTGTGGCATAAAAAGGCTTCCCAGAAGGGAAGAATACATTTTATTTGCCTTTATGGGGACATTTGATATACTGTTTGGTCTGTACCAAGCTGCAGAGGTGGCATTGAGACTGGGAGCAGAGGAGGTACCACAATGGCAGGAGACCCTGGCAGCTCCAGGAACTCCAGCAGGTTCTTTTTAGTAATATCCTGCTCTCCTAGATCAAAGCCCATGGCAGCTTGTATCTTCTACATCATGGTAAAAATGTAGGGTCTTCAGGAGGACCTTGGTATGTTCACCAAAGTCCTCACTGCAGGTGGAGACTGCAGAGCTGGTGCCATGTGTATTAACTCTCAGTATAGTCTTCTGCTTCTTCCTCCCCTTCCTGCATCATTAGATAAGGATTATACTCATACTACATCGACTGGGTTGACAGGAATGAGAGACCTCGCCAGCAACATCGGTGGCTGAAACTTAGAAACATAAAATTTGACGGCAGACAAAGACCACATAGCCCATCTAGTCTGCCCATTTTCCTTCCTGCATATTAGGATTCTGTGGCAAGCGAGTACCTTGCATTGTCAAGGGGTTGTGTAGAGGACCCCGCCAACGGGCTCCCAGGAACAGGGAGACCTGCCAGCAGGCATCTTATCATGTCCGAGAAAGTGATAAGTACTGCCTGAGCATCAGTGTCACTTTGGTTAGTGTGTGCAACGGAACAGTCAAAGGAAGGCGAGTCTCCACCATCTATGGTGAGGGACTGACCATGCTAGACCTACTAGCAACCATGCCAAGCCCTGACCTTGGTGTCAGATCGACAGTCGGGAGGCAGTTACGCCTCCGCCAGTGTGTCTGACGTTGAAGCAGAGGTCATACCTGAAGTGCAGAAGCCACCTGCAGCATGCCTGGCAAGACTTCTTGTCCTGGTGCTTGTGCTTGAGGTCCTTGAAGTTTTCTCCCAGGATTTGGATGACCGTGATTCCATCGATGGAGCTGGCAATGCAGATTTCTCTTGGTGCAGCTTCTCCATTTTCTTTATGGTCTTTTGGAGTAAACATTTCTCCAAAGCCCCTTTCTGTGTCACCTGGTTCGTAATTAAATCCCAGGCAGATTTTCCAGGCTTTCATGTTGTAATGTAGGCACAGAGACACAACTTCCTGGGACACCCTGTGTAGATCTTTCCTCCACACTAGCAGTACCAGAAGAGTATGGATGGTTCCTTCGATGACATGCATGTCATCAAAATCATTATGAAAGGGATTACTTTCAGAAAATGAAAAAATAAGACGCCAATACCAGCAACATTTCCTACTGCAGTCCATGAGTCTGATCGGCGTTGAGAAAAGAAATGAGAAGAGGGGAGGCCGCCCACGCTTATGTGCACACTGACATCTGACGTTGCTGCTGTGGGCAGCCCTCGATGACTGCTTGCAAAAATCTCTGTGTCATCCTAGTGGCTGGTGGCTGTAAGTTCCAGAGTGTGGCATGATGAAAGAGATACCTCAAAGAAGATCCTCAGACATTTCCTGTGAGGTTCTCCAGTTTTCATATGGAGATACGCATCCTTCATATCCATGGAGCATATCCAATCCCTGTTTGCAGCCAAGGAAGAAGACCCTGTAAGGAGACCATCCAAAACTTCTTGTATTCTATGAAGAAGTTGTGGTCTCTAAGATCTAGAATGGGCAGATCTCCTATCCACTTGGGGCCTAGGAAGTATGTGGAATAAAACCCTTGGGCCTCTGACTGGCAGGTACTGGTTCCATGGCCCATTTTGAAGCAGGGTCTGTAATTCCTCCTGCAACAGGGACATGTATCCTTATGGATATGTTGTTTGTAACTGGTGGATGGTCTGTAAGCTCCTGAGCTTGACCTTCTCTATGATGTTGCAGGTTGCAGGATTCTCCTTGTTTACTGCCCTCCGGGTCAGGAAGAGAATTCTGCAGGAGGTAGAAGATCGTCGTCGATTAGTGTTGGAGTCCCCAGGTGTTTAATCCTGGGGACTTCAATGCCTGAGTCGATGACAACCGCATTTTGGTTACAACCTCCTCCAGTTGAAGTCATTACTGGGTCTGACAAGTTGTTGCTTCTGCAACCCACCAACACGCCATACACTCAACCTGGTGTTCCAGCTGGGTCTTGGGGTTGACTGCCTCAAGACTGATCAGGTCTCTTAGTCCGATCATTGCACCGTGGGTTCACGTTTGGGGCCCCTGAAAGTCCTTCCCCTGCGGAGATGACCAGCTACCGCCCTTTAAGGGTTTGCACTCAGAGGACTACTGGCGTTAGCTGACCTATTTAGAGTAAATGCTGCCGAATGAATGGCACCAATGAGGCAGTGGCCACCTATAATAAGGTGGTTTCAAGCACTGGATGTAATCGCTCCAGTTTGTATATGACCCAGGTCCTCTCACTTGAGATCCCTGGTTTGATGGAGATCGTACATGAAGATCAAGGGTCAGAAGTGGAGCATTGCTGGCAGAAGACCCTGCTGGAGACCAACAAACTGGCCCTGCATGTTCTACTATGGTGAGCACCAGGAGCAATCCTCCCATAAGAAGGCAGAATTCCTATCCAGGGAGATTATGCACAAGGAACAGACCTTCTCCACTTTTTCGGACTGTGGACAGGCTTCTTTCATCCTGCCTGTCTGCAGACAAAGCAGACTTTTTCATTCACTTTATGTGAAGAGTTTGATCTGTTCTCTCTGACAGAGTGTCTGTTCGGTCGGGATTCCGTCTAGTGAGGCAATTTCCCGCAGTGGCCGGACTGGGAGGAACAGAGGCACTCTGCCTGTCTTGGAGGAGTTTAGGTAAGTGGAGGTGTCAGAAGTGACTGGGACAATCTTAGAGCTGAAGCACGACACTGCTAACTGGACCCAACCCCAGTGCATTTAATAATGGGATGCACCAAGGCTGTCGGCCCGGTGTTCACCAGGATTGCCAGGTGCTCGATGGTGGAAGGGTATTCCCAGTGGCTTTGAAAGAAGCACTGGTGAGACCCCTCCTGAAGAAACCTTCCCTCGAATTCGGATGTCCTGGCAAATTAACATCTGATCTTCAACCTGCCATTTTGAGCAAGGTTGTTGAGAAATTGGTGGCACAGCACCTCGAGGAGACATAGACATCCTGTTTCTCACAAAATGTTCTTGCCAGTTTCTTTGCAGAGCAGGCTTGCAAACAGAACAATGTCCTGAGCTGGCCCCTGCTGACAGCTCTGCAAAAGAGTTTGCAAACAGGCCTGAAAGGAGCTCAAACTGCATCTCGGTAAACCCTATAAATTCCAAAATAGCTTTTGAAATCATTTCAACACTATCAGTATATACAGTTTCAAAAAGGGATCCCAGTATCAGTTACAGTTTAACATAAAGATTCACATATATTCGATTACTGCAGATCACGAAGCTGAAGAAAAGACAGAAATAGCAAGTGAAGGCAGAGAGAGCTAGAGGAGGCAGAGAATAGCGAGACAGAGTGATCAGTTCCTAGGTCTCACGAGAACATTTTGTTGTACAGACAGACAAGAGACAGAAAAGGAGAGTAAAGAACAGATCCTTGCATTTAACTCTTTCTGCATAACAAATGGGACAGGGTCTTATTCAACCTTGTCACATCCCCCGCCTCCCAAGAAGAAACCTCTTTAAAAAACATGTTTCCAAAACGTTCTGTTATTTCTAACATTAGCTTATAAACTTTAGAGTTCGGTGCCTATGCAGTATAGCAAACAGAGAAGTTTCAACTCACATTTTTTTTCAATCTTCGAATTCTCAATTCCTGATCCATATCGTGACAAAAATCAGCACTGACATTTTCTTTCACAGATTTGTGCATCACTTTAAATTTAAATGATTGCAGTGCCAGGTACCACCTTGTGATTCTGGAATTGTTATCCTTCATCTGGTTAAGCCAGCAAAGAGGATTATGATCTGTTGTATGTACAAAGTCAGCTCCTAGCAAATAAAACTTAAGGGACTCCATGGCCAACTTTGCTGCAAGGTATTCCTTTTCAATGGTGGAGCTCTTCTCTCTGTCATGCAACTTCCTACTGATACAGACAATGGGATGTTCCTTCCCATCTAAATGCTGACTCAAGACTACACATATGCCTGCCTACTTCGATGCATCTGTCTGCAACAAACATTTTTTATCGAAGTCTGGGCTTCTTAAACAGGGGTTGAACATAATGCAGCCTTGATGGCTACAAAAGCCTCATCACACTCTGGGATCCATTTCACATTACTCAGAAACCGTTTCTTCGTCAGTTCAGTGAGAGGAGTAGCTAGCTGGGCAAATTTGAAAACAAATCTCCAATAGTAACCAGCCAGCCCTAAAATGACCAGACATGTTTCTTTGTTTTAAGGGCAGGGTTATTAGCTGCAGCTTCTATGTTAGAAATCTCTGACTTTACGTCTCCATTTCCCAAAATATAGCCCAAATATCTGGTTTCCTAAATGCGCAATGCACATTCAGTAGGATTAACTGTCAGACCTACCTTTTGATAGATTGGATAACTCCTCATAGGGGTACCTGGTGGCTTTTCCAGTCTAGACTATACACCAAGACATCATCCAGGTACATGGCACGATAACCAGTGTGACGGGATGAAATTACATCCATGTCCTGCTGAATGTAGTGAGTGCACCATGTAAACCAGTCCAATTCACGGATGAGCATCTGCCAGCTGGTTGGAGAAACCAGACACATGGATGGCCAGAAGATCGGCCTCCAGGCTGCGCATAAGGTCCAAACTTGAGAGCTTCTCTGCACATAGGAAAGGAGTGCATCCCACCCTGTTTTGGAGGTAGTACATGGCTGTGGTGTTGTCCGTCTGGACCTGACCGACTTGACCCAGGATGTGTGGAGCAAAAGCAGTCAGCACTAGCGAAATGCCTGGAGCGTCAGCAGATTGGGACGTGGCACCTGGACTCTCGGGGTCCAGAGCCCATGGACTCTGTGTTCCCCAGGTGGGCACCCCAGCCCATGGGGGAAGCACTGGTTGTCAGGATGACTGTCGGCTCTGGGGATAAACGGGATACCTTCTTGCAGATATTCTGGGACTAACCACCACTGAGGCGTCCCACATCAGCTGGGTCAGAGTGATCGGCTGGCTGAAGTGGCCCTTGCGCTGAGACCATTGGCAGGCCAGCTCCCATTGCAGAGACCACATTCTCAAGCGGCCCCCACAAACCATGCTGGTGCATCATTAATCCAAGGAGGCGCAGAAAGTCCGAGCAGGCGCAACTGCCTAACCTGAAATGATCGGGCAAGGGAGGAGAGAGCTCCACCCTGTCCATCGAAAGCCAAGCCCTGGCTCTGCAAGTGTCAAGCTACACCTTCATGAATTGAATCACGCATGAGGGCACAAGTTCTGATTTGGCCTCACTGACCACAAGGCCAAGAGAGAGACAGGTCTGGAGGGTCAGATCCCTGAGCTCTCCACCTCCTGCCTGAGGACCTGCAATTAGCCAGCTGTCCAGGCAGGGGCAAACCTGGACTCCTCAGGTAAGCTGCCACCACTGCTATGCATTTGAAGAAGACCCTGGGGCCAAGGACAGGCAGAATGGCATGGCCTGAAAACTCGTAAAGGCTCCACTCCGCCCAGAACCAGAGGAACTGGCGTGGGACAGACAGATTGGAATGTGGAAGAACTCATCCTGAAGATCCAGAGAGCAAAACCACATGTTTTGCTTAACAGATGGTATGATCTAACTATCTGGAAGGTGCACGGCCTGAGAAACTTGTTCAGGTAATACAGATCTAAGATGGGGCGCCAGCCCCCATCTGTTTTGGCACCAGAATGTACTGGAGACAAACCCTGGTTGTACTGGAGAGTCTGAGACAGGAACCAAAACTTCCTTGCAGAGGAGCTGGGTGATGTCCCAAAGGTCCGACAGGATGTCGACTGATACTATGTTCTCCTGTGGTGCACGAGCATGGGAAGGTGGGTAAGCCTCAAACTCTAGAGGTAGACCCAGACTGACCACCTTGAGGACCCACCTGTCCATGGTGACAGCAGACCAGGCTGAAGAAAGCGTGGAGCTGACCCCAAATGGAAGGACCTAGGTGAGACAGGATGGTCTTGGGGAGGCACCCCATCCTGCTACTGAGCTAGCCTGGAGGTGGATGAAGGACTGACTGAGGAGCTACCAGGACCCTGACCTCCTGGCTTCCAGACAACCGTGGTAACTGATTTCGACCGGGGACGCTACGCCTGAGGCTGGACTGGTTTGGCTGCAGGTGCAGAGAGGGTCCAAAGGGCTTTTTCTCCTGTTGTTTAGAACCTTGGGATCCCTCTGGGCAGAAGTCACCGAGTCCAAGGTGGCACTGGACTTTCAATGTGGGTGAGGTGCCCTTCAACCCCGGACCGAACAAGTCAGTGCCCAAGAAGGGACATCCACCAGCTTGTGTTGGGTATCTGCCGCCAAAGTTGAGATCCCAGCCAAGCCCCTGTGACACATGGCAATCTGTGGCCACCACAGACCAAGAGCAAGAGTCGCCGATGTCCATGGCAGTCTGGAGCTGCTGCTTAGCCACCGCTCGGCCTTGATCCCAGACCTGTTTGACCGTGGTCTGTAAGTCTGTGAGATAATGAAGCATATCAGGCATGCCCAGAAGAGCATGGACTAAGTGGCCATCAAAGAACTAAAACTTGCTTTGCTGAGGGCTTCTGAGACGAGAGCAGACCTTTTTGGCCATGTGTCCTAGTTTCTTGACTCTTGTCAGGAGGCTGTGCAGGGTTGAATAAGGCCCTGCCTCATTTGTTTTGCAGAAACAGATTAAATGCAAGGATCTGTTCTATCCTCTCCTTTTCTGCCTCTTCTCTGTCTGGTTGCACAACTTAATTTTCTTGTAGAGAACTAGGAACTGATCCTCCAGCGGTTTCGCAATTCTCCGCCTCTAGCTATCGGTCTGCTTTCCTTACTATTTCTGTCTTTTCTTCCTTTGCATATCTGCAGTTATAAAAAATATATATGAATCTCTGTGTAAAACTGCATGTGGTACTGGGTTCCCTTTGTTTAAAACTGTATATAGTTATACTGCTGAAATGATTGCAAAAAGCTATTTGGAACTCAAGGGTTAACCTGAGATGCAGTTCTTGAGCCTTTGCAGAACTGTAAACAAGAGGTCAGTTCTGGGTCACTATGTTCTTTTGCTGCACCTGCATTGAAACTGACAAGAACATTCTGTAAACTTACAAGAACATGCTTGTGAGCAGCAGGCTCTCTTAACAAGTTCCCAGGCAAGGACTTATAAAAGAGCAGCAATGTTTTTGCTAGAGAGACAAGGAGCTTGAGAGGCTGAAACTTGAATTAAGAGATACCCTCAGAAGAAGAACTTAGTTTTCTCTGTTTGTGCTGTCTTTGTAAACAGTTGTACTGAATAATTGTTATTTTATTTTACTGTTATCGAGTAAAATAAATGCTATTTGTGAATATTGAAACTGCTCCTGGTTTTCCAATGCTTCCTGACCTGTGGCTTGATGACAGAGGCTTATCAATATCTCCTATGCTGCCTGTGCCGAAACACAGAGTCGGCCACCAGACCCTCAGCCGAGGGTGCTCCGTGAATCCTAAGGGAACCAGTATGGACTGCATATCTGCAGACCATCCAGGCCGACAGGGCAGGACAAGAGGATGGATGCTGCCACAGCTTCAATGCAGGGCCAAGAATGGCCTTTGCAACAGACAAAGCTTCCCCAGGAGTTGCCCCAATCAAGGATCTCAGTGAGCGGGTTCCAAGATCGCCTTGACAGGTTCCGCCAGAGACCTGTGCACCTCAGAGATCAGGCAGAGCAGACTCATGAAAGAAATGGGGCTTTATTCGTCGACAAATCCTCAGTCAACTCCACTCCACTGGAAAACAGTGCAAGGAGGAGTCTAACTCCGAGAATTCATTAAATAAGGCCGACCACCAGTGGCTCTGCTGACCACGGGTCAGTCAGAGTAACGGTGGCTGACAGCCGATAAGGAAGTCCTAATTCCAAGCAGGCCTCCTTAGACAGAGGGCCAGACTGGCTGTTTCGCAGCAGCTCCACCAGAATCAGTGGAGAGGCTGAAGGATGACGAGCCGGTACTTGTCAGGTCGGCTCTGCCAAGGCGGGGAAGGCTATGGCCTCTGCACTGAAAGTCATGTAACGGCCAGGGTTGAGGCAGGCAAGGGCTTCACCAAGTAAACATGAGCTGCCGCACAGTAGATCTTTGTAGCACCGATGCAACTTGCATCAGAGCTCTCCTCGCCCAAGGAGGACGGAAGAGGAGTAGCAGTGTGCCAACTGCCGAATGTCGGGCGTGGGCGCCTATCCTGACACGGGTCTGCTCAACTTGGTGCTATGGGATCAGGACTCAGCGACCTCGATCAGGCCGACGCATGGGTCTCAGAGGTGGCTGGTGAGAGCCGAGCTTCCTCCTGGTCCAGAAAGATCCTGGTTGAGAAATGACGGATCAGCAGACTGATCCATCCTCCTTGAGAGGTGAGCGCAGGACGGAGTCCTAGATCGGAGGTATCAACCTCATCTTGCAACAATGACTCACCGGCTCAAGAAAATCTTGGCTGGAAGATCACCTGCATCTCGATCACCTGCCTCGACGGGAGACCATGGAGCGGCAATCTGGGACAAAGGATTGACTGAAGTCAGAACCTCCTTGGAAGCAAAGGAATCAGAGACCTGAGGCTCTGATCCCACGATCAACACTTTCTTGATTTTGGTTTGATTTGATGCCCGAGGAGGGATTCTGCCCATGGATGGGAAGGGCCTGGCATAAATCCTGAACGCCTGTGAAGGAAGCATCCAGGACAGCATCAAAAGGCCATAGCCAAGGAAGCTTGTGCTGCAGCCTGGGCCACAGCTTCTTAGCTGTGGAAGGTTGTTCATGGACCTCAAAGCCATGGAGACCACCCGTGGGTGTCTTTGGACTTAATGGAGGATCCCGGTCATCTAGATGACCCAACAGAAGGCAGGCGTGCCAATCTTCTAAGTGGACAGATGAAGGGTGTGGCATAGGCCACGCAAGCCTGAGGACTGTGTTTGTGGCCCAGGCAATAGCATATATTAATATGGGTCCATGCAGGACATTTTCTGCCTGCAGGTACACTGCTTATATCCCGCCGGCCAACTTCGCATCGCCCATTCCGGATGATGAGAAGGAGTCGCTTGAAGACAGAGATTTTTACAAACTAGAAGTTTTTAATAAGCAAAGGCCTACCAGCGAAAGCGATAAGGAGGGAACCTTCTTCTTCTTCTTCCAGTGGAAAGGAAGATCTGACATCACGGGTAATGCTAGGGAGTTACCACTTGGGTGGGTGTGAGAAGTCAGCTTGAAAACGCTCCGGCTGATGTAAAGGGAAAGGAACACTGCCTAAAGTGTAGACAGATCATAGCCACATCCCTAGAATGTCAGGATTCACTCCTCTGTGATTAACTCAGTAAATCCTGGAAAGTGATTTCCAATAATCACAGGTACAGGTAACTTAGGTACTACCCCCATTCATTTAGTACAACACCTCATTAATATTCAGAGTCACTTGGGTGGTGGGATAGTACTGAGTGTCCCGTGGATGCAGATGACACCAGTACCTGGTCCTTTGGCACAGTGTTTTCCAGCACTTCAACATGTACTAAGGTTTGTTTGCTTCCTGAATCTATAAGACTCTTCACAGTCTTCTCACCCACCTTGACATCTGTTAAATACTTGCCCCAATTTGCCAAGCACAAATCTGCTCCAGTGGTCCCTCATTTTATGGCAGTTTCTTGCAATATGGCCTGGCTTGTTACAATTATAGCAATACAGTCTTTGGGTACAGATTTGTTACCCCCACCAAGAGTTCTTATCAGACTTGGAATTAAATCGGGAAAAAGAGGTCTTACCAGTATTTGGCTGTAATCTCGCTGTTGTGGCATCTGTCTGGCCTTCTGGTAGACTTCAGCCAAAGAAACGGTATAAATCCCACTAATAACACCATCTGTCGTCGAGGCAAACCAGGAGCAGTTATAAAATTCACAAGTAGCGTTTATTACTTTCAGTAACATACAGAGTAACACATGGGATGGTGTGCTTTACAAGAATTTAATACACACGAGGTGTGTGATGCCTATGTTGAGCATCACACACGAGGTGTGTAAATCCAAGTGAGGCACACCACCCCATGTTTTATTTTTTTTTAAATTGCTGGCCATGAATTTTTCCTCACCTCCCACCTTAGTCATGTCAGCCACAGCAGGTACAGGGATCAATGATTGAATGACACGGAGGCACAAGCTAGTAGGATACAGAAATCGACTGGCACCTATCTCAAATGATGCCAGCAGTGAAGGCAGGATAGATTTTTAAATACTGAAACAACTATGCCATATGCTGTGAGTAGTGCTGCTCACTAGCAGTGATACCCTATTGAAAATGGAAGAGTTGCTCTGATATTGGGCTATTAGGTTAGTAAGAACAGTATTTGGGATTGGCTGCAGTTTATTTGTAACGAAAACCATAACCTGTTTTCACTGAGGCCCTTTTAGTGAAAAACAACTGTCTGACTGAGCACAGCACTCTAGGGGGCCTCAAGAAAGAACCTGCTGCTCAGTGTACATGTGTTTGCTGTAATAACCAGCCAGTTATTATGCAAATAATAACTGCCATCTCCACTGAAAAATGTGATGGACAGTTATTATAGTAAAATAAAAATGAAAATTGCTCAGCGTAAGTATTTACAAAGGCAGTACAAACAGAAAAGAAAGTCCTTATCTCAGGGTATCTCTAATTCCAAGTTTTAGCCTCCAGGTCATGCGTTAGGATCATAAATCAGGGTCAACATTGACCCCTATCAAAGTATGGGATCAGAAGCCAAGCGTTAGAGTCATTAGACCAAAATTATAAATGTTTGTGCAAAACAAAACACAAAATGGCCTTTTCTTTAAAATGGCTTATATGTCAGCTTGCCAGAGTGTATAAATACTGTGTTTTTTTTTTTTTTATATTATTAATTTGCCTGTATTGTCTTTTTTTTTTTGGACACCAAATAAATAAATGAAATTAATTTTATTTACATTGATTCTTGTGACATGTGTTATACCACTTTTAATTTCTCAGTTTACAGATAAAAGTACAGTTACGTAAGAACTTACCGTAACAGTAGATCTTCGAGAACAGCTCTTGCAGCAGGTTACACCATTAGAACTGAAGCCGCAGGCGCCAAGACCCCACAGAAATTTTCTAGCTAGCAGTCTTCAGCGAGGGCAGTCTCCAACGCCAGTCGTAGTACATAAGGAGGCGATCCCCATAATCCTCAGTTCTCCCCGGAGATTCCGGCAGCTGGATGACATCAGAAGGGAGACTGAGGATCCACCATCAGATGGCAAAACAAGGCAATAGTAAATGTCCCATCCTATGAGATGGGTGTTGACACGACCTACCTCCAGCGGGGATGGTGGGAGGAAGTCTTCTGCATGAGCTGTTCTTGAAGATCTACTGTTCCGGTAAGTTCTTACGTAACTGTACTATCTTACTCAAAAACAGCTCTTGCAGCAGGTTACACCATTAGGACTGATTTCCAAGCAGTAATGGCAATCATGCACCACCAGGAGGAGGAAAGGTAGAGACCTCGAGATACCTCGAGCCTGGGACAGAAGTCCCTGAAGGACAGCTAGACCGAACCTTGCTCTTCGCCTCGATGCAATGTCCGGCTGTAATGCCTGATAAAGGAATACACAGAGCTCCAAGTAGCTGCAAGCGCAAATAGATGAGTAGAAACATTCTTCTAGCATACAAAGGAAGTAGCCACCCTCTAGTGGAATGACCGCCCGCGCCCGGTAAGGGTTTTATTGCATTGGTAACAGAATGTAATGCACTGGATGAGCCACCTAGACAGCGACTGTTTCGACAGGGAGCTCCTTCATCCTATGGGCAAAGGGAGACGAAAAAGTTGGGTCTGACTTTCGTGTTGTTTGGTTCTGGTCATAGTAATTTGAAGTTTGAAATTTATTGTTCTAGGAATTAATACCTTTGAGCCAAAGTATCTGAGGCACCTATGCACATCAAGGAGTGCAGAAGGGCTTCTCCTCGATTAGAGTATTTAGGAAAATACACTGGTAGATTGGCGTCCTGATTAAGGGTGAGACTGAGACCACCTTAGGCAGAAATTTTGGGGTTAGTCTTAGGATACCCTGTCCTGGTGAAAACCAAATAAGGCTCTTTGCACATAAGTCGCGCATTTCAGAAATTCTTCTGGCAGAAGTAACTGCAACTAAAAAATGAAAATTACGTACCTACCGTGATTATGATCTTTCTGTGTATCTTCACCATTCATCACCGATGGGTATCTGCTGGAGGTCAGGACCCCGTGGGAGCTTTTTTTTTTCTCCCTCAAAGGTAGGCGGAGCCGGCTACACTGCGTGGCGCCGCGGGTTGGCCATTAGGTTGTGTCAACTCCGCCTGCCTGCCAGTTCTGGAGTCGCCGGAGAGGTAAGAGGAAGGGAGGAGGGTGGGACAAGGAAGTCCAAGGGATAGAAAAGGAAAAGATGTATGAACTGAAAGGAGAAATAACGACTGACAGGACAAGAGAGAGGTTAGAAACTAAAGGGGATTGGGAGGGCCCCAATCTCTGGAAGAGGAAGGGAGTAGGGTGGGTAAAGAATTTAGGAAGAGAGGAGATGGATAAGAGATCCCAGACCCTGGTCCATCTCCAGATTATATAGGAACTGCAAGGAGTAGCAAAGCTCACCAGAATTCAAGGCATGGAACAGCTGGCAGACACTCCAGATAAGCAGAGTCGGCTATTCTGGAAGAAGGACAGGATACAGAGATTCAGCACCTTCTCAAGGAAAAATTTTGGTGAAAAAGGTTTGTTTTTTTTAGGAGAAATAGGTTAGACGGAAACAGAGAGGAGGAGAGAAGGAGGGCAACTACTAACTCCTACTCACAGAGTGGAGCCAAGGTATTGGAGAAGGAGTGCCGCCAAGTTATCCACTTTTCCTGAAAAATACTCCCTGTGTGTCCCTATTTTACCCAACTCCTAAGGAGGAGAGGGGAGGCACAGAGAGGGAGGGGGACCCAGAGACTGAGGCCCCAGGAGGATGAAGGGAGGTTAGATGAATGGTAAGATACACAGAAAGATCATACCACGGTAGGCACGAATTTTCACATCTTATCTGTGTCAGTCTTCACCATTCATCACAGAGGGTGAGTACCGAGCTCCCTCCCTCGAAAGGGTTTTTACAACCTAAGGGCCAAAGTCCCTTAGCCTCAGTGGGTGACGACTATGGGAACCTTCAGGGCCTGGAGAGGCCCAAGATTGGGGAGAGGGGAGGTGGAGTCCCCAGAGGGGAAGGAAGTTGCCCTGACAAGCGCTGTCTCACTCTGCGGGAGAAGAGGTAGGTTCCTGGTGGGCGGAGTTAATCACCCGACGCCGCCAAGGGCGACAACCGGAAAGACGCAGCTGTCAGTCCGCCTAGTGCAGATTAGGTCCCTATGACCCTGGTAGCTACCTCATTGGCATCACAGGATGCCCCTCGCTGGTGCCTTGCTAGCTCCAGGCCACACGCAGAGAATGCAATGGCTTGTCTGGTTTGCTCCATGTCAGGCAATGAGGCTAGGAGCTGACCAGCCTGGACCACAAGAACCTGTCAGAGGCTGCATAGTGGGCCTGATGTGCAGAGATAGAAAGAAGTAACCATGCCGAGTAGAAAGTCCTCCTACCCCAGAAATCAAAATCCAAGGAGTCTTGATCTGGGGCCGGTCATGGTGAAGGGCAAAGCACATCAGGAGTATCCAACTGCGCCAATCCAGACTGTGGATGAGGCATGGAACCTGGATACTCCAGGGGTGCGCATACCTCTGGCGGAGATCCCTTGGGGCAGTAACTCCGAGAAGGGCCTCTGCTGAACGCAACGATGCCTCCCAAAGGGAGCCGGCCAGGGTGGCACCAGAAGGGTAGCCTCGCCAAAATCGCCTAGAAAGGCGTGCACGAGTGTTCAGGATTGCTGATAGTGGAAGGAGTAAGATGCAAATCCTCCAACATCCTCACGAGGAATCGCTGATACTCAAAGAGATCAGCAGCCAGAGTGATGTGGATAGAGGGTCTTCCCCAAAGAGGGGATGAGGAACTGGAGGTCACCGTCTGTTCAGTGGGTGGCTGCAGGGGAGGTTGAAAACCTGGCTGTTCATTGCCCTAACGTAAGCAGGGAACCAAGCAGCCACTGCTCTGAACCGCTCCCAGGTGAGAGGCCCGCTAGGACCGAGGATGCCTGGGAGCGAGGGAGAATGTGGCAGAGGGATGGGACAGAGCCAAGAAGAGATGTCGGCTGACCTCCGCCTGGGCTAAGGAGCGAACCGCGGGCACCCGCAGAAGAAGGTGCCCAGAAGACCCCACAGCCAACAGCTGAACAACCAAATCGGTACTGCCTTGGCTGCACCCGAAAATCTCCGTGAGGCGACCGGGCTGTATAGGTCCAAAAGGATGGTCCCTTACTCAAAAGAACGGGACTCTCTCAAAGAGACCAAGGAGAAGAGCGGAGAGCTGCACTCACGGCTTCTCCCAAGGCCCGGTGGACCCCAGAAAATGCAGATGTGCCGACCCCACACCCTCGGAGTCTGAAAGAGCCTCCTCCTCCTCCCGAGAGGGCCAACCCAGGTAGCTGGCATCGCTGGGCAGCCCACGAAGGCTATCCAGGGTGCAGTACTCTCCCCTGCAGGTGCTCCGATCGCCCCAAAGTCGGGCAATCAAGGCACACCACTGGAGGGGGTACCACAACTGAGGGGTCAGTGAAACCGCCAAGACCAGGCTGCAGAGCTATGGTGGCCTGCACCACTGCCTGCTGGTCAGCACCCCTGACCCTAGTCTCAGTAGCCATCGACCTCACCTCAGAAGGGGCTGACTCTGACTTGTCGAGAGACACCATGCTACCCACCTCAACAGCCAACCCCAAAGGGTCAGACTGCACGTCCGACTCACAGCTCGACTGCCTCCCGAGGAGGTAAGAGTGCACCTGTGCCAAACTGTGGGAGGGTGTGCCATCCTGCCAACAGGCCCAGATACCAAAGCTGTGCCTGTCAGTGCCAGCGCCCCACAGCCCCACGGGCGGAACTGAGGAGGCGCACCAGCTCGAACCAGAGATCCAGAGCCAGGACCAGCCACGCACCATCCAGTCCCACGGAGATGGCGCCGACGATGGTCTCGGGCGGTCTATTGGCGCCGCCTGCTCCTGAGCGGCGCCGAGGGCAGCGGCGGGCCCCAAGGACAGCTCTTCATACGGACACGGCGCTAAGCACGCCCGCCTGGTTTCGGCACGCGACGTCAAGACGGCGCCGACTGAGGAAATCGGAGGCCTCAGCAGTGCCGAGCCTCGAGGACAGCACTGAGGCGAGACATGGAAAAGGATGGCGCCAGTAGTAGTTCTCACGCGCACTTTAGCAGTGTTGGCGCCGCGAACGGCTGGATAGAGATCACGGCGCCTGCAATAAGTCGACTACCAACGACGGTCCCGCCAGGGCCTGGCGGCGGCAGCGAACGGCGCCGAGGCTTCCACAGCGCCGGCCGACGGCATCAAGGATGGCGCCAACCTGGGCCTTGCGACCACGGGAGTGACACCGGGTACCTTTACCTCGGCGGGGCGACTGCCATGGCGGCGCCTCCGCCTGCCCCCGGAAGGAGCGAACGGGCCTCCTGCACTGCGGAAGAAGCCTGCAACGGCTAGGGCTACGAGTAGCCGAGGATCCTCCTCCTCGGTCCATAGAACCAGGAGGGGACCCGAGGAAAGGCCAAGAGAGCGGCTTGGCCGGAAGAGGCGCAACCAACTCCCGAAACGGCAGAGCTCGCCCACTTTCCATGCGCTGTTGTTCGATGACCGCGGTCCATGGAGAAGCAGCTACATCTAATCCACATGTCGTGGAAGCGGGCTAAGACACGAAGACACTAGTCATGCTGGTCGGTGACGGAGAATTTTCGGCAGCATGGGCACTGTCGCATGGGGCCGACCCATCTTGGAAGATTTCTTGACCTCCAACCAAGACATGACCTACGGGAAAAACCACTAAAACAGACTCGACGCGCAAAAAGAATAATAATGGAAAGATCTCACCGGCGACATCGAGTAAAGCAACACAGAACCGCAGGTATAACCGACGGACTTCAGCACGATATACTGCATAGGAGGAGAAACTGAGAAGCAGGCCTCAAATTCCTTCAGCTTCCACACAAGGTGACCTCTACGGCAGAAGACGAAGAACTGGCAGGCAGGCGGAGTCGACAGCCTAAAGGCCAACCCACGAAGGCCATGCAGTGCGCCGGCCCTGACGGCAGCGCTTGATGGTGTGTATGGCTCCCCTACCTTTGGGGAAAAAAGTTCTCAGGGGTCCTGACTCCGCAGATATCCATCTGTGATGAATGGTGAAGACTGACACAGATAAGATCAATGTTTTCCAAGAGAGAAAACGTAGCTCGCAATCCGTGGCTGGTTCAAAAGGTGGCAGCGTGAGCTGCTCAGGACGAAGGGTAAGTCCCACGGAGGATCGGATCCTCATTGAGGCCTAAGATGGAGGACGCCTCAAAAGGCACATGTCGTGTCCAGCTGGGCCACAGTGCATTAGCCTATGGGAGCAGGTAGGCTGAAATAGCACAAAGGTGCACTTTAATCGAGGAGTAAGCCAGGCCAGAGTGGAAAAGGGATAGCAGGTAGTCCAGTATCAGCTTCTCTGGACAGTCTAAAGACGGAAAGTCACGCGCTTGAGCCCACAAGCAGAACCTGCGCCATTTCATGGCATAGGTTGCATGGGTAGCCGTTTTCTAGCGGAAGGAAGCACATCTGCCACGTGTCATGGCTATGTCTCTAGAAGCTGCAGGTTCAGGGAACGAGGTCCAGATGGACTAAGGAACCCACCTCCTGAGACAGTAAATGGGAGCTGATTGGCAAGGTACTGAGGTTCCAAGATAGCTGATGCAGAGAGGGAACCAGATCTGTCTGGGCCAGAAGGGTGCGATCAGAATGAGCGCCACTTGCTCCTTTGCAAAGTTTTAAAAGAACCTCTGGATCAACGGAAAGGAGAAAAGGCATAAAGGAATCAGCCCGCCCAGGAGAGGGACAAAGCGCCTCGCCAGAAAACACCAGACCCTGGATTTAGCGAGCAAAATTGGGCAGTTTTATGCTGTATAGGGACGCGAAGAGGTCTAACTCTGAGTACCCCATCTGCGAAACAGATCTTCTGCCACCTCCTGGAGTAGTTCCCATTCGTGGACTCTGGCCTGAGTGCGGCTCAAGCTGTCTGCATGATGTTGTCCACTCCCGGAACATGAACTGCAATAAGATTTGCGCCTGGTTGCAAGACCCAATCCCACACTCTCATGGCCTCCTTGCAAAGCGGATATGAGTGGGTGCCTCCTGTTTGCTGAGGTAATACATCATCGCGGAATTGTCCGCTTGTAACAGAAGTGTACCCGTGGAATCTCCGACTGGAAGGCCTGCAGAGCGAAAGAACTGCCTCATTTCTAGTATGTTTATGGGAGATGAGACTCCTGGGCTGTCCACAGGCCCTGAGACCGAACACCATCAAGATGTGCTCCCCACCCGAGCCCTGAGGCGCCTGTGGAGAGCGTCACAGTCAGGGATGGTGCTGTGAGAGGACTCCACAAGAGGTTCCCTGGATATAGCCACCATTGTCAATCTCGAATTACAGTCTTCGTGGTGGATTGGATGCTGCAGATGGTCTTGCCTTTGGTCCCACTGTACCAGAATATCCAATGGGTTACCCGCATGTGGATACGGGCTAGCGGACTGTTGCAATGGCCGCAGACATGTGTCTGAGCAAAGGACCAGTCTGGCTGGGATGGTCTTCTTCGATGATAACGCCCTGATGAGGGATCTGATGTGTTCCGCCTCTGTCCGTGGGAAGGAAAGCTTCCTCTGACGGTGTCCAGAACTGCTCCGATGAACTGCAGTGTCTGGGACAGAACCAGGCGTGACTTCTCGTAATCTTGATGAGAATGCCCAGAGTCTCGAACAGAGACTGGGTGCAGTGAATGGCAGACATCAAGACCTCCCGGAGGGCACCATGAGAAGCCAATCGTCCAGGTAGGGGAACACGTAGTGGCTCTGTCTCTCAGAGATGCGGCTACAACCGCCATGCACTCGTGGAATACCCGAGGTGCCGGCGACAGCCCAAGGAAGAGCTCGGAACTGATAATGGCGGCCCTGAACTCAAGCACAGGAACCTCCTGTGCACCTGAGCGATAGGAATATGCAGATAGGCGCCCTGCATGTCCAAGGATCGAAGAAATGCGCCTGCTTCAGCATGGGAATCAGGCCGTGAGGGTCACCATGCGGAAGCACTTGTAAGCGACCGAAGATTGAGATCACTGAGGTCCAGTATTGGACGGAGGTCCCTGTTTTCTTTGGAACCAGGAAGAAGTGAGAATAGTACCCTAGTCCTCTCTGGTTCCCTGGTACGTGCTCTAAGGTTTCCTTTTCCAGAAGCGCGAGCACTTCCTGCTGTATGAGTAGGGCATGCTGACCCAATAACGGAAAGCAGGGGAGGTCTTGTAGGTGGCTGCCTACAAACTCTAAGTAATGGCCATTTTGACCAATTGTAGAACCCACCTGTCGGTGGTGATCGGCCACCCTGAAAGGAGGGCGCATGGATGCAACCCCAACTTTCTTTGCCCGTTGATCCTGAGGAGGGGCGGGCTGGAAGGAGTCATGCTGTGGCAGCGTTTGTCCCTGCGGGCTGGGCCAACTTTGAGAATCGTTGGCCTCTGCCTGGGGACGACTTGAGCCTGGGCCTTGCGTGAGAAAGTGCCCTCTGTTGCTGGCTCGAACGCTGCTGTTGCCTTTGTAGCTGGTCAGCGAAACGCTCTGGTTCCTACAAAAGGAACTAGGCCTAGATCTGTACATAGCCTGAACACATCGGACTGCCGCCCCTGTGTCTTGGAGTTTGGTGATAACCTCTCAGACGCTTCACCAAACAGCACCTTGCCATTATATGGGACGCCTAGAATGTTCTTCTGAATGTCCAGGGTAAACCGAGACACGGAGCCAAAAGTGTCTCTGGAGACAAACGCCTGAGGCTGCAGTTTGGTCAAGAGTCCGCAGAATCATATGCGGCTCTGATCACTTGGGTCCCACATCTGACCCAGTGCGGAGGAGGTTAAGAGCTCCGCTCTGGTCGCCATCGGAAGCTTTTCAACCAGGTCCTGGCCCTGTTCCCACAGGGCGCTCTGGAACTGAACCATATGGGTAAGACAGTTCAGTGACCTGATGGCGCAAGTAGCAGCCGTATGTGCACCTCCCAGGGCATCCAATTGCTTGGATTCCTGGTCCATGGCTAAGTGCTCATATGCTGTGGTCTCTGAGACCGGTCATGTGAAGCAGTGATGACCAGGGAATCAGCCAGGGGTGGTTCACCAAATATTGGTCCTCCTAGGGGCCTTGTATAGGTGGTCAGCCTCATTGCACCATAGGAGTGGAATGCGGACATTTCCACGCAGCCTCAGTGACATCCCGCAAAGGTATCCACCAAGGGCGGCACTACCACAGGCTTCGGGTCTTTTGTCAAGGCATGGGCAAGGCATTGTCACTGGGGTCAAGCTTCTCAGCATCCCACCCCATGTTTTCTGGATGTGCCCCATGATCTCGCTAAGGAGGGATCATCCGAGGAGACCGAGCCGGTGGGTCAGGGAGAGGAATGCTGAGAGAAGGTGATCTGGAATACTCTGACATATCCCACCTAGAATCTTCCCGACGGAGAGTGTACCGTGTCGCCTGAGTCTTTTGGGTTGGGTGACCCTGAGGGGGATCTGGAGGAGGCCTTCTCCTGTCAGTAGATCTACCCCTAGGAGGTAGAGTTTGCTCCTTGGGGATGGAGTCATCCTACTGGCCCCTTAGGTGGAGGAGGCGGGCGGTGAAGGAGTGAGGAGGAAGAGAGTAGTAGGAGAGGCGTGCGGGACCACATCCTTCTTGATAGTGTCCCACCAAAAGGTAAAGAGCTCCTTTACCTCCGCAAGGTTCATACCCGATGAAGGACCTGGCGCTAGTGGCCTGTCGCTGGTCCCCGGGGTCTCCCGCCCAGGGAGGGTTCCCGTGAGAGCCTGGCGTCCTCGATGTCGCCCGCCTGGTCTTCGGGCTGTGGCATCCTCCTCTGTAGAGTACCTCCGACCAGCTCTCGCCGGCGACGGGGTCCGGCTTCTGCTCTGGGGTAGCGCCTGGTCCCCTGGCCGACATCTTCCGACCCCGTGAACGCTCTAGCCGCCACGGTGTCTCGGTGTCATCGGCCTGTGAGCGCCGAGGGTGCTTGGCCGACATCAGGTGGTGGTCCGACATCCGCTTAAGGGACATCAGGTTGGCAGTTTTCCTGGGCGCCGGATCAGGACCCGGGTGGTTGGGAAACTGACTTGGAGTCGGTATCCCGGCAATGGGAGGAAAAATATTTGTGGCGCCACCTGACTTCAAGAGGCTTTGAAGGAGTTGAAGAAGCCGAGGGCCTCAAAGTCTTCAGAGACTGGAGCGATGAAGAACCGCTGGAGGACCTGACCTGGACCAGGGGAGGTTGCGATCGAGCCCTGGAGGGAAAGCGTCCAATTTAGAGCCGAGCTCGGGAGTCCGAGGCCGTGTAGGAGACCTGGACCTTGCCTTTTCCGGTGTTTATGGGATTTGCTTGAAGATTCTCCCCAGGAGGAAGGTTCCTGGTCCATGCTTTTCAGCTTTTCTTCTAGAAGAAATGCTTGAAGTGCCTTCTGATGGCGGATCCTGGTGTGGCTGTTAAAACCCTGGCAAAAGGGGCAGGCATTGGTGTCATGGTCTGTGCCTAGGCAGCGACGGAGGACGAATGGGGATCCTTGAAGAAGATCTGTTTACTTTGAATGGTGACTTCTGGAGATGGAGTTGAGAGGACATCAGTTGAGCAAAGCCAAAAAGGATGAAATTATTCGTAGTTCTGCAGTCGTCAGATGCGCTAGAAAGGAGACCAAGAGGCCGATACTGGCGAGTCGACGGCGGGAAAAGAACTGGGGATTATGGGGACCGTCTCCTTGTGTACTACGCCTGACGCCGGGGGCGGACCGACACTGGATATGTCCTCGCTGAAGATTGCTAGCTAGAAAATTTCCGCGGAGGTCCTGGCGCCTGCCAGCTTCACTCCTAATGGTGTAACTTGCTGCAAGAGCTGTTTCTTGAAGTAAGATTTAATACATCTGCCTGTTTGAGTTTTGTTACTTGTCTTTCTTTATGATCTGTCAAATTTTATCATGGGCAGCACTGTTACCTTCAGTCTTTTTAAAATGTCTTTCTTAGAGTATTTTGTACTAGCATGTCATTTAAACATGCCTGATAATGCTTGTCCTTTCATATTTGAGAATGATGAGCAGTAGTACTAATGGTAACTAAACAGGATACCTGATCAGATCATTTTTTTATGTTCTTCTCTTCAGAAAAATTAAGCTAATTTAAATCCACATTTACCATTTAGTGTGTCATGGTTGTCAGACTCACTGACACTGTCTAATGTGACAGACTACTTTCTCCTATCCTTCAGTGCCTCACATTTTGGGTGGCCCTATCATAATCAAACTTAATCGGTGGGCCTTCCAGTGTTAACTTCATAAGTTTGCTTAGCTGCTTATCATTCAGACTGCTACAAATCTGCTTTAAAGCAGTTTTGGGCACTGAAAGCTCTTTCACATTGGATTGGCAAAGCAGCTGCAGCCAGAGTTGCAAAATCTGGACGTGTCATGTAACTCATCTGAAGCTGTAACAAGCTTTCTGTACACATCAGTGAAACCATACCCTCCCAAAACCTGCACATAAATTTTAAACTGCCTCAAGTCATCTCTGTGTCTGGGCACATTAAGAACTGACTGAAAGAGTGTTAACAGGATGTCAAGGTTCCTCAAAGAGATATTCTGCCCTGTCAACAATAGCAGTATGACAGACTGGGGGTAAAGAGTTTGGTACAAACTACTGAGGACCTCATCCACTGGAAAGCGCTGTCAATATTCTCAATCAGGTGATTAATGTATTGCTCTGTGACTGTTCTGAATTCTGTCATGGAATTCTCATTCGCATACTGCAAAACCACCTCTTGATAAACCACATCCTCAGGCTTTGATGTTGCCTCACTCAAAAGTTCCGATAGCTTCTTAACATTGTCACCACTGTTCTTAATGAATTCCTGTAAGGTAGCCTTGGTAGAAGACAGGACTGGTGGTATCATGGACAAGTTGCAGTCTTGTCTTTGAAAACATTTAAAGTTTATTAATAACTGGTAGTATAGCTCTGAGGAGCTTGAGGGTAAAACAAACTTAAGATGTTTCATTTCTTTCAAAAGACCTTGGCCACTGCGTGCTTGAGAAGTGGTATCACAGGCATCTTGCTCCAATTCCATCACAAGAGCTGGCCAAGATTTGTCCAGGGCCCTCAACAGCAGGCAATAAAGACAGCCATCTTACTGGCTTTGCTCTCCTTAACAGATACAGCACCTAGCTGCAAAACATCCTGCATTTCCTTGAGTTTACTATACCTAACAGAAGCCTGAGACCCACGAGAACATATGTAGATACTTCCTACAAAAACTTCAAAATTTTTTAAGTGTGGGACTTTATTTGCTGCCTGTGAAGCACCTAACGTAAGCCTGTGGGCTACACAATGAACATTGGTTAGGATAGGAGTTAGAGCAGAAAGGCGGACGCAACTCCATTCCTGCTACCACACAACAGCAGCTCCATCACTGCCAAACCAGCGACCTTGGTTACTGGTATAATTGTACTGCTCTAATACTGCCAACATTTTTGTGATAAGGGTTCTGCTGTGCCGTTATGTACAGTATAATTTTCAAGGAGAGATGTCTGCACTTCCCATCTGAGGGACTGTTACACAATACAGTACAAATTTCTTTGTGACACTTATGTCACAACTTTCATCGCATATTAAGCCTACAAACTTTCTGTTATTTATTCTGGATTGGGTAACCTCAGTGAGGACCTCAGCCAAGCATGAATGCATCTCAGTGACTACTGAATGATGCTTGTAGCAGTCATTTTGAAGACTAGTGCAGCCATTTATCTGCTGCAGTTCAATTAATGTGCTGTACTTTACATTAGGCACTGCCTCCTTAGCAAGCCAGTATGCAGTGTGAAACTCGCCAGCCTCGATTCTTTCACTTGCTCGCTTGCTCCTCTGCAGCCTTGTTAGTATTATCAACTGCCTTCTGAAAAGTCAGTCTTTGTTTATTGCCCTTACAGCAGTCACATGCTGGTCAGAACCAAATGCCTGGTCAAACCACTATGCTGGAAATTTAGACTACCAATATGCACAAATGGCAGCATTTTTCCTGCCCTTACTGCAGTCTAATTTGCCATAGAATAGCTTGTACTCCTTGCAGTACACTAAACCTGCATCATCATCAAAATGCAGCCATTTTAAGTATATAGCCATTTGGAATCAAAATTCCATTACATTTTTGGGCGCTGGTTCAGCAGTTGAAGAAGATCGTGTTGTTGGAGGAGAAATCGAGAATGTAGAAGAAAATGTGCTGCAGGTCGAATAAACAAAGCAAACACAGCAGTGGAAGAAGCTGGGTGCCGGGTGGCTGAAGTAGTGGTTACATTACTAGTAGTGGCTGGACAAGTCACTGTGGATGTTGTGTTAGGAGCAGTAGAAGAAGATGGTGCACTGTTGTCCTCCGTGACTGTCTTATTACAACTCGTAAACTGTAAAGTATTGATTAACACGCTTTCAGTCAGTTCTTACTGCCAAAGAACCAGAGATGACTTAAGAATAGTATTATGATGTTGGACTTGGTTGTATCTTATAACTCTCAGTGCTGACTACTTGTGTAAAATACTAGAATACAGATTTGTTTTTTACACCTGAGCCCCCTTGACAACGAGCTGAGCTCTTAATTGGTGAAGAATATTTTTAACAATACTTATACTGTAGGTAGGTTAGGAATAAGTAGACAGTAATTTAAGATGCCACCTAAACAGAATCCCTGGCCTTAACTGCAGGTCTCTGTCTCTTCAGAGTAAGAAAGAATATTTTTAAATCTCAAAACTGAAGTACTGAGGCACGAGTCTTATATTTTCAGACCTGAAACCCCTTTAACAGCAGACTGGGCTCTTAATAATCAGAGTGAGAGAATATGTTTAAATCACAAAACTGAAGTATTGAGGCACGAGTCTTATATTTTCAGACCTGAACCCCTTTAACAGCAGGCTGGGCTCTTGATAATCAGAGAATATTTTTAAATCACAAAACTGAAGCATTAAGGCAGCAGTCTCATATGTTCAGACCTGAACTTCCTTGCAGGCTGGGCTCTATAATCAGAGTGAAGGAATATTTTTAATAAAATGAAGTAGAACAGCAGAGAGGCAACTCCCCAACCACAAGCTAACCACTTAATGAGATATTTATAATTTAAGTCGCAACGTAGAACAGTAAGATTTTTATGAACACATCCCCTACACAGCAAGCAGAGCTACGGTATAGCTCTAGTATTCACTGAGCATTTTTGTCAAAAATGCAGAGGCAGTAAAAGACAAGATGAGCCCCACCTCCTTGAAATTGGTAGCTGAGCTCTCAATCTACACAGAATATTTATTTTCAAAGTCAGTACAGAGATGAAGTGCAAGTACTAAATATGTTAATAGCCACTTCAGCCAGACAGTAACAGGAGCTGCACTGACTAATCAGACATGCAGAGGTGATTGATAGAAAAGAAATTCGACCACAGTCAGCCCCAATACTAAGTAGTCTGATTTACTGTACATAATCACTACATAGTACAGACTGTCTTCAGAACAATGCTTTGCCAACTAGCAAGCTCTGGAACCCAATTATTTTCTGAGCACAGGCTGTTTTTTCCCCACTTTTCTCTGTCTCCTTGCCAGCAAATTACATCCAAAGTCAGAATGTAAATTGTTCGATCTGTTTCACAGTAGCCCCTATTCCTGAGGCCCTCCCTCCTACACTACTCTACAGTCAGGCTACTAGCGTTTGATCTATGTCAAATTACGCTGTTGTCCAGAGATGATTTTTTTTCTTTCAAAAGACAGGAGTATTTTTAGAAAAGTTCTCCTCAGGAGGAAAGTTTTGTTTGAAACTGCGCCAAACAGTTTAGCTGCCCTGCTGCTGAAGGAGATCCTTCTCCAATGGCTGATGAGCTAAAGTAATTGTGTGGATGCACAATCGCAGTTAACACGATCTGTGTACCATGTGTGCGTCTGAAAGAGGCACCATGGTACACACTGAGCCAGCTTCTGTTAATGAGTATGCATCGGCGGGCACTTACTGGAACCCGCCTCCTATCTGACTCACAGCCCTAGTGGCTTGTATCATGCTGCTGTTTAAACATATGTGCTGCATCACGTCTCGGTTCTTTCCAAGTCCAGCCTTGCTACCACTGTCTCCAGGTACGTCTCTCCAGCTCACCCCAGTACAAGATAAGTTTTGTCTGTATGTGGCAACTAAGACGGCTCAGCAGTGAGCAGTGAGAGAATGCAGCCAGCAGATGTGTGTGTGTCTCAGACAGGCAGCTGCTCTGCTGGCTGTAAAATATTAACAACTCAGAAAAAAAAGCGGTCTGGCTTATTTAAATAGCAAGCTTCAGCAGCATATACCGAACCTTTAATTGCAATGCCAAAAGATCAGCAAAATACAGCGGCACCAATGCAATACATAAAACATAAAGGAAGCATCATTAATAACCCTTCTATGTTTTATACTGCACCAGGTGCTGCTGTTTTTGCTGTCCTCTTGAGATTGCACTGAATGTTCGGTATATGCTGCTGAAGGCTTGCTATTTAAATAAGTGAGACTGGCATTTTTTCTATGCTGAGTTGTTAATAGTTACAGCGTTTTTCCTATGCCGAGTTGTTAACAGTTGCGGCCAACAGAGCAGCTTTTACTGTGTCTGACTGACACAATGGCTGACTGCACTTCACGCTGCTTACTGCAAACACTGTTCTCTGCATCTTCTGGAGATCCAGGATTGCCTCACCGCGATCCAGTGAGTGAATGTGGAACCCCAGTGCCCCTCCCACACCAGACCCCAAACCAAACAGCACAATATCACTGTACTGAGTGTCAGTCTTACCAGCTCCTGTGCAGAAATCGTGGTCTGACACTCACTCGCCTCCTCTTCATTAACTCCTGCCAGACTCCCATCTAACAGTCCAGCAAGGCAGGGCAGCACCACATCATCACTGGCCACAGCGACACAGCTTTTTACCTGTCCCATGTAAGGCACATCAGAGGAGAGATGACTCACGATCCTGATCTCAGGTGGCATAATTAAATGGGCCAAGTGTGTGCTCTGTGTGATGCTTTTGGTACTGCAGCTCCCAGTCAGATACAATGAATAAAGTGTCCTCCTCCCCACCTTCCAGCCGTGATCACCGCTTAAAAGCAGCTAGGAGTGCTACGTTCATCAAGACGCACTGAATCAGAATCAGTGCATCAAAATGTAACATTTCTCAGAGGAGGACGCCACTAGCGCATGAACGCGACCCCTGGCCTCTGTCTCTCACTCTCCTAGGAAAACCACTGCTGCTCTTTTATAAGCATTTCCTGGGACTTTTAAGAGATATACGGTTTCTCACAGAATATTCTTGTCAGTTTCTATGCAGAGCAGGCTGGCAAAGTGAACAATGTCCCAAGCTGGCTCCCTGTTGACAGCTCTGCAAAAGAGTTTGCAAACAAGCCTGAGTGGAGCTCAGACTGCATCTCAGGTTCACCCTCTAAATTCCAAATAGCCTTCTGCAATCATTTCAACAGTATCACTATATACAGTTTCAAACAACGGATCCCAGTATCTCTATATGAGTTTCAAACAAAGAGATCCCAATATCATTAACAGTTTCACACAAAGATTCACATATATTTTGATAACCGCAGATACGCAAGAAGAAAACACAGAAATAGCAAGTGAAGGCATAGAGCTAGCAGGAGGCGGAGAATCGTGGAGACCATGAGGGTGATCAGTTCCAAGGTCTCACAAGAACATTTGGCTACACAACCAGACAGACAAGAGACAGAAAAGGAGAGGATAGAACAGATAATTGCATTCAACTCTTTCTGCATAACAAATGGAACAGGGTCTTATTCAACCCTGTCACACTGTGGTATGGTACAGGGGTTTCACTGACTCAGGGTCTTTGAGATGATTGAAGACTTTGCAAAGCTTCTTCAACATCACATCCAAATAGTTTTTGTCCTCTAAATGGGGCATTAAGAACCGTATGTTGGACATCAGTGGTCAGGCCATACCCTAACCCAGGTGTATTAACTGAAGCCACAGCTCTGACAGAAGCATTCAAAACATCAAATGCAGTGTGGAACAAATGTCTGCTGACATCCACACCAGAGGTGAGGGTTATAGTAATTTGTTTGACAGTACCCTTGGGTAAGGCCTGTGCAGCAGCCTTAGCCTTCCTCCACAGAGTATTCTGATATTTGATCATGTGAGCCTGGTAAGAGGCATAGGTAGGTACGCTTGCCTAGAACATCCTCCTGAATTCCTCATCAGAGAGAGGAAGTCAGGTGTCTTGGTGCCTTGGATATATCATGGGCAGCCATGAAGATCACTGAATCAGTCTCAGGCTGATAAGTAGAAGAAGGTTTACCTGAAGAGGCAGAGAGCATTTTGTCAGCTTTTTTGGGAACAGCTGGTATAGTCTCTGACTTATACCAAGCTGCACAGTAGGCAGCATCCTCCGATGCTGGATACGGGAGGAATAACAAGAGGAGGACATTCTAGCATTTCCAGAAACTCCATCAGGTTCTCTTCAGTGAGATCCTGTGCCTCTAAGGTGAAAACCTATGGCAGTTTGCATGAGCTGCATCATCGCAAAAAGGAGAGGTTTTTTTTTTTTAACCTTTATTTTCTTCTTGATCCAAGCAAGGTCAGGACCTCCTTCTGCCCACTGCCAGTGCCCTGATATCATCTGGCCAAAATCCTGCCAGTTATCCAACAGAACCACCAGCCCACCTGCAACACACCGCTGTGCTACCCCTGGCTTACCCCCAGGGCCAGGTAGGTCTTCAGCCCTTCGCATTCCTACACTTCAGACATCTCACCACCCACAGCGGAGGTGAAGACTGGATGTGTCCCCGCTGGATGGTTGTACTGATCCAGTAGTGAATGTGATGGGCCGGCAGAGGCTTCATCTGCCCAATCCTGCACTTCCATTTTTCCTGTTCTAGTGCCCCCCCCACTAGGACAGTACAGTAGGACAAGCTGCCGGCACACCTGATGCAGCCAATCCAAGACCGTGTTTCCAAGGCACTTCCCAGAAAGCTGCAGATCCCCGCACCACCACAGGTAGTCATCCAGGTGGTGTTAATGCCATGGAATGCAGCCCTCTCTCCCAGAGGAGAAGAATGTCCTGCAGGACACTCTACCTACCTCCCTGGATGGCCCTGGCCTGCTCTCAGACATGGGTTGCCGAACTGCGAATAGTAGCTCTACCACTGCATCGGTGAACCGGAAGAAGGATCCTCTGCAGAAGTCTCACTGCGGAGGAGACTGTGGAGTCCTAAGCACAGTCTTCCTCACCCTTTTCTCCCTCCTTCATTATGAGGTCAGGGTTGTATTCATTTTGTCATAATTCTCATCAACAGGAATGGAGGAACACACCAGAGATGTCATTGTCAGCTGAGGTCTATTCCTCACCACAAAAGCATACAGCGAGTTATGTTAGTAGTCCCCATCGATGGACCCACTGTGACTGAAGGTAGGCCTGGTAGAAGGAGCTATATCATATCAGAAAAAGATAGAGCACTGCCTGTGCGCCAACGCCACTTTGAGTAGTGACTGTGACCACAACAGTTGACAGCAGAAAGTGTATCTCTAGCAACGACGGCGAAGTACTGGCCATAACAGACCCAGTGGTGCCTACACCAAGCCCTGACCTTGTTGTCTGGTTTTCAGTCGGGAGAGCAGTCTGCACCACTGGCAAAATGGGCAGTGTGACAGGCTAGGGCGTACTTGCAATCATAACAGTGATATGACTCACGAAGAAGACCTGCCCTTGTCCTGCTCCTTGTGTTTGTGGCTCTCCGAGGAGGATTTTTTTCCGGGACTTACAAACTGTGATTCAGTCAATGAGGTGCGCAACACAGAATGGATCTGTAGCTGCTGTTCCACTGCTGCTACAGTCTTCTTCAGGAGGAACTCTTCCAATATCCCGCTTCTGTATCATCTGGTAGCGGAGCTAGACACTCACCAGATCTCACAGGCCTTTACACTGTGAGACAGGCCTAGGAAGCAGACAAAACTTCATGTGTGTCATCTTTATAAATTGTTTTTCTCCATAGTTGCAAAATTGAAAAAGTGTTGGTGGTTCCTTCAACGGCATACAGGTCACAAAAAATCACAATTAAAGTGAATATAATTTCTGATGAGCAAAATAAAGAAAACTGCAACTTTTACAGCAGCATTTCGAGTGGTCCAACAAGTCTAATCAATAGTAGGAAAAGAACTGAGGAGAGATGGGGCGATACACACTTGTGCATGTTGTCATAGGCAGCCCCTGACGTGTTCTGTGTGGTCCTAAGCGCTGATACAGGTATTGTTCCAAAGGTGTGGCTTGATGAGAGATAATCCTCAAAGACAACAGAACAGTTATGTAAGCACTTATCGTAACAGTACATCGAGAGAATCTCTTTCATCAGGCCACATATATGGAATTATGGCCACCAAGGCACTAGGACCACACAGAAACATTTTCACTAGCATTCTACTAGTAGCCACCCACAACGTCAGTTGATGACATCCTTCCCATATAAACATGGGCGGCCCCGCGTCCTCCCTCAGTTCCTTGCCAGAAACCATAAGCAACGGACCTGCTCCTGGGGAACCGAGGAGAAACTAGAGGCCCCGCCACCAAGTAATGTGAAACAGAAGGTAGACTGTCTTGGGAAAGAGAGGAACTGAGAAGCTCTGGGCTAAGGAAAACAGTGGGTTGGACTGCATGGCCTGATGAAAAGAAAGTCTCTCGAAGATCTACTGTTACAGCAAGTTCTTATGTAACTGTACCATCTTCTTCTAGAATATCTTATTCATTAGGCTACACCTATGGAATGAGTCCCAAGCAGTACTCACAGAGAGACAGTCTGGGTGGCTGGAGGCTATAGGCTTAAGACAGGAGGCACTGAAGTACAGCCAGGCTGAAACCTGCCCTCCTAGAGGCAATGTCCAGACTATAGTGTTTGGTGAAATGTGGCCTCTACTCCAAGTGGCAGAGGCACAGATTTCAGCAGCTAACATGTTCCTGAAACAGGCAACAGACGTGGCCATGCACAACCCCAAGAAGTTCCTTACCCATTCTTCCTATAACAGAAAATAATACAGTTAGGCAAACCATTTGACAGGCACTGTTTAGAAACTAGAATGCCCTGTTTCAGGGCAAAGGAAACAAACAGTCATGATGACTCATGCAGTCCTTTGTGTGACTAACATAATACAGTATCTGAGTATGCTATGTACACCTAAAGTATAGAGCAATGTTTCCTGGATTGGCATGCTCTGGGAAATAAACAGGCAGGTGGATGGTTTGATTCAGGATAATCTCAGATGCCACCTTCATAAAAACTTAGGGGTTGGTATGCAAACACAACCTGTCTTTCTCAAAAACAAATAAGAGACTCACCGTCAGGAGCCTGAAGCTCGAAATCCTTCCAGTGAAAGTAATGGCAACTAAAATAACGCTTCCATGACAGAAAGAGAGGCTTGCACGTCATGGCCAGATCAAAAGGAGCCAAAGTAAGTTTCTCTAAAACAAAATTTAAGTCCCAAGGTGGGACTGGACTGCAGATGGGAGGCTTTAGATGAAAATGCCTCTCAAAATGTATGGGACACCTCAGTTGTGCCACCATACAGTCATCAATGGGCACATGGAAGGCTGAAATGGTGGCCAGGCGACTTTAATTAAAGAGTATTGCAGGCCAGAATTTGAGGGGACAGAAGTACCAGAATCTGATTCGCTGTACAAGTAAATGGATCCAAATGAGGGAAGTCGCCCACAGAGCAAAGCTTTAACCACTTCACAAAATAGGTGGCTCTAGTGGAAGGCTTCCTCACAGCCACCAGAACGCCAGCCACTTTTTGGGATACCCAAATCCATGTCTTTAAGAGCCAGCTATGGAGGTGGAGTGACTTGAGGTTGGGATGGACCAGGAGCCCTGTTCCTGTGATAGCAAGCCTTTGCACTGGGGCAAGGGTACTGGAGGTTCCACTGCTAAATGCTGCAGTAAGAACCAGATATGATGAAACCAGAAGGAAGCAATGAAGATCATAGTTGCTCCTTCCAACTGAAGCTTGATCAGCACCCTCTGAATTAGCAGAAATGGAGGAAGGTCAGAGCGGAACCTCCCTTTCCAAGAGAGAGAGAGGATGCGCCTTGCCAGAAAACTCCAAGCCCCGAGGAGTGAGCAGAAAACTGGCAGTTTTCAGCTGAGTGGTGATGCAAAAATCCAACTCTGGGTGACCTCACCTGTCAAACAGGTTTTCCACAACTGAGGTCAGCAGTTCCACTGTGCATCCTGGACTGCGACCTGCTTAGTCTGTCTGCCAAGACGCTTTGGGTGCCTGGAACATGGACTGCCAACAGTTGTAGACCATATTCTATAGCCCAGTACCAAACCTCATCGCTTCTCTGCAGAGGGGTATGAATGGGTCCCTCTTGTTTGCTGATGTAGTGACTACACTGATTTTGTCCATCTGCACTAGCAGGGGCCCTGAGACACGTAGTCCTGAAAGTCAGCAGGCCATATAGAACATTCATCTCTCGGCCTTGTAGGGTTACCGGTCCTGTACTTCTTGTACTGGATGCAGAAACACAGGTTACTCACCTGTAACAGGTTGGCTCCTTCCCATCCACCTGGTGGTATAAACCTCGGCTCCGCACCATGATGCCAGATCTTGCCCACTGGAAGGAGTACTGTGCGCAAAACCAGGGAGACCGGGTGGATCACTGTGGATGAACAACATATAACACTCCTAGAAAGTAGTTACATAAGAACTTACCATAATAGTAGATCTTGTGAGAGGCTCTGCAGTAGGTAATTATATATAGGACCGAAGCCGGCAGGCATCGGGACCCCACGGAAAAATTTCTAGTTAGTAGTCTCTGGCGGCGGATCGCCCACATCAGGTGACCAGCATCAGGCAACATCAGTATAAAGGGGAAGGAAGGCTGCAACCTGGGCATTGTCCAGTATACTCCTATGTACTGAAGACTGACAGGGGATCAACAATGACATATAAAGGGCAGTCCCCCACGCCCACCTTCCAGTTCTTTCCGCAAGGGACAAAAGCAAGACAAGAGAGAAGCGGACATTTCCTTCCTAGAAAAAGAGCTGAAAAACTAAAAGGGGATGGAGGGCAGGAAGTGTACCTACTGCAACAGCCTCCCTCAAAGATCTACTGTTACGGTAAGTTCTTACGTAACTGTACTATCTTACTTGAGAGGGCTCTTGCAGTAGGTAATTACATATAGGACTGAGTCCCAAGCAGTCTGGAACAAGGAAAAGCACTCAAGAGGAGGAAAACTACCAACTAATAAGCCTCCAGCTGTAAGGGTCTTAAGAAAGAAGACCTTGTAAACAGCCAACCTGAAACCTGCTCTACGGCAGAGGCAATGTCAAACTGTAGTGTTTCGTAAAGGTGTGGAAGAAGTCCAAGTTGCAACTGCGTGAATGTCTGCTGCTGACACATTCCTGAAACAAGCTGCAGAGGCGGCGGCTACTCTGGTGGAGTGACCTCTGACCTGACCTAGCAGGGTCTTGTTGTAACAGAAAGTGATACAATGAGCCAACCATTTAGACAGGCATTGCTTAGAACAGCACTGCCTTCTCTTCTGTGAGCAAAAGAGACAAAAGCTGATCCGACTTCCTGAGGTCCTTAGTCCAGTGGTGTAGAATCTCAGTATTCTGTGAACATCCAAAGTACGCAAGAGGTACTCCCTTGATTGGAGCGTTGGTAAAGAAGGCAGGTAGCTCAATGAATTGATTCAGCATTGATTCTGCCACTACCTTAGGGAGAAACATAGGATTGGTGCACAGAGCCACTGTCCTTGTGGAAAACCAAATACGGATTTTACACATCAAGGCCTGAAGCTCGGAAGTCCTTCGAGCTGAAGTAATGGCCACTAGGGAAGAGAGTCTTCCACGAGACGAACTTCAAGTCTGCTGAGGCTGCCGGCTCAAAGGAGGTAGGTAAGCTTCTGAAGAACAAAGTTCAGATCCCAAGGAGGGGCCGAACGCAGATACAGGGTCGTAAATGGAGAACCTCTTGAATGAAAGTCTTAGAGACTTCCAACTGTGCGAAAGTTCTGTCACCAAAAGGGACATAGTAGGCAGAGATAGCCGCCATATGAATCTTCAGGAGGAATGGCTGAGACCCAGGTCAAAGAGATGACGCATGTAGTCCAGGATTCTCGAGACAGGGCAAGAGAATGGCTCGAAATCCTAGAAGAGGCCCAAATTGAGAACCTGCTTCCATTTCATGGCATAGGTGGATCTAGTGGAAGGCTTTCTGGCCTCCACTAGAATCTCGCCACGAGCAGGAAACCCTAATCGGGTCTGAGCTACGCCTGTAGGAGTCAAGCATGTAAATCAAGGGATTTGAGACCTGGATGAATCAGGGTCACCTGATCCTGGGTCAGCATATGCTGTGAAAGAGGAAGAGGAAGGAAGTTCCTCTGAAAATTGTTGCAGAAGACAGAACCAAACTTACCTGGGCCAGAATGGAGCGATGAGGATCATCCAAGCTCCTTCTAAACTGAGCTTGTGTAAGACCCTTGGTATCAAGGAAATCGGCAGGAAGGCATAGTCGATTCTGCCCTTCCAATCAAGAGACAGAGCGCTTGCCAAAAAATGCCTCGCCCTGGAGAGGCGAGCAGAAGGCGGGAAGCTTTGCATTTTGAGGGACGTGAACAGGTCTACCTGGGGAGTTCCCAACACAGGAAGATGTCGCCTGTCAACCCTTGATCCAGTTCCCATTAGTGGGCCTTTGCAGAGGACCGGCTAAGGAGGTCCGCCAGTGTGTTCTCCACTCCTGGAACATGAACTGTCGCCAGGTGAAGACTGTGCTGAACAGCCCAGTTCCAAACTCTCATTGCTTCCCTACACAGAGGTAGGAACGCTGCTCCTGCTTGTTTATGTACCAGATTGCACATGCTGTCAGTCTGGATGGTCAGGAAGGACATAGAGTTCCAGAGCCTGGAGAGCATACAGACGGCTCTGAGCACGAGCACATTTATATGAAGAGTCTGCTCGAGTCTGGAACCAGGAGCACCCCGAGTTCTGTGAGACCCTAGATGGGTCCCCCAACCCTCTCCTGAGGCATCTGTTGTCATGTTTGGGAGGGGTTCGAGGCAAAGGGACCCCCGGCAAAGGTTCTCTCCACCATCCACCATTGCAAGTCCCGGACCATGGGATCGGAGACCAGAACTTCCTGGTCTAGGTCGTCTAGTGTCTGCTCCACTGAGACCAGCGTCCACTGAGAGATCCTCATGAAGCCGAGCATGCAAGACTGTTGGAATAGCAGCCGCCATGAGCCCAGAGGAGGCGAAAGACTGACTGGCGCTGACCCATCTGCGACTGGACAGCAGGCTTGCATGAGCCTGAAGGGTAGCCACCCTGTCCAGGGCAGAAAGGCCATACAGAGGGTCGTGTCCAGGATCGCCCTATAAACTGGAGTCTTTAGCGAGGGACCAGATGAGACTTGGCCTGGTTGTTAGGCGATACCCAGGCTGGTTAAAACCTGCAGGGTAAGGGAGAGGAGCGCGAAGTTCCTCCTGGAAGGGCCGGCCAGGAGCCAGTTGTCCAGGTATGGGAATACCTGCACCCCTGGGTACATAGGTGGGCCGCCACCACAGACAGACATTTGGTGAACACTGGGAGCCAAAGAAAGACCAAATGGGAGGGCCCTGAATTGGCAGTGGTCCCCTGTAACAAAAAAACAAAGGAATTTTGCGATGGGAAAGGAGGATGGGGATATGCAGGTAGGCATCCTGCATATCCAGTGCCACTGAACACTGTCCCTGCCGAATGGGCAGCAGAAGGCTCTGCAGGGAGAGCATTCTGAATGCCTGTACCCCCTGAACATGTTCAGGGAGCTGAGGTCTAAAATAGGTCTCACATCTCCGTTCTTTGAACTAGGAAGAAATGGGAATAGTAACCTGTTCCCCAAAGGTGAGTCGGGACAGGCTCTATCGCCGCCTTTGAGAGAAGGGAGGAAATTCTTCTAGGACCAGAGGAAGATGTTCCGGGAATGAGATGACCTGGGGAGTGGTCTTCTGGGTGGTTTCTGGAGAAACTTCGACTGAGTGTCCTGCTGACTATCAGTTGGAGCACCCAAGCATCTGATGTAATCCTCTCCCAACCCAGTAGATGGAAGGAGAACCTCCTCCCTCCTACTGGTTCCTCTGGAAGGTCCAGAGCCTGTGGGAGAGGAAAGGAGTCAAGAAGTGTGAGGCAACATCGCAGCTGAACCTCCCTCCGCTTTTGGGTGGGGGCTTGGCAGCGGAGGGCCCGCTTGTTGGCCTGCTTGCCCTGAGGTTTCGCTTTAGGCCGAGAATGTCTGCGAAAGGGCGACTCTGTCCCTGAGGGGCCTGCAGAAAGAATCAACAGACTTAAGTGCAGTCCCTTATCTTGCAGGCGGTGATGATGTCCTTGACATCTCCACGAACAACAAAAAAACCCTGAAGGCGCATCCTGGATAGCGGATTGCACCTCCAGGAACAATCCTGACACCCAGAGCCAGGCACGCACGTCAAGACCACGTCGAAATCTGAGCTCTAACCAGCAGTGTCCACTGCATCGCATATGGCACCAGGCATGTGCCAACTAGCTGAGGAGGAGCAGAATGGACGCGATCAGCCATTCTGCTTGGTCTGAGACCCAGAAAGGGAGTCCAGTTTGGATTCCACCTGACTCAGGATCGCCTTCTGGTTGTCCTCCATATGTACGACATAGCTCAGGGCCCTGATTCCCAGAGTGGAAGCAGCATACACCTTCTTCCTGTATTGGCCCAGAAGACGGGATTCTTTGTCAGGCGGGCCGAGCCGAGACATTCTGGTTTGCTGACCAGCCATGCGGCGCTTAATCACAACCAAGTTGGTCTCCTGGGGAGTGTGTTCATGAATCCACACCCCTCAGGAGCCTGGTGTATAGCCTATCCGCCTTTCTGAAGGGGGTGCTAGAGACAGACGGTTGTTTCCAAATAGTGGAAACAAGGACAGCATGAGGCTTGTTCTAGGGTGGAATCAATGTCGGAGCAGTTTCAGGCAGATCCAGATGGGCAGCGAGCTTCTTCCACTGTGGATCTGGCTCCAGAAATTGCCACTGATGGACTTCCTGGAATTTTTTCAGCAACCCAGAAAGGATCGATCTTCTGGAGGAGACTTGGGGAGTCCTGGGCCTGGTACAGTCTGGGTGAGAGGCTTGTCGTCAGTGTCGGAGCACCCTAGGTATCGAATCAGGAGGTCTCCAACGAAGAGGATGAAGACACCTCCGGCGCTGGGAGGAACGGACCCTTGAGCAACCCTCGGTGGAAGCATGTCCTCCTCGGCCCTGGCACTCCAAGGCTCACCTCTGGTGCTGGGTGAGGATCCGGACCAGCGCCGGCAGACGGCCCTTACCTCCCTGGTGAGCTGAGCCTTGGCCTCAGCCACCAGGCAGCCAGAGTCTCCTTCAAGTCCACCAGCTGAGAGGGGGGTGGAGGAGAAGGAGGGGACAGGATACTAGGAGTATCCGTAGGGTGTGTATCCATAGCCCAGCGGCAGGAAGCCCGGTGTCGGGTAGGCCGGGCGCAGCGTACTGTGGTCCCAGGTAGGATGGAGTCAGATACCCTGAACCAGGGGCCCTGCTGGAGCAGAAAGCCCTGGAAGTGGCCCAGCAGGCGGGCCAGGAACAGGTGGCTCAGCGGATGCTGGGACGGGCATCCAGTAATGGGATGTCGCCATGCCTGAGCCGGGCGCCCCAGGGTCCAGCCAGGGGATCCAGCCCTAAGGGAGGGAGACCTGACGGAAGCGCATCGCATCCTCTGTCACCCGGGAAGGAGATCCAACTCCTTGGGGTCCAACAGGGGAGACACTGGAGCCTCAGTTGTAAGTGGCGAGCCAGGGATGGTGGACGGTCGACAGGGTCCGCGTTGGCTCTAACGTGCAAGCGTCGGAGGGGCGATGTTCACCTTACCAGTGGGATCGGGCAAGCGGAGGAGCGGCGTCCGATTTGTTGGATCCGGCGTCTGGCCGAAGGCAGCGTGGAAGGGCGGCCTTGGTAGGCATATCTGGGGCGCATGCTCCCCGAAGGGGCAGGTGTCTTACCAGCCCTGTCCAGGCAGACGCCGGTAGCATGGGTGTCCGCCACGACCTGCTCGACTCTAGAGGGCCACACTGTGACGGCCCTCCCGGTAGCGGTAGCCTCCTTTGTCCCGAGGCCCAAGCGAGCTCCGACAGGAGGGATGCCACCACCTTAGAAACCTCCAAGATGGCAGACGGCTCGTCCTCCGAGGGGGGGAACGCTACCTGAGCACGGCAACCCAGCCGGAGTCGAAAGTGGCAGATAAGTGGAGTCCCGGTCCCGTGCTTCCTCCTCCTTCTTCTACGGTGACCCTAGGGAAGTTGAGGTCTGCCTGAGCTTCTTCAGCTCTTTTTCCAAGGAGGACATCTTCTTTTTCAAAATGTAGGCTTCCAGGGACTGCTGCCTCCGCTTATGGGGTGGCGGTGTGAATTGTTGGCAGTGCTGGCACTTCTCCACGGGGTGATCCGGCCTAGACAGAAGAGGCACTTTGGAATGACCATCATTATGCGGGAGCTGGACGCCGCATTTGTGTCGCACTTGTTTTTGCTAATTGAGGAGAAACGGAACGATATATACGGCAATCTAAAAGAAATGTTACCACAGACGGAAAATTCGGTAAAAACCTTTCACAAGCTAACGGCGGGAAAGAACTGGAAGGTGGGCATGGGGACGCCCCTTTATACCGACATCGCCCGACGCTGGTCACTTGACGGGGCGGTCCCCCTCAGAGACCGCTAGCTAGACATTTTCCATGGGGTCCTGATGCCTGCCGGCTCAGTCCTATACGTACTGCCTACTGTAACAGCCCTCTCAAGTAAGATCTACTGTTACAGGTGAGTAACCTGTGTTTCTATGGATGTGGATATGTTGTTCTATTCACATGTTCTGGCAGACTTCTAGCAGTTCTCTGGGAGGAAGGAGGCAAGGTGAACACCCTACTCACGGAATAAGGATTGGAGAACAGCATCAGGGTGAAACTTTTCCCTGTCTTTCGTCTCCAAGCCTGTCCCTTCCTTTTACTCTCCATATGTTCTGCAATCCTGCTTTACTGTCCTAGTTTACCCACGATAGTAAATTGTGCATTGTCCATCCTCCCTCCTATAGTTCTCTACCCCATCACTGTCTATTTTCACCTTCCTCCCTGAAATTGTGTCCCTCCCTTTTCTCATTTTGCTCCTCCCCTTCTGAAGCCCCACCACCCATCACCTACCCAGACCACTGTTGTCTACTTCCTCCCACTGATAAATCCCTCATACAATTATGTATGTTAGTCGCCACCTACAGTCTCTCCATGCCCAAATTGTAATCCTTCTATTACCTTATATATCGTAAAAAATGTAAATATGTGAATTATGTCAATGTATCATGCCTATTCGCACATATTTCATGTGTTGGTATCTTTAATGACTTGTATAACCTGATCTATCACTGTATTTTTGTTCTTTGCATTGTACCATGTTTTATGTAACTGACCTTGATCTAATCGGGTCCATCTTGCAAATGAGCACTGCTCCAACGATGTTCGCCTGGATAAATAAAGATTTTGACTGACTGACTGATTGAACTGAGGCCCCAAAACCAGCATCCCGGCGTGGCTCTAAGTCAAGGTGGTAATGGGAATGAAGTGTGTGCTGACTTCCAGGTAGCATCCCTGCAGATTTCAAGCGGATAGGACATACCCAGGAAGCAGCCACCAAAGCAGCGGTATGGCGGTGGAATGAGCCCTAAGTCCTCCAGGAGGCTCTCTACCTGCCAACCATAGCAGAGATAAATGCAGGAAGTGATCCACCTGCCAATCGTCCGCTTGGCTGCAGGTCTGCCAGATGCAGCTTCAGTGTAGGTGACAAAGAACTGGCGAACCTGTCCCCAAATTCCAGCCACGTGCGCTTTGTAATAAGTTAGCGCCACCTCAGGTCCAGAGTATGGAGCCTGTGTTCGCCTCCGAGGTGTGATTCGGAGAGAACACGGAAAAGTCGTCACCTGATTCAGGTGAAACTCCAACACAACTTCGGGAGGAACTTTGGGTTGGGGCACAGGGCAACCTTGTCCCTGTGGAAGACCAGGTAAGGAGACTCCAGCGAGAGTGCCTGGAGCTCACTGATCTTTCTGGCTGACGTAATAGCCACCAGGAAGGTGGACTTCCATGACGGTGTGACATCTCACACCTGTGCATCGGTTTGAATGGCTTGCCCATGAGCTTTGCCAAAACCAGCAACAGATCCCTCGGTGGTGGTGGTTCATGCACTGGAGGGAAAGCGTGATATAAGCCTTTGAAAAGCGCCAGACCACTGTCTCTCCTGTGCCACTGACCGCCCAGCACCGTAAGCAAAGATGGCTGCCAGGTGCACCTTAAGGGTTGTCGACTGAAGCCCCTTTGGAAGGAGGCCACAGATGGTCCAAAATGCTGGCCACTGGACAGGACAAGGTGTCCACGCCTTGCCCTGACACCAAATGGAGAATCTCTTCCATTTGAAGGATAGCGCTGGGTCGATTCCTTTCTAGATGCCTCCACCACAGTGAGGACATCTTCAGAGAGACCCAAAACCTGGAACTCTAGCTGCTCAGTAACCGGGCCTGTCAGGTGCAGGGATTGAAAGGTCCAGGTGGAGTACCTCCCTGATCGAGAGAGAGCAGGTTCGGGCATAATGGAAGACGCCTTGGGAGCCTGTTGATGAGGCTGAATAGATCTAGGTACCAGTACTGGTGGGGTTAGTCCGGGCCACCAGGATCACCTAAGTCTTGTCCTTCCTGACACTGGGTTGCACCTTGTGGATCAAGGGAAGAGGAGGGAAGCACAGAAGGCCTGGGGTCCACAGCCTCGAGGCACCCCCCTGCAGAGGTTTTGCTGGGGCAACAGCCTCAGCTTTGCATTCTCCTGGAGGTGAACAGGTCCACCTGAGGAGTGCCTCACTGGGAGAACAGACTCTGTACTACCTCCGGATGGAGAGACCACTGAGGCTCCTGCCACATGGATGGCTAGAAGATCCACCTGCAGGCTGCACATGAGGGTCCATACATGGAGAGATTCCTTGCACAAAGGCAGGGAGTGCATCCCACCCTGCTTGTTGAGATAGTACACGGTCATGGTGTTGTTCATCTGGACTTGAACCACCTGACCCCGAACAAATGGAGTGAATGCAGTCAGCACCAGTTGAACTGCTCAGAGTTCCAGCAGGTTGAGGTGGCATTGGGACTCCTTGGGGTCCGGAGCCGTGGACTCTGTGTTCCCAATATGGGCACCACAGCCCATGACAGAGGCATCAGTCAACAGGATGACCGTTGGCTCAGGGTGGACAAACGGGATCCCTTCCTGCAGATGCTCTGGGACAAGCCACCACTGGAGGGCATCCCATATCCTCTGGGTCACAGTGACCAGCTGGTCAAAGTGACCGCTGCGCTGAGATCACTGACTGGACAGCTCCCTGCAGGGAGCACATATGCCAATGGGCCCATCGGACCATGGTGATGCAGCCGCCATGTAACCCAGAAGGCAAAGGAAGTCTTGGATATGCAGTAAGTGCCCAACCGAAATGATCGGGCAAACGAGGAGGGAATCTCCACCTGTCCGCTGGGAGCCTGGCTCTGGCTCTGGCAAGAGTCTAGCTCTGCCCTGGTGAAGCTGATCACCTGCAAGGCATGAGTTCCAACTTGGCCTCACTGACTAGGAGACCAAAGTGGATGCAGGTCTGCCTGGAGAGACCTGCTATCAGCCAGTTGTCCAGGCAGGGTAAACCCGGACTTCTCGACACTGCAGGTAGGCTGCCACTGCTGCTATACATTTGGTGAAGATCCTGGAGGCCAAGGAGAAGCTGAATGGCATGACCTGGAACTCGTGAGGGTTCCTCAGTTTGGAAGCAGAGGAACCTTCAGTGGGGCGGATCGGGACATGAAAAGTATCCTGCAGCTCCAGAGAGCAAAACACCGTGTCCTGCTTGAGAGATGGTATTATCTGGACAAAGTTACCATCCAGAAGGTGCAAGACATGAGGAATTTGTTCAGGTCGTGCAGATCCAGAATGTGACATCAGCCCCCCGTCCAGTTTGGCACCAGAATGTACCTGGAGACAAATCTTTGGTGTTCTGGAGGATTCGCTACCCTGACCACAACCTCCTTGCAGAGGAGCTGGGCTATGTCATCTGGAAGAGCAGACAGAGTGTCTGTGGATACCAAGTCCTCCCGTGGGCGTGAGCTCGACTGGGAAGGTACTGCTCGAACTCCAGAGGCAGACCCTGGCCGACCACTTCCAGAACCCACCTGTCAATGGTAACAGCAGACCAGGTGGAAAGGAAGTGGCAGAGCCAGCACCCCACAGGAGGACCCAAGGGAGGTGTAGCGGGCATGAGGGTGCCAGCCCCATTCCATCCCTGGGCAAGCTTGGAGGAGGACCCGGCTGAGGTGCCACCAGGTCCCTTGTCCCTGGCTTTTGGACTACAGGCCACTTACTTAGGCCTGTGGTGCCAAGGCAGAGCCTGTTGGCCCAGCTGGTGCTGGGCTGGTTTTGCTGCAGGAGTGGGGACCAAAAGGGCTTGTGCTTCTGCTGCTTGGAGCCCTTGGGATTCTTCCGGTGGACATAATGGAGTCCAAGGTGGCACTGGACTTCTCGATATGCTGGAGGTGACCTCCACACCAGGTCCAAACAGGTCAGTATCTAAAAGGGAAACGTCCATGGCGTGTGTTGAGTGTCGGCTGTGAGGTGGAGATCCTCAGCCAGGCTCTACGTGCATGGTGACTCGGCCGCCACTGAGTAGGCACAGGAATCCCTATGTCCAGAGCCGTTTGGAGTTGCTGCTTGGCCACAGCCCAGCCCTGGTCTCGGACCTGCATGACCGTGGTCTGGAGGTCTGCAAGGAGAGAGGAATTATCTCATCCAATCAGCCCAAGAGGGCATGGGAGAAGTGTGCCATCAGGACAGCCGAGCTCAGCTGGTGGAGGTCAAGTGAGGAGGCAGCACAGACCTTTTTGGCCGAGAGGTCCAATTTCTTGACTTCTTGTCTGCCGCTCTGTCAACATCACCTGTGTTGCCCAAGCACCAAAATATGGAATCGGCCACCAACCCCTCAGCCGAGGAGTGTTCTGTGAACCCCAAGAGGGAACCGTGGGTACTGCATATTTAAGTAGCCATCTGGGCTGAGGGTGCCAGGCAGGAGGCAGGGTGCTGTCAAAGCTCCAAGGCCGGGCCAACAACAGCCTCAGCTACTAGGAAGGCCTCCATCAGAGAGTCCACTTTATCCAGAATCTCTGTGAGGGGATAACAAGCCTGCTTCTGAACAGGCTCCAGAGGCATCCCTGTACACTCTGAGAGGAGACAGAGGATGCCCATAAAGGACTTGAGTCCTTCCGGCCAAGAGACCCCCACCCCACCCATAGATTCTGTGTTGACCAGACAGGAGTGCAGTAAGGAGTCCTTGGACTCAGAAGAGTCCCATAAGCGGCTGACCACCTGAATCGCTCTCAACCCGCCTCGGACTGTCAGGCTTGAGAATGACTGACAGTTTATGGGAAGACCCTTAGCCAGCTGAGACACCTTAGGGAGTCCCGGTTGGTGGCAGCTGGAGCAACCGCCACCGCAATCTGTGGAGAGGCCAACTCGCCAAACCGAGGGGCCTGGAACCGACCCGCAGGGTGGAGGAATGGTGTCAACCGCCTCCAGGAGCTGCCGGTATCAGCCTCTCAGGCGACAGCCATGGACGCCAGTGTGGGAGCTGGAGCTCTGCTTCGACCAGACAACACTACTGTTGCTACATGAGGTCTTCATAGCATTGGACGAAGTTGCAACAAGTCTCTCCTCAGCCGAGGAGGACAAAGACTACCAACAGTGGCAGCGCTACTTCCCGTGGCGCGACAGTGGGATCGCCAACGCTGGCAGGATATGCTCAACCCCGCTGAAGACCTAGACTGCCACCGTGGTGCCAAATAGGGGATCTCGGAGGGAGCCGGGAGTGCCACGCTCCGCTGTCTGGGTCGGTGACCGGAGGGTCCGCTCAGCAGGCTGATCCGTCTCTGCGGTGGTCACCGCAGGACCGGAGTCCTGAATAGCGAATTGTCAGGCTAATGTAGCGACAACAGGTCAACAGGGTCAAAAATTCTGGCTGCATTGTCAGTCACGTTTGACCAGCTGACCTGACCAGAGGGCATTCCCAGCGTAGTAGCTGGCCAAGGCACGGTTAGGCTCATGGTCAAAACGAGAGGATTCTTGAGGGCGAGGCCAACAGCTGAGCTTGCAGACGATTCATGCAGAGCTCTGCTAAAGCAAGCCTTTATTTATGAATTAAATATATAAAAATGCTTGCTTTTAACAGTAATTAGACTTACTCAAAGATCGCTCGCACTGAACGATACCTTTTGAGAATTCTACCTCAGGATCCCGGAGTTATGGGGAGAACTAACAGAGCTGCCACTGGAGGACAGGAAGCACGATCAAAAGACCTGAAGACGGCAATGGCACTGAGTTGAGATCGGGACAGAAGACCTCTCACCACAACCTTCTAATGCTGCACTCTTAATAGCCATTCAGCAGATAGACTAAAAAATGGAAGACTTTACCGCACAGTTTAAAATTGTGGATACTAAGGTTGGTCTGCTGGAGGAAGCGACCAAATCTGTATCTGCATCGGTGGCAACATCCATGACAGTATCTACTGGCCTATGAAGGAAAACGAGGTGCTTAGACGACAACTGGAAAATTCAGAAAATGCCTTCAGAGCCTTGCACGTCAGTATCCTGGGTTTAAGGACACAGTAGTAGTGGACCCTGCTCGCTCTTGCAGACATTCTTTGGAGAGGCTTTACATGTTCAGGAAGTCAGTTCGATCCTGAAGGCATACAGGATCAGCCCACGAGTGGTAGCCACGCAGCTACTAACCAGATCTCTCATGACACTCTCTTCATGATACTGGGCTCAGCAAGGAGAGAGATCTCACTATTAATAAGGTAAAACAATGAGGATCATTGGAGTTGGACGGTGTTAAAGTACACATTTTCCAGACTTAAGCCTTGCCACCAGATGCGGAAAGTTTAGATGGCATCAGAACCCACCTGAGACAACTAAGGATTCACCATGTCCTCCTGATGCCGCCCAGCCTGAGGATTACATTTGGTGAAAAAATTACCAATTTATGGACTCTGAGCGACAAATAAACTGATGGTTTGCACAGAACGTGAAGTTCAGGCTAAAGGAGATAACACTGACAGTTTCTCTGGGGACAGTGAGTGAGTAGTTCTAGATGGGGCATAATTCTCTTGACCATGTCCACATAAGTAATACTTTGGTCTACTATTCCACTCAGTCAGGATTATTATGATGGTTTTATTTTATATGTAAAGCTCTATCTTTAGGTTCTGGCTTGAGGGTATGTAGACTAACTAGGTGGCAGATAAAATGGCGTTATTTAGACTGTTTATGGCAAATGGGCAAGACATATTTCTTTATCAGCCAGGAGGTGCTTTGGCACCATTAGGTCACCGGACATGCGCACTGTACAGGTTCTATGCCTCATGCTATAAATGTTCAAACAAGTTAAAAGAAGTTTCGATATTGTTCAGTGATCGAATGCAATTTGAAATGTTTACTTTATAATGTCTGTTAAAATACTGAAAGAAAGTTTAATGGACTTTTGCTTATAAGGGGAATGCTGCTGAATTATACTAATGACTAACTAACTAGTACGGATGGGGGATGCTTTCCCGACATAAAGGGTGTTCGCCAATACAGAAACGCTGTGATGGTAATCCTGTCTCATGGCAGTACTGGCCTGTTATAAATTAGATGTTGGGAAATGTTTAAAATATAATGTTCTTCCTCCCTGTGATGTATCAATATATAGGGGCTCATCAAATCCTTACTGTAATAATGATATGCATTACATGTAATGTTCATGATGTTTCTACAAGCCTACCTATGAGGGTAGTGTACTGTGTACTTTATACAGCTAAACTAATAAAAATAAAGTTTAAAAAGGTGGGGGATACCCGAGATCGAGCACTCTCAATCCCAAGAACACAGATGGTGAGTCTTCTCCTTTTCATGTCTAGACTTCTTCTTGCGGGAGGCTCTGAGCTGTGCAAACCGAAGGCCCTCTCCTAGGTCGAGATTGGGATTGGCAAAGCTCCTTGAAGAAGCCCAAAAAGTGGAGCCCAATTTGAATGGCACAAATGCTAAAGCTGAGATCATGCGCGTGCCCGAGCCACCTCCTCCTCAAGACCTGTTGCTCCCACTGCTCAGAGGACCTCAAGGCCGCAAAGACCACCCAACAGGCGCCCTTGATTTGACCAGTGATTCTGTTTCTCTGGGTGGCCCAACTTCAGATGGGCAAGGCAGTCCTGAAAGATCGACGGCTGAAATGACCAGCAAACGTCGCAGACCTGGGGATTGGGTGCCTGTGGCCCAGGCAGTAAACGACGTGGCATGCGGTCAGTGCACGATACATCTTCTGCCCATATGGGCACAGGTGAAATCTGGGTGAGGACCTTCCTCCATCATGGTCACGATCAAAGATCATGTTGAAGATGGAACTCTAACGAGTTTAAGTTTTGGAAGTAAATCCAAGATTTGAGCGCCAGGGTCTACTCAACGCAGGAGTGGTAAGGAGGAGCCTGCATCTTCCAGCGAAAGGAAGATCTGTCATCATGGGACAGAGCCAAGAATTATACCACCAGGTGGGTGGGAGGAGCCAGCTTGAAGACTTTCCATCAAGACTTAAAGGAAAGGACACTGACAAAGTGTGGATAGAACAACATATCCACGTCCCTAGAAATTCAGGTTTCTCAAGTCCAGGATGGGCCATAACCTCCCCGCGAATTTGGAGACTAGAAAGAAGTGGGAATATAACCCTCTGTTACAATGATCCTCAGGAATTGGCTCTATGGCCCTTTTCTGCAGCACTGTGCAAACGTCCCTCTACCAGCACTGAAATGTGGACTGGAGGGTAGCTTGAACGAACTGGAGGTAGATCTGCAGGACACCCAGTAGTTCCAGAGTGTGGCCTTCTTATTTGAACTGCAGGATCCAAACATCTGCTGTGATCTCGCCTCCACCTGTCCAGGTGAATGGAGAAGCAACCCCTACCACCGCCTCCTGTAGTACTGGAAGGTGGGTGTTGTATTGGTGGTCGAAATAAGTACCTTAAACACACAAGGGTCTTGGTAGCAAGAAAAACACACCACACTGAAATAGTACAGTTACGTAAGAACTTACGTAATAGTAGATCTTCAGAACAGCTCTTGCAGCAGGTTACACCATTAGGACTGAGCCGCCAGGCATCAGGACCCCACAGAAATCTTCTAGCTAGCAGTCTTCAGCGGGACCGCCCGACGCCTGTCCCGCCCAACGCTCCAGCGTTAGTACATAAGGAGGCGGTCCGCCAGAAATACAGGTTACTCACCTGTAACAGGAGTTCTAGGAATGGTATATGTTGTTCATCCACACCATTGGCAGGTATCCTTGCCGCTTAAATCTTGCCGGAAGGTCTTCAAGCTTGCTCCTCCCACCCACCCGGTGGTATAACTCGCTCCGCCCATGACGCCAGATCTGGGTCTGGCTGGAAGCTCAGGGTTGTGCTGTCAAGCCGGGAGGTTCGGGAATGTGGATGAACAACATATACCATTCCTAGAACTCCTGTTACAGTGAGTAACCTGTATTTCTAGGGACATGGATATGTTGTTCATCCACACTCATTGGCAGACTCCTAGCAGTTCTCCGGGAGGAGGGAGGCAAGACGCACACCCCCAATACTTACTTGGGAAATAAGGACTGAGAACCGAGGCCCCAAACCAGCATCCCGCGTGACTCAAGGTCGATGTGGTAGTGGGTAATGAAGGTGTTCGCTGACTTCAGGTAGCCCCTGCAGATTTCCTGGATAGGGACGTCCCTGGAAGCAGCCACGCTGCAGCAGTATGGCGGGTAGAATGAGCTCTTATCCTCTGGGAGGCTCCGTGCCCGCCAACTTATAGCAGAGATCTATGCAGGAGGTTACCCACCTGCTTATCGTCCGCTTGGCTGCAGGTCTGCCAGATGCGGCTTCAGCGTAGGTGACAAAACAGCTGGCTAACCTCTCCCTCGGCTTCAGCCAGGCGCCTCCTTATAATAAGCTTAGCCCTCTAGGGTCCAGAGTATGGAGCCTATATTCGCCTCCAGGTGTGATTGGGGTAGAACACCGCAGAGTCAACACCTGGTTAAGGTGAAACCCGACACCACCTTCAGAAGCAATTTCGGTGGGCGCAGGACAACCTTTGTCCCTGTGGAAGACCAGGTAAGGAGACTCAATGGAAAGCGCCTGGAGCTCTCCCATCCTTCTGGCTGACGTGATAGCCACCAAGAAGGCGGTCTTCCACGACAGGTGAGAGAGAGCACACCTGTGCATAGGTTCAATGGCTTGCCCATGAGCTTTGCCAGTACCAGCAGTAGATCCCACGGAGGTGGGGGTTCCCGACTGGAGGGAAATGTGATCAAGGCCTTGAAAAAGCGCCAGACCACCTTCTCCCTGCGCCACCGACTGCTTCCCGGCCCGCGCCTGTAAGCAGAGATGGCTGCCAGGTGCACCCTTAGGGTCGCCGACCAAGCCCTTGACTAGAAAGGGACCATAAATAGTCCAAGATGCTTGCCAAGGAACAGGAGGAAGGGTCCAAGCCCTTGCCCTGACACCAAATGGAAAACTTTTTCCATTTGAAGGCATAACATTTTCTGATCGACTCACGGGACGCCTCAACTACATTGAGGACCTCGTCGGAAAGACCCAAGGCCTGGAACTCTAGCCGCTCAGGAACCACAGCGTCAGGTGCAGGGATTGAAGGTCGGATGGAACACCTTCCCTGATTGACTGAGAGCAGGTCCGAGCGAGCTGGAAGCTGCCAGCGAGTCCTGGAGCTGAGACTGAGGAGATCTGGGTACCAGAACTGGCGAGGCCAGTCTGGGGCTATCAGAATCACCTGCGCCTTGTCCCTCCTCACCTTGAGAAGCACCTTGTGGATCAAGGGAAATGGGGAAAGGAGTAAAGAGGCCGGGGTCCACTGCCTCGAAGGCATCCCCTGCAGCGAGCCCTGCTGAGGGGGGGCATGGAACAGACTCAGCTTAGCGTTCTCCTGGAGGCAAACAGATCCTGTACTACCTCCGGCAGGAGAGACCACTCGTGGGATGCAGCCCCTATCCGGCTCAGGGCATCGGCCAGGGTGTTGAGGCTCCTGCCACGTGAATGGCTAGAGATCCGCCTCCAGGCTGCGACGAGTGACCAAATGCGGAGAGCTTCTTGCATAGAAGCATGGAGGCGCGTCCGCCCTGGCGGTTTAGATAGTACATGGTCGTGGTATTGTCCGTCTGGACTGGACCACTTGACCCCGGAGGAACGGAGCAAAGGCGGTGAGAGCTAGGCGGACCGCTCGAGACTCCAGCAGGTTGATGTGGCATGCGACTCAGCGGGGACCAGAGGCCATGAGCCGCAGTCCCCCAGATGGGCACCCCAACCCATCAGAGAGGCATCGGTCGATAGAGAGAGACCGCCGGCTCGACGGACGAACGGATGCCCTCCTGCAAATGATCTGGAACGGTCCACCACTGGAGAGCGCTCCACATCCCTGGTGCCACCGACTCAAGCTGGTCCAAGGGATAGCGTTGTGACCACTGGCTGGCCAGTCCCACTGAAGGGGACGCATCGTTCCAGCGGGCCCAACGGACCACGCTGGTGCAGGCCGCCATGAGACCCAGGAGGCGCAGGAAGTCCCGGGCAGGCGCAGTGCCCAACCAGAAATGATCGGGCAAGGGAGGGAAAGAACCTCGGCCCTGTCCACGGGAGCCGCTCTGGCTCGAAGAGTCTCGAGCTGCGCCCGATGAATAGAATCACCTGCTCGACTCGAGTTCCGACTTGGCCTCGTTGATAAGGAGGCCCAGTTGAGAGCACGACCTGGAGGGCCAGATCTCTGGACCACCGCCTCCTTCCTGGAGGAGCTGCTATCAGCCAGTCGCCCAGGTAAGGGTACACCCGACCCCTCGGCGCCGCAGGGAATGCTGTCACCACTGCCATGCATTTGGTGAAGACCCTGGGAGCTGGAGACAAGCCGAAGGGCATGGCTTGGAACTCGAAGAGGGATCCTTCCGCTCGGGCGAAGGAATCTCTGGTGAAGACGGACGGATAGGGACGAAAAAAACGCGTCCTGCAAGTCAGAGAGCAGAACCACACGCCACGTTCCAAGGATGGTATTATCTGACGAGTGACCATCCTGAAGGTTCGAGACCTTAGGAACTTGTTTGAGTCGTGTGGAGTCGAGAATGGGGCGCCAGCCCCGTCCGCTTCGAACCAGGAAGTACCTGGACACAAACCCTGGGTCTGAAGGAGGGTCCACCACTCTTACCACCTCCTTCTGGAGGAGGAGGCGATGTCAGCTCGATGAGCACGCCAGTGAGCTGGGATAAAGCCCCGAGGCGGCAGCTCTGAGGTGGTGCCTGCTCGAATTCCAGAGGCAGGCTCTTCCCACCACCTCAAGACCCACCTGTCCGTGGTAACAGCGGACCAGGCGGAACGGAAGTGCGGAGCCGTCCCCGCCGGGGACCCAGGGGTAAGGTGACGGGAATGGAGGCGACACCCTCAGCCCGTCACTGGGCAGGCTTGGAGGAGGGACCGCCGAGCCTCCTGGGCCTTTTCCTCCTGCCTCCTGTTAGAGGAAGCCGCGGCTTAGGTTTGGGATGCCAAGGCCGAGCCTGCTGGCCCTGACGTTGCTGGGCGGGCGGCGCCCGGGGCACAGAAGGACGAAAAGGGCTTAGGCTGTGGTTTCTTGCCTTTGTCCTTCTGAGCGGAAGAGACCGAGTCCAAGGTAGCATTGGACTTCTCGATCCTCTGCAGGTGACCTTCCACCCCAGGGCCGAAGAGGTCAGTCACCAAAAAGAACATCCGCCAACTTGTGCTGGGTATCAAGTAAAGGTGGATATCTCAGCCAAGCCAGACGGCCTTATAAGCACTGCGGCACGCCACCGATCTGGCACATGAGTCCCCTATATCCAAAGAAAGCAGTCTGGAGCTGCTGTTTGGCCACTGCCCTGCCCTGGTCCCGCACCTGCTTAACCGTAGTCTGCAGATCGGGCGGAAGATGAGGATGACCTCATCCAGGGGAGCCCAACAGGCATGAGAAAAATGTGCCATGAGGGACGGCCGAACTGGCTGGCGAAGGCCGTGAGAGGACGCAGTGTAGACTTTTCGCCCGACATAGTCCAATTCTTGGACTCCTTGTCAGGAGGTTTGTCCACATCCTGGGTTGCCCGGCAGCGCCGAAAACGCTGTCGGTAACCAACCCCTCGGCAGAGGGTGTTCCAAAACGGGACAAGGAACGGTGGGACCATACTTCCTGGCCATCCTGGCCAAGGCGCAGGGCAGGAAGCAGGGCGCTGCCAAGCTCCAGTGCCGGACCCACTATGGCCTCGGCCACCGGAAAGGCCTCCACGGAGAATCCCTCAGTCCAGAACTCCCGAGGGGATACCTGGCCCATTTGGAACGGGTTGAGCTCCATCCCGGTGGACTCCGAGATGAGCCAAGCAGTCCTAGGAAGACGGACGGCTATCGCCCATTGACTGACCTCCTGAAGACTCAAGTCCAGTCGCTTGGAGAAAAGGAGGAATCATCTTGGACTCGGAAGAGTCCTCAGAAGAGCTGCCTCTGGCCTGAGCCACCTTTCACCTGCCGAGGTCGGTCGGGAGTGAGGGTAACTGACAGCCGATGGGGTAGACCCTGCCGACCGAGAATCCTTGGTCGGAGCCCCAATTGGTGGCTGTGGAGGCGGAGGTTCCACCGAATCGTGGAGCAGCTGGTTTTGGCCAAACAACCGCCTGGGTATAGGCTCCTCGGATAAGTCGAGGGTTGTGTCGCCGCCTCCGTGACAGCTACTTAATGGCCGGGAAGGCGACGGGGTCGGCTTACTCCCGGCCAGGAGGAGCTGTTGCAACATAAGGTCCCTCTGCATCGGCCGTAATTTACTGACGCCTCCCCTCATCCGAGGAGGAGGACGAGGGCAGCGGCGACGCCGCTTACCATGTGCCGAGACCCAGACTGTCTATGACGGTGGGATCGGCTGGACCGCAAAGAGGTCCAGACCGAGACCGAGAGTCCCGGAATTTCCGAGGTCGGAGCGGGAGGTGTTGGCCGGAACCGGCACTCCTTCGCTCGGATGGTCCATCCGAGGGCTCGGAACCGAGGCACAAGCGAGCCCACGAGATCTCATCTCCTCCCGGGGAACCGGGAGAGTGGAATCTCGGCTGCTTAAAGGCGACAGCCGTCCAATGGGTCGAGAAAATCTCGACTTCATCGGTGGGAGTCTCGGTCAACTGACCTGACGGGACACCGTGAGGCCAGTGGCGAAGCAGCGTGTCGACCGCCCGGGAGAGGGACCTTTCCCGCTCCCAAGAGCGCGACGGAGGGACTTACCCTGTTCCTCTTTTTGGACCGAGAATAAGGTCCCGCAGCGAGGCACTTCTCCTTTAGTGGAGAGGGACAGACAAAGCCCTTAAAAGAAGCCGTGTAAGAAGAGCCCAGAGAGCGGGATAAATGCCACAGCCGAGGGAAGATCTGACCGCGCCTCCTCTTCGAGGCGACCATCGCTCGAGCTGATCCGCCCGGCTTCGCCGCCACGGACACCGCCAACCGACCTCCTTGGACTTCACGGAGAGCACTTCTCGGGACGGCCCAGTTGCAATCCGGCAGCACGGTCTTCGAGGACGTGGGCCAGAAAGATGAGCACAGGTCGCAAGCCCGCGGGTCGTGCTCAAGCCTAAGCAGTAGACACACGTGGAGTGTGGATCCGTCGAGACATCTTCTGCCTGCATGGGCATCTCCGAAACCGAGTCGATTTGTCCATCGCAGCCGCGAGGGATAGAAGACTGAAGTCTTTTCGCAAAATTTATTTTTAAATCCACAAACGGAGAAATAGGAACCAGTCTCAAACGCAGAGCGTTAGGAGGGAACCTGAGCTTCAAGCGGTAAGGAAGATCTGCGCCATGGGAGGGAGCGAGTTATACCACCCGGTGGGTGGGAGGAGCAAGCTTGAAGACCTTCCGCAAGATTTAAAGCGGCAAGGATACCTGCCAATGAGTGTGGATGAACAACATATCCATGTCCCTAGAATCCCAGTTCTCTCACCAGAGACTTCCGCCGCTGGATGACATCAGAAGAGGAGACCGAGACTCGCCATCAGATGGCCAAGACTAAAGACAGACCTTTCCAATCGAAGGATGGGTGTTAGGTTAGAACCTACTCTCCAAGGGGAATGGTGGGGGAAGTCCTGCTGTAAGAGCTGTTCTTGAAGATCTACTGTTACGGTAAGTTCTACGTAACTGTACTACCTTCTTCGAGATACAGCTCTTGCAGCAGGTTACACCATTAGAGTGATTCCCAAGCAATGGCGACATTGTAAAGCCATCGGAGGAGGAAAGACGGAGATTAAGACCCCTTCTGAGCCTAAGACAGAAGTCCCTGGAGACGGCTAGCCTGAAACCAGCCCTTCACCTTGAGGCGATGTCCAGGCTATAATGCCTGATAAAAGTATGCACTGAGCTCCAGGTGGCTGCAGCACAGATAGCTGAAGTGCACATTCTTCAGTGCTGCGAAGGAGGTGAGACACCCTCTGGTGGAATGGCCCTTGACCGCTCCTGGCAAGGGTTTTCTGCGCTTGTCATAACAGAAAGAGATACACTGAATGAGCCAGCATGAAAGGGTCTGCTTCAAAAACGGGGCCCTTTCATCCTCTCAGCGAAGGATACGAACAGCTGCTCCGCTTTCCAGTGTTGTTTGGTTCTGGTCAGATAATATCTGAGACACCTGTGAACATCCAGGTGTGAAGCAGTGCTTCTCCTCGATTGGTGTACTTGGGAAAGTACACTGGTAAATCGATGTCCTGATTAAGGGTAAGGGCTGAAACCACCTTAGGCAGGAACTTAGGATTTGTCCTCAGGGATACCCAATCCTGGTGGAAAATTAAATAAGGTTCTTTACATATGAGAGCATGTAATGGAGATTCTTCTTCAAATGTAACAGTAACTAAAAACAACGTTTTCCACGACAGAAAACGTAGCTCGTAATCAGTGGCTGGTTCAAAGGGCGGCAGTGTAAGCTGCTCCAGGACGAAGGGCAAGTCCCAAGGAGGGACGGGATCCTAATGAGCGGCCTAAGGTGGAGGACCCCCTTAGAAAGGCACGAGTAGCATCCAACTGGGCCACCATGCGATGGCCTATGGGGCATGATAAGCTGAGATTGCACAAAGGTGCACTTTGATCGAGGAGTGAGCTAGCCCGGATTGAAAATGGAAAGCAGGTACTCCAGAACCAGCTTTCAGGACAGCCTAAGGGCGAAACAGCTGTTTGAGTCCACACACAAACCAGCGCCACTTCATGGCGTATGTTGCATGTGTTGCCGGTTTTCTGGCGGCAGAAAGCATCGCCTGGCCACCTCTTGCGAGACCCCGTATCGCATCATGGCTATGTCTCTAGGAGCCAGGCATGTAGGTTCAATGAATGTAAGTCGGGTGGACTAGTGAACCCTCCTTCTGAGACAACAGGTGGGAGCTGATTGGCAAGGAAGTGGAGGTTCCCGGACAACTGATTCAAGCGGGAACCAAATTTGCCTGGGCCAAAAGGCGCTTATCAAAATAAGTGTCGCGTCCTCCTGCGAAGTCTGAGAAGGACCTCTGGATCAACGGGAAAGGAGGAAGGTGTAGAGAATCTGTCCGCCCAGGAGAGGGACAACGCGTCTCGCCAGAAAACATCAGGCCCTGGATCTAGCGAGCAAAGATTGGGCAGTTTGCATTGGATGGGGACAAATAGATCCAATCTGGAGTGCCCCATCTGTGAAACAGATCCTCTGCCACCTCCTGTGAAGTTCCCACTAGGACTCTGGCCTGGGAACACTCAGGCTGTCTGCTACAGTGTTGTCCACCCCGGACGTGAACTGCAATGAGGTTTGCGCTGTCGTATTACCCATTCCCACACCTTCATGGCCTCCTGCAAAGGGGGTAGATGTGCCTCCTTGTTTGTTGAGGTAATACATCACCGCAGTATTGTCTGTTTGTAACAGGAGAGTACTCGTGGAATCTCGACTGGAAGGCTTGCAGGCATAAGGACAACCTCATCTCCAATATGTTGATATGGACATGAGATTCTGGGTAGTCCATGTTCCCTGAGACCTCACCCGTTCAGTGCGCTCCCTACCCCAGCCCTGAGGCATCTGTGGAGAGTGTTATCACGACGGCGCGTATGAAGGGAACCCCCACAGAGAGGGTTTCCGGATCTAGCCACCATTGTCAGTACCGAACCACAGCCTTCGTGATTCTGACTGGATGCTGCAGATGGTCTTGCCTTTGGTCCCACTGCACTCTTAACATCCACTGTTACCCGCATGTGAGTCTTGCCATCGGACTGTTGGAATGGCGCAGCTTGTGTCCGAGCAGGCGAAGGACCAATCTGGCTGGGACGGCTTCTTCGCTGACAGGTCCCTTATGAGGATCGGATGCTGCCCGCCTGTCTTCGGAAGAAAAGCTTTCCCTGACGGTGTCCAGAACTGCCCCTATGAACTGCAGTTTCTGGGACGGTACCAGGAGAGACTCTGAGTTGATTAGGATGCCCAGAGACTGAAAAGGGCCTGAGTATGCTCAATGGCCATCAGCAATGCCTCCTTGGAGGAGGCCATGAAAGCCAGTCGTCCAGGCACGGAACACATAGTGGCCCTGTCTCTCAGAAACGCTGCCATGACTGCCATGCACTTGGTGAATACCCTGGGTGTTGATGACAGCCCAAAGGAAGCCCGGAACTGATAATGGCGGCCGAGAACATCAAGCGCGAGGAACCTCCTGCGCTTGAGCAATAGGGATGCAGGTAAGCATCCTGCATGTCCAAGGACGCCAAGAAAGCATCCTTCTTCAGCATGGGGATTAGTCCCGAAGGGTCACCATGCGGAAGCGCTTGTAAATGACCGCATATTGAGGTCGCTGAGGTCCAAGATTGGACGGAGGTCCCTGTTTCTTTGAACCAGGAAGAAGAAAAATTACTCACCTTAGTAATGTTGTTTCTTCTAATGAGTCTTGCTATATTATGACAATTGCAGTTTCTCCCTGCCTTAGAACTGCTCCGGAGGTGAAAGAGTTAACTTCCATGCCATGCATGGAACTTAGAGCGAGAGCTCGGTTAGAGAAGCTCTGTCTGGATTATTTCAAACTGAAACTGTCAGATCTTTCGAGCAAAACTCACTAAGGTTCTGTGTGGAAGCTGTAACCTACACTAGCTAACTGGCTACTTAAATATAAACACATTTTCCTGGTCCCAACACCAAGACTCAAGTCAGGGGACCAGAAAATAAGATAAGATAAGATAAAATAAAACACAACACCCAAACACCCCAAAAAGAAGGGTGGAAAACATAAAATGGGCATCAATAAGAGCCAACACTGGACTGCCCACCCCATACCCAAAGTAGAAGTTCTGAGAGGAGCAGGCTGGGGAGGTCATAATATAGCAACTCCATTAGAAGAAACAACATTACTAAGGTGAGTAATTTTTTCTTCAAACAACATGAAGTCTTGCTATATTATGGCAACTGCAGAACACAGCAGTACCTCCATGGAGGAGGATAGAACCTACTTAGGGAATAGGCTCTGAAACACGGCTGTGCTAAACCGAAAGACTCTCCTGGCCTGATATCCAGGGAGTAATGCTTGGTGAAAGTGTGTACTGTTTTCCAAGTAGCTGCTTGACATATCTCTAAGATAGGATGTCTCTGGCAGCAGCTAGAGACTGCAGCTGTACCTCTGGTAGAGTGAGCCCTCAGGCCTGAAGGGGAACCTTACCCAGTTTTTGATAGCAAAATTGGATACAAGAGACAATCCACCTGGCAATGGATCTCTAGTGGCAGGTTTCCTTTCCCAACCTCACCATAAGTGAGAAATGTTGGAGGATTCAAACCTGTGACCTTGGTACGCCTATGTAGTAACTTAGGCCCTCTTAACATCTAAACTGTGCTACCTCCACTCACCAGAGGAGGAATGGTCAGTGAAGAACACTGAAGAGAAATAGATTGATTAAGGTGGAAATCTGAAACCACCTTAGGCAAAACTTCCTGTTAGTCCTGAGGACCACCTTATCCCTGTGAAAGGAAATAAAGTCAGTCTCCACTGACAAAGCTTGTAACTCACTTATCGCCTGGCAGAAGTGATGGCTACTAGAAATACAGTTTTCCAACTCAGTACTTAAGCTCTCCGTCAAGACAGAGGTTCAAAGGGGGTTGCATCAGCTGAGCAATGCAAACATTAAGATCCCAGGGAGAGGCAGGGTCCCTGAATGGTGGATTGGCATGAAGCAATCCCCAAAAACTTGGAAAATACAGGGTGAGCAGAGAGAAGAGGGCTTCCTGCTGAAATAAAACCAGAGACAGCTGCCAAATGCACTTTCAGGGTAGCTGGTCTCAGTCCCAAAGAATTAAGATGGACCATATAGTCCAAAACAATGGGCAAATCAGCAGATTCCAGGAAATATGCTTCCCAGAACACCATATGGAAAACCTTTTCCATTTGGAGTTATAAGTAGCCCTAGTGGAAGGCTTCCTAGAAGCTTTCAAGATTTCGAGAACACCTTGAGAAAGGTGTAGGTCAGCAATTCTAACTCCTCAAGAGCCAGGCCTTGAGGTTGAGGGATTGAGATTCGGATACCAAACTCTCCCTGGGCACAGGTTAACAGATTGTGGTTCCTGGGAGACACAGGGAAGATGGACTGCTAAGGACAGAAGGAGTGGGTACCAGGGCTGCCTGGCCCAGTCTGGAGCAATCAGAATCATCTTGCAGGGCTGAGATCTGATTTGACTAGCATCTTGAACAGAAGAGCTAAGGGGAAGGCATAGAGAAACTTCCCTTCCCAATCGAGGAGAAAGGCATCCAGGGGACTGAGCCTAACACTGGGGCCTGCAACAAAAAGTGGAAGCTGATGATTGTCTGGGGCTGCAAAAGATCTATCTGAGGGTGCCCCATCTGGCAAAAACTATCCCAGTACTCGGGGATCCAGTGACCATTCGTGATGGCCCTGGGAAATCCTGCTGACAGCATCTGCCAGGACATTGTCCTTGCCTGGGAGGTGAACTGCTATGAGGGAAGTGTTCAGGGAATAAGCCAGAGACCACAACTTCATTACCTCGTGCACAAGGCCAAGACCAAGTGCCCTTGTTTGTTGATGTACCACATTGTAGTGGTGTTGTCTGTTCTGACCTGTACCACTTTGTTCTGAACAGATGCAGAAAACCTGAAGTGCTAGAAAACAGCTCTGAGTTCCAACAGATTGATGTGGAACAGAGACTCCTGAGGGACCACAATCCCTGGGTGGAGAGGTCGCCATGTGAGCTCCACATCCCAAAAGGGACGATCTGTAGTAAGGGTCAAGGAGTGAGACAGAGGATGACGGAACCCCTAGTCTCAGATTGCTCTGATCCTGCCACCACTGAAGGGCCCGGATCAGGGTTCAGTCACTGAGATCAACTTGGATAGGGAATCTCTTCTTTGAGACCAAAAGGCTCTCAAATGGAACTGAATGTCCCTCATCTGAAATCTTGCTCCTTGCACTACAGCTGTGGAAGCAGCCATGTGTCCAGGAGCTGTAGGAAATGCCTTGCTGGTTAGAGACCTGCAGAGGAAGGAAGAGGCCAGGGCCACCAGGGTCCTTACCCTTTCTAGGGAAGGAAGGCTCTGGCTCTGCTTTGTGTCCAGTTCTGCACCTATAAAGGTGAGTACCTGGACAGGTTCCAGAACGACTTTGGAAGATTGAGAAGAAAGCCCAGAGGGTAAGCAGCTGCTGGGTAACTTGCAGGTGTGATTTGACCTGGTCTGAGACTGACCCACAATGAGCCAGTCGTCTAGGTAGGGAAAGATGGCACTTGCCTTCTTAAATGTGCAACTGCTACCGCCAGGCATTTTGTGAATACCCTTGGGGCAGAGGGAAGGCCAAGGGCATTGTTTGAACTGATAATGGCCTGAGGGCAGTTTGAATCTGAGGTACTTTCGGTGGAGCTCTGATAAGAACATGGAAGTAGGCATCCTTGAGGTCAGGGAAGCTAGCCAGTCCCCTGGCCTTAGGGAGGGTAAAATCATTCCCAGCGCCACCATTTTGAATTTTGGTTTTAAAAGGTGCTTGTTCAGATATCTTAGGTCCAGGATGGGCGCCATTCTCCTGTCTTTTTGGGGTAAGGAAGTACCTGGAGTACAGACCTTGCCCTGGTGTAGGGAGAAACCTTTCTACAGCTCTAAGAGCCAGGAGGTTGAGACTTCTGTTTCCAAAGCAAGAGTCTCTAGAGGGTTTGCAGGTGGAAAGATCTGATTCTCATCTTTGGAAATTTTTAAGCTGAGAACCAGACCTGGCTTACTACTTCCAGGACCCACTTGTCTGATGTTAAAGACTCCCAGTCCTGGACAAGTAAGCCAGCCTGCCCTCACAGGTAATGGAGAACCTGCCCTCGGCATCCCATCAGGGTGCCTGTTTGGCAGGGGCTTTAGGCTGAGGGGTGGGAGCAGGCCTGCTTGTACCCCATCTGCCTCTCCCTCTGAAGAACCCCTCTGAGCATAGGCTGAAGAGGAGGCCTGGGTTTGGTAAAAGGCCTGCCTCTACCCCTGGGGCTGCCTCTGAGGTGGCTTGCGTTCCTGGCTTGCACTCCTATAAGTGGTTCTATATTCATCCATTTTCTTCATATAATTCTCTGTCTGCTCCCAGAGAATTTCCCACCACAGGAAAATCCATAGCCTTAGCCTGGGTATACTGTGACAAACTAGTACACCTGAGCCAAGCCAATCTCACGAAAAGCCACAGATGTAGCCATGACTCTAGAGGATACATCATTAGAATCCACTGCAGCATGGAACTGCACCTTAGATGCCTCAATACCATCAGCAGCCACCTGCTCCAGCTCCTTGGCAAGCTGGCCAGGGCCCTGTTTGGCTAAAGCCATGACAGTGTCCCATCTAGATTTCTGGTATCTTGCAACATAAGTCATATAATTTGCTTGTCTGAGTCCCAAGGACGCTGCCATGTATTGTTTTTAGCCATGGCATCAATCTTCCTGGAGTCCTTGTCAGGAGGAAGCTAGGGAATAGTAGCTTATCACAGGCTGCAGCCTGAACTACCCCAACATGGCTGCATTGCTGTGAAAGAAATTCTGTATCAGGACCTGACAAAGTGTATCTCCTGTCCATCTTTTTATCCAAAGGAGGCACAGAGTTAGGAGCTTTTAAAATTTTTATTGTTTGTTTCCTAAAGGATTTATGTAAAGGAATAGACAATCTCCTGGACTCTGGATATCCATCATCTCTACAAAGTCAGGCTCCTCTTGCTCATCCACAGCTTCCTCCAAAGGGAGCTGGAGGGTTTCAGCAACTTTTTTAAAAACAGAAAATGAGAAGGGACTCAGAAAGCCTAGGGAGATTCTCCTGAAGGTCTGTCTGGGGAGATGTCCGTTCAATGAGCACATCCAGACTTTCAAAGTCACATTCACACTGTTCATAATCATCCTCCTCCTCTGGTTCATAAAACTCCTCTACATCATATTCTTGAACCAGTGGAACCGGCCAACCAACCTTTGCCAGATAGTGGCGGTTCGACTGAACCGGAAAGTGACTGGACAATTTGGATTGCTCTAGCTATCTCTGCAGCAGCTGGAGAAGGAATTTTGACTCCATACCTGCTGATCTTCTAGTTCTCTTTGCAGGAACTGGCTCCTCTGAGTCAGCTTTACGCTTGTCCCGAGGAAGTCGCGCCCTGGTCAGAGGGCATCCCTCCGGTTCGGTTGGCACCGAACCGGCTGGCCATCCCGGTCAGCGGACTTTTGGCCTCGCTCCTGAGCCTACCAACTCCCTTATCTAAGGTAGCTGCAGGAAATTCCTACAAATCTGGCAGTCTGCATTGAGGTGGTCAAACTCAGACAATAAACACATGGTGTGTGGGTCAGCCTTGGCAAAGGCTTCCACAGACACTACAGTGTTGAAACCCAGTGGCCCGGGTTTTCTTTGGTTCTCAGACATAATGCCAGCCTAAACAAAAACTTGTCCTTTTTCCGCAGTGCCAGGCAAGACACCCTTATCGGTTCCCAACCGTGTCACGGGTCTTGGAAAAACCGTAAGAAATCCGTTTTTTTAGAACCGATAACGGAACCGTCTAAAAAGCTTTTAAATGCTTCAGAATAAAGTTTTAAACAACCTGATCGGTTCAAACCAACCGATAAACATTTACAAGTTCCACACAGAAATAAACCTATCTATTACTACAATACACAGACAGAGCTTGAACCGATCAGTTTGTGGTTAAAATAATAATAATCGTGGCTGAATTTAACGAGAAAAACTCTTTAAACCGAGAAATGAACCGAGCAGTAGGAGGAATCTCGAGCGACTGTTCAGTGAGGCGTGTAAAGAATCTGACAGTTTCAGTTTGAAATAATCCAGACAGAGCTTCTAACTGAGCTCGCGCTCTAAGTTCCATGCATGGCATGAAAGTTAACTCTTTCACCTCCGGAGCAGTTCTAAGGCTGGGACAAATTGCAATTGTCATAATATAGCAAGACTTCATGTTGTTTGAAGTGTGAATAGTAACCTGCTCCTCTGGTTCCTGAAAGTGCTCCAAAGCTTCCTTCTGTAGAAGCGTGAGCACTTCCTAGCATATGAGCAGGGCATGCTGACCCAAATAACAGGAGAGCAGAGGAGACCTTGTGGAGGGTTGTCTACAAATTCTATATAATGGCCTTTTCGACCAACTGTAGCACCACCTGTCGGTGGTGATCGACCACACCCTGGCAGGTGGTCTCGTGATGCGACCCCGAACCGCTTCCCATTGATCCTGAGGAGGCGGGGGCCAGGAAGAGTCATGCTGTGGCAGCATTGGATCCTGCAGGTTGGGCCGACTTGGTGGCTCATTGGCCTCTGCCTGAGGATGTCTTAGCCTGGCTTTCGAGAGAAGGAACCCTCTGTTGCTGGCGGAATGAGGTTGTTGCCTTTGGGTCCGGCTGCAAAGCGACTCTGGTTCCTACAAAAGGAACTAAGTCTAGATCTGTACATGGCATGGACATATCTAATAGCCTTCCACTTCCTGCAATTTGGTGATCACCTTTTCAGAGGCTTCACCAAACGGAACTTGCCATAGTAAGGAGTGTCCATGATATTTTTCTGACGTCCGGTAAACCCAGAGACACGAAGCCATGAGTGTTTCCGGAGACACGCCTGGGGCTGCCGCCTGGCCGAAGAGTCCGCAGTGTCATATGCAGCTCTGAGCACCTGGGTCCCCACGTCCGAACCTGCACGGAGGAGTTGCAGGAGTTCCTCCTTTGGCCACCGCCTGGCAGTTTCTCTGCCAGGTCCTGCCCCTGTTCCCACAACGCTCTGGAACTGAACCATGTGGGTGAGGTAATTCAACGATCTAATGGCGCAAGTCGCTGGCCACGCACGGGCGCCTGCCGAGCACGCCCAACTGCTTGACCCGGGTCCGTGGCTGCATGCTCAAATGTTGCGGTTTCTGAGACCGGTCATGAGAGGCTGTAATGACCAGGGAGTCGGCCAGAGGATGATAGGCCAGGTACTGGTCCTCCCTTGGGGCTTTGTAGGCGGTCAGCCTCTTGGCATTGCCGGGTCGAATCGTGAGCTTCCACGCTGCCTTGGTGACGCCCACAAAGGTGTCCACCAAGGGTGGCACTACCACAGGCTTGGGGTCTTTTGCCAAGGTAGCGGGCAAGGCGTAGTCTTCGGGTCGAGCCTCAGCATCCCATCCAATGTTCTCCTGAATATGCCTCATTATTTCGAGAATGAGGGTCATCGGAGGAGACCTAGGGAGGTTGTGAGAGTCCAGAGAGGATGCTGATTGGTGAAGGAGACCTGGAGCATTCAGAGATGTCAGATCTGGAACCTCCGTGGACAGTGAATACCGACATCTTCTGGGTCTCTTGGGGCTGGGTGACCCTGAAGAGGATGTTGACGGAGGCCTTCTCTTCTCAAAGATCTACCCCTAGGAGGTACTGCTGGCTCCTGGGGAAGGTGTCGTCCTGCTGACCCCTGGGTGAAGGAGGGGTGCAGGCATTGGGGTGCAGCGGCACGGAGGAGGCTGCGTGGTGACCACATCCTTTTTGATGGTGTCCACCAGAAGGTGAAAACTCCTTCACTTCTGACAGTTTAGGCCCGACGACGGACCGGGCGCCGTGGCCTGTCATCGGGACGGGCGCGGCTCCCCGGGGTCTCTGGCTCTGGCTCTGGAGAGGTTCCCGGGAGTTCGACGGGTCGGGATCGCCCGCCTGGTCTTTGGGCTGGGTAGACTCCTCCACCGACAGCACCTCCCGACCAACATCGGTAGGCGGTGGTGTGGTCCTCCTGACTGCGGTATCGATGCTGGTCCCCGCTGGGCGTCCTGAGGCGGATGCCTGACCGCCGAAGGGTGACGAACAGTCGCCGGTTCCTGGAGTGCTTGTGTACCTTGGCCGACATCAGGTGGACCCGACTTGGTCCGACATCCGGCAGGAGGTCAGCTCCTTGATCTTGCGCTGGGGTGGCAGCGGTAGGGAGACTGACTGGATGTCGGGGCGAGCCCGGAGGGGCGACTTGTGGGACTCCCCAGACCTGGGACGAGGCCTTAGGCAGGAAGCGGGCCTGGAGGTCTTGGCAGGCCGCAGAGTACAGGAACCACTGTCCGATTTGACCACAACCGGGGAGGCTAAGAGCGGGCCCTCGATGGAGAGTGGTCCGACCTGAGCCGGAGCTGCGGAGTCCGAGGCCCTGGAGGGGATCTGGGTCTCACCTTCTCCCTGTGTCTCAGCGATTTCCTCTGGAGGAAGGTTCCATAGCCTTAAGTTTTTCTTCAAGGAGGAAAGCCTGGAGGGCCTTCTGTCGGTGGATTCTCGTACGGCTGTTAAAGCCCTGACAGAAGGAGCAAGCCTGGTGTCGTGGTCTGGGCCCAGGCAACGAACGCAGGTCGAAGGAGGGTCTTTGAAAAGAATCTGCTTTCCACAGGCACACTTCAAGAATGGCCTCCATTGAAGTTGGAGAGGACATCAGAGCAAAAAATGACTGAAGAGAGTTGATTTTGTAAGTTTGAAAGTTTTCCTGGTCGTCATGGAGCTAGAACTAACGAGAGGTCGAGACTTGCAAAGTCAACGGCGAAAGAACTGGGGATTCTGGTGGGACCGCTAGCTAGAAGATTTCGTGGGGTCCTGACGCCTGGTGTCTTCAGTCCTAATGGTGTAAACTGCTGCAAGAGCTGTATCTCAAGAATATCTAGTCCTTTCTTTTACTTCAATTCAGCAGCACATACAAAAGGAGACTGGCTCAAACACTGGCACACTTACAGGAAGTGCACATTTTCTTAAAGCTGTACTGTCTCTAACATTTCTTAAAGCTGTACTACACATAACAATCCCTCCTGACTTAGCTGGAAGTACTTAATTCAATAATTCAGAAGTAATATGAAACTATTACAGTTATTACTGCAATGTCCCTTTGGTTAGTCTATGTCATTAGGCTACATCTCTACAAGTCCATTCTCTTTGGTGGATGTCTTACAGTATATGTCCTGACTGATGTAGTACGACTCAAGGCTGTTGCACTGGAATCTGATTAGCACCACCCACATCTAGTCTAAAACCCTGTGGTTCCACTATCTCTTCCTGTTCTTGTTCTGGAACAAATAATGCTGGACAACTACTCCAACTCTGGGTATCCTTTTTGTTCTGTCTCAATTCTAGTTTGTAATTGGTCCACATTTTTCTTCACTTCCTCTGGTTAGTCAGTTGAATACTATAGACAACATTTCCAAACTTTTTTTCCACCACGCCTTCTATCCATCTCTTCGGCCTGCATACATCCTGACCCACACAAGATCACTGGGTTTGAAGGATCTGGTCTTAGGAAGCATTTCAGTTACTGACTTATAGCCTAGAGGATGAAGAAGATCCAATTGCATTAGAATCTGATGTCCAAACAACAATTCTGCAGGGATATTCCGTGACACAATGTAGTAGTGTTTGATACATCGCAGAAAGTCCAAAAGGGCTATTGCATTGCCACTGGTGTAGTAGGATTAGCTTTGTCCATACTCTTTTAAAAGTCTGAACCAGGCATTCCACTTCGCCACTTGAACTTGGATGGTAGGGAGGTCAGAAAATATGGTTGTTGGCAAAATGCTTGGAATTCAACAGAAGTGAACTGTGGTCCGTTATCCAAGACAATCACTTGTGGGAAACCATGGGTAGCAAAGAAAGATTTCAACACTTTGATGGTACTCTCAGTAATTGTCGAAGACATTTGATGAATTTCTGGCCATTTACTATAAGCATCAGTTAAGAACAACCACATGGAATTTAAATAGGGTCCAGCTAAATCAATATGCAACCTTTGCCAGGGTTTTTCAGGTCATTCCCAATGGTGAACTGGAGCTCTTGCCCGATTTCATTGTTACAGCACAACCTTTGCATCTCTGCACAACTTGGTATATGTCTCTGTCAATGGAAGGCCACCATACGTGAAGGCTGACCAGCGATTTTTATTTTAGCAATGCCTGGATGGCCTGCATGCAAAAGAGTCAACACACTTGAGTGAGAACATTGGGGTATTATGACACGAATCCCATAGAAGACACCCTCAGCAATGGACAACTGCTGTCTCTTCTGATAGCAGGGCTAGTAAGCAGTAACAAGCAGTACCTTAGAGTAACCCTCAAGTGTATACTGATACACTTGTTTCAAAATTACATCTTCTTGACCTGTTCTCCGTGTCCTCTCATCTCTGGGCAATCTGGAGCTATGCCTTGGCTAAGGCTAGGAGGGATTCTTGATGGGCTTCTAAGAGGTACGAGTTCTGGGAGATTTGTTTGTCGGCCTCGTCCAGGTGGCCCTGGAATACTACCAGATCCGTACAGAGGTCAGATAAGGTCTGCTTCACCTCCGTACAAAATTCCTGAATAGCTGCCAAAATAGACTCGGGGGGAGGAGGTTCTTGCTGGGTTGGTTTTACCCTGGCAGGTCCGCTTAGTGTTATCCAGTGCTGCCACTGTCGACCATCCTCGCCGCCTGTTTGCTCCCCGCCTCCTGAATCGTTATGGTCAGCAAATCACCAGAAACAATTTTGAGCAGTGCAGCGTTGCTTCATATATTCAGGCTTTTCTGTAAAGGCAGTTTTAGGATGTCTGAGTCGGTTTTCTAGTATAGTTTGGGTTGTTGTTAAAATTAGTAAACTGCCAGGAGAGCTCAGAACCACGTTGTTTACTGCTCCATGGCGCCACCAGAAGTCCTCAAAATGACATCTCGACTAGTCGCTTTAGCGATGTCCTTGGCTAGTACTGGAAGCTGACCTAACTGTTGTAGCTCCATTGCACACACAACAGTAGAGTCCTCCATATCTTTGAATTGCACTGGAAAACTATCTGGCCCCACCTGGCATACTAATGGCTCTCTAAGTACCACATCGAACTTCATTTCTCTGGATATTGGTAACCTCAACAAGGCATCCGATTTCCATGCTGGTCCGCTGGTTGGAATGTAACCTCAAAATTATAGGCAGACAAAATTATACCCATCGTTGAAGTCTGATAGCGGCTGTCTCTGGAATTCCTTTCCTGGACTGAGAATTTTCACTAGTGGCTTGTGATCTGTCTTCAGGTGGAACTTGTGACTTAAGTATTGGTGACATTTCTAGACTCGAACACAACTGCTAATGTCTCTCCAAATCTGGGCATAATTTATTTCAGCTGCAGTGAGTTTGTGTGAAGCATGGGCTATTGGATTCTCCACTCCTTCTGGAGACATACGGAAAAGGACAGCTCCTATACCCACAGGACTAACATCACAGGCCAATGCAACAGGTGTTAGGGTCATATGTTAAATTATTCATATCAGTTAGAAAGAGCTTGATGGCTTGAACTGCCTTACTATGGCCCTTGGTCCACTTCCATGGAGTAACCTTATGTAAGAGTTAATTTAGGATAGCACATTTAGTGGCTAAGCCAGGTATGAAACGCTTATAGTAGCGCATCATACCCAAGAATGAGTGCAACTCTGAAACATTCTGTGGTTCAGGCATGTGCATAATGGCTTCCACTTTTCATCATTCGGACAAATTCAGTCTGTCAATAGTGTGACCTAAATACGTGACACTTGGTTGACCAAACTGGCATTTTTCCTCTCTAAGTCTTAATCCACTTGTTGCAATCTCTAAAGTCTTTGTAAGTTAAGTGAATGTTCTGCTTCTGTCTTGCCCGTGACAACAAAGTCATCCAAATAACAAGAAACACCTCGTATATCACCCACCGCTTGCTCAATCACTTTTGAAAATAGCAAGTATGCGGAACTAAGGCCAAAACATAACCATTTGTACTTGTACAGTCTTTGGTGTGTATTAATCACTACCAACTTCTGAGAGTCTGCATCCAGCTCCACTTGAAGGTATGCATCAGCCAGGTCCAGTCCAGTTTCGAGAACCCTACACCACCATTCAGTCTGTGAAAAACTTCCTCTGGTAAGGGTAAAGGAAATATGTCTATGCTAAGTACTGGATTAAGTGTCACCTTAAAATCGCCACATATTCTAACCTTACCACCTGGTTTAGATACCACCACAATTGAGTGGCCCAATCTGAACTTGAAACCTTTTCCAGCACATCCGCTTTTCCAGTCTGTCCAATTCTGCCCCAACGACCAGTTTAAAGGCAAAAGGAGTTTCCGTGGTTAACAAAACTTAGGGACTGCATTAGGCTTTGTAACTAGCTTGGCTTTAGCTGTTGTGCAACATCCCAGGCCTTTCCACAACTCTAGATACATGAGTAAAATCTCCCAAGCTTGGGCGCATTACTGCTTTGTGGTACCTGGACAGCAGCAAGTAGGCCAAAATCTGCTGGATAAACAAGAATGTTTAGAAGAACCTGGGCATCTCTGCCCAAAATGTTGACACCTCTTTTGAAACCAGAAAAGTTAAAGGTGTACCAGTCTTGGGAGAATCAGTTCGCACACCAACGTGGTAAACAAGCCCAGTGGCTGAACTGGTTGCCCTTCAAATGCATGCAGCAACTTATTACAAGGAGACAATGGTGGCTTATCCAGATCAGACCCTGTTTGATGGTTAATAAAAGTAACTGGGGAAGCAGAGTCTATCATTACATGCAACTGACACCTCAATTGTGGCAAATGAAGTCACACATAGAAAGGAGGAACATCTTTAGTCTGCATTTGTGGTAACAGAAACCACTGCACTGTCTGGGCTCTCCTAACAGACTACCGCAGTTCTACTCCTGCAAACCTTAGCAATATGCTCCAACGCTTATACGCATGACACTGAACTTCTGAATTTGCAATGGACCCTGCTATGCTAAGACAACCCACAAGATGCACATTTGCACTGACCATGCGATTTGGGTGGAGGGTTGAATTTTTCTTTGAAAACAGTGGCTTAGACTTAGGTTTGAGCTGTTTCGATTTGGGGTTTACTGCAGCTACTTGTACCTCATTTTAGTGTCCATCTTAGCATGTGCCTCATTTTATGTAGCCTCACATTTGTGCCAAATGTAAAAGTTCCTCAGAAGACTTCTCGACACTTACAAAAAGTAATTGCTGAAAACGATGTTCATTATTCAACCCATAACAAACTTATCAGCTAGATTAGATTCAAGATGCTCCCTGCTCCACTCACATGTGAGAGCTAAGGGTTTGCTCTCAGCCTAATATAATTGTAATGACTGACCTGGTTTCTGGTGGTAACTGTAGAATTTATAACGTTCAGCCCTTGGGAAAGTTGTTAAACTGCATTGTTGCATTCAATTTAGCCTTTAGCTCTTGATATGACAAATCCTCCGCTGGTCTGGTGCACACAGACTGCATAAAAGTTTGAAGGTTTCACTCCCCAAGAAAGTACAAAAAGCAGCTTGAATAAGCTTATCCTGTAGCTCATCATTATCAGCTTGTATGGCAGGATTAAGTAATAACCACTGATCAAAGCGTCAGGACCATGTATCCCAGTCCATTCCTGTAAAAATGCCAAAGCTGGCTGAAGTTCCCATGATATTGCGCAGTTCCAAACTGCTGGCTTGTCTCAATGCAGAAAATCACAAAATGGTAATTCAGTAAGCTGGAGCTATTAAAATGTCCACCATCCGTTGTCACCAGTTTGTTTGGTGGCGAAAATAGGTACCTTAAACACACAAGGGTCTTGGTAGTAAGAAAACATACCACACTGAAATCTAGGCCTTCCTTTTACTTTCATTCAGCAGCACATAGAAGAGGAGACTGGCTGAAACACAGGCACACTTACAGGAAGTGCACATTCTCTTAAAGTTGTACTGTTGTTAACATTTCTTAAAGCTGTACTACACATAACAGTGGGGGTCTACTAAAGAGTCATGCGAGGTAGAACCCATAGCCAGGGCTGCACCTCCACCTCTAGGGGCATTTTCAGTGGTGGGGGGTAGAGGCAGGCAGGGCTTTTCCGCTCGGCGCTTGCCTGGCTGTTTGGTGCTCGACTTGTGTCTGTGGGAGGCCCGGCGAAAAGGCTCCTTCTGCCCACTTCTTGACTGCGTTATGGTGAAGCAGTGGACCGACTGCAGAGTCCTCCCTCAGGCCTGCAGGTCAAAAAGAATGTCCTGCACATCCGACCGGAGTGTCTGTAGGCTCTGAAGGGGCATTCAGGATGGACCATTGGACTTTAGTAGCAAAGCCGGACACCCTAGAGCCAAGAATGTCTTCTCAGGCAGAGGCCAACCACAGCCGTTTAAGCGGAGGCATTGGAGACATCATAGGTAGATCTCAAAAGGTGCTTATCCACATCTCCCAAAGACTGAAGGGCTTTTAAGCAGTTCCTACCTCTGGGGACTTTCTGGAAAGGCCCGGCGAGCTTTGGCCTTTTCCAGAGAGTGTTTTGGAATCTGACCATATGGGCGTGTAACGGAGGATTTTGAGGGCCAGAGTGGCAGAGGCAAAAGCCCTCATTTATTTATTTATTTATTTATATTTACTTATTTCATTTTGGTTACTGGGTAAGCCCTCTGCCTAAATGGTCCCTTTTCAGAGGCAACCGGATTTAGTTACACAGAAAAAAAGGATGCAGGACACATCAATGATACATAATATAGATAACATAAATACATACTGATGACATAAATAGTTTTAGAATAACTGTAGCACAATAACTGTAAAACATCACAGAAAGTCCCCATGACTTTCCTCTAGTGGAGTATACATGGGTAGCTGTATTCACAGAGTTAAACAGTGAGATTTGTTATAACAGTGGTATTACAGGTTACTGTGGATACAAGCACAGGACAACAGGCCACAACAGTTCTTTTTCATATTGTACAGTTCAAGTATAAGTAGGGTCACCTCTGGCATGAACATGAGTTGTTTTCAATTAGGTGTGCTTGCAGCCTTTTTTAAAGGAGACCAGTGTGACAGCATTATTCAGCTAGTCAGGAGACTATTACATAGGGTCAAGGCAGCGTGGGAGAAGGACTTGTTTCCAGCAGTAGTCCTCACCCTGGGAACCTCTGAGAGCGCGGAGAAGAGGTTCGGAGCAGCCTGCCTGGGCACTTGGTGGCTACCAGCCCGGCTAGGCCTGCAGGGCTGGGACCATTTACTAGTTGGTAGGTGGTACACAGGAGGGGTACTGGAGCCTTTGGGAAAGAGATGGCCAGTTTATAGAGTCGAGCACCCGCAGTGGTGATGCCTCGGTGGGATTTGGCTGCAAATCGAGCTACCTTGTAATAAAGCATTTGCACCCTTCCCAGTTCCTTGCCAGAGAGGGACTGCATAACTGGGGCAGCATAGGTCAGTTTGGGGAGAAGGATGCAATTTGTGATGGCTTCCCTGGTTTTGGGAGATGGAAATTAACTCGGTACAGAATACCTAGCTTTTGCTGTATCCCTCTGGTGACATAGTCCACAGGGCACTTGAGAGTGAGGCCTTGGTACACAGTAAAGCCCAAATATCTGAAAGCACTCACGACTTTTATGGGCCTGCCTGCTGCAGATATTAGCAGGAGCATGTGTGACCTGTCCGAGCCCAAGGTTCTGGGACCATACAACATAAGCTTTCATTTTCTTATCATTTAGCAGTAACCTGCTATCCAGCAGCTACTTTTCCACAGTTGCGATGTTCTCCTGTAGCAGATGCCCATAAGATCCAGCTTTCTGGACTCCTTGTCTGGACGAAGACAGCTGAGGTGATGACATCTCTTGGATCTATCATGGGCAGCATTTATCACCACTGAATCTACCTGTGGTTGCCCTGCAAAAGGCTTCCTAAAGGAGCATGATACAATCTGTGTGCCTTTTGGGCACAGCAGGGATCATATTTGGCCTCTACCAGGCTGCCATGGTGGCATCCTCAATGCAGCCAACAGAGGAGGGATAATTAGAGGGAAGACTCTGACAATTCCAAATATCTGACCAGATTTCTCCTAGTAATATCCTGCTCCTCAGCACTGAACCCCATTGTTGTTTGCAGCTGCTTCATCGCTGAGATGAAGGAGAGGTCATGGGGGACCTGGAGTATATTTAGTGGGTCCTCTTCCCTAAACAAAAATGGGAGGTAAACCTGGAGGGACTCTACACCTCTTCCTCCTCCTCCTCCTCCTCCTCATGTGGTAGGAGATCAGAAGTGTACTTGTCCTTATCAGCTGACTCTGAATAGGGCAAAGATGATGTGAACAACTGAGAGTGAACAGAGCGCGTCAACATGGAGGGTGTTGGGGTGTGGCTAGCGGGCTTAGATGGCAGACGCTCACTAAGGGAGCTCCTCAGGACACCAACAACAACTTGAATAACATAGTCACCTAATGTACCACTGACATCTTAGAACAGCGTGGAACACTGCTTGAAACCTGATGGCATCTGGTAAACAAAAAACAAGCAAGCTAAACCATCTTTTAATGCTTGCAATCTCCCTAAAGCAGCTGGATCTCTGGCCTGTAGTCAGAATGACCACAAGGTGGAAAACTTAATCGATAGCCAAGTAAGAAAATGGACACCTTAACCAAATCTCTAGCTGGGGTTCGAATACTCTCATGCGATGCAGCAGGAGATGAAGACAGATTTTGGCAATATAACCTCACAGCTAACTCACCTCCAATCTGTGGTGACTAGTCTATTGGAGACAACAACAATGCATGCTGCTCAAATTTCTGAACTGGAGCGTCACTTAGGGAGCAGGAGGATTCATATGCAGAGTCAGAGCGGAAAGATATGGTCTCCAGTTTACAATGGCAGAATTGAAGTGTGTCTGATGACCAAGAAAATCGGTCTAGATGATCAAATATCGTATAATAGGGCATACGGAGGGACCAAAGGCTGTAACCATAATCGAATATACATCAATGGGTAGTGAGCAGCTGGGCCTGCCTGAGTATCGACCTTCAAAATCGAGAGGACACACCGAGTTGGCCCTCACCCAAGGCAGGAGATAGACCCTGACACTGCCTAATAAAGTACCTGAGATACTCTGATAAAGAGAAAATACTGCAAAAAGCTAAGCAGGCTGGGCCTACTCAGTTCGGAAATGCCAAAGTTCATATTTACCAGGACTATAGCAGAGATCTACAGGGTTGGAGGCAACGCTTTAGTTCAGTCAAAACCAACCGTTTCAGCTGGGGTGGTCGTTTGCACTTTGTATCCAGCAAAACTACGAGTTGACAAACCAGGCCAGAAACCATGCATATTCAACTGTCCCAGAAAAGTGGAGAAATGGCTTACAGAGGAGGAGGCCAAGGGAAACAGGGTGCCAGATGCCTGAAGTAGAAAATATTGTAAATATCAAGAAGTAAGTGATTTAGATACTTTGTTTTCCCTGGTGCTCTTCGTCCTCTAACATGGATTGGTAACACTTGAAGCAGGGGATATGGGATGTGAGTTTGAAGACCTCAGGCTTACTTGTTTCAATATCCTGCCCTGACTTTTAAGTTTCGATATCTCTTTACCGACTGGGTCTAGGGACTTGGGTCTCAGCGGGAAGATGGGAGGCACAACTTGGCGTGGTTATGATGGGGATTTGGAAATGGCCCCTTGAGACTTGTAATCTGGGCTCTTGGCCTTAATGATCAGGATACTGTTTTTTGTTGTCTGTTGTTGCCAGATCACTTTTAAGTTGACATTATTGCACCGACCATGCCTGGGGCTCGGGTATCAACAGGAAACTTTTAAACAGTAGCCGGGCTTGTAAACTGCGGCTCGGAGCTTGGACCACACCTCCGGCTGCATTTGAAACCGCTGTAAATTGCATCAAAGTCCGAGCAGACTGAAAATTTGATCTGAATATATGTATATGATCCTATAGTAGAAACAAAATGTGGCGCTTAATTTGCTTTTTCTTGTTGCAGCCCATATTAGTTTCCAATAAGAACCAGGTCTTACACTTATTGATATTACTTCTCTAATAGTAGCTAAAAATACAGGTTACTCACCTGTGAGAAAAATTACTCACCTTAGTAATGTTGTTTCTTCTAAAGAAGTCTTGCTATATTATGACTATTGCAGTTTGTCCCACCATTAGAACTGCTCCGAGGTGAAGAGTTAACTTCCATGCAGGGCATGGAACTTAAGAGCGCGAGCTGGTTAGAGAAGCTCTGTCTGGGATATTTCAAACCGAAACTGTCAGATCTTTACGAGCAAAACTCACTAAGGTTCTGTGTGGAAGCTGTAACCTACACTAGCCAACTGGCTACTAAAACATTAACACATTTTACTGGTCCCAACACCAAGACTCAAGTCAGGGACCAAAAAGATAAGATAAAATAAAATAAAAACACAACACCCAAACACCCCAAAAAGAAGGGGTGGCAAACATAAAAAGGGAATCAATAAGTGCCAACAGTGAACTGCCCACCCCATACCCCAAGTAGAAGTTCTGAGAGGGCAGGCTGGGGAGGTCATATATAGCAAGACTCATTAGAAAAACAACATTACTAAGGTGAGTAATTTTTTTCTTCAAACAACATGAAGTCTTGCTATATTATGACTATTGCAGACTACACAGTAGTACCTCCATGGAGGAGGGACAGAACCTACTTAGGAATAGGCTCTGAAGCACGGCTGTGCCAAACCGAGCATCCTCCTGGCCTGGATATCCAGGGAGTAATGCTTGGGTGAAAGTGTGTACTGTTTTCCAAGTAGCTGCTTGACATATCTCTAAGATAGGGATGTCTCTGGCAGCAGCTAGAGACGCAGCTGTACCTCTGGTAGAGTGAGCCTCAGGCCTGAAGGGGAACCTTACCCAGTTTTTGATAGCAAAATTGGATACAAGAGACAATCCACCTGGCAATGGATCTCTTAGTGGCAGGTTTCCTTTCCCAACCTCACCATAAGTGAGAAATAGTTGGAGGAGTCAAACCTGTGACCCTTAGGTACGCTCTATGTAGTAACTTAGTGCCCTCTTAACATCTAGCTGTGCAACCTCCTCTCACCAGAGGAGGAATGGTCAGTGAAGAACACTGGAAGAGAAATAGATTGATTAAGGTGGAAATCTGAAACCACCTTAGGCAAAAACTTCCTGTTAGTCCTGAGGACTACCTTATCCTTGTGAAAATAAAGTCAGTCTCCACTGACAAAGCTTGTAACTCACTTATGCGCCTGGCAGAAGTGATGGCTACTAGAAATACAGTTTTCCAAGTCAAGTACTTAAGCTCTGCTGAAGACAGAGGTTCAAGGAGGGTTGCATCAGCTAAGCAATGCAAACATTAAGATCCCAGGCAGGGGCAGGGTCCCTGAATGGTGGATTGGTATGAAGCAATCTCCAAAAACTTGGAAAATACAGGGTGAGCAGAAGAGAAGAGGGCTTCCTGCTGAAATAAAAGCAGAGGCAGCTGCCAAATGCACTTTCAGGGTAGCTGGTCTCAGTCCCAAAGAATTAAGATGGACCATATAGTCCAAAACAGTGGGCAAATCAGCAGATTCGGGAAATATGCTTCCCAGAACACCATATGGAAAACCTTTCCATTTGGAATTATAAGTAGCCCTAGTGGAAGGCTTTCTAGAAGCTTTCAAGATTTAGAATACCTTGAAGAAGTTGTAGATCAGCAAACTCTAACTCCTCAAGAGCCAGGCCTTGAGGTTGAGGGATTGAGATTCGGATACCAGACTCTCCCGGCACAGGTTAACAAATTGTGGTTCCTGGGAGACACAGGGAAGATGGACTGCTAAGGACAGAAGGAGTGGGTACCAGGGCTGCCTGGCCCAGTCTGGAGCAATCAGGATCATTTTGCAGGACTGAGATCTGATTTTGACTAGCACCTTGAACAGGAGAGGAAAGGGGGAGAAGGCATAGAGAAACTTCCCTTCCCAATCGAGGAGAAAGGCATCCAGGGGACTGAGCCCAACACTGGGGCCTGCAACAAAAAGTGGAAGTTGATGGTTGTCTGGGGCTGCAAAAGATCTATCAGAGGGTGCCCCATCTGGCAAAAACTATCCCCAGTACTCGGGATCCAGTGACCATTCGTGATGGCCCTGGGAAATCCTGCTGAGAGCATCTGCCAGGACATTGTCCTTGCCTGGGAGGTGAACTGCTATGAGAGGAGTTCAGGAATAAGCCAGAGACCACAACTCATCGCTCGTGCACAAGGCCAAAGACCGAGTGCCCCTTGTTTGTTGATGTACCACATTGTAGTGGTGTTGTCTGTTCTGACCTGTACCACTTTGTTCGAACAGATGCAGAAAAACCTGAAGTGCTAGAAAACAGCTCTGAGTTCCAACAGATTGATGTGGAGCAGAGATTCCTGAGGGGACCACAATCCCTAGGTGGAGAGGTGTCCCATGTGAGCTCCCATCCCAAGAGGGACGATCTGTAGTAAGGGTCAAGGAGTGAGATAGAGGGATGAAGGGCACCCTTGTCTCAGATTGCTCTGATCCTGCCACCACTGAAGGGCCTGGATCAGGGTTGAGTCACTGGGATCGACTTGTATAGAGAATCTCTTCTTTGAGACCAAAAGGCTCTCAAATGGAACTGAATGTCCCTCATCTGAAATCTTGCTCCTTGCACTACAGCTGTGGAAGCAGCCATGTGTCCTAGGAGCTGAGAAATGCCTTGCTGGTCGAGAGACCTGCAGAGTGAAGGATGAGGCCAGGGCCACCAGGGTCCTTACCCTTTCTAGGGAAAGAAGGCTCTGGCTTGCTTTGTGTCCAGTTCTGCACCTATAAAGATGAGTACCTGGACAGGTTCCAGAACTGACTTTGGAAGATTGAGAAGAAGCCCAGAGAGGTAAGCAGCTGCTGGGTAACTTGCAGGTGTGATTTGACCTGGTCTGGAGACTGACCCACAATGAGCCAGTTGTCTAGGTAGGAAAGATGGCAATCTTTGCCTTCTTAAATGAGCAACTGCTACTGCCAGGCATTTTGTGAATACCCTTGGGGCAGAGGTAAGGCGAAGGGCATTGCTCTGAACTGATAATGGCCTGAGGGCAGTTCGAATCTGAGGAACTTTCGTGGGAGCTTCTGATTAGAACATGGAAGTAGGCATCCTTGAGGTCCAGGGAAGCTAGCCAGTCCCCTGGCCTTAGGGAGGGTAAAATCATTCCCAGAGTCACCATTTTGAATTTTGGTTTTAAAAGGTGCTTGTTCAGATATCTTAGGTCCAAGATGGGCCGCCACTCTCCTGTCTTTTGGGGTAAGGAAGTAGCTGGAGTACAGACCTTGCCCTGGTGTAGGGAGAAACCCTTTCTAGCTCTGAGAGCCAGGAGGGTTGAGACTTCTGTTTCAAAGCAAGAGTCTCGAAGGGTTTGCAGGTGGAAAGATCTGATTCTCATCTTTGGAAATTTTGAAGCTGAGAACTAGACCCTGGTTTACTACTTCCAGGACCCACTTGTCTGATGTTAAAGACACCCAGTCCTGGACGAAGTAAGCAGCCTGCCCCTACAGGTAATGGAGAACCGCCCTGGGCATCCCATCAGCGTGCCTGTTTGGCAGGGGCTTTAGGCTGAGGGGTAGGAGCAGGACTGCTTGAACCCCGCCTGCCTCTCCCTCTGAAGAACCCATCTGAACATAAGCTGAAGAGGAGGCCTGGGTTTGGTAAAAGGCCTGTGAAAAGGCCTGCCTCTACCCCTGGAGGGCTGCCTCTGAGGAATGGCTTGCCGTTCTTGGCTTCTCACTCCTATATATGGTTCTATATTCATCCATTTCTTCATATAATTCTCTGTCTGCTCCCCAAACAGAGAATTTCCCACCACAGGAAAATCCATAGCCTTAGCCTGGGTATCCTGTGACAAACTAGTACACCTGAGCCAAGCCAATCTACGAAAGCCACAGATGTAGCCATGACTCTAGAGGATACATCATTAGAATCCACTGCAGCATGGAATTGCACCTCAGATGCCTCAATACCATCAGCAGCCACCTGCTCCAGCTCCTCGGCAAGCTGGCCAGGGGCCTGTCTGGCTAAAGCCATGACAGTATCCCATCTAGATTTTGGTATCTTGCAACATAAGCCATATAATTTGCTTGTCTGAGTCCCAAGGACGCTGCCATGTATTGTTTTTAGCCATGGCATCAATCTTCCTGAGTCCTTGTCAGAAGGATGTGAAGCCAGGGAATATTAGTCTTATCACAGGCTGCAGCCTGAACTACCCAACATGGCTGCATTGCTGTGAAAGAAATTCTGTATCAGGACCTGACAAAGTGTACCTCCTGTCCATCTTTTTATCCACAGGAGGCACAGAATTAGGAGCTTTTAAAATTTTTATTGTTTGTTTCCTAAAGGATTTATGTAAAGGAATAGACAATCTCCTGGACTCTGGGATATCCATCATCTCTACAAAGTCAGGCTCCTCTTGTTCATCCACAGCTCTCTCCAAAGGAAGCTGGAGGGTTTCAACAACTTTTATAAAACAGAAAATGAGAAGGGACCAGCAAGCCTAGGGGAGATTCTCCTAAATGTCTGTCTGGGGAGATGTCCGGTTCAATGGGCACATCCAGACTCTCAAAGTCACATTCACACTCATAATCATCCTCCCTCCTCTGGTTCATAAAACTCCTCTATATCATATTCTTGAACCGGTGGAACCGACGAACCGACCTCTTGCCAGATAGTGGCGGTTCGGAGGGAACCGGGAAAGTGACTGGACAATTTGGATTGCCCTGTGTCTCTCTGCAGCAGCTGGAGAAGGGATTTTGACTCCACACCTGCTGATTTTCTAGTTCTCTTTGCTGGAACTGGCTCCTCTGAGTCAGCTTTCGCTTTGCCCAAGGAAGTCTGGCCTTGGTCAGAGGGAGACTTCTCCGGTCTGCTGGCACCGAACCGGCTGGCCATCCGGCCAGCGGACTTCTGCGGCCTCGCCCCGAGCCTACCAACTCTTATCTAGGGTAGCTGCAGGAAATTCTTGCAAATCTGGCAGTCTGCATCGAGGTGGTCAAACCCCAGACAATAAACACATGTGGTGTGTGGGTCAGCCTTGGCAAGGCTTCCCACAGACACTACAGTGTTGAAACCCAGTGGACCGGTTTTCTTTTGGGTTTCTCAGACATAATGCCAGCCTAACCAAAACTTGCCCTTTTTTCGGCAGTGCCAGGCAAGACACCTTATCGGTTCCCAACCGTGTCACGGGTCGTGGAAAAACCGTAATGAAATCCGCTTTTTAGAACCGATAAGAACCGGAACCGGACTCTAAAAGCCTTTAAATGCTTCAGAATAAAGTTTAATAACCTGATCGGTTCAAACCGAACCGATAAACATTTACAAGTTCCACACAGAAATAAACCTATCTACTTACAATACCATAGACAGAGCTTGAACCGATCGGTCTCAGTGTTAAAATAATGATAATCGTGGTTGAATTTAACCGAGAAAAACTCTTTAAACCGAGAAAATGAACCGAGCAGTAGGAGGAATCTCCGGAGCGACTGTTCAGTGAAGCGGAGAAAGAATCTGACAGTTCGGGTTTGAAATATCCCAGACAGAGCTTCTCTAACCGAGCTTATGCTCTAAGTTCCATGCCCTGCATGATTAACTCTTTCACCTTCGGAGCAGTTCTAATGGTGGGACAAACTGCAATAGTCATAATATAGCAAGACTTCATGTTGTTTGAACAGGAGTTCTAGGAATGGTATATGTTGTTCATCCACACTTACTGGCAGGTTCCTTGCCGCTTTAAATCTTGCTGGAAGGTCTTCAAACTGGCTCCTCCCACCCACCATTGGTAAAACTCTCGTCTCCGCCCCATGGCGCCAGATCTAGCCGCTGGAATCCAGGTTGCGTCGAGGTGGGTGGGTCGTGTGGATGAACAACATACACCATTCCTAGAACTCCTGTTACAGGTGAGTAACCTGTATTTCTAGGGACATGGATATGTTGTTCAATCCACACTTATTGGCAGACTCTAGCAGTTCTCCGGGAGGAGGGAGGCAAGGCACACCTCGATACTTACTTGGGAAATAAGGACTAGAGACACGAGGCCCCAAAACCAGCATCCGGCGTGACTCAAGGTCGATGTGGTAGTGGGTAATAAGGATATGCCGACTTCCAGGTAGCAGCCCTGCAGATATCTTGGATAGGGACATCCCTGGAAGCGACTACCGATGCAGCGGTATGGCGGTGTAGAATAAGCTCTTATCCTCTGGGAGGCTCCATGCCTGCCAACCTATAGCAGAGCTCTATGCAGGAGGTGACCAACCTGCTTATCATCCGCTTGGCTGCAGGTCTGCCAGGTGCGGCTTCAGCATAGGTGACAAACAGCTGGCAAACCTCTCCCGAACTCGCCGTCCGCTCCTTATAATAAGTGGCAGCTTGTCTAGGGTCCAAAGTATGGAGCCTATATTCGCCTCCGAGGTGTGATTGGGTAGAACACTGGCAGAGTCAACACCTGGTTAGCTGAAACTCCAACACCACCTTCGGAAGTAATTTCAGGTGGGGGCGCAGGACAACCTTGTCCCTGTGGAAGACCAGATAAGGAGACTCGATGGAAAGCGCCTGGAGCTCTCCCACACTTCTGGCTGATGTGATAGCCACCAAGAAGCGGTCTTCCACTATTAAGTGAGAAATATCGCACCTCTGCATCGGTGCGAATGGCTTGCCCATGAGCTTGGCCAATACCAGCAGTAGATCCCATGGAGTTGGAGGTTCTCACACCGAGGGAAATGTGGTCAAGGCTTTGAAAAGCGCCCGACCACCTTCTCTTGCGCCATCGATTGCTTCCCGGCCCGCGCCCAGTAAGCAGAGATTGCTGCCAGGTGCACCTAAGGGTCGCCGAATCAAGCCCTTGCTGAGAAAGGGACCACAGATAGTCCAGAATGCTTGTCGAGGGACAGGCGGAAGGGTCCAAGCCTTCCCTGACACCAAATGGAGAATCTCTTCCATTTGACGGCATAGCATTTCTGCTCAACTCTCTACGGGACGCCTCAATGACGTTGAGGACCTCGTCGGAAAGATCCAAGGCCTGGAACTCTAGCCGCTCAGGAACCAGGCCATCAGGTGCAGGGATTGAAGGTCCGGATGGAATACCTTCCACTGGTTGACTGAGATCAGGTCCGGGCGGGCTGGAAGCCGCCTCAGGAGCCTGGAGCTGAGGCTGAGGAGATCTGGATACCAGAACTGGCAGGGCCAGTCTAGGGCTACAGAATCACCTCCGCCTTGTCCCTCCTCACCTTGAGAAGCACCTTGTGGATCAAAGGAAATGAGGAAAGGCGAAGAGAGGCCCGGGGTCCACGGCCTCGAGAGGCATCCCCTGCAGCGAGCCCTGCTGAGGGGCAGGCATGGAACAGACTCATTTCGCATTCTCCTGGAGGCAAACAGGTCCACCTGAGGCGTGCCCCAGTGGGAGAATAGATCTTGTACTACCTCCGGCAGGAGAGACCACTCGTGAGGCGCAGCCCCTATCCGGCTTGGGCATCGGCCAGGGTGTTGGGCTCCTGCCACGTGAATGGCTAGGAGATCCGCCTCCAGGAAGCGCATGAGGGACCATATGCGGAGCTTCCTTGCATAACAGCATGAAGCGCGCCCCGCCCTGGCGGTTCAGATAGTACATAGGTCGTGGTATTGTCCGCCTGGACCTGAACCACTTGACCCGTGAGAAATGGAGCGAAGGCGGTGAGAGCTAGGCAGACCACTCGGAGCTCCAGCAGGTTGATATGGCATCGGGACCCCAAGGGACCAGAGGCCATGCGCTCTGTGCTCCCCAGATGGGCACCCCAAGCCATCAGAGATGCATCGGTCGATAGAGAGACCGGCCGGCTCGCGGACGAACGGATGCCCTCCTGCAGATGTGCCGGAACGGTCCACCACTGGAGAGCTGCTCCACATCCCTGGGTCACTGTCACAGGCTGGTCCAACGGATCACAGCACTGTCACAACAGGCTGGCCAGTCCCCATTGAAGAGGATGCATGTACCAACGGGACCAACAAACCACGCTGGTCCAGGCCGCCATGAGGCCCCAGGAGGCGCAGGAAGTCCCAGGCACTAGCGCGATTGCCCAACCAGAAATGATTGGGCAAAGGAGGAAAGAACCTCGGCCCTGTCCGCCGGAGCCGAGCTCTGGCTCAAGAGAGTCCGAGCTCTGCCCGATGAAGAGTATCACCTGCTTGGCACGAGTTCCGACTTGGCCTCGTTGATGAGAAGGCCAATCTGAGAGCAAACCTGGAGGCCAGATCTCTAGGCACGCTCCACCTCCGCTCTGGAGGGATGCAATCAAGCCAGTCGTCAGGTGAGGTACATCGGACCCTTGAGGCGCTGCAGGAAGGCTGTCACCACTGCCATGCATTTGGTGAAGACCCTGGGAGCTAGAGAGAGGCCGAAGGGCATGGCCCGAACTCATAAGGGACCCCTCCGCTCTGAAGCGGAGGAATCTCTGATAGACGGACGGATCAGGACGTGAAAGAATGCGTCCTGGAGGTCCAGGGAACAGAACCACATGCCTCGTTCAAGGATGGTATTATCTGAGCCACAGTGACCATCCTGAAGGTCTGACACCATAGGAACCTGTTCAGGTCGAGGATGGGGCAGCAGCCCCGTCCCGTTGGGGACCAGGAAATACCTGGACACAAACCCGGGTCTGGAGAGGATCTGCCACCTTCCTGATCACCTCTTTTCAAGGAGCAGGGCAACATCAGCTCTGCGGGCCGACAGCGAGGCTGCAGACCCCGTGGCCCCAAGGGCGACGGCTCGAAGGGAGAGCCTGCTCGAACTCCAGATGCAGACTTTTCCTACCACTCCAACATCCAGCGGTCCGTGGTGATAGCGGAACAGGCAGAAAGGAGGTGGCGGAGCTGTCCCGAGGGGAACAGGGGCAGTGACGAGGCTGGGGTGGCACCCTCAACCCATCACTGGGCAGGCTTGGAGGAGGAACCGGCGAGGATCTCTGGGCCTCTACCTCCTTGCTTCCTAATGGAGGAAGCCGCGGGCTTGGGTTTGGGATGCCAAGCGAGCCTGCTGGCCCTGTTGTTGGTGCTGTTGGGCGGACGTGCCACAGGCTAGAAGGGCGAGGACTGTGCTGCTGCTGTCGGCTGGCCTGTGTCCTTCTGGGCAGAGGTGACAGAGTCCAGAGTGGCATTGGACTTCTCGATCCGCTGGAGTTACCTTCCACTCCAGGGCCAAAGATCGGTCCCCAAGAAGGGGCGTCCGCCAATTTGTGCTGGGTATCCGCCGTCCAGGTGGATATAATCAGCCATGCCTGCGGCGCATGGCCACCGCGGAGGCAACCGATCTGGCACAGGAGTCTCCTATGTCCAGAGCCGTTTGGAGCTGCTGCTTAGCCACTGCCTACCCTGGTCCCAAACCTGCTGGACCGTGTCTGCAGGTCGGCCGGAGATGAGGACCACCTCATCAGGAGCCCATGAGGCGTGGAGAATGATGCCATCAACGCGGCCGAGCTGGCCTGGCGGAGGCCAAGGGAGGATGCAGCGTGCCCTGCACCGGGCGTAGTCCAGCTTTTGGACTCCTTGTTGGGGACTTGTCCACGTCCTAGCATTCCAAAAGCGCGAAAGCGGCTGCGGTGACCAACCCCTCGGCAGAGGGTGTTCCAGAAACTCCAGGCAAAGAGCCGATAGGAACACATACTTCCTGGCCATCCTGGCCGAAGGCGCAGGGCAGGAAGCAGGCCGCTGCCAAAGCTCAAGGCTGGTCAACAATGGCCTCAGCCATCGGAAAGGCCTCCGTGAGGAATCTCCTCGGTCCAGTATCTCCGTCCAGGGATACTTGGCCCGACTGGATACAGGCTCAAGCTGCATCCCGGTGGACTCCGAGATGAACCGAAAACCCGCGAAGGACAATGCGCTTTAGGTCCAACGACTGGCCCCGGAGGACTCCAGGTCAACCAGCCTGGAGAACAGGAGGAGTCGTCCGGACTCCTGAGGAAGTCACGAAGAGCTACCTGGGCCTGAGCCACCTCCACCTGCCGAGGGCGGTCGGGAGTGAGGGTGACCGACAACCTGTGGGGCAGTCCTTGGTCGGTGCCCCAATTTTGGTTGTGGAGCAGAGGTTCCACCACAATCGGTGGGGCAGCAGGTTTCGACCGAACACCCGGCCCAGGCTTGGGCATCTCGACTACGGCGAGGGTTGTTTCGACGCTTGGGTGACAGCCACTTGATGGCCGGGAAGGCGTCGGCGTCTACTTGCTGCGGACAGAAGTAACTGCTGCCACATCAGGTCCTCGTAGCGTCGATGCAATTTGCGCCGAAGCCTCTCCTCTTCGAGGAGGAAGAGCGAAACGGCGGCGCCGGCTACCTCGGTGCGAGACGCCCGATGTCGGCGGGATCGGCTGGACCAAGAAGAAGTCCAAGACAGAGATCGAGATCCTCGGTGTTTCCGAGGACGGGTCTGGGAAGGAGCGAGGGGACACCCGCTCTTCCCTCGACTCAGACACACATTAATGGGGACTGCTGCACGGGCAGGCAGATCCTTGGTTTCCACAGGGAGAACTGGTGAAGAAGGGTTGTCAGCTTCACCAGTCGACAGCCCGTCCGGCGGGTCGAGAAAAATCTCGACGCGTCGGCTGGTGTCTCAACCCGGCTGGCCTGGCGGGGACACCGTGAAGCCAGCGGCCTTAAGCCGCAACCTCGACCAAAGTCGACAGTCGGCTGTCCAGGGAAGGAGACTCTCCCCACTCCCACGACATGTACGATGGGACTTACCCTAAGAGTCCTTCTTTTGGACCGAGAGGAATGACCCGATGGCCCTCTCCCTTCGTGGAAAGGATTGGCAAAGCTCCTTGAACGAGCTGAATATGAGGTACCCAGAGAGACGGGATAAATGCGCAGCAGGAAGAGGATGATGCGGCCTGGGCAGCCTCCCTCGAGGGCAATCATCTGCTCAAGCTGCTCAGTCAAGCCAGCCGCCACGATGTACGCCCAGGGCCTCCTTCAACAACGCGATGGCGCTCTCGGCGCACCCACTGTAACCGAGCAGCGTGGTCCTCCAGGATGTTGGCGGCTCATGGCATGACTCGCAGGCCTGCGGGTCATGTTCTAGACCGAGGCAGTAGACGCATGTGGAGTGCGGGTCCGTCCTGGACATCTTCTGCCCACAAGGGCACCGCCGAAATCTGGAGTTGATCTGTCCACTCGCAGCCGAGGGAGAAAGTTGACCGAAGACTTGAAAATTTTAAAATTAGTTTGGGCGAACCAAGAATTAGGATCCAGTCTATCATGCAGAGTGTTAAGGAGGAACCTTGGCTTCAAGCGGTAAGGAAGATCTGGCGCCATGGGGCAGAGCCGAGTTTTACCACCCGGTGGGTGGGAGGAGCCAACTTGAAGACCTTCTGGCAAGATTTAAAGTGGCAAGGAACCTGCCAGACAGTGTGGATGAACAACATATCCATGTCCTAGAAATGGTGCATTTTACGGGTGTGGATCTCTGCCACATTCTCCTCAAAGGCACGGGGGCCTGATATGGATCCCAAGGGGTCTTCCAGTTCAGATTATAGAACATAAAGTAGATCAAGCGGGAGATATGCCTGCCAAAATCGACATAACAGGTAAGGGGATATTTCTAGTGGGCTCAGTGTACGCACTGAACGTGGATAATCTGGGTTTCTTTCAAAGACTGTCCCTTAATATGGCTAGTTGGGAGGGCACATGGATCCTAGGTGGAGACTACAATTATGTATTAGACACTATCCTGGACAGATCCAGTAGAAATCCCATGCATAAATCTCAAAATGCCAGAGGCCTTAAAGAACTCCAGAGGGATATTGGTCTGGTGGATGTCTGGAGGCATGTACATCCTGGTGGGCGGGATTACAGTTTTCTATCACATGTCCATCACATATATGCTAGGCTTGATAGGATTTTGATTTCTGGAGCCTTACTGGGCAGTGCAGAAGAGGCCACTTATGGCCCGATTATTATATCCGGACCATGCGATTCATGTGGTCACATTTGGGGATCAGGTGCATCTGAAGTAATTGGGAATTGGAAATTAGATCCTTTGCTCCTGAAAGATCAGAATGCGTACAGCACATGAAGGTTAGTATACAGGAGTATCTCCTTCTAAATAAAAGGGCGATACCTCTCATGCTATTAGGTGGGAAGCCCTCAAAGCCTATATAAGAGGACAAACTATAGCCTATGCCTCCCATAAGCGCAAGATGGAAGCCCATGATCTAACTAGTTTAAAGCGAAAACAGATGCATTTAAGGATGCTCATAAGCATAATCCTCGTGTTTCCTCTATAACATGCTCCAAAAATTGAAACTGAAGTTTAACACTTTTGTGTGCCCAGCTGGCGCTCTATTTTGCTCACTAATGCAGGGGCCTATTATAATGGGGACATAGTCGGAAACTGCTGGCTTGGCAGTTAAAGCATAAAGAGTCTGAGAGGAATATAGGACAGATAAGACGAGGAGTTTTAGCTCAAGGAGGGATGAAATAGGGCAGGCTTTTGGTGAATTTTATGCACAGTTGTATACCTCTGAACATGATCCCATGCCAAGCTGACTTTGATCAGTTTTCCAGGGTACCCCCAGGCCATAATCCCAGAAGATACTAGTAAAAATCTGGACTCCTCTCTGTCAAAGCAAGAAGTAACTGCCCTCAGAACCTTAAAAGTGATAAAGCCCCTGGCCCAGATGGCCTACCAATTGATTTTTTAAAAGTTTCAGGCCCTTCTTGTCGACCTCATGTTTGACATGATTTTAGAAGGTCTAGATAAGGAGAATTGCCCCTTCCACTGTTCTGCCACAGCCACGGTTTTGCCAAAACGGAAAAGACTCGACTAAATGTGCCTCTTATAGGCAAATTTCACTGCTCACGGTGGATTATAAGATCGTGGCCAAGGTTCTAGCTACCAGACTAGAACCTATGCTTCCTGAAGTGATACATCTGGACCAATCTGGTTTTGTTAAGGGCAGATATGAGAAACACAATATTAGGCGTACTTTAAATATTATTTACCAATGGGACAAGTCTAAGCGAGCACATGGGGCAGCAGTGGTCGCATTAGATGCCGAAAGGCATTCGACTCGCGTGGAATGGGTACTTATTTGAGGTCCTGAAAAGGTTTGGGATAGGCCTGATGTTTCGCTCATGGGTGAGAGCTCTATACCCACCCATGGGCCCAAGTCTTGTTAATGGTGCTCTTACTGCTCCATTTGGCCTGGGCAGGGGCACAAGACAGGATGCCCGTTATCACCCCTCCTGTATGTATTATCTTTGGAACCATTGGGCGTGGTCTTAAGAGCACATCCAGACATACAGGGTTTTGAGGGAGCAGCAGACAACATAACGTGGCAATATATGCTGATGACAAGCTTTTGTGTATGCAACACCCAGCTCAAGACTTACCTATAGTACATGATCTAATGCGAACCTTTGGTCAACTTTCAGGGCACCGTGTCAACTGGACTAAAAGTGAATTGCTCCCAGCTGGGCTACAAAATAGAGCCCAACTGATAGCAAACCTAGGGGTTTACAACTAGTAACTGCCATCAAATACTTAGGTATTCAAATAGCAACATCCTCTGGTCATCTATACTGTATGCCCTGAATTTTGCTCATCTGATGACAAAGCTCACGGAAGATTGTGAGCGCTGGACAGCGCCCCTATCGTGATTGGTAGAGTAGGAGTGGTCAAAATGACCATTTTACCAAGAATCTTATACTTATACCAATCTCTACCTATTAAGGTTCCTTGAATCACTTTAAACAACTGGACACCCTTATTACTAGATTTGTTTGGAAGGGGCAGGATTAAAGTAAAACACTACCATTCAACTTCCTCCCGAGAGAGCACAGGCTTACCTAATTTTAAAAGTTACTATTGGGCAGCATAGTTAGCCTACCTACCTCATAGAGGACAAAAACAAGCTGTCCATGGTTAGGAACAGAAGAAGACATGCTAAAAGGCAATCTTAAAATGACACTTTGGTAGGGAAGCTGGCAGAATCGGAAAAAGCACACTTCCCAACCCTTTTCCAATAATATGCTGCAAGTCTGGTTAACAGTACATCAAAGCATAGGACATGGAAATAAAAGATCCCTAATGTGAGCCTACTGAGTGCAACTCGAGATGGCAGGCAATCTGATCCTATAGTGATACAACGCATTCTGACCTGGAAAGAATGGGGCTAATAGCAGTCTGTCAGATGTATGATGGGGCACTCTGAAAAGCTTTGGCACTTTATGTAAGGAATGGGGCCTGCCAGTAGGGGATTTCTTCCTATCTATGAGACTCCGCAAATATGTGGGAAATCACTTGCCCAGGAATGCAGATGGTGGAACCCTCGCCCATGGAGGAGATATTATTTAGGCATAACCTGGATAAGGGTCCCTTTCAGTATATTACCTTGCAATCCAGAGGCACCTCCAAAATAAGCAGCACAATAAATCTAGATGGAGTGCAGATTTGTTATTCTCGATTGATAAGCCTCGTGGACATACGCTAGTGATCATTTTGTACACTGCTCTAGAAGCAATAAGCTTTGCAGATTCAGTTTAATTTTCTACACAGGGCATATCTGACTCCTAAGAGTTTGCATGAAATGGATAGCTCCAGGTCTGACATATGCCCCAAATGTCAAGTTAAGAGTGCAGACTTTATACATTTGGATTTGGTTTGCACTAAGGTTGCCCCTTTTGGCATGCTACGCATTCAATAATGAGTGGAGTATTGGGATACCCACTATCTAAATCTCCGCTAGAGTTACTGTTGGGAGCAGATCCCATACCTTTAGTACCTAGATCGGTAAGACCTTATGGCCCTGGCTCTCATTAACGCAAGGAGAACTATAACCCAGGAGTGGCCATCTTCGACACCTCTGTCTGTTACAAGATGAGTACATAATTTGAGAGCCTGTATGGCACTGAAAAGGGCACAAAGTAACACTCACGGATACTCCAATGAGTTTCTTCATATTTGGGGACCCTTGCTTGAGGCAGTGGAATCTGGAAGCTTTCCTGTTTGATCACAAGCTGTCTACATACTGATGAAGTACAATACAGCATAGTATTAAATGGATACCCCACTTAAAAGTATGGCATTAGCATTATTATAAATTGTGCTGCTGATGGGAGTAGTGAATTTCTCAGATGTATTAGGTATCAATGGAAAGACTCAATGTTAAGTTAGAAGCCCTGTCATAGTATGATGATAAATATGACATACAGCCATCATTCTAGGAACTATTACACTACTTGAGACAACCATAACTGTACTGCTTTCATTGCACTTCAACATCCTTATCGCTATTAATGATATAACATGTAAATGAAAAACATTATATGTCAATAAGCATATGTACTTTGAAATGTATGGCACCTGTACCTCTGCTCTTCAATAAAATAATCTGGGGAAAACAAACAAACATGGAGGGTGTTGGTACAGGAGTTGGTCTAGTAGGCCTCGGCATCGATGGACTCAGGAGGAGGAGCAAGATGGTGCACGAACTGTGAAAATAAGAGAACATAGTCAGACATTGATGGTGATCAGCCTTGCGGAGCACCATGCAGTGCAACGGAAGGCTGGATCCCAGCATCAGTGAGTGCTTGAAGCATCAATGAGAGAGGCTGAGGGCACCGTGTTGACAAGACGGCCTGGGGTATAGACGGAAGAGGCTGAATCTCCAGTATCGACTTTAAATGGCCAAAGACATCTGGGGAGGTAGAAACCCCAACCTCGATAGACTAACGTTGGCCAAAGCAGGACCAGTGGAACTCCCTGTCAGTTGCCCTTGGGCAAGAAGGGGCTTGAAAGGCAGGGTGTCTGAAGGCCCAGTGTCGACGAGCTATCACCGCCAATGAAGGACCGGCAGGAAGTACTGTCAGAGCTGACCATGTGGAAGAGGGTGGGCGACAGTGGAGGTCAGCACTGAGGCAGATGACCCAACAGCATCCTGTATCCACAGCAGCATGCAAGAGCAAGCCAGGTTGATTTTTCCTTGCTCCTATCCCTCTCCCAGTCCTTATGTTTTCCAGCAGATTTGTCCCGGTACTTGGAAGAGTGGGAGCCATGGATGGAGCCAGTGAAGTGGAGGAGCTTCACACTTGGAGCTCCATCTCCATTCTGGCAACCTTCTGTTCCAAGAGGAAGGACTCTTTGGCCTTCTGATGGCACTGCTGGGTAGCCTGGTTGAACTCTAGCAGACCTCACAGGCGTAAGCGTCATGGTCCACACCAGACAAGCGGACACAGGTGACGTGGTTGTCTCTGTCATAGATCTTCTTAATGCACCCAAGATATCCGAAGAGTTTCTCACAGTCAATCAACATAAACGATGGTGTAAATCACTTTAAAGAGAAACAGATTAATTAAAATGAGAAAAGAAAATACAGTCAGAAACTGAAGATATGGCAGGCGACTCAAGCGTCGCTGTCTCCGTGGAGACTAACATGCGCGATAGGAAAGAAAAATTACTCACCTTCGTAATTATGTTTCTTCTAGTGGAGTCTTGCGTATTCTGACTATTGCAGCTAGGTCCGCCTTTCAACTGCCCCGGAGAACAAAGGTTAACTTTTCTATGCCTTGCATAGAATGTTAATCACGAGCTTGGCTGAAGCCTCTGCCTGTTGTTGTTCAAACTGCAACGGTCAGATCTTCTGACAAAAACTCACTAGGTGTTCTGTGTGGAAACTGTAAAATTTTACTAGCCAACTGGAAATATATAACGTTTTGGTTCTCAAAGGAAGACTCAAGTCAGGAATCCCAAAACAAAACACATCCAAAAACAACATTCCACCCAAAGCAAAGAGAGGGTGTAAAATGGACACCCCTAGGGTGCTAACACTGCTCCCACCCACATCCCAAAACCCAGGTTCTGAGAGGGGTGGGGGAGAGTCATAATACAGCAAGACTCCACTAGAAGAAACATAATTACTAAGGTGAGTAATTTTTCTTCAAACAACATGAAGTCTTGCTGTATTCTGACTATTGCAGACTACCATGCAGTACCTCCATGGAGGGACAGAACCTACTTTGGAAATAGGCTCTGAAGTACTGTGCCAAACCGAGCATCATCACTCCTAGCCTGGATATCCGGAGAGTAATGCTTGTGAAAGTATGGACTGTTTTCCAGGTGGCTGCTTGACAAATTTCTAAGAGAGAATATCCCTGGCAGCAGCCAGGAAGCAGATACCTCTTGTGGAATGAGCCCTCAGGGCTGAGGGTGGAGTTCTACCCAGTTTTCATCAGAGCAGTATTACAAGAAACAATCCACCTGGCAATAGATCTCTTAGTGGCAGGTTTGCCTTACCAACTTCTCCATAAGTGAGGAACAACTGGAGGGATTCAAACCTGTAACCCTTGGTAAGCTCTATGTAGTAGTTAAGGGCTCTTTTAACATCAAACTGTGTAGCCTCCTCTCTCGAGAAGGAGGAATGATCAGTGAAGAAAACAGGAGAGACATAGACTGGTTGAGGTGGAAATCTGAAACCACTTTAGGCAAGAACTTTCTGTTAGTTCTAAGGACCACTTTATCTCTGTGAAAAGAGATGAAATCAGATTCCACTGACAGGGCTTGCAATTCACTGATACGTCTGGCAGAAGTAATGGCTACCAAAACACAGTTTTCCAAGTCAAGTACTTAAGCTCTGCTGAGGACAAAGGCTCAAAGGGGTTGCATAAGCTGAGCAATGCAAACATTAAGGTCCCAAGCAGGAGCAGGATCCCTGGGGGTTGGTGTGAAGCAATTCCTTGAAAAACTTACAGAATACAGGATGGGATGACAGAGAGAAAGACTTGCCTACAGACAAGAAAGCAGAAACAGCTGCCAAGTGTACCTTGAGGCTAGCTGGTCTGAGATCTAGGCCATTAAGATGGACCATATAATCCAGAACCGTAGGCAATTCAGCAGAGTCTGGAGAAATATTCATCTTAAAACACCAAATGCTGAATCTTTTCCATTTGGAGTTGTAAGTCTTCCTGGTGGAAGGCTTTGAGAAGCCTTAAGGATATCCAGAACTTCTTGGGAAAGATGCAGATCTGCAAACTCTATCTCTTCAAGAGCCAAGCCTTGAGATTGAGAGACTGAAGATTCGGTACCAAATCCTCCCTGAGAAGATGTTAACAGGTTGTAATTCCTGAGAAGAGGCAGGGAAAGATGGGACTGTTAGGGACAGCAACAAGGGATACCATGGCTGCCTGGCCAGTCTGGAGCGATCAGAATCACTTTGCATGGTTGTGATCTTATCTTGACTAACACTCTGAACAGGAGAGGAAGGGGGCAAAAGCATGCAGAATTTCCTTCCCAGTTGGAATCAGAGCACCCAGGGGACTGAGCCCAAGACTGGGAGTCTGCAACAAAAGAGAAGAAGTTGGTGATTGTCTGGGGCTGCAAAAAGATCTATCTCTGGAATGCCCCATCTTGAGAAAATCACTTTCAACACCAGAGGATCTAGGGCCCATTCTGTGATGGCCCTGGGATATTCTGCTCAGTGCATCTGCTAGGACATTGTCCTTCCCTGGGAAGTGAACTGCTATCAGAGAGGTTTGCAGGAATAGGCCAGGGACCACAACTTCATTGCTTCTGTGCACAAGGCCTTAGACCGAGTGCCTCCTTGTTGTTGATGTACCACATGGTGGTGGTGTTGTCTGTTCTGACCTGAACCACCTTGTTCTGTACAGATTTGGAAAAGCTTGCAGTGCCAGAAACACTGCTCTGAGTTCCAAGAGACTGATGTGAAGCAGAGATTCCTGGGGTGACCACAGTCCCTGGGTGGTAAGGTCCCAAATGGGCTCTCCAGCCCAGCAGGAAACATCTGTGGTGAGGATCACTGAATGAGACTGAGTGACAATGGAACCCTTTCAAATTGTCCTGATCTTGCCACCTCTGTAAGGCTTGGATCAGGGTCCAGTCAATAGAATTAGTTTGGTAAGGGAATCCTTTCGCTGAGACCAAAAGCTCTTAAGTGGAACTGAATGTCCCTCATTTGGAATCTTGCCCCTGGACCACTGCTGTGAAACTGCCATGTGGCCCAGTAGCTGAAGGAAGTGCCTTGCTGGTCGAGACACCCTGAAGGCTGAATGAAGAGGCCAGTTCCATAAGGGTCCTTGCCCTTTCCAGGGAAGGAAGGCTCTTGCCTTTACCGTATCCAGTTCTGCACCTATGAAGGTGAGGAGCTGCACTGGTCCGAGAACTGAGTTTGGTAGGTTGAGAAGGAATCCTAAAGAAGTGAGCACTTGCTGGGTCACTTGCAGATGTGACTTGACTTGGTCTGGAGACTGACCTACTATGATCCAGTCGTCCAAGTATGGGAAAATTGAAATCTTTGTCTTCTTAGGAAGGCAACAACTACTGCCAGGCACTTTGTGAAGACCCTTGGGGCTGATGTTAGGCCAAAGGGCATTGCTCTGAACTGATAGTGGCCCGAGGGCAAATTGAACCTGAGGTACTTTCTGTGGGAGCACCTGATGAGAATGTGAAAGTAGGCATCTTTGAGGTCCAGGAAGGCTAGCCAGACCCTGGCCTTAGAGAGGGAAGGATAATTCCAGAGTTACCATTTTGAACTTTGGCTTTAAAAGATGTTTGTTCAGATATCTTAGGTCCAGGATGAGTCGCCACTCTCCTGTCTTTTAGGTTAGGAAGTACCTGGAGTACAATCATTTGCCTCTGTGTAGGTGGAACTTCTCTATAGCTCTGAGAGCTAGGAGAGAAGAAACCTCTGCCTCTAGGGCAAGGGTCTCAGAGGTTTGCAGGAGAAAGATCTGGCTCTCATCTTGGGAAATTTCTTGAAGCTGAGAACCAGTCCCTGGCTTACTACTTCCAGGACCCACTTGTCTTATGTAAGAGACATCCAGTCCTGACAAAGTAAGCCAGCCTGCCCCTACAGGTATAGGAGAATCGACCGGCAGACCCATCAGGGTGTGTGCTTGGCAGGGCTTTAGGCTGAGGGTGGATGCAGGCCTGTTCATCCCCTTCTGCCTCTCCCTCTGAAGAACCCCTCTGCGAAAATGAAGAGGAGGAGGCTTGGGCTTGGTAAAAGGCCTTTGGAAAGGCCTGCCCTGGACTGCTGCCTTTGAGGAGTTGCTTGCCTTTCTTTGGCCTGAGCACTCCTGTAAGTGGTCCTGTATTCGTCCATTTTCTTCATGTAATTCTCTGTCTGCTCCCAAAACAAAGAATTACCAACTACAGGAAAATCCATGGCCTTAGCCTGGGTATCCTGTGAGAGGCTAGTACATCTGAGCCAAGTCATTCTCCAAAGAGCCACAGATGTAGCCATGAGTCTTGATGATACATCACTGGAGTCCACAGCAGCATGAAACTGTACTTTCGATACCTAAGTCCCATCTGCAGCCACCTGCTCCAGCTCCTTGGCAAGCTGGGCGGAGCCTGTTTAGCCAGTGCCAGTACAGTGTCCCACCTGGACTTCTGGTACCTGGCTGCATAGGCCATATAATTATTTATTTATTTTTGTTGGCCGGGTAAGTGAACTAGATAAATCCTGCCTATTTTCAGGCACCACTCAGGGAGGGAATACAGATGAATGCCAACTGACCTTAACCAGATTAAGCTGTTGGTGGTATTTTTGGTGAATGAGGTAAATTTGGCCAGGACACGGGGAAATTCCCTGTTTGCCAGTAGGGGACCCTGTCGCTGCAGAGGCAGTCACTCTGTTCCCTGCCATGGAGGAGGATGGAGCTATGAATGGGGCTGCGGTAGCCCAAAGCCTTGTCATACCTATTGAATCCACCCAGACTGGATCCGCTGACATGGCAGCTGGGATGCACCTGCGAGTGGCCAGCACACGCCAGTTCAAGCGGTCCTTTAGATTCTCCTGCTGCAATGAGTCTCAGTCTGGCAGAAAAACAACGATGCTTGGAAGAGGAACTACTTCGTGTCAGTGAGCTGTTGTTACAGGAGCGTCGAATCTTGTAGCAGAGGATGACAGGAAGCGGAAGAGATCGGAAGGTTAGCTGAGTGCTGCAGAAGCTGCGGGGCCTACTAAACTACACACAGTTGCTGAAAGGTCTGTTACAAGCAAGAAATTGGCTTCTCAGGATTGGGGAGATCTAGTGGAGGAGTCGTGGTCTCCGGAGCGGGCGTTGCATGGGGCAGGCTGGATACGATTTCGGTACTGCATGGAAACCGGACGGAGGTTCTTTGGCTCCCTCGGAGGATATCCAGATAAGTGCTATGGTTACACCAGATCTCCCTACTGTTGTTTTGGGTCCTGAACTTTCAGCGCCCCTCATCCTCAGGCTACTATTGAATCTAGCATTCCCTTGAGAATCTATCAGAGGAGGTAGCCGCCCTATGGCTACTTCCTCTGTCATACAGGGGCCAGCTTGAACCTGTGAATAAACCTTCTTATGCCAGTCATTTTAGGCAACCTCTAGAGTTGGCCAAGAGGCGTAATGCTATCGCTTGAGATATGTTGGCCCCAGGATAACCTCCGACAGGTTTTATGTTGGGAAGTCTTTGTTGAAGCAGAGTATGGGTTTTCCCTTCTGAAGTCTATGCCTTGATTCATGTTCCTGAGGAGTTTACTTTTGATGTCAGTTTCGTACCCTGCTCTATTGGAATTATTCTGGAGCCAATATTTGACTTTAAAAACTAATCCTTTATGGACTGACTTTATTGTACTGTTTCTTTCTAAACAGGCCTTTAGGGTCATTATGATTAAAGCGAAGGGTTAATGTTGTACATATTATAAATTGGTTATCTAAGAAATGTGATGTCCAGGGAAATCCTGTTCCCATCCTGGATGCTGAGGGATTTTGGAATGGGGGTTGGAAATTTCAAGTTAAACTTCATTCTACAGATTCTGATTTAGTGCATCTTCCCAATTGGTTTTTTTTTAGGGAGGGATAAAGGGTTCCTTTTTCTGGGTCAGCCCAGAGTTTGTTTCAAGTGTGGGTCTCGGACTCACATAAGCACCTCCTGTGATGTACTTAGATGTTCTTATTGTGGGAGTCTCAGGTCATCCTAGTGCCCACTGTTTCCAAACCTCTAAATGTCATCTTTGTGATATGGTGGGTCATACGTTTGAACTTAGCCCTTGGCTGCTAAAAACACAGCTGAAGCTGATTTTTGGGGTGCAGGATCGATATATTCGGAGGCGTTCATTCTGGCCTTCCTGTTGGGTAGGTTGATCCCAGTACCCTTGTAGCTGTTCCCCTTGGCTGAGTCGAGCTTGCTTAAAAACTTTATTCTGATTCCTGATAATATAGAGCTTTAGAGCTTCCAGTAGTTGAGGCTAATGAGGTATCAGAGATAGGAACAGGGGATCTTAGCCTTGATTTCTCAGCTGGTGTTTGGATCCCTTGAAAGATGGTTTTGTAGTGGTTGGTGGGAAGAAGGGTTAGTCTGTTAAAGGAAAAGGAAAGATGGGTAAAAATCAACTATACCTACTCCAAATGTTTCTATAGCTGACCATAATACTTTTGCAGTTTTGGTGGAGGATCCAGAGGTGATCTCTGATGTGCCTCAGCCTTCTCCACCTCGGCCTGAGCCTCAGGAACCTGCTGAAGGGCAGGTGAGGCCCTAAGCCTCCAGATGGTAAAAGTGGTAGGATTACAAGGGCATCTAGCAAAGTAAAGTGAATTTATCCCTAACTTAATTCATGATTTCCTTTTCCTTTCAGGTGGCAACTTTAAATGCAAACAGCATTAAAACCTCTGCTTAAACGTAAAACACTTATTCTCATTTTTATGTGAAAATCTGAATTGTGTTTTTCTTCAGGATGTTCATTTACATTCCCTAAGGAGGTAGAAGCTGCCACTACTGGCTGGTTGTGGGGATTGTTTTGGTCTTTAGGAAGCGATCTGTGTAGAGGGTTGGGATCTTTTTTCATTCTTATATTAAAGTGATTCACCAGATAGAGATCATAGCTGGCATAGCCTTGGTTTTAGATATTAGGTGGGGTTCTCTGCCTTTGAGGTTGATAAATGTTTATGCACCTCAATCTAAATTCGACCGGGTGTCCTTTTTAAATCATTATACCTCTTTTATGCACCTCTTCTTTCATTACTCTTGGGGGACTTTAATTGTTCCTTGCCTTCCCATGATTTTTCTGGGAATAAGAAGGTGGTGTATTGTGATGTACAAGTTTGTTGGCGCTACTTAAAAGTTCTGGTTTGGTTGATGCTTTGGGCCTTCCACCACAGGGTCTGGGAATACTTATTTTTGTGGCTCTAGAGCTTCCAGAATAGACTATTTTTCTTTCACCTGGGGTTGTAGTACAATCACAAGCTTTGCAGGAGGTAGCTACGTCAGATCACAAACTACTTAAATTGTTTTTATGTGATGTACCTGAAGTCCGAAGGGGCGGGTTATTGGAAGTTAAACACTGCCTTATTAGATATCCCTTGTGTGGCTGGTGGGTCACGCTCCTTTTTGGCAAGGCAGTCTGTTCTATTTCTATATGAGGATTTAAATATTTGGTGGGAAGACACAAAAGTGAAGTCCAATTTTATTTTAAACGCATTGGTCGTTTAAATGGGAGATTACAGCATGATGGGCTACGTTATCTTAGAGAAAGATTTCATTTTTGTCCACTTTTCGTCAGCTTTTAGGATCTGACTGTTTGCAACAAATTAAACAGGTAAAGGGTGAGGTGGCTAGATTACAGTCTCAGGTATTACAGGAGATGGAGAAAAACATAAACTTGGGATCTGTGGTAAAAGCAGGACACTTACTTTTGAAAGCCTGAGGCTTCTACATCACTCACGAGTATGATGTATTTAAATACTGTAGAAGGTGGGCATGTCACTACCAACACTGGTATGTTAGACATAATACATGATTATGTTTCTATCTCCTTTCAAAGTCGATTACTCTCTGATGTTACTATTAGTGATTGGTTTCTTAGCAGACCAGTCCCTGTTTTGTCTCCTGATGAGCAGATTAATTTGGTGCAACCATTACAGTTGAAGAACTAAAGACTGTAATTTGGTCTTTAAAAATCAGGTGTTACTCCTGGTTCTGATGGGTTATCTCATGAGATTTATAAACTCTTATGGGAAATTCTGGGAACGGACTTATGTCAAGTATTGAATGCTGGATTGCAGATGGGGCTCTACCAAGGAGCATGTTGCAGGGCGTTGCTTTTACTATATAAAAATAAAGGGATCGGGGGATTTGGTTAATTGGAGGCCTTTATGTCTTTTGAATACAGATTACAAGATTTTGATGAAAATTCTATGTATCCGATTAAGGGGGTTTAGGTTCCTTATACATCCATCACAGTTTAGTGGTGTACCACATAGGAGGGTTCAGGATCGCTGATCCTACTCAGAGAGCTTGTTTCTAAGGAGCATCTGGGGAAATATTTGGGCACCTGGTGTGTCTTGACCAGTCCAGGCTTTTGACCAAGTGGAATACAATTACCTTTGGGAAAGTTTGAGGAGGTATGGGTTTCCTTACAATTCATTGGATGGCTGCAAACTTGTTATAGGAATTACTCTGTTGCAAGTGTGAATGGATGGTTGGGAAGGATATTGAGGTGCATAGAGGTGTTAGGCAGGGTGTCCACTTAGTCCACTGCTTTATGTGCTATCCTTAGACCCCTTTTATGTGCCTTAAATATCATGGATGACATTATTGGACTAATAGCATATGCGGGTGATTTAGTTCTCATTTTATCAGATAGGAATTCTGCTGTTGCTGCAAGATTGTTATTACAAAACTTTTACGCCATGTCTGGTTTCTCTATTAACAGACTTAAAAGTGGGATCTTGCCCTTGGGGTATGGGGCGCTGATGTGGCATTAATTTGGGACATGCCTATAGAATCTGGGTATAGGAAAATTCTTGGTGTATATTTTGGGCATGGATGCCCAACGGTATAATTGGAAAAGCAATTATTGGAGGCCCTCACGAGTGCTGCTCTGGAATAAAGGACAAATGTCTAGCTAAACGTATTATCTGATTAAAACGTTTTTGCCATATTTTCTGTTTATAGCTGCAGTTTTCCCCTCCCCCTCTTTGGAAACTTCTCTTTATAATGTATTTTTCTTTGTTTATGGGGTAGTAGATTGAACCCGTGCGGAGGGGTACTACGTATTTACCTATTAGGGAAGGGGTTTGGGTATGATAAATCTGATAGTTTTCTTACATAGCATATTTATTTTTATAATTTGGTTCCATTACTTAAAGAGGTGGTGAAGATCTGGTCCCGTGGGTGGCTGATGGTAGAGATCCCTTCTACAGCATTGGGATCAAGATTCCTTTCTGGCTCGTCAGGTTAGACTCTGTACCTTAGATAGTCATTTTCACTATGTTTCAAAAATTGAAATCCTGGCATGTTGTTAAGAAATCTATTATTCTACAATCACACCAACAATTTTATTATACTATATTACAAGATTGTTTTTGTAGACCCTTGGTTTCATGATATGTCTATTTCTGAGCAGCAATCTAAGTTACAACTATTAGAAAGTAAGAGGGTTCCTAGACATATGTGGGATTTCTTATGGCTTTGTCTACATAAGAGTCTAGGGTAAAGGCAATATGAAACAAAGAGATCTCAGAGGTTTTGTCCCGGAGGAAACTTGCAGAGGATGGTTGAAGCGATGGAACATTTTTATAGAATGTCCCTTTGTTGATTCATTTTGGTCTCAATTTCATGATGTATGCCCTTAAATCCTTTTAGGGTACTTCCACACAGCTTTGGGTGGAGAGGGTCTTGCCGGGCTCCTGGATTATCTCGATGTAGTCTACAATCGCCTGTTAATAGGTCATATTGGCTTTCAGTTGTGGTAAGCCGGTGCAATCTCACACTTGGGCAGAAACTACTTTCTGAATCTCAGATTATCTGTACCATTCGAAATCAATATTTAGTTGGAGACTACAAGAAAAGGAGAAAGTGCATCCTGAACTATTTAAACTGTGGTGGAGGAAAATGAACTGGCTTGATACAGGGTAAGGTTTATTGTGACAGGTCCTGGCTCTCCTATTAGGTCCAGGGTATCCCTCATAGAGATGATAAGACCTTCCTTTGTGGTAATCTTGAGTGCTGATCATTACTTTCTGAATCAGATGTTAGTTTTGATTCTCACTAGCTTCCTCTCAATAAGAGGGGCATTTCGTACACTCTGGTTTTATTTGGTGGTTAAAATCTTAGAGCTTTTCTGCCGATGATACAATGTACATACTTGCTTTTGCTTATTAATGAATTATTTGATTTTTGTTTTTTATTTTAGTAAAATATCTCTTTGTTCTTATGATTTCTTTATTGATGTGCTTTCTTGTTTTTATGAGGGAGTTGGCGCTGGAGGTTTATTTTTCTTTTCATTTTTTCTTTTATGGTCTTTGTTAATCCCTTGTATGCTGGATTGCTTCCTTTTGTTTAATTTTGTTATAAATTATAAGTGATACTGTACTAGTGATTGATTGTATGTTTGCCTTTTAGTTATATCAAAAATCCCCATCTCGTTTCATAAGGAGGAGGGACTGGCTATAATGTTTACTTTATGTTTGGGGTTATGGTATGAATTAATACTTATGTTTGTTTTATTTTTACTTATGTTTCTGGTTTTGTATGATGTAATACAGCTTTGTATATATTTTTTGTTCTGATTTCACTAAAAATCCCTGCTCTTTTAGTGGGGGTGCTCAGTATTTAATACTCTGTTTTAGGACTCTGACAGAGAATTTTGTGTTGAATGTATGATGCAATACTTATTTATGTTTCTTATTCGTTTTTGCATTGTGATTGTGTGCAGTAATACTATTTTGTATATGTTTTACTTTTGAGTGTTAATAAAAATTCTCCTACTCTTTCGAGAAGTGCCATGGGATCTTTAACATCCACACGGAACAGGCAGATGGGACCTCGGTTTAACGTCTCATCCAAAGACTGCACCTCAGGCGCAGCACCCTCTCATGCTGCACTACAGTGTCAGTACTGGGATATTAACCCAAGTGCCAGATGTGGGAACCGAACCCACAGCCCTCTGATCTCCCGCCTCAGAGGCAAGTGTGCTACCTACTGAGCCACTGACACTGCAATTAGCCTGCCTGAGTCCCAAAGATGCTGCCATATATTATTTCTTTGCCATGGCATCAATCTTCCTGGAGTCCTTGTCTGGGGTGTGATGCCAAGGAATGTTTGCCTTATCTAAGACAGCAGCCTGTACAACCCCAACATGGCTGCATTGCTGAAAAGGAACTCCGTGTCTGAGCCTGAGAGAGTGTACCTCTTGTCCATTCTTCTGTCCACAGGAGATACAGAATTAGGAGACTTAAGAATTTTTGTGTCTGTTTCCCAAAAGATTTGTGGAGGGAATAGACAGTCTCCTGGACTCTGGGATGTCCATCATCTGAACATAATCAGGCTCTTCCTGATCCTCTAATGCCTCCTCCACAGGAAGCTGGAGTGTATCAGCCACCTTTCTGTAGAACATGTAGTGTGAAGGGAACTCAGAAAGCCTAGGAGGAGAAACACCTGAAGGTCTGTCTGGGAGATGTCCGGGTCAATAGGCACATCCAGACTTTCACCATCACCATAATCATCCTCTACTCTCCTCCTCCTCAAACTCAGTTCATAAAATTTTTCCAAGGTATAATCCGAACCGGGGAACCGACGAATCGAGCCCTGCCAGATGGTGCGGTTCGGTCAGAACCGATCAAGCGATTCCATAATCCTAATCGCTTGGCTATCTCATCAGCGGTCGGAGTATGAGATTCTGGGTCCGAACTGGTCGATTTGTCTTTTTCTTTTGTCGGAACTGATTCCTTGGAATCGGCTCTCCTTTGCTCGAAGAAGTATCGCCTGGTCAGAGGGCACTCCTTCTGGTTCGGTCAGAACCAAACCAGGCTGGCCATCCGAAGTCAGCCGGACTTCTCGCCTCTCTTTCCCTCAGTCTACCTAATCTCTTTTCCAGGGTAGATTTGGGAAAATTCTTGCAAATTTTGCAGTCTCAATCGAGGTGATCAAACCCCAGACAATAAACACAGGTGGTGTGGGGATCAGCCTTAGCAAAGACCTCCCACACACTGCAGTGTTGAAACCTAGTGGGCCCGTTTTTTTCTTGGGTTTCTCAGACATGGTCAACCTAACCATACCCTTTTTGGCAATCCGCCAGGCAAGACTCCCTATTGGTTCCTGACCGTGTCATGGGTCTTGCAAAAAAGTACTTAAACCCGTTTTTAGAATCAATACGAACCGGTAACCACACACTAAAGTAAAGCACAAGTTTTACCTCAAAATGATCGGTTCAGCCAAACCGATCCACAGTTTACAAGTTCCGCTAGAAAACAGAACAAAAACCTATCTAGTACTCACGGTACCACAGACAGAGACTTGAACCAACTATGAGAACAACAATTCGGTAGAAACCGACCGAAAACACACTTCAACCGACTTTTGAACCGAGCAGCAGGAGAAATCTCCGAGCGACTGTTCAGTGAGGCGGAGTAAAGAATCTGACGGTTGCAGTTTGAACAACAACAGACGGAGGCTTCAACCGAGATCGTGATGAACATTCTATGCAAGTAATAGAAAAGTTAACCATTTGTTCTCCAGGGCAGTTGAAAGGCAGGGCCTAACTGCAATAGTCAGAATACAGCAAGACTTCATGTTGTCTGAAAGAACTGAGGAGGGTGCAGGGCCGCCCACATTTATATGGAAAGGGCGTTGTTCATTGACATCGTTGTGGCGGCCCTAGTGACTGCTAGCAAAAAAGTTTTCATGTGGTCCTAGTGCCTGGCAGCCTATAGTTCCATAGGTATGGCCTGATGAAAGAGCTAGCCTCAAGATCCACAGTTCTGCTATGGGTATTCACTGCATATCCACATTCTGGCTGTTAGCTGAAAACAGCTGAGTCACCAGATGTCTTCAAGCCTCGTTCTTCCAACCACCTGCATGGTATATCCTCTGACTCCACCCTTTGATGTCAGACCTTTGCATGCTGGAAGCAAGAATTCAGGCACCACTTGCCAGGGAAGATTGGGTGGTTGTATGTATGTATGTGTGTGACAGGGTTGATTAACACCATGTCCCATTTGGTATGCAGAAAGAGTTAAAATGCAAGGATCGGTTCTGTCTTCTCCTTTTCTGTCTCTTGTCTGTCTGGTTGGCCAACCAAATGTTCTCGAGAGACCTAGGAACTGATCACTCCAATGGTCTCGCGATTTTCTGCCTCTCACTATCTCACTACCTTCACTTGTTGTTTCTGTTTTTATTCCACTTGCATATCTGCAATTATAAAAATATATGTGAATATTTGTGTGAAACTAAGTAATACTAGGATCCTTTGGTTTGAAACTGTATATAGTTATACTGTTGAAATGACTGCAAAAGCTATTTGGAATGTAGGGTTAACCTGAAATGCATTTGCAAACTGTTTTGCAGAGTTTTCAACAAGAGGCTAGTTCTGGGACTTCATGTTCTATTTTGCTGCACCGCAAGAAAGTAACTTACAAAGTTCTGGTCTCTTAACAAGCTCAGGATGCAGAAATATGAGCAATGCTTTTGCTAAAGAGAGAGAGACTGAACAAGACAAACTTAGAATTAGAGGTATCCTCAGGCGAAGGATTTTGTTTTCTGTATTTGTACTGCCTTTGTAAATAGTTATACTGAACAATTTTATTTTTATTTTACTGTTATTGGAAAAATAAAATGCTACTGCGAATTTTATACCTGCTCCTGGTCTTCCTATGCTTTCTGAACTGTGCTTCGACAGTGTGCAATAAATACCCATGGCAGAACTACAGTTACAGTTGAGCAACATATTACTACCAACTGGGATTCAGTACACTATCCACACTCTGGAGAATTCCAAGCAGTCTTCCAGGAGTACAAGGCAAGACACGCACCCTATTTGGCACCAAAGCAGCACTGCAATGGCGAAGCACATTGATACAGTAATGGGAGATAAAGGTGTGTGCTTTTGACCAGGTTGCAACCCTGTGTATCTCAACAGGGATATCCATGGAAGCAGTTATCAAGGCAGCAATATGTCTGGTGGAATGAGCTTAAGCCCTTGGGTAACTCCTACAAGCCAACCAACAGCAGAGGTTGATGCAGGATATGATCCACCTGGCAATCATCCACTTAGTGCTGATCTGTCAGGTGCAGCTTCAAGCGTGGGTGACAAACAGCTGGCAAGCCTCACGCAAGTCCCGCCCGTGTTCGTCTTTAGCTGGTCCAGTGTATGGAGCCTGGGATCGGCATTGAGGTTGGGATATTAAAGTACACCTGGAGGTTAATCACCTAGATCAGGTGGAACTCGAACATGACTTTCAGGAAGAATTTCACATGGGAGCCAAGGATGACCTCATCCTTGTGGCAGACCAGGTAAGTTGACTCCATCGAGGGTGCCTGGAGCTCACTCACCCTTCTAGCAGATGCAACTGCCACCAAGCAGGTGGACTTCCATGACAAGTCACATCTCACACTTACAAGACAGGCTCAAATGACTTGCCCATGAGCACAGTCAGCACCAGCAGTAGGTGGTTCATGCACTGCAAAGGACAAGGATCCAGGCCTTTGAAAAGTGCCTGACCATCCTCTCCTTCACCAATGTCAACATACCAATCCACGCCCAATATGAGGATCACTGCCAGCTGCACCTTTAGGGTCATGGCTCCTAGTCCCGACTGGGATAAGGACCAAAAGGAGTCAGGATCGTAGCTGCTGGGAAAACAAGGGATCAAGCTCCTTCCCTTGGCACCACAGTGAGAACCTCCTCCACTTGAACAAGTACATTCTGCAAGTCTATTCCTTCCACGATGTCTCCAGAAGATGAAGAACATCTCCAAGAGGCCCAAGGCCTGGAACTCTGGCTACTCAGGTACAAGGTGAAAAGTTCCTAAAGGTCCAGGTGTAGGACCATCCCATAAAAGGAGCCAACTGGGCAATTCACTCAATTTAAGAGCAGCCACCACAGGCATTTCAGAGTTGGGAAGTAGGGACCAAACCGTGCGGTCCCACCTTGACGACTGGTGGTTTGGCTTGCTCACACTGGAATTCCAATCTGATAACCGAGAGGACCCCTTTTACATGGAGTTTAAAGTAAGAAAAGCCAATTCAGGTAGTTTATGTTTAATTTTTCAGATTAGCCATTTTTTTTTTGGGGGTGCACTGGATCCTGTTTGTCTGTTATATGCCACAAACCAGCAGCACCTCAGTAGAAATGTGAATTATATTCTGTGAGCAATGCAAAGGTTAGGGCATGATAGTTTTGGCATTTGTTTAGAGTTTTGGGAGTTGTGGTTATCTTTTTAGCATGTTCGCTTTGATCACCTGTGAAATTTCCTGGATGGAAGCTTTTTACTATAAAGAAGCCAATTAGGCAATGCACTCTAAGAGTAGCCACTGTAAGCATTTCAGAGTTGGGGAAATAGGGACCAAACTGTGGGGTCCCACCTTGACAATTAGTGGTTTGGCATGCTCACACTGGAATTCCAATCTGATAACTAAGATGACCCCTTTTTCATGGAGTTTAAAGTAAGAAAAGCCAATTCAGGCAGTTTATATGTTTAATTTTTCAGATCTGCCATGTTTGGGGGATGGGGTTGTGCACTGGATCCTGTTTGCCACAAACCATTATAAAGCGGCAGGGTAAAATTGTGCAATCTGATTGGATCTTATTTATGTGTAAAATACGGTTTTACACATGGGTAAGAAAAGGACTGCTCATCAGTGAAGTGTCTGCAACACAGATCAATGGGCATTTGGAACACAGGCATTTCAGTTAGCCCTCTACTGCCAGAGCTGATCCTCCACCACAAACATGGCTGTTATCTTTACACTGTAAAAAAAAACTTCAGCTGGCCCCTAAAAATAAAACTACCTTAAATAAAAAATAAACAAATGAATTAAATGCCATTTCCTAATTATCACACTCTCCTTACATATATAAACAAATTAGAAACAATAAGTTTTGTTTATGGTTTTCACTACAACTGTTTCTTTGCCGACGGTCAAAATCCCCTTCTATCTTTAACTGCTTATCAGGGAACTCTCTTTTCTTGCCCGGCAGTGAGATAACAAGTCTCTGGCTGCAACAAAGGCCTTTGTTGTCTCTGTGTATAGTGTGTTGGGAGAAACATTCTGCCAGTGGAACTAAGCAGAATTTTGAATCCATATATTCCATGGTAAACATTCCATATCTTGAATGTGGGAACAACAGAAAAAAAAATAGAAAGAAGAAAGTAGGCAATATAGAGAAGTTGTGTATGTAAGCATACAACAAAACAGTGCGATCGAGGTTTCCCGTGGTAACCTGAGACCTCGAGGCGTAGCTACGAAAGGTCCGTTACCACGAAACTCAAGATCGCAAAACTGCTGTTTGAGTATGGTTGCTCATACACAATCTTTATAGTGTATGGGCAACCATAAATACCACTCGTGAACACTCGAGGGGTAGGGAAGCTTACTTCTGTGTCTGCCGCCAAAGTGCCGCCTTCCGTGTTGCCGTCTTGCTCGCTCTATTGCACATGCGCTGAATGTGTTCGATCTTGTTGTGCTGCACCGGTGACGCACTGGGTGCAGCACAACAAGATCATGACGACCGAAAGTGAAGGACAACAACGCTGTTCCAGGCATGGATTTCCATGGAACAGCTGCCCCCATACACTATAATACAAGGACATCATCAATGACATCACTTGCACTGGGCGGAAGGATTATTTTATCACAAATGCACAAAGTAAATATCTTTCTACATATAGACATACTTTTACCAACAGTCAAAAGTAAAAAAAAAAAAAAAGTCAATTTTATAAGTGCAATAAGGCACTCAGGGGTGTGTGTAAACCATATTTTACAACACGGCCAGCAGCTGAAGTCACTCGGCCACTGGCCTTGTGCCTTACTACGCCCCTGGCTGTGCTGTAAAAACATGGCTTTACACACACCCCTTTGTACCTTATTAATTACACAGCACCCCTCAGTAGAAGTGTGGATTATATTTTGTAAGCAATACAAAGGTTACAGCATGTCAGTTTTGGCATTTGTTTGCAGGACCATCTCCCCCCTTTCTGTTTCATCAGCAGGTCAAGACAGAGGTAACCTCCATGGGGCCTGCTGCTGAGGCTGAAGAGATCCGGTACAACAACTGTCTGGGCCAGTCTGTAGCTATCAAAATAATCTGCACCTTATCCTTCCAGGCCCTAATCACAACCCTGTGAACCAAGGGGTGGGCAGAAAAGCATGCAGAGAGCATGTGGTCCAAGGCAGAGAGAAGCATCCCATTCTGAGACAGGCTGGCACAAAACAGACCTGTTTTCTGTTCTCCCATGAGGCAAAGGGTCCACTACAGGGTGCCCAACTGGGACAAGAACAGTTCGTAAAATTTACCGTAACAGTAGATCTTAGAGGATCTCGGTCATCAGGTTACACCATAGGAACTTCACGATGGTGAAGCAGGATCCACATTGAAGATTTTCCAGCAGTACCACTGGGGCCACCACACCAATGTCACCTGCGGACATCAGCAACCCTATAAAGGTGTGGCGGCCCGCTCCTCCTCAGTTCTTTCCCCAGAGACTAAGAAGCAAACCCATGGCATGGGGACAGAGGAGAGATAGGTGCCCAGGCCCAAATAAAAGCTGGACACACCATGTACCCTGTCTGAGCAGAGGACCCCAAGAAGGGGCGGATGGGAGGAAGGCAGACCTGATAACTGAGATCCTCGAACAGCTACTGTTAGTGTAAGTTCTTATGCAACTGTTCTATCTTCTTGGGAGTATCTCAGTCATCAGGTCACATCGCAAGAACTATTACCAAGCAGTTACAGGTGTAGCAGAATAGTCTGGTGGGAAGGCCAACCAAAGCCTTTGACAGGAGACCCTGCAAAACAGCCAGGCTGAAGCCTGCTCGGCTCTAGAAGCAATGTCAGACTGTAGTGCTTGGTGAAAGTATGGACTGTACTCCAGGTGGCAGCAGCATGAAATGTCAGTGGCTGAAACAGCTTTGAAACAGGCCAAAGAGGTAGCCATGCCCTTGTGGAGTGGACTTTCACCACTGCTGGCAACTCTTTTCCATGCTTGTTGTGCAGAACACAATAGAATGGGCCAACCATTTGGACAAACATTGTTTGGAAACCTTAGCACCTCTCTTCCTGAGACAAAAGAAACAAAAAGCTGCTTTGTTTTTCTGCAGGCCTTAATCAGAACAGACAGTATTTCAGAATTCTTCACACATCTAAAGCTTGGGCAGTGCTTCCCTGGATTGGCATGCTCAGGAAAATAAACTGGTAGGTGGATAGATTGGTTCAGGGTAAACTCCGACATCACATTAGGGAGAATCTTAGGATTCATGAGCAAAGATACCCTACCTTTGTGAAAAATTAAATGAATTCTTCACACCAGAAGCCTGAAGCTCGAAAATCCTTCAAGCAGAAGTAACAGCAACCAAAATAATGCTTTCCAAGACAGAAAGCGTAGCTTACAAGTTGCAGCTCGCTCAAAAGGAGACAAGGTAAATTTCTCCAAAACAAAATTTCAATCCAGGACAGGGGAACAGATTAGAGGTTTCAGGTGCAGGATGCCCCTGACAAAGATATAGGATACATCTAATTGAGCCACAGTATGACCAATGGCTCAAGAAGGCGAAGAAATAGCCAAAGCGTGCACCTTGAGGGAGGGCAATGAGGCCTGAGTCCAATATCACGTAGTCAGAATCTGCTCACCGGACAACAGTAAAAGGGTCCAGATAATGTTTAACAGCCCAGATGGCAAACCTCTTCCACTTCCTGGTATATGTGGCTGTAGTGGAGGATTTTGAGCTGCCACGAGGACACCGCCACCCACTGAGATACTCTAAACCAGGCAATGGCTATGTCCTCAAGAGCCAGGCACGCAGACGAAGGGACTTGAGGTTCGGATGGACTGGGTCCCCTGAACCTCGTCGGCAGATCCTGCAAAGAGGCAGAGGAACCGGAGGTTCCTCTGCTAACTGTTGCAGTAATGGAAACCATATCTACCATGGAAAGTAAGGTGCTACCAGGATCATGCTGGGCCCCACCATCTGCAGCTTGATTAGCACCCTCGAATCAGAGGAAATGGAGGGAAGGTGTAAAGGAACTTCCCGCTCCAGGAGAGGGACAACGCATCTCACCAGAAAACTCCAGGCTCTGGATCTAGTGACCAGAGTGGGGATGCAAAAAGTCCAACTCTGGATGACTCCATCTGTCAAACACATCTTCTGCAATGGATGAGAAAATTCCCATTTGTGCATTCTGGACTTATTTGGCTGAGGCTGTCCGTTAGGGTGTTCGCACACATGGGACATGGATTGTTGAGAGGACCAATCTGTGGTCCTGTGTCCAGTACCAGACTCTCATGGCCTCCCTGCAAGGGGTATAAATAAATTTCCTCGGCATGTTGATGTAGTAGACAACACTGAGGTTGTCTGACTGGATCAACAACTGACCAGAAGGAGATGGTTCTGAAAGGCCTGCATGGCATACAGAACCACTCACATCTCAAGGATGTTGATATGCAGAGATATCTTGATCTGGGACCATGTCCCTGAGTCTGAAAAGGACCCATGTGTGCACCACCCGAACTGGAGGCATCTGTAGTGAGAATCTGCTGGAGAGGAGATCAGGAATGGGACCCCTTGCAACAGGTTCTGGAGGTCCATCCACCACTGGAGCACCCTGCGGACTGTAGAGGAGACCAGCACTAGTTGCATCCTGCACTGGTCCCACTGCACCCAGAGGTGAGTGAAGCACCCGCATGTGCAGTCTGGCTGGGGAACTGTGGCAAGTACACCCCGCAGGGACATAGCAACTCTGGGCAACTACCTGAGCCTGGGAAATTAGGCACTCCACCCTGTTTTACGGCAGGATGGTCCTGCCTTGCACGAGTCCAGGACCACCCCAAGAATGTGTCAGTCCCTGGGACAGAATTAAAGACGGACTTGAGCAGATTGACAGTTATGCCCAGGGGTGAAACAGCTGGTGGGTCCTCTCCAGAGTCCAGAGGAGCTGATCTCTGGATGGTGCTTTGAGGAGCCAGTCATACAGGTAGGGAAGATGTACATGCCTTCTCTCCGGAGGGCAGCAGTTACTGCTGCTAAGCATTCTGTAAAGACCCATGGTACAGAGGATAAGCCAAAGGGCAATACTTTGAATTGGTAAGGTTCGTCCTGAAAAAGAAACCAGAGAAACTTGTCTGAGGACAAACCGAGATATGCAAGTAAGTGTCCTGCATATCCACAGAGTACAGACAATCACCCAGCCTGAGTAGAGGCGGCAGGCCTGGCAGATTGGCATGCAAAATTTTGTACTAGATATAAAGTAGAGATCCTTGAGATCTATAAAGGCCTCAGATCTCCGGTTCTTTTGGGAACCAGGAAGAACCTGGAGTAGAAAAGTACAATTCGTAAGAACTTACCGTAACAGTAGACCTTCGAGAGGAGCTCTTGCAGCAGGTAACACCTTAAGGACTAAAGCCGGTAGGCACCAGGACTCCACAGACAACTTCTAGATAGCAATATACAGTGGGGACTGCCCTCAAGTCGGCCCATCCCTGACATCATGTATGGTATGAAGGGGACGGTTCCCAAGCCCATCACCAGTTCTCCCACCGAGACCCCGCACGTAAAAAAAAAAAAAGGAGAACTGAAGGTTCTCTAACTGAGGAAACAAGGTATCAGTGATGGAGAAGCAGTAACTAGGGGTAGGGAAATATAGTATATGCTCCAAGAACTCCTCTCGAAGATCTACTGTTACGGTAAGTTCTTACGTAATTGTACCTATCTTACTTTGAGAGGGCTCTTGCAGCAGGTAACACCTTAAGGATCGAGTCCCAAGCAGTAAGGAGAAACCCCAGTCAAAAGGATGAAGGAAGAAGTCTCCCAACAAGATGTACAACAGGAGGCCCTGAAGGACTGTTGTCCAAAGCATGCTCTGCAGCGAGAAACAATGTCTAGACTTTAGTACTTGACAAAGCTGTGGACAGAAATCCAAGTAGCAGCTGCACAAATGTCAGCAGCTGACACATTTCTCAAGGAGGCAAAGAAGCAGCCATGCTCCTTGTAGAATTACCCTTCTGAGCCCAGCAAGGTTTTCTCATACTTGTAACAGAAAACAATATAATTAACCAACCATTTGCATAAACATTGTTTAGAAACAGGAGCCCTTGCAGCCCGGCCGGTGGTGCAGAGTGCCGGCGCTGGATGCCTTTCCTCTTGTTACGCTGGCAACCCGGGTTCAGGAGCGAACTCGGGTCATCGAGGAAACCAGCACAGGGAGAACAGGATTGAGCAGTAGTAGGGCAGCTCTCCTCTCTCGGGGTGGTCACTCGCCCCAGTTCCACTGCCACCAGGTGTAGGTCCAGTGGCAGTGCAGGCGGGGGGCAGCAAGTCGGGAGATTGTCTCAAGTCGTGGAGGGTGTCCCAAGCAGTGTGTGCATGCCTCCACATGCGTGCGTCCGTCCGAGAATGGGGATGAGTGAAACAGGAGAAAAATCAAAAAAAAAAAGAAAGAAACAGGGCCCCTTCCATTCTGGGGGCAAAGACAGAAACAATTGATCATACTTTTGAAAGGCTCGGTGCACTCCAAGTAATAATGAAGCACCCTGTGAACATCCACAGTATGTAGTAATGCCCCCGTTCGAATACTCTGGATAGTGGACGGAAGGTGGATATCCTGATTCAAAGTAAACTCTGACACCACGTTGGGAAGAAGCGGGATTAGTTACAATGACATCCTGTTCTTGTGAAAAAACAAATAAGGCTCTTTACACATCAGGGCCTGAAGCTCGAAATCCTTGAGCAGAAGTAATGGCAACTAAAATAACGTTTTCCATGACAGAAAGCACAGCTCTAACTTGTGGCTGGCTCAAGGGAGAGCAATGTGAGCTTCTCAAAACAAACAAAGGTTCCATGGAAGAACAGAGTCCTGTATGGGAGGATTCAAGTGCAGAATGCCCCATAGGTATGTATGAGGAAAGTCCAGCTGGGCAGGGTTTTTCCCTCAAAATGCACGTGGTAGGCAGAAATGGCAGACAAGTGTACTTTGAGCGAAGAGTAGCTGAGACCAGTGTCTAATAAGGAAATGAGTACTCAAGCACTGAATTCACCGGGCAGGTGAAGGGTTCAAATGTCAGTGGTAGCCCATTTCATAGCGTAAGCTGCCCTCATAGAGGGTTTCGGCGACCACAAGGACATCCGCTACTCTGGGTGATACCCCAAACCTGGAGACAGCTGGGTCTGCAGGAGCTAGCATGGAGGTGCAGGATCCGAGATCCAGATGGACCAGGGTGCCCTGTTCCTTAGAGGTGAAGTCTGAGCGCAGGGCAGGGAGACAGGAGGTTCCACTGCAAGTTGTTGAAGCAGTGGAAACCAGATCTGTGGCCAGAAAGGTGTCACCAGAATCATCTCTCCTCCCTCTGACTGCAGCTTGAGAAGAACTCGCTGCAGAAGGAAGGAAGAGCAGAATGGTTAACTCATTCACACCAAAAGTTCTTTGAGGTTCCACCACTTGTGCCCTGTATACTCTTGCACTGCATCCTGGGCCTTTCTAAGCAAAATCAAGCCATAATCAGCATGCCACAAACAAATGTGAATATCTCTTGAACCATAAGTGCTACACACAAAGTATGAGTGGCAAAGTTGTTCAGCACAATGTTACCTTTCAGTGGTGCTATGCAATCAGTTGTAATCAATTTAGTTCTTATTTTATACTAGGTGAAATACCAAACAACTGATTTTTCTGATTTGTTTCAAGATGCTTAGGTGACGCATGAGAGACAAATGTCAGCTATGCACACCATACCTTAAATAAATGCAAATAACTCCTAAAGTATATGTGTGAGACACAAAGTATCAGTGGCAAAATTTTCAGCCCACAATAACCTTTCTAATGGTGCTATGCAATCAATTGTAATCCATTTAGTTTTATTTTATAGTAGCTGAAATACCAAACAACTGGGTTTTTTCAGATTTATTCAAGGTGCTTAGAAGTGAGGCTTAAGAGACAAATGTTAGCCATGCACACCATATCTTAAACAAATATGAATAACTCCTAAAATATACATGATAGATACAAAGTGCATATCAGCAGCAAAACTGTTCAGAGCAAAAGAAAAATTACTCACCTTAGTAATGTTGTTTCTTCTAATGGAGTCTTGCTATATTATGACTATTGCAGTTTGCCCCAGCCTTAGAACTGCTCGGAGGTGAAAGAGTTAACTTCCATGCAGAGCATGGAGCTTAAGCGCAAGCTCGGTTCAGAAGCTCTGTTTGGCTGGTTTCAAACGAAACCATCAGATCTTTATGAGCAAAAACTCACTAAGGTTCTGTGTGGAAGCTGTAACCTACACTAGCCAACTGGCTACTAATATTAACACATTTTACTGGTCCCAACACAAAGACTCAAGTCAGTGGACCAGAAAAATTAAGATAAAATAACTAAGCGAACACAACACCCAAACATGAAAGAGGGCATCAATAAATGCCAACAGAGGACTACCACCCCATACCCCAAAGTAGGAGTTCTGAGAGGGCAGGCTGGGGAGGTCATAATATAGCAAGACTCCATTGGAAGAAACAACATTACTAAGGTGAGTAATTTTTCTTCAAACAACATGAAGTCTTGCTACATTATGACTATTGCAGACTAACAGCAGTACCTCCATGGAGGAGGGACAGAACCTACTTAGGGAATAGGCTCTGAAACGCAGCTGTACCAAACGAGCATCCTCCTGGCCTGAATATCCAGGAGTAATGCTTGGTGAAAGTGTGTACTGTCTTCAAGTAGCTGCCTGACATATCTGCAAGATAGGGATGTCTCTAGCAACAGCTAGAGATGCAGCTGTACCTCTGGTAGAGTGAGCCCTCAGGCCTGAGGGGAACCTTACCCAGCTTTTGATAGCAAAATTGTATACAAGAAACCATCCACCTGGCAATGGATCTTTAGTGGCAGGTCTCCTTTCCCAACCTCACCATAAGTGAGAAACAGTTGGAGGAATCAAATCTGTGACCCTTGTACGCTCTATGTAGTAACTTAGGGCCCTCTTAACATCTAAGCTGTGCAGCCTCCTCTCACCAGAGGAGGAATGGTCAGTGAAGAACACTGGAAGTGAAATAGATTGGTTAAGGTGGAAATCTGAAACCACCTTAAGCAAAAACTTCCTGTTAGTCCTGAGGACCACTTTATCCCTGTGAAAGGAAATAAAGTCAGTTTCTACTGATAAAGCCTGTAACTCACTTATACGCCTGGCAGAAATGATGGCTACTAGAAATACAGTTTTCCAAGTCAAATACTTAAGCTCTGCAAGACAGAGGCTCAAAGGGGTTGCATTAGCTGAGCAATGCATACATTAAGATCTCAAACCGGGCAGGGTCCCTGAATAGGGATTGGTGTGAAGCAATCCTTTAAAAACTTAGAAAATACAGGATGAGCAGCGAGAGAAGAGGGCTTCCCTGCTGAAATGAAGGCAGAGACAGCAGCCAAGTGCACTTTCAGGGTGGCTGGTCTCAGTCCCAAAGAATTAAGATGGACCATGTGGTCCAATACAGTAGGTAGATCACCAGATTCTGGGGAAACATGCTTCCCAGAACACCATATGGAAAACCTTTTCCACTTGGGTTATAGGTAGCCCTGGTGGAAGGCTTCTAGCAGCCTTCAGGATTTCGAGAACACTTTGAGAAAGTTGCAAATCAGCAAACTCTAACTGCTCAAGAGCCAAGCCTTGAGGTTGAGGGATTTGAGATTAGGATACCAAACTCTCCCTGAGCACAGGGTTAACAGATTGTGGTTCCTGGGGAGACACAGGGAAGATGGACTGCTAAGGACAGAAGGAGTGGGTACCAGGGCTGCCTGGCCCAGTCTGGAGCAATCAGGATCATTTTGCAGGGCTGAGACCTGATTTTGACTAGTACTTTGAACAGGAGAGGGGAAGGGGGAAGGCATAAAGAAACTTCCCTTCCCAATCGAGGAGAAAGGCATCCAGGTGAACTGGGCCCCAACACTGGGCCTGCAACAAAACAGTGGAAGTTGATAATTGTCTGGGGCTGCGAAAAGATCTATCTGAGGAGTGCCCCATCTGGCAAACACTATCCCAGTACTAGGGGATCCAGTGACCATTGTGATGGCCCTGGGAAATACTGCTGAGGGCATCTGCCAAGACATTGTCCTTGCCTGGGGGGTGAACTGCTATGAGGGAAGTGTTCAGGAGTAAGCCAGAGACCACAACTTCATTGCCTACGGTGCACAAGGCAAGACAAGTGCCTTGTTTGTTGATGTACACATTGTAGTGGTGTTGTCTGTTCTGACCTGTACCACCTTGTTCTGAACAGATGCAGAGAAAACCTGAAGTGCTAGAAAAACAGCTCTGAGTTCCAAAGATTGATGTGGAGCAGAGATTCCTGAGGGACCATAATCCCTGGGTGGAGAGGTAGCCCATGTGAGCTCCCATCCCAAGAGGGATGCATCTGTAGTAGGGTCAAGGAATGGGACAGAGGGATGAAAGGCACCCCGTCTCAGATTGCTCTGATCCTGCCACCAATGAAGGGCCTGGATCAGGGTTGAGTCACTGGGATTAATTTGGATAGAGGATCTCTTCTTTGAGACCAGAAAGCTCTCAAATGGAACTGAATGTCCCTCATCTGAAATCTTGCTCCTTGCACCACGGCTGTAAAAGGCAGCCATGTGCCCTAGGAGCTGCAGGAAATCTGCTTGCTGGTTGAGAAACCTGCAGAGTGAAGGAAGTGACCAGGGCCACTAAAGGTCCTTACCCTTTCCAAGGGAAGGAAGGCTCTGGCCTGCTCTGTATCCAGTTCTGCGCCTATAAAGGTGAGTACCTGGACAGGTTCCAAAACTGACTTTGGAAGATTGAGAAGAAACCCCAGAGGTAAGCAGCTGCTGGGTAACTAGCAGGTGTGATTTGACCTGGTCTGGAGACTGACCCACAATGAGCCAGTCGTCCAGGTAGGGAAAAATGGCAATCTTTGCCTTCTTAGGTGGCGACTGCTACTGCCAGACACTTTGTGAACACCCTTGGGGGCAGAAGTGAGGCCGAAGGGCATTGCTCTGAACTGATAATGGCCTGAGGGCAGTTCGAATCTGAGTACTTTGATGGGAGCTTCTAGATAAGAACATGGAAGTAGGCATCTTTGAGGTCAGGGAGGCTAGCCAGTCCCTGGCCTTAGGAAGAGTAAAATCATTCCCAGTGTCACCATTTTGAACTTTGGCTTTAAAGGTGCTTGTTTAGATATCTTAGATCCAGGATAGGCTGCCACTCTCCTGTCTTTTTTTGGGGTAAGAGTACCTGGAGTATAGACCCTTGCCCGGTGAAGGGAAGAAACCTTTTCTACAGCTCTGAGAGCCAGGAGGGTTGAGACTTCTGTTTCAAAAGCAAGAGTCTCTAAAGGGTTTGCAGGTGGAAAGATCTGGCTCTCATCTTTGGAAATTTCTTGAAGCTGAGAACCAGACCTGGCTCACTACTTCCAGGACCCACCTGTCTGAAGTTAAAGACTGCCAGTCCTGGGCACAGTGAGCCAACCTGCCCCACAGGTAGTGGAGAGCCGACCCTGGGCATCCCATCAGGGTGCCTGTTTGGCAGGGCTTTAGGCTGAGGGGTGGGAGCAGGCCTGCTCAGACCCGTCTGCCTCTCCCTCTGAAAAACCCCCTCTGTACATAGGCTGAAGAGGAGGGGCCTGGAGTCTAGTAAAAGGCCTGTGAAAAGGCCTACCCTACCCCTGGGCTGCCTCTGAGGAGTGACTTGCCGTTCCTTGGCTTGTGCACTCCTGTAAGTGGTTCTATATTCATCCATTTCTTCATATAATTCTCTGTCTGCTCCCCAAACAGAGAATTTCCCACCTAGGAAAATCAATAGCCTTAGACTGGGTATCCTGTGACAAAGTAGTACACCTGAGCCAGGCCAATCTGAAAAGCCACAGATGTAGCCATGACTCTAGAGGATACATCATTAGAATCCACTGCAGCATGGAATTGCACCTTAGATGCCTCAATACCATCAAGAGCCAATTGCTCCAGCTCCTTTGCAAGCTGGCCAGGGACCTGTTTGGCTAAGGCCATGACAGTATCCCATCTGATTTCTGGTATCTTGCAACATAAGCCATATAGTTAGCTTGTCTGAGTCCCAAGGATGCTGCCATGTATTGTTTTTTGGCCATGGCATCAATCTTCCTGGAATCCTTGTCAGAGGATGTGAAGCCAGTGGAATGTTAGCTTTATCACAGGCTGCAGCCTGAACTACTAACATGACTGCATTGCTGTGAAAGAAAATCTGTATCAGGACCTGACAAAGTGTACCTCCTGTCCATCTTTTATCCACAGGAGGCACAGAATTAGAAACTTTAAAATTTTTACTGTTTGTTTTCTAAAGGTTTATGTAAGGGATGGACAACCTCCTGGACTCTGGGATATCCATCATCTCCACATAGTCAGGCTCCTCTTGCTCATCAAGCGCCTCCTCTAAGGAAGCTGGAGGGTCTCAACAACTTTATAAAACAAAAATGAGAGGGACTCAGAAAGCCTAGGGGAGACTCACCTGAAAGGTCTGTCTGGGGAGATGTCGGATCAATGGGCACATCAGACTTTCAAAATCACATTCACACTGATCATAATCCTCATCCCCTCCTCTGGTTCATAGAACTCTTCTATATCATAATCCTGAACCACTGGAACCCGACCGAACCGACCTTTCGCCAGACAGTGGTGGTTGGAGGGAACGGGGACAGGGACTGGACAATCTGTATTGCCCTGGCTATTCAGCAGCAGTTGGAGAAGGAATTTTGGACTCCAAACCTGCTGATTTTTGATTTCTTTGCTGGAACTGGCTCCTCAGAGTCAGCTTTTCGTTGCCGAGGAAGTCTAAGCCCTGGTCAGAGGGCACTCCCTCCAGTTGTTGGCACGAACCAGGCTGGCTCATCGGGTCAGCGGACTTTTTAGCCTCTCGTTCCCTGAGCCTTCCACTCTCTTGTCCAGGGTGGCTGCAGGGAAATTCACAAATCTGGCAGTCTGATGAGGTGGTCAAACCCCAGACAATAGACACATGTAGTGTGTGGGTCAGCCTTGGCAAAGGATTCCCCACAGACACTACAGTGTTGAAACCAGTGGGCCGGTTTTCTTTTGGGTTTCTCAGACATGATGCCAGCCTAACCAACCAACTTGCCCTTTTGAGGGCAGTGCAGAACAAGACACCCTTATCGGTTCCAAACCGTGTCTCGGGTCCTGAAAAAGCGTAATGAAATCTGTTTTTAGAACCGATTAGAACCGGAACCACACTCTAAAAAGCCTTACAAGGCTTTAAACTTATATTTAAATACAACTTGATCGGTTCAACGAACCGATAATACCTACAAGTTCCACACAGAAAAATCCTAACTATTACTTACGATTACCATAGACAGAGCCTGAACCCGATCGGTTCTGCGGTTAAAATAATGAAATGCGGTTAAATTAAACCGAGAAATAGCGCTTTAAACCAAAGAAATGAACGAGCAACGGAGGAATCTCCGGAGGCGACTGTTCAGATGGTGATGTCAAAAGAATCTGGCGGTTCGGTTTGAAACCAGCCAAAACAGAGCTTCTGGAGCAGTCGGCGGCTCTAAGCTCCATGCTCTGCATGGAAGTTAACTCTTTCACCTCGGAGCAGTTCTGAGGCTGGGGCAAACTGCAATAGTCATAATATAGCAAGACTTCATGTTGTTTGAATTACCTTTCTAACGGTGCTATGCAATCAATTCTAAGCAATTCGATTTGTTTAACAATTAGGTAAAACTGCTGACTTCTCAGATGTTTCTAGGCCTGAGTGAAAGTCAGTTGAGTACATCTACAGGCGTTATTGTCCTAAGTGGCTATGCTTTCAGACACCGCCTACAGGCGTATCTAGGCCTGAATGAGTTAAAGGAACCTCCCTCATCCAGGAGAGGGACAACGCGTCTCACCAGAAAACACCAGGTCCTGGATCTAGTGAGCAGAAACTGGACAGTTTTACATTGGATGGGAGGCAAACAGATCCAGTTCTGGATGACCCTATCTGTCGAAACAGATCTTCTGCCACTGAGGATGAAGCTCCTATTCGTGGGCCCTGGACCGAGACCGGTTTAGGCTGTTGGCCAGGGTAATTTGTATGCCTGGGGCGTGGACTGCAGTCACGTCTAGGTTATAGTCCACTGCTCATACCCACACCTGCATGGCCTCCTGCAGAGGGATAAAGGAGAGTCCCCCTGCTTGCTGACATAAAGACCACTGACATGTTGTCGGTCTGGATCAACAGGGGGCCAGGGAGTAGTAGAGTCTGGAAGGCCTGAAGAGCATACAGAGTCGCTCTCATCTCCACAATGTCGATATGGAGATGTAGCTTGTGCTGGACCCAGTACCCTGGAGGCTGGTGAGCTTCCAAGTGGGCTCCCAAGCTTGGTCCAATGCATCTGTGGTCAGGATATCCCTGGGAGATTCCTTCCATAGACAGACTCCTCTGAAAGGCTGGAGGAATTCAACCACCACGTCAACACTTATCTGACAGGGTTCAACATCAAGACCAGATGCTCCAGGTCATCTGAGTGCTGATCCCACTGAACTCTCAGGTTCCACTGGATCACCCTCATGTACAGCCTGGCCAGCGGGACCATGGTGATGGCGGCTGCTATGTGTCCCAAACATCTGAGGACAGATCTGGGCCGGTACATGATGAGCAGAGGAGATCTATCGGCGTGCATCTGAAGACACTGCTCTCTTTGAGGAAGAAAGACTTTGCCTTGATCTGTGTCCAAAATTGCCCCTAGATATTGTAGTCGTTGACTTGACTAAGGAGGAGCCGGGAGGTTTAGAAACCCCTAGGTCCTATAAACAGGGCAAAGGTGGCCCGTGGGGTGTAATGTAGCGGTCCCTGGTGGGAGTGGGTAGCAGCCAGTGGGTCTAGGTGGGAAGGCATAATGTCCCCTGCCTTCTGAGAGTTATGGCCACTACTGCAAGGAATTTGGTGAAAACATACAGGGGCGAGGACCCCCCATTTTCTCTGGCAGAGAAGAAATGGGTGTAAAACCCTTTCCCTTGTTGTGTCAAGGGCACAGGCTCTATGGCCTGTTTTGCAGAAGAGCCTGGATCTCCGCTGTGATGAGGCACTGTGAGCCTGAGAGTAATGGGACGGAATTAAAGGCTTGTCTGGGGAAATCTCGGTGAACTAGAGTATGCCCCCTTCGATGAGTTGCAAAAGCCATTGATCTGTGGTTATCTGATGCCACCAGTCTATGTACCAAGGAAAATCGGACAGGAGTCAAGCTGAGGGCAGGGAGGGAGAGCAGGTCAGGAGGTACTGGGGACCCGAGGCAGAACTTCCAGAAGCAGGAGTGTAGGCCTTTCATTTAAATCCTGCTCTCTGTTGCTGTCCCCAGATTGCTATCTAGCGTTCCTCCGTAAGGACTGCTTTGAGTGCTACCTGGGCTGGGATTTGTACATAGTATGTACAGATCTAATTGCTTTCCAGGTGCCTGCAGGCGAGAGTGATGATATTTGCAAGTCTTTGCCAAAAGGACCAGCCCTCTAAAGGGGCATCCATAATCTTGGACTGGATGTCCACGGAGAACCCCGGACACTCTCAGCCGGAATAGCGGTGGATACAAGCGGTGAAGCCATGACCCACCTCGCCCAATCCACTGTGTCCTAGGATACCCTGAAGATGTGATTATGTACATTTGAACCTGACTTGAGGATGGCTGTCAACTCTGCTCTCCTGGGCAGCTTGGTGTGGCAGAGCAACCTCCACCTCCTTGTCCCACAGGGTTCTGATATTGAACCATGTGGGCAAGAGAGTTTACAAGCGTATGGCACAAGTGGCGAGGAATACACCATTCTGGCCAAATGGTCAAAACTGGCTGGAATCTTTGTCTGGGGTTGCATACTCCAATGTCTAGGACACCTGGAGCAGTAATGGACAGCGTTAATTATAACGCGAATCTGCTTCTGGCTGCTTTCCCATAAAAAGAATCCTCCGCGGGAGCTGCATACAGCCTTTCTGATTCTTTGGCTATGGCTGGCATAGAAGAGGATGTTTCAGGCAATCTTGCTGACATCCTTATAGGACTCACAATAGGAGGAACCACCAAAGGCAGGTGTCTTTCTTCCTGAGAAAGGTGGCCAGCCAGCCCGCTCTGGATCAGCTCTTCTGTGTCCCAACCATTCCAGTTGCTGCATGTCATTACATCCATGAATGATGGGTCATCAGGCGGGGACGAGTGTCTTTGCCACCTTCCGGCTCCAGCTGGTCAGAATCCCCTGGCTGGAAGAAAGAGAGTACCCACCCAAATCCCTGGGCGGGGAGGGTGAGCAGGTGCTTATGTAGCTGACCTTTAAAGGGAGTATAACTCCATCTGAGGTCGGTGTAGTCCCCCTAGAAGGGGAGTCATTAGGCCAACGGAGATGGACCCTGAGGGTTGTGAAGGAGGTACCCTAGGTGCCTCTTTATATCTTTAAATAGGCCCACCAGGCCACAAAGAGCTTGTTTATGACCTGTGGAGCATTCTGCGGCAAGGCTGGTGTGTCCAGCATTGGGGGGGCTAGGCCTCAGACGCACGCCAGCATCTGGTCATTAGGTTGGCGTAACTCGGGCATCGTGTAGGCTGATCCGGGTTAGCTGGCATCGGGCCAAGAAGGACAGTACCATCTGGCATTGGACGAACTGGACGGTGTTGATCATCGGCCCCTCAGTTGTTGGCTGAGGATGGGTGTCAGGCCCCACTGGCAACTTAGGAGGTTTAGGTGGTGATAGGGGTCACCCGAGGAGACAGAGAAGCTGGCGTCAAGAGGACCGGCGTAGGCTGAACCTGGGCTGGGGATTCAGCTGGCGGCTGCCCTACGGTCGTCGCTTGGAGAAGGAGCTGGCTCCCAAGCAGGACAACCGCCCTTCTTCCCTGGAGGGCCATGGTTCGGGTGGCGCCTGGTGGCGTCTGGCCCAGACATCGGGGAGGACTCGGCAGACACCTGACCAGGAGAATGACAGGCAGGACCTGCCGCCGAGGATCACTGGCGATCCACGTGGGTTAAGAACCGCTGGGACCTAGGGCCTAAACTTGAGAGGTGGAGACTTATTCTGGTGCCCTGAAGAACCTTCTCCCTTCTTTAACAAGGGACGGAGGTTTTGTCACAGGAGCCCAGAGGATGAGAGGGCAGCCAAGGCGGAGAAAATCGGCCAACCCCATCCCCACAGGGGCGATCCTGAGAGGTCGCCGATTTAGTCAGGGACTGCAAGAGATCTTCTGCCGGGTTTCTCCTTATGCTTGTGTTTGCTGTCGATTTCTTCTCTTTGTGAGAAGGGCCCAGAAGGCCGAGAGAAGCGGATGAACTCTTGCGGTGAAGCTCCTTCTCCATCTCAGATAGCTTTTGGTGAGCAGGAGGCTTTGAGGGTTTTCTGGTGGCGGAACCAAGTCGTTGATTAAAATCTTGGCAGTGCTGGCAGGCCTCAATATCATGGTCCGAGCCTAGGCAAAGAGGCCAGGCCGAGATGGGCGTCTTTATATGGAATCTGCTTGCCACACACACACACACACACACACACACACACACACACTTACTTAGATGTCTGCCTCTCAATTGAGGAGGATGGAGAAGAAGTCATGCAAGTGAGTTTTGAAGGAATCACTGGTTTGGCGAAAATAACAAAAACATGGGTAAGCACAATGAAAATGGTGGTCAATTAGCTGAAGGCGTCCGTGGAGATCCGGCCTGCGTGATGCGGCGGCAGGAAAAGAACTGAGATGGGCTGGGGACTGCCCCATCCATACACATGACATCAGGGCGGGCCAATGGGGCCGTCCACCGCTGTATACTGCTAGCTAGAAGTTTTCCATAAGGTCCTGCGCCTGCCGCTTCAGTCCTTAAGGTGTTACCTGCGTAAGAGCCCCTTGAAGTAATAATATCCCTGTTCTTCTGCCGCTTTGGCACTGGCTCAATGGCCTTTTTTCCATAGAAGGGACTGTACCTCTTACAAAACCATTACATGGGCCGGAGGGTAGGTAGAGGTGCCGGAGGAGTCCCTGGGAGCTGTTCTATAAGCTCCAGAATATGACCTCATTCTATAATCTGAAGTTATGATTCTCCATTGGTTGAGATGGAGGAGAACTGACCCTGACCACCACCTCTCGGTCGGGGACTGGAAGAGCGGGTCTGGCAAAGAGTCAGGCAGAGGCGGATCCGGCCACTGGGGCTGATCTGTTGCCTCATGGGCACTTTGCAGCTGGGATAGGAGGAGGAGGAGTAAGTAAGGTAGAGGAGACTTTCTTTTACCCTGGGGACAGAAGCCTGCTCCGGACTTGTGGGACACTCATAGAAAGAACAGGCATTGTCTGCTCCTAAGCTGGGTCTGCTAAAGCAAATGGACAGACTTAATTAGCCCTGCCAGATGCCTGTAAATCATTAATGATGTCCTGGACATTTAGCCAAAATAACTTTGAGCCACTGAAGGGGCCATTCAGCACCTTCTGTTGTACATCCACAGCAAAGCCGAGACCTTCAGCCTGGAGTGCCTACAAAGGCAAATGTCTGTGACAGCAACCCTGGCACCAGTATCGGAGATGTCATACAAGGCCTTGAGGATGTGCTTACTGATCTCTTTAGTGGCCTGCAAAGATTTGAGAACCTCCAGTTTCTGGGAACATTCTGGTAGGGCATGAGCAGCCGCCTTGCCCTTCTTCCAGATAGTGTTTGGTACTTAACTATATGTGACAGATAGTTGGCAATCCGAAGTCCCAAGGTGGAACAGCATAAATCTTCTTACCCTAAAGATTCGATCTGTCTGGATTCCCTGTCGGGGAGGGAGCTAAGGTGTTTCAGCACCTAGGACTTGTCATGTGCTGCTTTGATGACCATGGAATCGGTCTCAGGTTGGCCTGCATAATAAGGCAGGCCCTGAGGATCATGGTATCATTCCTCAGGGCTGGGAGACTAGAAGGAATTACTTTAGGGAGATTCTGGAATATCCAAGAAGTCCTCCAGTTCTCTTTGCTGGCCTCTCTTCCTCACTATGGATGCCGATAGCTGAGGACAGTTGCTTCATGACATTTAAAAGGTAGGATCTTCAGGAGGGGCCTGAAAGTATATTTATCCTCACTCACTGAAGAAGCAGCAGATCTAGCAGAGCAAAGAGGTTCCTCCTCCTCCTCTTCCTCATGGAGGATGAGGTCAGTATAGTACTCCTCCTCGACATCGACCTGTTTCTAGCTCAAGGTCTGACAATCGAGGGCCGACAACGACCTACGGGTGCTGCTCGAGAAGGCCTATCGGCATCAACAGCAAGCGAAACTGTTGACGTGTGCTGGGGAGCCAGGTTTGTACGAGCCCAACTGATGCACCAGGACTGTAGTTATCCTGGCCAAAATATCACTTACGTTGTTGACAGCAGGAGGAGGTGTGTCAGCGGGGAGGATCTGCGACGAGCCATCAGTCAGGTAGTAAGAACCGAGGCCCCTAACATCCAAAAGGCCTGGAAAGCATCAAGCTGCATGGAGGGCTTACGTTGAAGACCAGCGTCGATGAATGAGGGCCGATGACCCAAGGTCAACGTTTGGCCTCCCACAGAAGCGGAAGGAGGTGCTGTTGTTAGGGCCTGGGAGAAGCAGAGGCCTGGACAGCAGAGGGCACTAGTGTGACCGCAGTCAATGGGGTGCCCGAAGGAAGAAGCTGTCGGGGATCGGAAGCCCCGTCAGGAGAGTGATCTAGTTTATGGTCTTTTGTGCCCCCCAAATACTTGTCTCGGGCCTTCCAAGCCTGGAGCTCAACAAACCCACCAGCAACTGGGAAGGAGGAACCGGAGGACCCTGCCCAGAACTGGCTACCTGCTGCTCCATGAGGAATTTCTTCAAAGCCTTTTTGCATCGCCTAAGGGTTGTGAAGTAAGATGTTTGAGCAAAGCTCACAGTCAGGCGTTGTGGTCAGGTTGTGGTAGTCTGAAGAAGCAATCTTTTTCCACAGCGATGGAAGAGAGATGTGGAAGGAGTAACTCTTGACATAAATGAGGTAAAGAATCTATTTAAAAAGATTCTAAAAGCTAGGTAAAGGAAAAATTCATAGGCAAAAATGGCACAAACTGTGATGGAGCTTCTGCAGAGACCCATATGAACTGAGTTGATGTCATGAAAGAACTGAGAAGGTACAAAAAGTAATAACTGATAACATACACTACAATCCATTGTTGGTTAGAGCTACATAAATTAATGAAACTGAAGATTCCAATTACTAAATTCGACTATAAATAACAAGTACAACTTATTATAAACTATCAATGAACTTATATTTAAACAGTGGTTTAATCAGGGATATATAATTTAATCAAGTATGCATTAACAAATTAAAATCCTTCCCCCAACTACAAAATCTATTCAAAATCCCAGATACCCACCATTTTAAATGCCTACAAATTAAAATGATGTAAATAAAAACAATTTCAGCTCACCTTTAGAATGCACGATATATCTTGACATTCAACAAACAGAGAATAAAAACTGATTACCAGAATATATGGATGTGATAACAATATAACATTAGATAAAGAGATAATAAAATTAAAACAGAAATGGGCAAAAGATCTAGGAATAGCAATTTCAGATAATTTATGGGAAGATCCTTTCAATTCCAGTGACTACTATAAAATTCAGTAAATTGCAAAATTCAATTTAACACTCTTCACAGAATGTACTTCACCCCATACAAATTACAAAAATTAAAGATTCGATTTCTGTTATGCGTCCCGATGTACTCATACCTCAGGTACCTTAATTCACATGATACATGACTGTCCCTTTCTGACCAGCTATTGGTCAAACATTTTCCTTTTAATTAATAAAATTCTTAATGTAACTCAGCAACAAAAATCAACTTTTGACATTATTAGCTTATTCAGGACAAAATCCATAATTATAATATCATCAGCAAATCTTTATTACAATAGTCATGATTTTGGCAAAGAAATGTGTACTGATAAAGTGAAGTACCCAATGCCCCTTCTATGAAACGTGGTTAAACTATTTGATAGATGTCATGAAATTAGAAAGATTTTATTATCTGAAAAATGAAAAGATTACAATGTTTGAAAATATGTGGGCCCCTTTACAGATAAATCCAAATTGGAATAAAATAATTTATTATTTATAAATAGAATCAATGAATAGTAAAATACATTTATTATTTGATCAAACGATAAATAGGGGGAATCTTGGACCCACTGATAGGAGGAAATGATGATGGAAAAGAAGGGCATTATTTCACGAAATATATGTCTCTGATGAAGAATGAACCCCATATTCCTATCTGATCCTCTTGGGAAAGGAAAAAAATGAAAGAACTGCGGAGGAAGCAGGGCCACTCACACCTTTATAGGGTTGGTGATGTCAGTGAGGCAACCCCAGTGGTACTGCTAGAAAATTTTCCATGTTGATCCTGCTTCACCGACAGCGAAGTTCCTATGGTTTGACCAGATGACTGAGATAACTCCAAAGATCGGTCGGTCTACCATCTCCTGATGCAGTAACCACTTGTGCAACATTTCTCTGACTCAGGCGATGGCGTCCACCAGCTAGCTGTTATCTCCTATGACACAGATGCCTGGGGATCAGCCTACAGGCAAAGCAACAGTGAGTGACCACTTGGGAGTGCCTCCGACACATATGAAAGGAGTGTGTTCTGCCCTGCCTGTCAGGTAGAACACAGTTGTCACGTTGTTGATCTGAACTCAAATGATTGCCCTGACTCGAATCAGCGGAACAAATTCTGTCAGAAACAGACACACTACACAGAGCTCAGACAGGCTGATGTAGCATCAGGACTGCCGAGGTGACAGACCAGTGAGCTCTGTGGTCTCCCAGGAGAGCTCCTGCTTGAACTGGAAAGTCTACTATGCAGCCAGAGCTATGAATGAGGAGACCTGTCCTTCCAGTGGAAAGAAAGAGTTGACATTGAGGGTGGAGCTGGAGAATACCCCACTCAGGTTGTGGGAGGAGCTTAGTTTGAAGAGCGGGTGACAACTGCTTCCAGCTAACCGTCAGAGTGTGGATCTGCATGGAATGCTAGTTGATAGCAATATAGACACTGCAGAGAGTCTGGAGGAAAGGTATGCCTCTCTGCAGATGACACAAAGATCTGTAACAGAGTTGATACACAAGGAGGGGTAGAAAGGATGAGAAGGGACTTGGCAAGGTTGGAGGAATGGTCAGACATCGGCAACTTAGATTCAATGCAAAGAAGTGCAAAGTAATGCACCTGAAACAAAAACCCAGGAGAAGAGTATACAATAACAGGAGGCACTAACAACAACAAACACGGAAAAAAACCTGGGAGTAGTCATATCAGATGATCTAAAGGTTGGTAAGCAATGTGAGAAGTCAGTAAGGACAGCCAGGGGATACTGGGATGCATAGGAAGGGGCATCATAAGTAGAAAATGAGGTGGTTATCCCTCTGTACAGACAGTTGGTGAGACCCCATCTGGAATACTGTGTGCAGTTTTGGAGACCTCATCTACGCAAGGACATAGACAGGATGGAAGCAGTACAGAGGAGGGCAACTAAAATGGTGCAGGGTCTGCAGCAGAAACCATATGAAGAGACTGAGACAACTAATATGTATACCCTTGATGAAAGGAGGGACAGGGGACATGATAGAAGCGTTCAAGTACCTCAAGGGAATCAACAAAGTCAAGGAGGTAGCATCTTTCAGAAAAGAGTGTGTAAGAACAAGGGGCACAATTTAAAGATAGAGGAGGGGCGGCTCAGGGATAATGTGAGAATTTTTTTCCACGGAGAGTGGTGGATGCATGGAACTGCCTTCCTAGGAGGTTGTTGGGTCTAAAACAGTGGGGAGTTCAAACATGCATGGGACAGACATAAGGCAATTGTAGTGGGGGTGGCAGGAAGTAGGCTGTTGGTTAACTAGAATCTGCAGCTTATCCAGTAGGTAGGGAAATGGGCAGACTGGGTGGGCCAAGTGGTCCTTATCTGCCGTCAAAGTCTATGTTTCTATATCGAACATGGCTAGAAATTAATGGTACTCCATTGTGTTTTGCATACCAGTTTTCATAGTGGAATACCACTTTGTTAATGCAAGTATTCCAACTGGAGTACTGCTCAACCATCTATTTGTTCCATTCATTGCTATTTTGGATAGGTAAAATACCAGTTCCAGAGGCAGAATACCAAATTTGAGCTCTTGGTACTTCACATACCAAATTTTCTCTTACTTTCTGCATATAATTTTCTTTTTTTTTTAAACTTTAGATGGCAGATGGGGTATCAAGATCAACCAGACAAGAACATAAAGGAAAAACTATGTTCTCAAAAAGATTTTTGTTTGCAGTTTTCTTAATCAGGACTTTTGGTCCTGTTATAGTACTTGCAGGACAGCAAATGTTCCCATTCAGTTTCACTAAAGATGCTCTATCAATGGAGTTTCCTGAAACTCAGTTAACATACTGATGCAGGTTGCCATCTTAAATACTGTCATATGGTATGGAAAACAATCTATTTGTCTTACTTTGGAGGCTCAAGCAGCAGTTCAGAAGTTTCTCAGTCTTGATTTAATAGCTTCTAAAACATCATTACTGACAGTAAAGGCTGGGTGATTCAAGTCAGGAGAGTTCTCTAAATGACTTTCAAACCTAAAAGAAAAAATGCAACCTCAAAATTGTAGTATATACACAAATGCCAGACAAAATATAAATAATAAAATAATGAGGAAATATTGTATATGCAGTTTAGAGGGTTCTTCAAAAGCTTTGCAATCTTTTTGAAAATGGTGGCACAAAACACAAGTGAAAATCTTTAGCACCACATCTAAATAATGGCTCCCCTAGCACCACCAGAATATTAATTTTAAATCATTTCTATTCCCTCTGGAGGTAACCTCGTTCAGCATGGCTCCCCATACCACTATTTTTGCTTACCCTGATAGCGTGAACATCTCAATCGCTTCACTCCAGGCACTGACAACGGTTTGTGGGAGGCTACAAAAACACAGGTCAAACACATACCATTTGTCATACTTGTATCACGATTTCTCCTTATACATGCTTGGCTCATTACACATACACCATCTTCCAACTGGTCAAGACAGCCAGCAAGGGGCTTCTTTCATTTAGCAATTTAGTGACCAGAATTAAATATTATATGTAAAAGCGGGTTGGATAATCCATTGGGTTACCTTCTGTGGTGTACTCTGCTAATCTGAATATATTAAAGCTTGCCTTCTGTTTGCTGTTTAGTCAAAGCAACCGCATGACTAGTAGAAACAATTACTCACTAAAGTAATATTACTTCTTCCAGGGTATTCTTTAGCATGATTGACAGATGCAGTATGCCAGCTGGGTTCAGCTGCCCGGAGAGAGAAGTCAATGCAATTGAGGAAGGCACTGGCCAATCAGGATACAGTTAGAGCAGAGTGCTGCCTGCAGTCAGCCTGAGGGACCTCGGAAGGCATTTCTGAGCTGAAAAAGAGAAACTAAGCCGCTAAGAAAAAAAAACTATTAGCCATAACCCACTATAAAGAAAAAATATGTATTTATTTTTTAATCACAGGAAGAATGACAGTCATCAAATTTGGCTAAACTCCTAACAGAGCCTTTACATAAGGTTTCAGGGAGGAATGGTGGGAGTGTCAATAATGCTAAAGAATACCCTGGAAGAAGTAATATTACTTGGTGAGTAATTGTTTCTTCTCACCCCAGGAATTCTTTAGCATCTATTGACAGATGCAGACTTCAAGCAGTGTAGTTGGGAGGAGGGCACAGAAACCTATTTTAAGAAAAGGCTCTGAAGTACCATCCTGCCAAACTTGGCATCCTATCAGACTACATATCCAAGAAAAGATCTTATTGAATGTGAAATGCAAATTTCAAATAAGTGATCTGCACACTTCTAGTATGGATATAGCCTTGAACACTGCCGAGGAGGCAGCTGTTCTCAGGAAGTAGGCCCTAAGCATGAGAAGGGCTGAATGTCAGCCGTGCTGTACCAGACCTGAAATATGGGAAAACAGTCCCACAGGAAAATACTCTTGACCACAGGTTTCTCCTTTCTGCAAGCATGGAAAGGAAGGATAACAATGATAGTACCTGAACTGCTAGGACCGCTGACACAGACCAGCAGGACTAATTAATGCTCCATCCGAGCAGCTTGAGATAGCCTAGGCAGGACTTGCCTGAGAGCAGTACAGGCAGGGAAAAGGACTGATTAAGGTGGAAATGGTAGACACTTGGGAAAAGGATTTCCTATCCATCCAGAGGACTAAATTGTTCTTAAAGGCACTGAGAGGATAAGGCCTAAAAGAAAAACCTGAAACTCTGAAAATCCATCTGACAGAGGAAAAGACAAGCAGAAAGGTTGTCTTTGATGTTACTGCTTCAGGACAGAATTGTCACAGGTTTAAAGGGAGACACCATGAACTTGAATATAAAGGGTTTGTGTTCCATGGGAAAAACTCCAGTCCCTAGAAGGGTCTGGAAGTGAAGCAGCCCCTGTGGATTCTTTGAAATGCTCTGAGAAATGACAGATTTCTCTTGCCTGACAGAAAAGAATCCAAGTAACCGCTAGGTGTACCCCAAAAAGAGGCCTACTGTAGATAAGAAAATAAAACCTTTACTTACCCGGTCAACAAAACTAAATAAATAAAAAATATATTTTATAGGAAACAAGTCACAAAGACCAAACTAATTCGTGTACAAAGATAGTAATGCCTGGATATGAACTAAATAATCCAGTCATGAGAGGAAAGAGGTTGAAAAACTCTAGGCTCTTGTCCTCGTGCCCAAGGAAAAACATTTCCACTAGGAATCTGAGATTTTCATAGTACTAAAACTTTTAATTTTATAGATGTTCCAGGCCTTATTTGGCTTCAGGGACTCTAGGAGAGCTAGCCTCTCAAGAACCAGGCCTTGAGGAGAAAAGACTGGGAGCTGAGAAAAACACTACTCCTGTGCAAGAAAGAAGTAGCTTGTAGAAACGAAAGCAGCCAGAAGGTTGTTTAACTGAAACATTTTTATCATGAAGTACCAAGGTTGTCCAGAGCCACCGGGATCATGGTGACTGATTCCTTAACTAGAAAGGTACTTAGGAAACAAGGGATATATTGGAGAGAGAGAGAACACTTCTCTGACCAGTCTGCAGATTAGAAAGTCTGTTGGAAGGAACCCTGAGCTGGGGCCTGCAACAGGAAAAAGGAAAAAACTGGTGGTTCGGTCTGGAGGCAAAATTCAGATCTCGACCCGGCGTTACCACCTGAGCGATGTGGCTAGGACTTGTGTGCTGAGGGCTCACTTGTGGTGGCACTGACTAATGTGGCTTAGAGGGGTCTGCAAGGGGTCCACTTGTGGTGGCCCTGACTATGCCAAAGTGTTATTCTTGCCTGACAGATGGATGAGTGACTAAGACACCTCCAAAGAAGCCAGCTAGAGATCAAAACTCATAGCTATTGAGGAGAGACTGGAAGCCTTGTGTCCCAAATGCCCGTTGGTGTGATACAGGGCAGGAATATCATCAGTCCTCTCTAAACTAAATGACCTCTGGACTGAAAAAAGAAGGCCTGATAGAGATGATGTGAGATTCCAAGGACTGATGAAGAAGGACTCTCTCAGAAACCAAGACCCAATGATGGAATCCCAGAGAAGGCGCCCACTGGAAAGAGCCTCTGTACCAAAGATTTGAAGGGAGAGGTGTGAAGTTCACTGTTTCCTTACACCAGTCCAGCTTGTAGCGGGTTCAGGCTTCATGAAAAAATTCTGTTACTTGAATCTGACCTAGATGTCTAGCTCCTGGGACTCTAGTGACACAATTATGCACCATATACAGGAACGACTTCCCTAACAAGAGATGAGCATTGCCCATTAAGAGTTGCAGAGATTTAGATGGTTAGGGAACTTTTTTTTCTAGTAGGTATAAAAAACTTCCAAGACTGTAGGATATAACATGTCAAACTTAGGGCTTGAAACCAAAGTCAAGGAGAATTGGCTAGGACTGCCAAGCCTCTGAGAAGGGAAACCAGGGCTTCCCGTCTTCAGGTGAGAACCACCAATCTACCCAGATACCTGGAGAACAGTCTGAATTTTACTGTATCTGAGAACACTCTGGAGGCATGGAAGAAAACTGGTAGCCGCCGAGAAAAAACCTAGGCCAAGGAACTGAGAACAAGGATGTATCGAGGAAACACCTACGTTGCAAACTAAAGACCTGAGTCAAGGAAGCATCCTGACCCCAGGTTGAGGAAGCTAGTAACGATTTGCTGTTCCCTAATTTCCTTTAAAATTCAGGTAATAGAACAGAAAAAGGTCCAACTCCCAAGGAGAAGGAACCCTTTCATGACTTTGAACCTTACGAGGTTCTAGTGCTCTAGTTCCCACTGCTGACATGCTACTGGAGAAAAACAGAGAATGCAGCACTTGGAGTAAACTTCAGTTATTTACTTATCATATGTATATATAAATATATATATAAATATATATATAGGTAGGTATTTATATGTCAATATCTGCATACACTATCTCCTTTTATTTATTTTTACACCAACTAAAGAAGAGGTAAAACTTGAACCACGAAGAAAAATAAATGAAGAAAAGGATTACCAGGAATGAAAGGAGCATTCCTGCCTAAACCCTGGAAAACTTCACATTTTGAAATTTCCTAATGTGTTGGCGTAGGGGAAAAAGGTTAAAGGAGAATAATTCCTACCGAAGTCCCCCATATCCTGAGACTGCTGGGAAGGAAAGCTTATCTTTAACTGAGTACTAGGAGAGTTAAACTCATCCATACGGGGTTGTCAGCTTGTAGGCCTGCCATAAAGACAAACCAAAATTTGCACCAGCATAACCGAAAAGGCCGGAACTTTTCAGACAGGAGCTTTAGGAACAACCTACCAAGACCCAGAAGCTGCAATATTATGACTTAAGGCTATGAGAGCACAGCTATCATATGCCACTTGAGTATTTCAGCAAACCTCCTTGTGACTAGTGCTCCAGAGCTGTCGCACTATGGCAAGGATAGGAAACATCAAAAACTATTAATATATAATAGTGTATGCTACAAAGGTAGGGGGCATTATATAAAATTTCTTACACATGGTATATATATCTAGAGTCTATCTCTGGAGGGAAAAGCAGACAGTGGCACAAGGCTGAGAAGAGAGGCTGCTATTTGCACTAACTCTCTTTAATCTGAAAGTGTGCAGATAAAAACAGCAAAACACTTACCGAGCTGGTATTTCCTCTGAATGCTTCTGTCAACCCTGAAAAAACGATGGGGTTCCAGAACCTACCTGTAGGAGTCTTAAGAGAGTTGTCAACTTCTTTGGAGAAGAGCAACCACCAGATCTGAAATCGTCATCCTCCACCTCTTTATCAGTGTTGTCCTGGAGGAAAAAGTCCAGGAGTCCACCGTTGAATATAAATGCCTCATTATATCATAACCTGAATCAACCTCAGGGTGACCGACTGGGATTAGTGGGCCCGAGAGGAGTTCATGAAGGAAAAATCCTCTCCTAAATTACTAATAGTAAAATAACAATAATATCATCCTTGGGCGTGAGGATTAACATGGAGAAGAATACTGGACCCGAAGGAGTCAAGAACACGCCAGAAACAAAGTCTGGAATTAACTGCCAAGCTCACAAAATTCAGTTGCAGAGGCATAATTTTGTCAACCCCTGATGACTCCTTAAGTCTTTCAGGAGGGAGGATCAGAGAAGATGAATCTCTGTCTTTGTGCAGGGAAGAGGCACCCTGCCTATTTTCAAATTAAAGGCTTGGACAGAGAAACAACTACTACAACCACACTTGTAATAATAGAAGTCCCAAGGGACTTGTCATGTCTTTGTGTTAACTTAAGGTATCCTCCTCAGCACTTTTAGTGGAGGGAGGGACGAAAGCCAGATAATTGTTAGGCCAAAGCATAAATCAAAATCAACTTTAAGATTTTATTTTATTGTATAATTTTTTCACAAAGAGGAAAAACAGAACAAACTCCACACCTCTTGTCAACAAAGCCCACTGCACAGCAAACAAGAGAGTCTCACCCCAAAGAGAGGATTACCTTCAAATATCAATCATTTTGAATTTAACTAGAGAAAAAAGGGTTCCAAGAATTTCGCTGATGCCAATGGAAAAAGTGTGCATGTGCAAAAAACAAACCAATGATTTTAAGCATAGCGTTAAAAACCACCAATAAACACTAATGAATGAAATTAAAAGATGCAATTTATCACGCTGCGGGCAAATTTTACTTCAGAAAAATGCGGAAGCAGGAAAAGAAGGAAAAATCCGCAACTGCAGAACCCAGCGCGAATCACGGTAAAAATAGATAACATTAAGAAATTATACAAAATACCTTAAAAGCAGCACTCAAAAAGAAAGAAAATAGCACAGGAAGATCTCTGAAGAGGTGTTGCCAGTTCAGCGGAGTAAAAGTTCTGAGGTCCCTCAGGCTGACTGCAGGCAGCACTCTAACTGTATCCTGATTGGCCAATGCCTTCCTCATTGCATGGACTCCTCCTCTCTGGGGCAGCTGAACCCAGCTGGCACACTGCATCAGTCAATAGATGCTAAAGAATTCCTGGGGTGAGAACCAGCTTTCTCAGTGAAACTGCTGCATTCTGTTCTCACCAAATCCAAATGACACTTGCTACTGAACTAACCTAACCATCTGTCAACTGCTCTGTACTCAAAGTCCACTCTATAAAATCGCTGGAGTCCATCTTGATACTTCACTACAGCGTATACACTGTATTAATGACAATCACGGGACTAAATTAGATTTATTAAGGTATATGGCATTCACCATACAGAACAACTTAAAGAAACACATTCATGCTTAGTGGCTACTGTAGTTTGAAAGTCCAAGAAAAGCTCTTTTAAATGAGATACTGGACTCGCCTGTATCTGGAAGCAGTCAAAAATATAGATGACAGTCTGTTCAATATTAAGACTATATTGCAGACAGTGTTAGAACATTGTGATATCAGAGGAATGAGCTGTGCCTAACTATATTAAAAATGTTTTAAAGCAAAATCTATAACCTTAAAGAAAACAGGCTATGGTACACAATAAGGCTCAAGCTGCAGTGTCCCCACTCTAATGTTTTTCTGAAACATCTACCTACTGTTATCCAAGACAGGGAAGAAAAAGTAATCATCGTAGTAATGCTGTTCCTTCTGGGATCCATAAATGAGCCTTACAAATGGCATAGTCCACAGGAGTGTGCCACCCGGAGACAGAACTTTATACTGACTGTGGAATATAGAATATAAGTTCAAACTCTGCACTGAGGTCACACTCTCCCTGCTGTTCTGTCAGATCCGTTTCTATAATTAGGGCAGAAGTGACCACTAAGGCTATCTAAATGGCTACTAAATCAGGCCTGTGTGAATATCTTTTCTGAATATTCAGCCAAATATTCATATTTGCAGCCAAATATTTGGGTATTCAGGCATTCATATTTGGAGCCCATTTAAAATAACAAATAAAAAAAGTTCCTCCCCTCCAAGCCCCTAAAACAGTACAATGTAACCCGTCTGCCCACCCTCTAGCAGCAGTCCAACCCCCAGCACCCACAATTTTTATGTTTTAATTAGAAAAATGTCAAATCAATCCTTAATGGACAACCAGCACAACCTGCCCATCTTCACAGCCGACCACCGTCTTTCTTACTGTATAGCTGCTGTTTAGCATTAAGAAAAAATCAGCTATGCCACCTCCACACTCTACAAGCAGCACCCTACTCCCACCCTCCACCCCAGCACCCAATTCTTCACAGGAGAAGATGACCGCACAAATGCACCCCTCACCCATGCCTGTACGCTCATAGAAAATCTCTGTTCCTTTTTTTTTTTTTTTCATATTCTTTCTTTTTCTAGTTCATTACAGCAGGAGTACATTTGTACAGTTATAGCATTAAATATAATGTTTATTGGGAAAGAATACATACAGAGATGTGAGTCATTACAGTGTCCACATTTTCAAAATATTCATCATTACAAAACCTTTACTTCTATTCTTTCTGTCTTATACCTGAATCCAGTTCAGGGATAAAAGAGTTATCTAAGGAAAAAAATATAAAGCCCAGGGTCTCCATGCCAGCTCAAAATGGGTAGTACGGTCCATTCGAATAGCAATGGATTGCTCTAGATAATAAATTTCAGACATCAAGGAATGCCAATGGGTCAAAGTAGAGATTGTAGTAGACCTCCATAAGCAGGTTATCACCTTTTTAGCATGATCAAATACATATACAAGCTTGTTCCTATTCTGCAGGACCGAGCCATCCTCTCTATATATAAGAGAATCATTTGATTTGTTAAAATAAGGTTGAATCGATTAGGACCTGCAAACTTCTTGTAATACCTATCCAATATTGAGATATTTTTAGCAAGTACAAAAAATATGTGAAATATTAACCTCTACCTGACAGCAATCCCTCAACACATACCATAGCTTTCAGGCAAAAATGTAACTCATTTATCTGGGGTAATAAAAAAAATGTATCGACATTTCCAAATATATTCCAGCTAGTATGGGGCTTGCGAGACTTTCATTGAGTAAGTAATTGGTTCTAGCCACTTTTCATATGTTATTTAGTTTTGAGTTCTTTATTCCATCTGTCTAGAATATCTTTAGTCGATTCCTTCCAGTATTCCCTAAAGGATCTATACAGTACATTAAGCGAGTATGGTATCCCCATTTATTGCCTCTATGATCAAACTCAATGTGGGTACCGGATCAAGCAAAGCCTTTTGAGTGGAACCAGCCTCAAGCAAAATGACCTAACCTCAAATATCTATAATAATGTGTGGAAGGAGACTGAACTTAGACAGTAAAAGCAGAAAAAGGGATCACTCCGTGTGTATCAAAAATTGATAAATCATAGATAATCCAGCTCTATCACAGTCTTTATACACATGGTCTATTCTAAGAGCAGTGAATTCCTTCGCTAACTAAGGGTCTAAAATAGTAAAAACCTCTGCAAGTTCCAGAGAGGTTCTCACCTCATACCAAACTTTTAATAAATCCCTAAGACATGGCATAAAACTGGCAAAATATCAAAAGGTCATTTAATGTGAACTCTATAATCTTCCATGGTGGCATAATTTGTCTATTATGCCACATCAATAATATCTTGCCGTTACTGCCTATGGTATTTTTCAAATTTGGAGGTTTAAGCTCCCTTTGCAATAGGTAATTGCAGCAAAGACCACCTTACTCTCTGGTGTTTCCCAGCCCAAACAAATCTAGAGAATACTCTATCCCAGGAACAGAAATAAAATCTAGAGGAATAAAAGGCAAGGTTTGAAAAAATACAAGATCTTAGGGAACACTGTCATCCGCATGGTCTGCATCCTCTGGTGAAATAACAAAGAAAGGTGTACCCATTTCACGAATAACTGTTCTATGCCCAAAGTCAAAGGTTCTAAATTAAAGAGTTCCAGAAGTTCCAAATTTTGAGGAATCATTACTCCTAAATATTTAATTTTATTATTTCTCCATCTAGAGGAAGCTGTGTTTTCAGACTCTGTGAGGAGACAAAATTTAAAGGAAATATCTCTGTCTTTTGAATATTGATCTTATACCCTGCAATATCCGAAAATGTCTCAATAACCTTTAAGGTCGCAGGGATTGAAATTTCTGGGTTTAGTATGGTAAATAAGAGGTCGTCCGCATACAGTGAAATAACAAACTCTCTCCCCAGTGGTATATCCTGGATATCCAAATTTTGTCTTACAGCTTCAGCCTATCTATAAAGCAAATAAAAGCAGCGATAATGGACAGCCTGCCTCGTTCCCCTTCCCAAAGGGATCCTGGCTGAGAAATACAGGTTACTCACCTGTAACAGGAGTTCTAGGAATGGTATATGTTGTTCATCCACACTCATTGGCAGGTATCCTTGCCGCTTAAATCTTGCGGAAGGTCTTCAAGCTTGCTCCTCCCACCCACCGGGTGGTATAAAAGTACAGTTACGTGAAGAACTTACCGTAACAGTAGATCTTCGAGAACAGCTCTTGCAGCAGGTTACACCATTAGGACCCGAAGCCGCCAGGCGCCAGGACCCCGCGGAAAATTCTAGCTAGTAACTACCGGCGGGGACATGTTCGATGTCGGTCCGCCTCCGTCAGGCGTGAGTACAAAAGGGGTGCCCGCCAGATTCCCAGTTCTCCGCGGAGACTTCTTGCCGCAGGCTGACATCAAAATGGGAGACCTAGGATTAGCCGTCAGAAGACAGAAAGATAACAATTCCTGCTCAGAAAGACTGAGCCATGCTCCTCCAAGGGAAGGTGGGCGGGAAGGTACCTGCTGCAAGAGCTGTTCTCGAAGATCTACTGTTACGGTAAGTTCTTACGTAACTGTACTATCTTACTTCGAGACACAGCTCTTGCAGCAGGTTACACCATTAGGACTGATTCCCAAGCAGTAACGCTGTCAGAAAATCCGGGAGGAGGAAAATAAAGGATAAAACCAGGTCCTGAACCTAGGACAGGAGACCTGAATGCACCAAACCAAAACCAGCCCTTCGCCGAGAAGCGTGTCCAGGCTATAATGCCTGATAAAGGTATGCACAGAACTCCAAGTACTGCAGCGCATATAGCAGAAGTGGAAACATTTTTGGCGCTGCAAAGGAAGTAGCCACCCTCTAGAGGAATGACCCGGACTGTACCCGGAGGGGCTTTTGTTTGATACCATAACAGTAGAAATACACTGGACAAGCCAGCGAGAAAGGGACTGTTTGGATACTGATTGGCCCATCATTCTCTCAGAGAAGGAAATGAAAAGCTGCTCAGAACTACGAAAGGACTGAGTTCTGTTGAGGTAAACCTCAGGCTCTGGTGAACATCCAGGGTATGGAGCAGAGCCTCTCCTCTATTAGAGTAGTTGGAAGTAGACCGGAGGTCGGTATCCTGGTTCAGAGTGAGTGAAGAAACCACCTTAGGCAAGAATTTGGGTTCGTCCTCAGGGATACTCTGTCCCGGTGGAAAACTAAATAAGGCTCTTTGCACATGAGAGCGTGAAGTTCAGAAATTCTTCTTGCGGTAACAACAACTAAAACAACGTTTTCACGACGAAGCGTAGCTCGCAATCATGACAGGTTAAAGGGCGTGGGCAGTTCAAGGACAAAAAGCAAATCCCATGGAGGCACAGGGTCTCTAATAGGAGGCCTAAGGTGCAACACTTCCTAAGAAATTTCAGAGGAGCCCACCTGAGCCACTGTACGATTTCCACCGGAGGTGGTAAGCCAAAATGGCACAGAGGTGCACTTTAATAGAGGAGTAGGCTAGACCCGAATGAAAGAGGAGAGCAAATATTCTAATATTACTCCCACAGGACAACCTAAAGGGAAGGTCGGCGTGCTCATGACCATACACAAAAGCAGCGCCATTTCATGGCGTCGTCTTATCGTTGCCGGCTTTCTGGCTGCAGAAAGGACTTCTGCAACCTCTTGCGAGACCCCATGGCACGCAAAATGGCTATGTCTCTAGGGCCAAGCATGCAGGTTCAAGGACGTGGTCCGGGTGGACAAGTGAACCTTCTCCTGAGACAGTAAGTGGGAGCTGGCGGCAGCAGGGCGGGGTTCGAGATAGTTGAATCAACAAAGGGAACCAAATCTATGCGGGCCAAAATGGGGCCACTAGGATCATTGCGTGCTCCTCGCGATTTGAGAAGAACTCTGGATCAGCGGGAAAGGAGGAAAGCGAGAGGAATCTGTTGGCCCAGAAGAGGATATAGCGTCTCGCCAGAAAACACCAGGCCCTGGATCTAGCGAGCAAAATTGGGCAGTTTGCATTGGATGGGGAGGCGAACAAGTCTAGATCTGGAGTTCCCATCGAAGAAACAGATCCTCTGCTACCTCTTGAAGGAGTTCCCATTACGTGGACTCTGGCCTGAGAGCGACTCAGGCCGTCTGCAACCGTGTTGTCCACTCCGGGAGCGTGCACAGTGATCAGATTCGCGCCGTGTCTGATTACCCAATCCCACACTCTCATGGCCTCCTGCAAAGGGGGTAGCGTGTCCGCCTCCTTGTTGTTGAGGTAATACATCACCCCCGTGTTGTCTGTCTGAAGTAGAAGAGTACACGTGGGATAACTGACTGAAAGGCCTGCAGGGCATAGAGGACCGCTCTCATTTCCAGCACGTTGATGTGAAGGTGAGCTTCCATCTGGGTCCACGTACCCTGGGACTTTACCCCATCCAGGTGCCCCCACCCAAGACCGGGCGTCTGTGGTGAGTGACCTGAGACGGCGCAATGAGCGGGACGCCTGATGAGAGCGACCCTGGGGCTAGCCACCACTGCCAGTCTTGAATCACTGAATTCGTGAGTCTGACCGGATGCTGCAAGTGGTCTTGCCTTTGGTCCCATTGCACTTTGAGCATCCACTGAGTAATGCGCATGTGGAGTCTTGCGAAGGGACAGTAGGAATAGCCGCAGCCATGTGTCCGAGCAAGCAAAGGACCGACCTGGCAGGTACAACCTTGCTTAATGATAGGTCCCTTATGAGGGATCTGATGCGCCCGCTCCTGTCGGCCGGAAGAAAGGCTCTTCCCGAACAGTGTCCAGAACTGCTCCTATGAACTGCAGTTTCTCTGACGGTACCAGGAGAGACTTCTCGTAATTTATGAGGATGCCAGGGATGGAACAGATCCTGGGTGCTCTTGATTGCAAGAAGCAGCGCCTCTCTGGGCGGCCATGAGAAAGCCAGTGCGTCCAGGTGCAGGGAACACGTGGTGGCCCTGTCTCCTCAGGGCAGCTGCCATGACTGCCATGCACATGGTAAAGACCCTCGGTGCGGAAGACAGTCCGAAGGAAGGGCTCGGAACTGAAGGTGGTGGTCGAGAAACTCGAGCGCAGGAACCTCCTGTGCGCCTGAGCCATAGGGATGTGCAGGTAGGCATCCTGCATGTCTAGAGGCGCTAAAAAGGCGTCCTGTTTGAGCATGGGGATAAGACCCGGAAGGGTCACCATGCGAAATCTCTTAAGTGACCGACCCATTGGGTCGCTGAGGTCCAAGATTGGACGGAGGTCCCCTGTTTTCTTGGGAACCAGGAAGAAGTGGGAATAGTATCCTAGTCCTCTCTGGTTCTCTGGGATGTACTCTATCGCTCCTTTACGTAGTAGCGCGAGTACTTCTTGCCAGATCAAGGCTTTGTGCTGACCCTGATACCGGGAGAGCAAAGGAGGCCTCGGGGTGGCTTTCCTCGAATTCTATAAAGTGGCCTAGACTGACCAACTGAAGAACCCACCTGTCGGTGGTAATGCCCTACCATCCGCAGGAAGTTCAATCGACCCCGACTATAAACTCCGTTGATCCTGAGGCGGGGGCGGCAGGAGTCAGGCTGTGGCGGCAGATGGACCGCTGGCTGGGCCTGCCTGGGAGGACGCTGGCCTCGGCTGGCGGGGTGTTTGCCCTGGGCTCTCGAAAACCAGAGCCCCTCTGAGGTGCAGCGGAGTGGGTCTGTTGCCTCTGCGTCCAGCGACGCAACGGCTTTGGTTCCTACGAAGGAACCAAGCTTAGATCGGTACATGGCCTGAACCGACCTTACCGCCTTCCCGGCCTCTTGGAGTTTGGTAAGGATCTTTTCTGTAGGATTACCAAACAATACTTCTCCCCTCAAAAGGCGTCCAAGATGTTCTTTTGGACGTCGGGGTAAAACAGGAGCAGCATAGCCAAGAGTGTCTCCGGAGGCAAGCATCAGAAGCTGCTGCTCGGGCGATGAGTCCATGAGTCATCTGTGACTCTTAGCACCATGGTCCCCAGTCTGAACCCGTGCGGAGGCGCGAAGCATCTCCTCCTTCTGCTCACCTTTGGGCATCTTTTCAGCCGCTTCAGGCCCTGTTCCACAAAGCGTTCTGGAACTGAACCATGTGGGTTAAATAGTTCAGGATCATGATGGCAGGTGGCGGAAGCTCGTGCGCCTACCCAATCGTCCAGTTGTTTGGACTCTGGGTCCGGTGGCAGTGCTTAAATGTTGTGGCCTCTGTGACCGGTCATGTGAGGCTGTGATGACCAGAGAATCGGCCTGAGAATGCTGCGTCAAGTACTGGTGCGTCCTTAGGAGCCTTGTACAGGCGATCAGCTTTCTTGGTCTTCCGGGAGGCAGTGTGGGCGCTTCCACTGGCCTTGATGGCGATCACGAAAGTGTCAACCAAGGGTGGTACCACCACAGGCTTGGGGTCCTTTTGCCGAAGATATTTGGCGAGTCGTACTCTTTTGGGGTCTAAGTCTTCATCATCCCATCCCATGTTCTCTTGTATATGTCTCATAATATCAGGAGGCGAGGATCATCGGAGGAGATCTAGGCATCTCACGTGGGTCCGGAGAAGGGATGGAGAGTGGAGATGGGGATCTAGAGGTGAGTAGTCTGATCCCGTGTCCTCCGTTGAAGAAGCGACGTCGGCGTCTCCTGGATCTCTTGGGGCTGGGTGATCCAGAAGAGGATTTGACGGAGGTCTCCGTTATCAGGTCTCCCCTGGGAGGTTCTAGGCTCCGGGAGGAGGAACACGGCCTGCCGACCCGGTGGCGGGGGCAGGAACGGAGTAGGAGGAGGAGGAGGAGGAGGAGTAGGAGGAGGAGGGGAACCATGTCTTTTAATGGTATCCCACCAGTAGGTGAACAGATCTTTCACCTCCACTAGAGAGAGGCCGGCGGCCGGGTGCAGTGGGCGGTCGTCGGGTCAGCGTCGGCTCCACAGGGGCTCTGGTAATGGCGAGGGTTCCCTGGGAGTACCTGCGGGACCGAGGTCGCCGTCTGGTCCTCGGGCTGCTCTAGGTCCTCCTCCGATAGGAGCTCCTGACCGATGTCGGTCGGAGGCAACAGGGCCTTCTTCTTTTCAGGAGGGCGGGCGTGGTCCCCCTACCGGCGTCCGCTGGGATGTAATGGCGGCGTCGGTCGTCGGGCGGCGGCGGCTCCAGGGAAGAAGAGGCGCCCGGCTGGCGGCTGTCGAGCGGCGTCTGGGCTACAGGCCTTTTTTAAGGCGTGAGCTCCAGCGTCTTGCGTGGAGGCACCGGCGAAGACCTGACGTCGGGTGCGAGGCGGGAACCCGACTGCGGTGGTGATGGTGTCGTTCCCGGACTTCGCCAAGGCCCTGGAAGGGAGGAAGGCCTGGCGGTTTCTCCTGAGATGAAGGTTTCTTGATTGCGGCGGGGAGATTTCGAGCCGACTACGGGACTCGAAGCCCTGGAAGGGACCTGGAAGGGCCTTCTCCCTTCTCTTCTCCGTGTGCTTGTGGACCCTGGAGCTTTCCCCTTGGAGGACATGGTCTTCAGTTGTTCCTCCAGAAGAAAGCGCTTGCAAAGCCTTCTGCGCCAGATCCGAATACGGCTATTGAACCCTTGGCAAGAAGGACAGGCCGGGTATACGTGGTCTGGGCCTAGGCACGGGGCGCAGGCCGTGTGGGGGTCATTGAGCGGGATCTGCTTTCCACAAGCGCACTTGAGAAGGATGGCCCGAGTTGGTGATGACATCAAGATCTTGCTTGAAGAGGATTCTGAAGATTTTCGAAAATTTTATTGAAAAAAGAACTATTCATGATGCGCTAGACTAGTAGACAGAAGGGTCAGGTAGCTAAGTCGGCCAGCGGAAAGAGAACTAGGGAATCTGGCGGGACCGCCCCTTTTGTCCCGCCTGGCGCCGGAGGCGGGACCGGCGTCGAGGGCGGTCCTCGCTGTAGTTAGCTAGCTAGAATTTTTCCGTGGGGTCCTGGCGCCTGGCGGCCGGTCCTAATGGTGTAACCTGCTGCAAGAGCTGTGTCTAGAAGTAAGATCTCTCGGCTCCACCGCATGGCGCAGATCTGGCCGCTGGAAGCTCAGGTTGTGCGTCGAAGCCGGAGAGTCGGGTGGGTCGTGTGGATGAACAACATATACCATTCCTAGAACTCCTGTTACAGGTGAGTAACCTGTATTTCTAGGGACATGGATATGTTGTTCATCCACACTCATAGCAGACTCTAGCAGTTCTCCGGGAGGAGGTGGCAGGCAGCACACCCCCAATACTTACTTGGGAAAGAGACTGGAGACCGAGGTCCCAAAACCAGCATCCCGGCGTGACTCAAGGTCGATGTGGTAATGGGTAATGAAGGTGTTTGCTGACTCCTAGGTAGCAGCCCTGCAGATTTCCTGGATAGGGACGTCCCTGGAAGCAGCCACCGATGCAGCAGTATGGCGGGTAGAATGAGCTCTTATCCCTCTGGGAGGCTCCATGCCCGCCAACTTATAGCAGAGATCTATGCGGAGGTGACCCACCTGCTTATCGTCCGCTTGGCTGCAGGTCTGCCAGATGCGGCTTCAGCGTAGGTGACAAACAGCTGGCAGAACCTCTCCCAATTTCAGCCGTGCGCTCTTTGTAATAGGCGGCGCCCTTCTAGGGTCAAAGTATGGAGCCTATATTAAGCCTCCGAGATGTGATTGGGTAGAGACACCGGCAGAGTCAACACCTGGTTGAATGAGAAACTCCGACACCACCTTGGAAGGAATTTTGGGTGGGCGCAGGACAACCTTGTCCCTGTGGAAGACCAGGTAAGGAGACTCGATGGGCGCCTGGAGCTCTCCCATCCTTCTGGCTGGCGTGATAGCCACAAGAAGGCGGTCTTCCACGACAGGTGAGAGAGCACACCTGTGCATGAGTTCGAATGGCTGGCCATGAGCTGCCCAGCCTACCAGCAGTAGATCCTGAGGTGGGGTTCCCGCACTGGAGGAAATGTGATCAAGGCCTTTGAAAAGCGCCAGACCACCTTCTCCTACGCCACCGACTGCTTCCGGCCCGCCCGGTAAGCAGAGATGGTTGCCAGGTGCACCCTTAGGTCGTCGACCTAAGCCCTTGACTAGAAAGGGACCATAAATAGTCCAAGATGCTTGCCAGGAACAGGAGGAAGGGTCCAAGCCCTTGCCCTGACACCAAATGACCTTTTCCATTTGAAGGCATAACATTTTCTGGTCGACTCTACGGACGCCTCAACTACATTGAGGACCTCGTCGGAAAGACCCAAGGCCTGGAACTCTAGCCGCTCAGGAACCAGGCCGTCAGGTGCAGGGATTGAAGGTCCGGATGGAACACCTCCCTGATTGACTGAGAGCAGGTCGGGCGAGCTGGAAGCTGCCAGGAGTCCTGGAGCTGAGACTGAGGAGATCTGGGTACCAGAACTGGCGAGGCCAGTCTGGGGCTATCAGAATCACCTGTGCCTTGTCCCTCCTCGCCTTGAGAAGCACCTTGTGGATCAAGAGAAATGGGGAAAGGCGTAAAAGGGGCCGGGGTCCACTGCCTCGAAAGGCATCCTCCTGCAGCGAGCCCTGCTGAGGGGCGGGCATGGAACAGACTCAACCCAGCGTTCTCCTGGAGGCAAACAGGTCCACCTGAGGTGTGCCCCAATGGGAGAACAGGCGCTGTACTACCTCCGGCAGGAGAGACCACTCGTGGGATGCAGCCCCTATCGGCTCAGGGCATCGGCCAGGGTGTTGGAGGCTCCTGCCCGTGAATGGCTAGGAGATCCGCCTCCAGGCTGCGCCCGAGTGACCAAATGCGGAGAGCTTCCTTGCATAGAAGCATGGACGCGTCCCGCCCTGGCGGTTTAGATAGTACATGGTCGTGGTATTGTCCGTCTGGACTGGACCACTTGACCCCGGAGGAACGAGCAAGGCGGTGAGAGCTAGGCGGACCGCTCGCAGCTCCAGCAGGTTGATGTGGCATCGGGACTCCGCGGGGACCAGAGGCCATGAGCCCGTGTTCCCCAGATGGGCACCCCAACCCATCAGAGAGGCATCGGTCGATAGAGACCGTCGGCTCGGGCGGACGAGCAGGATGCCCTCCTGCAAATGATCTGGAGCGGTCCACCACTGGAGGCGTTCCACATCCATCACCGACACAAGCTGGTCAAAGGATCGCAGCGTTTGACCACTGGCTGGCCAGTCCCACTGAAGAGGCGCATGTTCCAGCGGGCCCAGCGGACCGCGCTGGTGCAGGCCGCCATGAGACCCAGGAGGCGCAGGAAGTCCCGGGCAGGCGCAATGTGCCCAACCAGAAATGATCGGGCAAAGGAGGAAAGAACCTCGGCCCTGTCCAGGAGCCACGCTCTGGCTCGAAGAGAGTCGAGCTGCGCCCGATGAATAGAATCACCTGCTTCTGCTCGGTTCCGACTTGGCCTCGTTGATAAGGAGGCCCAGTTGAGAACAGACCTGGAGGGCCAGATCTCTGGACCACTCCGCCTCCTTCCTGGAGGAGCTGCTATCAGCCAGTCGTCCAGGTAAGGGTACACCGGACCCTCGGCGCCGCAGGAATGCTGTCACCACTGCCATGCATTTGGTGAAGACCCTGGGAGCTGGAGACAAGCCGAAGGGCATGGCTTGGAACTCGAAGAGGATCCTTCCGCTCGGAGCGAAGGAATCTCTGGTGAGACAGACGGATAGGGACGTGAAAAAGCAGCGTCCTGCAAGTCAGAGAGCAGAACCACCGCGTTCAGGATGGTATTATCTGAGCCAGAGTGACCATCCTGAAGGTTCGAGACCGTAGGAACTTGTTTGAGTCGTGTGGAGTAGAAATGGGCGCCAGCCCCGTCCGTTCGGAACCAGGAAGTACCTGGACACAAACCCTGGGTCTGAAGGAGGGTCCACCTCCTCTTATCACCTCCTTCTGGAGGAGGCGATGTCGGCTCGGCAGCCGCCAGTGAGCTGGGATCCGAAGCCCCGAGGCGGCGGCTCTGAAGGTGGTGCCTGCTCGGATTCCAGAGGCAGGCCTCCTACCACCTCAAGACCCACCTGTCCGTGGTAACAGCGGACCAGCGGAGCAGGAAGTGCGGGCCGTCCACCGCAGGGGACCCGGGGTAAGGTGGCGGGAATGGGCGACACCCCTCAGCCCGTCACTGGGCAGGCTTGGAGGAGGGACCGCCAAGGGACCTCCTGGGCCTTTTCCTCCCTGCCTCCTGTTAGAGGAGGCCGGCGGCCTGGGTTTGGGATGCCAAGGCCGAGCCTGCTGGCCCTGACGTTGCTGGGCAGGCGCGCCCGGGCGCAGAAGGACGAAAGGGCTTAGGCTGTGGTTTCTGGCCTTTGTCCTTCTGAGCGGAAGAGCCGAGTCAAGGTAGCATTGGACTTCTCGATCCTCTGCAGGTGACCTTCCACCCCAGGGTCAAGAGGTCAGTCCCAAGAGGAACATCCGCCAACTTGTGCTGGGTATCCAAGTGAAGGTGGATATCCTCAGCCAAGCCCTCGACCTTATAGCCACTGCGGCCGCCACCGATCTAGCACATGAGTCCCCTATATCCAAAGCAGTCTGGAGCTGCTGTTTGGCCACTACCCTGCCTGGTCCTGCACCTGCTTAACCGTAGTCTGCAGATCGGCGGGAGATGAGGATGACCTCATCAGGAGCCCAACAGGGCATGAGAGAAATGTGCCATGAGGACGGCCGAACTGGCCTGAAGAAGGCCGAGAGAGGGCATGCGTAGACTTATCGCCCGACATAGTCCAATTCTTGGACTCCTTGTCAGGAGGTTTGTCCACATCCCTGGCGTTGCCGGCGCGGAAGCTGTCGGTAACCAATCCTCAGCAGAGGGTGTTCAAAAACCGGACAAGGAACCAGTAGGGATCGCACTTCCTGGCCATCCTGGCCGAGGCGCAGGGCAGGAAGCAGGCGCTGCCAGAGTTCCAGTGCGGACCCACTGTGGCCTTAGCCACGGAAAGACCTCCGTTGGAGAAATCCCTCGGTCCAGAATATCCGTGAGGGATACCTGGCCCGTTTAGAAGCGGTTGAGCTCCATCCGGTGGACTCGAGATGAGCGAAGCAGTCCTAGGAAGGACAACGGGCTATCGTCCATTGACTGACCTCCTGAAGACTCCAAGTCCAGGCGCTTGGAGAACAAGGAGGAATCATCTTGGGACTCGGATGAGTCCTCGAGAAACTGCCTCTGGCCTGAGCCACCCTTCACCTGCGAGGTCGGTCGGGAGTGAGGGTAACTGACAGCCGATGGGGTAGACCCTTAGCCGACCGAGAATCCTTGGTCGGAGCCCCAAATGGTGGCTGTGGGCGGAGGTTCCACGATCGGTGGAGCAGCAGTTTGGCGAACAACCGGCCTGGGTATAGGCTCCTCGGGAAAGTCGAGGGTTGTGTAGCCGCTCGGTGACAGCCACTTAATGGCGGGAAGGCGGCCAGTCGGCTTACTCCCGGCCAGGAGAACTGTTGCAACATAAGGTCCTCGTATCGTCGGCGTAATTTCGCGAAGCCTCCCTCGTCGAGGAGGAGGGCCAGCTGACGCCGCTTACGAGTGCGGGCCGAGACCGCCTATGACAGTGGGATCGGCTGGACCGCGAAGAGGTCCGAGACCGACCAGAGTCCCGAATTTCCGAGGTCGGTGTGGGAGGTGTCGGCCGGAACCGCACTTCCTTCGGCTCGGATGGTTCATCCGAGGCTCCGAACCCGGAGGCCAGGCGAGCCAGCGGGATCCTCAACTCCTCCCGGGGAACCGGGAGGGAATCTCGGCTGCTAAAGGCGACAGCCCTTCCAGCGGGTCGAGAAAAATCTCGACTTCGTCGGTGGGAGTCTCGGTCAACTGACCTGGCCAGGGGACACCATGAGGCCAGTGGCGAGCCGAGCGGTCGACGAGCCGACGATCGAAACCTCGGGAGAGGGACCTTTCCGCTCCCAAGAGCGTCGACGGAGGACTTACCCTTGTCCTTCTTTTGGACCGAGAATAAGGTCCAGCAGACGTGAAGCCCTTCTCCCTTAGTGAGAGGGACAGACAAAGCTCCTTAAAAGAAGCCGTGTAGGAAGAACCCAGAGAGGCGGGATAAATGCTGGCCGAGGAAGATCTGACCGCGCGCGCCTCCTCTTGAGGGAACATCCGCTCGAGCTGATTCGCGAAACCCGCGCCCTTGGACACCGCCAACGGGCCTCCTTGGACTTCACGGAGGGAAGCGCTTCGCGGACGGCCCAGTTGCAATCGGGCAGCACGGTCTCGAGGACGAGGCCGAGAAAGATGAGCACAGGTCGCAAGCCTGCGTGGTCGTGCTCAAGGCCCAGCGAGTAGACACACATGGGTGTGGATCCGTCCGAGACATCTTCTGCCCGCATGGGCATCTCCGAAATCGGGAGTCGATTTGTCCTCGCGGCCCTGAGGATCGAAACAGAAGTCTGATTCGCAAAATTTATTTTAAACCCATAAGCGGAGAAAATAGGAACCAGTCTCAAGCCAGGCGTTAAGGAGGAACCTGAGCTTCAAGCGGTAAGGAAGATCTGGCGTCATGGGGTGGAGCCGAGAGTTATACCACCGGGTGGATGGGAGAGCAAGCTTGAAGACCTTCGGCAAGATTTAAAGCGGCAAGGATACCTGCCAATGAGTGTGGATGAACAACATATCCATGTCCCTAGAACTGACTATTCACTTTGATGTGTGCCTCGGTGAAGCATATACACACCAGAGAGAGAAATAAATTCCTTGAGCAAACTTAAGCGGTGTTCCCCAAAGGCGCCAGCTGACTCGGTCGAGCAGCTTTGTCAGCATCAAGGCTAACAAAGGTAGCAGGAATTAGTCTCTGGTTAACATGGTTGAGTAAATGTATTGTTCAACGGATGTTACCCGGCGTCTGCCGAGGCTGAATAAATCCTGACTGATCTGGGCTTACCAAAAGAGGCATCATATCCTCTATCCTATGGGCCCAAAATGACAAACAACTTATAATCCATATTTAATATGTATAGGGCCTGTATGATGTAACAGCATCCGGGGTTTTCCCTGTTTCAGTACAGGGAAATATATGTATAATCCCATGAAGGTGGGGTAGCACCCCCCCATCTCACGAAATGCCACAATTAAAGTTGGAGCTAACTGCTTAAAGAAGGTTTTATACCACTCAGAAGGCAGCCCGTCAGGGCTTGGTGTTTTAGAGTCTTACTATCTGAAACTACTCTTTTAAGTTCCTTCTGTCTAACTGGGGCATTTAGTTTCTCCACCATTTCCTCTGGTAGTCGTGGGAGAACCAGTGATTGAAAAATTCCTCCATTTTAAGGGGATCCGAGGGCTGAGGGGCGTATACAGCTGTTAATAATAATTCCTAAAACATTCCATTATCTGCTCTGTGTTCATAGCTCGGTATTAAGATATAGGGTCTGTCAGATGTGAAATGTAAGAGGCGGTCCTCTGGCCCTTAACAGACAGGCTAAATTCGTGCCCTTTACAGCCTCCCTCATATCTGTAAGATTTCAAATAAAACAGTGCCTGTTGTGTTTTTTCATTTAATAGCTTCTGCAGATCAGCTTTTTTGGTTGATCGGTGCCCTGATTTCATTAGTCAGTAGAGATGGGGCTGTTGGAGTTCCCTAAGTTCTCCATGCAATTTGACATACTGAAGTTCCATTTTTCTTTTAGCTACGCAAGAGCAATAATTTCCCCGAATCACTTTTACTGTGTCCCATAAAATAGGTGCTGAAACCTCTGCCACCAAATTGTCCGATATTACCTGTGCAATCCTAAAACTAAAGCTGTCTCTAAAGGCCTTGTCTCGTAAAAAGAGGTACTCAGGCACACGCCCTGTGTTTTCCTGGGTATTTTAAAATCTAGTTTTAGGAATAAGGAGAGTGGTCTGAAGGAAATCTAGGGCCTATGGTCAGATCCTGTAAAAGTCCGTGTGTTTCCTCAAGGCGAAGAAATAATCCAGTCTGGAGTATGAATTATGTCTAGGTGAAAAGAATGTATATCCTTGATGGGATAAAAGTGTCTCCAGACATCCACTAATCCCAATACCTCCAAATTAGAACCAAAAATGTATGTGCAGCTGGGGTTCAGTGTTTGAATGGAAAGATGAATCAAGTATGGATTTAAGGTTAAATTAATATCTCCGCTCATTAACAAGCAATCCTGTAAATCATCTACAAGTTTATCAAAAATCTTTTAGAGTATTAGAAGGCATCGATGGTTGGAAGTACACATTTGCCAATGTGACCCGTTTCCCAAACAGTGTCCCGGTTAAAATTACAAATCGACCCTGGGACTCAATACATTTTGAGAGCAAGTGAAAAGGGAGGTCAGAGGAATCATAACTACCACCCCCTACATTTTCCTTAGGATAGGACGATCGTAGATCTGGTATCGATCTCCCCAAGTTAATTTAGAATGTTGTTTGTCTGTCAAATGGGTTTCTGTAAATATATAACATCATTTGGATGTTTTTTTAAGTATTGAAAGAGCCTAGTTCTTTTGATTGAGTTGTTCAGCCCATTTATATTAAGGGACAACGCCTCACTACTTGAATCGCCATTATTATTTGCTCGATCCATGGACCTCCTCATTGCCCCCACCTTTATGGCAAGGCTGAGTCCAAAATATCCTTTGTCTCTGACCAATATTTCAATCTAGTTGTTTTCCTTACTGCATACTGTATAATCATCTGGATCTCTAGTAAACCCCCAAAATCAGTGGAACACCATTGTACATCTCCATCCAAGGCTATAATTAAGACTGTACCCTCCTGCTGTAGCTGTAAATGTAACTGGTAAATAAAATCAACCATTCTTTTTGTAACTATACAATTTAACTAACTGCTTGCTCATAAGTAAACAGTGTCAACTGTAGATTGGGTAAAATAAACCCTCTCTGACCAAACTTTTACATCGCCTGCAACTTCAAAGGTAGGGGAGCTTAAAACAATACTCCTATTTTTACCTCCTAGCTTCAGGAAGAACAGGAGGTAGTCCAGTACACAGCGCTCTGGGCCTCCTGAGGGTATAAATTCCTCTAATATGAAAATAAAACAAGGGCAGACTACTCAATATCGCATACATATAAACAATATAAATCTTAAAGGGAAAAAAAGCTTTTCTACCCTATATTCAACCATGAGCCTTTATATGTGGTAACAGTAGTAGCTTCCCCTAAACTTTATTTGTAATGCTCTTCATGGCATCTATTTATCTGTTATGAAAAAAGGCTCCCAGTAATCATTTTATAGGCCAACCTCCTCTCTGCACCCAGCCCCCACCCAAACAACAGGCCCAACAAACTTCAGTGACAATAAAGTCCTTTCCAGCATCATTTTAAACCTGGATATAGAGGACTAAAAGTCTGTTAATACAGGCCTGTCAGTTCTTAGTAAGGTCTCAAGAGTAAAAGTAGTCCCACAAGTTCAAGTCTCTGAACATCCATACGGCTGGGGACAAGTCTGGAATACAGATTCCTTAACTGGGATCTCAACTAAATCCAGCTGGGCCATTTCATCAGGTTCTTCCAAGTGTAGGCTGGCTGAATGCCACCAAATGATTAGTGAGATTTTGGGCCTCTGTTCCCTCCTTTCCGATTATTTCCTCTTGTGGTTGCTGCTTGCCATCTAGGGGGTCTGGAGCCAAAGATAAATTTTGCTTTGCCTTCTTCTTAATCTGGAGCACTGTCTTAAGTTCCTCCTGGCGCCTCCACCGAGTGGAATTCCTGTCTTCCATGAGAGCTGCACGATCAGGCGAGCAGGGCAAGGGAGCTCTAAATTTGATACTAGCTTCTTTCAGGGCAGGAGGATATCAGCATACACCCTTGGTTCCGCACAGTTTGTGAAGCGTAATAGTCGTGCTAAGTAAATCGGGTTTGTCCATAGAAAATCTTCCCTTCCTCCAAGATGTGGTGAAAACTTTCTCTTTTACTGCAAAGCTGAGGAAATGCAGTATTACAGACCATGGTCTGGCCTTCAGATCTATGGGAGTGGGCCACCGCTCTGTGAACTCGCTCCAGGTCTAGCCGTGGGTCGAGGGCAACTCCAAGGCCATTTTAACACTGCTACCATAAATTCAGTAATGTCTTGGCCTTCGCCCTCGAGGATGCAATACACCCTTAAGTTCTTGCGGCGGGCCCTGTTTTCCGCATCCTCGTCTGCTATGGAGAAATGCACATTGCTCCTGTAATTCCTGAATAGATCCCTTCATGTTGTCTATTCTGTTCTCCACAACAGTAACCTGTCTCTCTGTGGCATCAGTTTGTTGATCCAGATTTACCACATCTTCCGCAGCTCCCCATACATATCTTTTATTTCAGCGAAAGGAAAGCAGCTCTTTATAAATTGTGTCCAACTTTACCCTTTTACTTTTAATTTTACTTCTAGGAGGAACGCTCTGATGTGCCTGTTTTGTAGTGGCGACTGAGAGCTCGGAATCGGAGGCCTCTGGAGCAGACTTCGGCAGCACCAAATTTCACCTCTCTCTGGTTTGCAATATCTCCGTTTAGATTATCTGGACTACAGTCCCTGCACTTTTATGATTTCTCTCCGATTCGGTCAAACTCCTGAAGTGCAGGTATTTCAGCGGGGGTGATCGCGGAGCTTGTAATTACATCGCCATCTTAGCTGCAGGCTCAACCTGGAAGTCCCTCTTTGTCCCCTTTTGAAAAGTGGCTACCAGATTTAACAAGGTGTGCAACCTTTCCCGTGCAGAAATACTCTGGCTTTTATAGCATCTAGTTCTTCTCCTATACATTTTAGAGTTCTTACTGATTTCAATGTGTATTTTTCTAAGTTTAAAAGGAAACCCAGTTTTAGCATAATTTCTCTGATTTTCCCAGTGATGCTGTTTACTCTGTTTACTAGGTTCAATTCAGATATAAAGCAGGCGTATGCCCATTCAGAATGTCACCCACACCTCGGTGGGTAGATTAGTCCATGCCATTAGTCCAGCTGAGAAATCTGTCTAGCTTAGATTTAAACATACTGAAATTTGCAGCCTTGACTATATGTCATGGCAGCTTGATCAGGCTTTGCCACCCTAACTGTCTCTCTCCTACATGTGTTAACAGAAGGTACTAGCAGTTGTTTGTTGTAGCTTCTCAAGTTGGTAAGGTGATTACTGAATTTAAAACCACACTGAGCTGTTAATTCTGGACTCTGAAGATGTTATAAACTTGTAATAGGCCTAATTAATTATTTATTCTAATTATTATTAGTAGTAGTAATTATTCTCCTATTTTCCAGACTTACTAGCCCAGTACAGCACAAAGTCTTCGAGATAACTGAAGTGTTTAAATTAGGGATAAGTTTCACAGTTCTGCGCTGCACCTTTTGAACTAGATTTATGTTCTGTTTTAAATAGAGGTTCCAAAAGGGAACAGGAATCCAAAAGTGGGTGAATATAGGGCTTAACACAGTTCAAGATATAATTAGCAGTCTGGGTGACCTTAATACAGTGATCTGCAGCCACAGGTCTGATGTTAACTATTACCCCTAGGTCATGTTCATGTTCAACTGACTTAAGAACCTTACTGTATATTTAAGTAATGGATTTTTTACCAAATGTAGGACAACACATTTACTGTGATATAGTTTCATTTTCCTAGTCATAGTCCATGTTTCTGTGATCTTTAAAAGTGTCCCTCTCCCCCAGTCTTGTGTCATCTACAAACTTGGAAGGGAGTTTTGGCGTTATTAATACCAGAGATAAAAGATTGAAAAGGTCAGTCAGAACCAATCCCTGCAGTACCCACTACTAACCACCACACAGTTAGATATATATCCATTCACCAGCACACGCTGAGTTCTGTTTGTAACAAGTTTTTAATCCAACTAAGTAGGCACAGGTCAAGTCCCATCTGTGTTAATTTGGCTATGAGTTTGGAGTGCGGGACTATGTCAAATGCTTTGGCAAAGTCTAGCTTAATTCGTCCACCAGTGTCTTAGTATCAGACTGATACTAACATTGTTGTAAAAGAAACTAAATTGGTAGTGCCACGACGTCCTGTACTAAACCCATGTTGGTACTGGTCACTCAATCCTTAGATTTTGCCTCAGAATCAATCCTATCTTTCACAAGTCCTTCCACGGTTTTACAACAAAGTTAGGCTGCTAGGCCTGTAGTTGTTAATTGATCCTCTGTTCCCTTCATATATACAGGGATGACAATGGCCATTATCCAGTCGGATGGCACCTCCCCGATGCCAAAGACCTACTGAAAAGGACAGACAGTGGGACTGATAGAGCTGATGACATTTCTACAAGTAACCTGGAGTAGATGTTGTCTGGTCCAGGGAGGTGTTGCCCTAAGTTTTCTAATAAAACACTCATTTTCCCCTCAGGTGAAATAAACAGTACTGGTTTGGGGTGTCTAGTTGTTCTCTGATATGGGCCCCTGGACTGAACACTTAAGCAGAAATCATTAAAGATATTCACAGTTGCTGTTTAATCCTCAATTACTGATCCATTATCAATAATGGGTCCAACTTCTTTAGCTTCATTTTTGTGACTATTAACATAAGAAAAAAAGGCCTTATTGTTTTCCTTGAGTTGGGCAATTTTAAATTCTACTTTTCTCTTCGTTTCTGATCATATGTTTAATTCAGATCCATAGCAGTTCTAGCTGCTAAGCAGATATCCCTTTTAGTTTTTGTAGAATTTTTCCTTTCTAGTTATTTGTTGTCTGATTGCTCTGGTGAGCCATATGGAACCCCATCCCTTTTATTTTATTTCTTTTTCTGGGTAAAAATTTGTTTTCAAGTTCTACAATGGTATTTTAGTAAGGTCCAGGTTTATTCCACAGAGAATTTTGATGTCACAGATTCCCAGTTGATGGTAGTAATGGCTTGACTCATATTGTTACAAGTCAGCTTTACTGAAATCTCTGATGAACTGAGTACCTGATGAGTTGGATCTACAGGATGTTAGGTAACACTGTATCGCGCTATGGTCACTACCACCTGCTGGGAGTTAAGACATTTATGTCTGAAAGATTATCTTCGATGTTGCTAAGGATGAGATCCAAGATGTTGTTCTTTGGCTGGAGAATTAACGCTTTGGAGGAGGCCCTTGCTGGCTAATAGGTTCAGAAATCATGTTCCTGTTTTGTTACCCCAGTTAGATTATGCCAATTAATCCTGGAAATTTAAGCTACTAACAACTATGGTATTCCCTAGTTCTGTAGCGTTTATTTCCTTATGAGTACAGTACTGTAATCTATATCCTAGTTAGGTGATCTGTAATAGTTTCCAAATAGGATCTTAGGCCTATTCCTAAACTGGATTTGAATACAAACACTTTCGACACAACTTCCTCTGTCCATTGATAGAAATATTTGATGACAGGCAATGTTATTATTTACTTATATGCAGATCTCATCACATTTTCATTATTTCTACTACTGGAGAATAGGTGCTAACCCTTACACCCTAACTCCAGGTACTACTGTCGTCCCACCATGTTTCAGATACTACTGCCACGTCCAGGTTGTCTCTTAGCATGACTGCTTGAGTTCTGCATTTCTTATCCATGTTTAAACATTTGATATCACTATTCTGAATAAGTCAGTGGTGTTAAGTAAGTGACAGTAATGGACAAAGTTCCATTTGACCCTGTCCTCAGTCTTGTTCAGTTTAAAGTATTATACTAACATACTATTTGCCAGTAGATTAGGCCTTACGGTCTCTCGAGTCTGCTCAACCTTAGATCCTTAGTTGGGTGCCGAGGCCCTCCATCCCTTGTGCTCCAGAAACCCCTATCATCCATCCCACCCCCTGGGACAGGCCATCATCTGATACATCCACTTTCTGTGTCTGTCACACCCTCTCTTGAAGCCCTCCACTGTGGATCTCTGAACCAGCTCGCCAGGCAGTGCATTCCAAGAGTCCACCACCCTCTCAGTGAAAAACCTCCTCCTCTTTTCCCCTCACCCTTCCACCTTCCAACTTCAAACCATGCCCTCTGGTGATACCTCCCTGCTTTAGTCTAAAGATCCCTCCATGTTTACCCTATTTATTCCTTGAGGGTATTTGAAGACCTCAATCATGTCCCCCTGTCTCTCTCCTCTCCAGTGAAAACAGGCAGAGCTCCTCAAGTCTGTCCTCATCGTCAAATCCCTAGCCCCGTATCATCTTAGTTACCTCCTCTGTACCCTCTCCAGGAGCTGTGTCCCTCTTCAAGTGTGGTCTCAGTACTGTACACAGTACTCAAGGTGTAGTCTAACCAGTCCATTGTACAGCGGCAGAATCACTTCCTTGCTTCTGGGGTAGATTCCCCTTACGATGCATCCCAACATCCTGTTTGCCTTGCTAGCCACTCTCCTGCACTGCTCAGAGTTATTCATACATGCATCCACCATGACCCCTAGGTCTTTTTCCCCTATTGAGGCCCCCAGTGCCTCCCTCCCAAAGTGTACCTGTGTTTAGGGTTTCCCGACCAAGATGCAACACCTTGCACTTGGTGATATTGAAATTTAATTTCCATGTGTGAGCCCAGCTTTCCAGGGTGTCCACGCCCCTTGCAGGGCCAACCTCCCTCTTCTCCCTCCACTACTGCTCCCATCTTGGAGTCATCGAGGAAGAGACTCATTTCACATCCTATACCCTTCCTGATGTCCGATATGTATGCATTAAACAGGATCGGACCCAGGACCCGACCCTGCGGTACCCCACTACCAACCTCCTCTAGGGTTTGAGAGCTCCCCACAGACCACTACTCTCTGGGTGCGTCCAGCTAGCCAGTTTTCAATCCATCTGACCATCAAAGGGCCTACTCCTAACCCCATCAGTTTCTCCAACAGACCATTGTGGGGACAGAGTCAAGCATTACTGAAGTCCAAGAATAATACATCCACAGGCTTTCCCTGTCCAGTTCTGATGTTATCCATTAGTAGAACTCCACAAGGTTGGTTTGACATGACCTACTGGCACAAACCCATGTTGCCGACTATCCAGACCTCCACCTCCTCCAAGTATACCCCCAATCGTTCCTTTAGTATACTCCATTAATTTTCCCACCACCGAGGTCAAACAGATGGGCCTATAGTTACCTGGTACTCTCCTCGACCCCTTTATGGATTGGCACCACATGTGCCTCTTCGCCAATCCTAGGTACCCTCCCTGTCTCAAGTGACCTTTTGAAGAAGCTCCACCAGGGTGCAGCCAGTATGTCCGCCAATTCCCATAGTACTCTCGGATGAATGCCATCCGGCCCAGGAGATTGTGTCTTTCTTTAGGGCCTTGAGGGCTAACCACACCCTTTTGGCGGAGATAGCGCCATCCGTCCCTCCACCTTACTGGCCTTTTTATCCTTATCCAGATGTGACACCCCTGGGTACCTCTCCTCCCTCTTGCTCCATTTCTGTTGCTCCCTGATCCCACTTACTACGCTTCTATCCCGTTGCCTTGCTTTGTAGATATCCCATCCCCTCCCTAGTGAACACAGAGGCAAAGTACTGTTAAATACCTCTGCCTGGTCCTCACCTCTTCCACCCACCTCCTTCTGATCTCAATCTGCTGAGATGGCCCTTAGTTTTTCTCCGCTCCCCAATGTACCGGAAGAACCCCTTTTCCCTCCATGTATCCCTCGCCCGGCCGCTGCTCTTTACTGGACTTTGTTCCCTCACCATACGGGTGACTTTTCTAGATGCAAGATGGCACACTCCTTATCCCTATCCCCCTTCTTGTTTTATATTTTGTAGGCCGCCTTCTTTTTCTCTGACTGCTACCTGTACCTCACTGGACCACCAGCATGGTTTATGTGACCTTGCTCCTTATGTTTCAACTTAGCGCAGATCCTGACTGCCTCATGAAGTCCCATTTTATGACCTCCCATCTCCTTTCCACACTTGTCATTGATGTAATCCCTTCAAGTGATCCTTGAGAATATTTCTCATGCCCACAAAGTCTGCCCCCTGAAGTCCACTGCCAGTGTCCTAGATCTCACCCCTCCCATGCTTATTTGAAACCAGACAGTATTGTGGTCGCTCCCAGTCAGGGGTCCTGTACAACCATGTCCCTTACCAGATCCCCATCTGCCAGAACCACGCCCAGGACATGCCCCTCCTTGTGGGCTCCATCACATGCTATGTTAAGAACACATCCTGGAAGCCGTCCAGCAGCCTCTGCTCCTTGGCCACCTTAGAGGACATGGTTCCCAGTTATGAATGAAGGTTTCAATCTCCCCCAACCAATGCCATGCTACCTCATCTGCTGAGGTACAGGCCATCCCAACTGAACAGACTATTATTATTAAAGGTTTCCCAATGTGTAAGACATGTCTAACTATTTTGAAATGTTCATTTATGGAGCCACTCAATGTGTTTTATCTTGTTTTAGAGTGGCTACCCTTGATACGGTAGGATTTCAGAGAAGCAAACAGTGTTCCTTTGTCCCTTAATTTATTACTGAAGTTTATAAAATCCTCTTGATCTCATCCATGCTGTGTTTATTTATATCACTGCTGCTACATGGGCAACCACAAGTGTATTCGGGCTGCGCTGCCAAATATGCTATCCAACATTCCTGCAAGGTCAGCTATTTGGGCACCTCAAAAGTACTACATGTATGATTAGCCATATCTGGCCAGTAGACTATTTGTCGATGTATTTCACAATCAATTTCCCAATACATATATCTGCCTTGGAAAATTTGTACATGAGGTTATGTCCATATCTGATGTAAAGCTTGGGTTCCCTGAATCCACATCACTGGTGGGTGTAGCTTGGGACATATGTGGCATATTAATTGGAAGTTGGGCTTCAGGTTGGTGATCAGCTGAACCAGGCATGTTGGAGAACAAGCCTGGACAGTCACTATTGATTATGTCACTAAAGGGTGAATTCTTATTTTCCACTGGAAGGGGATAAGAAATGACTTAGAGCTCATGAGTGAGATGTTCAGTACAGGTGGAATACAGGATGATTTGTTGCCCAAAATAAGTGACTGGGAATTGTCTATAGTGATATCCTCATTATTTGCTGGAGTAGAAATTATAAGAATGGGTTCGTTATGCTCTTCAGACACCTAACAATGGTAAATATCGATTACTTGTGGCTAGGTCAAATTCCATTGCTCTGTGTCCTTTTTTAATTTATGTTTACTTTCATCTCTTTCCCAGTTATCCATCAAGTGAACCCTCATTGAGATTTTCAAATCAATCCTTTTTATATTTATATCGTAGTCAGATCGTGTGAGGCTAGCAAAGGGAAGTTCGTATGGTGTGATTACTACCATGACTAGTGCTGGAAGTAAGGATTCTATTTGGGCCTAGCTTGTATTTTGCTGAGGCTTTTGTGGTATCAAAGGCTACTGTTCTCTGGTCATTTCCTTTGGCCTTTTCAATTGCTTCCCTTTTGTTCCTCTGCGTACTAACCAGTCATCTTAGTATGGGTAGACTGCTATTCCATTTCTTTCTCAAGCTGCCACAACTACAGATATGCACTTTGTGAAAATCCTTTGTGCTGATGATAGATCATAAGGCATTGCTCTGAACTTGTATTGCTGTTGTCCTATTCTGAATTTCAGGTACTTACTGTGCGTGACTTCTATACTGGAATGTGGAACTATGTGCCTTTGCCCAGTGATTAAGAGCAAGTCCACTTCCTGCAATGACTGTATTTATTTATTTATTTATTTTGATACCAGGTAATATACACTTACTAGATGGAAAACAAAAAAAAACTTACTGCATACTCTGTGGGCCTGGTGCTCATCAGCCTTTTAACTTCAAAACAATAACAGAGATATGTGCAAGTGTCGGTATCGCACAAACCAATAAAAATACAATAGGATCTGCCCTCTGATGAAGCTTATCAAAGCGAAACATCAGGGCACTTTACACTGACTAGCTGTATTGTAATTGGCGCATGTTACTTTGCAGATATTTCCACCTAACTATTTTTCTACCTGTATCACACAGGGATAATAAATAATTCACGAAAATGTTATACTTGGAACTGGACTTGCTTTTAACCCCTTTGCGGCTTACTGGGGAGTGTGATACTCTGACATAAGTGCACATACCTCAACTGTTAGTAACTGTGTTACTACATGAAGGGTGATCAGCCACTCCTCTTAATTTTCTTTGTTAAAAAGTACCTTGAGAAAAATTATTTCCCCATTTCTTTACTGGCACCTTCTCTACTGTCTGTTGAGTCAGCAGTTTCAAAACTTCCAAATGTAAGTGTTGCTGCTCTTCCTAAGCGTTGGGTTTGAAACTTTCATTTGTGTTTGTTATGGGACAATTAGGAATGACAGAGTAAGATCCTCTCTCACCACTTCCAGCATCCATCTGCCTGTTGTGACAGACTGCCTTTGTGGAGCAATGTGAAAGTCAACCCTCGACTGGTATCTGATGGCTGGCAACCTGTAACTTGTCAGGGACTGAACTTTGAGCATTGGGGGTTTACTGTGTTACAGTAGTATCCTCCTAATAGGGACAGCTGGGTTCATATCAATTGATCCCCATTACTCAACTGTTCCTATTAACTGAAGCCAATTAATTTAGTGATAGACTGGTCAGAGTTTAATCACAAAGGACTTCCTCTATTGTTTCATTATGGCTTTCTTATTAATGCATCACAAAAATGTGTGTCCATAAATAATTTTAGTATAGTGCTTATCTTTGAAAATAATTGGTTACAGCTTCTTTAATTTTTACATGATCAGCAAGAGAGAGAATTTCATTCAGTTAGAGTTCAAGTATTGTTGAACTTGCAACAGTTGACATGGTCACATATTTCTAGATACTGGTATTTCTAAAGAGATTCTATCTGGTGAGCCTAAGTGCTCCTGCAGGCAGGAAATTTCTCTACAGATACTGCAGGAAATACCTGACCATGTCAACTGCTCAAGCCACAGTTTTCAGCAGCTGATTTATGGCAAATCATTTTTATTTATTTTATTTAAAAGTTGGTAGCCGGAGCAAGCTCGTTTCTAGATGCAACCCAGTAGAAGGGAAGAGGAGTATACAGATATTTACTCTGATATTTAGCCTCTAAATGGCCACTACAAGCATTCAAAATCTGGTGTGAAATGTCCTATTAAGCGTATGGTCCCCATTAACCACTTAAATTAACATTGTGCTAATAGGGAGTAAAACTGTTCCATGGAAATGTTCCTTTTAACGCAGCATCCTTACTATACATGTCAAATTAAAGGGTACTACGGTCAAAATTAAAAAAAAAAAATTACATACTTGTCATCAAGGTACAGGGCAGGAAGCACAGGAAAACTGGGACCAGTTATAAAATTGGCAAGTAGCATTTTACTATTCTCAGTAATAAAAATAAAACAAATTGTACAGAATGTTTTCAAACATAGGCACTTCAAACAAAACAAAGTTATTCCTCTGAGAGTACCTCTAATTCTAAGTTTATTCTCTCTCAAACATACATTGCTACTCATTTTATAAGAAGTCTTTGCCAGGCAATTAATTTCTACATCCTGAGTTTGTTGAGGGACATCCTGTTTTCACACATAATGTATCAGAGTTCTTGTCAGTTTCTTTCCTGCAGGTGAACAAAATAGCAGATGGTGTCCCAAAACTAAACTCCTGCTGACAACTCTGCAAAAGTGTTTGTGAAGGTCAAACTGCATCTCAAAGTTAACCCCTGAGTTCCAAATAGCTTTTTGCAATCATTCCAACGATAGAATAATATACATATTCAAACAAAGGATCCTAGTTTAACACAGTTTCACATAAATATATATATATATATTTTTTATAACCGTAGATACACAAGGGAGAAGAAAAGATAGAAACAGTAAGTGAAGGCAGGGAGATAGCAGGAGGCAGAGAATCATGAGACCATCAGAGTCATCAGTTCTTAGGTTTCACAAGAAAATCTGAATCTGCAATCAGACAAACGAGACAGAAAAGGAGAGGATAGAACAGATCCTTGTGTTTAACATTTTCTGCATAACAAATGGGACAGGGTCTTATTCAACCCTGTCACATACACCTACATACCCCTTTAAGAGGAAACATGTTTTAAAACTAGGTTTCCCAAAGCCTTCTTTAATTCTCTTCCAACATTACCTTATAACCTTTACTGTTCTCCCATATGCAGTATCCTCCATGACCAGTATAACAGAACAGAGTTTAAAGCCACATCCTTTTTCAACCTTCAAATTCTCAATTCCTGATCACAAGGCGAAGGAGGGAGGTAATAGTTCCACTGTACAAGACCCTGGTGAGGCCTCACCTTGAGTACTGTGTCCAGTTCTGGGGCCACACATCGTAAGGACATTGACAAAACACAGACAGTGCAGAGGAGGGTGACCAAAATGGTGAAGGGTCTATATCACAAGCTTTATCAGGAAAGAGTCAGAGACCTCAATTTGTACACATTGGAGCAAAGGGTGAGAGAGGTGACATAACAGAAACATCCAAATACCTCAAGTGAATGAACAAGGTGAAAGGGACAACATATTCCAGTTCAAAAGTAGTACCAGAACAAGAGGACATGACATTAGACTGATAGGTGGCCACATAAGAGGGAAATGTCAGGAAGTTATTTTTTACAGAGAGGGTGGTGGATGCAAGGAAATAGCCTGCTCCAGGAAAATGGTGGCCACCTGTATGGTGACAGGCTTCAAACATGCATGGGATAGGAATAAAGAAAGAGGTAGGAAGAAAAAGCTACAGCCAATGACCACATATGGTCGCTGGCCGCTTTGTCAGTAGCATAAATGGGCAGACTGGATGGGCCTGGCGGCCCTTATCTGCCGACATAATCTATGTGTATCTTGACAGAAAAGCAGCACCGACATGAAAAATTACTCACCTTAATAATCTTGTTTCTTCCCAGTGATACTCAGGTATTCATAAGTCTCTGCAGTAAGCCCTTTAGGCAGGACTGCCGGAGAGAATAGAACATATGCAAATGACGGAATTATTTACACGTGACAACTTTTCAAATGCTGCCCTATACTAACTGCCAATGTTCTAAACCTCCTCAGATTTCCTAGGGCCTGAATAGGCAAAGCCATGCAGTAAAAATACTGCAAGTTTATGATTAAAAGAATAAAGAATTAAAAAAAAATCTCTTAATAAAGAAAGAAATCTCCAACTGGAGAAAACACATTAATTAGAAAAAAACAACAATGTCAGAAACACCTGAAGAGAGGTAAAGACCATAAGCCTTGTTTACCAACTTGTACCACTATGTGGCAACATATATACAGTCATAGTGATGTACCCTTTGTGGTAGCGCAGCATGTGGGAGTGCAGAGGCTTAAATTCTGGAAGGAGGTAGGGTGGGAAGTTATGAATACCGGAGAATCACTGGGAAGAAACAAGATTACTAAGGTGAGTAATTTTTTCTTCTAACCCCAGTAATATTCAGGAATTCATAACTTTCTGTATACTACAAAGCAGTACCACTGGAGGTGGGCAAAAACATTTATTTAGGAAATAGACTTTGCAGGACTGCTGTGTCAAACCTAGCATCACTTCTAGACTGGATATCCAGATTGTAATGCTTCATAAAGGTGTGTGCGTCTTCCAAGTAGCTGCTTTACAGATGTCAACCAGTGGAACATCTCTGCAGCTGCCAGAGTAGTAGCTGTTCCCTGGTGGAATGCGCCTCAATCCTGTTGGGGCTCCTACCATCTTTTATATAGCAGAACTGAATACACTGCACTGCCCAGCGAGAAACAGATCTCTTAGAAGCTGGATTACTTTTCCCACATCCCCATAGGTCAGAGAAGTACAGTTACGTATGAACTTACCGTAACAGTAGATCTCTGAGAGAGCTCTTGCAGTAGGTAATTACATATAGGACTGACATCGGCAGGCAGCAGGACCACAAGGAAAAATTTCTAGCTAGCAGTCTCTGGCGAGGGACCGCCCCACATCAGGTGACCGGCGCCAGGAGGCGTCGGTATAAGGGCGGTCCACAGGCCCGCCTTCCAGTTATTTCCTGCCACAGGCCAGAGAAGGCCGGATGAGAGAGAGAAGCAGATATTTCCTCACTGGAAAAGGAGCTGAAAAAGCTTAGAGGGATGGAGGGCGGGAAGGTATTACCTACTGCAAGAGCCTCTCTCGAAGATCTACTGTTACATTAAGTTCTTACGTAACTGTACTATCTTACTCAAGAGGGCTCTTGCAGTAGGTAATTACATATAGCAGGACCAAGTCCCAGCAGTCTGGAACAAGAAGAAGCACACTGGAGGAGGAAAGCTACCAAAGCAGATCCTCTAGTTGAGAAGGCCTTAAGAAAGAAGGCCTTGCAGAACAGCAAGCCCGAAGCCTGCTCTACGGGAGAGGCAATATCCAAACTGTAATGTTTTGTAAATATATGGACAGAAGTCCAAGTGGCGGCAGCACAAATGTCTGCTGCTGACACATTCTGAAACATGCCTAGAGGCAGCAACCTCTCTGGTGGAATGACCTCTAATTTGACCCGAATGGTCTTGTTGTACTTGTCATAACAGAAGGTGATGCAATGAGCCAACCATTTAGACAGACGTACCTTCTCTTTTGGGGGCAAAAGAGAGAAAGAGTTGATCAGTCTTTCTGAGATCCTTTGTTCTGTTAGTGTAGTCTCTCAGAATACGGTAAATGGCCATAGTGTGAAGTAGATACTCCCCTGATTGGAGTACTGTGTAAAGAAGAGCAGGTAATTCTATGGACTGGTTCAATGCAGATTCGCTACCACCCTGGGGAGAAACTTAGGACTGATAGCAGAAGCCGCACGCTCCTTGTGAAAAATCAAGTACAGGATTTTACACATGAGGGCCTTGAGCTCAGAAATCCTCCGAGTAGAGGTAATGGCCACTAGAGAAGCATCTTCCATGAAAGGAACTTCATGTCTGCTGAGCCGCGGTTCAAAAGGAGGCAAAGTAAGTTTCTCAAGAACGAAGTTCAAATCCCAAGGAGGGCAGGATCTTGGATGGGGTCTCAAGTGAAGAACCCCTCTGAGGAAAGTCTTAGAGACTTCCAGTTGAGAAAACATCCTATCACCGAAGGGAATATGGTAGGCTGAAATGGCGCCATGTGTTCCTTCAGAGATGAGTGACTAAGACCCAGGCCGACGAGATGGCGTAGGTACTCCAGCAGTCGCCTAACTGAGCAGGAGAAAGGCTTGAAGCCTTTGCAGCGGCCCAGATTGAGAACTGTTTCCACTTCATGGCATAGGTAGACCTAGTGGAGGGTTTCTAGTCTCCACCAAGATCTCAAAGCGGCTTGAGCTATATTCTGCAGGAGCCACGCATGCAGTTAAAGGGACTTGAGACCTGGATGAACCAGGGTCCCTGATCCTGGGTCAACAGAATCCATGACAGCAGAAGAGAAGAGCAGGCTCCTCTGAGTATTGTTGCAGTAGAGAGAACCAAACTTGTCTGGGCCAGAAAGGAGCGATCAGAATCATTCGTGCTCTCGTGAACCTAGTTTCTGCAAGACACGCGGGATCAGAGGAATCGGGGGGCATAGACGAATCTGTCCCTCCAGTCTAGAGACAGAGCCGCCTCCAGAAAATGCCTCGCCTTGAATGAGCTAGCAGAAGTCGGAAAGTTTTATGCTTAGAGGTGAAGCTTAACAGGTCCACCTGAGGTGTTCCTCAACGCAGGAAGATGTCATCTAGGACCCCTGATCCAGCTCCCACTCGTGAGCTTGAGCAGACGAAGCAACTTAGTTTGCCTGCCAAGGAGCCTCGAGCCCCGGAATATGAATTGCCATGAGGTGGAAGGTCGCTGTGCTGCCCAATCCCAGACTCTAATCGCTTCCCTGCAGAGAGGGTAGTACCGAGTCCCACCCTGTTTATTGATGTACCATACCACACACATATTGTCCGTCTGGACGGCTAGGGTGGCCTGGAAAAGATGCAGGTGGAGGCCTGGAAAGCGAGAGAGCACCACCAAGCTCAAGCACATTGATGTGCAGTGATTGCTCGAGCTGGACCAAGAGCCCTGGGTCCGATGTAGACCAAGATGGGCCCCCAACCTTCGCCCGAGTGTCTGTGGTCAGAGTCTGGGAGGAGAAGAAAGGAAGAATGGGACTCCCCAAAGAAGGTTCTCTCAAACCATCCACCACTGTAAGTCTCGAATCATGGGAGGAGACCAGGACCAAGTGGTCCAAGTCATCTACCAACTGATACCATTGAGAGCGTAAGCGCCCACTGAGAGACTCTCATGTGGAGCCGGAGCGAGGGACTGTCGGGATAGCAACCGCCATAAGACCGAGGAGGCGAAGAACTGACCTTGCACTGGACGCTGCTCGGCCAGACAACAGGCTTATCTGAGTCTGGAGTGGCCGCCTCTGTCCGGAGGCAGAAAGGCTCTGCCTAGGGTCGTGTCCAGCTATCGCCCAATAAACTGAAACCTCTGGGATGGGAGCAAGTGAGACTTGGAATGGTTGATGTAATACCCAGACAGGCAAAGACCTGCTGGGTGAGGAAGAGGCAGTGCAGGAGTTCCTCCCTGTACAAGGCTGCCAGGAGCCAATTGTCCAGGCACGGAAAACCTGTACCTCCCCGGTGCACGAGGTAGGCCGCCACCACCGCAAGACATTTGGCAAAACCTCGAGGCCGAGGAGGAGTCAAATGGAAGTGCCTTGAACTGGTGGTCCCCTGGAAAGCAAAACGAAGATATCTCGGTGAGAGGCGAATAGCTATGTGCAGGTAAGCGTCCTGCATATCCAGAGAGCACAGCCACTGGTCTGAGCGGAGGAGGGGAGAAAGCTCTGCAGTGAGAGCATCCTGAATCTCTTGTCCTCCACTTAAAAGGTTTAGGAACTGAGATCTAGAAAGGTCTTACATCTCCTGTCTTCTTCTGGACCAGGAAGAAGCGGAATAGTTCCCCTCGCTCCTTGCAACGGAAGGGGACAGGTTCTATCACCTCTTTCAGCAAAAGTGCTGAAATTTCTTCCTGGACCAGAAGATGATGTTCTCGAGAGCATGATGACCTTGGGAGGGTGATGAGGTGGTTTCCATGAGAAACTCTACTGAGTGACCTTCTGCGATTAGCTGAAGCACCCATGAATCTGATGTTATCCTCTCTCCCAGCCCGGAAGGTGGAGGGGAAACCTCCTCCTACCAGTTCCTCTGGGAAGCCCAGAGGTAGTGGGAGAGGAAGGAGTCAGGTGGTGGGGTAGCGCCACAGCTGGAAGCTCACACTGCTTTTTAGGCGGGAGGCTTGGCAGCTGGGGAGGGCCCCGACGCTAGTGTCCCTCTTCCTGTGGTGTCGCTTGGGCCAATTCTGTCTGGAAAGGGATGGCACCACGCATTGATGGGGATGGTACATAGAGTCAACAGACTTTAGTGCCGCCCCTCTCCTGTAGGGTCGGTGATGATGTCCTGACATCACCCCCAAACAGCACCGAACCCGGAAGGGTGCTTCCTGGATAGTGGACTGCATTTCCAGGACCAACCTGACACTCTGAGCCAAGCGTGACGCATAAACCCACGGCAAAAGCTGAGCTCCTCCCAGCAGTGTCCACTGCATCGTGAGGTCACTACGAAGAATGTGCCGACTGGCCGAACGAGCAGAGTAGATGAAGTCAGCCACTTCCTGCCTGGCCTGACAGTCAGGAAGGGAGTTCAATTCGATTCCACCTCACCAAGAATCGCTTCTGGTAATCCTCCATGTGGCCAACGAGTTCAGGGCCCTAATACCCAGAGTGGAAGAAGAAAAATCTTCTTGCCATACTGGTCCAGAAGGCGGACGTCAGGTGGAGACGAGCTAAGATGTTTGGGTTGAGTTGACCGCCATGAGCGGCGCTAATCACAACCCGAGTCAGCACAGACAGTGGGAGTCTAAAATGTCAGCACCTCTGGAGCCTGGTATAGCCTGGTTCAACTTCCTGGGAAGTGGGCTAAGGCCAGCAGTTGTTTCCATATGGTGGTAATAAGGTCGGCATGAGGCTCGATCCAGGGTGGCACCAAAGTGGGAGCTGTCACGGGCAGATCCAGATGCTCAGCCATTTTTTACGCTGGGGGTCTGGCTCAAGATTCCACTTATGTACTTCCTGGATCTTCCGTAGCAACTCCGTAAGGAAGGATCCTTCGGAAGGGACTTCGAGAGCACGTAGCCGGGCTTGGACGGAGAGCGTGGCTCGCTCGTCTTGCCTGGAATAATCTTTGGAAGGATCCGAGCTGTCCAAGGAAGAAGAAGATGGAAGAGGAAGACTCCCTCTCCGAAGAGGGGAGGAACGGACCACTTGGGAATCCCGAAAGCGTGTCCTGCCCTCTCTGGACCCAGAGGGCTAAGCCCTGGCGTCCGGAGGTGGGGAGGAGTGTGTCGTCGGGATGTATGGGAACCGGTACCAGCACCGCCGCCTGTGAAGCGACTCTCCACCTCTCTGGTGAGCTGAGCCTTGGCCTTAGCCCACCAGGACACCAGAATCTCCTGCAAGTCCACCGCAGCTGAGGGGATGGGGAGGGAGGAGGAGGGGATACGGGTATGGACTATACCCAAGGCGATATCCAGAATCTCGGCGGTGCCGGGAAGCCCGGCGCCAGTGGGTATTGAGGAGTCAGTACTGCGGCCGGATAAGTGGGCGACGGGTACTCGAGGCCAGATACTGTGGTCCCAGGTATGACAGCGCCGGATACGACGGGCTGGGTACCGGAGGAGCTGCCGTGAGCAGATGATCCGTCCAGAGGCCCACGGGTGGTTCTGGAGCAGAAGACCTGGGGCGGAGGGCCCGCGCCGGGCGACATCGGGGTGGGATATCGTCCGCGTCGGCAATACCGGCATTGGAGCTGGTGTCTGGGCAACCGACGTGAGATCAGTTGGACCAGAAGGTGGGACGGTCCAACGGAGTGGACCAGAAGCCTCAGTGTCGCCCAGGGACTGGGGAGAAATCACGGGTCGGGCTGAGGAGACTCAGGGTCCCGGAGGGCAGCGAAGGCTGCAGGAGCAGGGATGGCGGACATGGGGGTCAGCGTCGGCTCATCCGCTGTGCGGGCGTCAGGACGAACCGAGTGCGGCTTAGGAGCGGATCTGGGCGGACGCCGGAGGGGCCAGCGTCCGACTTAACAGACCCTCGCTGGAGGCAGGCCGCGAGCGGAGGCAGTCTGGTCGGGCGGAGCGGGCCGCGCCGCCGCGCGGGTCAGACGACTACCCTTCTCCATGCGGGCGCGGAGGAGCCGACGTCTGGCTTATCAGAGCCACCGCACCAGCAGGCCACGAAACCATGGCTTTACTGGGAGCAGAGGCTCCACGAGCCCGGGTCGGGCGGGCCGCGCCGCCTTAGAAGCCTCTAAGGTGGCCGTCTGAAGTGTCCCCGGGTGGGGGGACGTTACCTGTTTCACGGCAACTCCAGAGGAAGACTCGGTGGGAGAGGAGCCCTTGTCCCAGTGCCTTTCCTTATCCTTCTTGCGATAGTCTTCAGAAGTAAGCCTGCGAAGCTTTTTCAGTTCTTTTCTCCATGGAGCTCATTTTCTTTTTAAATGTGGGCTTCCAGGGACTGCTGCCACCTTCTCCAAGTGGCCACGTTAAAGCTGAGGCAGTACTGGAACTTCTCCACTGGATGGCGTGGCCTAGGCAAAAAGGCACAGAGAATGGCTGTCCTTGTGTGGGAGTTGGGCGCGCCACGAGTCGCACTGTTTGTCTCGAAGGTGTAGGGGACGACATGCAGACGGGTACCTGCGATGGCTGGAAAAAAAAATCGAAAATACTCGGTAAAACTACCGATGAAGGAGCCTGACAAGCAGGAACTTTTCCACGAGGCGCTGGCATAAGCTAATGGCGGAAGGAACTGAAGGAGGGCTTGAGGGACGCCTTTATACCGCCTCCTGATGCCGGTCACCTGACGGGTGGTCCCTGCCACAGACTGCTAGCTAGAATTTTTCCGTGGGGTCCTGCCACCTGCCGACGCCAGTCCTATATGTAATTACCTAGCAAGAGCCCTCTCAAGTAAGATCAACTGTTTCCCGTCCTGTCTATGGTCCTTAGTGGCTGTCATGTAATAACTGAGAGCTCTCTTTACATCCAGATTATGAAGTCTTCTTTCACCAGAAGTGGAATGCTCAGTGATAAAGATAGGTAGGGTAATGGATTGGTAAAGGTGAAAATCAGAGACTATCTTAAGAAGGAATTTTCTATTTGTTCTCAGAACTACCTTATCTCTGTGAAAAGAGATATAATCCAGCTCCATAGAGAGAGCCTGAGCTCACTTATTGTTCTTGTAGAAGTCATTGCCACTAAGAAAACTGTTTTCCAAGGGACATATTTAAGGTGAGCTGTAGCTATAGGCTCAAAGGACGCCCCATGAGTCATGCTATACGAACATTAAGGTCCCATGCTGGCACAGGTGCCCTGTGAGGGGATGCAAATGGTTCAACCTTGAAGAACCTCCCAAAATGGGTTCTGAAGCTAATGTTACCCTGGGACCAGCAGAAATGTAGGCAGACAATGCTGAGAAGGACTTGAACGAACTGGGCTATAGACCCAAAGAGTGTAAAATGAAAGAGGTAATCCAGGACAGCTGGGACCCCAGCCTGTAGTGGAGTCACATCTTTAGTCGAACACAAGATTGAAAACCTTTGTATTTTGAAGAGTAAATTTGCTTAGTAGAAGGTTTCCTATAGCCCTCAGAATGTGGAGCACTGATTCAGAGAATTGTAAATCAACATATTCTAATTCCTCAAGAACCAAGCTTTGAGGTTGAGGGACTTGAGGTTTGGGTATAACAGGGTCCCTGGTTGGAGGTCAATAGGTTCTGCCTCAGAGGGAGTCGATTGTGCTGGCCACAGATATGGGGAGCATTAGAGAGTACCATGTCTGCTTGGGCCAATCCGAGCTATTAAGATTAGAGATGCTGAGTGGAATCTGAGCTTGAGTAACACCCTGAAACCAGGGGAAAGGGAGGGAAAGCATACAGATACTTCCCTGAACAATCTAGAGTCAGGGCATCAAGGGCAGAGTACCCTGATCTGGTGGCCTGCAACAATACTCTGACAAGTGGTGGTTCTGGTGGGATGCAAACAAGTCTATCTCTGAAGTGCCCCAGCTCGAAAATTACTTGCACCACCTGCTTGTTCAGAGTCCATTCATGATGGGCCTGGTTGATTTGACTTAAGGCATCCGCCAGGGTATTGTCCTTTCCTGGTAGACGGACTGCCTACAGGGATACTCCTCAAGAGTACACCAAAGTCCACATTTGCATGACCTCTGTGCAGAGGGGCCTGACCTGATGCCTCCCTGTTTGCTGATGTAGTACATTGTGGTGGTATTGTCTGTTCTGACCTGTACCATCTTTATCTGTACTAGTCCTGAAACATTTTCAAAGCAGAAAACAGCTCCGAGTTCCAACAGATTTAAGTGCTGGAGGGACTCTGCAGCTGACCAGGTACCCTGGGTTGTATGGTTTCCCAAATGGGCCCCAACCCAGGACGGATGCATCTGTTGTGAGAACAACTGAGGGGATTCTCTCTAAAAGGGGACCCTTCTTAGATTGGGTTCTTCCTTCCACCACTGTAAAGCCTGCAGCAAAGTTATTGTGACTGGAATGGGTTTTGAGAGAGAATCCTTTCTTTGACTCCAGTGAGCCCTTAGGTGGAACTGGATGTCCCTCATTTGAAACCTGGAACCCAGCACTGTGCCTGTGGACATAGACATAAGGCTCAGGAGTTGCAAGAACTGTCTTGTGGGCTTGCTTTTGTTCAGGGTGAGTGAATTTGCCACTAGTTGAAGATTTCTGATCCTGTTTAGAGGGAGGTAGGCCCTGCCCTGCAGGGTGTCTATCTCTGCCCCTATGAACTGCAACTTTTGTGCAAGAATGAGGGCCGACTTTTGTGACTGATGATGAACCCAAGGATTCCAGCAGGCCTTGGGATGAGATTTAAATACTGAGAGTGAGCTGTTGTGGTGGTTGCCTACCACCAATTGTCCAGATATGAAAAACTGTCACACCCTGCCTCAAGGTGTGCCACCACTGGTGCTAGACACTTTGTAAAACCCTTAATGTAAAAAAGGCCAAAAGACAGGGTTGAAAACTGCTAATGGCCTGAAGGGAGTCTGAACCCAGATATTTTCTGTGAGACTCTTATGGGAATGGTGGAAATAGGTGTCTTTAAGTCCAGTGATGCCAACAGATCCCCTTTCTGGATTGTTGACAGAATCAGTGCCAAAGTTACCATTTTCAACTTTGGCTTTTAGACGCCTGTTTAAGGTTTTGAGATCCAATACAGGCTGCCACTCCCACTTTTCTTTGTGTTGATAAAGTATCTGGAGTAAAAGCCCCTTCCCTCAGTAGGGTTTGGAATAGGTTCCACTGCTTCTAACAGTAACAGTTTCTGGACCTCTGCCTCCAGCAGGTTCTTTTCTGTCAGGGAGGTGTACTGAAACCACTGGCTGCTAGAAGAGGAAGAGATTTGAAACCAGAGACAGACCCAGACCCACTACCTCCAGGATCCACTTGTCTGTGGTGATGTTCAGCCAAGCCTGGAGGAAGTGGGAAAGTCTGCCTCTGACAGGGAGTGAGGAGGCAGTCTGTACTTCAGGAGGTCTGCTTGGCTTAGAGTGAGGCTGTGCTTGTGACCCACACCTAGAACCCCTTCAACCCTGCCCCTAAAGTACCCCCTGCTGTGGGTACTGTTGATACTGGGTGTGACCACTGGCTGGAAAAAGGGCCTGGTGTGGAAGGACCTGCCCCAGCCTCCCTTCCATAAGGCCTGGTGGATGGAAGCTCTCTCCTTACTAGAGCTGCTTCTGTATGTGGCCTTGTACTCATCCACCTTTTTCATGTATGCCACTGTAGATTCTCCAAAGAGTATTCCCCTCTAGAGGAAAATCCAGGGCCTTAGACTGAGTATCAGAAGTAAGATTTGTGGCTCTTAGCCAGGCAAATCTCTTCTGGGCTATCGTGTTTGCCATCCATCTGGCTGCAGTGTGATCTGATCTGTATCAGCAGCCATCTGGAATTGGTATTTAGCAGCCTCTAGCCCAAACCTACCTCTTTCAGCTAGGTCATCAGATAGGGGTGAGGGAGCTTCTGAGACTTGGCCAAAACTGACTGCCACAGGGACTTCTGATACTGGGAAGCATAGGCCGAAGTTAGCCTATCGTATGGCTTGAGAGGCTGACAGGTACCCTTCCTAGCCATACTATCTATTATTCTGGTGTCCTTCTCTGGTGGGTGGGATGCCAGAAGGACTCTAGCCTCACTGCAGGCTGCTGCTGAAGAACCCTAGATGATCTGGAAGGAAAAAAGGAACTCTACCCTTCCTTTCCAACTGATATTTCTTATCCATCCTCTTATGCAGACGGGGATAGAGTTTGGGGTTTGCAACAACTTAAGAGCATCTTTTTTTAAGAATTTGTTCACAGGGAGGAGAAAGGCTTTGGTGGGAGTTAAACCCATCATCTCCAGATAGTCTATCTCCTCCTCATCCTCCACTTCCTCTCTTGTGGAGACGCCCACAGCATCTGCCATTTTTCTCACTAAAGTGAATTGAGAAGAATAATCTTCAGATGTTTTAGGGTGTACCAAATTCTTGTTCGGGGATACCTCCAGGTAAAATGAGTTCCATTCATCCTCCTCATATTCACTGTATTCCTCTTCTTCAGGAAGGAAATTCTGCCAGGCTGTCCTGCTGGAGCAGATGGCTGCTGAACAGGAGGCACTAGGCCCTGCAATGCCTGAATGACTTTAAAAGCCTGTGCAATTTCTTGAGGTGTAGACATAATATTGGCAGGAACAGAAGTCCCTGATCAGGATTTGGGGGTTCTGTATGCTTTAATTTTCTTTTCTTTTGAGGGAACTGGGAAGTTAGCCGGTTCAGAAACCCTTTGATACCATTATCACCTGTCTCAAGGGTGAAGGTAATAACAGATGTGGGTTCAGCCACAAGAATAGAGGGTATCGGCTGGTCAGAGCCAGAGGGACCTTTGGGGAGTTTTTTCAGCCATTCCAGGCGTTTCTCAACATTTTTTTCAGGGAATGTCAGGCAGATTTGACAATCCTCTTTAAGATGCTCATCTCCAAGGCAAGCCACACACGGGTGTGTTTACCTGCCTTAGTAAAAACATCCTCACATTGTGTACCATTTTTAAACTGGACTCACGGTCTTTTCTTCGTTTTTTCTGCCACTGAATTGATAAAAAGTTAACTGCTAAGTAACAAAGATTTAAACAATAATACCTGCAGTTAGTTTCAGAACCAATTAGGAACCGAACGATAAATAATTTGGAACCGGTCTTAGCGGTTCAGTAACTGAAAACAACGGTTACAAAAAATCAATTTAAAACTAAATTTAAGCAAAACAAAACTGTTTTTAGCCAGAAAACCCGATAAACCTAAAACTAATCCGCTCCCTCCGGTTATACCGAACCGAGGAACTGGCTAAACAACTAAATAACTACGAAAACTAAGTTTAAATACAATAAAACAATCAATATAAGGCAGCAAATGAATAGAAATGATACTTCTATATATTTTATATAAGTTTCTTCAAGTCAAAACAGTTGATTTAAGAGCGACACTCCGGCGACCTGACTGTTCAGGAGAAGAGTGAAATCTAGGAAGTTTAAAACACTGGCAGTTAGTATAGGGCAGCATTTGAAAAGTTGTCACGTGCAAATAATTCCATCATTTGCATATGTTCTATTCTCTCCGGGCAGTCCTACCTAAAGGGCTTACTGCAGAAAGTTATGAATACCTGAGTATTACTGGTGTTAGAATCTCTTTTCCAGATTTATGCATCATTTTAATTTAAACAGCTGTAGTGACAGGGACCACTTGTTGATTCTAGAATTGCTATCCTACATTAGGTTAAGCCATCAGAGAGGATTGTGATCTACTGTAAGTATAAAAGTCGACTCCAAGCAAATAAAACCTGGGAATCCATGGCCCACTTTGCGCAAGGCATTCCTTTCAATGGTGGAGTACCTTTTCTCTCCGTCATGCAACTTCCTACTGATAAATAGAACAGGGCGTCCCTTCCCATTTATATGCTGACTCAAAACTGCACCTAGGCCTACCTCTGATGCACCTGTCTGTAACACAAAATGTTCTCCATGTCTGGCCTTCAGTAAAACAAAGGGCCACACATAATGCAGCCTTGTTGGAGGAAAAGCCTCATCACACTCTGTGGTCCATTTCACATTATTCGGTAGTTCAGTGAGGATAGTAGCTACCTGGGAAAGCTGGGAACAAACCTCCAATAGTAACCTGCCAGCCATAAAATTACCTGATATGTCTGTTTAGGAACAGGACTGTGTACTACAACTTCTGTCTTAAAATCTCTGGCTTCTTCTCCATTTCCCAAAACATAACCCAAATATCAGGTTTCCTGCATGACCAATGCACGTTTAGTAGGATTAATGGTACCTGCCTTTCTGATAAGACTGGATAACTGTTTGTAGGTGTTCCAGGTGGCTTTTTCAGTTTGGACTGTACATCATGACAACATCCAGGAAGCAGCACAATAACCCATGTGAGCAGCTAAAATTACATCCATGTACTGCAGGTCAGCAAAGCCATGGAGGAGGGGCGGTCTGAGCATGTGGTGTACTTGGATTTCTCGAAGGCATTTGATAAGGTGCCTCATGGAGAACTCATAGATGCATTAATCATGCACGGCCTAGATGGTAAAATAACTAGATGGTTGGAAGCATGGTTGGATTCTAGGACACAATCAGTTAGTGTCAATGGTACAGATTCGGCATGGGAGGATGTGACTAGTGGGGTACCTCAGGGCTCTGTATTGGGGCCCTGTCTATTTAACATATATATTGCATCAGCGTGTGTTAAGGAAAACTACACCCTCATATCTTCTAAATGTTATTTGTTTCCATGTCAATGAACAACTCTTTTCATATGGCTATTAAGGATGTATGCAAATGTTCTAGTCTGTTTTACAGTTCATACTAGGCCCTATGATTGCCCTGGGAGTCTCCATTTTATAGTTGTTGAAACTGCATTGTCCCTGAGCTGCATTAGCATATGAGAACATGATGTCAGATCACCCATTTATACCACGTATCAATATGCTGAAAGAACAAATCCTGCAAAAACTCTGGAATCTCACAAACTGAGTGAAGTTTAAAGAGAAAAAATCCTGCATTATAACTCAGATAGTTTGCAAAGCTCATTGAAGGTAAATGTGGCATTCCACACCTTTTGCAGCTTGTTTCTTTTGAGACTAATTAAGCAGCAGGCATACTGGGGAGTTTAAAGGGTGATTACACATCATGTTCTCATACGCTAATACAGCTCTCAGGGACAATGAGAGTTCAACAACCATGAAATGGAGACTCCCATGGTAGTCACTGGGCCTAGTACAAACTGTAAAACAGACTAAAACATTTGCATACATCCTTAACAGCTACATGAAACAAGCTGTCTACTGACATGGAAACAAATAACATTTAGAAGATATGAGGGTGTAGTTTTCCTTTAATAATGGAGTTTGGGTATCTAAGTTTGCTGCGACACCAGGGTAGGGTACACAGTGAACAACCAAGCAGATGCTATTCCGACTTCAGGAAGCTCTGAATGAACTAGAAACCTGGGCTCTAGATAAAAATTAACCAATAATGTTGACAAATGCTGTGTTATGCATTTTGGGAGACTTGATAAACACTGGGCATATACACTTAGTGGGCAGATACTGAGTACAGTAGAGCAACAGAGTGACTTGGGCATTATGATCACAAATGATTTAACATTTAAAACCACGTAATTTGGTCATCAAGAAGTCTAGTGGTATACTGCATTGTATTAATAAACATATAACATGTTACAAAATAAAAAGTACTGTTGTCATTGTACCGTCCTTTGGTTAGGCCACATTTGGACTACTGTGCACAGTTTTGGTTACCAGGAGGAAGGGCAGAGATAGCAGCATTAGAGATAGTCCAGCAAAGGGCAACCCGTAACATACTGGAAGCTAAAGGGCATGATTACCAAACAAGGCTAAAATTGTGGACCTGTACTCCTTGGAGTTCAGGCGATTCTGAGGGACATGTGTATGATTTATAAATCACTCACTGACTCAGGTCTGTGGGAACTTCTGGGTTTGGGATTTAGGGATTCACCATACACTACTAGAGCCCATCCTCTACAATTGATAGTGGACTGTCCTAGAACTAATAAAAGGAAAACCTGGCTCACCTTAAGGGTGTCTAATATCTGAAATAAGTTAACTTTGAAGATTGTAACCAGTGCTAACATGAACATCTTTAAGAATGAGTTGGACAGTTACCTTAATAAGCATAGGATTTTGGGATATTTATGAATTGGCGAGCAAAATGACTATTGTCTATATTGCTCTGTATTACCAATGATACCTATGCATGCAGTGGCTGTGCCATGTAAACCAAACAACATGGCGGTGAACTGACAGAATCAACATGAGTGGCTAATACAGTTTTGTGTCTGGATTCTATAGCTAGAGAATTTACCAGTAACCCTTGGTGAGATCGAGGTGCTACTGATGTACTAGCACTTCTCAATCTGCCCATCAAATCATCTATCCTGGGCAAACAATAAATGCCAAATCCGACATGTGATTTAAAAAAATTAAAGCAGATTCTTACACCCTCTTCTTTTTTTATTTACAGTCACCACTGGTGATGAGCAAGCACATCTTGATTCTTCTCCGATACCCAACTCTTTCATGTTTTGTATTTCCTTAACAACGTTGCTCTTAACCGCTATGGCAATCTGTATGTCTTTTGTCTGATGTTTTATTTTTTATTTTATTTATTTGTATATGGATGACACCTTTGAGCCAAGGGCTCTTTTACAAGGTTCCATGTCAAGGCAATAAGGACAATAAGGTACAAAACATAACATGATCATTACAAAGGAACTTATAAAAAAAAAAAAAAAAGACAAATAAGGTTACAATAATGGCAACCAAAAGCACCGTCAAGGTGCGTTCGTGATTAATTATACAAGTCATAGGCGGCTCATGGCTTTGCTAGGAGTGGGTTAGTGGGAAAGGAAAGAAGAGTGGTGGTATGGGAGACAGAGAGGAGGAGGGAGAAATGGGGAGGACATTGCGTTGGGTATGTGGTAGATGGGAAACAGCAAGGGAGGAGGAAAAGGGGTGAAAAAGAAAAGGAGACAGATTCATCCTATACCCAGTAATAGGGGTAGGAGAGGAGGAGGAGCGAGGCGAGCATTCCCTATCACTAGTAAATGCTTGATTTTGTTTGGCCTGGCACTGTGGTAAAAGTACTGTTAAATGTCTTTACCACATTATGAATTTCTTGTGGTTTGTTCGGAGGTTAAGGAAACACTGTTTACAGCATCAGCAGTTACAGATTGTTATAGTCTGTCATAGGCTATACCAATATCTTCTCAGAAGTTTCTGGCAAAACTAACAAAGCAGTCTTTGGTGTTTTTAACCCATTTCTTCAGAAGGTTAGCATGGTATATCCTGGAAGGATTTTTCCTGTCAGGGGTCTCAGTCTCATAGTTAACTGTGACAGTACACCCAAGCACTTCATAAGGCCCTTGCCACTTCAATAACATTTTCTGTAGTGGTAACTGTAGTAAGACCTTTTCACCTGGCTCAAAACCTTTTCTTTCACCACATGGTCATAATACATCTTTAGCTGGTTTGTGCCTTTCCCCCGATTACTATGGGCAATTTCAACATATTTTGACAGTTTTTTTCTCAGGGCAAACATTTAAGATATAATTAGTGTTGGCAAAATGAAAAATTACTTACCATAGTAGTCTTGTTTCTTCCAAGTGATACTCAGGTTTTAGTAACTACGCATTCAGCCTTGTAAGTAGAACTGCCCACAGAGAATTTGAAACATATGCAAATGATGGAATCTTTTGCATCAACCACTTTTCAACTACAGGAAAATCCATGGCCTTAGCCTGGGTGTCCTGTGAGAGGCTAATACATCTGAGCCAAGCCATCCTCGAAGAGCCACAGATGTGGCCATGACTCTTGATGAGACATCATTAGAGTCCACAGCAGCATGAAATTGCACCTTAGATGCCTCAATCCCATCTGCAGCTGCCGCCTCCAGCTCCTTGGCCAGCTGGGGAGGCCTGTTTAGCCACTGCCAGTACAGTGTCCCACCTGGACTTCTGGTACCTGGCTGTATAGGCCATGTAATTCACCTGTCTGAGTCCCAAAGAAGATGCCATGTACTGCTTCTTTGCCATGGCACCAATCTTCCTGGAGTCCTTGTCAGGGGCGTGTGAAGCCAAGGAATATTTGCCTTGTCACAGGCAGCAGCCTGCACTACCCCAACATGGCTGCATTGCTGATATAAGAACTCCGTGTCTGAGCCTGAGAGTGTATACCTCTTGCCCATTCTTTTATCCACAGGAGGTATAGTGTTAGGAGACTAAGATTTTTTATGTCTGTTTCCCAAAAGATTTCTGGAGAATAGACAGTCTCCTGAACTCTGGGATATCCATCATCTCTACATAATCAGGCTCTTCTTGATCTATCTTCACAGCCTCCTCCATAGGAAGCTGGAGGTTTCAACCACTTTCCTATAAAACACAAAATGGGAAGGGGACTCAGAAAGCCTAGGAGGAAATACCTGATGGTCTGTCTGGGAAGATGTCTGGTTCCACAGGCACATCCAGACCTTCACTTACATCATAATCCTTAAATTCCCTTCCTCTTCAAACTCCGGTTCATAAAAATCTTCAAGGAGTATACTCTTGAACCGTTGAACCAACCAAACCGAACCCCTGCCAGAAGGTGCCGGATCGGTCGGAACGGATGGAGTGATGCCACAATCTAGATACGCCCTGGCTATCTCTTCGGCCCGGTGAACATGAACCTCTGGATCCGAACTGGTGATTTATCTTTAAGCTTTCTTTTTGTGGAACCGATCCCTCAGAATTAGCTCTCCTTCTGCCGAAGAAGTATTGCCCTGGTCAGAGGCACTCCTTCTGGTTCGGTCGAAACCGAACCGGCTGGCCATCCTGGTCAGCGGACTTCTCGGCCTCCTTTTCCCTCAGTCTACCTAATCTTTTTCAAGGGTAGATTTGGGAAAATTTTTACATATTTGGCAGTCTGAATGGGGTGGTCAAACCCCAGACAATAAACACAGGTGGTGTGGGGATCAGCCTTGGCAAAGACCTCTCCACACTCACTGCAGTGTTGAAACCCAGTGGGTCCATTTTTTCCTTGGTTTCTCAGACATGGCCAACCTAACCAAACTTACCCTTTTTCGGCTAACCGCCAGGCAAGACTCCATTATTGGTTTCTAACCGTGTCACGGGTACTGGAAAAACGGTTAAAACACTTTTTTAGAACCAATAAGAACCGGTAACCCCACACTAAATATAGCAAAATTCACAATCAAATGGTCGGTTCAGCCGAACTGAGCGCACTTTATAAGTTCACACAGAAATATAGAACAATTCCTATCTAGTACTCATGGCACCACAGGCGGAGACTGAACCGACTTTGCGGATACTATTTTTGGTTTAAACAGGCGAAAAACTGAAAACTTTAACCGACTTCAAACCGAGCTGAAGGAGAAATCTCGGAGGCGACCGTTCAGTGAGGCGGAGTAAAGAATCTGACGGTTTGAATTCAAAACACTCCAGACAGAGACTTCAACCGAGCTCAAACTCACTGTTCCATGCCCTGCATGAAAGTTAACAAGTTCTCCAGGGCAGTTCAAAGTTTGGGAATCACTGCAATTGTCAGAATACAGCAAGACTTCATGTTGTTTGAAACACAGGTGGTGTGGGATCAGCCTTACCAAAGACCTCCCACACACACTGCAGTGTTGAAACCAAGTACTTAGTAGTTTTGGACAAAAGAAGGAGAGTTGCCCATCATGACTGTCCTCCATATACATGGAACATTACCAGTCCCTACCCAAACATCCATGTGTCTGATTTGTTTTGAACATTAAGATATCTGTTGAATCAACTACGTCCTATGGTAATGTGTTCCATACTCTTGGTGTTCTGATGGTGTAGTAGTTCATTATTTTATTACTTTTTGCCCTCGTAACTTCTAACTGTCTATTGTGAAGTCTAGCTGCAGTTTTTCTAGTGGAATATTCAATACCGCATACCTGCATTTGTTCCTGGTTCCCAAGAATTTTTAAAAGTTGGAGTAAGTCACCTCTGATTCGTCTTTGTGACAACATGTAAAGTCCTGTTTTATTTAATGAGTGTTATAGTCCAAGTGGGCCGGTTTTCTTGGGTTTCTCAGACATGGCCAACCTAACCAACTTACCTTTTATGGCAACCGCAGGCAAGACTCCCTATCGGTTTCTCACCGTGTCATGGGTGATGGAAAAAACATTCAAATCACATTTTTTTTAAAACTGATATGGACCAGTAACCACACACCAACTTTTACAAAGATTTTACTAAAGGATCAGTTCAGCCGAACCCGTCCAGAACAATTTAAATTTCCACATAATAACTGTCACAATACTAATCTAAGTACTTACGGTACCACAGACAGAATCTCGAACCAAGAAAGCGGAATGAAAAATTGGACTAAAACCGACATTTTAACCGCGTTTGAACCAAGCAGAACGAAAAATCTCCAGAGGGACTGTTCACTGAGGCGGAGTAAAGAATCTGACGGTTTGGTTTCAAAAGGACACAGACACAGTTTTCAACGAGCTCGAGCCCAGCGTTCTATGCCTGGCATAGAATTTTAACCTTCACTCTCGGGGCAGTTCGAGGCTGGAGCGAACTGCAAATTGTCAGGAATACAGCAAGACTTCATGTTGTTTGAATGCAAGGTATTACATTTTGGAGCAAAAACCCAAGAAGGAGCTACCAGCCAGGCAGATTCAGCTAGCCAAAACAGAGTAGAAGGATCTGGGGTGATCTTAATAGGAGCAATGAACAACTCCACACAGTGTAGAAAGGCAGCTGCAAAGGCTAACAAGTGCTGGGTTGTACTGCCGGAGGCGATCCTACCGCTATATAGGTCCCTGGTTAGACCACACCTGGAATACTGCATGCAGTTATGGTATCCATACCAGGAGGAGGACAATAGGTTACTGAAGGCGGTGCAACACAGAGCAACAAAAATGATCCAAGGGCTGGGGACTTGCCCTATGAAAGTAGGCTAGGGAGATGATCATGTATTCCCTGAAGGAGAGGAGGGATGGGGCACATGATTTAAACCTTCAAGTACATGAAGGAATAAATAAAGCGACACGGAGGTTCTTTTCCAATTAAGCAGGGGAGGGACACGGAGGGCACAATGTGAGACTGGAGGTTCAGGAGGAAATGAGGAGACACTTTTTCTACGGAGAGGGTAGTGACAAGGTAGAATGCACTACCAGAGAAAGTGGCATCCTGTAAGACACTAGGCTGCTTCAAAGGGATGGGACAGGGTGAGGTGAGGGAGGGGCATCTGCAGTATAAGGTCTGCTAGCTGCATATCGAGCAGACTCGATGAGACAAAATCTGCTGGCATGTTGTATGTAACTAATCACACAAGGTCCCAACCTATTGCCTTATTGAGTACAAGTATTACGTTTTAAAAGTTTTCTATTGGCTTCAGTTGCTTAAAGTGTGTTTGCCAGTTTGGGAAAACATAACATTCAGACACAATTTATGTTATAGGTTTTCTGCATTTCTAGGATTTTTATTCTTTACTGCCAACTACATTTACACAGGAGCAGGATTCCCACCCCAACAGCTGATCTGCTCCTGCTATTAAATCCTCTGCTGAAATCACAATCCTAGATTGTGACAGCATAATCATTCCATAGCAACAAACTGGGATCTCATAAACAGGATTATGGCTTCCAGCGAAACGATCAAGCAACAAAAGCTGATCTACTAGAGAGTCAAATATCTTGTTTACAATTAAATTAATCTAGTAATAAAGAACAAAATCAAGAGAAATGCAGACAACTGTGTCTAGAAGGAGGCGTGGAAAGAATGAAAGGGACTTGGCAAGGTTGGAGGAATGGTCAGGACGATGGCAGCTAGGATTCAATGCAAAAAGTGCAAAATAATGCACCTGGGAAACAAGAACCCAGGGAAGAATACACAATGGGTGGGAGGTAGTAACAACAACAAAACAGGAAAGGGACCTGGGGTAATCATATCAGATGACCTTAAGGTTAGCAAGCAATGTGAGAAGGCAGTAGGGAGGGCCAGGGGTATACTGGGATGTATAGGAAGAGGCATCAGCAGCAGAAAACAGGAAGTTGTTATCCCTCTGTACAGACAGTTGGTGAGACCCCATCTGGAATACTGTGTCCAGTTCTGGAGACCCCATCTCCATAAGGACATAGACAGGATAGAGGCAGTCCAGAGGAGGCAACTAAAATGGTGCAGGGTCTGCAAGAGAAGCCGTATGAGGAGAGACTAAAGGAGCTTAATATGTATACCCTTGAGGAAAGAAGAGGAGAGGGGACATGATAGAAACTTTCAAGTACCTCAAAGGAATCAACAAAGTCCAAGAGGGTAGCATCTTTCAGAAAAGAGACTTGCAAGAACAAGGGGACACGATTTAAAGATAGAAGGAGGGCGGTTCAGGGCAATGTGAGGAAGTATTATTTCACAGAGAGGGTAGTGGATGCATGGAACAGCCTTCCTGAGGAAGTTGTGGGGGTCTAAAACTGTGGGAGAATTCAAGAATGCATGGGACAGACATAAGGCAATTCTTGTGGGGGCAGGAAGATATAGGCTGTTGGTTAACTAGGATCTGCGGCCTATCCTGTAGGTAGAAATGGGCAGACTAGATGGGCCTAGCGGTCCTTATCTGCCAGCCAAAGTCTATGTTTCTATGTTAGAAGTACAGTTACGTGAAGAATTTACCATAACAGTAGACCTTCTGGAGGATCTCCAGCAGCAGGCCATCACCGGTAGGACTAAGCCATCAGGCACTAGGACCACATGTGAACCTTTCTAGCTAGCAGATCTACCAGAGGGCCACCCACCTCCAGCGTCAGCAAATCTTATACAAGGTGGGACCCCATGCCCTCCTGAGTTCTATCCGCCAGAGACCATAAGCAGGATACCGTTTGGGGGGTGCCTGAGGAGGACACCAAGGTAACCCTGTACCACAGAAAAAGCAAGAAGGCTCGCCCGATGGAAGGAGAGACACACAAGAAGAAAAGGGGAAGGAAAGCAGGGCCTGCTGCAAGAAATCCTCTTGAAAACCTACTGTTACAGTAAGTTCTTATGTAACTGTACTATCTTACTTCAAGGGTATCTCCTGCAGCAGGTCATCACCGCAGGCCTGAGTCCCAAACAGTTCTGGTACTACAGACAGGCAGGCAGGGTGGAAGACTGAAAATAACAGCCCAAGAGAGGATTCCTTGGAGGACAGCTGGGCTAAAGTTAGTTCGATGTCTAGAGGCATGTCCAGACTGTAATGCTAGTAAAGGTGTGGACAGTATTCCAGGAGCAGCAGCACAGATGTCAGCAGCTGACACATTACAAAAGCACACCACTGATGTGGCCACACCTCTTGTGGAATGGCCTTAACTACTCCAGGAAATTCCTTGCCATACTTCTGGTGGTAATAAACAATGCAATTTGCTACCCACTTAGACAAACACTGTTTGGACACGAGAGCCCTCTTTCACAGGCGATTAAAACAAAAGTACAGTTACGTAAGAACTTACTGTAACAGCAGATCTTGAGAGAGGCTCTTGCAGTAGGTAATTACATATAGGACTGACGCCCGAGGCGGCAGGACCCCACAGAAACATTTCTAGCTAGCAGTCTCTGAGAGGGACCGCCCCCGTCCAGGTGACGGTGTCAGGAGACGTCGGCATAAAGGGGTGGTCCCTCACACCCGCCTCCAGTTCTTCCCCGCCAGGCCACAAGAGGCCAGACGAGAGAAGCTGGATATTTCCTCACTGGAAAAGGAGCTGAAAAAGCTTAGGGAATGGAGGGCGGAGAACATTTCATTGCAAGAGCCTCTTGAAGATCTACTGTTACGATAAGTTCTACATAACTGTACTATCTTACTTCGAGAGGGCTCTTGCAGTAGGTAATTACATAGGACTGAGTTCCAAGCAGTCTAGAACAAGAAGAAGCACACGGGAGGAGAAAGCTACTCAAAGCAGATCCTCTTAGCTGCGAAGGCCTTAAAAAGAAGGCCTTGCAGAACAGGGAGCCAAGCCTGCTCTACTGGCGAGAGGCAATATCCAAACTGTAATGTTTTGTAAATGTATGGACAGAAGTCCAAGTGGCAGCAGCACAGATGTCTGCCTCTGATCGTTCTTGAAACATGCCGCCGAGGCAGCGACCCCTCTGGTGAAGTGTTCTCTTACTTGACCTGGAAGGGTCCTGTTGTACTTATCTACAGAAGGTGATGTAATGAGCCAACCATTTAGATAGGCATTGCTTGGAAACAGCACTGCCTCTCTTTTAGGGGCAAAAGAAACAAAAACTTGATCAGTCTTTCTGAGATCCTTTGTTCTGTTAGTGTTGTATCTCAGAATCCGGTGAACATCCATAGTGTGAAGTAGATACTCCCCTTGATTGGAGTACTGCGTAAAGAAGGCGGGTAATTCTATGGACTGGCTCAATGTAGATTCCACTACCACCCTGGGGAGAAACTTAGGATTGAATGCGCAGCTACTGCGTTCCTTGTGAAAAATCAAGTATGGGATTTTACACATCAGGGCCTGGAGCTTGGAAATCCTCTGAGCAGAGGTAATGGCCACTAGGAAAAGCGTCTTCCATGAAGGAACTTCATGTCTGCTGAGGCTGCCGGTTCAAAAGGAGGCAAAGTAAGTTTCTCAAGAACAAAGTTCAAATCCCAGGAGGGGCGGAAACTCGGATGGAGGTCTCAAGTGAAGAACCCTCTGAGGAAAGTCTTAGAGACTTCCAGTTGAGAAAACGTCCTGTCTGCTAAGGGAACATGGTAGGCTGAAATGGCCACAATGTGTACCTTCAAAGATGAGTGACTAAGACCCAGGTCAAAGAGATAGCGCAAGTACTCCAGCAGTCACTCAACTGAGCAGGAGAAAGGCTGAAGCCTTTAGGCGGCCCAGATTGAGAACCGTTTCCACTTCATGGCATAAGTAGACCTAGTGGAGGTTTCATATCCTCCACCAAGATCTCAACCACCTGGGGAGAAACCCCAAAGCGGGCTTGAGCTATGTCTGGGAGCCCGCATGCAGTTGAAGGGACCTGACACCTGGATGGACCCGGGTCCCCTGATCCTGGGTCAATAAAATCGTGACAGCAGAAGAGGAAGAGGAGGTTCCTCTGAGTATTGCTGCAGAAGAAGAACCAAACTTGCCTTGGCCAGAAAGGAGCAATCAGAATCATTCGTTACCCCTTCTGAGCAGAGTTTCTGCAAGACCTTGTGGGATCAGAGGAATCGCGGAGGGCATAGACTAATCTGTCCCTCCAATCTAGAGACAGGCGTCTCTCCAGAGAATGCCCCGGCTCTTGAGCGAGTGAGCAGAAGTCGGGAAGCTTTGCGTTTAGAGGTGAAGCGAACAGGTCCACCTGAGGTGTTCCCTGTTTGTTGATGTACCATACCACACACATATTGTCAGTCTGGACGGCTAGGTGGCCTTGAAGAAGATGCAGGTGGAGAGCCTGGAGGCTGCAGCACAGCCTGAAGCTCCATTACACTGATGTGCAGGGATTGTTCGAGCTTGGACCAAGAGCCCTGGGTCCGATGTGGACCGAGATGGGCTCCCCAACCTTGCCCGAGGCATCTGTGGTCAGAGTCTGGGAGGGAGGAGGAAGGAAGAATGGAACTTCCGAAAAAGGTTCTCTCGAACCATCCACCACTGCAAATCTCGAATCATGGGAGAGGAGACTAGGACCAACTGGTCCAAGTCGTCTACCAACTGATCCCATTGAGAGTGAAGCATCCACTGAGAGACCCTCATGTGGAGCCAAGCACGAGGACTGTCTTGATAGCAGCCACCATAAGCCCAAGAAGGCGAGGAATTGACCTTGCACTGACCCGCCTGCGGCGGTGACAACAGGCTTATTTGAGTCTGAAGTGTGGCCGCCCTGTCCGGTGGCAGGAAGGCCCTGCCTAGGGTCGTGTCCAGCATCACTCCAATAAACTGGAGCCTCTGGGATGGGATCAAGGAGACTTGGAATGGTTGATGGTAATACCCAGACAGGCAAAGACCTGCTGGGTGAGGGAGGCAGTGCAGGGAGTTCCTCCCAGGACGCAGGCCGCCAGGAGCCAATTGTCAGGTACAGGAAAACCTGTACCCACCGGATACATGAGGTAGGCCGCAACCACCGCAAGGCATTTGGTGAATACTCGAGGAGCCGAGGGAGGCCAAATGGAAGTGCCTTGAAGCGGGTAGTGGTCCCTCTGGAAAGCAAAGCGGAGATATCTGTGGTGAGACGGGCAGATAGATATGTGCAGGTAAGCGTCCTGCATATCCAGAGCGCATAACCACTGGCCTGAGCGGAGGAGGGGCAGAAGGCTCTGCAGAGAGAGCATCCTGAACCTCTTGTACTCCATGAAAATGCTCAGGAACTGAGATCTAGAATAGGTCTTACATCTGCTGACTTCTTGGGACCAGGAAGAAGTGGGAATCATAACCCGTTCCTTGCAGGAAAGAGGGACCGGTTCTATCGCCTCTTTCAGCAAAAGCACTGAAATTTCTTCCTGGACCAGAAGATGATGTTCCCAGAGTACCACGACCTTGGGGAGGCGACGAGGTGGTTTCTGTAGAAACTCTATTAAGTGTCCTTCTGCGTTTAGCTGGAGCACTCATGAATCTGATGTTATCCTCTCCAGCCCAGAAGATGGAGGAAAACCTCCCTCCTACGGTTCCTCCGGGAAGCCTGGAAGTTCTAGGAAGGGAAGAGTCAGGTGGTGTGGGGCAGCGCAGCAGCTGAAGCTCTCACTGCTTTTTGGGTGGGTGGGGCTTGGCAGCTGGGGGTCCAGCTTTGGTGGCCCTCTTTCCCTGTAGTCTCACTTGCGCCAATTCAGTCTGCGAAAGGGAGGCGCTGTGATTGATGGGGATGACACATAGAGTCCCCTTCTCCTGCAGGCGGTGATGAAGTCGTTAACATCACCCCGAACAGCAACGAACCCGGAAGGGCGCTTCCTGGATGGCGGACTGCACTTCCTGGACCAACCCTGACACTCGAGCCCAGCGTGACGCCAGAGACCCATGGCTAAAGCTGAACTCCTACCAGCAGTGTCCACTGCATCGTAGGTCGCGACGAAGAATGTGCCGACTGGCCGAACATGCAGAGCGGACAAGGTCAGCCACTTCCTGCTTGACCTGAGAGTCCGGAAGGAGTCCAATTTAGAGTCCATCTTACTGAGAACCTCCTTCTGGTAATCCCCATGTGGCTGACGTAGTTCAGGGTCCTAATACCCAGAGTGGAAAAGCAAAATCTTCTTGCCATACTGGTCCAGAAGGCGGGATTCCTTGTCAGGTGGAGAACAGCTAAGGTGTTTGGGTTGAGCTGACCAGCCTCGAGCGGCACTAATCACAACTGAGTCAGCTTGAGGGTGGAGTCTAAAAGTCAACACCCTCGGGAGCCTGGTATAGCCTGTTCAACTTCCTGGGAAGTGGGGCTAAGGCCGGCAGTTGTTTCCATACGGTGGTAATAAGGTCGGCATGAGGCCACGATCCAGGATGGCACGAAGTGGGAGCTGTCACGGGCAGTTCCAGATGCTCAGCGAGTGGTTTTTTTGTTTGTTTTTAACACTGGTGGGGTCTGGCTCCAAGGATTGCCACTTATGTACTTCCTGGATCTTCCGTAGCAACTCCGTGAAGGAAGGATCCTCCGGAGGAGACCTTGGCCTGGGCTTGGATGGAGGCGTGGCTCATCATCTTGCTTGGAACAACCGTCGGAAGGATCAGGTGTCAGGAAAAATAACATGAGGAAGAGGTAGACTCCCTCTCCAGGCGAGAGGAGGAATGGACCCTAGGAATCCCTCAAGAGGCGTGTCTGACCCTCTCTGGACCCAGAGGGTTTAGCCCTGGTGTCCGGAGGTGGGGAAGGTGTGTTGTCGTGGATGCGGAACCGGCACTGACACCGTCGTTGGAAGACAACTCTCCACCTCTCTGGTGAGCTGAGCCTTGGCCTCAGCCCACCAGGAGGCCAGAATCTCCTGCAAGTCCACGCGCTGGGGGGCAGTGGAGGAGGATCGGGTATGGACTATACCCAAAGGCGCATATCCATAACCCGATGGGAGGAGGAAGCACTGGTCGGGTATTGAGGCCGGGTACTGCGGCGTCGGATATGTCAGTGCCAGGTACTGGAGTGCGGTTGTCACGGTCCAGGTATGGTGGCGCCTGATCAGACGGGTCGGTCCCGGGAGCGGAGGAGCTGCCGGAGCAGACAGCCCAGCCAGAGGCCCCACAGGCAGTTCTGGAGCGGAAGGCCCTGGAGGCGGAGGTCGGGGCAACATCAGGAGGTGGGATGTCATCCGCGCATCGGCAATACCAGCATCAGAGCCCGGCGGCCGAGGCCAGCGCGGAGCTGGCAGCCGGAAATCGACGTCAGATCGGTCGGACCGGAAGGGGATGATCTGACAGATGTGGAACAGGAACCTCAGTGTCGCACGGGATGGGGGAGGAAACTGGGTCAGGTTGAGGAGACTCAGGGTCTCCGGAGGGCAGCGAAGGCTGCGGGAGCCGGGAGCGACAGACGTGGGGGTCGGCGTCGGCTCATCCGCTGTGTGGGCGTCGGGTGAACCAGCGAGCAGCTTAGCAGCTGGATCTGGGCGGGCGCCAGCGTCCGTAACAGACCCTTCACGGGCAGGCCGTGATGGAGGCGGCCTGGTGGGGGCGAATGGAGGCCATGCGCGCTGAAGAGTCGGACGACTCACCGACCTTCTCCGTGCAGGCGTTGGAGGAGCTTACGTCTGGCTTATCGGAGCCGCTTGCACCAGTAGGCCGCGAAACCACGGCTTTACTAGGAGGCGGAGGCCTCCACAAGCCAAGAGGCACCCGAAGGGCCCAGCCTTGAGCAGGCAGGCGGCGCCCGCCCGGAGAAGCCGTGCCCCTGGGAGTTACCTGTTTCACAGCAACTCCCGAGGAAGACGCGGTGGAGAGAAGCCCTTGTCCTGGTGCCTTTCTTTATCCATTTTCTTCGATGGCCTTCAGGGAACTTGGCGCCTGCGAAGTTTTTCAGTTCTTTCTCCATGGAGCTCATTTTCTTTTCAAAATGTGGGCTTCCAGGAACTGCTGCCACCTTCTCCAGGTGGCGCGTTAAAAAGCTAAGGCAGTGCTGGCACTTCTCCATCAGATAGTGAGGGGTCTAGGCAAAAAGGCACAGGGAATGACCATCCTTGTGCTGGGGAGTTGGCACGCAAGCACGATCAGACCTCTGTTTTGTGCTCAGAGGGGTGTAGGACACCTACATACACCGAAGAATACCTGACAAAGAATAAGAAAAAACGAAAATACTCAGTTAAAATACCAAATGAGCCTGACAAGCAGGAAACTTTTTCGCGCTGGCATCAACTAACGGCAGGAAAGAACTGGAAGCGGGTGTGAGGGACTGCCCTTTATACAGGCGTCTCCTGGCGCGGTCACCTGACATGGGACGGTCCTCCAGAGACTGCTAGCTAGAAATTTTTCTGTGGGGTCCTGCCGCCTGCCAATGTCAGTCCTATATGTAATTACCTACTGCAAGAGCCCTCTCAAGTAAGATCAACTGATTGGACTTCACAGAGTCCTTAGTCCGGTATGTACAGTACCTCAGATTCTATGCACATCCAAAGTATGGAGCAATGCCTCCCATTAACTGGAATGCTCCAGAAAATAAATGTGGTAGATGGACTGATTCAAAGTAACTCAGACACCACCTTTGGAAGAAACTTAGGGTTTGTACACAGACACCTGTCTTTGTGAAAAGCTAAATAATGCTTCTTACATATGAGGGCCTGAAGCTCGGAAATTCTTCAAGCAGAAGTAATGGCAACCAAAAATAACGCTTTCCATGACAGAAAGCGAGCTCGAAGACGCAGCCAGTCCAAAGGGAGGCAGCGTACGCTTCCAACACAAAATTAAGGTCCCAAGGCAGGACAGGGGTTTCAAGTGCAAAATGCCCCACAAGAATGTGCGGGACACATCGAAGTTTTGCCACTGAGCACCATCCACAGATACATGATATGCAAAGGTGGCAGAGATATACCTTAACAGAGGAGTACCATAAACCAGAGTCTGAGAGGGACAGAAGGTACTCAAAACCTGATCCACTGGACAGGTGAAGGGATCCAAGTGGTATGATGCAGCCCAAAGAGCGAAGCACTTCCATTTCATGAAGTAGGTGGTCCTGTGGAGGGCTTCCTGGCACGCCACAAACATCAGTCACTCTAGGGAGACCCCAAATCTGGTTATAACTATCTCCCCAGGAGCCATGCATGGATATGAAGTGACTTTAGATCTGGATGGATCAGGGTGCCCTGGTCATGGGACAGCAAGCCTGTGCACATGGGTAAGGGACAGCAGAGTTCCACTGCCAGCTGCTATAGTAAGAGGAACCAGATCTGAGAAGCCAGAAAGGGGCGATGGGGATGAGGAGGGTAGGAGGGCAATACATGATGATCTGGATAGGCTGGAAAACTAGGCCCACATGTGGCAGTTGGGGATTAATGCACACAAATGTGGTGTTCTGCACCTACTGTAGGTGTTAGGAACCCTGGGTATGCCTACCACATGGAAGGGATGAAAAAATTACTCACCTATAATAATCTTGTTTCTTCTAAAGGGATCCACTAATATTCTTACCCTTGCAGTGCTCCCTTAAGTCAGCACTGCCTCAGAGATAACAAAAAGCTATGCTAATCATGGAATGTGTAGCTGGTGCATCTATTTTCAAACTGCCCAGTGTAAACTGCCTACATTCTACCTCAGATTTCTTAGAAGCCTCAAAGAGGCCATAACAACATGTGAATCACTAAGTAAATAATTTTAGAAAAATAATGCCCAACTGGGCAAATAACAACATTAACCAAAGACTAGTATAAACAAAGCGTCCCTTTTTTTCCCAAAGTCAGATATGCCTTTAGAAAAGAACTTACAAGTTAAGACATTACTAGAAGATGCCAGCAGGTGGCATGTCACTCAAACTATACAGCTCGTCAGCTGTGGAGAGGATTTTCTTGTTACTGATTCTGAAAGGGAGGCAAGGCGGGGAGTAATAATATTAGTGGATCCTTTGGAAGAAACAAGATTACTACAGGTGAGTAATTTTTCTTCTAACCCCAGGAATATACTAATATTATTTCTCTTGCAGACTATGCAGCAGTACCTCAAGGAAGTGGGCCAGAATCCATTTAGAAAAAAGACTCTGCAAGACTGCTTTGCCAAATCTGACATCACTCCTGGACCGGTGTCCAGGCTATAATGCTAAATGAAGGTGTGGAGTGCCCTCCATGTAGCTGCTTTACATATTTCCATTAGAGGTACGTCTCAGGCAGCTGCAATAGTGGAAGCTGCACCTTTGTAGAGTGGGCCCTAAGACCAGATGGAGGAACCTTGCCTGCCTTTGAGTAGTAAAACTGAATACACTGAACCATCCATCGAAATGGTCCTTTTGAAGCAGAAGTGCTTTTACCTACTTCCCCATAGGTAAGGAACAGTTGTCTGTCCTGCCTATGATCTTTGGTGTGAGTCATGTAATAACTCAGTGCTCTTTTACATCCAAGCTGTGCAATCTATTCTCACCTGAGCTAGAATGTTCAGCAAAGAAACTGGCAATATTATAGACTGGTTCAAATGGAAGTCAGAAACCACCTTGGGGAGGAACTTCCTATTAGTTCTCAGCACTACCTTGTCCCTGTGGAAAGAAACAGTCATTTTCCACAGAGTGCCTGTCCTTCTGGCAGAAGTGACTGCTACCAGAATAACTACCTTTCAGGTAAGGAATGTAAGCTCTGCAGATGCCACAGGCAGCACATAAATAATGAGTCCCATGCTGGCACGGTTCCCTGTGAGGGAAACAAATGATAGAGCCCTTTAAAGAATCTTTTGAATACAGTATTTGATGCCAGGAGGTATCCTTTCTAGCTGAAAGGTATACCGAAACTGAAGCCAGGTGCACCTTCAGAACTGAGTGCTGCAACCCCAGAGAGTTCAGGTGAGACAAATAATCAGGAAGGGTTGGGATCCCGGCCTGGACTGGGACTATACCCTTGTCACTGCACAAATGGAAAATCTTTTTCCATTTTGAGGCAAAGGTTTTCTTGGTGGAAAGCTTCCTGTAACCCTTAAGGACTTCTAAAACTGCTTCAGAGAATTGCCAATCTGCATATTCTAAGTCCTCAAGAGCCAGGCCTTGAGAGACCTGAGATTGGGGTACACTACCCTCCCTTGAAAGGAAGTCAGTAGACTGTACCTCTGAGGAGGTGAATCAGTTTGCTCACAGACATTGAGAGCAGCAGGGAGTACCAAGGCTGTCTTGCCCAATCCGGGGCCACCAGAATCATCAAAGCTGGTTGTGACCTGAGCTTGATGAGCACCAGAGGAAAAGGAGGAAGGCATAAAGGTACCTGCCTGTCCAAATCAGAATCAGGGCATCCATTGGAACTGTCCCTTCACTGTGGCCCTGCAGCAATAAAGAGATAAATGTTGATTTGGGTGGGAAGCAAAAGGTCTATTTCTGGAGTACCCCACCTTCTGAATAGAGCATTCACCACTTGCTTGTTCAATGCCCATTCGTGATGGGCCTGGTTTATCCTGCTCAAGGCATCTGCAAAGGTGTTGTCCTTGCCTATCAGATGAATTGACTGTAGATAGGCATTTAGAGAGTAGCGAGGGTCCATATCTTCATTGCCTCTGTACACAGAGGAGTGGCCTGTCCCTCGTTTGTTGATGTAGTACATTGTTGTGGTATTGTCTGTTCTGACTTGTACCAGCTTTCCTTGTATGAGATGAAAGAAACCCTAAAGGGCCAGATAAACAGCTCTTAACTCCAGCAGGTTTATGTGCAGGAGTGAGTCTGCACTCTCCCAAGTACCATGGATGGTGTGATACCCTTAGTGAGCACCCCAATCAAGCAGGGAAGCATTGGTTGTGAGAACTAGGGAGGAAACTCCTGCAGAAATGGAACCCTTTCCCTTAAATTTTCTGGTGCCCTCCACCACTGGAGGCCTATAGTACTATTTGTCTGACTGGTACTGGCTTTGAGAGGGCCCGCCTTTGGCACCAGTGTGCTCTGACGTGTAACTGAATATCTCTCATCTGAAACCTGGCACCTATGACTGTGCTTGTTGCTGCAGTCATGTTCCCTAACAGTTGAAGAAACTGTTTTGCTGGCTTGGCCTGCCCAAGGCAAATGAGCCTGCCAGAAGCTAAATGCTTTCTGCCCTCTCCTGAGGAAAAAGCTCTTCCACTACTGTATTCAGTTCTGCATCTATGAACTGCAGAACCTGCACTGAGGGTCAGGACTGACTTTTGATTGAGAAGGAATCCCAGGAGTAGCATATCCTGGGTTACCTGAAGGTGGTCAGACACCTGCTGGTGGGATTTCTATGATTAGCCAATCGTCCAGATAAGGAAAAATTGTTGACACCCAGTCTTCTGAGGTGTGCCACTACTACTGCTATGCACTTGGTAAAGACCCTTGGTGCAGAGGTAAGGCCAAAGGGAAGTGTTGAGCACTGGTAGTGGCCTGAGGGAGTCTGCATCTGAGATACTTTCTGTGTGACTCCTTGTGGGAATATGCATCCTTTAGATCCAAGGAGGCTAGCCAGTCCCCTTTTGCAGAGTTGGCAAAATCATGGCGATTATGACATTTGAACCTGGGCTTTACCAGATACTGGTTTAGCAGTCTGAGGTCTAGTATAGGCCACTACTCTCCATTCTTTTTTGCTGTTAGGAAATACCTGGAATAGAACCCTTGTCCTCTTTGAAGAAGAAGAAGAAGAAGAATTAGCATTTATATGAGCTTTTCATACCTCCAAAGCGCTTTACAAGCAATGCTAGACTGGTAGTGAAGTGACTGAATGTGTGGTGGCAGCCATATTGCACATCACCCACACACAGCCTGGATAACTGCATGAACCGGTTTATGGGAAGGGAATGTTGGCCAGGACACCAAGAATGTTCCCTACTCTTTGCGAAGAGTGCCCTGGGTTCTTTACTTCCACCTGGACACCCACTAGGACAACACCAGGATGGGCAGAAGGGACCTCGGTTTAACATCTCATCTGAAGGACGGCACACCCCAGCAGTACAGCACCCCCAATACTGCACTCAGATGCCAGTGATTTTAAGTGCAAATTCAATCCGGTGTGGGACGAGAACCCAGACCTTCCGGGTCCAGAGGTGGATGTGCTACCAAGTGAGCCACGCTGACATCTTTGGTTGTGGGGAACAGGCTCCAGTGATTCTGCCAGCAGTAGGGCCTGTATCTCCTGCTCCAGTAGTTTTCTTTCTGAGAAGGAGCTGGTGCAAAATGTTTCAAACTTGGAGGAGGAAGGGACTTGAAGCAAAGGGAGAGTCTCTGACTCACTATTTCAAGGACCCACTTGTCTGTGGTTATTCTTGACAATTCCTGGAAATAGTGGTTGAGTCTGCCCCTGCAGGATGTGGAGAGGCAGCCGAAAGGAAAATCAGGGGTTCTGTTTTGCTTGCTGCTGAGGATGAACAGATTGGGATCCTCTCAGAGAACCCTTCTACCTCTAGCTCTGTAAAATCCAGTCTGCTGTGGTTGGTACTGCTGCTGGGAAACAGCTTGTACCTGAAAGAAAGGCCTCCTAAAGAGGACCTGCCCCTGCCTCCCTTAGAATAAGGCGAAGTTGAAGTTGAGGGACTGTCTCTGGTCGAGTTGTTCCTAAAAGTAGATTTATATTCGTCTACTTTTTTCATTTATGCTTCAGTCTAGGCACCAAAAGAAGTTGCCTTCAACAGTAAAGTCCATTGCCTTAGTTTGGGTGTCCTGGGTGAGGTTGGTAGCCCTCAGCCAGGCAAATCTTCTTAGAGCAATGGTACCACCCATCCACCTTGCAGCTGTACTGTTGGTGTCAGCTGCCATCTGAAATTGGTATTTGGAAGCCTCCAAGCCCAATGTTGCTGTGTCTAGCAGCTGTGGCAATGTTAAAGAGGGGTTAGCCTCAGCACTGTCCACTACTGACTGCCAGAGAGCTTTTGATAAAGGACTGCATAGGCCTGGTAGCTGGCTTAATAGTGCCAGGGATGCTGAAAGGTACCCTTTTTTGCCATGCTGTCCATTCTTGCAGGCAGCCTGCTGTACAATACCTGGTGGTCTGGGTGACTAAAAAGAAACTCAGCATCAGATCTTTCTGCTACTTCTTGTCACACTTTTGTCAGTGGGTGTGGCTGTATTGGAAGCCTTTAGGATTTCTAAAATATTCTTCTTAAGAATTTGTAGATAGGCAGAAGGAGCCTTTTTGAGGTGTCAGCCCATAAGCTCCATGCATTGTGCCTGCTCTTCACCCTGGATTTCTTCAGCTGTTTGCATATCCAGGGTCTCTACCATTTTCTACAAAAGAAACATGGGAAGAGAAATCCTCTGAGGGTCTGGGAGGGCCAAAATCCTGTTCTGGTGACACCTCAGGTTCAATTCCTCTTCATCTTGGTCATCCTCCTCATATGCCACTGTAGCAGTAGGCAGAAGGGTAATAACAGTTGCTTTTTCAGCAGTAGCAATCACAGGCTGCTGAGGGGTATTAAGCCCTGCAGCACCTAGAGTAAGGTGAAAGCCTGTGTCAACTCGGCAGGAGAAGGAGCATTAATAGGCACCTGAGGTACCCTTAAGGCATTTCAGCCAGTGTGTCAATGTGTTTGGTTTTCTTTAATTTTTTGGCAGGCACCGAGGAGTCAGCTGGTTGATTGCCCTTTTGCTCTTTTAGGCTTGTCTGACATTACAGAAAACAGAACCAGTAACCAACCGAAAAACAGACAAAATTTAAATATTTGCGGTTGGTTTCAATAGAATAACAGTCGGTTCAAGAACCGATAAAGTGAAAAAAAACTATCAGTTCCAATCGGATCCGAACCAAGAAACTGCTGAGGAAAACTGATAAACCTCGATTCAAAAGCAGTTAAAATTAAATAAAATTAAAGACTAAAGTAACCAGAACCCTGTAAAAGGTTCCAATTAAATAAAAAAGAAGGTCAGTTGCCCCTAGGTTCAAAGGAACTGCGAGGAACCGATAAACAAGTTTAAATTTAAACTAATGAGGTATAAAACACTAGAGAACAATGACACTAGACATTTTAGATTGCTGACAGACTCTAAGTCGGGGTCTGCTTTTACTTAACAGACTCTGTTGTCCTGGGTGGTACTGCGTGCCTCTGAAAGAGGTGGTAAAATCTCTGGTCGTTGTCACGAGATACACTGAGGAATGCTTCCTGGTAGTGGTGCATTGTGGGGTTGTGGAGGTCTGCCTTCTCCCAGCACAGCACATTACTGGGGCTTGAGCAGTACAAACTCCTTATTGGAGTACTGAAAACAGAAGCAGGGAAAAGGCTTCTATGAAACTGGCTAAGACCACTGTATAAGGTAGAAAACATATACTTTTAAAAATCGTTTTGTGTATTTTTGTATCGCTGGGAACCAGGCACAGGAAGTGACCTAGTAGAGACTTCTTGTTGCTGTAAATTCTTGCTCCCACGCGATCGGGAGCAAGCATGAGCAGGGCGAAAGTTTAGCAGCGCAAGGAAATGCGCCAGACAAGACACGCAGCACGCGTGTCTGCTGGGGACACCTGAAGGAACACTGGGGATCAGTACTGAAGTAAAATTTTCAACTTATCTGTTAAAGTTTGGGGTGATATTCTGTACTAGTTATGGCTCAAGGTAAACTTAAAGGAAAGGGAGGAAAGCTTGTAGAGACTGTAACCTGCATCCAGAGGAAATGGTCAGCCATGAATTCACTTGTGATAAATGTATTAAAATCTCTGCCTTTTAAAGGAAATACAAGAGTTAGAACAAAGGCTGCAAACGCAAAAGGATATCACCAGATTATTAGAATTTATCAATGAAGCTGCTAGTGAGATTAGTTATAGGTTGGTAGACAACACAAATCATGCAGATACTTTCTTGAATCCTAAATTAAGTAATTAAGATGGTGAGGAACCACGAGGATTAGTAGATGAATCTATTATTAGGGATGTAAGTTTGTCATGGATAAAGTTTTAATGACTCATTGTTTGTTCATGAAATCATTAGTAAACAGTAGTAAATGTTGTGGCACTGTCATCATTGCTACATTCTGATGACAGTAGTGAAAGTCATGGAAGTCCTGAATAAAGATCAAACGTCATGGAATCAATGACATGTATGCTGCCATGACAAACTTATATCCCTATCTATCATACTCTGTAGGCGGGACCCCCACTGAATACCCCTTTAATTTAAATAACAAATATGAGGGCCTGCTAAATGATTGTCCAGTAGACCTAAATGAAAAGGAGAGATAAAGTCAGAGAATTATCATGCTGAAAACTAAAAAACATACAGACAGGAATTTACTGATCCAAAGCATGAGCAGGAGGTTGTAACTAAAGACATATTAGTAATAGGTGATTCTATCATAAGGGGATTGACGTATGTTACAAACATAATGAACATACTCGGTAAGCTCATTACCTGGAGCTAAACTCTGTGATATTACATCACTGCTCAATGTGCTCTTTGACAATACAGTGAACCCCTTGATAATTCTACACATAGGAGCTAATGACGCAGGAAGAACCAAATTGATGGACATACAATCTGAATACAGGAAATAGTGACTAGGGTAAACAATAAAGGTGGGGAAATTATCTCTGGTGTCCTACTAATGCATGGACATAATTCCTACAGGAATAGGCAGATTACACTAATAAATAGCTGGTTAAGACAATACTGTAAGGAAGTAAACATGGGTTACATGGACAATTCAATAGCATTTAGTAGAGTTGCCTTGTTTAAATGGGATGCCTTACACCTAAATTCCACAGGAATTAGGATCCTAGGTAAAAGAATTTTGGATGTGATAAAATTCCATTTAAACTGGAATGTGGGGAGGGACACAGTTAATAACTTAAAATAATGTCTCAAGTCTTTCAATAAAATCTCAGAAATGAATGTCTTACGTACTAAAGCTAGGAGTCTTGTTAATAAATTTGACGAGTTTAGCTAATTTTACAGACTATATATATATATATATATATATATATAGTATGGTAGAACACTGTAATGTGGCAAAAATCATCTTTTACAGCGTTGTTACACTATCGATGTGACGTCATGCTCCTGTTACAGTATCGACACTATCGCATCGGTAGTGTAACAACATCAACATCAAAGTTTTGTTGTTGCTAGGATACTGAAGATGCCCGTCTTTTACCAATTCAAACACAAAACAAACTATAGAAAAAACTCGCAAAGTATACGAAGTAGTTAACAATGGCTGCAGCTATCTATTCAAAGCCAGACCTCACTGACTGGCTTCGCTCTCGAGGTTTAACAGCGTCGTAAAGGAACCACAATGCTTTTTAAAGATAAATGTCCTGGCTCAGAAAAACATGGACAAATCGTGATCCTTCTCCACAAGGTAATAACAACGTTTCATATATTGAATTTTTACATCTTCTCCACTGACCATCACCATCACCATACACTATAAAAGACAACGTATGGTCAGTACGGTATGTAACAAGTTAACTTCTTGTCGTAGCCCTTGCAACGCTGGTAAAACCTCTCGAGCTTCACTCTCGAGGTTTAACAGCCGCCAAGGAACCACTGGAAGCAAACCTAGCGTTGTTACACAATCGCTGACCATACGTTATCCTATATATAGCACTAGTAACAAAGACTGGTGGAATAAGAATGACCTAAACTGGAATGTGGTGAGGGACACAGTTAATAACTAAAAATAATGTCTCCTAAGTCTTGCAATAAAATCTCTGAAATGATTGTCTTACTTACTAATGCTAGGAGTCTTGTTAATAAATTTGATGAGTTTAAGCTAATTTTACAGACTCAAAATATATATATATATATATATATATATATATATATATATATATATATATATATAAGAGCATAATGTAGCAGAGACTTGGTAGAATAAGAATGACCACTGGGAGAAAGAAGTCCCTGGGTACAACTGTTTCAAACCCAGAGAGTACAAGAAAGAGAGTGGTGGGGTAGCAATATACAATAATGAAGCTCCAAGTTGTGAAGAATTAACATGGGATGCTGGTTCTTTAGAAATATTATGGGTAAAGCTACTCCACATAATAGTCCAAAAATCATTTTAGGATTATTCTACAGACCCCCTTCTTCTTCATTAGAAAATGATATGGCAGTTTTAAAATGAATTAGCAAACTAAACCCGCATACAGAATATTGTTGACTGGTGAGTTCAATCTGCCTAACATTAATTGGGTAAATAGGAAGGAATTGTCCTCTTGAAAGACAATATTTGGATGTTATAGTTGGATGTCATGGACCAGGTGGGACTAGAACAAAGGGTCCTTAATTGTACTGGGGTAACAATATCTTGGACTTAGTTTTACTAATATGGGTCCCATAGTTAACACAGTCCTAGTGAAAAAGTCCTCTAGGTGATAGTGACCACAATTCTGTCCACTTCAAAATAAATGAATCAGTCCACCTAAACCACATTGGAACTATTACTAGATTAAACTTTCCCAGAGCTGATTTCTGCAGTATTAAAAAGCTCTCCAACATTGGGACTGGTCATCTGACTTTAAGCATAAAACAGCCTAAAGTATGTGGGACATTTTCAAACATAAATTGGAAAGTTTGACTATTGAATGTATCCCTAGTACCCAAGTATAATAATAACAATAAAAGGAAGAACCCCTTTGGATGAATGCCTCTATTAAGAGACTTATTTATAGAAAGAATAGATTATTTAAAAACTAAAACTAACTAAAAATGAGGACACTTACCATAACTACAGAGACTGCTTAAGGAAAGTTAAAATTCAAATAAGGAAAGCCAAAGGATTAGCTGAGGTCAACCTAGCTAATAAAGTCAATGACAGCAAAAAGCATTCCTTCCTATATCAATAACAAAAGGAAGATTTTAAGCAATATTGGCCCCTTACAAAGAAACTGGACTGACTGCATCAATGGATGAAATGGCTGACATACAAAGTGAATACTTCAGCTCAGTCTATAACACCAATAAACCCAAAGTATAGAGTTAGTAATCCTTCTATACCTGGAATGATAACTTTTGACCCTAATGATGTCCTTGATTATCTGAGCAAGCTCAAAGTTAATAAATCTCGGCCCAGATGGTATGCATCATAGGGTTTTAAAAGAACTGGCAGATGTACTGGTTTTACCTATCACTTATATCTTACAAGCCTTCATAGCCTCTGGAAAGGTCCATAATGATTGGAAAATAGCTACAGCTGTACCAATCTTAAAAAAAGGGTCAAGAACATAGCCTGAGGATTTTAGACCTATTAGCTTAACATCCCTGATTGAAAAGCCATGGAAAGCCTAATTAAAGTCTTAATTTCTAAATACCTAACAGCTCATGATATGATTGACCCTGTCCAGCATGGATTCACAAAATCTAGATCTTGTCAAACTAATTTGCTGACTTTTTATGAAAAAGTTAATAGGGAACTGAACATAGGTAATACCGTTGATGTAATCTTTCTAGATTTTACGAAAGCATTTGACAAATTGCCTCATTATGAATTATTGGCTGTTTTGGAAAATCTTAAATTTCATGTGAATATTTGTAATTGGGTATCAGACTGGCTTCAGGGTAGGAAGCAGAGAGTGACTATAAATGGTGTCCTTTCAATTGGGCTCCCATCACCAGTGGTGTCCCCAGGGTTCTGTATTGGGCCCATGCCTTTTAATACATATATTTCTCCTTTAAAATTAAGCAACCCAAATATTTGGCTGTACAAATTCTAGATGACTGTAGGCTAGGGTCAGCAGTAAATACACAGGAACAGAAGGTAGCTCTACAGGAGGCTCTATGAGATCTCTGATTGGACTTCTGGTAGCAAACCTGTATTAAATACTACCAAATGTAAGGTCATGCACCTAGGTAAAAATAATGAAAGGAGGATCTATAATCTGGCTAACTCACAACTGGTAGTTACCAATGAGGAAAGGGATCTTGAGGTTTTAATTACTAATGACCTAAAATTTAGATCCCACTGTAGGGTTCAGACTAACAAAGCCAATTATAATTTAAACTGTATCCTCAGACACACAGCCAGTAAGGACGCAAAAGTACTTATACCCTATTATAGTGCTTTGGTTAGGCCTCATCTGAGTACTGTGCCCAGGTCTGGTCTCTACAGAGTAAGGAGGACATCAATCTGTTGGAAGGGTTCAAAGACGGCTCTCTAGATCTGTAAAGGGTTTAAATAATAAACCATGCCAGGAAAGGCTGGCATCCCTCAATCTATATTCCTTACATTATAGAAGAACTAGGGAGACCTATGTTTACTATATAGACCAATGGAGGATAATAATCTCTTAGCAGAAATAGGATTTAAGAATAATCTCAGGAGGGTCAGTACTAGGAAACATAATAAGCAGCTCCTTCTTCAAACATGGAATCTCAACTTGCGTAAATCCTGGTTCAGTCACAGAGTGGTGGCATTATGGAACGATCTTCCACATGATTTAGTATGCAGCTCTAGCATGAATAGTTTCAAAATGGGCTGGATAGGCATTTTGGGACACAATTTTCCAATTTTAAATTAAACCAGGAAATTGCAAGCTTTAAAGGACTAAGGTCTATAAGCTTGATTACACCTATGAAACATATGAAACTAGGCAGTAATGAAAATAAAAAACAAAAATACTTAAAGTTTTTGCCCTATGCACTACAGGAACTGCCTTGATTGACAGAGATTTCCAGGGCATTTGAACTTTGCAGCAGAGAGAAGAAATCTGAGGTAGAATGTGGGCAGTTGACACTGGGAAGTTTGAAAATAGATGCACGAGCCAAGCATTCCATGATTAGCATAGCATTCTGTTCTCTCTGGGGCAGTGCTGGCTAGGGAGCACTGCAAGAGTAATATTATTAGTGGATTCCTGGGGTTAGAAAGAGCTGACTGCTGTGACGGTAGCAAAGGACCCAGGAATGATGACTGATACTAAAGGGAACCACTCAGAGCAGTATAGAAGAGTAGCAGCTAAGGCTAACAAGATGCTTGGGTGTATTGTCAGGGGATATTGTACAGGAGAAGGAAGCTATATCGTTCTTGTACAACGTACTTTGGTGAGGCCGTATCTGGAGTATTAGGCACCAGGTGACCACGCCTAAAAAGAAATTGTACTGTCGGAGAGATCCAGAGAAGGGCCAGGAAGATGATTAGTGGCCTGAGTGGTTGACATATGAGGACAGACTTGGGAGCTGAACATGTACTCTGGGAGGACAGGAGGATAGAGGGACATGACAGAAACCTTCAAGTACTTGAAGGGACTCAGCATGGGAATAAGGAGGATCTGTTCAAATTGAGGGATGAGGGCCATAGCATAAAGTTAGAGGGGGATGGTACAGAAGGAGGTGAGGGGCATTATTTCACAGAGAAGGTGGTGGCGCCTGAAATGCCCTGCTGGATGATCTGGTAAAAATGAGAACTGTGGATGGTTTCAAAAGGGCTGGGGTAGGCTAAGGGAAAGGTTAAGGGGGTAGGAGGAACTAGAGGGGAGTAGGCTTGGAATCAGGGGGTGAATCAATGTAGGGGATGAGGCAGCTCCTGTGCAATAAAGTGTGCTGCACAGGCAGACTCGATAGACCGATGGGCCTAATTTGTTGGCATTTATGTATGTATGTATCTATGTATGCAACTGCTTAGACTTCCTAATACTTCAAAGTTCTGCACACATCTAGAGTATGGAGCAGTTCTTCTCCTGGACTGGCACCCTCAGGAAAATTAACAGGAAGGTGGATAGACTGACTGGCGTAAACTCAGAAACCACCTTAGGAGAAAGTTAGGATTTGTGGCAAAAGATATCCTGTCCTTGTGAAAAATCAAATAAGGTTCCTCGCACCACAGGGTCTGAAGCTCTTGAAATTCTTGAAGCAGAAGTAACTGCAACTAAAAATAGCGCTTTCCAAGACAGAAAGCACCACTGCATAAGCCACAACTGATTCAAAGGAGACAGGGTCAACTTTCCAAAATAAAATTTAAGTCCCAAGCCGGGATGGGTAAAGGACTCAGGGTTTCAGATGCAGGATGCCCTTCAGGAAGGTAGGGAAACATCCGTTGAGAAATCGTGCAGTCACTCACATGCTCATGAAAGGCAGAAATAGATGAAAGGTGAACCTTGAGGGAAGAATACTGGACTCCAGAGTCAGACAAAGAAATCAGGTAGTCCAGGACATGTCTCACAGTACAGGTGAAGAGGTCTAAGGAATGCTTAGCAGCCCAGACGGCAAACTGCTTCCAATTCATGGAATAAGTGGCACAGGTGGAAGGCTTGAGTGGCCACCAGGATATCCACCACTTGGTTAGAGACCCTGAACCTGGCAATGGCTACGCCCTCAGGAGCCATGCATGCAGATGGAGGGACTGTTGTCGAGGCACAGGTCAGGAAGCACAGGAAAACCAGGAGCAGTTTCAAAATTCACAAATAGCATTTTATTTTTCTCAATAACAGCAAAATAAAAATTATTCAGTATAACTATTTACAAAGACAGTACAAACAGAGAAAACTATGTCCTTCTTCTGAGGGTATCTCTTAATTCCAAGTTTCAGTCTCCTCACTCTCCTTGTCTCTCAAGCAAAAGCATTGCTGCTCTTTTATAAGTCTTTGTCTAGGAACTCAATAAGACAGCCTGCTTCTCACAGAATGTTCTTGAAGTTTACAGAATGTTCTTGTCAGTTTCGATGCAAGTGCAGCAAAAAGAACATAGTGACCCAGATCTGACCTCCTGTTAACAGCTCTGCAAAAGGCTTAAAAACTACATCTCAGGTTAACCCCTTGAGTTACAAATAGCTTTTTGCAATCATTTCAACAGTATAACTATATACAGTTTTAAACAAAGAGATCCCAGTATCACTTAGTTTCACACACAGATTCACATATATTTTATAACTACAGATATGCAAGGGGAAGAAAAGACAGAAACAGTAAGGAAGGCAGAGAGATAGTGAGGCAGAGAACTGCGAAACCATCAGGCGATCAGTTCCTAGGTCTCACAAGAAAATTTGGTTGCACAACCAGACAGAGAAGAGACAGAAAAGGAGAGGATAGAACAGACCCTTGCATTTAAACTCTTTCTGCATAACAAATGAGGCAGGGCTTTATTCAACCTTGTCCTAGTGAACTGAGGTCGGGATGTACCAGGGTCCCCAATGCTGGGTCAGCAGATTCCTGCAAAGAGGCAGGGGAACAGAGGTTCCTCCACCAGCTGCTGAAGCAGAGGGAACCATATCTGGCAAGGCCACAATAGGGCTACCAAAATGATGTTGGCCCCTTCCATTTGTAGCTTGATCAGCTCCTCTGCATTAGTAGAAATGGAGGAATGTGTATATAAATCTCCCACTCCAAGAGAGGGCAACACATCTTGCCAGAAAACTCCAGGCCCTGGATTTGGCAAGCAAAAATTGGCAGTCTTGCACTGAGTGGGGGACACAAAACAGTCCAACTCTGGATGACCCCATCTGTTGAACAGATCTTCTGCTATGGATGAGAGAGCTCCCATTCATGCATGCTTCACTGAGTATTGCTAAGACTGTCTGCCAGGGTGTTTAGGATGCCTGGCAGGTGGACCGTAAAGTGTCAGACTGTGCTCCAGTGCCCAGTACCACACCTCATGGCCTCCTGCAAAGGGATACGAATGAGTCCTGCCCCGCGATTAATGTAGTATGCCACACTCAGATTGTCCACTGTATCAGTAGTTGGCCTGGAGCAAGGTGCTCCTGAAAAGCCTGCACAGCACAGAGCGCTGCTCTCATCTCCAGGACACTGATATGCAGGGCGGCTTCCACTGGGACCAAGAGCCCTGGGTTTGAAAGGAACCCAGGTGCGCCCATAACCTAAACCCAAAGCATCTGTGGTCAAGATCTAATGTGGGGAAGAGATCTGAAAGGACCCCTTGCAGAAGGTTCGAGGGTCCATTCACCACTGCAGCACTTTGCGAACAGGGGAGGAGACCAGGACAGCATGGTCCAACTCATCTCACGCTGGTCCCCTGCACCTGAGTGTCCACTGAGGGTGCGCATGTGAAGCCTGACCAGTGGAACGGTGAAATGGCGCTGCCATTAGACCCAACAATCTGAGGTACAGTCCAGCAGGAATACTCTGAGCAATTTCCTGGGCTTGAGCTCTAAGGCATTCTGCCCTGTTTTGGGGTAAGAAGGCCTTTCCCTGTTTGGAGTCCAGGTCGCACCTATGTATTGCAGCCTTTGGGACCGTACTTAGGACAGACTTGGGCAGGCTGGCTGTTATGCCCAGTGAATGGAAGAGCTGGAGAATGTGCTCCAGGATCAGCAGTTGTTTTCCCTGGATGGGGCCTTGAGAAGCCGATCAGGTAAGGGAAGACATACAGACCTCTCTTCTGAGAGCTGCTGAAACTGTTCCCAAGCATTTAGTAAAACACACAGTGCAGAGGATAAGCCAAAGGGCAGTACTTTGAACTGGTAGTGTTCGCTCTGAAAGGTGAATCAAAGAAACCTCCTGTGGGGAGGAAAGACAGAGATGTGCTGGTAAGCATCCTGCATGTCCATTTTTGGAAGGAGATTCAGGAATCTCAAGTAGTCACCAGATCCTTCCTGGTGACATCCCCCTTCTGTCTGAAATCCTAGGGTGGCAGACAGCTGCTTCATGTATACTAAAGAAGGTGGCATCCTCAGGAGGTGACCTTGGTGTGTTCTTGACAGAGTCCTCGCTGACTGAAGAGGCAGTGGACTTGTCAGAAGTGAAGAATTGTTTCTCTTCCTCTACATCATCTGGAAGGATGAGGTCAGGATGATACTCCTCCTCGATGTCTACCTCTTCATCTGGGTCTGTGACAGGTCTGCCATTGTATGAGTCATCGACGGCCCATGGGAAATCTCCTGGGGCAATGGACAGGTGTTGATGACGAAGCCGTCGCTGATGGTGCTGACGACAAAGATCTATTGAAGGCTCACAACTGCTTAACCAGCACATTAGTAAAGAAGACCAGAACTTCGCTCAGGTCTATGGTTGTTGATGGAGGAGGATTTGACGGCACAGAAGCCGACAACCTCTGACCAGAAGAGCATGTAGCCCTCAGGAGAGGAGGAGGCAGGTCTCGACTGGTGTCGTCGATAAAAACCCAATGCCGACGAAGGGAAGGCCGACGACCCGGAAGTCGACAGGACAAGCACTATGAGAGTCAGGCAGAGAAGCTGTCAATATGGGTCTGGTGGGAACCGGGGTCTGACAGCAGGTCTCTTCGCCTTGGTAGCTGCTGTCGACGAAGAACCCCCCAAAGAAGAGGCAGACGGCAAATGGGTTGGCGAGGCGAGCTGTTGTGATTCGGTCTTTTTGTGACCCCAGACTTGTCTTGGACCTTAGAGGCCTGGGAACTCAAGGAACCAGAGGGTGACTGGATGGCCAGGCCCAGAGAGAATTCTGCTGGGAGCTGGCTACCTGTTCCATGAAGATTTTTTAAGAGTCTTTCTGCATCAGCCTGAGAGTGGATTTGGTTAACTTCTGGCAGAGCTTACAGTCAGAGGGTCATAGTCAGGCCCAAGACAGCAGACCGAACGAATGCTTGTCGGTAGAGGCAATCTTCTTTCCACAGCGACAGAAAAGTGAAGAAAGATTAACTCTCACGTAAACAAAAGAAAATACTGAGAAGGTAGGAAAAAGTGTCCATAGGCGAGAAAAAGGTGCAAACACTGCAATGGATCTTCTCTGGAGACTGTGCTTGCAAGTTGACATGCGAAAGAACTGAGGCGTGAGCGGGCCTACATCTATATAGGGTTGGTGATATCGGTGGGCATCAAGGCGTGGGGTGGCCCTTGCACTGCTGAAAATCTTCCATGGATTCCCTTCACCAATGGCGAAGGTTACTACAGTGTAATCTGATGACTGAGACACCCGAAGAGCTCCCTTGCCTGAACATGGCGGTCAGAGAAAAGAAGGCAGACTTGGAGCCATCAGGCGCCACTCTGTCAGAAGGTGAGAAGGTCTGCCCTGAGCTGTATCCAGGAATGCCCCTATATAAAACAGGTACCTGGCAGGGGATGAGAAATAATTTGGGCAGATAGATGTAATGCCCAAGGCCTGGAATAGGCTGCAGGTACTCACAAGAGTTTATAACGACCACTAGATAGGACTGCCAATAACCAGTCGCAGGTATGGAAAGATGTAAAACCCTGTTGCATCAAGGCTGCAGCCACCACCACCATGCACTGGAGTACGAACCTGAGAGCTGAGGACAGGACAAAAGCAGAACCCGACTGGTAATGTTCTCCCATAAAATGGAAGCGAAGGAAGTGCCTGTGTGATGCAAAAACTTTGATGCGCAGGTAAGCATCCTGCATACCAAAAGAGCAGAGCCTGTCCTTCTGATGAAAAGAGCAGTAATCCTGAAGGGTGACCATAAAGGAAGCGTGTACTCTGTGTACAGGTTGACACTGCACAAGAACAAGATGTGAGATCCCTTGTCCTCTTGGGAACCAGTAAAAGTGGGAGTAGAATCCCCTCCTGCTGTGATCAGGGAATGGTCTCTATAGCCTTCTTTTCAGTAAGGCTTGAATTTCTGCCCATATGAGGAGGCGTGGCCTGAAGGATATGCGAGAGGGACCATGAGGATTTTCTGGAGACCAGTCAAAAACTCTAGAGTGCAGCCGTGCTAGATGAGCTGTAGCACCAGTTGTCTGTAGGGACTTTCCTCCATCTGTCCAGGTGGAGGGAGTAATGACCCCGACTATCACCTCCTGAAGCCCTATAGGGAAAGGCCTGGCAGGAGTCAGGAGGTGGGAGTAGCCTGAGGGCTGGGGCATGTAAGGCAGCACCTGCTGCGTTTGCCCTGGGCCTTGGGAGGTTGGGCCTGTCTACAGGAGTGGAAAGGGGGCCCTGTGACCCAACCTCGCTGTGTATGGTACATGGATTGGACCAACTTCAAGGCCCTCCCAGAGGTTTGGAGCTCAGTGATAATGTCTCGAACATCTCCCCAAACAGCTTGGGATCTTAAAAGGGAGCGTCCATAATGCTGGATTGGCCATCTGAAGCAAAGCTCAAAACTCTAAGCCAGGCATGGCACTTACGCTAATGCCCGGCAGCAGCCAGCCTGAAGCATCCACGGCATCATAAGCTGCTCGGAGGATGTGGGTGTCGACATCTGATCCAGTCTTCAGGGCCTGAAGGATCTGCAGTTCAAAGGGTAATCTGGCATGGCCATGACCACCTGTCTAACCTGGTTCCACAACAAGTTTTGGTATTGTACCATGTGAGCAATGTAGTTAAGGGCCCAGATGGCTAGGGGGCCAATGCAAAGTACACTTGTCCACCTGGTCCAGCCGACATGATTCTCTGTCTGGAGAGGGGTACTGAGGTGCCGCTGCCTCTTGGTGTGCCATGGGCATTAATAACTACAGAGTCGACTTTGGGTGCTCACCAAAAGAATTTGCCAGATGGAGCATGGTAAAGCCAGTAAGCCTTCTTAGAGACCGCTGGAGCAGTATTGGAATGGAGCCATGTGGCCTTAGTAACATCCTCATATGACTCAATGAATGGGGGGACTTCCAAGGGGAGGCATCGCACTGCCAGGTAGACCACCGAACAGCGATGCTCAGAGTCTGCTCCTCAGTTTCCCACCCCATCAGGGCTTGGATATGTCTTATGATAGCCATAAAGTGGGGTCATCATGAGGCGCTTTGGGGCATTACTGGGTTCCCTTCATCCCTAAAGAGTCTCCTTCAAAGAAGGAAGACTGGAACTGGCACTGTCATCGGTGGCGGTCGTCGTCCCCACTGTCGCCAGGTTAGTTGTCAACCACGTGCAAGGAGGGATACTTCAAAGGTAGGGCTCTTAGGGGTAAGGAGAAGTGACGCATTCCTGGGCAGGTCAGGGTCGGGGGTGCATCTGGTCGACCTGCCGGGAAAGGGACCTGTGATGGCATAAAGGTCCACAGTGCTGAAATCAGGCCATGGTTGTCCACAGGCACCAGCATCATTCCCCAGATACTGGATAGTTATAGACTGGCTGGGATTGTATAAGTGCAGTGTAAGCTGCCACCAGCCCTTCAGGCTGGACAGGGGAGTGAGAAGTGACGTCTCCAGGCGAGGGTCGGATACCAGGCTGCGGTCCCACTGGGTCTGGAGGCAGTACAGGCGCCGGTCTCCTGGCAGAGGCAGCGGAGGACTGAAACAGGCCCCTCCTGTGCACTGGTGAGTGGGAGGGCCAGTGAAGGCCCTGTTGGTGCCAGAGGCAGCAGACCTGGCCGAAGTACCCTGAGCTGTGGGAGAACAGACTGGGCCCATGGGTGTCAATCTAGTGTCACCATAGAGGGATCCATGGGCGCTGGTGTGGAGAGGTTGGTACCAGGAGAGGAGGTCCCCACTGGTGAAGACTGAGGTGAAACTGGGCTCTGGGAGTCTCTGGTGCCTTGCAGCATCTACCCCCGCAAAAGACAGGCAGAGCCGACGGAGGTCCTGGCATTCGAGACCAGTGTCGGAGCACGGGTGATGGGGAGGCAGACAGAGAACTGGTGTCAGCAGCACTCCCACCAGCTGTAAGAGCTCCAGTACGAGCTTGTTGCTGAGAAGCCTGCTGAAAACAAAGGCTGAAAGGCAGGGGCTGGGAGGGGCAGGATATGGAAGATCCTGCACCAAAAGAGCCACCGCCCATGACAGCAATCGGGTGGGCGGTGGGGCCACTGGCAGCCCTGAAGGGTAAGGGTGTGAGGGCCGAGAAGGTCCAACCCCTAAGGGAGGAGGACCCTGACGCAGTTAGCTTAGGAGCCTTGTGCAGAGACAGCAACGGGATCGGGTCCCAGTCTTTATCCTGATGTTCGTGCTCCCCAAGACTTATCCTTGGATTTGGATGAAAAGGATCCCGAGGACTGGGCCAGGGAAGGAGCAGCTCCAGGCCTGCAGCTCCCGTTCCATCTAGGCGACATTCTGCTGGAGATGACTTCCAGGGTCTTCTGGTGGATGGATTAAACTTCCGGCAGACTTAGCTGGCCTAAATGTTGTGGCCTGGACCCAAGTAGAAGGCAAGCAGAGTGGCTGCCCTTGTCTGGAATCTGTTTGCCACAGGCACACTTAGTGAAGTGGTCGGAAGAAGAAGATGGTTGTGAACACAAACATAAGAAAGGAATATCAAAAATTTAGATGTTTAAATAAATGAAAAAATAAAGTGCAGTAGATGTGGTAAAATGGCGGTCAACTGTAGCTGCGGCAGAGTCTATGGTTCCACATCGTCAGTCGATGGCAGAAAAGAGCAGAGGAGGGCATGAGGGCCACCCACCTTATAAAGGATAGGCTGACATCAGCCACTGACGTTGGAGGCCTGATGTGGACAAACTTAGGCTGATGGACCATTATGCTTCCTATCAATCAGCAATCACCCGTAAGATGGCAGAATTCCTGTCCAGGAGATTGCTGCTGCGTTAGAACTGACCGGCTCAACTCTTTCAGACCATCGACAGACTGTGCAATCCACTCTGCCTGCAGTCTGGAAGAGATTTTCACAAAATAAATGTGATGAGCTTGCTCGGTTCTTCACAGATAAGACTGCCAACATCAGGTGAGTATTGTCCAAGCTCCTCTTTAAGGGTTTGTGGTGATCGGAGCAAAGAAGCAAACACCTCTGTTACCTGGTCTGACTTTGGTAGGCTGGAGCTCATGGATATTGTGAGGATTGTCAGATTGTACGACCAACCAGCTGTAGTTTGGATCCAGGCCCTATGTCACTATTACTAGGTTGCGTAGATATTATCTGTCCAATCCTTGCTGAAATTGTCTGGAAATCTTTGGAGCAGGGGTCTTTCCTTACCCCTAAAGGAGGTGGTCATTCGACCAATCCTAAAAACCTTCCTTGAATCCAGACTGCTTAGCTAACTACAGATCTGTCTCTAACCTGCCCTTTGTGGGTAAGGTTATTGAAAAGGTGGTTGCGCTACAACTGGATGACCATCTTATAAATCACAATGTCTATGATACTCTTCAATCAGGATTTAGGAAAAGACATAGCACTGAGACCGCCCTTGTCCGGGTTTTAAATGATCTCTTGATTTCGAGAGATCGAAGGCTCAGTACTATTCTAGACCTTCTTGATCTCTTTGCAGCATTTGATACTGTGGACCATGGTGTGCTTCTGGAGCACCTCTGCTTTATGTAACTGACTGGTACAGTTCCGCATTGGTTTCGATCCTTCCTCATGGGTCGGAGGCAGAGGGTGTCACTGGAATTTATTCCTCTGGCGCCATCTTCCTATCCTGTAGGGGTGCCACTTGGGGGCTCCATTTTAGCACCCATATTTGTTCGCTGTATATATGTGCCATTGGGAGACATTATTAGGTGATACGATCTGGGTTTTCACTGCTATGCAGATAACACCCAGTTGTATCTGTCCTTCGATCCTGGACAGAAGATGCGATCTCTATGCTTAACAACTGTCTATCAAATCAAAGATTGGATGAGTACCAGCTGGCTGAAGTTAAACCAGAAAAGACTGAGGTGCTGGCTGTGGACCCTGGTCACCTTAAGTGAGTTGTAGGTCTTGGATTCCATGTGGCATATGGCTCAATGGTGTCCAACTCCCAACCTCAGACCAGGTACGTAATCTGAGCATTATTACAGACGGCGGCCTGACCCTAAAATCTCAGGTGTCTGCCGTTGTCAAATCCTCATTTACCATCTTAGGAATATCGCTCAGGTGAAACATCTGGTTCCTCTGGCTGACCTTCCTACCTTGGTCTATGCCTTTGTGACCTCTTGCCTTGATTACTGCAATGCCCTGTACCAATGGGCTACCAGGGTTGATATCATGGCGCTTGCAGCTGGTGCAGAATGCAGCGACCAGGCTTTGACTGGGACATCTAGAAATAGTCACATTATGTCTGTGCTTTCTGCGGACTGCCTGGCTGCGGTTCGATGGCGGATCACCTTTAAGGTCGGACTACTGACCTATAAAGCCCTATACGAACAGGGACCATGGTATCTGCAAGATCTCCTCCCTACTGTCCCTCCCGCTCCTCCGTTCCACTGATGAGGGATTGCTAGAATTCACAGGGTTCGTTTAAAGACATCTGGGGCATGTGCATTCTCTTACGCTGCCCCACCCTGTGGAATTCTCTACCTCGACGGATCTGAGGTTGCCTGACTGTCGAGAGTTTTAAATCTGAGCTAAAACCTTTTGTTTTAAAAGTGTTTAAAGATTGATTTTATTATCAATATTTTGTTTATTATTTAATGTTATTATTGTACAGCGCTTTGGTTTTGAAAGCGCTATAAATACATTTTACTTACTTGTTTACTCTGATAGACTGTTAGCTAGAAAGGTTTCCATGTGGTGATAGCACCTGATGGCTTAGTCCTACCAGTGATGGCCTGCTGCAAAATACCCTCAAAGATCATCATGTTTTCAAAGATATATTGGAGTTGGCAAACTTATTAGGCCAGCCTGCTGGCACAGTAGTAGTGTTACCGCAGGCGTCAATGACCTGGGTTCCCAAAGCGAACCCGGGGTGTCAAAGGGCAGGTAGTGGGAAAATGATCAAGTGTCTATAGGACTGATCTCCAGAGGAAGGTGGGAAAAGCCAGGTGTTTGACTGGCCCTGGCAAAGCTGAGGAAAGGCAGCCCAGGCCAGAATATCGGGAGGCATGGCTTACATCAGCACACATCATGCAGAAGCACATGGCGATCACCCCGATATCACTGCATGCCAGCCACCCCAAGGAAACAGGAAAACGTTGGCAACAAGCACTTGCCGCCTGCACACTTGCCAGAGTTTGATCCCGACAATGGTGGGGTTTGGGAGAACCCGCAGATCCCAGGGGTGGCTAGACAAGCCCTCAGATGGAGACAGCAGACACTAAATCCTAGTAGAGGTCAGGGTGAAGGGTTTGGGTGCTTCGTTCAAAGAGGGCTGGACGGGGAATTCAAATAAAAAGAACTGACAAACTCACTAACTGTTGATGAAATCACAATCCTCAGTCTGTGGTTGTGAAAATAATTATGCTGTCACAAAGGAGTATGACTTCACTGGAAGTTAAGGGAGGACGGAAAGGTCCCTAATATGCAGATGCCCTCGATAACAAAGAACATGAGGAGACTGCAGAAAACGAATTATGTTGCTGAACTGCATCTGAATTATGTTTTCCTGGATACTGAGAGAAACAATTTAAGCAAGCAGGCCCTTTAAATCACTGAAAATATTTCCTCATTCCAGGCACTTCACTATCAGTCCCTCTAAAGACTTCATACAAAGGTTGAATGCTTTTTCAAAAATTAATTTCTAGCTGGTAGACCAGTGGATGTCTGGGCTAGTAGTCTTTTGCACATGTAGGAAAATGAGTTCTCTCCCTATCATTACGTTAGGGGCTCGCACTTTCTTTATAACACTTTTTTATTTCTTCAGTTCATCGTTTGCAAGTTATTGTACATAGAGTGTCCATCAGGATCCATATGCTCAGCATCCCCAGCACACATTTATTACTTCTTGGCTCCTTCCAATCCAGGTCACTCTGGTCCTCCAAGTTGCCCTGTAGCTTATCCCCATGGGGAAAAAACCCTACCAGCCGCCAAGAAGATGCCTTGGTCGGGAAGCTAAAGTAGAGCAGAGGCGGAGACTTTCAACCACAAAGGGGGTGGGCGCGGACTCTGACATGCACTTGCTTGCTGTGGGTTTTTCTTTAGTTCCCAGTCCTTCTGCCTACCTCTGGGTGGGAACCGACAATGCTCTACGGTCTCCTCCAACATCAAGACATCCCCAGCTTCACTCCAGGAGGAGACATTGAAAGGGACACGATTTCAGAACCCATCAGCCTATGAAGGGGAAGAGGGCCTCAGGTGCAGTGCACCCCACCAGCAAATGACATTAGGGCTGTGGTGGGGCCGACAACTTTCAATTTCTTTGCATTTTCAATCTTTTGAATTTATTCAATGTTCAAGTGTCCCAGGTCTTAGCAACTTTATGAATGCATTATATGTTTTGCTAAGCAAAGTGTCTAGTTTGGTTTAAAGTCATCAGCACATAGTGTCGATAGCATTCTAAGAGCAACTTTCTGTGGCTATTTTTACCAAAAAAGAAAACTATTTTATTTCTATTTCTGTCTACCAAGTAGGCTCACTGGAGTCCAAATTCCATTATTTACAGGAGCAACCAAAGGGAACACATTCTGCAAATTAAACATATTAATCTGAATTAAATACTAAGATACAGTTTGCACAAGACATATCTATTTTATTATATAGTTATGAAATTAGTAACACAACAAGTTATATAATCAAAAACAAGTAATATTTATAACCTGCAGGTAAATATTCTTTTAAACTATACGCTGGTCTTACGTGTTTGAGTGCTGTCAACAAAATTTGGATTCGCTGACTATTGAGTTCATTTTCTCCTCATTAAAGATATTGGATAGCAACTGCTCAATGGTTTCCTGCCTATGGTAACAAAAAGAACAGTTATGTAAGAACTTACTGTAATAGTAAATCTTCTAGACAATCTCTGTCATCAGGTTACATTTTGGAACTTAGCCATCAGGCACCAGGATCCATGGAAGCTTTTCTACAGCAGTCTACTAGGGTCCTCCCACTCAGATGTCAGGCTCAGACAACACTCACCCTATAAAAGCGTGGGTGGTTCGCTCCCTCCTCAGTTCTTTCCTAGCCGGAGGCCATGAGAGACAGGAGTCCCACTACAGAAATGAGGAGAGAGAAAAGGTGCCCAGTGAGCAGAAGGTCTGGAGCAAAAGGACAGCAGAGCTGGAGAAAGAAAGAAAAGGGGAATGGAAGGAGGGATGCCATGACCTGATAACAGAGATTCCCTCAAAGGCAGAACAGTTACATAGAGCGTACCATAACTGTAGATCTTGAGGTGATCTTAGTCATCAGGTCACACCGTAAGAACTTCTTCAGTGGTGAAGCAGGATTCTCTGAAAAGATTTTCCAGTAGTACAACTGGGGCCCACCCTCATCGACATTCAACTTCATCAACCCTATAAAAGATTGAGTGACCCGCTCCCTCCTCAGTTCTTTCCACTGGAGACTAAGGAGCAAACTCTGCCATGGGGACCGAGTAAGAGAGAGGTGCCCAGGCCTAAAATAAAAGGCTGGATACACCATATAGCCAGTCTGAGGCAAAGACAAAATAGGGGATGGTGGGAGAGAAGGGGACCTGATGACTGAGATCCTCTAAGACTTACTGTTACTGTAAGTTCTTATGTAACTGTTCTATCTTCTTTGGGATTACCTCAGTCATCAGATCACACTGTAGGAACGAAGTCCCAAGCAGTTACAAGTGCTGCAATACAGTATGAGAGGTAGGTAAACCGAGGCATAGAACAGCCCAGCTGAAGCTTGCTCGGGCTCTAGAAGCAATGTCCAGACTATAGTGTTTGGTGAAAATATGGATGGTACTCCAGGTGGCAGCAGCGGCTGAAACCCCTTGAAACAGGCCACAGAGGTAGCCATGCCTCTTATGGAGCTAGCTTTCACCATTCCTGGCAACTCCTTGCCATGCTTGTTGTAGCAGAACAAAATGCAACTGACCAACCATTTGGACAAGCGCTGTTTAGAAACCTTGGTGCCCTCTTCCTTGGGCAAAGAAACAAAAATCTGCTTTCACTTCTGGCAGTCCTTAGTTCGCAGCAGGTAATATTTCAGAATTCTGTGCACATCTAAAGTATGGAGCAGTGCATCCCCTGGACTGGCACGCCCAGGAAATGGGTAGGTGGCTAGACTGGTTCAGGGCAAACTCAGATACCACCTTAAGAAGAAACTTGGGATTCATGCGTAACGACACCCTGTCTTTATGAAAAATCAAACAGGGCTCCTCACCAAAAAGCCTGAAGCTCAGAAATCCTTTGAGCAGAAGTAACAGCAACCAACAATAATACTTTCCATGAGAGAAAGCATAGCTCTAAGTCACGGCCAGTTCAAGCGGAGACAGGGTCAATTTCTCCAAAACAAAAATTTAATTCCAAGCCGGGACAGGGGTATGGATTAGTGGTTTCAGGCGCAGGATGCCCCTAAGAAATGTACAGGACACATTCAGCTGAGCCATAGTATGACCATCTACTGGCTCCGTGAAAGGCAGAGACAGCCGAAGGGTGTACCTTGAGGGATTACTACTGGAGGCCTGACTCCGACAGTGATATCAGGTAGTCCAGAATCTGGCTTACCGGACAGGTGAACGGGTCCAGATGATTGGCAGCCAGATGGCAAACCTCTTCCACTTCATGGCATATGTGGCTCTAGTGAAGGGCTTTCGAGCTGCCACGAGGACACTCACTACCTTCTGAGACACTCCAAGCCAGGCAATGGCTATGTCCTCAAGAGCCAAGCAGCAGATGAAGGGACCTGGGGTTCGGATGGACCAGGGTCTCCTGAGCTTGCATGAGCAGGTCCTAGCAAATGGGCAGAGCACTGGAGGTTCCTCTGCTAACTGTTGCAGTAATGGAAAACTTACTGTATCTGCCATGGCCAGCAGAGGCGAATAGGATAATGTTGTCCCCTCCATTTGCAGCTTGATTAACACGCTCTGAATCAGAAAAAAGTAGGGAAGGCATAAAGGAACCTCCCGCTCCAGGAGAGGACAACACGTCTCATCAGAAAACTCCAGGCCCTGGATCTAGCAGGCAGAAATTCGGTAGTTTTGCGTTGAGTGGGGATGCAAAAGGTTCAACTCCGGATTACCCCATCTGTCAAACAGATCATCTGGGACGGATGTGAGATGCTCCCACTAGTACATCCTGGACTGAGTGCAGCTGAGGCTGTCCAAGGTGTTCAGCATGCCTGGGATATGTACTGCCGAAAGTTCTAGGCCATGGTCCAGTACCCAGTACCACACCCTCACCACTTCTCTGCAAATGGGATACCAATGCATCCCCTGTTTGTTAGTACAGTAGACCACACTTAGACTGTCTGACTGAATCAACAACTGGCTTGGAGAGAGTTCTGGAAGAACTGCCCTCATCTCTAGGATGTTTATATGGAGGTAAGTCTGACCTTGGACCAAGTACCCTGGCTCTGGAAGGGACCCAGGTCGCCCCCCGCCCAAGCTGGAGGTATCCACAGTGAGGTTCATCTGGGAAGGCGAGATTAGGAAAGGACCCCTCTTAAGAGGTTTTGAGGATCTAGCCACCATTGGAGCACCTTGTGGACTGGAGAGGAGACCAACACGAGCTGTTCTAGGCCATTTGTGCGCTGGTCCCACTACACCCAGAGGGTCCACTGGATAACCCGCATGTGCAGTATGGACGGGTACTGTGGCAATGGCAGCAGCCCTGAGGCCTAGGGAGCCGCAAGTAGAACCTTCGTGGAAACATAATGGCTCTGTGCAACCATCTCAGTCGCCGAGATGAGGCATTCCACGCTGCCTGGAGGCAGGGAAAGCCCTGTCCTGCATCGAGGTCAGAACCGCCTATATACTGCAGCTGTTGGAATGGGACAGTGATGCCCAAGGCATGGAACACCTGGAGGATCCTCTCCAGAGTACGGAGAAGATGATCCCTAGATGTGGCTTTGAGGAACGTCATCCAGATAGGAGAAGACATACAGGACCTCTCACTGGACAGCAGCAGCCACAGGTGCTAAGCATATTATAAAAACTCATGGCAGAGGATAAGCCAAAGGGCAAGACTCTGAACTGACAATGTTCACCCTAAAAAGAAACCAGAGAAACTGCCTGTGAGATGAAAACACCGACATATGCAGGTAACCGTCCTGCATATCAAGGGAGCACAGCCAGTCGCCTGTTTGAGCAGAGGTAGCAGCCCTGGGAGAATAGCCATGTGAAACCTTTGTGCTGGAGGTACAGATTGAGATATTTAAGATCCAGAATAGGCCTCAGGTTTACAGTTCTTTCAGACCAGGAAAAACCTGGAATTGAATCCTTTGTTCTTCTGATGCCTGGGTACTGGCTCAATCGCCCTTTTCCACAGAAGGGAGTGTGCCTCCTCCCAAAGGACCACAGCGTGGTCTGGAGGATAGGTGGAGGGTACCGAGGGAGTCTCTGGGGGTTGTTCAAAAAGCTCCAGAGTGTGACCCCATTCTATAATCTGAAGTGATGGTTCTCCATTAACTGAGATGGTAGGAGAACTAACCTCTGACCCCAGCTCTTGGTCAGGAACCGGAAGAGGGGGTCTGGCAAGGAGTCAGGCAGAGGCAGATCCAGCTTCAGGGGCTGATCCATCGCCTCTGGGTCACTTTAGACAGGGTCCAGAGGAGGAGAAGGGGTAGGCAAGGCAGAACTGGCCTTCCATTTCCCTGGAGACAGAGACCTGCACCGGACTGGTGGGACACCTTTTTGAAAGGATGGGCGCTGTCTATGGTAGAAGCAAATGAATGGACTTAACAGCCCTGCTAAAGGCCTGCAACTCATTAACAATGTCCTGTATATCATGCCCAAAGAGCTTTGAGCCACTGAAGGTGCCATTAAGCACCTTCTACTGAACATCAGCCACTAAACCTGATAGCCTGAGCCAGGCGTGCCTATGAAGCAAATGCCTGTGGCAACAGTGTCAGACATGTCATGCAAGGCCCGGAGGAGGTGTTTACTAATATCCTCAGTGGCTTGTGGGGATTTAAGAATCTCCTGTTTCTGGGAGGGCCTGAGCAGCCGCTCTGCCATTCTTCCATATGGTATTTTGGTATTTGAAAATATGAGATAAATAATTAGCAATCCAAAGTCCCAGAGTGGAGGATACATTGGCCCTCTTACCCCAAGGTTGATCCTTCTGGATTCCGTGTCAGGGAAGCGAACTAAAGTGCTTGGGCACCTTGGACCTGTCATGCGCTGCTTTGGTGACCAAGAGTCAGTCTCAGGCTGGGCAGCATAATAGGGCAGGCCGGACGGGCATGACAGAGCTCATCAGCCCTCTGGATTATGGCAGGAACCATATCAGAGCAGTGCCATACCACAGTGTTGGCACTCCTCAGAGCTAGCAGATCAGGGGAAATAACCTTAGGGGAGATTGTGGGATCTCCAAAATTCCACCACCTATCTTCTGGTGGCATCCTCTTCTCAGTGTGGAAGCCCATGGCTGTAAGCAGGTGCTTCATAACACTGAAGAAGGTAGGGTCTTCAGGAGGGAACCTGGGAGTGTGCTGAACAGAGTCTCGCTCACTGAAGAAGCAGTGAACATGTCTGAGGAAAGAGGTTCCTCCTCTTCTTCCTCAGGAGAATAAGATCAGGATGGTACTCCTCTTCAGCGTTGACCCTTTCCAACTCAGAGTCCAACAAACAAGGAACTGATGGCCCCTGAGGGGTGCAGGCCAATAAGGCCGACCAACGTCAACAACGGACACTCGATGGCACCGGGGACACAGGTCTGTGTGCACCTAAGTGGTGCACAAAGCCATGGTCAACTGGGTCACAATAGTATTCCAGTCAAAGGCAGGTAAGGGCTGCGTCGGCAGAGGGTTTATCGGGACAGGGCATGAGGAGCCACCCTATGGGTCCTGAGAGTCTGAAGGCCTTGGCGTCTGAGGGCATGGGAAGCATCAGGCCTTGACAGGAGGAGATGGAGTCAACAGCTGAGGGTCGACGATCGAGGGCCTATGACCTGAGGGTTGACGGATGGCCTCCCTGAGAAGTAGGTGAAGGCGCTGTCAGTGGGGCCCTGGACAGTGGAAGGCACTGGGGCAGCCACCACTGCCACCAGAGTACCCCAAAAGAAAATGCTGAAGCCAGTGGGGAACGGAAGCACTGCTTGGGGGCAGTCTCTATCTCAGTCTTTTGTGACTTTTCCCCAAGGACATGTCTCGGGCCACAGAGGCCTGGGAGCTTGATGAACCTACCGGCCACTAGGAAGGAAGGACCCTGGAGGATCCCTGCTGCAAGCTGGCTACCTGCTGTTCCATAAGAAATTTCTTGAAGCCTTTTGTGTCGCCTAAGGGTTATTAAATTAAACTCTGGCAGAGCTCACAGTCTGAGATGTCATAGTCACACCAAGACAGAGCACAGAGGTTCTGTTTGTCAGAAGAAACAATCTTCTTTCCACAGCGGCAGCAACAGAAGAGAGATATGGAAGGATTGACTCTAGACATAAACAAGGTAAAAGAATGTCTTGTGAAAAAGAGATTCCTAAATGTTAAAGATGGTGCAAACTGCAACAAAGCTTCTGCAGAGACCCATGTGAGTGGAAGTGATGGTGGGAAAAAACTGGGGAAGGAGGGGCCGTTCATGCCTTAACAGGGTTGATAGCGTCAGCAGGTGACCTCGGTGTGGGCGGCCCCAGTGGTACTGCTGGAAAATCTTCCGTATAGGATCCTTCTTCACGATGGTAAAGTTCCTAAGTTGTGACCTGATGACTGAGATATTCCCAAGATCTACTGTTACGATAATGTCTTATGTATCTGTTCTATCTTCTCTGGGATATCTCTGTTATCAAGTCACATCTATGAGTTAAAAACAAATGGAACGAAAACTGCCCACCAACATGCTGGAGGGGTTGCCAGGAGCGAGGCGGATCACCTGCATGCATTTTGGTTATGCCCAAAATTGGGACAATATTGGAGAGAAATAATGCAGCAACTAAAGGCTTTGTTGTCAATTACGGAGTCCACAGGCCCAGAGCACCTAATACTTGGAATTCTACCCCTAGAGGTGAAGGGAGGTGACCAGATTTACTTACGGGACATATTATTGACATCAGCTCATAATGCAATCACGAGAAAGTGGTTTAACAGTGATCCCCACCCAACAACAATGGGTAAATATAGTCCAGGAGATCCAGAATCTGGAGGAACTGACCCATAAGATAAATTTCAGAATGTCAAAATTTGTGCTCAAGCGGACACCATGGATGATGGAACAGGAAATGGAAACCTAGGGTCACTGGAGGGATAAAGTGATAGCTAATAGGAAAGAGGGAGAATACTGGGAATATTAGAGAGGGAGTTGAGGACCTAGAGGGTAATTAGTAATCACAGAAGATGTAGGTGATTCATACTGTATAACAGAACAGAAGAAATGAAGCGAGACAGAACTTAGGATGAGATATCAGAACTTAAACCAATGTATAATTTTATGACATCTTATGAATTGTTTGCTAATTACCTGATTTTTCTAAAGCAGTAATTGTATCATACGAACTGTGTCAAGAGATGTGTAACAGTGCCTAAATATGCAATAAACTTGAATTAAAAAAAAAAAGTCACATCTATGGAACGAGTCCCAAGCAGTGCTGTGAGCAAGGACAGTCAGGGTGGCAGGAAGCCAGAGGCCCATGAAAGAAGGCACTGAAGCACAGCAAGGCCAAAGCCTGCCTTTCTTTGGGATGCAATGTCCAGACTGTAGTGCTTGGTGAATGCAGAAAGTACTCCATGGCAGCTGCGCAATCTCGGCTGCAGACATGCCTCTAAAATAGGTAACCAAAGTGGTCATGTCCCTGTTGAAATGGCCCTTAGTAACCCCAGAAAGTTCTCTGTCATACTTCATGTAACAAAAATTAATACACTTGGCCAACCATTTGGACAAGCACAGTGTCTAAACTGGAGCGCCTTCTCTACCACAGGCGAAAGAAACAAAATAATTGTTTGGACTTCCTGCAGTCCTTGGTATGGTGTGTATAGCAACCTAAAATTCTATGCACATCAAATTATGGAGCAATACTTCCCCTGGATTGGCATGCTCCGAATATAAACAGGCAGGTGTGGGCAGACTGGTTGATGGTAAATTCAGACACCACCTCAGGCAGAAACTTAGGATTAGAAGGCAAAGAGACCCTGTCTTTGTGGAAAATCAAATAAGGATGCTCACACCTGAGAGCCTGTAACTCTGAAATTCTTCAAGCAGAAGTAATGGCAACTAAAAGTAGCACTTTCCACAACAGAAAGTGTAGCTTGCAAGACACGACTGGCTCAAAAGGAGGAAAGGTCAGCTTCTCCCAAACAAAAATGAGGTCCCCAAGCCGGAACTGGGTTACGGATGGGAGAGTTTAAGTGGAGAGCAGCTGCTCAGAAAAGTATAGGCCACATCAGCTTTGCCACCATACAGTCATAGATGGGCACACAGAAGATGGATATGGCAGACATGTGCACTTTAAGGCAGGCGTGATACGAGACCGGCCTCAGACAAGGTCAGGAGATACCCAAAACTGGTTCAACCGGACAGGTAAAGGGGCCAGTTGGTGAGAAGCAGCCCAGATAGGAAACCGCTTCCACTTCATAGAATAGAGGGTTTCTGGCAGCAGCCAGGACATCAGTCACTTCTGAGACACTCCAAACAAAGAAATGGCTATGTCCTCAGCAGCCATGCATGCATATAGAGGACTTGAGATCTGGATGGACCAGGGTCCCCTGTGCCTGTGTCAATAGGTCCTAAAGGGGCAGGGAACTGGAGGTTCCAAAACCAACTGTTGCAGTAATGGAAACCATATCCCACACGGCCAAAATGGGGCCACCAGAATCAGGGTGGCACCCTCCATCTGTACTTTGATGAGAACTCTCTGAATCAGAGGGAAGGGAGGAATATGGAAAAAACCTCCTTTCCAAGAGAGGGACAATGCGTCTTGCAAGGAAACTCCAGGCCCTGGATCTAGCAAGCAGAAAGCAGCAGTTTTGCATTGAGTGGGGGCATAAAAAAGGTCTAATTCTGGATGACCCCAGCTGTCCGAACAGGTCTTCTGTGATCAAAGTCAGCAGCTCCCACTCGTGCACTTTTAGACTGTGACCAGCTGAGGCTGTCCACCAAGGTGTTTAGGACACCTGGTACATGGACGGTTGACAGTTCTAGACTGTTATCTAGAGCCAGTACCAGATCCTCATTGCTTTCCAGCAAAGAGGATAGGAATGGGTCCTCCTTGCTTGTTGATGTAATGGAATATACTAAGATTGTCTGATTGCACAGACAGAGGACCGGGAGAGATGGTTCTGCAAGGCCTCTAAGGCATACAGAACTACACTCATTTCTAGAACATTTATGTGAGTGAATCTCCCCCAGAGGACAAGAGGCCCTGGATCTGATAGGGGCCTAGATGGGCTCCCAAACACTGACCGAAAGCATCCATGGTAAGGATCTGTTGAGGGGTGGGGATAAGAAAGGAAATCCCTTTGAGACACTGGCTAGGTTCACACACCAGTGAAGCACTGTGTGAACTGGTGAGGAGACGAGGACTAGCTGATCTAGGCTGCCTGAATGCTAATCTCATTGGGCCCCGAGGTCCACTGCCGAATCTTCATGTGCAACCTGGCCAACAGGACCGTCACAATGGCTGCTGCCATGAGGCCTAAGAGCCACAGAAAAGTTCTGGCTGGAACATGCCAGCTCTGAGCTACACCTCCTGGGCCTGGGCAATAAGGTGGTCTGCCATGTCTTCAGCAAGTCCAGGAAGTCCTGCACTCTAAGACCGGAAGAAAACCGTGCAAAGTGACCATCCTGAACTTTCTGTACTGGATAAAAAGGTTCAGTTCCTTGAGGTCTTGAATGGGCCATAAGTCCCCATTGTCCTTTTGCTTTTTTTTTTATTCTTTTCCTCGGTCATGGCTCATGGGAACTCTATCAGGCAACCATATCCCTGTGCTTGCCTGCCTGGGGTTCTCCTGCGGTCTGTGCCTTCTCCCCACAGCCAGCACCCCTGGTTTGACCCACGCAGGGAGGGCAGCTCGACTCCTTACCTTGGGCTCTCTTAACAAGGCAGACTCTGGACGTGCAGGTGGGGCCTGGGTGGAGGAGTGGTGAAGCCAGCCAAGATGAACCTGGCGCTGGGCATGGAGAATAGGTGTCATTGCCTATCACAGCATGCCGGGTTTTCCTTGTTCTGTTCATCCCTTCCTCCTGTGTACACCCCTCCCGACACATAGCTCACGGCAACCCTGCCATCGGGCACGGTATTACGTGCTGCCAGCGCTTCTGCGGTGTCCCCGATCTCCACCAGGGCGCCGGAGTACCAGGCACCCCAATGTCCTCCCTCCAGGGTAGGGAAAGCAGCCCAGCTGGGCGCTTCTATCCAGTCCTCCCTGCAAACCCCCAGTGCCCGAGTCACTCCCGAACTTGGGTCACCAGGTGTGTGCCGCGAGGTGTGGCGTCCAGCATCTCAACCCTCAGTGCCACCAGGCTAGTAGTCCCTGCTCGCTTGGGAACCAGGAAGAATCTGGAACAGAATCTTTTGTTTCTCTGCCACCTAAGCACTGGTTCTATGGTCTGTTTGCGCAGCAAGGAAAGGACCCTGTGTGGTCCAGAGGGTAAACACAGAGACTGGGGAAACATTTGAGGGCTGCTCTAGAAGTTGTTTGAGAGCATGCCACTGTTCGATTATCTGCAGGATCCAAGCATTTATTGTGATGGTTCTCCATTGGGGCAAATCGGGGAGAACCTGCCTCCAATCACCACCTCCTGAGTCAAGGGAGAAGGATGGAGGTCCTGCAAGGAGTCATGCAGAGGCTGAACCAGTGGTAGAGGCTGACTGCCGCCTCTGGGCTGCTTGGCTGAGGGGCCAGCGGAGCAACAGGGAGCAGGAAAGGCTGATCTGGCTCTGCATTTACCCTGAAGTTTGCCTCCGGACCCAATTGTGGTAGGACTTCAAAGGAGGACCATGGCCTGCTCCTGAGCTGGGTATGATATAAGGAGTGGAAAGACCAAATGGCCCTACCAGAAGCCTGCAGCTCACTAACAATGTCCTGCACATCTGGAACAAAAAGTGTGACCCACAAAAGAGGCATTTAACATCTTTTGCTGGACGTCATTGACAGAGCCAGACACCCACAGCCAGGAGTGCAGTAGAAGGCAAATGCCAAAGGTAGCTGCCTGGGCTGTAGTGTCAACCACATCATAGGTGGCTCTGAGGAGGTGCATGCCAACATCTCCGAATCCTGAAATGCCTTGAGAAGCCCCTGCTTGTGAGAACCCTCAAGAAGTGTCTGAGCAGTCATTCTGCCCTTCCTCAAAAGAGTATTTTGGTACTTAATAAGATGTGTCAAATAACTGGTAAGTCAAGGCCAAGGGTGGTGGAGGCGAAAATCCTTCTTCCCCACAGTTCCAACCTTCTGGACTCCCGGTCAGGGAACTAGGGTGCTTAGGGGCCATGAGCAGCTTTAATGACCACAGAGTCAGTCTCAGGTTGGTGCATGGAAGGGTAACCTTTGAGGTGCCTGATAAAGTTTCTCAACCTTCCTAGACATAGCTGGCATCATACTGAGTCAGCAACAGGCTGCTATGGCTGCATCATTCAAGGATGGCAGCAAAGGAGGAATGATATTAGGTGGAGTCTCACGTATCTCCAAGAAGTCCACCATATTCCTCCTGGTTTCATCCTCCTCCTCTGTTTGGAACCCCATAATGGAGACCTGGGGTGTGCTTAACAGACTCCTCTCTACAGAGGAAATAGTGGGCCTATCAGAGGTTTCCACTTGAACTTCCTCTTCATCAGGAGGAGAATATCAGGATGGTACTCCTCTTCGTTGGACTGCTCTGGAGCAGGGACTGGTGAATGCTGCATTGACTCCCTGGTGGGTCGCGGGGCATCACCACGAAAACAGCAGACGATGGTGAGCACCAATGAATGCCCAGGCCAAGTATTTAGCTGCTCGATCAAAGGAAGTAGTAATGGAGGTTAGAATGGTATTAAGGAGCCAGCACGTGGTGCAGAGGGCTGAGGTGCTGGGCGCCTTACCTCACACCATGCTGGCGACCAGGGTTCGGCAATGAGCCAGGGGTCGATGGGGAGCCCCGTGGTTCTGCTGCCGTCGGGTGCAGGTCCAACAGGCAGCGAGGTGGGTGGGTGGTAATTAGTGGGAGGCACCTTGAAGGCATGGCATGTCGTGCCTCACACACATGCGTGTGACCAAGGCACGGGTAGCAACGGAGGGTAAAAAAATCAGGGCATAAAAATCTATATAGAAAACAAAAAGAGTGGTATTAAAATCGAGAGGGAACCATCATCAACAGAGAGGGCATGAGCCCCTGGTCCGGCCAACAAGCCTCTAACTAAAGAGGTATCGGGAAGGCACAGCACCCATGGACCTTGAGGCTCAGGAGATCGCAACGGTGAGGCAGGGCCAATGACCTGAAGGCTGATGGCCCTCCACTGCCCTATGACAGGCAGGAGGAGAATCCACCGTAGGGGGCTTGGAAGAGGCCGAGGCCTGCAGGCGACTCGCTGACAACCGAAGCTGTTGACAGGCTGATTCCTGGAGGAGAAGAGGAAGAATCCAGTGGGGACTGGTATCACCAACAGGGGAGCAGTCCTTGGGCCTCCTTATCCCGTCCAGAGTGTTTCCTTGAGGATTTGTCCTGGGCCTTGACAGCCTGAGAGCTCGTGGAAGACGCCAGCAACTGGGCAGAAGGGGTTGTGGACGACCTCTGCTCTCAGTTAACTACCTGTTGCTCCATGGAGAACTTCTGCAGGGTTTTCTTTCATCGGAGCTGGGTGGTGAGGTTGAATTTCTGGCACAATTTGCAGGCTAGGACATTATCGCTAAGCCCAAGACAGCAGACACTGGGCTGGTGTTCGTCAGTGGAGAAAATCTGCTTTCTGCAGGGTCAGTGACTGAATGGAGCCGACAAAGGGTAGTTCTTGACATACAAAGGAGAAAGGAATCACTTTTAAATAATACATACATAGATACACAGACCGTGTCGGCAGGTAAGGGCCTATGGCCCACCCAGTCTGCCCATTTGAGCTTGTAAGTTCAGTTTATGTTTTCCAAGAAGTTTGTTGCCCCTTACCCCGACCTCCAGAATTCCTTTATGTCTATCCCATGCATTCTTAAATCCTGTGATTGTTTCAGCCCCACCACTTCCTCTGGCAGGGTGTTCCACTTGTCCACCACCCGTTCTGTGAAGAAATTCTTCCTCACGCTTCCTCTGAATCGTCCTCCTCCAACTTCATCCCATGCCATCTAGTCCTGGAGCATCTTTTTCGCTTAAAAAATAGTGTATTCCTGCACCCTGTTCCTCCCTGTAAGATACTTGCATGTCTCTATCATATACCCTCTCTCCTCCTCTCCTCCAGGGAATACATGTTCAGTTCCTTCAATCTGTCCTCATTGGACTTGTGATGAAATCCATGCACGCATCTTTGTTGCCCTCTTCTGAACCTCCTCTACCCTGTCTATGTCCTTATGTAGGTAAGGTCTCCAGAACTGTACAGTGTACTCCAGGTGGGGCCTCACTAGTGTCTGTATAATGGAATTATGACCTCCTTTTCTTGCTGGTGATGCCCCTGCTCATGCATCCCAGCATCCTATTTGCTTTACCTGCTGCCTTGTCACACTGTTTCTGCCTTGAGGTCATCAGAGATGATAGCACCAAGATCCTTTCCTGCTTGGTGCATGTTATATCCTCACCCCCAACTGATATATTGTGCCAGGGTTTTGTGCCCCATATGCATTATCTTGCATTCCTTGCATTGAATTTCAACTGCCAAACCCTGACCATTCTTCAAGTTTCTGCAGGTCCCTTCTCATTCTGTCTACATCCTGTGTGTCTGCTCTGTTACAGAGCTTTGTGTCATCAGCTAACAGTGAAATTCTGCCTTCTAGGTCCTGCGCAATGTCACTGATGAAGATACTGAATAGGACCGTCCCAGCACTGATCCCTGTGGTACCCACTGGTCACTCTTCCCTCTGTGGAGTGACAGCCATTTACCACCACCCTCTGTGTCCTGCCGCCCAGCCAGTTACCTACCCACCACACTACTGTCCTGCCCACACCCATATTCCCTAGTTTGTGCAATAGTCTTCTATGTGGCACAGTGTCAAAGGCCTTGCTGAAGTCCAGATAGGCCGTGTCCACTGCCCTCCCTGATCCACCTCCCTAGTCACCCAGTCAAAAATTCAATGACGTTGGTCTGACATGACCTCCCCTGGTGAAACCATGCTGCCTTGGGTCCTGTAGTCCATTGACAACCAGATGTTCCACCAATCTCTCCTTCAGTAGTGCTTCCATGATCTTCCCACTACCGAGGTGAGGCTGAGTGGTCTGTAGTTCCCGCTTCCTCTTTGTTCCCACTTTTGTATAAGAGGACTACATCTGCTATCCTCCAGTCTTTGGGTACCTCCCTGTTTCCAGTGATCGGCTAAACAGGATAGCCAGAGTGTTCAGCCACCACCTCTCTTAGTTCTTTAAGGACCCTGGGGTGCACCACATCTGGCCCCATTGCTTTATCAACTCTTATTACTTCCAGTTCCTTCAGGACCCATTCTCGGTAAAGGGACTTCTGTCCATTTCTGCACCATTCTCACCCCTTTGTACTCCCTTCAGACCCATTACCCTCCTCTTCCTCAGTAAAGACTGAGCAGAAATACCTGTTCAATATGTCAGCTTTACTGTTGTCATCCTCCACACAGCCCCCATCCTCCCACTTCAGTCTCGCTATCCCTCCCTTTGCCTTTCTTTTTCACTTATGTACCTGTAAAAGGTTTTGTCCTCTACCCACTGATTTTGCAATGTGTTCTTCTGTCTGAGCTTTGGCTTCCTTACTGACCTCCCTGCCTCCCTCTGCTTCTCCTGGTACTTCTCCTTATCTCCTTCTGCCTGTGTCTTTTGTATTGCCTGAATGCAATCTTTTGGCTTTCACTTTCTTTGCTACCTAATGCTAATTTGCTAATAGTGATTCAATGACCAAAGAAAATAAAAAGTAAGTAAATTTTGGCAGTCAAACTAAGCGGCGAAGCTTCTGTGAGTCCGTGCATGAATGGTCGACAGAAGAACTGAGGAGAGGCGGGGGCAACCTGGCGCTTATAGGGTGAGTGACATCAGAGCCTGGTGTCTGCATGAAGTGCCCCTAATAGACAGCTGCAGAAAAGCTTCCATGGGATCCTGACACCTGATGGCTATAGGTGTGACCTCATGACAGAGATATTCCTCGTAGATCTGTTAATTTCATCAGTAAAGATTTATGGTAATTTTACATGCTACCTATGTAACCTAACAAGAGAAATAAGTGCCTTAGCTGGGATAAAAGGATAAAGCAGACTTTGTTTTTTTTTCTCTAGATATTTCAGAAGTAGTCCTAAGGTCGAAACGTAGATTTTAACTCTATTTTCAGGCATTTAATATAATCATTTTGTACAGCAGAGAAGTGTACTTCATGCCTGAGTTCACACAACAGTACATTTAGCATGATGTTAATATTTTTACCATTTATCAGATAGCCCAGCTGAGATTCAATTTATCATGTTTAGAGAGGTCCTGCCTGTACTATATTATTATTTTATGATTTATTTCACCAGTATAGCGCAATTGAGATGCAACATCTCATTTTCAATGGGATCTCGATTCTTGCGTAATCCCTCCTATAGGTATTACTCACCCAATAGATACACACACAAAAGAACATAGGGACGTTGCATCCATAACAACCAGTTCAACATCCATACCAACCTACACAACAAAGCAGAACCACAGGCAGAACAAGAACAAAAACCTCATGAAAGACAGAAACAGCAAGGAAGGCAGAGAGACGAGATTTGCAAGACCATCTGAGTGATCAGTTCTAGGTCTCACAAGAACATTTGGTTGGCTAACCAGACAGAAAAGAAGAGGACAAAACAGATGCTTGCATTTTAACTCTTCTATGTAACAAATGGGACAGGGTCTCATTCAACCGTGTCACACTGCTCAAGAGATGGTATGATCTGGTTCAGTGTGACCATTCTGAACTTGCACTTCTAAGAAGCGGGTTTAGACTGTGAAGATCCAGTATGGGGGTGCAAGCCCCCATCCATTTCAGGACCAGGAAGTACCTGGACATGTGCCCCGACTTGCCAGGGCATCTAGGACATGGTGTGACAGGGCTGAATAGGGCCCTGTCCCATTTGTTATGCAGAAAGAGTTAAATACAAGGATCTGTTCTAGCCTTTCCTTTTCTGTCTCTTCTCTGTCTGGTTGTGCAACCAAATTTTCTCATGAGACCTAGGAACTGATCACTCTGACAGTCTAGCAATTCTCCATCTCTCACTATCTCTGCCTACACTTGCTGTTTCTGTCTTTTCTTCACCCTTGCGAATCTCGAGTTATAACAATATATGTGAATCATTATGTGAAACTGGGGTCCCTTGGTTTGAAAATATGTACAGCTATCTGTTGAAATTTTGCAAAAGCTATTTGGAATTTATGGGGTTAACCTGAGATGCAGTTTGAGCTCCTCTCAGGCTTGTTTAGATATTCTTTTGCAGAGCTGTCAGCAGGAGGTCAGTTCTGGGACACCATATTCTATTTTGTTGAACTTGCAAGGAAACTGACAAAGTTCAAATACATTTTATGAGAAACAGGATGTCTTCTTAACAAGCTCAGGATGAAGAAGTTAATTGTTAAGCAATGACTTGTTATAAAGGAGCAGTAATATTTTTGCTAGAGAGACAGATTTGAAATTGAAAAGAAACCCTCTGATGAAGGACTTTTGTTTTTCTGTTTGTACTGCCTTTGTATATGCTTCCTGACCTATGCCTCGATGACACATTGGTTATGACTCCTTCTGCAGGCTGAGCATCATCCTCCTGAGGGCAGACAGTGTGTGTCCTGCGACATAGAGGACTCCCATGAAGCGTGGGACCAGTAAGGTGGGAGAGGCTCAAAGTCCAGAGGCAACCCACTGCCAACTACCTTGAGAACCCACTTGTCCATGGTAATGGCAGACCAGTGAGGCCAGAAGTGGCAAAGCCTACTCCTCACCAGCAGCCGAGTCAGGGATTGGATAGGTGGGAGGCGAACACCCCTGACCTCATCACTGGGCAGCTCTGGAGGGGCACTGGCCACTGAGGCCAGAGGGCACTACTTCTCCTACTCCTGCCTTTTTCTGGGCCCCTGGACTGAGAACTTGGCCTTGGGGCCCCAAGCACGGAATCGCTGCCAAGACTGATGTGGATGAAAGGGCCAAAACTGAAAGACCATCTTTGACCTTTCAGGTGTTTCTGGGACACAGCCTCAAAATCCAGGGTGGCACTGAACTTCTCAGTTCTAATGAGATGCCCATGCACCCTGAGTCACAGAGGTCAGCGCCGAGGAAAGGGATATTCACCAACTTTTTTTCTCCCCTAATTCTTTTCCTTCCTTCACCGCTGGCTGGGGCCCCATCGGGTTGTCCTGCCTGTTCCCCTCCCTGCTGAGACCCTCCCGAGCCGTGGTCTCGGTCTCCTGATCTACCCACGACACACCCCTAGGAAAACCCCTAGTCATCCCCCGTGGCAGGGCTGCCCACAGCCCAGCTCTGCCCCTCATCCAATGCTCCTTGGGCGGAGGTGGCGGGAGAGTGGAGATCTGGTGGTCAGGTCCGTACTGCAAGTGGGGCAGGCAACGCTCTTCCTCCCAGCCAGCGGATGCTTTCTTGGTGTTCTGCATGAGCATGAATTCCCCAGGAGTGTGGATTTGCAGTGACATCCAGCACAGGCTGAGCGTGCTCCTGCGCCCGTCCCATGGACGCCCGCTGACGCCCCAACCCGTCAACATGATTCCGGCTATGCACCCCAGCCTCTGCTGGGAGTTGTTAGTGCTGGGGAATCACTCATCCACCCTCCCCAGGAGAGAGAGCTGTCCTCTAGATGCTCAATCCTGTCCTCCCTGGTGACCCCAAATGACCCAAGCTCATTCCTGAACTCAGGTCGCCGGCATGGCACAAGGTGTGGCGTCCAGTGACTTCAACCCTCAGTGCCACCGGCCAGTGACATCAACACCTTGTGCAGAGTGTCTACTGTGAAGGTGGAGATCCTCAGCCAGGCCCTGCGACACCTCACAATGGCTGCTGCCATGGCATAGGTGCAAGAAAGTACAATTATGTAGGAACTTACCATAACAGTACACCTTCAAGAGAATATCTGTCATCAGGCCACACCTTTGGAACATATGGCAGTCAGGCAACAGGACCACATGGAAATTTTTGTGAGAGTAGTGCCACCAGGGGCTGCCCACAATAATGTCAGGCATCAACACGCACAGAAGAGTGGGCAGCCCTCCTCTCCACAGTTCCCTGCCGGAGATCATAGCTAGAAAGAAGGACATGCTTTGAAGGAACCAGGCAGTATGGAGTGTTCTAGAAGCAGAGGGCAGGAAAGAGAGTGAAAGAGATAGCAGCAACAGCATCCTTTAAAGCAGTGTCTAGAAGGGGAAAAAAAGGATAGTACAGCCTGATGAAGACATTCTTTTTCAAGTTCTACTGTTACATTAAGTTCCTACAAAACTGTACTATCTTCTTCGAGGATCTCTCTTTCATCAGGCCACACCTTTGGAGCGAGTACCAAGCAGTACAGAAAGGACGGGGGTGAAATTGGGAGGAGGCCTTAGTGGACTGCAAGGCCAAAGCCTCCATGTTTACTAGAGTGGATGACCAGACTGCAGTGTTTGGTCAAAGTGTGGACAGCACTTCAGATGGCAGCTGCACAAATGTCAGCAGAGACATTGTGGAAACAAAGTCAGAGGTAGGCCATCCCCTAGTAGAGAGGCCACTTAACTGGACCAGGAAGGTCCCTGCTGTACTTTCCATAAAAATTATACAATTTGCTAGCCACTTGGACAAGCACTGTTTAGACACAAGGGCACCCTCTTTCCCAGGGGCTAATGGAACAAAAAGCTGAGAGGACTTTCTGAGAGCATTGTACAACTGACATAGTATCTCAGGATTCTATGTACTCCTGAAGTGTGGAGAAATGCTTCCCTTGGATTGGCATGCATCGGGTAGTAAACTGGAAGGTGTCTGGTTTGATTCCTAGTAAACTCATACACCACGTTAGGAAGAAAAGTACAGTTATGCAAGAACTTACTGTAACAGTAGATCTTTGAGAGGCTCTGCAGTAGGTAGTGCGTACAGGACTGGCCTTGACGGCGGCAGGACCCTATGAAAGTTTTCTAGCTAGCAGTCCCTGCGTTAGGACCGCTTCTATCGCCAGGTGACCGCATCATGCGACGTCAAGAAAGGGCAAGGGCCTGGATGCCCGCCTTTCCAGTTCTTTTTCTCGCCACAGGCCCGGAAGGCCTGGACGAGAGAGAGAGCAGATATTTCCTCAATGGAAAAGGAGCTGAAGAAGCCTAGGGGATGGAGGTGGGAAGGTGTAGCTACTGCAAGAGCCTCTCCGAAGATCTACTGTTACGGTAAGTTCTTACGTAACTGTACTATCTTACTTCGAGCGGCTCTTGCAGAGGTAATTACATATAGGACTGAATCCCAAGCAGTCTGGAACAAATAAAAGACACCGGAGGAGGAAACTACTCTGAAAGTAGTAGTAGCTTTGCAGGCCTCAAGACAGGAGGCCCTGCAAAACAGCTAGCTAAGCCTGCTCTACGGCAAGAGGCAGTGTCCAAACTGTAATGTTTCAGAAGGTATGGACGGAATCCAGGGTGGCGGCAGCAGATGTCTGCCGCAGACACATTCTTGAAATGCTTCATAGAGGCCGCTACTCCCCGAGTGGAGTGATTCTCTGACTTGACCCGAAGGGTCTTGTTGTACTTGTCATAACAGAAAGTGATGCAATGAGCCAACCACTTGATAGGCATTGCTTGGAAACAGCATTGCCTTCCCTTTTGTGAGCGAAAGAGACTAACAGTTGGTCAGTCTTTCCTGAGATCCTTTGTCCTATCGGGTGTAGTATCTCAGAATCCGTGAACATCCATGGTATGGAGTAAATATTCTCCTTGGTTGAGTACTCGTGAAAAAGGCAGGTAACTCTATAGACTGATTTAAGGTAGACTCCACTACCACTTTAGGCAGAAACTTAGGGTTCATGCGAAGAGTTACTCATTCTTTGTGAAAAATCAAATAGGGATTTTACATAAGGGCCTGGAGCTCGGAAATTCCTGAGCGGAAGTAATGGCTACTAAGAAAAGTGTCTTCCACGACAGAACTTTCAGATCTCATGGAAGCCGTAGGTTCAAGGGGAGGAAGGGTAGTTTCTCGAGAACAAAGTTCAAGTCCCAAGGGGGAGCAGGAGTCTGGACAGGGGGCCTCAGATGAAGGACCCCTAAGAAAAGTCTTAGACACCTCTAATTGGGCAAAGGCTTTATCAGCAAAAGGAACATGGTAAGCTGAAATAGCGGTCATGTGCACTTTCATGAGGAATGACTGAGACCCAGGTCGAAGAGATGACGTAAATATTCAAGCAGAACGGCCACTGGACAGGAGAAAGGCTCCACGCTCCTGGAGGCGGCCCAAATAGAAAATCTCTTCCATTTCATGGCATAAGTGGACCTAGTGGAGGGTTTCTAGCCTCCACTAGAATCTCGCCACCTTTAGAGAGACACAAAGCGAGATTGGGCTAGTCTGCAGGAGCCATGCATGAAGTTGTAGGGACTTGAGGCCTGGATGGACCAGGGTCCCTGATCCTGGGTCAGCAATCCTCGAGATAAAGGAAGAGGAAGAGGAGGAACCTCTGAGTATTGTTGTAGAAGAGAACCAGATTTGACTGGGCCAGAAAGGACCGATCAGAATCATCTCGCTCCTTCCGTTGTTAGTTTATGCAGTACACAGGGATCAGAGGAATTGGGGAAAGCACAGATGAATCTGCCTTCCAGTTTACAGACAGAGCGCCACTCCAGAGCACCTTGCTCTGGAACCAGCAAGCAAAAAGATGGGAAGTTTTATGCTTTTGGGAAGAGGTGAACAGGTCTATCTGTGGAGTCCCCAAAGCTGGAAGATGTCGCTAGAACCTTTTGGTCCAACTCCCACTCGTGTGGCAGAGCAGAGGAGCGGCTTAGCTTGTCTGCCAGGGTATTGTCGACTCCTGGAACATGGATCGCTATGAGGTGAAGGTTGTGAAGCGTTGCTAGTCCCAAACCCTCATTGCTTCCCCTGCAAAGAGGGTAGGATCGAGTCCTCCCTGCTTGTTGATGTACCACACCACGCACATGTTGTCTGTCTGGACAGCTAGGTGACCGGAAGGATGTATTGGTGAAGGGCTTGGAGGCGTATAGTACTGCTCGTGGCTCGAGCACATTGGCGGAGCTAGCTCCAATCTGGACCATAAACCCTGGTTCGGTGAGGACCCAGATGGGCTCCCCAACCTTCACCTGAGCGTCCGTGGTCAGAGTCTGGGAGGGGGAGGATGACAGAAGGGGACCCTCAAACAGGTTCTCTCGAACCATCCATCATTGCAAGTCTCTTGTCATCGGCGAGGAGATCAGAACCAGATGATCTAGGTCGTCTCACGAGTTGATCCCACTGGAAGCGGAGAGTCCACGGAGATATCCTCATGGAGTCGCTGGGAACTCCCTCGGGATGGTGGCCACCAGAGCCCTCAAGAGACGGAGATCCGACTCGCCGAACCTTCCTGCGCTTTGATAGCAGGGAAATTCAGATTGAAGAGAGGCCTCTGTCCAGAGGAAGGAAGGCCTTGCTTACCGTCAGACGAGGATAGCCCGATAAACTGAAGTCTCTGGAGGGTTCCAGATGAGACTTGAATGGTTGATGGTGATACCCAGGAAAGTGAAAACCTGCTGGGTGAGGGAGAGAAATGCAGGAGCTCCTCCTGGACAAGGCCGCCAAGAGCCAGTCGTCAGGTAGGGGAACACCTGAACTCCTACAGTACGCAGGTGGGCTGCTACCATTGCCAGGCATTTGGTAAAAACTCGAGGTGCCGAGGAAAGAACCAAACGGGAGTGCCCGGAATTGTGTAATGGTCCCTGAAAGCAAACCGGAGGTACTTATGATGCGAGGGATGAATGGGGATGTGCAGATATGCCCTGCATATCCAGTGCACAAAGCCATTGACCCGGCAAGAAGGGGCAGAAGGGTTTGTAGGAGAGCATCCTGAACTTTTGTATTCCACGAAGGTTCAAGGAGCTGAGATTGAGAATGGGTCTGAGATCTCCCGCCTCTTTGGGACCAGGAAGAATGAGAATAAACCCGTCCCTTGAAGGTGAGGAGGAACGGTTCTATGGCCTGCTTCGAGAAGGCAGATATTTCTTCCTGACCAAGGAAGATGGTCCCTGACATGGACGACTTCAGAGGGGGTGGGTTGTGGTTTCTGTAGAAACTCATGGAGTGCCCCTCCGCTATAATCTGAAGCACCCATGAATCCATTGTTATCCTCTCCCAACTCGGAAGGTGGAGGGAGAACCTCCCCTCCTACTGTTCCTCCGTGTGTCCGGAGGCGGGAGAGGGAGGAGTCAGGTGGTGTGGGCAGCACTGCAGCTGGGGCACCCGCTGCTTTTTGGGCGGTGGGGGCCTGGCAGCTGCGGGGCCCGGCATTTAGTGGACCGCCTCTTGGGGTTTCGCCAGGCCGACTGCATCTGGCGAAAGGATAGCGCTGTGGAGGATGGGGACGGCACATGAATCCACGGATTTCAGGGCCATCCTCCTCCTGCAAGTCGGTGATGATGTCCTTGACATCACCATCGAAAAAGCACTGAACCCCTGAAAGGTGCTTCCTGGATTGCTGACTGCACCTCCAGGACCAAACCTGACACGCTGAGCCAGGCATGACGCCAAGACTTACGGCGAACGCGAGCTCCGCCCAGCAGTGTCCACTGCATTGTATGTTGTCTGCAGGATGTGACGACCAGTAACGAGCAGAACGGATTAAGTCAGCTAACTCCTGCTTGACTTGGGAGTCAGGTGAGTCAATCTTGGATTCCGCCTGGGTAAGGATGGCCTTCTGGTAATCCCCATATGAGCTACATAATTCAGGGTCCGAATTCCCAGTGTGGAAGAGGCATATATTTTCTTCCATACTGGTCCAGGAGGTGAGATTCCTTATCCGGAGGAGACGAGCTTAGATGTTTGGGATGTGTTGACCGGACCGTGAGCAGCGCTTAATCATGACCGAAGTCTGCTCGAGGGTGAGAATCCAAAAGTCTACACCTCCAGAGCCTGGTATATAGCCTGTTGGACTTCCTAGGATGCGGGTTGTGTTTTCACGGCTGTTTCCAAATAGTGGAAACAAGGTGGGCATGAGGCTCGGTCCAGGGTGGCACTAAAGTAGGAGCCGTAAGGGGCAGGTCCAGATGTTTGGCGAGTTTGACCCACCGAGGATCTGGTTCCAGAGAATGCCACTGATGTACTTCCTGTATCTTCCTGAGTAACTCCGTGAAAGAAGGATCCTCCGGAGGAGACTTCGAGGAGTCCTCAGCCGGGCTTGACAGAGAGCGAGGCTCGCTGCTCTCTGAGCATCCGTCGGAGGAATCCGAGAGCGGAGAAGAAGAAGAAGAATCAGAAACAGAATAAGACTCCCTGGCACGTCTAGGGGAGGAACGGGTTCCTTAGGGGATCCTGGACGTTGTCCTGCCCCTCGGGATCCAGAGGGAAGGGCTCTGGGATCCGGAGGCGGTGAGGGAGTGTGCCGTCTCGGGCGTGGGGGCGGCACCATCGCCGTAGGTGGCTCTCTACTTCCTTGGTGAGCTGAGCCTTGGCCTCTCCTGCAGATCCACGGCGCCGGGCGGTGGAGGAGGAGGAGGGGATAAGCATACGGATTGTATCCATAAGGAGAGTATCCGAACCCGGCTGTGGGAAAACCGTGCCAGGTATTGCGGCGCCGGGTACTGCGGACCCGGATAGGACGGCGGGTACCGGGTGCCGGAGGAGCGCCGAGCAGACGGCCTGAAGGAGGCCCTGGACGGGTCAACATTGAGAGGCCTGGGGGTTGGGCCCGATGGAAGGGAATATCCCGCTGGCGCCGGTGGGTCGACGCCGGGACCAAGGCTGAGCCGCGCCCAGGGGCCAAGGCCAGATCCGGTTCCCTAGGGAGGAGGGTCTGATGGGGTGGAAGATGCCCTGCATCGCCTGGGACGGTGGAGAAAAGTCCCCGGGTCAGGCTGGGGTGACTCGCGCTCCCGGACGGCAGCGAAGACTGCGGGAACCGGGTACGACGGGGTTGGAGGGTCCGTCGAGGTTCCATCACCCGGCGCCGGAGGAGCCGCGCCTACCTTACGGGGTCCTCGTTGGAGGCGGGCCGAGGGAGGGAGCGCCCGTCCGAGGGGTGAGGTCGCAGCGCCGCCGAAGGGTCAAGGGCCGGAGGAGCCACGTCTGCTTATGGGAGGTGCCCATGCCAGTAGGGCCACAAGCCTCGCGGCGGTACTGGGGGCAGAGGCCTCTTTGCCCGGAGGCTCTTAGGGCCGAAAGCAAGCCCGACGGGCGGGCCGACGCCTGCTCTGGACTACCTTAGGCACCTGTATGACTTGGCCTTAGTTATTCGTCAGTGAAAGTACATACGGCAGCCATTTCTGCCTACCACATCCCTTTCGAGCAGGACGCTTGCACAACTATAAGTTTCCAAGACTTTTCATGCAGGAGTCTAGCACCTAAGACGCCTGATTCGCAACCCTGCTCCCTTGGGACCTGAATTTCATTCTGGAAAGATTACTCTGCCTCCCTTCAAACCCGTAGCAGAGGCAGAGCTAAAGTTTCTTTCTTGGAAGACTATATTTCTGGTGGCCATTACCTCAGCTCGGAGGATTTCTGAGTTGCAAGCCCTGATGTGTAAAATCCCCTATTTGTTTTTCCACAGGGATGGAGTGGCCATGCGTATTAATCCTAAATTTCTTCCGAAAGTGGTGGCTGAATCTACTCTGAATCAGTCCATCGAGCTTCCAGCCTTCTTCACTGAGCACTCCAATCAAGGAGAGTACCTTCTTCATACCCTGGATGTACACAGAATTCTGAGATGCTACACTCATAGGACTAAAGATCTCAAAACAGACCAACTCTTTGAGTCTTTCACAGACAAGAGAGAAGGCAACCCTGTTTCCAAGCAATGCCTTTCTAGATGGTTGGCCAATTGTATCACTTTCTGATACGACAAGTATCACAAGACCCTTCCGGGTCAGGTCAAAAGCCACTCCACTAGAGGGTCACAGCCTGTGCCACTTGCTTTAAGAATGTGTCAGCGGCTGAGATTTGTCCAGCCTTAACTTGGATGTCCGTCCAGACCTTCACAAAACATTACAGTTTGGACACTGCCTCTCCACAGAGCAGGCTTTGGGCTAGTTGTTCTGTATGGAATCCTCTCATGATCCCTGTCTAGAAGCTCAGCATTTGTGGATGGTGTTTCCTCCTCCCGCTTTCTTTCGTTCTAGACTGCTTGGGACTCAGCCCTACTTGTGAATACCTACTGCAAGAGCCTCTCAAGTAAGATAGTAGACTTACGTAAGAACTTACCATAACAGTAGCTCTTCAAGAGAGGATCTTGCAATAGGGATTACCTTCCTCCCTCCCTCCCTCCAACCCCGCATTTCTTCTTTCAGATATGGGGGTTTTATCCTTTTCTCTCCCATCAGACCTTTGGCTCTTGGTGGGAAAGAACTGGAGGGCAGGTGTCGGGACTGCCTCCCCCTATACTGACATCGGATAACGCCGGTCACCTGACATGGGGCGGTCCCCGCTAGAGACTGCTAGCCAGAGATTTTCCATGGGGTCCTGATGCCTGGTGGCTTAGTCCTTACTTGTGAAATACCTACTGCAAGAGTCTCTCTCAAGATCTACATCACAGGTAAGTTATTACATAACTGTACTTTACCATGCTGCTCCTCGATGGAGCCGACAGAAGCCAGTCATCGACGTAAGGGAATAGCAGGTAATGGCCCTGATAAAGTAAAACTGCCGGTCGCTACCACTAGGCACTTGGTAAAGGCCCTGGGTGCCGAAGACAGGCCAAAAGGGAGAGACTTTAACTGGAAGTGCTCCCCTGGAAGACAAACCTGAGGAAGTGGCGGTGGGTAGGGAAGACTGAGATGCAGGTAGGCATCCTGCATGTCCAACACAGAACCACTGTCCCTGATGAAGCAGTGGCAACAGACCAGGTAGAATCAGCGTGCAAAATCTCTTGTACTCTACGTGCAGGCTGAGAATGCGGAGGTCCAATACTGGCCAAGATCTCCAATCTTTGGGGACCAGGAGGAAGTGGAGTAGATCCTTTCCGATCTAGCCCTGAGGAATGGGCTCTATGGTGGATTTTCTCAGCAGAGCCTCGCCACTTCCTCTCGGATGAGTGGAATGTGACCTTTGGGTAGTGAGTGACCTGAGGGTTTTCTGGAGTCTCTCTAGAAATTCTAGTATGTGAACTTAAGCTATGAGCTGAAGGACCCGCAGTCTGCTGTGATCACCTGCCACCCCACCAGGTGGCTGGCGAACCTGACCCCTACCAGCTCTCTGGACCTGGTGGAGGAAGGGGTGGGCAAGCTGCAAGTCAGGAGGCAGTAGGAGGGTTTGGACCGCCATCCCGGAGGCTCTCTGAGACTTGGCTGGAAGGGTGCAGGCTATGGAAGTAGCCTGATATTTGGTCCGGACGCCTGGCAGGCTGTTGCCTGTTTTGGCACCTTTGTTGGTGACAAAGGGCTGTTTAGGCTTAGTATTAGACCGTACAGAGACTGCACTTAGCATAAAGCTCTTCCACTCTCTTGTAATTTAGTAGAATGTTCTTGACACCTCCCACAAAGAGGACGGAGTCTCGAAAGGAGGCATCCAGGATAGAGATCTGAACATGTTTTCATTTTTATTTATTTCAGTATCGGAGTATATCTTTGAGCCAGAGGCTCATTTACAAAGGTTCCATGTCTTGGTACATTACACGCATAGTATACAGTTTAACAACAGCAGCATAATAATAAAAAGAGAGAGCATATTGCAGCAGAATGGTTAGAGGTAGGTAGCTAGGATTAGTTGAGGTAGAGTAGAAAGGGAAATTATGCATAGAGTTTAGTTGAAAGTACCATAGGAGCAGCCAGAGGCTTTGTCAGGGATAGGAAGTCTTATTAAACAAGCTCAGCACTAAAATGACAGGCTCATGAATCCCTTGGAGGTGGAATGAAGGAGGAGGGGAGACAGCTAGCTGTAGTGTAGAGAAACATGAGGACAGTTACTGGAGGTAAAGGGGAGGAGGAGAGGGAGCAAGGTCTCATAAGGGACCAATTAGGGCGATGGAGGATTTGGGGGAGTGGAGACAGAGTAAGGGAGATGGGGGAGGCTAAGAAATTTTGGGATGGGAGGAGGGTAAAGGGGGATGACTGACCAGGGTTGGGGTGGAGGGAGAGGCAAAAAGAGGAAAGTAGACCGGATCTTGGCTATAGGGGCAGTCACAGGGAGGCACTTAAGCGTTGAAGGTGTTGGTAAAGTTTGCACTTAAAGGCGCCTAAGTGTAGAGTGTTACAATAGCCAAGGGACGGAGTTGAACCAGTTTATGTCCTGGCACAAAAGGACCGTTGTCCTTGGGTGGTTCTGCAGCGAGGTATGGAAAACGCTTGACTGCCCATCCTTCTAGCTGTGCATGGGACACTGTAGGTGGCAAGCATATTCTGGACCCGGGAGGAACAAGAGCCAGGGAAGTAATTTTGGCTAAAATGCAGGTCTGGCACTTTAGTCTGGCGGACAGTTGGAGTCAGTTTTCCTGCTTGTAGGCGCCACAGGTGAGAGGCGTGGTCTGCAGAGGTATAAAGCCAAAAGGCTTGTTAAGGGCTAGTGCTATGTGTCGAAGGGCTTGTGTCAGTGGCTGGAGCCACATCACGCGCTCCATAATCGATTACCGGAGATGACCGAGTTCTGGATGACGAAATTTAGGGCTTCAGTAGTCAGGCAGCTGCTATGTTTGTATAGGAGCCCTATGCGGGTATTCACTGACTTTGCGATGTTATCAATGTGTTTGGAAAATGACGAGTGCAGTCAAGGGTCACACCAAGGTATCTGAATTGGTCCACCTGCTCCAAGGCGACACCCAAGTTGTTTTTCAAAGTTAATTCATGGTCTTTGAGTTTATTGTGGGTCCCGTGGAACAACACTGTTTTGGTTGTTGAGGATGAGTTTGTGTGCTTTAAACCAGGCTTCAACTTCTGTGAAACTTTTCTGCAGTTGTGGCTGTAAGAGAGATGGATCTGGGCTACATGTGATGATTACTGCATCGCAGTATAGAGTAGTATTCGATCCTGACAGGTGACAGGGAGATTGTTTAGAAAAATGCTGAAGAGCAGAGGGCCCAGGATGGATCCCTGGGGACGCCAGATCGGACAGGAAGGGAGGATGAGAGAGAAACACCTATTCTGACTTGATGGGTACGGTTACTGAGGTGGCTATGGAAACAGCAGGTTGCATCGATTGAGAGACCTAGTAAAGTTAGTTGTTCGATCAGCAGGTGGTGGTTGACTGTGTTGAATGTCTTTGTTAGATCGATGAAAGCAGCACCAACAAGTTGGTCCCAGTCCAGGGCATGTTAGATGAAAGTGGAGAACTTGAGTGCTGTGGGTGCTGTGCCCTTTGCTAAACCATGCTGCTGGGAACACTGTAGATTGTATTTTTCAAGGTACTCACTTAGTTGGTCAGCGGCTATATGTTCCAGAGCTTTCGAGGGCATAGGAAGTATTGAGATTGGTCGACAGTTGTTAGGAAGGGTTTTGTCCCCACTTTTGTGAATGGGAGTCACCAGGGCTAGTTTCCATAGTTGGGGAAACTGGGAGAGCCTAAGGGAGAGGTTGAGAATTTCTGTGAGCAGTGGAAGGACTTCAATGGTGAGGGCGAGGAGTTTCAGGTCAAGGGAGTCTCCACTGTGTCTTGTCTTTCTGAGTACTTGAAGGATGTGCTTTCTGGCTAGTCTTTGTGAAATAGCTTTGAAGTAGAAAGGTGGGTGTCTCTGAGGAAGCCCATGGTCATTGGGGGTTGAGGGTCGGGGCAAAAAGTCAGAGGGTAACACATGACTGAGATCCGAGAAGGTGACATCGAAGGCATTAGCTATGGTTACTGGGTCCTGGGTGATGATGCCTTTAATGTTCAGAGGGAAGGGTGATATTCTGGGTTTCTTGCCTGTAATTTCCGGTGAGGTTGCTCCAGCACCCAAGTGCTGAACATCCTGGGTGAATCCAGAGACCCGCTAAACCAGGTGTATCTGCATAGGCAAACAGCCATGGAAGCACTCCAGCTGAAGCATTGACGGCGCATATAGATGGTTCACAGGGCATGGTGGCAGGTCATCTCAGCCATTCTGTCTGCTCAATTTCAGTCCTGGCTTCTGAAGCAGGCAAGGCCTCAAATTTAGACTTGAGCTGCTCCAGCACAGTCTTTTGACAAGGAATCATATGGCTCAGATAGTTCAGAGCCCACATAGCCAGAGTTGAGGACGAGTAGAACTTGCGTCCGAACTGGTCAAGCTGCCTTGATTCCTTATCTGGAGGTGAGGTACTCATAATGCTTAGGCTTAGTGATGCAGTCATGCATCATGCTGATGACCACCAAATCAGCCTTGGGGTGGTTACTGAGGTGGTTCTTGCATGGTATAACCTGTCCCCTTTTAGAGATGGCGAGACCGACGATGGCTGCTGCCAGACAGTGGCAGCCAAGTCTTCCTGAGGCCCAATCCATGGGGGATGAGAAGGGTGACAGCCTCGGAGGTCAAGGTGCTCCGCCCATCTCTACCCTGAGGATCCTGATCCTCAGTCCTCCAACCATAGCCTCCTGGATCTTCTTGAGGATTTCCAAAGGAAGGGTCCTCGGGGAGACTTGGGAATCTCCTTAGGCTTGGGATCCTCTGAAGGAGAAGTCTCATACCCGGAAGCAGAGGAAGAGTCAGAAGAAGGGCTCCATCTGGGACAAAGCCCTGGCAAGGAACCTCCTTGCGAGATTCAACCAACCCGCTGTCAGCAGCCCCTCCACAGAGGAGGCACCCAGCATGCGACCCAACATGGAGGGGCATGTCTCCACCAGCAATGGAGCCCGTGGAGTGGGAGTCAGGTGGACCGGCGTGAGGCAGCTACTGGCTGATGGCGGTCCAGCTCCGTAACTCAGCTGAGACTTGGTTTTCGCCACCAAGAATCAAAAAGGCCTCAAAATTCACCTGTGGTTGTGGAGGAGGTGGCGGTAGCTGGAAAGCGGCGTAGCCTGGCATGGGATAGCCGGTGCGGGTATTGCGGCGTAGGACAGCCCGGCATTGGGTGCCCTTGCGTGGGTATCCCGGCATCGGGTACTGCAGTGTTGGATACCGGGGATACAGTATTTGGGCAACAGATAACCCGGCGTCTGGTAGCCTGGTGTAGGCCCCAGCGGTGGTGCGAAGGACCCGATGGTGGCCCGAAAGGAATACGAGAGGGCCCCAGTAGGGTTAGGTCAGGCTGAGGGCCACTGAAGGAAAACCCGTGTCGGTCCCGAAGGGCCGGAGGGACCCACCGAGTCTGAAGAGGAGCACAAGGCCCAGATGGAGGTTCCATGGATGGGCGCCGGAGTCCCTCAAGGGAGGTCCAGCGATAGGCGGTCCGAGCTGCCATGTTTGAGGGACCAGCAGGCAGGCACTCCTCCTCCAGCTCAGAAGGATGGAGGAGTTCTGAGGTACCACTGGAGGGTCCTGGGAGAGGGATTCCTCCCAAGGAGGCTGTGGCGTAGTGGCAGCAGGCAATGGTCTGGAAGACCGACGTCAGATCTCTTATCAGGGTCTGACAGGAGGCGCGTGCCAAGCATTCGTGGGAAGGACCAATGCCCGATTTACCAGCCAGGGTGTGCGTTCATCGAAAGGCCCAATGCCCGACTTACCAGACAAACCACTCAGCATAGACCCGGAAGTTTTGAGGGGCTTAAGGGTGGTTGGAGCCTCCAACCCGGAGGTGCCAGCTCCAAACGTAACCAGCTCAGGCAGGGGGCCTCAGTCTGCTCCACAGCGTAAACAGACTTAGATGGAGGGCACTTCCTTGCTGGAGGAAGGCCTCTTGTCGGCAAGTGTTCCCAGAGGGAGCCATGGCCTGGAGGAGACTTAGACCAGTCCCAGTGCCTCTCTTTGTCCCTTTTTTTTACTTTCTAAAATTTTTATTAAAGTTTTGCCCATACAACATGGTAACTCATCACAAACAAACATAAATGGATTAACATAAACACTAATTACAGCTTCATCTAAAATAACTTGGTGCCTTTTAACTTATTTCATTTTCACTAAAACACTCTATTCCAGCAACTTTTTTTCTTTAAATTACCAATTATCCACCTTTTTATATATCTTGTGCATCATACCCTTATCACTCAAGTAGCAGCTAGGCTACCTAACCTTAAAGGGTATGTTTCCATAGCCTGTCACATACTGTCTTTTGACAAGGCGAGTATCCATTCCATCACTGTCCACCACTTATCACCCACCTCCTCCTCCTCCTCCCAGGACTCAGATGTCCTCCCTCAAGATAGCCGTTTCTCCTGGGGTGAGTGCCGCTAGTAGAGGTCCCTACACACTCAAGCGGTCCTCCTTGTCTTTGACAGCATATGTGAGGCACCCAAGGCCACCACCTGTATGATCATTGTGTGCCATTGTTGGATCCCCGTGAAGCAGCAGACACCCAAGTATTTAATATACAATGCCTTGCAAGTACCAGAAGCACTCTGACCCACCTGGGGTATATTTCCCACTCCTCCTGTTCCAACTCATCAATTCCAAACAGGAGACTCAACGGACCTTCCCCATTTGTCTACCCCACATTTTCCCTATTTCCTCGCAATCTCACCCAAGAATTTCTGTAAAATCAGGCATTTCAGAAGTAGTGAAAATACGTGCCCACCCTCTTCACCACATCTGCCACACATGGATGGGGGATATCACAGGATTAAACTTGTGCACTGTGGCTGGGGACAATATATCCTATGTATGAATTTATAATAAGACTCCTGATACTTATTAAACAGCAGAATCCCTTGTCCAACTTTAGTATGATCAGCCAATTCTCCTGCAATATCACCTTTCCCAGGTCCTCCTACCACTGTTTCTTAGTTTTTTGTGTGTGGTCTGGGAGACTGCCCACCAACTCAGCTGCTTTACCAATTAACCCTCTTGGGTCTCTCCTAGTGCTTAACACCAGTTGCTCTACCTGCTCCAGGGCAGACTCACCCTCCTTTATTCTTCCCAGAGAGGCACATATGCCCTTAACTGCAAGTAGCGAAACAGGTGGGTGCTGGTCAGTCCCAGCCTGCTCTTAATCCCATCAAGCATGGAGATCTGACCCCTACCATATGTCCTTGATGCACTTCACTCCTCTGGATTCCTAGAGTCAAACCCCTGTCCTCCAGACCAGCTAGGAAGCCAGGATTTCCAGCTACAGGCAGAAGCAGGGTCTCCTCCTGACCCTTCTGTACTGACTTCATAACCTGTTCCCCACCCTCTTAACACTGCTATAGCCAAAGGGATTATTTTGTTCGTCTCTTCAATATGCTTTGCCTTCCCTTTGCCAAGTATGCCGTTAATCTGACCGGACCATTCCCATCCTCTAGGTCTATCCAACCAGCTGCCTCAGGATTTGTGACCCAGTCACTGAGGAACCAGTACTGTATAGCAAGATGGTCATTCCTAAAATCTGGGAAATTCATTCCTCCCTGGAGCTGTTTGCCTGCAGTCTTTTCAGACTCATCCTTGACGTTCCCTCTCCACAAGAAACCAGAGAATGCTTTCTCCAATTTTTAACACCCTGCTTGACTAAGCCTACATGCTGCATTTGCATTATGTATAATATTCTTGGTAATATATTCATTTTTATTAAGTTGATTCGCCCAACCATGAAACAGCGAGTTCCTCAACCTTCTCAGATCCTCCTCTTTTGTTTTAATCAGTGGTGTATAGTTCAACCAGTATAATGACCCCAGATCTGTTCCTATTTGCACCCCAAATATTTAAAGGAAGCCATGACTCCCTAAGCCCCATGTTCCCCGGCTTTCCTGTTCCTTCGTACTACCCAACATCAGCTCTGACTTTTCAAAATTTGTTTTACAGCCGGAAAAAGCAGAGAAAGCTTTAATCAACCTGAGAAGGGCAGGACAGAGGCGTGAGGTTCACTACATAGCAGCATATCATCTGCGAGAGTAGTGTTATTTTGTGTTGCATCCTGTTCTGCTCACCACTCCCTTTATTTCTTGGTGTTCTCAATCCCCACCACCAGTGGTTCAATAACCAAAGTGAAAAGAAGGGGAGGGGACACCCCCTCGTTCCTCTAGTCAAATGGAACTGGATGGAGAGAGTGCCATTAACCAAGGCGTGTGCAGTGGGTCCTCGGTACATCTGCTGGACCAAACCCACAAATTCCTTACCCAGACCATACGGGACAGTACTTCCATGAGGTACTCCCATTCAATGCAGTCAAAGGCCTTCGAAGTGCCACAGAAATCACTGCCACTCCTTCCCCATTTCTGGTAGCTGCCCATATGACATTCAGCAGTTTAGCACATTATGATAGAGCATCTCCCCTGACAAACCCGGTCTGGTCTGCGTGGGCTAGCATTAGCAGCAACTGGTCAAGTCGCCTTGCCAGAACTTTAGCTAAAGTTTTAGCATTGCAATTTGCAGTGAAATGGGCCTATATGCAGCATGCTCCTGCTGGTCTTTCCCGTTTGTGGCACCAGGCATGACTGCTTCTCCAAATGAGGGAAGGAGTACCCCACGTCTTGAAAAACCCCATGCAGTACATCCACTAACTTTTCCTGCATAGTTTTGTAGTACTCCATGGAGAACCCATCCGGCCCGGCCGCTTCTGCCCTTCTTCAAACATTGTATGGCCTGCTTAATTTCAGACTTTGATATTTCTTTCCTCAGCACTTCCCTTTGTTTTCTTTTTTTGTTTTTAATTCATGTTTATTTAAGTTTTAGGCAATTACATCACTTCATACTCTGTTGTATGCATTCCCTATATAATAAATACAATTACAATCAAGTTACATTCCTTTCTTATCCACAGACAATATTTCATTTTTTTTTCTCCTTTTTACAGATCAATCTTTTATATATTTCATAGTGCCTCAAATATTCAACCCCTGAGTTTATTGGTTTAATTCCTCCTTTCTGAGCTGGCCCAGTGGCGCTGAGGGTTGAGGTGCTGGATGCCACCTCGCACCACGCTAGCGACCTAGGTTTGTTAATCAGCCCAGGGCGCTGGGGGTGACAGGGAGGGTAGGGATTGAGCGTCGAGACCAGCTCCCCTCCCTGGGGTGGGATCTCGTAGCTCTGCAGTCTAGTGTCCTCTGGTGGTTCCGGGGCTCACAGCAGTCGAGAGCCAGAAAGAATAGGGATTGGCTGGGGAGGCGCTCCTGTGGGCGGGCTCGGGAGGCGAGCATGCATCGCTGGAGTGCACTGCACTCTCCAGCAATAGGGGAAGCATGAGAAAAAAAAAACCTACTGCCGGGTGGTGACAGACCATGTTGCCCGGCCACATGCCCAATGTGACCGCATCTCCCATTCTCCCCTTGGGGACTCTTGGCCTCTCCTTGGGGTCAGGAGAGCGGGATCCTGAACCCGATGCAGTGACGGGAGTGCGGTTCAGACGGGCAGTGGAGCACAGCATGGATCTCCGAGAGATGCCCGGTCAGGTAGGTGCATAAAGACACTATACAAAAAAAAAAAAATCCTCCTTTCTGTTTAATTAGAGGGTAGGCTACAAGGGAATCTCCCTCTTTTCATTACTAGACTGGGTCTGCTGTCAGGGTCCTTCCTTCTCTATTGGTTTCTTAGCGTACGCTTTCTGTCCTATCTGCTTCCACTTCACCCACTTTATCCATCTATTCACGAAAAGAGGGGTCCTAGAGTTAATCTTGTGTGTCAACTCTTCCATTTCCTGTATCTCTTTAACCATCTCACACTACTGTTTGACCGTAGGGGGCACCGTGACAGCCATCTGCTCCTGACATCTTTATGTGCGGCCACCGCCAGAATATTCCAAAGGTATATCTGATCTTTTCTTTTAACCCCATAGGGACAAGGCCCAGTGTCAGGTGTCTCCAAGCCAGGATCTCTGACATTCAGAACATATCCTCCAGGGCTTGTGTCACCTCCTGCCAAAATCCTGTCAGTTTTGGACACTGTCCCAAAATGTGCAGATATCCAGCCCTCTCCTCCCACAATCTCTCTCCAGCAGCTTGTCTATGATCCCTGTCCCATTTACTCTGCACCACTGGGGTGATGAAGAAGCATGTTCTGATTTACCTTTCAAACTCCTTCCATTTCTGTGAATATGTGGTCTTATGCGCCTGTGAAAGATTGTTTTCTCAGTCTTTTCTGTGAGCTGCTCCCCAGCTCCTCCTCCCATCTGTTTTCATTAGAGCTGAACTTCCTTTCTCTGTCCCTAAGGGCCCATATAGTGCTGAGATGTGTCCCTTACTTTTTTTTTTTATAATCTCCCCATGATGGCACAGAGTTCTGATTGTTCTACTATTGGCACAAGGTATTTTTGTAGGTTTTGAATATGGGATCTAAGCTGGAGGTACCGGAAGTGGTCTGAATGCCTCAGCTGGAACTGTTTCTTTATGTCTGCAAATTCCCTAACTACATTCCCATTCAGGAGCTGTCCTAGGTTATTCAATCCTAGTCTATGCCATTCCTGAGCAGTAAGATCTGTCTGGGGCTGGTTTAAGTCCCCATCCCAAGAAACTGTTTCAGGTGCCATAGTTCTCCCCAGCATTTGTGTTTTGCCTAAATTCTGTGCACTGCCCCCAGAGTGTTTCCTTTTTTTTTTTTTTTTTAAACTCAGCTTTACTGCTTGGGTGGATATTACAAACAATTATGATCATCACAGTACATGACTTCATTACTGTCAGAGTGAATATTCATTTAAGTAGTCCATTAATCATGGTTAATAAAGCTTGTCTGGATAAATTTCAGTAAACATTCATCTAAAAAGAACATCAGAACTTGGTGTGTACAGACCATCCAGACTCTTCAACATGAGCTAATGATATCATTATGAAAATATAAATAATGTCATTTCTAATATGGTCCACTAAAATACCTGTTTATAAAGGGCCAATAGGCTAACCAACAACAAAAAAGCCCCAGTGTTTCTGATCGAAAGCAGTGCTGCCTTTTGTCCTTAAACAATGATTTTAAGATAAAGACTCTAGCCTCCAGGGGAGTTCCCTCTATCATCTTTCTCTATCTCTTTCCAGTGCGCCTCATATTCCAGGGCTGACCACATTTCAGTTGCGCTGCCAGATAATAATCCTCTAAATTTGGAACTGCTCTGCCTCCGAACTTTTGCTCGCTTGCATAAGCTTGTTTTCTGATTCTTGTCTTTTATTGGCCCAGACAAATTTTGTGATCATACTCTGCCAGTTCCTGAACTGTGCTACGTGTATTTTATGGGTTAACACTGAAAAAGGTACAAGAACCTGGGCAAAACATTCATGGAGGTGGTTTCTATTCTGGAATGTAGGGCAAGTACAGGTGTTCCCATTTGTTTATGTCTTGTCTCAACTGCATGACCAGCGGGATCAAAGTTACTCGTGAAGAGGAGGATGAGATTTTTTGGAATGTCGTCCTACATATTTTATTTTGGGAGAGTACCACCATATTGGGGAAAATCTGGTGTATTTTGGTTGAGGGTGCAATAAAACTTTAGTATTTCTGTTTTATTTTGTTTAGGGCATATATTGATAACTTACCAAACTTAGTTAAAGGTCCCACACCTTTAGGAGGAATTCTTCTGGATTGGACACATGCAGCAAGATGTCATCTCATGATAATGAGATTTTTCTGCTCCGTTCCCCAGTCCGAATCCCTTTTATGGTGGGATTTTGTCTAATTGCCTGGGCAAGGGGTTCAATATATATAGCAAATAGCAATGGTGACAATAGGCAGCCTTGCCTAGACCCGCTCCCCAGTGTGAACCTTGGGAAATACCCCCATTGACTCTGATGCATGCCTGCGGCACTGCATATAGGGACTTAATTGCGTCCATGAAGGTGTTCGGGAACCCAAACCTCTACAGGGCCGCAAACAGGAATCTACAGTCAACTTATCTAATGCCTTCACGGCATCTAGACCGAGAAGGCAGCCGAGTGCAATGTCTATTTATCAGATCTATTATATTAGTAGTTCTCCTGACCCTTTCCTGGTCTTCTCGTCCCTCTATGAATCCTGTTTGGTCTAGCTTAATAATTTGGGCCAGTATTGGGTTTCTTCTTTTGCCAGTATGGCCGTAAGGAGTTTATAGTCTACGTTCAATAGGGAGATGGGTCTGTAGGAACCACACTCTTTCAAATATTTTCCTTCTTTGGGATTACCATTATAGTGTTATAGTTCCACAAGGGGAGACTAGGTCCCTTCCAACCAAACAAGGCTGTACACCCTCTGTAGTACAGGGTTATTTCCTCAGCAAAGGATTTAAAACTCACCTCTGTAGCCATCCGGTCCTGGGTATTTACCAGGTTTAAGGTGTTTGATTGCTGCTGATATCTCTCCTATGGTGATTGGTGCCAATAGTTCTTGTACCTGGACCTCAGTAAGGGTAAGTCTAAATCCTGCAAAAACTTAGACATGTCATCCTCACAGTTCTCCCCTGCTCTGTATAGAGCTTTGTAATAGGAGACAAATACCCACAATTTGGTCCCACTTGTGTTTGAGTGTCAATCAATCAATCAATCAATCAATCAATCAAAATCTTTATTTATCCAGGTGGGTACCATTGAGCAAGGCTCATTTGCAAGGTGGACCTGGTCATGAATACATCAAAGTACAGTACAGAAGTAGGTACACAAAAGCAATAATATACAAGGAAGAAAAAGTATATACAGGTTTACAGTACAAGGTTGAAATAAATAAAAAATGAAAACAGCATTATTTTACAATTGAAGAAGTCAGCAGATGTACAATCAACCATAGGCATACAGGGGTTATAAGCAGAATCTTTTGAGTGAGGCAGCGGCAACTACACATATAGGGAAACAGGCCATGTATGGGGTGGCAGGTTACAGAGGTAAAGAAGAGGAGGATATATTACTGATGACTGGGGAAAAATTGGGCTAAAACCACAGAAAGTGAGAGTGTACCTGAAACTAGGTCCCTAATTCCTGTTATAGATGTCTTAGCAGCTTGCTGCTAAACAGTGCACTAAGGCCCGGATATTCAAACTCGCCGGGCTGTGCGGCAAGCCTGGGTGCAGCTCAACACCTGTTGCACAGGGGTGTGGCCTGGGCGATATTCAACTGAGCTGCGCTTCTTGTTTAACCAGCGACTATCACACCCTGGCCACCCCCACTGTGCATGGCACAGTGGTACTGTCGCCGCGCAAGGGGCCAGAGTGAAGCATGGAGATGTGCTGGGCGCAAGTGCCATGCACAGCACCTCGATATTCAAAGGGGACATGCAAATGGGCCATAATTTATGCAAAGGCGCACAGGGGCCATTTGCATCTCATTACAGCTCCATTTGCATGCCATTAACATGCAGGTGGCCAATCCCGACGACTTGCGCCTGGCGCCTGCCAGGCAGCAGCCGTTGGGGACCGACGCCCTGCAGCCCCGATCACAGGCGTTCCTTTAATATAAGAAAAAAACGTCCAATACTCCCTGGTGGTCCAGTGGACCTCTATGCCTGATCGCGGGCATCAGTATAGTCCCCCTCCCCACCGTCCAATATCCCTGGTGGTCCAGTGGACCTCTATGTGCCCGATCACGGCATCAGTATAGTCCTCCCCGTCCAATATCCCTGGTGGTCCAGTGGACCTCTATGTGCCCGATCGCGGGCATCAGTATAGTCCCCGTCCAATATCCCTGGTGGTCCAGTGGACGATCGCCGCCTGATCGCGGGCATCCGTAACACATAACAGACCCTACCACCATGGTGGTCTAGTGTACCCGCTCCCCACCGCCCACTGGGCCCACCGCCCGCTCCCCGGCAGCACCCACCCGCCTGCCCGCCCGCCACTGACAGCTGGTGGGGCTGCATGCCCGTGGTTCACAGTGTGAGCCATCGGCGTGTAGCTCATACCGCATTATTTCAGTCCAGATGTGATCATTCAATATTATCTGAACCGAGTAGTAGTGGCTGCATCGCCCATTGGCTCACGCCAGAACCAATAGGCGCAGCCCTACCGAGCTGTTAGTCAGCGGAGGCGGGTGCTGCCGGGGGCGGCAGGCGGGGCCCAGCGGGCGGGTGGGGAGGAGGGCACACTCAGACCATCAGGGTGGTAGGGGTCTGTTACTGCAGCTATGGATGCCCGCGATCAAGCACATAGAGGTCCACTGACCACAATGGGATATGGACCGGGGCTATACTGGATGCCCGTGATCGGGCACATAGAGGTCCACCGGACCACCAGGATATTGGACTGGGGGATTTGGCTCCAGGATGCCTGACGAGAGCATGAGGCGCCAGGTGCGGCAGGAATCGGTGGCCACCCACAGGTGGCAGCTGCCATGCTGCGCCCTGCAATGTGGCAGTTCACCTGTGGGTGGCCATCACTTGCTCCTTTTTTTTGGGGCTTAACTTTGTGCAGGCGCAGGTGGGGTTGCGCATGCATGACTTTGCACATCCGGGCTGAATATCGGGCTGTGCAAGTTATGTCATGGGCACACCCCCAACCTGTGCCTGCATAAAATACTGATGCGCTCAGTGCATCAGGATTTAAGCCTGATGCACTTTTCCTTTTGAATATCGCGGGCGCATCAGTGGTTGCGCCATGTGCAACCCTTTTGAATATCTGGGCCTAAGTGTTTTGCTGCCTTAGCCACTCCCTCATAATATGTTTGCTTTAGGTAGTATAAAGCTCTTTCAGTTTCTATCTTATTGAGCTCTTGAATCCTGGTTTTAATCTTTTTAAGTTCGGTATCCCAGTCCCTATTCCAGTGCTCCTTTGTTGTGTTTCATGGGCCCTCAATTGCTCTGTGGAGGTGCTGCATTTGTTTTAGCGCCTTTTCTTATGAGTGGCCATCGAGATTAACCTTCCCCAACTATAGTTTTTATTGTGTCCAGTAGGATTTGGGGTGTAGTGCCTGGTCGGTCATTTAGTTCCTTTGTCTGTATAATCACTTTTCTCACTTCTTCCTGTATTTTCTCATCCTTAGGAGGCTCATGTTGAGCCTCCAGTGTCAGTTTCTTGGGTAATTACAGATCCACTTCCAAAAGATTGGTTGGTGATCTGATAAGGTGACTGTGCCCACCCACATTGAGTGAAATAGCTGGATGTCCCTGTTGTATGTAAAAACACGTCAAGTCTAGAGTACATCCTATGGGGGCGAGTAGTATGTGTACTCTTTTGCCCTAGGGTATTTTGCCCTCCATATGTCCTCATGCCACAGTCCCCAGGATCCTGGCAAATTGAGCTGCTGTTTTGCACTCTGGGGTAGGGATGCCTGTTGTGGAATCCAGTTTTCTTTTCGTGACCAGATTCAGTATCCCCACTATTACTATTCCCTTTGCCTTCTGAACAATCAACTGCAGTAGACTGGAGTAGAAGGTGGTCGGCGACGGGGGCATATACATTAACCGATGTGATCCATGCCTCTTGTACTTGCCCCACCACCAAGATATAGAGGGCCCCTGGGTCCACCACCACCTCAGACTCCTCAAAGGGAATACCAGCTGATATCAGCACTGCCACCCACCCTCTTTCTACCTTTATCCAGGGAGCATGATACAGGACCCTTGTTTTAAGTTTCAAGACCTCGTTGGAGATAGATAGGTTTCTTGTGAAAATTAAAGTCATATTTCTGATTGTGGAGAAATCGTTGTAATTGCTTCCTTTTTATGGGATGGGTAATCCTATTGACATTGTAAGACAGCACTTTCGTATTTATTGTAGCCATTTTTGCTCTTCCAGGTGACCCCAACACTGATCTGGGAGGCTCGTAGCCTTCTCCCCATCTCTTTATCCCTTCCGTCTCTATCATGACATATCGAACCATCAATATTACTTAACCTAAGTCTGGATTGCCTATTATTCCAAAAAGAGTGCATCAGTTCCTCTATATTTCTTATTCTGCCTTCTAAGTTTCAAATATGTTCTTAACTCAAACCATTTCTTAAGCTGAACTCTAAATTGCAGTAACATAACAAAGCAAAACAAACTGTCTCCACTAGGTGGAAGTATTACCTCAGTAAACTCAATAAAACACTGTTCCTTGTATCTGCCAACCGGGCAGAAATGTAGGTAGAACTAGAAATCTTTGTGTAGGAGCCTGAAAATCAAAAGGCTCCCTCTACCTTCCTCGAATTCAGGGGTTTATTTGGGGTCCTGCCATTCCTTGCAGGGTGCCCTCTTCCTCCAGCCAAACTGGTCAATAGTCCCTTTCCCTTGTGTCACAGAATGCTCTTGCGGGGTAAAAACCCAGCTTGTAATATTCTGGCTTCCACGGTCAGCGTGGATAACTATTCCACACTGGGCAGCGTCCTCTCAGGGACCATTGGCCCTCGATGGAGTATAGGGTCTGCCTATGTTATGGGGATTCCCAGGGTCTCTGCCTCCCCTTGAAAATTACCAACATCAGCGGTATGAGAAGCAGCCAATCCAGCTGTTCATCTGTAAAGCTACTTCCTCAATCCGCCCTTCACCTGTTTACCTGGGCAGATCGTCCAGCCACGCCACAACACTCGTGAGCCAGTGAGCCCCCCACCCGCCCTAAATGTGCATCCATAGTGTTACTATTGTAGTTAAGATTTTCTTTCAATGCTTTTTATGACCCTTTGGCAAATAAACGTTTCCCATATTTTTACTGTTAATCCCTTGAGTCTAGAGTTATCCCCCACTTCAGAATTTCCTGCCCTGAGTCCATGTCTGTTGTTTGCAAGTCCGTTATATATCCCAGGGAGTAGCGAGTCATTTGCCTCAGCGGGTTGTTGCACAGGGAGATAAACAAGGACATCGCACCATTTTCTCTTCCTGATTCCAAAGAGTTTCCATGTCCTTTTCCTTCCTCTTTCTCTTTATTTTGCCCTCCTCCCTTACATCCAATCCCACCCCGAACAGGGCAACCCAAAAGGTACTGTACCTTCCTAAAGAATTGAAAGTCCAGGATCATCCCCTCCGTCTTGGGGGTGGGGGGTTTGTGATTCAGCCATCGCCATAGACTCCTTCAGCCATGATTCAAGTTGCTGGAACAGGTGTGCTGCTTGGAGGTTCTGTCGGGTTCTTGGTTCTGTCCCTCTTCTCTCTGGCCTAGCAGGAATCAATCCAGACCGCTTAAGCGGTACTGCTTTAGAGTGGTGCAAATATCTGTGCGTGGGGCGGGAGCTGGTCTCAGGCTGGCTGGATGTTGTGGTTCCTTTCTGCGCACTGACCACACCAATCGAATAAGCTTTTTTCCAGTCGTTCCTTTGCCAAATGCAGGACCACAATACCAATAGATTCTTAGTATTGAGAGGCTGCCACTAGGTCCTCTGAGACTTTAATACCTCCTTCTGTTTCTATTTTATGGCGTGCTGGATATAAAATCTGGGTCTTTAAATTTCTCCCTGCAGCTGGTTCAGGATAGGCCAAAGTGCTTTTCTGCTTTCCTGGACCATGGTCATGTAGTCATTATCTAGCTGGATGCGGCTGTCCCTGTAGGATATGGCATTTCTTCTCTATGCTCTCTTCAGGATTTCTTCTTTGGCATTGTAGGATGTCAGCTTTGCGACAAAAGATCTCGGTCGGGTGCCTGGATTGGTTGGTCTCCTCACTAAAGACTGGTACGCCCTGTCCATGGCCAAGTCGAAATCTGCTGGGAGGCTGAGGGCCTCTCGGAGTACTCCCTGTAGAAACGTCATTGTGTTGGTGGCCCCTCCTCTGCTCCTTCCGGAACTCCGTACACCCAGATATTCTGCGGTGGCTCCTGCCTTCTAAGTCGTCCAGTTTAGAGGTGAGTTCTCTTTCTCTAGCTAACAAGAACAATAGCAGTCTATCGGGGTGATCCACCTGCTCTGTAACGTTAGTCAGGCACACCTCTGTCTGGTCCATGCGGTGTTCAATTTTATTGATATCCTCCCATAGGTCTGTCAGTGTGGTATCAATTTTTTGACAGTTTTGGCTGTTTGTTTGATAGAGGCCACAAGTTGGGAGTATTCATCTTCCTCGTTGTTAGAGATTTCTGCATCGAGGTCCGCTTCGCTGCCTCCAATTCAGGGCTCTCTTTTCATGTTGTAACATCATGTACAGCTTCTGTACAGGAGCATGCTGGTTCCTGTTCTAATGCCCTTTCGGTAGCCGATTTTGCTGGGGATTGCATTGTCGCTTATGGATGCCTTCAGATTGAATTTAGGTGATAAGGGAGTTCAAGATTAAGCCGCCATACAGCCGCTGACGTCACCTGAACTTGTCAGTTCTTCCCTTTCTTGTGATGACACCCGAGGCAACTTAATTTTATCCAGAAATTATTTTGCTGCCTCCATAGTACCTTGACATTCTGACTTATATAACTGTTGATCACTCAGTAACCCTTGGCTCACAGGTGACCTCCTCAGGATGCTAAAACAAGAGACCACCTATGGGAACTGGCCAGAAACTCTGGAAGGCAAACTACATCCAAAACTACAAACGCGTCCAAGGACTGCACTAAAACCATCCGCAAACCGAAGTCCGCCTACTATAAGCATGCCCTCACAAACTCCTGGGGCAATGGTCGGGAATTCTGGAAGAACATAAAAGAACTCACGGGAATCTACCCAAACCCTCCCATCAATACTCAACATCAATGGAACCACAACCTCAACCCAAAACCATTGCGGATACCTTTTAACAAAGCCTTTACATCAGTTCTCAGCTGTCCTACCCCAGGACTACTTCAAAGATGGTGAAGCCCCTCTGTCCCCAATGAACACTACTCCCCACCAGCTCCCCCGGCTTCTACTTCAAAGGTGAAGGCTCACCAGCACGCAAATATGTCACCAAAGCCCTTTGTAAATCAAGATTCAGTAATGACTCTCGATCTCAAAATCCTGTCTCTCGACTTGATGAAGTGCTTAGTCCTCTGACCAGAATTTTCAATCTCTCCTCAGCCTTAGCCAGTTCCTGGACAGATGGAAATCTGCCACTGTCACCCCAATCCATAAAAGTGGTGACAAAACTGCCCACGATAACTACAGACCTATCTCCCTACTACCCCACTCTCTAGGCACTAGAATGCATCGTCTCGGACCAGTTCACAGAATACCTGGATATGTACAACATCCTGTGCAAGCAACAACACGGGTTCTGCAAAGGTCACAGCACCTCCAGGGCCCTACTTGAATTCATCGGCGAATCCACAACGCACTTGACTCGATGAACTACTAGGCTCAATCTCACATTGACTTAATTAAGCCTTCTCACTGGCCAATCACCTCCCCTGCTCGTCCAGCTTCAGAACACTGGGCTGTCAACTGACTCCATTGGCTGGTTTAAGAGCTACCTTGAAGAACGGTCCCAAACAATAAGAATCGCTGATACACTCTCTGATGCTAGACCGGTCAGCGGAATCCCCAGGGTTCCATTCCGGGCCCCTCCTCTTCAGCCTATTCTTAAACTCACTACCAGACAGCTGCCCAGAACAAACAATTCTCTCTACCGACAATGCTGTTATCCTCACCTCGGACCCTGATCCAATCCAATTACAAAATAAACTTCAGCGGGCCTTCTCCTCCATCAAATCCTGGTTCCTAAGTCATAAACTGCTTCTCAATCAGAAAAAATAAGTCTATGGTCTTCTGCAGCCCCACAACAAAACAAACAACTCCATCTCTCCATTGCAACCAAACAAGGAGCCGTCCTAGAGCAAACACAATCGTTCAAGTACCTCGGCATCACCTTGATCCCCACCTCATCACGCTGCCCATATGAGCAATGTTGCAAAGTCCGCCAATGTGAGGTTAGGCATATTATTCGGCACAGGAAACACCTAACCCCAGAAGCACTATCAGTGGCCCCCAAAGCTCCATCGTCAGCATCACAGACTATGGTCTATCTATATGGGTCTGCAGCTACCACTGCTCTCAAGCGTATCGCGACCTCCTGAATAAGGCCTGTTATCTCATCACTGGCTCACATCGCCATACCCATACCGTGACCTTTATTCCCAATCTGGATGGCTTCAACTGGACAAGCGCAAAATACCAAACCTGCATCACGGCCAAGAAAATTATAATGGGGCTTGCCCCACCTGGTCTCTGTGCCTCCTTAAGCCTAGACATAGAGCGTCACTGAAGAGATCCAATTCCCATCTACTACATATCCCACGATGTCACACAACCCAAGGACAAAGAACATTCGCCATCGGGCATCCAACTGGCTCAACTCTCTTGGCAGCGTCATAGCGACTGCTGCAACACTCGGCCTCTTCAAGTCCAAGCTGCACCTCTCTCTGCTTATATCCTGTGATTGCCCATCTTAACATTTCCACTGCTCCGGCTGCACATGCCCCAGCACCCAGCACTTACAATCAGTCTTTGCACCCCTAGTACCTTACCTGTCATATTCCTTGACAAGGCCCCTTGACTGCACTGTCTCCTTCGCCCCACCTCCCCGCCCCAACCACCTCTGACCCCGCTCACCCCTGCACCTCCTTCCCCCTCGATCTCCTACCTCACTTCCCCCACCCCCTTCCCTTGTCTTGCTTATAACTCAAGTCTTTGTACTTGTTATACATGTCTAAGTCAATGATTATATGTTTGTAACTAGAAATGATGACTGTTGCACACGCTGACGTGGAACCTTTGTAAAAGAGCCACGACTCGAAAGTATTGTAATCCTAGACTGAAATAAATAAAATGACAGAACTGCACAAATTGTGCTTGAATATCCCTCCGTCTCTCATAAGTGACACTCTACTATCTTTTATCTCCTAAATGTGTGTATTCATTTTCTTCCCTTTATCAATCGAACCAGAAGTGGCCCAGGTTTGTTTCCCATTCAAAAACCTATTCCAGGTAAAGAAATAAGTTGTACAGCCTCACTTAAAAGGAGGAGTTCATTGCCTCCCTTGCAGCTGTGAGCTCCTTCAGGGTGATCTCTTCACACTTACTGGCAAGTTTAGCTTCTAGCCTTCTCACCCTTAGTTCCATGTCTTCCCTTCTACGCTTCCTTTCCTTCTTATACTGTGCCACATAACTAATAATGGCCCCCTCACTAAAGTTTTACCTGCATCCCAGTATATCCTTGTGTTTGCACAGACTCTTCATTTAACTCTCGTAGTAATCCCACCTCCTTTACGGTATTCCAAAAATCAATATTATCTAACTAACAAATATCTGGGAAATTTCCAGGGGTGGTTCTACCTTTGGCTCTCTCACCCTATATTTTAATATGACCATAGTATGGTCTGATATCAAGATAGGGCTGTGCAGGACATTCTCCACCCTATCCAACCATTCCCTGGGGATGAAGATATAGTCCAATCTGGACCATGTTCTGTGGGGATTGAGTAGAAAGTACAGTTACGTAAGAACTTACCGTAACAGTAGATCTTTGAGAACAGCTCTTGCAGCAGGTTACACCATTAGGACTGAAGCGGCAGGCGTCCAGGACCTGAAATCTTCTAGCTAGCAGTCTTCAGCAGGACCACCTCGATGTCGGTCCACCCCGGCGTCAGGCGTAGTACATAAGGAGGCGGTCCGCCAGAATCCCCAGTTCTCCCGCCGGAGACTCCCAGCCACTGGATGACATCAGAAAGGGAGACCGAGGACCCGCCATCAGATGGCCAAGACTAAAGCGATCTTGCTAAGCGTGAGCTGGAACTTACCTCCCAAGGAGGAATGGTGGGTGGAGAGGTTCCTGCTGCAAGAGTTGTTCTCAAGATCTACTGTTACGGTAAGTTCTTACGTAATTGTACTATCTTCTTCGAGGTACAGCTCTGCAGCAGGTTACACCATTAGGATTGATTCCTCAAGCAATGGCACCTTGAAAAGCCATCGGAGGCGTATACTGAGACACCAACACATCCTGAGCCTAGGACAGGAGGCCCTGCAGGACAGAAGGTCGAAACCCGCCTTTGCCGTGAGGCGATATCAAGGCTGTAATGCCTGATAAAAGTGTGCACTGAGCTCCAGGTGGCTGCAGCACATATGGCCGATGTGGATACGTTCTTCAGTGCTGCAAAAGAGGTAGCCACTCCCTTGTCGAATGGCCCTTAACTACACCTGGTAAGGGTTTCTGTCGCTTGTTGTAGCGAAGGGAGATGCACTGGATGAGCCAGCGAGAAAGGGTCTGTTTAGGGACTGGATCTCCCATATCCTCTCAGCAAAAGAGACGAACAGCTGTTCCATTTTGCGGTGCTGTTTGGTCCTGGTCAAGTAGTATCTAAGACACCGGTGAACATCCAGGGTGTGAAACAGTGCTTCTCCTTGATTAGAGTACTTAAGGAAGTACACTGGTAAATCAATGTCCTGGTTAGCGTGAGGCTGAGACCACCTTAGGCAGGAACTTGAGATTTGTCCTCAGGGACACCCTGTCCTGGTGAAAAATTAAATAAGGCTCCTTACACATAGAGCATGTAGTTCAGAAATTCTTCTCGCCGAGTAACAGCAACCAAAAATAACGTTTTCCAAGACAGAAAGCGCGGCTGCAATCCAGGGCTGGTTCAAAAGGTGGCAGCGTAAGCTGCTCAGGACGAAGGTAGGTCCCAAGGAGGGACAGGATCCTGATGGGTGGCCTAGGTGGAGCACCCCTCTTAAGAGGCACGTGGCGTGTCCAACTGTGCCACCGAGCTTTGGCCTACCGGGTGGTAGGCTGAGATTGCACAAAGGTGCACTTTGATCGAGGAGTAAGCCAACCCGATTTAAAAAGGAGAGCAGGTATTCCAGAACTAGTTTCTCTGGACAGTCTAAAGGGAGAAGCCGCGTGCCTGAGACCACAGGCAAAACCTATGCCATTCATGGCGTATATAGCTTAGGTAGCCAGCTTTCTGGTGACAGAAAGTACTTCCGCCACCTCTTGCGAGACCCGTGTCGCCAAATAGCTATGTCTCTAGGAGCCAAGCGTGCAGGTTCAGTGAATGTAAGTCCGGGTGGACTAGTGAACCCTCCTCCTGAGACAGCAGATGAGAGCCGATTGGCAAGGGAGGAGGTTCCGGACAGGTGACTCAGAAGCGGGAACCAAATCTGTCTGCCAAAAGGCTATCAAAATCGCGTTGCGTGCTCCCTGCGAAGTTTGAGAAGGACTCTCTGGATCAGCGGAAGGGAGGAAGGCATAGAGGAATCTGCCTGCCCAGAAGAGGGACAAGCGTCTCGCCAGAAAACACAAGGCCCTGAATCTAGCGAGCAAAAATTAGGCAAGGCAGTTTTGCGTTGGATGGGGACGGAACAGATCAATTCTGGAGTGCCCATCTGTGAAACAGATCCTCTGCCACCTCCTGTAGAAGTTCCCACCGTGGACTCTGGCCTGGGAACAGCTCAGGCTGTCTCTGACAGTATTGTCCACTCCGGGAGCGTGAACTGCAATGACGTTTGCGCCGTGTCGTATTACCCATTCCCACACTCTCATGGCCTCCCTACAGAGGGGTAGGAGTGTATGCCTCCTTGTTTGTTGAGGTAATACATCACCGCTGTATTGTCTGTTTGTAACAGGAGAGTACTGGTGGAATTGTCCTACTGGAAGGCTTGCAGGGCATAAAGGATCGCTCTCATCTCTAATATGTTGACATGGAGATGAGCTTCCGAGTAGTCCATGTTCTCTGAGACTTCACCCGTTCAAGTGTGCTCCCCACCCCAGCCCTGAGGCGCCTGTGGAGAGTGTTATCACCGAGGCGGCGCTGTGAACAGAACCCCTGCAAAGAGGTTTCCTGGATCTAGCCAACATTGCCAGTCCCGAACCATGGCCTTCGTGATTCTGACTGGCTGCTGCAGATGGTCTTGCCTTTGGTCCCATTGCACTCTGAGCATCCACAGGGTTACCGCATGTGGAGCCTTGCCATCGGGACTGTTGGAATGGCCGCAGCCATGTGTTCGAGCAATGAAGGACCAATCTGGCTGGGTCAGTCTTCTTCGCTGATGGGTCCCTTATGAGGGACCGGATGCGTTCCGCCCTGTCTTCGGGAAGAAAGGCCTTCCCTTGGGTGGTGTCCAGAACTGCCCTATGAATTGCAGTTTCTGGGATGGTACCAGGAAAGACTTCTTGTAGTTGATTAGGATGCCCAGAGACTGAAAAAGGATCTGGGTGTGCTGAATAGCTATCAACAGCGCCTCTTTGGAGGAGGCTATGAGAAGCCAATCGTCGAGTGCAGGGAACACATAGTGGCCCTGTCTCCTCAGAGGCGCTGCCACGACTGCCATACACTTGGTAAAGACCCTGAGGCGATGACAGCCCGAAAGGGCGCTTCGGAACTGATAGTGGTGGCGAGAAACTTCGGCGCAGGAACCTCCTGCGCTTGGCGATGGGAATGTGCAGGTAAGTGTCCTGCATGTCCAGGGGCGCCAGAATCGTCCTTCTTCAGCATGGGGATTAGGTCCAGGAGGTCACCATGCGAGGCGTTTTGTGGCGACCAACATATTGAGGTTGCTTAGGTCCAAGATTGGATGGAGGTCCCTGTTTTCATTGGAACCAGGAAGAAGTGGGAATAATATCCTGCTCCTCTCTGGTTATCTGGGACGTGCTCAAAGCTTCTTTCTGCAGCAGTGTGAGCACTTCTTGCCTGATGAGCAGGGTGTGCTGACCGAGTAACGGAGAGCAGAGGAGGCCTTGTGGGTGGCTTGTCTAAGAATTCTATATAGTGGCCTTTTTGACCAACTGTAGCACCCACCTGTCGGTGGTGATCGACTGCCACCCTGGCAGGTGGTCTGCGATCGACCCCGACCTTTATTTCCGTTGATCCTGAGGGGGGGGCGGGAAGGAGTCATGCTGTGGGGCGGAGGTCCTGCAGGTTGGGCCGACTTGGTAGGACGTTGGCCTCTACCTGAGGACGACTGCCTGCTGGGCTTTCCGAGTGAAGGAGCCCTCTGTTGCAGGCCAGAACGAGGCTGTTGTCTCTGAGTCCGGCTGAAACGACTCTGGTTCCTCGAAAGGAACTGAGTCTAGATCTGTACATGGCCTGGACAGATCTAACAGCCTTCCCAGTTTCCTGCGGTTTGGTGATGACCTTCTCAGATGCCTCACCAAACAAAACTCGCCCGTGAAAGGGGCGTGCAGGATGTTCTTCTGGGCGTCGGGGTGAATCTGGAGACACGGGCCATGGCGTCTCCGGAGGCATACGCCTGAGGCTGCCGCTCTGGCCGAGGAGTCCGCGGAATCGCGTGGCTCGGAGCACCTGGGTCCCACATCTGAACCCGTGCGGAGGAGCTGGAGAAGTTCCTCCTTTTGCCCACCGTCTGGCAATTTTCTGCAGATCTTGTCCTGTTCCCACAGGCATTCTGAAATTGAACCATGTGGGTAAGGTAGTTCAGGGACTTGGCGGTTGCAGTCGCAGCTGCGTCAAGTCGCGCCTACCATCGCAGCCCAGTTGCTTGGACTCGGGTCCAGTGGCTGTGTGCTCAGATGTTCTTGGTCTCTGGGACCGGTCATGAGAAGGCTGTGATGACCAGGGAGTCGGCCAGAGGATGATTAGCCAAGTACTGGTCCTCCTTGGGGCCTTGTACAGGCTTTCAGCCTTCTTCGACATCGCCGAGTGAATGTGGACGTTTCCACGCTGCCTTGGTGGCGTCCACAAAGGTGTCCACCAAGGGTGGTACCACCACAGGCTTAGGATCTTTCTGCCAAGATAATGAGCTAGGAGTAGCCTTCGGTAGAGTTCTTCTCGTCCCACCCATGTTCTCTTGGATATATCTCATGATCTCAGAGAACGAGGGGTCATCCGGAGGAGACCTAGGAAGTTCACGAGGGTCCGGAGAGGGGACGCTGATGGGAAAGGAGATCTGGAGCCATCCGAGATGTCAGATCTTGAGTCCTCCGTGAGCGGTGAGTAGCGGCGTCTTCTGGATCTCTTGGGGCTGGGTGACCCAGAAGAGGATCTGGATGGAGGCCTTCTCTTGTCCACAGGTCTGCCCTAGGAGGTCCGGCTGGCTACTGGGGGAAGGTCTCGGCCTGCTGCCCCATTGGGTGAAGGAGGCGCTGGGGCCAGTGGTGCCACAGGTGCGGGAGGAGGGTGCGTGGTGACCACATCCTTTTTGATGGTGTCCACCAGAAAGTGAATAACTCCTTCACTTCCGGATGTTAAGGCCCGACTGACGGGGGCGGCGCGGTGGCCTGTCGTCGGGTCCCGTCGGCTCCCCTGGGGTCTCCGGTTCTGGGGAGGCTCCGTGGAAGCTCGACAGGTCCGGGGTCACCCGCCTGGTCTCGGGCTGAGTGGATTCCTCCTCCGCCAATGCCTCTTGGCCGACATCGGTAGGCGGCGGTGGGGTTCTTCTCTCTGTGTCGGACGTCGGTTCCCAGCCGGCGTCAGGTAGTGAGTGCCTGACCGGCGACAGGTGTCGGACTGTCATCAGTTCCCGGGTCTATGTTGTTTGGCCGACGTCGGGTCGGCGTTCTCTTCAGGGAGGTCAGCCTTTAGTCTTCGTTGAGGGGAGGCAGGAAACTGACCGACGACGGGGCCGAGTGCCGCTTGTGATGATCCCCTGACCTAGACGAGGCCTTGAGGAAGAAGGCGCCTAGAGGTCTTAGCAGGCCGCAGGGTGGAAGAACCGCTGGCAGACTTGACCACAACTGGGGAGGCTGAGAGCGGGCCCGAGACGGACAGCGGTCGGACCTGGAGCTAGAGCTGCGGAGTCCGAGGCCCTAGAAGGGATCTAGGTCTCACCTTCTCCTGTGCTTCTCATGGTGCTCTGGATTTTTCGAAGATTCCCCTTGGAGGAAGGTTCCATGGCCTTGAGCTTCTCTTCTAAAGGTAAGCCTGGAGAGCCTTCTGTCGGCGGATCCGGGTCCGGCTGTTGAAGCCCTGACAAAAGAACAAGCCTGGGTGTCGTGGTCTGGACCCAGGCACCGGACTGAGCCAAATGTGGGTCTTTGAATGGAATCTGTTTCCCACAGGTGCACTTGGACGAATGGCCTCCATGGAAGTTGGGAGGACAACAGACAGAAGAATAAATCTGGTAGGAACAGATTCTTGAAGAAATTCTCGATGAAGAAACGTTGAATGAATTTCCTGATCGTCAGTGGCGCTAGATACTGACCGGAAGGACGAGACATGCAAGTCGACGGGAAAGAACTGAGGATTCTGGCGACCGCCTCTTATGTACTTCGCCTTGACGTCAAAGTGGACCGACATCGGAGGCGTCTCGCTAAAGACTGCTAGCTAGAAGATTTCCGTGGGGTCCTGACGCCTGCCAGCTTCAGTCCTAATGGTGTAACCTGCTGCAAGAGCTGCACCTTGAAGAAGATTGTAAACTCTTTAGCCCCGGATTAAACGCTCTCCAGCCGTCCTATCAGGTCTAACTCAACCATACCCTGAAGCCAAGGCCTCACCCCCCACATTCCTCCCCTAGCCTCCGAGTGAGTCCAACATGGGATTTAGCACTGCGTTAAAATCCCCACCCATAATTAATCCTCTGAATTGTTCCCTGATTATAATATCCACTATTGTTTGGTAGAAGGCAGGGTCAAAAGTGCCTGGGATATATACACTGACCAGTGAGATCTGCTCCTCATAAAGTGTTCCTCTACAAAGATGTATCTACCCTCTTCCTGGTCAGCCACAATCAATGAAAGAACAAATGGCACGTTAGTTGACCAGAACAGCCACACCTCACTTATGCCCATTATAAGAGGAGACAGCAAGCCCCGACACAGCCCTCACCAACTTCTGGTGCTCCTGGTACTAGCTGCATCTCTTTCAATAATGATATCTGTGCCCCTGCCTATGGAGGGCTGTAATCCGCTAGTCTGCTTAATCGGGAGGAGACTCGAACATTCCAGGAGATCACATTTAACACTCTAGAGGATGCCATATTGCCTCGGTACCTTTCCCTTTTCCCTCCCTACCTCCATCTTGCTTCTTCCAGTTCCATACATATAAGGTGCAGTACTACTACCTTCTTTATGCACAAAGATACATTTTCCCAGTACTATGTGTTGGAATCCATAAGGCATTAACATCAGAAACACTTTAACAGCATTTAAACAAAGAAAACATATATACAAATCTCCTATAAGATTCCTCCCACCAGTGTTTCCCAACATCACACTGCATTTCTCCCATATTGCTATTCAACCAGAATAGTCACATCCCATGCATAGTAAATGCTCTTTTCCCACCCACCCCACCCCACATCCTATTTAATTCCTACTATTCCTTTTCATGTAACCACTTTTACCCAGTGTCTGCCACTTTCAAAATTAAATCAGGGTAGGCTTCATTCTGGCAGCTCCTCTATGCGGGTCCCCATCACCTTCCTTAGTACTCCCGGCATATTAAAAACAAAGCTCAAGCCCGATCCACTCTGGCGCAGAGGACTACTCGCATGCACATTGCCCGAACCACGAGCCATGCAATCTGCCTCCCTTCCCATCTACATCCAACACAAAACCTCCCGCTCCACCATTTGCCCAGCACGGGTTGTCAAGCCTCATCCCAGGAGATCCGAAGAGGGGTAGCATGGCAGACCGCAACACTACATAAAAATGGAAATTACGTACTTACCGTAATTATTGATCTTCTTGGACAGTCTCCATCTCTCATTCACACTAGTGGGATAGCGCCAGAGGCACTAGGACCAGCGGGAGCCAAAAATTTTCTGAAGGGCCGACACCGAGGTAGGACCACGCATGCGCTGCACCGCTGGAGACTGACCTCGCGCCTGTATAGGCTATCTCAAGGCCGACCCTCCAACCGCCCTCAGTACCTTTCTCACCAAGGAGGTGCAGCGTAACTAATGAGAATAACTCATTCTGAGTGTCTGGGCCTGAGAGGGCCCAGATGGCCTTGTAAGAAAGGTCAAAGAACAATGTCTTCACAGTCCAAACCATAGGCTATGAAGTCCAGGAAAGAAAAACAAGTGAACCCAGGGGATGGTGGGTGGGCGCGTGAATGAGTGATGGAGACTGTCCAAGAAGATCAATAATTACGGTAATGCGTAATTTCCATATCTTCCTGGACTAAGTCTCCATCACTCATTCACTCAGTGGAGAGTACGCTAAAATCAACAACCCTGAGTAGGGTGGTAGGAGATAGGGTTCACTTCGGAAAGGACAGCCAAGGACTGTCCTGTTAATAAAAAGAGCTGTCTTGTAAGAGCATCTATAACATAGTACCTACAAGATGAACGCCGAGTTGTAACTCGTCACCTTGCCGACAACTACAATGGGCAAAAAATTAAAGCCTGCCAGGCAGCCAAATTACTCTAGGAGAGCGGCAAGAACCTGACCTCACGATTTTATCTAGGACCAAAATTAATAGTGTCAAAGACATGCACTAATCTAATGTAAAGGACCTCAGGAACTGCAAGAGCCGGAGGTAAAGTGTACAGGTTCAGGGTAGCATGACTGTATGTGAATATTTCATGCTACCTTAGAAAACCTACTTGACCAATGGTCAAGAAAGAAGCATGTCATCTGTTTGTTGAAGCAAACATGGAAGTAGGAATCCAAATGCCGACTTGCTGAAGAGTCACTTCTGTTGCTGCAAGGCTCTGATCAGGAGAAGAAAGCCTGATTAAAAACAAAAGGGACTAACAGACTGGTTAGATGCCTAGGCTTTGGAAATATCTCGAATAAGAGAATTCTCTAGAAAAGAGGTGAGCTATACCACCGTGGATCGGACTGCCCCTAGGGGTAGAAGAAAACAGGTACTCTTTACTGAGGTTTAGAGACGACCGCCTCAGGGTTGAGGCGAACCTGATCAGATCCAAGTGTGGTATCAGGAAATTCCAACTAGGCCCTGTGCTGTGAAATTCTGCCCCCCTTTTTTTTTTTTTTAAATATCATTAGTCTGAGCCTGACAAGGTTGTTGGCTGCTATTTTGGCAAGTATTGCCTGATACAGAAATGACAAGGATGTCATCCCTCTGAGGAGCAGGAGAAGCCTGAAGATCCATAACTGAACCCCTGACTGACTAATAATAGCTAGACAGATGTTAACTACCTGCTGAAGCAGCCACCAGAGGGCAGCATCAAAACGGGCTGTATACCCCTATCAAAGGAGCAGGACAGTCTGTGCAGCTCCCGACCATAGAATTAAAATGTTCCAAAGAGTGTAATTGTCTTGACCACTGAAAAAGTCTAGACGCAGAGGTATATAGTCCAAGATCCAGTCTGAACACTATGGTGGACCCTATAAATGAGGAACTACTAAAAGAGCTTGCATCACAGACTCTGATGATAGAGAGGGCGGTCATTCAGTATATAAAATGAGTCATCCGCTGTATCGCTGACCAGAAGGACAGGGAGAGACTCATCCAGATGCCTTTCTACCACAGAAGGACCCCAAAAAGAGGTCTCAGTTAGAGCCACTAGAGACTCCACCACTAGGGAGGTGTCGAGGAGCTTGGCACCACGTAGGGGGCTGAGAAAGTGCTGAGCAGAATGAGAGATTCCGCTGACAGAAACAGAACAGAAGAGTCCCATCAGCAGAAAATCGCTGGATGAGGAGATCCGATGCAGACCGCCACCCACTAAAATGTGTGAAAATAATCCGCAGAATAGGAATTCATTCCACGGAAACATCCCAACAAGTCCTGCGGAAGAGGTCAGCAAACACAGATCTTTCCTAGTTCTGTCAGACAGCACCAACTGGCACCCCGCGCACTAGCATCACTGTGGCACAGGAGGGCACCAAGCAGTAACCATGCCAACCTGAGAGACACCAGAGGGCACCCACGGCAGAACCCGCAGGTATCCTTGGTACCAACGGCAGCAATGGCACGCAGGCAGCAAGGCACCCCGGACGCCCATGGCACCCAAGAAACCCATGGCACCCATGCCACCAAGGGTGCCAGGCGCCTGCCTGTGCCACTCCACGCGCCACCCACGGGTGCACGGCGCCCACAGCGCCACCCGCAGGGGTGCCCTGCACCACCCGCAGCACCCAAGGGGTGCCCGCGAGGCATCAGTGGCACCGTGAGACACCCACAGCACCGCTAGCGGCGCCGACAATGAAGCACCCACGGGCGCCAAGCACGGCGCCCGAGCACAGCGTGAGCCGCAGAGCCGACCCGCGGCACTGAGCACCGACTGCAGCACAGAGCACGGTGCCGAGCACGCGCCGACTGCAGCACAGAATATGGAGCCGACCACGCGCCTGACCGCGGCACCCAGTACAGTGTCGACCATGGAGCCGAGCGCAGCACTGAGCCACGGCGCTGAGCGCAGCACCCAGTACAGTGCCAAGCATGGCACAGAGTCCCGTGCCAATCCAAACACCAGCGGCGCCGCCTGTGGCACCCATGCCAAACCGGAGGCAAGGCACCGGATCTGCCACGCCCACCAAGGTGGTGGCACAACGCCAGGAAAACACCATGGAAAGCCAATGGAAAAGAAGAGAAAGGTGGTGCCGTGCCGCCCCCTGCATGGAAAAGGAAGAGGGAGTAGGCATGAGGGGCTGACAGGATGGCGAAGGCACCAAGAGGGCACCGCGCCATTCAGATCCAATTGACCGGCTCCGTCCAATGGCTCCAGGCCGGAGGCCCCGAAACCAGAAACACAACCAGGAAAAAGGAGTCAAACCCCTGCTCCACAGGAGCGGCCCAGAGGTGAAACTGCTCACCGAACTCCAACGAGGACAGAGATGGAGTCCGAGTCGAGAATGCAGTCGTTAGGAGCGGGGCCAAGGGGAACCCACAAGTCGGTTCAGGCCTATCGCCCCTACCAACGAACAATCCTCCTGCAGACATACCAACGGGCAACCTCGGCGGCACCGATTCTTCTTCCCAAGCGAAGAAGAAGAGCTCAAGGCTAAGCGGGCGGATCCCGGCAACCGCCAGATTCGTGCATCGGTGGACTGTCCTCCCGCCGAGCACAGGACTGTCCGTAGTCAGACCCCCCGTTACTTAAGAGTGGCGGACCGGGCGCAGCCCTCTGCCATAACAACTTTCAACGAAGTCTTCCTACCGTCACCGCTACGCCTAAGGACGACTCCATGGATGGCAGGAAAGAATTTCTTCATAATCTTCTTATTAGTAAAATAAAAATTACTATTAAATAGTTAAATTAAACGTTTAAATTAAACACTAAAAGCTGCTGTGGTATATGAGCGAAACTTTGACTCCGGCAGAGCGGCGGCGTCGACATCCAAAGCGCACTTCGTGCGGGCGGGGAGAAAAGAACTGAAGCGGTTGGAGGTCGGCGCCAAGATAGCCTATACAGGCACGAGTCAGTCTCGTGGTAGCCGCGCGCGTGGTCCTACTCGGCCGGCCCTTCAGAAAATTTTGGCTCCCGCTTGGTCCTAGCGCCCGGCACTATCCCACTAGTGTGAATGAGTGATGGAGACTTAGTCCAGGAAGATCATGTGGCTGCATGTCGGCCGCACCCCAGCCCGCTTACCTGTCCAGGGTACAAGTCCTGTTGATGTCGGTGCTCCAAGTCCCTTGCATCAGTCCTCCACCTCTCAGGCCTACCACAAGATAAAAACAACACAGCGCAGGGCCGCGACAGGCTCCCCACCTCGCTTCTCGGGCCCAGCACATCGAGGAGGCAGGATGCAGTCCCATTCACATCTCAGGGTCCACTTTCTGCTCCCCGCCACTCTCCAACATGTGGGTAATTAAATTTCCCCATGAGTGACCTTAGAGGTGTACTTATCTTAAAACAGCACAAAAAGAAAACTGTCCCTGTGAGCAATTAAATTAAGAAAGCGTGCCAGTCTCTTCTTGCTTTTAAGATGATCAAAGTCCATAGCCAAGCGTGCAATCTAGTTCAGCGACCTCTAGCCTCTCGAATACTCGCTCATGATCATCCCACCTTCTTCCTCAGGTCCTCCACGGCTGGTAGCTCTGTCCACCCCCAGAATGTGTAAGTAACACCTTCGTGCTTAATTTTCAGGATTGCCAGAAACAAAAGAAAGCCTTCCACCTTGATATCTCTTAATTGGCTAATACTGGATTGAATAGCTGCCTTTTTTCAACAGCCTGCTGGAATAGTCCTGAAAGAGGATAAGCTTGGCACCATCATATACAAGCTCTGTCATGCCTCTATAGCTTTTAATACTGCTTTTCTATTTTAAAGTGGTGACACCTCATCACGAAGCGGTCTGGGAGGCTGCCCTGCTGTGGCTTCAGGGCAACCACTCAGTGTGCCCTTTCTAATGTTATCTGCCCGCCTTTCGGTTTAAGGCCCAGCAAGGCTGGAAGAGTTTCAAAGCAGACGCTTAAGATGTTGTCCTTCCTTGCCCTCCAGCAGCCACTGATTCGCAGATTTAAATGTCGGTGGTCGCTTTCCTGATAATCAAACAAATATTTCAGATCAGATAGCTCTTTTTCAAGTGCTGCCATCTTTCCGGGAACTGGATCAACCACATCCTCGAGGTTTGAAATTCTCCCTTCGGCCTCCGTGAGTCGGGTCGCCTGCTTTGCTGACTGGTCCATCAGGGCTTGGAGCCAGCCATCTATTTTTGCTCCAATTTTTCTAGATGAGAGTCGATAGCCTCCATTAATTGTGCAGTTACTTCTCTACCCAGAGAAGTCATTCCAGCAACCGACAGCGATACTAGGCCTGGGGCTTTCGGCTGTTTCCAGATGGTTGTTTCTTCCCTGCTTTGGTCGCTGCCCGTTGCCCTTGCCAGTATTGGAGAGAATATATTCATCCATCACACATTCCTGTTACTATTTATCGCTCTTTGTGTTGCTTTTAAAGTAGGATGCTTTAGATTTAAACTTGACTTTATGATGTGGTAGCAGGAGCTCCAAGGGATTGCGTCCATACTCACTGCTGCTCATCAGCGCCTCCCTTCTTGTGCGAGTCAGAAGAACCTACCGGAGACGTGGAAGCACTTTGCATCTGCTGCAGCTCTTTCTCCATGGAAGCGTGTTTTGTCTTCAAAGGAGGGCTTCCAGGGCCTGCCGCCTGGAGTTTCCATGTGGCCTGGTTAAATTTCTGGCAGGCCACACAGGCCTCGATGTCGTGGTCTGGTCCCAAGCATAAGAGGCACAAAGTGTGGTGTCCTCCTCTGGGAGCTGCTTGCATGGCTCTTACTGAGGAAAATTGAAAGATCTATTTATAGAAAATGGTGGTCGAACTGCAGCAGCATTCTACGAGGTCTGATGTGCGCAGGTCGACGGCTGGAAAGAACTGGAGGACGGGCGGGGCGCCTCTTATATGGTATCTGGCCGACGCCAGTCACGTGATGTTGGGCTGGTCCCCGCCATACACTGCTAGCTAAAGTTTTCTGTGTGGTCCTAGCACCTGGCAGCTCAGTCCCAATGGTTATTACTACTGCAAGAGCCCTCTCAAGGAAGAGTGGGTTTTACCCCAGTGAAGAGTAGCTGTTGCCACATCAAGTCCTTGCAGTGCCGCCGCAGCTTGCGCCGGAGCCTCTCTTCATTGGAGAATGAGGTAAGAGTAGCAGCCGTGCTTACCCAAATGTCAAGAGCGAGTGTCATCACGGGCTGCTCAACTCCAGGCTCTGAGAGCAGGACCATGACCTTGACCATCAGGGCTACTGGCGGTGGGTCTCAGAAGGGCCAGCGAGAGCCGGCCTCCTCCTGGACAGCAGGCTCTTGGTCAAGAGGTGGTGGATCAGCAGACTGATCTGCCCCTCCCTGAGTTAAGCAGTAGGATCGGGGTCCTAGAAAGGGAGGTGTCGGCCTATTCCGGTGATAGCGGGTTGACGGCTCGAGGAATATCTTGGCCAGAAGATCAACCTGCATCTCAACCAACTGGCCTAAGGAGACCATGGGGCCGGCAGCCTGGGCCGAGGAACCAACCAAAGTCGGAATCTCAGGAGAAACACGGGAATAGGAGGCCTGAGGCGCTCTTGATCCCACGATTTCTTGGTCTCTTTTAGATTTGGATTTGGACTTAGTACCTGAGGGACCCTGCCCATGGGTGGGACAATTCTTTGAATGCCTGTGAAGCAGGCAGCCAAGAAAGTGGCAAAAGGCCAAAGCAGAAGAAGCCTGGGCTGCGGTCTGGGCCAAGGCTTCCTCAAGCGTCACAACCTGTTCGTGGGACACGCAGCTGCGGTGACCACCAGATGGCTGTTCTTGGATTTGACGGCGGATCACGATCGTCTGGACAACCCAGAAGCAGGCGGGCATGGCAACCTTTAACGTAGATGGATGAAAGGTGCGGCACATGCTGCATGCATGGGGATCATGCTCGTGGCTCAGGCAGTAGACGACATGGAGTGCCAATCCGTTCAGGACATCTTCTGCCCACAGTCACATTTTTGGAATCCTGGCGCCAACTTCTGATCGCCCATACCAAGACCTGAAGGAGTAAGCCTGAAGACAAAGTTTTTGAAAAAATCAAGTTTAATACACAAAGGACCTACTCAGCTAGGAGAGCAGTAAGGAGGGAGCCTTCTTCTTCTTCCAGTGGAAAGGAAGATCTGATATCACGGGCAGTGCTGAGGAGTCACCACCCGGTGGATGGGAGGAGCCAGCTTGAAGACGCTCCAGCAGAATTTAGAGGGAAAGACATTGCTAGAAGTGTGGAAAGTACCATCATATCCACATCCCTAGAAGAAAAAATTACTCACCTGTAGTAATCTTGTTTCTTCCAAAGGAATCCACTGATATTATTACTCTTGCAGTGCCCCTTTAAATCAGCACTGCCCGAGCCAAATAGAATGCTATGCTAATGATGGAATCTTTATTCGTGCATTCAGTTTCAAACTGCCCATTGTAACTGCCTACATTCTAACCTTAGATTTCTTAGAAGCCTGCGAAGAGGCCATAAAACATATAAATAAATAATCAAATAACCAGAGGGAAAATTGGTGCCAACTGGGTTATTAATAACATTAACTAGAGGACCAGAAGAAATAAATGTCCCTTTTTCTTAGAGCCAGATATGCCTTAGAAAAAGAACATAAGAGTTAAAAGACGTTACTAGAAAGTGCCAGTAGGTGACATGCCTCTCCTGCTATACATATCAGCTATGGAGAGGATTTTCCTAGTCACTGATTCTGAAGGGGAGGCAATGGAAGGGAGTCATAATATTAGTGGATCCTTTGGAAGAAACAAGATTACTACAGGTGAGTGATTTTTTTTTCTTCTAACCCCAGGAATCCACTAATATTATTACTCTTCAGACTATGCAGCAGTACCTCAAGGAGGTGGGCAAGAATATATTTAGGAAAAAGACTGCAGAACAACTATGCAAATCTGGCATCACTCCTGGACTGAGTGTCCAAGCTATAATTCTTAGTGAAGGTGTGGACTGACCTCCAGGTAGCTGCTTTACGTGTTTCCATCAGTGGTACCTCTGGGCACCTGCAATAGTGGCAGCTGTGCCCTTGTAGAATGGGTCCTAAGACTGGGTGGGGTACCTTACCTGCTTCTGAGTAGCAAAACTGAATACACTGAACTATCTATCGAGAGATTGTTCTCTTTGAAGCAGGAGGCTTTACCAACTTCCCCACAGGTGAGGAACAGTTGTTGTCTGTCCTGCCTATGGTCTTTGATATGAGTCATGTAATTACTCAGTGCTCTTTTACATCCAAGCTGTGCAATCCACGCTCACCTGAGCTAAAGTGTTCAGTAAAGAAAACTGGCAATGTCGCAGACTAGTTCAAATGGAAGTCAGAAACCACCCTGGGAGGAATTTCCATTAGTTCGCAACACTATTTTGTCCTTGTGAAAAGAAACATAGTCCTTTTCCACACAAAGGGCCTGGAGCTCACTTATCCTTCTGGCAGAAGTGGTTGCTACAAGAAAGACTACCTTCCAGGAGACAAATGTAAGTTCTGCAGATGCCATAGGCTCAAAGGGCGGAAGCATAACTGGCAATGCAAATATTAAGGTCCCATGCTGGCACTGGTTCCCTGTGAGGAGAAACAAATGAGAGAGCCCTTTAAAGAAACTTTAAATAAAGGATTTGATGCCAGGAGGTATCCTTTCCAGCTGAAAGGTATGCTGAGACTGAAGCCAGGTGCACCTTCAGAGTTGAGTGCTGCAACCTTTGGGAGTGCAGATGAGACAAGTAATCCAGAAGGGTTGGGATTCCAGCTTGGGCTGACTATATCCTTATCACTGCACCAAATGGAAAATCTTTTCCATTTAGAGGCATAGGTTTTCTTAGTGGAGGTTTCCTGTAGCCCCTAAGGACTTCCAAAACTCCTTCAGAGAATTGCCAATCTGCATATTCTAAGTCCTCAAGAACCAAGCCTTGAGCTTGAGAGACCTGAGATTGGGGCACACTACCCTCCCTGAAAGGAAGTTAGCAGATTGCATCTCTGAGGAAGGTGAATCGGCTTGGTCACAGACATTGAGAGCAGTAGGGAGTACTAAGGCTATCTTACCCAGTTCTGGGGCTACCTGGATCATTGAAGCTGGTAGGGACCTGAGCTTGATGAGCACCCTGAGTATCAATGGAAAAGGAGGAAAGACATAAAGATACCTGCCTGTCCAATCCAGGATCAGGGCATCCATGGAAACTGTCCCATTCACTGGAGCCCTGCACGATAGAGAGATAACTGGTGATTTTGGTGGGAAGCAAAGAGATCTATTTTTGAGTCCCCCACCTCCTGAATGGAGCATTCACCACTTGCTTGTTCAATGCCCATTCGTGCTGGGCCCAGTTTATCCTGCTCAAGGCATCTGCCAAGGTGTTGTCCTTGCCAGGCAGATGAATTGACTGCAGAAAGGTATTTAGGGAGTGGCGAGTTCCATATCTTCATTGCCTCTGTACACAGAGGAGTGGACCTTGTCCCTCCTTGTTTGTTGATGTAATACATTGTTGTGGTATTGTCTGTTATGACTTGTACCACCTTTCCTGAATGAGATGAGAGAGGCCTGAAGGGCCAGATAAACAGCTCTTAACTCCAGCAAGTTTATGTGCAGCAGTGAGTCTGCACTCTCCCAGAGTACCGTGGATGGTGTACTCCCTAAATGAACACCCCATCCTAGCAGGAAGCATCTGTTGTGAGAACCAGAGGAGGCTACTGCAATGGAACCCTTCCCTTAAATTTTCCAGCTCCCTTCACCATTGGAGGGCCTGCAGTAATGTCTGTGTGACTGGTACTGGCTTTGAGAGGGTGACCGCTTTGGCACCAGTGTGCTCTGAGGTGGAACTGAATCTCTCTCATTTGAAACCTGGCACCTATGACTGTGCTTGTTGTTGAAGCCATGTGCCCTAACAGTTGAAGGAAGTGTCTTGCTGGCTTTGGCCTGCCCAGGGCAAATGAGCCTGCCAAAACACAAATGCATTCTGCCCTCTCCTGAGGGAGAAAGGCTCTTCCCACTACTGTATCCAGTTCTGCACCTATGAATTGCAGAACCTGCACAGGGTAGGACTGACTTTTGGTGTTGAGGAGGAATCCCAGAGAAAGAAGCAGATCCTGGGTTACCTGAAGGTGGTCTGACACCTGCTGGTGGGATTTTTCTATGATTAGCCAATTGTCCAGGTAAGGAAAAACTGTGACACCCAATTTGCTTAGGTGTGCCACTACTACTCGCTATGCACTTGGTAAAACCCTTGGTGCAGAGGTGAGGCTGAAGGAAGTGTTGAGAACTGATAATGGCCTGAATGGAGTCTGAATCTGAGATACTTTCTGTGTGACTCCCTTATGGAAATATGGAAATATTCGTCCTTTAGATCCAAGGAGGCTAGCCAGTCCCTTTTGCAGAGTTGGCAAAATCATGGCCATTGTGACCATCCTGAACCTGGGTTTTACCAGGTACTTGTTTAGCAGTCTGAGGTCTAGTATAGGCCGCCACTATCCATTCTTTTTGTTGTTAGGAAGTATCTTGAATAAAACCCTTGCCCTCTTTGGTCAAGAGGAACATGCTCGAACTGCTTTTGCCAGCAGTAAAGTCTGCACCTCCTGCTCCAGCAATTTTGTTTCCAAGAAAGGAGCTGGTGTAAACTGTTTTAACCTTGGAGGAGGAAGGGACTTGAAACAGAGGGAGAGACCCTGACTCACTATTTCCAGGACCCACTTGTCTTGGTTATTTTCAACCACCCCTGAAAACAGTGGGTGAGTCTGTCCCCTACAGGAAATGGAGAGGTAGCCTGAGGGGAAAAGTCAGGGGTTCTGCTTTGCTTGCTGCCAAGGCTGGGCAGTTTGGGATCCTCTCCTGGAACCCCTTCTGCCTCTAACCCTGTAAAACCACCCTGCTGTGGTTGGTACTGCTGCTGGGAACAGCCTGTACTTCAAAGAAAGGCCTCCTAAAGAGGACCTACCCTGCTTCCCCTAGCATAGGATGACGTGGAAGGAGAGGCTCTATTATCTCTGGTGGAATTGCACCTAAAAGTAGCCTTGTATTCATCTACTTTTTCATACATGCCTCAGTCTGGCACCAAAAGAGTGGCCTTTGACTGGGAAGTCCATAGCCTTACTCTGGGTGTCCTGGGTGAGATTAGTAGCCCTCAGCCAGGAATAAATCCCTAATGCTATGGTACCAGCCATCCATCTAGCAGCTGTATCATTCGGGTCAGCTGCCATTTGAAACTGGTACTTGAAGCCTCCAAGCCCAGTCTTGCTGTGTCCAGCAGTTCTGACACTGTTAAAGAGGATTGGCCTCAACACTGTCTATCACTGATTACCATAGAGCCTTCTGATAGAGGGCTGCATAAGCCTGGTAGCTGGCTTGGTGTACTGCTAGGGAAGCGGAAGGTACCCTTTTCTGCCATGCCGTCCACCTTCCTCGAATCCTTCTCAGGGGATGAGAGGATAAAGGAGTTTTTGTCTTTTCACAGGCAGCCTGTTGAACAATCCTTGGTGGTCTGGGTGGAGATAGTGGAGTGTGCCAGACCAGTTGTGGTGCTGTGCTTAATGTGTAACTGACAATGCGCAATCATCATGGTGTGTAGCTACGTGCTATTTTACGCATGTGTTTGTATATTTTTATTGTGATTTTTTTTTTATTAAGCGGATAGAGGGGGTGGGGTACAGCCCTCGATGAAAGGTAAATAAATTGATTATGTCTACGATTGATCAGAGGTAGTCCGACACACTACACTACACTATCTCCTAGTTTGTTTTCTTTTCACATTAGTTTTTATTGCCCTATCGATGGTAGTTGTGTGATGTGAAGGAGAAGGGGGTTGTGGGGAGGGCACAGACCCCGATAGCTGGGTCAGTTGCCACCACGTGTCTCGTCACCGTTACTTCACTTGCCGAGGTAGCACTGCGTTGCAGCTTACGTTTATAGCGTGCGCGATTCCTGTAGCTTTTGCGCCACGCAACATCGGGTGGTCCGACTCTCCACTATCGCCATCTGGGTGACTGAACAGAAACTCAGCCCAAGATCTTTCTAGCTGGTATTTCTTGTCACACTTTTATCAGCAGGTGTGACAGTACTGGCAGACTTGAGGATTTCCAGAACATCCTTTTTAAAGAATCTGTACATAGGCAAAGGAGCCTTTCAGTGGGTGTCAGCGCCATGAGCTCCATATATTGTGCCTCTTCCTCATCCTGGCTCTCTTCAGCTGTTTGCAGATCCATGGTTTCTACCATTTTTTACAAAAGGAAAATGAGATGAGAACTCCTCTGTGGGTCTGGGATGAGAACCAAAATCTTGCTCTGGTCAGACCTCAGGTTCAATATCCTCCTCATATGCCACTTTAACAGTGGAAAAAAAGAGGAGCAACAACAGAAGCTTTTTCAGCAGTAGCATGCACAGGCTGATAGGGGTATTAAGCCCTGCAGCACCTGCTGTAAGGCTAAGGCCTGAGTCAAATCAACAGGAGAAGGAGCAGGAATGGGCACATGAGGGACCCCTTGAGGCGTTTCAGCTGGGGTTTCAGTGTACTTTGTTTTCTTCAATTTTTTGACAGGCACTGGGAAGTCAGCTGGTTCTTTGCCTCTCTTGCCAGAACCCTCACCCATATCAGGGGTGGATTTGGAGGCTCTGGAAGGAACAGCCAGAGTCTTAGAGGGTGGACTGGTTAGAGCCCATGGACTCTGCTGCGTGTCTCCTTTAAGCCTCTCCCTGCGTTTTCCACTGTCTTGTCAGGAAAGACTTACAAATATCACAATTTTCAGTGAAATGCTGCTGTCCACGGCAGATCAAGCAAAGCTCCTGCTTATCTGCCTTGGCAAATACCTCTGCACACTTCAAGCAATTTTTGAACCCAGGGGGTCCTGTTTTTTTTTGGCTTAGCTGACATTTTAGAAAACAGGAACCAGGGAGCTCGACAAAACATGGCTAAATCTAAATATTTGCAGTCGGTTCCGAGAGAAATAGTGGTCGGTTTAGGAACTGAAAAAGTCCATAGACTAGCGTTTCCGACAGGATCTGGAACCAAGAAACCGCAGAGGGACCGATAAACCTTAGTTCAAATGTGGTAAATTTTAAATAAAAATAAAATAAGTAACCACAGCCCTTAAAAAGGTTCGATTTAAACCAGAAAAGAATCAATAACCCCTCGGTTCAGAGGAACCGCAAGGAACTGGGAAATAAAACTAAATTTAAAACTATGAAGTAAAAACACTTATAAACAATTACAATAGGCAGTAATGAAAAATAAAACAAAATACTTAAGGTTTTTGTTTTATGCACTACAGGAATCTGTCCTGATTGAGAGAGATCTCCAGGGTGTCTGAACTTTGCAGCACAGAGAAGAAATCTGAGGTTAGAATGTAGGCAGTTACAATGGGCAGTTTGAAACTGAATGCACAAGCTAAACATTCCATCATTAGCACAGCATTCTATTTGGCTCCGGGCAGTGCTGATTTAAAGGAGCTCTGCAAGAGTAATAATATTAGTGGATTCCTGGGGTTAGAACACCAAATTCTCTGTCTTCCTTTGCAAATCTACTGCTGAAGTGGACAACAGTGTTACATCATCTGCATAGGCTAGTACTGGAAGGGACTGGTGCTTTACCGATTCTTGGATTGTGGACTTCCTCTCTATGTAGTTCTTTCAGTTTTGTACTGATGTAAATGTTAAAGAGGGAAGATGATAAAACATCCCTGCTTAACACCCACATTTGTGCGGAATGCATCAGACAACGTTCCTGATGAAAAATTTCTCATCATAGTAATCTTGTTTCTTCCAAGGATTCTTCAATATGATTAAACTAATGCAGTCAGCCTCCTGTGTTGAACTGCCCTGAGATAGTGGAGCATATGCAAATGATAGAACACCTAATTGGCTCTTGCCAACATTCAAACTACTACCCCTAGTAACTGCTATGTTCTATAATACTCAGATTCATTAGGAGCCCGTGGGATAAGACCCCTTAACTAAACTACTCTAATAATAACCATTAATCCCTATAAGATTCCCTAAAAATTAAATGATAGGACCAAAAAAGGGAACAAGAAAAACCTTTCTTTAAAAAAAAAAACTGTTAACACAACTAGGTATGAACCCCAACAGCAAAGTAAAACCAGCTGAAATGCAGACACAACTGGTTCTATAAGGGAAAGCAGGGTGGGAGATTTAGTCATACTAAAGAATCCCTTGGAAGAAACATTATTACTAAGGTGAGTAATTTTTCTTCAAATTCCAGGAATTCTTCAATATGATTAAACTACTGCAGAGTACCAAGCAGTACCTTTGGAGCAGGGTACAGAACATATTTGGAGAATAGGCTCTGCAGTACTGCTGTGCCAAATCTGGCATCACTTCTGGACTGGGTGTCCAAACAGAAGAGTTTTGTAAAAGTGTGCACTGTTTTCAGTGCGACTGCTTCTACAGATTTCCAGAAGAGGATGTCTCTGGCCATTACTAGCATATTGAAGCAGCTGTGCCACGTGTGGAATGAGCACTCAGACCTCCTGGGGCTCCTTACCAGCTTTACTGTAGACACATGCCACTATCCAACATGCAATGGACCTTTTTGAGCCTGGCTTTCCTCTTCTCACTTCCTTATAAGTCAGGAACAACTGAGTTCTGTCCTGCTTGTGGGCCCTGGTGTGGTCAGTAGTAGCTCAGAGTTCTCTTAACATCCAGGCAATAAAGCCTGCGCCACCTGAGCCAAAATGGTTTGAGAAGAAGACTGGCAAGCTGAATGACTGGTTCAAGCGGAAATCGGAGACTACCTTTGGAAGGAATTTCCTGTTGGTCCTGAGGATTACCTTATCCTGTGAAAAGATGAAAAGAGATGCAGTTCAGCTCTGTGCACAGGGCTTGTAGTTCACTAACTCACCTGGCTGAGGCAACAGCTACCAGGAAGACAGTTTTCCAAGTCAAATATCTGAGATGTGCTGTGGCCATGGGCTCAAATGGGGTTCCAGGAGCCTGGCAATGCAGATATTGAGGTCCCATGATGGGACTGGTTCCCTGAGGGGAGGTGCAGGTGAGCCAACACCTTGAAGAACTTTCAGAAAATGGGGTTGGAGACCACAGAAGCACCCTTATCAGCTGAAAGGTATGCTGAAACTGATCGGGTGAACTTAGGGTAGAGGGCTGGAGGCCCAGGAGTGCAAGCAGTTAAGATAGTTTAAAAGGACCACAACCCCATCTATGAAGGCACAATGCTGTTTCTGTCACATCAGATGGAAAACCTTTTCCATTTGGAAGCACAGGTTTTCCTGGTGGAAGGTTTCCTTGATACCCTGAGAACACTCTCAGAGAGATGCAGGTCAGCATACTCTTAAGTCCTCAAGAGCCATGCCCTGAGCTTGAGGGACCTGAGGTTGGGTAAGGATCCTCCCTTGTGAGGAGGTCAGAAGATGTGCCTCTGAGGGAGATTGATGGGCTGGACCACTGACAGGGATAGAAAGGAGGAGTACCATGGCTGCCTGGCCCAGTCTGGAGCCATCAGGATCATAGTGGCTGGCTGGGACCTGAGCTTGATCAGGACCCTGAGCAGTAGGGAAATGGAGGGAAGACATATAGAAACTTCCCGACCAGTCCAACACTAAGGCACCCACTGGCACTGTGCTCTTTGCTGGGGGCAAGCAGCAGAATTGGGGAGCTGGTGATTTTCCAGGAGGCAAGAGATCAATCTCTGGGGTGCCCACTTTCTGAACACTGAGTGAGCTGTAATTTGCAGAAGGCCACACCCGCAGCCAGGAGGACCAGCCTTGAGTCATTGCTGCAAGCAGAAAAGGACTCAGTGCTCATAGCCACCACAGAGACTGGCGCGTGGCCACCACAGAGACTGGCACACAACCACGGTCAGGAGGACCAAATCTGGCCGTTGATGCAAACAGAAAGGACCAGCGGCTGTAGCTGCCACACAGATCGGGCGCCGCAAGCCACGGCCAGGAGGAGCAGCAGCAGTGAGTGCGATCTTTTGAACTGTGGCTGGGCTATATAGCCTAAGCTCTGCAGAAAGAGTCCAGTGAGCTGTATTTTGTGGAGGAGCCACACCCCGTGGCTAGGAGGACCAGTGCAGCCATTGCCGCATGCAGAAAGGGACCGGAGGCCATAGACGCCACAGAGATCGGTGCCACAACTACAACCAGGAGGAGCAGCAGTGCGCCAATAGTAGCAAAGGGCGATCTTTTTGAACTGAGGCTGGGCTATATAAGCTTGAGCCCAGCTGCAAGATTCAGTGACCTAATTTTCTCCCACCATCCGGTACCACCTCCTAATTAAATGAATGTACTGGGCCCCTCAGTAGAGGCTACATCAATCAGGAAGGGCAGGAGGAGGTAAAGGAGAGGAGTAGTGGCAAGGAGGTGGCAGCTTTGGAGCAGGATTCATCGACTGAAGGAACAACAAAAGGTCTGGCAAAGGATCGAGTACTGGTTAGTGGACATTTAAAAGAAGCATTGCATCTAGGACTCTGTAATTGTAGGTACCATATTGTGGTTGGGCATTAAGTACATATTGGTTGGTCATGTAGGACAAAATGCACTGGGATTAGGGTATTGGAGAGAATTGCTTTATTGGGTAATGGTATTTAGTGGACACTTGCTTTATATTAAGTACTACATTGGGATTAGGGTATCTAAAGGAAAATTGCTTTTCATTGGGTAATGGTATTTAGTGGAAAGCTGCGCTTTTTAAGGTACTGATAATGTGGGGCCACTGAAAAATAATTGCATCTAGGTTAACAAATGTTAAAATCTGAATGTCTGAATGCTAAGTGTATATACATTGTTATGGGGTGGGCTCTGTTAGTCTGAAGCTTTTGGAGAGTGAGCTTTAAAAGCCTAATTTTTCAAACAGTGTGGCTACTAACTGGGATGGGGCTGATAAGAGTCTTTTAAGTGCATACCAGGGAAGTAACTGTATTACTGCTGGTCTAGGTTTTACACTGTTTTGTACTACTTGAATAAGAAGAGATGTGGAGTTGATAAGGGCCTAGAGTGATACATCACTGGGTTACTGGGAGGAATCAGTTGGTTTAGGTATATTTGGTTTAGTTAGTTGGGAGGAGTGGGCACCTCGTAATAATTTTTGGAAGGTGAGAAATCTGTGCTGTCTGCACTTTTAGGTACACTGCAAGGGGTTTCCAACACTGTTTTAGGTGCACCAGTGTGGTCTAGTACATCAACAAGTGTGGCATGATAGGGAAGGTTACAGTAGGGACTAGGGTTGCAGGGAGGGGTTGGAGCAGGGGAAGGGGTCTGGTACAGGGGGCAGGAGGACCACAGACAAACCAGGATGGGAAGAATAGTAGGTTGTAATGGATGTGGGCGTCTATCTGGATGGAAACATTATGGAGGCTAGAGGGGTGCCATTTGTCACAGACTATGGGGCTGGTGGCAGAGGGTACAGTAGCTAGGAAGGGAGTTAGAGAGGATCAGAGGAGGAGAGGAGACGACTGGAACAGGATGGTCACCTCCTTGGGGAACCAGGAGTACAGAACCAGTGGAAATGGTGAGATGGGGAGTAGGGCAAATTATTATAGTTGCAGGAAGGAGGAAAACTTGGGTTAGCATGAAGAGAGAGGCAGACACTAGGAGTTCAAGGTCAGGAAATAGGTTTTCTGTGCTGAGCTATCACTGGTGGAGGATGCGAGGAGGGCTCTCAGGGAGAGCGGCAAGAGGAAGAGGGGAATGCAAGCCCAGGGGCAGTGGTCTGGCAGAAGAGGGGACAGGGGAGTAAAGGGAAGAGGGATGGGGTGGAAGGGAAAGCAAGGAGGACAAGGCAAGGGAGGGGTTGGGCAGGGAGGTGGAGGGAGAAGGGACCCACCATAGAAGGAGAGGTGTGATGATGCTGGGAGAGTATTGGGGAGTGAGGGGTGCACCAGGATAGAGGGGCCAATAGGAAGGGCAGGACTAGGGTGGAGGCATGGGGCATGGCTGAGAAAAATGACTGGCTAGCAGGGGAGGGGCATAGCAGAAGGGACGCATTGTGCTGTGATTAGGCAGGACAGGGTGAGTCTCTCAGAACTAGAGTAAGGTTAGTAGGAGGGTGTGGGCCCAAATGTGAGGAAGGGTGGGGTCTTAGTGTTGAGGGACTCAATCCTAAAAGGGGTCAGATGGGGAAGCAAAGGAGTAGCATAGTCAAATATGGGTGGAATCAGTACCTGGATTGACTGCGGTAGGGTGGAACAGTCTATTCTCAAGTGTACAAGGAGAGGTAGAGGAGAAACTGCATGTAGTGGTGCACTTGGGTACAAATGACTTGGGAGGGTAATATGGTGAGGTGGTAAGGGGGTTCGAGGAACTGGGGAAGTTGTGTGATGAGGCAGGGAGATCAGTGGCCTTCTCAGAAGTGCTCCCAATACCCAGGGCAAGGGCGAGGAAAGTAAGGATAGCAGAGTTCAACACTTGGCTGAGGCGTGGTGTCAAACCAAGGCTATGGGTTAGTGGGAGGCTGGGGAACCCTGGGACAGCAGTGACCTATTCCCAGGGGACAGGTTACATCTGAGTAAGGTGGGCCAGGGGTACTGAAACAGAGGCTGGGGGAATACATAGCAACTAATCTGGATTTAAACTAGGTGCGGGGAGGCGAGTTGCAGGGAAGGCAGAGCCACTGGAGAGGGAGCTGGATGAGCTTCCCCCAAGCTAGCAAGGATGGCACCTAGAAGGGTCATGGGGGGGTTGGGGGTGAAACGGGTCAAGGAAGGGAAGTGCACAGGCTGGAGGGTTGTCTCATTGAATGCAAGAAGCCTGAGGAACAAATCAGTGGCTACAATCCCTCTTGGCAAAGGGGTGATGGACATTGCAGTCATCATGAAACCTGGGCCACCCATTACCAGGACTGGGATCTGATGATCCCAGGGTATAGGATTATATGGAAAGGATAGGGGAAGGAGGGGGGCAATCTACATAAAGGGGGATAAGGTGTACATGTGAGGAAGGGGAATAGGGTGGGACAGAGGTATTATGGATGCAATTCCAGGATTCAAAAGTAGGACACTGAGGATGAGCGTGAGTGTAAAGGCCACCAGCTCAAGCAGATGACCTGGACAGGAGTTAGCAGAGCAGATTAGGTGGGTCTGCAGGAAGGGGAACACAGTGATAGTAGGGGACTTCAATCTGCCAGGGGTGGATTGGAGCACCCCATCCACCTAGAGTGCAAGGGAGCAAGTCTTACTGGAAGCATTCCAGGAAAGCTTCCTGACTCAGTTGATCAACGAGCCAACTCATTTGGAAAAAGTTCTGGCCCTGGTACTGTCGAATAGGAGGTGTAAGGAGCTGGGCATGATCACCACTCAGTGTGGTTCACGCCTCAGCATGGGCAGGAGGCTGGGGTATGGGAACCAGGGTGGTTGACTTCAGGCTGGCGGACTTTGGCAAGATGGGGAAATTTTGGGAGGCATCTGGCAGAAATTCAGCCATGACTGGATGCAAGCCAAAATGGAAATCATAAAACAGGGGCTAGTGGAGACTACTTGGTCATGTACCAAGTCACAGAGCAAGAAGGAAGGGCTAAGAAACCTAGCTGGTTGAATCAGGAGGTCTTGGAAGGGCTGAGGGCTAAAAACAGCATTTAAGAGGTTCAAGAAATCTGGGAGGGGAGGACAAGGAACTGTACGTGAGGAAGTCCAAGGAGGTAACCAGACTAGTCAGGGCGGCCAAGGCATCCGGGAGCAGAGGCTGGCACAGGGTATCAATGAGGAAAAGGACTCTTCAGATACATAAGGGAGAGAAAAGTTGCAAGGGCCAGATAGTGAGGATTAGGAAGGACAGGGGTGGATGGAGAAAGGGAGGAGCAGGCAGAAGCACTAAATGAGTACTCTTGTTCTGTGTTCACAAAAGAGAAGAGCGGACAACTACCTCAGGGATGGGGAAGGTGGGCAAGGGAGGGGTGACAGAGCAGGTAATTACAGAGGACAGGGTGCTGGAGGGGCTGAAGGCACTGAGGGTAGATAGAGCACTCGGACCAAGACGGCATTCACTCGAGGGTGCTTAAAGAGCTGGCAGAGGTCTTGTGGGCGCTGGCAGACCTGTTCAGTACCTCCTGGATACAGGCTGCGGATCCGTGACGTTGCCTGACTCCCAACTGACTGACTCTAAATCGCTTGACTCCAACAACCCGACACTTCCGTGAGCCCGTGGCATGTTTTACTGACAGCCATTATCCCGACATCAGCTGCTCAATTACAGTTCGCTGCTGCTGTCATATAGGAAACGCTGTCATTGAGCACTTCATTGAGTTACTGGGATACAAACATTTGACATCTCCACATCTCATGGCAGTCTCGATGTTATAGCCCTGCAAAATCATCTCTCTCTCTCTCTCTCTCAAAGGGCCATGATATGTTATGTGTCAACAGCTACATTTACGTGAAGGAGAGGAAACAGGGCGACTCTATTACTGGTGTTGCCAGAAGCAAAAGTCTGGTTGCCACGGATGAGCAAGCACCATCAAGGTAGGGGAGAGCACCAACTAAGGAGCAACAACGAGCACACGCATTCTCCGATGCAAGCGATGGACCCGTGCAGAAGCTCATTGCTGCTGGAAACAGCATGCAGCGTCAACAAACGATTGTCCTGCACAAATTATACAAACCGAATGCGCAAATGTCTCCACAGAGGCACAACATAATATGCCATCTCGCCATGCTCTCCAGAAAGTGATAAAAAGAGCTAGGTGAGAAAATATGCCATCTGAGCCCTGCTCCCTCGATGAGCTCTCAATCCCTGATTCACTAAAATACTTGAATGGCGAACTCTTTTTAGTGAAAGACTCTCTGAGTGGTGAAGACAGAATTTTAATTTTACTACCAAACAATACATGCTTAAACTGTCTGTAGCAGAACTATGGCTAATGGATGGACATTCAGGACTGTACCCTCCTTTTCTGACAACTTTATTCTATCCACACGCTTGTGGGGAGAGACCAGCACAGTAGTACCTCTGCTCTATGCACTAATGTCTTCCAAGTCACAGGATTTCAGGACATTCAGGACATAGCAGACGAGCAAGATGTAACCTTGAACCCCGCTTCATCCTTACAGATTTCAAGCAGCCTGCCATAAAGGTTTGCAAATTGAATTCCCAAAAGCAGACAACAAATGCTGCCTGTTTCATTTTGGCCAAATCATCTGGTGCAAAATACAAAGTGTGGGACTGTTTTCTACCTATGGGTCTGATCCAGATTTTAGCCTACTCATGAGGCAATTACAGGCACTGGCATTCTTGCCCACCCAAGAAATTCCTACCACATTTGCAGAGATAAAACCTGACTTTCCTGAGTGCAGTATTCCAATCCTGAAGTGGTTCGAGGAGAACTATGTTCTTGGCCGGGTGCATCAACGGATGCATTAACACCATGATCCATAGCCCTCCACTGTTCCCACCTGAACTGTGATCTGTTCGTGAACAGACAACATTCGGATTGCCATGAACACAAAATAATGTTGAGGCGTGGCATAGACAACTAGGAACTTTGGTAGGAGCTGCACATGTTGACATAAGCAGATTTGTAAGAGAGCTTATGCATGAACAGAAAAATACTGAATGCACTATTGAGAAATTGCTCATAGTCTCCCCAATTCCTCTGAAGAAATGATACGCTGTAAGCGAACAAAATAGGAAACATAGTCGGTAACAAAGAACACCGATCAGCAAAGGACTTTGTCCACAGCATCGCCTATAACATGGTGCTCTAATCGTGAACATATGATCTGTCCCGCACCAGTGGTACACTCGCTTTAAATGGAATAAAATAAAGGCTGTTTTATTATAAGACACTGTACCTGGCGGTCCGAAATATGCTTGTGTGAAAGCTGTATATTTCTGAGCACAGCATTCAAGCAGCAGTGTAATCCAGGGTGCGCTGATTCTCTTCAGACAATGAGGAGGTATTCACATAACTGTCATGTAATTTCAGGTCATGCGATATCCGGAAAGCAGTTACTGAACAAGACAGGAAACTTGGTAACATACACATTATCTTTTGATAAATCAATGCTATATTTCAGCCCTATGCTGCTGTCTTTCAGATCGAACTTGGGAGTCAGGAAACTGTGATGCAGTAATATGATAGTCGGGCTACAGTACCGCTTGGGAAATTAAAGTCGGAAAATGAGCGCCGGGCATCTGACAGTCGGGAAAACGTCCTAGACCCCAGGCTGCGTACAAGACTGGAGGATGGCTCACATGTGGCCCAAAGGATGATCCCGGCAATTACAGACCAGTAAGCCTCACATCCATTGTAGGAAAACTAATGGAGACAATCCTGGAGGAGAGGCTGGTGACCTTTTAGAAGTCAGTGGTCCCCAGGACGGTCACTAAAACGGTTTGTTGGTCGCCCTCGGATAGATCTTGCCAGACCAACCTAGTTTAGTATTACGACTGGGTGATGAGGAACTGGACAAGGGCCATGCAGTGGATGTCCTATATTTGGACTTCAGCAAGGCCTTTGATTCAGTACCTCATGCGCGGTTGGGGGTTTGGAATATGTGGGGTAAGAACAAAGATGGTGACCTGAATAGCGAACTGGTTGGAGGAGGCAACAATGGGTGGGGAACTCTCATCCTCAAGGCCTGTGACGAGGGGTTCCACAGGGCTCGGTATCAGGGGTCGTTGTTTGGGATATTCACTGCAGATATCTCACAGGGCATCAGGAGTAAGATCAGTCTGCTTATGGATGAAACCGAAGATGGGAGCAGTGGATGACGACATAGTAGGGTGGTAGGGGCTACAGGACGCACCTGACTAAACTGGAGGAGGATCCAAAATGTGGCAGCTGGGGTTCAATGCCAAGAAGTGCAAGGTACTGCACTGGAGCAAGGAACCCGGGAGGAGCTACCAGATGGGAGGGGTTCACTTAGGTACCACCGAGGAAGAAAAGAATCTAGGGATAGTTATAATGTGGAATATGAACAACTTGGCTCAGTGCAGGAAGGTGGCAGCGAAAGCCAACGGGATCCTGGGGTATTAGCAGAGGAATCTGCTCTAGAACAGGGGTTCTTAAATGGGAGGCCAGCCTCCTGAGGAGGCCCCAACCTGTTTCAGGGAGGCTCAAACAAGTCTGAAAAAGTACTGTATTTACATTTTGAGTTTCATATATTTTCTGTGAAGAGATGAAGCAAACTGAAAGAGGATAATAGTAAGTAATTTTATGTATTTATTTACTAATAGGTGACAAGGGAAGGTGAATGAGCCAAGGCTCATTTCAGGTGTACCGGGAAGGGTAGGGAGTGAATATATTTCAAAAGGTAACTGCAAAACAATCAAGAAATACACAAAGAATAATAGTGCAAACAAATATGAACAATAAACTAATAATGAGTGGTGGTAATTGATCAATTTGTAGACTGATGGCAGAACAGCCCAAATATAAAGGTTGAGTATAGAAATGCTAAGAGCAACAGCAGGAAGGAGCAAAGTAATCCCTGAAAAGTTGCTTAGGAGCAGGGAAGGAGGGGAGAGGCAAAGAATGTAGGAAGGTTATTTCTATAGAGAACAAACAGAGAAAGTAGTCTGACCCATGAAGGCTCTGCAACAAGGGGTAACAATGGTTCAAGAATGAAAATAGCAGAGCAAGTAGGCTGGCCTGTTTGGGGGTTAAATAAGCTGAATAATAATATTTATTTTATTTATTTGTTATTCAGAGATAACCATTGAGCACATGAGCTCTTTTTCAAAGGTTCCACATCAGTATAAGACAAAGAACTGAATGTGAGCCAAGTACTCAAAGGGGTTTCAATGTATTCATGGTGTACTGTGCAAAGTAGAGTATGTTATTTTTCTTGGGGAGGCCCACGATTATTTCAGTTTTTGGGGAGGCTCAAAATCTTTTCCATGGATTTGGGGAGGCTCACTGTGACAAAGTCTGAGAACTATTGCTCTAGAAGTACGGAGATGATCCTGCCTTTGTATAGGTCACTGGTCAGGCCACATCTGGAGTACTGCATGCAGCATTGGTGCCTGCTTCTGAAGAAGGATGTCAGATTACTGGAGGAGGTACAGCGCAGGGCAATAAAGATCAAGGATTGGAGGACAAACCCTACGAGGAAAGACTAAAGGAGTTACATATGTACTCCCTGGAGGAGAGGAGGGATCAGGGATATGATCAAAACCTTTAAATACTTGAAGGATAAACAAGACTAGTACTGGGGGTTAATTTGAGGAGGGAGGGACACGAGGGGCATGTTCTTAGATTGAGGAGGAAGACTCAAGAGATGAGGAGATGTTTCTTTACAAAGAGGGTGGTAGCTAAATGGAACACTGTTCCCAAGGAGGTGGTCTCCTGTAAGACGGTAGGCAGTTTTAAAAGAGGATGGGACAGGGTGCAGGGGCAGCTGCAAGGTAGGGGCTAGCGCGCAACGAGCAGACCTGATAGACTGCAAGGTCTTTTCTGCTGGCAGATTTGCATGTTTGTAACACTGTCTCCAGCACCTGCCTATCGAGAGAGCACCTGTGGTGGTTCTGGCTGAGTCTGCTGAGTGCATCCACCTAGGTGTTGTCCTTTCCTGGCAGACGGATGGCCAAAAGGATACCTGTAAGAAGTAGGCTAGACTCCAAACTTTCATTGTTTCTGTGTACAGCAACGTGGACCTTGCCCCCACCCCTTACTTGTTGATGCAGTACATAGTGGTGGTATTGTCTGTCCTGATTTGTATCATCTTGTTCTTTACCAGGGATGCAAAGGACTGAAGAGACACTGCCCTGAGCTCCAACAGGTTTATGAGCAAGAGTGACTCTGTAGGAGACCATGTGCCATGTACAGTATGCTTCCTAGGTGCGCCTCCCACCCCAAGAGGGATGCATCTGTTGTGAGGACTAATGTGGGGATTCCTGTCGAATGGGACCCCTTCTCTGAGGTTATCCCTGTCCTGCCACCACCGCAAGGCTTGAAGTACGGACTTTGTCACTGGTACAAGTTTTGAAAGTGAGTCCTCTCTGGGACCAATGTGCCCTTAAGTGGAACTGGATGTCCTCATCTGGATCCTGGCCACTAGCACAGTTACTGTGACGGCAGCCATGTGACCCAGTAACTGTAGGAAGTGTCTTGCTGGCCTGGGTGTGTTGAGACCGAAAGAGCCTGCTATTTGTAGAACGCAGTCTACTCTGTCATGAGGGAGAAATGCCCTTCCCCTCAGAGTGTCCAGTTCTGCTCCTATGAAGTTCAGCAATTGAACTGGTTGGAGCACTGACATTTGGACATTTATCAGGAATCCCAGTGACTACAGGGTGCTCGAGTAACTGAAAGGGTGTCCCTTACCTGCTGTGAAGACTGTCCCATGACTAACCAGTCGCCTAGGTAAGGAACACCATGATGCCTTGCCTTCGCAAATGTGCCACCACCACTGCCAAGCAATTTGTGAAAACTCTGAGAGCGGAGATTGCTCAATCAGAGCTGCAAACTGGTAGTAACTCAAGGTAATCTGAACCCGAGGTACTTTTTGTGAGATTTCTGATGGGAATGTGGAAATAAGCATCCTTGAGATCCAAGGACACCAGCCAGTCTCCTTGCTGGCGTGTGGAAAGAATCATTGCTAGAGTTACTATCTTGAACTTTGGCTTGGTGAGGTGTTTGTTCGAAGTCTTAGGTCCAAAATGGTCGCTACTCCCCATTTTTCTTTAGAATTAGGAAGTAGCTGGTGAAGACCCCTCTCCATTTTGGGAAAGGGGACAGGTCCACTGTCTTTGCCTCAGCAGGCTGGACACTTCTGATTCCAGAAGTGCCCTTCCTGCTGGGGTAGCTGGGCTGAAATGTCTTGACCTCAGTTTGGGAAATAACTTGAAGCTGAGGAGACCCTGGCTCACTACTTCCAGGACCCACTTGTCTGTGGTAATATTTTCCAAGCCTGGAAGTAGTGAGCCAGCCTGCCCTAATGGTAGTGGGTGAGGCAACCCTGGCAGCACGTCAGGTTCTGCTGTTATTCTGGGCTTTGGCTTGGGGAGCTGGGTCTGAAGGCGTCTAGCGCCCTCTACCTCTGAATTACCTTCTTTGCTGCTGGTAGTCAGGAAGAGTTTGGGTCGAAAAATGGCCTAGTGTAGGCTGTTCTACTCCTGCCATCCATCTGGCTGCAGTGTCACTGGCATGTACAGTACATCTATATTAAATTTTTTTTTATTTCTTTATCTCCCTCACGTGCTCCACATCAGCAAATCCTTCGCCTTGCCAAGGTTTCCTCAATCCATCTGCCCTCTGAGCCTCTGTTCTCAGATGGCAGCCATCCGCAGGGTAACCCAGTGTAACCCTTCGCTGGATGGGTCCCTCTCTCCCGAGGGGGAAGCGCCAGCCGGGGCAGACCAGCGCAACACTTGGCCCCGGGTGCTGCTGAGGCGGAGGACTCGGTAGGGCATGGATGGCCTCAGAGAGCCAGGCAGCCATCATCCGCTAAATGTGGAGTGGTATTCCCGCTTTCTAGTGTTGTTCCTCCTGCGCAAGGCCTGCAGTGCTCCTAGTCTCTACCAGAGGCTGCTGCAGCGATGCCATCCCACTCACTCACCCCAGAAGAGGAGAGTAGTCCTATGGACACTGATCCTCTCCTACCCTGCCAGTCCCCGTGTCCCGAGTCCGCTCCGCAACCTGGATTGTGCGCATGGTTCGAGGTAAGGCACCAGCGCCTCAACCTCTGCACCACCGGCCAGCAGGACATTGTTATTTAGTGGCCTCCAGTCCAAATCTGGCAGTTTCAGATAGGTCACAGCCAACCCCTGAGGAGCATTGTCAGCAACAGCCATAATTAAATTCCATAGTGACTTCTGGTGCTGGGCAGCATAGGTCATGTGGTTTGCCTGCCTAGTCTATAGAGAGGCGGCCAGATAAAATTTCTTGGCCATGCATCCATTTTCTAGAGTTCTTATCCGGAGGATGAGACGAAGAGGTACTTTGGCACTGTCACAGGCAGCAGCCTGGACCACCCTTTATGGTCAGGGTGAGCAAAGAAAACTATGCAAAACAAAACAAAAGTTTGAAATGGAAAATGTGCCTAGGGCTGTAGGGACAAACCGGAGGCCCCAGAAAAGGCTGGATATGTCTAAGTGGGAAAGGACTAGGATAGTGTCCTCCAATTGAAGTTTTTTTTCCTTAGTACTGGATTATCCAGGTGGCTAGGTAGAGAAAGAAAAATGCAGCTTTTTCTTTCTCTCCTTCAATACATGGGACTGTAGCTGATTTTATATGTGTATATGTAATATGTGCTAGGCGGATTCTAGTACGGTGATATACCCTGTGGAAGTCCTGCATGGTTGATGTTCGTGGCCTGTACAAAAGCCTGGTGGGCTAGTGCATCTGAAGAGATATTTTAACATATGTTTGCTGCTGTGTTGAAAGGAACAATACCAGTATATTTAAAGAGACATTGCTACAGGTTTGAAGAGCTGTTTCAATGATGGAATTTATGAAGAAGAAACAGATGGTCCAGTCATGTCTGAACAAGCCAATCAGAACTGTGACCTTCAGAAAGTGTTAAGATGCTTAATGAGCCTTGGAAGTGAGACAGGGAGGTCTCCAGTGAGAGTAATGTAAACACAGAAGTAAGCAGACCATAGCTATTCTGTGGTCTTTGACTGTGTACTGAAATTGCAAGAAACCACTGAGGAAAAAGTGGTTATGGACATTGCAACTTACTTTTCTTTATTTTTGATTGTTTTTGGTTTTCTGACTTTTGTAAATAAATGTTACATTCCTGTGTGTTTTAATCCTGAAATATTGCCTTGTCTGAATTTTTTCCCACACCCTGTGACATATGGTGTTAGAAGTGGATATGGTACTGGTTGTCTTGTGAAACGAGGGAGAGATCAGTGCTAGACACCAGCCCTGGTGTCCAGACTATTGAGACAAACATTCAGGATGGCACATGAAATGGAGTCTGTGGATATCCAAGATCGGAAGGAGGAAGACCAGGTGACAGACCTGATGCGATTCATCCATTTTCTGTGTGGGCAATGGTTGGTAGCAGACCAACAACGGAGAGAGGTGGAGCATCGATATCAGATGCTGATAGAGTTGACCCATTCAGTGGATTCTGGCGTAGCTGTAGATGTCCAGGACCCTTGGAACCAAGAAGAGAAGGCCCATGCATTGGATCCTTGCTACCAGTTTTACCACTTTTCCTGGCTGTTATCTGGAGGAGGACTGCCTAATGGAATGTTTACAGCCCACTACAGAGTTTGTGATTCCTGAGCTCCCGATGTTCCCAGGCTGTTACTGGATAGAGGACTAAGGAGGTGATAAGTCCCCAGGTAAGACTCTGACTGATTATGTTAACCATGGGTGAAGACTTCAATCAAGCCTGAAGAGGCCAAGATGGTTGAAAAGAACTTGTGTTACTAATACTGGTGCAGATGCCATTGCCAGTACCCCATGTATTGATTGGGGAAATTGCAGGCAGAGGATCCTGAGGTGGCCCAGTTAGCAACATATGTTTCAGCACAGGAGGGTGGCATGGGTACCGTGGTATGGGGGTGGAACCATTGTGGTGGTTTGAACGAAAGCAAGGTACCCTGTATCATATGAAGCCCAACCCCGCATTCAAACATGTAGATGCCAGAGTAGTGGTGCCCATGGCCTATAGAGAGGAAGTGATAGAGAAAGCTTGTTCCAGTCACTCTAGGCCACTGAGTCATGGGAAATCTTGGCAAAAATAACACCCTTTACTATTGGCCAGGAATGTACCGGCAGGTGTCTGCCTATCTGGAGGCTGGTTCTAGGCCCTGGCAGGTAGAGATACCAAGAAGAAGAGTGGGAGGAGTAACCCAAAGGGTAGAAGGCCACAAGAAATGGCACCCTTGGAAGAGGGGGACTCCATGCAGGGCAGAAGGTGCAAGGTGGTAGCAGATGGCTAACCTTGGTGTACCTCTGTATAAATTGCATAAATGTTGTAAGGAATGGTACCCCAGGACTTTGAGAGGAACCGCTGCTTGCTGTCAGTTTGGGAGGTTCTTGATCTGACTGGAGGTGTTTGTTGAGACCCACCTGGGATGGGACAACAAGGGCTAAGGAGTCAGAGGAATACCCTCAGGTTATAATGATGAGAATCAAATAAAAAGTATATAATGAAAAGAAATGTTTAGGCAGTTTAAAAAAAATGTAATGAATAAAAATAAAAATCAAGCGAAGGGATAGTTGTTAGATTAATAAAATATTTCATGACACTTTCTCTGGGTGGAGAAACTGAAGTGTAGAGCTTTTGTGAAAGCATGCTTAAATTCAGTCTCTTGCCCAGGGTCAGTCAGTCATGCTGAGAGTCCGTCGGCATCAAGGAATTGCCGGTAAAATTACTGTGTGAGGGTATGCACCTTGATTAGGTCTTTTTCCCTTGTGATGTAGCCTTGCAGTCTTTCAAGCTATGATGTCAGGTTTAAAAATGGTGTGAGAATTATTTGGTTCTCCTTAATATTCTCCGCTATGTTCTTTATTCCAAAAAGTATTTAAAATATGCTGTCCGTGTTAAAATTGCTTTTAGGCTTTAGCGCAACAGTAAGTAAACAAGCGGCTTCCCTGCCTCGATCAGGCAAGAGACGTGGAAGGCATTTAGCCTTCTAGTGGTGTTTAATTTCATGTTTCCCTTGAAAATCAATGGAATGTTCTACTTGTCTCCGGAGTTGAGGTAGGCTGCTTGTGGGTGGTTTTTGGACTTTAGTAGAGCGAGAGGATTTTGTATTTATGGGTGATTTTCTAAGCCCAGGGTTTCATTTAATTTTGACTCTGGTTTGCTCGCTAATATGAGTCAGCTGGTCTCATTAGTCTCACATTTATTTGCTGAATGTATCGTAGCAAAGGGTCAGGAGACTTTTGGGGGCTCCTTTTCTGTGTGCTCTTCTCTCATGGCTAATAGCTATTTTGAGCCGCTTTGTTATTCTCTGGGTGAGTGCCTCTTGGTGTTTAATATAATTTGTAGCATCTGTATTCTAATTTAAATACAGTGGAAACATCCAATGGTTCAGTTTAAAAGTGTTATATTTTAGCCATAAGCCAGTGCCAGATTGAATGCCTTTAAATCAGTGTTATACTGGCTCTCTGTATAAAAAGGGTTTTGTTATATATTTCTGAGCTTTTTCCCGATGGTGCGATTGTAAGCACTATCACAAAGATATTTACTTTTAAAGCCTTCTTTAAAACGGATTATTCAACAAAGCACAATTGTTTTGAACTTCACTAACCTTTTTGAGTTAGAGTGGGAGGTTTGGAAGTGATTCCAGACTCTTTCTGGAACAAGGGTGTTTGCAGTGGTAATGGAGTCCTGAGTTCGAGTCCTGGCTCCTTCTTCTTCTTCTAGGAGCCAGCCAACCTCATTTCCTATCCTTTTATCAGGTATAGGAAGGAGGTGCTATAATTTTCAGAAATAATGTTTAAATCACTATTAAAAGAGTTTAAACTTCTGGTAGCATAATAAATGTTTTGTTTTGGTAATTTAAAGGAGCAGTGTGTATATAAATAAAATAAATACTTGGCAAATAAAGATTTAAAGTTTAAATTAAAATATTGGGGAGGAGTTGAATGATCACATGACCCTTTTGGAATATAAATTCAGACTCTTTGGATTAGAGTCAAAGTTTTGTTTGAGATCAAGGGAGAGTGCAAGGTCATTCTGCTTGCTGTGGTCTGGAGCTATGCTCTGGAGCTGTTTTTCAAAGTGCTCTATGGAGTCATAATGCTCTGTGCTATCTACTGCTCTGAAAGGAAGATTTATAAATGCCAGATGAATTTGTCTGCTTGTATTTCTGCTGTGAGTTCCAGAAAAGCTTTGACAAAGTGCTCTAAAGAGCGAAGGTATACAATTTCTGTACTAAAACTGAGAACCTGATGTTGAACTGATGCACTAAATTAAGTATTGATCTGCCTCTGAATAATTTTTCTGGAGAACTGAGAATAAATGTGGAACTTTGGAAAGAGGCTACATGTGTCAAGCTACTTGATTTGCCCACATAAACCCGCGCCTACCACACACTAGCCCTGGTCTTATCCACCTTCTTGTCTACAAGTAAGACAGAGGCGAGAGTCTTCAGAATTTTTAAGACCTGCTTTTTCAGAGATTTATTGATAAGAAGCAGCAGGGACTTGGTGGGTGTTAACCCATCATATCCAAAAATTCAGCTTCTTCCTCATCCTCCCCGTTTCATGAGTGGAGAGGTCGAGGTATCCACCATCTGCTTGACAAAAGTGTAATGAAATGAGTAATCTTCAGGCATCCTGGGAGGGATCCAACTCCTGCTCCAGAGAGACCTCCAGTTCAATCAGTTCCTTAGCTCTCCTTCCTCTTCTTTCTCAAACTCCTCAAGAGATAACCGGTTCCTGGGAATACGAAACCAAGGGCGGAACCGATGATGAAACTGATACTGGAACTAGTGGAGGAACTGGTGCTTGTTGCTGTGGAACTGGAGTTGAGCCCTGTGAAGTAACTGACTGCAAGGCCTGCAAGACTCTAAGGGCCTTTGCAATCTCTCTGGCTGAACACATGGCCGATTTGTCAACCAAGAGCTTCTTTACTTTTTCAGCAGGCGCTGCGGTGACATGCTTTTGTTTGTGTTTCTTTTAGCAGGAACCAGCTCTACCATCGGTTCCCCGGTTCGCTTAGATTTAGAGGACTCACCCTTTTCAGAGGATTTCAGGTCTGGTTCTTTAGGTTTTCCTTCTTAAAGAGAGAGAGAAGAACCTGCCCTCCGCAGGCTGCTTGATCGGGACAGAAGGGTAGACATTCTCTTCTTGTACCGTTTGGCTCTTTTCTCTACAGTTTTAGCAAAAAGTCTCACAATATCACAATCTGCCTGGAAATGAGAAGAGCCCAGACAGAACAAACAAAGGTTGCATTTATCAGCTTAGGCAAACAATTCACCACAACTTAAACAATTTTTAAAACCAGTGGGCCCAGTTAATTTCTTTGGCCTCTCTGACATAACACCCACAATAAAACAATCTTCACAGAATAAAGAAAAACTTTACGGTCGGTCCCGTACCTAAAAAGTGTAACTAAGAAATAAAGTTATAGATAAGGGTCGGTTTCGTCAGAAAATGAAGGGTCGACACAGTTGGTTCCCAAACAGGAAAAGAACCGCAAACTGAATAAAAATGAACCCTTAGTCTATAGTAACGGAAACAGAGGATAAACTGTAAAATAGACCAAAATAAAGTTAAAAGGTAAACCTTTATTGGTTACGCTCGGTTTCACAGAATTGCTGAGGAACCACAAATAAAGCGAAAAACAACTAAATCTAGGCTAACTAACCTGAAAACACCAAAATAGAGACAGCACTTGAAAGAAATAAAATGATTTACTTTTGGTGCGGAAAATAAATCAAAGAGTCAGTTAACCTGAGGAGCGATCTCTGAGAAGTCTTAACTAAGCAGATGAAGAAATTAATCTGAGCACGATAGAACAGCAGTTACTAGGGGCAGCAGTTTGAATGGTGGCATGGGCCAAGTAGGTGTTTCATCATTTGCATATGTTCCACTGTCTCCGGGCAGTTCAACACAGGAGGCTGACTGCAATCGTTTAATCATATTGAAGAATTCCTGGGGTTTGAATCAGGGATGATTCCTCTAATCTCTAAAGAGGTTATACATGTATCTGTCTCCTAAACAACAGAAGTTTAAACAGAGTCACCCTCAGTGGCGAAAACCAACCAAATACTACAGATTTAGAATGAAAATGTTAACAGAAATGCATATGGTTTGAGACAGGCACTCAACAAAACTCTACGCAAATGTTTACAGTGAGTATGCCTGTCTACACCCTTGGTTTGAATTTGTTATTCTGATTTGAGTCCACATTTTAGTGTAGAGTTCTTTAATTACAGTACATTTAACAGTTCCAGAGGTAATTAAAGCATTTCCTGATCCTTCAATATTTTCCATCGAGACTATCAAACCCTTTCTAGAAGCCCACAAAAGCAAGATATAAACAATGTAGTTTACCTTTGTGTACTCCTCTGTAAGAAAATTTAAAACAAAAAGGTTGTCCAATGTGATCTTTGTCTAAATTCTGCCTGTCCATCTATTATATTGTTTTCTCTCGTCACGTTTGCAATTTGCACAGTCAAATTTTGTAAATATTTTCTGTGCATTAGCCATTAAGCTTATTTGGCAGTACACATTAATATCATTAGGATTCCTTTTATAAACTGGAACTATGATGTTCCCTTTCAATGACTCTGATATTATCTTTGGATTTTCATTTACCAAGTCGAGTATGTCATAAGATACTGGTTCACCATTCAATCTGAAGTCTGTATATGTCTGACGGAATCTGGTGTATCCCAGGGCTTTTGTAATTTTGTTGACTTACAGCATAGCGGACTTCTGTTTTATATATTATTGGTTTGATTGCATTATTTTCCTAATTTCCATTTTACACTGGACATATCCCTGTCCTTACTATAAAAATTGTTGATAATGCTTTATCCAATGTTTTCTATATCTAATAGAAATAAACTGTCCCTAAATTCCTCAACAAATCAGGCTATGCTCTTAAGACTCTAATGCCAAGCTTAAATCCTGCACTGGTGCCTTAGCAATCTCCTGTGCTGATGGCTCCCAGCTTCCTCAGTCTATATATTCAAATACCTTGTCATTAACATTTGACCCTGCATTTATATAGCACTTTTCATACACACTGGATCCAGAAGTGCTACACAAGCAATTAGAGACTGTAATTAAGTGACTGAAAAATTTCAACTGCATGAACCTTTTTTTTGTGTTAGCATGGAAATGTTGGCCATGACATCGGAGAAAATCCTCTACTCCTGTAAAAAGTGCCTTGGGTTCATTTAATCTCCACCAGGACAGCACCAGGGGCGGTGGAAAGAACCTTGGTTTAACAGCTCATCCGAAGGACAGCACACTTAAACCAGGATCCTGTAGTACTGCACTCAAGTGTCAGCATTTATAGTATGAGTTCAATCCTGGGGTGGGTCGACAACCCACAACCTTCAGGCCCAGAGACGGATGTGCTACCAACTGAGCTCACACTGACACCTAGTCTAAAATACAGACTCCTAACATTTTACCCATGCCACCAAAACTATACTTAATAAATGTGACACAGACTACAATGATATATGTCATTTGGCACTGTCCTCGCTCATCTCACTCATTACTATAGTCTTTATTCTGCCCTGGAATGGCTTCTTCCATCTGCTGGATCTTGGTTTCTCTTGACTGCATTCTGGACAAGCTTCTAAGATCCTCTCTTCTGCCACCATCGTTCCACTTATTTAGCACAGTCACTAAGCCTACACTCTCAGTTGCAAGTAATTTGCAATCAAATTCAAGATGTGAAAACACTCTCAACTAGTCTAAAGATAGAACTAAGAGTACGTTGTGACTGTTTTGGTTAGGAAATGGACCATTTCACTGGAATTAACGGAGAATATAATACATGTATAAATTAGTGTTTGTATTAGTGAGTATGTGTTACATTGGTATTTTGAAATGAATGATGCATTGGAATCCTACACTGTATGGAATGAAATTTATATTTGACTGTCTTGTGATCTATATGTAGTCTGTTTTATTTAAAATTTAGCAGGACTGTCTTGTAAATAGGACTATGTCCTAATGATGTTATACCATCTAAACACCTGTCTGAAAAAAAAAAAGGTTTTAACTAACTATCCTCTGATACGTTCCTTCTCCAAGTTACCAAGTGCACCACTAGAATGGGAAAACGGGCATTCTCCTAATTTGCATCTATGTTGTGAAACTCCTTCCAGGGTCTCCACGAATACACTCTTTACCACTGTTTCTTCCAAGAAGTCGAAAGGAAACACTTATATGCCTACTCTGTTTGCAATAGCACCTGAAGTCATGTTGGAACTGTTACAGCACTTGCTATCCTCTAGGCTTCACACTGCTAACTTCTGCATACTCCTACCAGCCTATTACTGTCCTATCCTGCTGTCGTATCCTGTCCTATGCAGTCTTGCTCTCTCTTTTTATCAACGACCTCCCTTAGTCTCACTGAACTCTCAAATCCACATATGCATGAGCGATGCCGTCCTCTTCACTGCAGGTCCCTCAGTCCCAGACGTGGAAGCACCCTCCAACAAGATTTTAACAGTGTATTAAAATGGTTCCAGGCAAACCAACTGAGGATAAACACAAAGAAAACACTCTCTATAATCTTCGGGTTGAGACAAAATTTGCATCTCGCTCATCTTGCCTGGTGTTCTCCACTCCGATGGCTCTCCCTTAGAAGTGGTCCCCACTTTCAAATACGTCAGAGTATTGCTTGACAACAAGCTTGATTTTTCAGTCAACTTAAACTCCTTACACTCTAAACTTCACCCTAAACTCAGGATTTTGTACAGAAACAAAGAATCCTTTCTCTCTCTCTGTGTCGTGAACTGGTAAGAAAAACAATCCTCCTGTGACTGACTACGCCGACACTGTCTACAGCACTGCCTCCGCCTTTTCCTCACCAAACATGACATCCTCCTAACGCCTTTTGCTTCTCGCCACAAATTCCCCATTCCGCACTCCACCACTGCTTCCTCTACACCTCTCTATCCATTCCTCCCTTGCCCACCATTGTAATCTACACTCCTATCACCTTTATAGGAAAATACTGGTTCAATCCAAACCCACCCCATATCTCCTCCCTACTATCCCCTGCTAGTCCCTCCTCTTACCCTCGTCACTCCAAGGCGTCCCGCTCTTTTCCTTCTCCCACCCTCACATTAACTCCAGACAGTTGGCTGTCTACTTGCCTTCCATCCTCTGGAGCAAACTCCCAACATCTTTCTGGCAGGCCTTTTCGCCTCCCTGCGCTCAAAAGCCTTCTCAGACAGGCACCAATCGCTCACTGCCCCTAATTTCTACCTATACCTTATCTGCACAAACTAACACTGGTTCTTTATAACATTTTTATTTTTAATACATATGAAATCCACTCTATTGTGAGCAATACCACTCTGTCGTACTGCAAACTGGCTTTATTGCTATATCACAGGTTGTACAAACTCAGTTGTCGTGCATATTTTAACCCTGTATTTATTTTTGTATCCTTGTATATACTAAATCTACTCGAAGTGTATTTGTACATACCAAAATGTTGTTCTGTAAACTAGATGTATTTTGCAGCAATTGCACCTACATTGATGATGTACTCATTCACTATGTATATATATTTCCTTAAATTTCCTCTGTAAACCCAAATGTCCCCTGGTCACACCTGGAAACAGGCCTTGGCTCAGTGTGCCTTTCCCAGTTACCAAAGTCTGAATAAAATAAATGTCTTTCCCTAATGGTGGAAAAAATAATTGCACATCACCAAGTCTGGCAACTGCTTAATGTGCTGTATTTATAATAATTGTTCATTAATCTACATTTGTACAGAGTGGTACTGGACCTACAATTTGTATAGTGCAGTCCCATACCTGCATCTTACTTCTGTTTTAATTTCCTTGAACATCTGTCTAGTATTGTAAAGATGTCCTTTTGTACTCTCCCAGGCCATACCTGAAAACAGGTATTTATTTGTCTAGTGTACCTTCCTGGCAGAAAACAAATGTGGATGTCCGGCCCGCGCCACAACAACAGCGTTATCGCTCATGACACTGTCAACCCGGGTTCAGGAACGAGACAGGGGAGTTGGAGGGCCAGCCAAGGGAGGGGCTGAGCATCACAGGGACTGCTTGCCTTCTCCAGGGAGGGAGGGGTTGTGGCTTGGCACTTGACAGGCCCCAGGCAGAGGCCTGGGATACAGCAGCGCCCAGCCACACTACAGGGGAAGGGCATGACAGGACGTCGGCAGTGATGCCTTGATGTCAGGCGCATGGCATGCCCACACAAAAAAGCGGAAAATGACTCTCCAGGCACCAGGTAGAAGGAGCGCCTGCTGTGACCCCACAGCTCCCACCTGCCTGTCCCAATTGACGGACCATGAAAGACTGGAAGTTCAGGGTGTACGGGTCCCACCTCATCCCACCTGGGGGTTAGAACTTCAGCTACTTCTGGGTACCAGCAGGGTGCCAGGCAGGTACAAGAAGCAGGGCATACACCATAGGTGTCTCTGAAGTAGGGGCTTGGAGAGCCGGAAGGGAAAAATGCAAGTACAAAAAAAAAAAATGTGGACAATTCTGGGGTACAGCTGGTTCACACAAGGGGACACTTTTAAGTGGGTTATTAAGTAGTAATACTGTATGTCATAGGGCTTCAGGACAGACGTGATGTACTTATGGTCTTTTCCATCTTTATTCTTCTTTGTTTCTACTAAAATGGATAAAAATGCTGTGCCATAGGCACATGGTATTAGCTCAGGAGACATCTGGCACCAATGATACCATCAAGTATAATGTTTGGTGCCATTTTGTCTCAGGACATGGCGAGGTCTAACTACAGAGGGACTTTGTTTACTATTTTCAACTGTGGTTAACAAGGTAAAAACAAAACACACTCAAATAATTTATATAGCTCAACAAAGCGTATAACTCTACTATCAGGTCCTAGGGTTCATTTACATTAAAATGTTACACCTAAAATAGGGGTTAAGTGTCCTTAAAAAGCAAATGTTCAGATGCAATTAATTGCAACAAATTAACTTCTCTAGTTCAGGTTCATCATCAATTAGCCATTAGTTATTTTGCCAACTTAAAACCTTGTCGATGCACGTAACATTCTTTAACCTCGTACGTTAACAAAGTAGGTGATTTGATACCACTGGACCAACAGGTTTCAATGCGCAAGTTTTCATGCTTACACAGAGCAATTTTCACGTGAAGACTTCACCAAGACTGAAAGCTTGTGCAATCGAAAATTCTTATCCACCCAGAAAAAGGTATCAAATCACCTACTTTGTTCACTAGTCTGTACAAGGACCAATGTGGCTACAATAAAAGAACAGTTACGTAAGAACTTACCGTAACAGTAGATCTTCGAGGATCTCAGTAATCAGGTTACACCGTAGGAATTTGAACACCAGAAAATAGGGAATCCACAAACAAGATTTTCATCAGTACAACTAGGGCCTCCAACGCAGTCTATGTCAGCCGACGTCCACCAACCCTATATGGGGTAGGCAGCCCCGAGCCCTCCTCAGTTATTTCTCTCCGGAGACGAAGGGAGCAAGGTTGGCACCCTGTGGACTTGAGGAGAGCAAGGGACCCGGCTCTAAGAATAATGATGGAAACAGCAGATAGCCAGGTCCTGAATAGGAGCCCCTAATAATGGGGATGGAGAGAGGGAATATACCAGATGACTGAGATCCCCTAGAAGATCTACTGTTACGGTAGGTTCTTACGAAACTGTTTTATCTTCTTCTGGGTATCTCAGTCACCAGGTTACACCATAGGAACAAGTACCAAACAGTGACAAGTAAAACAGATAGTCTGGGGACTGGATCTCCATAAAACTTCAGACAGGAGTCCTTATAGCACAGCCCTGCCAAAGCCTGCACGGGCCCTACAAACAAAATCCAGACTGTGATGCTTGGTGAAGGGTGGACTGTACTCAGGGCAGCAGCGCAACTATCAGCAGCTGAGACCCCTTTGAAATAAGCAACCGAGGTAGCCATTGCCTCTGAGTGAGCTTTGACACCACCAGGCAGCTCTTTGCCATACTTACTGTAGCAGAACACAATGCAGTTTGCCAACCATTTGAATAAACATTGCTTAGAAACTAAAGCACCCTCTCTACCAGGGGTGAAAGAAACAAACAGCTGCTTAGACTTTCTGGATTCCTTAGTCCTGAGCAGGTAATACTTCAAAGTTCTGGGCACATCTAGAGCATGGAGCAGTGCTTCCCTGGATTGGCTCACTCCGAATTAAACAGGAAGGTGGATAGACTGAGTGTAAACTCGGAATCCACCTAACGGAGAAACTTAGCATTTGTTATGAAAAATCAAATAAGCTCCTCACACCCGAGGGCCTGAAGCTATGACATTCTTCGAGTAGAAGTAACTGCAACTAAAAAGTGCGTTTCCAAGAGAGAAAAACGAAATCGCAAGTCACATTGGCTCAAAAGGAGACAGGGTCAACTCTTCCACAATAAAATTCGAGTCCCAAGCCGGGAGAGGAGAATGGATTGGAGGTTTTAGATGCAAGATGCCCCAGAAGGTATGGGAGACATCCAGCTGAGCAATAGTGCTGTCACCCACAGGCTCATTGAAGACAGAAATAGCTGAAAGGTGAATCTTGACGGAAGAATACTGGAGGCCTGAGTGGGACAAAGAAATCAGGTAAGCCAGGAAGTGTTTTACAGGGAGCGCTTGGCAGCCCAGATGGCAAACCATTTCACTTCATGGAATAAGTGACATGAGTAGAAGGCTTGCAGATGACCACTAGGACATCCGCCACCCTATTAGAAACCCGAACCTGGCAATGGCTCAGTCCTCAGGAGCCACACATGCAGATGGAGGAACTTAGATTGATGGACCACGGTCCCCAATCCTGGGTCAGCAGATTCCTGCAAAGAGGCAGAGGGACCAGAGGTTCCTCTGCCAGCGGCTGAAGCAGAGGGAACCATATCTGGAGGCCAGAATGAGGCTGCCAGGATTTTGCTGGCTCCTTCCATTTCCAGCTTGATCAGCACCCTCTGTATTAGTGGAAATGGAGGGTTATGTATAGAAATCTCCGGCTCCAAGAGAGGAACAATGCATCTCACAGAAAACTTTAAGCCCTGGATCTAGAGAGCAGAAAAAAATTACTCACCTTAGTAACTGTGTTTCTTCTAATGGAGTCTTGCTATATTCTGACTATCCGCAGTTAACTCCAGCCTTTAAACTACCCCAGAGAACAAAGGGTTAACTTTCTATGCAGTGCATAGAATGCTGAGCTCGAGCTCGGTTGAGGTCTCTGTCTGCAGCCCTTTGAACCCCAACCAACAGACTCTTACAAGCAAAATCTCACTGACTACCCTATGTGGAAATTGTAACATTTTACTAGCCAACTGATAACAAGACTTTTGGATTCCCAAGGAAGACTCAAGTCAGGAAACCCAAAACCAAAACCAATCCAAAACGGATAACAATATAAGAAAACACCCAAACAAAACGGGAAGGGTGTGAAGAAGCATCTCTGGCGTGCAACACTGCACCTGCCCACCTACTTCCCAAAAACCAGGTTCTGAGAGGGAGGAGGGAGGGTCAGAATGCAGCAAGACTCCATTAGAAGAAACACAGTTACTAAGGTGAGTAATTTTTCTTCAAACAACATGAAGTCTTGCTGTATTCTGACTATCTGCAGACTACAAGCAGTACCTCCATGGAGGAGGGAGAGAACCTACTTTGGGAATAGGCTCTGAAATACTGCTAAACCAATCATCACTCCTAGCCTGGATATCCACAGAGTAATGCTTGGTAAAGGTATGGACTGTTTTCCAGGTGGCTGCTTGACAAATTTCAAAGAAAGGGATATCCCTGGCAGCACAGGAAGCAGCTGTACCTCTTGTAGAGTGAGCTCTCAGGCCTGAGGTGGAATCTTCCCAAGTTTCTCATAGCAGAATTGTATACAAGACACAATCCACCTGGCAATAGTTCTCTTGGTGGAAGGTTTGCCCTTCCCAGTTCTCCATAAGTGAGGAACAGCTGGAGGGAATCAAACCTGTGACCCTTGGTACACTCTATGTAGTAGCTAAGAGCTCTTTTAACATCTAAACTGTGTAGCTTCCTCTCTATGAGGAAGAATGAACAGTGAAGAAGACAGGAAGAGAGAGAGAGACAGATTCAAGTGGAGTCTGAAACCACTTTGGGCAAGAACCTTCTATTGGTTCTAAGGACCAATTTATCCTATGAAAAGATATAAAATCAGGTTCCATTGACAGGGCTTGCAATTCACTGATACGTCTGGCAGAGGTAACGCTACCAAAAAACACAGTTTTCCAAGTCAAGTACCTTAGCTCTGCTGAGGACATAGGCTCAAAAGGAGGTTGCATACGTTGAGCAATGCAAACATTTAAGTCCCAGGCAGGGCAGGATCTCTAAAGGGGGATTGGTATGAAGCAATCCCTTTAAAAATTACAAAACACAGAATGAGATGATAGTAAGGAAGACTTCCCACTGACAGAAAAGCAGAAACAGCTGACAAGTGTACCTTAAGAGTAGCTGGTCTGAGGCCTAGGCCATTCAGATGCACCATATAATCCATAACTGTACACAATTCAGCAGAGTCTGAGAGATATGTTTCTTGGAACACCAACTGCTGAATCTCTTCCATTTGGAGTTATAGATCTTTCTGGTGGCGGGCTTTTAGAGGCTTTGAGAATATCAAGGACCCTCTGAGACAGATGCAAATCTGCATACTCTAACTCTTCAAGAGCCATGCCTTGAGGTTGAGAGACCAAGATTGGGGTACCAGATCCTCCCTGAGAGGAGGTTAACAGGCTGTAATTCCTGGGAAGAGACAGGGAAGAAGGACTGCTAAAGACAGCAACAGGGGGTACCAAGGCTGTCTGTCCCAGTCTGGAGCAATCAGATTCAGCTTTATAACGGCTGTGACCTTATCTTGACTAGAACTCTGAACAGAAGAGGAAAAGGATGGAAGGCATATAGAAATTTCCTTCCCAGATCAGAATCAGAGCACCAGAGGGACTGAGCCCAAGACTGGGGTCTGCAACAGAAGAGAGAAAGTTGGTGGTTGTCTGGGGCTGCAAAGAGACCTATCTCTGGAGTGTCCCACCTTGAAAAATCACTTTCAACACCAGAGGGTCCAGGGACCATTCGTGATGGCCCTGGGAGATCCTGCTCAGTGCATCTGCTAGCACATTGCCCCTTCCTGGGAGGTAGACAGCTGTCAGAGAGGTCTGCAGGAATAAGCCAGGGACCACAATTTCATGGCTTCCATGCACAGCGTGGACCAAGTGCCTCCCTGCTTGTTGATGTATCACATGGTGGTGGTACTGTCTGTTCTGACCTGAACCACCTTGTTCTGCACTGACTGAGAGAATGCTTGCAGGGCCAGAAAAACTGCCCTGAGTTCCAGGAGACTGATATGGAGAAGGGATTCCAGGGGACCACAGTCCCTGGGCAGTGAGGGCTCCCAGATGGGCTCCCAGCCCAGAAGGGAAGCATCCGTGGTAAGGACCATCGAATGAGACTGAGTGACAAATGGCACCTTGCCTTAAATTGCCCTGATCCTGCCACCACTGAAGAGCTTGGATGAGAGTCCAGTCACTGGAATCAGTTTGGTAGGGATCTTTCCTTTGGGACCAAAAGGCCCTCAGATGGAACTGAATGTCCCTCATCTGGAACCTTGCCCCTAGGACCACAGCTGTAGAAGCTGCCATGTGGCCCAAGAGCTGAAGGAAATGCCTTGCTGGCCAGGATACCTGAAGGCTGAAGGAAGAAGACATTTCTATGAGAAAGTACAGTTCACGTAGAACTTACCGTAACAGTAGATCTTCGAGAACAGCTCTTGCAGCAGGTTACACCATTAGGACCCGAACCGCAGAAGCCAGGACCCGGAAAAATTCTAGCTAGCTAACTAAGCGCGGGGACCGCCTCGACGCCGGTCCCGCCTCCGCCAGGCGTGGTACAAAGGGGGGCGGTCCCGCCAGATTCCCCAGTTCTCCGCCGAGACTTCTTGCCGAGGCTGACATCAAAATGGGAGACCTAGGATTCGCGGCCAGAAGACAGAAAGATAACAATTCCTGCTCAGAAAGACTGAGCCATGCTTCCTCCAAGGGGAAGGTGGCGGGAGGATATCTGTGCAAGAGCTGTTCTCGAAGATCTACTGTTACGGAAGTTCTTACGTAACTGTACTATCTTACTCGAGACACAGCTCTTGCAGCAGGTTACACCATTAGGACTGATTCCTGCAAGTAACGCTGTCAGAAAATCCGGAGGAGGAAAATAAAGGTAAATACCAGGTCCTGAACCTGGGACAGGAGACTCTGAAGTACGATGCCAAACCAAACCAGCCTTTCACAGAGGCATGGCGTCCAGGCTATAATGCCCGATAAAGGTATGCACAGAACTCAAGTGGCTGCAGCGCATATAGCAGAAGTGGAACATTTTTGAGCTGCAAAGGAAGTAGCCACCCTCTAGTGGAATGACCCCGGACTGTACCCGGAGGGGCTTTGTTTGATACCACAACAGTGAGAAATACACTGGACAAGCCAGCGAGAAAGGGACTGTTTGGATACTGATTGGCCCATCATTCTCTCAGAGAAGGAAATGAAAAGCTGCTCAGAACTACTAAGGACTGAGTTCTGTTGAGGTAAAACCTCAGGCTGCAGTGAACATCCAGGGTATGGAGCAGAGCCTCTATTAGAGTAGTTCGGAAGTAGACCGGAAGGTCGATATCCTGGTTCAGAGGAGTGAAGAAACCACCTTAGGCAAGAATTTAGGTTCATCCTCAGGGATACTCTGTCCCGTGGAAAACTAAATAAGGCTCTTTTGCACATGAGAGCGTGAAGTTCAGAAATTCTTCTTGCCGAGGTAATAGCACTAAAAACAACGCTTCCACGACAGAAAACGAGCTCGCAATCCGCGCAGGTTCAAAGGGGGAAGCGTGAGCTGTTCAAGGACAAAAAGCAAATCCCATGGAGGCACAGGGTCTCTAATAGGAGGCCTAAGGTGCAACACTCCCAAGAAATTCCCGAGAAGGCCCACCTGAGCCACTGTACGATTTCTCACCGGGAGGTGGTAAGCCAAATGGGCACAGAGGCACTTTATAGAGAGTAGGCTAGACCCTAATGAAAGAGGAGAGCAAATATTCTAATATTACTCCCACAGGACAACCTAGTGGGGGAAAGTCGCGTCAGCGACCATACATTAAAAACGGCGCCATTTCATGGCGTGACGTCGCATGCTAAGCCGGGCTTTCTGGCTGCAGAAAGGACTTCTGCACCTCTGCGAGACCCCCGTGACGCAAAATGGCTATGTCTCTAGGAGCCAAGCATGCAGGTTCAAGGAACGAGGTCCGGGTGACAAGTGAACCCTTCTCCTGAGACAGTAAGTGGGAGCTGAGCGGACGGAGCGGGGTTCCCAGATAGTTGAATCAACAAAGGAACCAAATCTGTCTGGGCCAAAATGGGGCCACCAGGATCATTATTACGTGCTCCCTACGCAGTTTGAGAAGAACTCTGGATCAACGGGAAAGGAGGGAAGCGAGAGGAATCTGTTGGCCCAGGAGAGGGATAACTGCCTCACCAGAAAACACCAGGCCCTGGATCTAGCGAGCAAAAATTGGGCAGTTTTATGCTGGATGGGGAGGCTAACAAGTCTAGATCTGAGTTCCCATCAAGAAACAGATCCTCTGCTACCTCTGAAGGAGTTCCCATTCGGGACTCTGGCCTGAGAACGACTCAGGCCGCCTGCAACCGTGTTGTCCACTCCGGGAACGGCACAGTGATCAGATTCGCGCCGTGTCTGATTACCCAATCCCACACTCTCATGGCCTCCCTGCAAAGGGGTAAGAGGTGCGCCCTTGTTTGTGGAGGTATACATCACCGCCGTGTTGTCTGTCTGAAGTAGAAGAGTACATGGTGGGATAACTGACTGAAAGGCCTGCAGGGCATAGAGGACCGCCTCATTTCCAGCACGCTGATGTGAAGGTGAGCTCCATCTGGGTCCACGCATTCTGGGACTTTACCCCGTCCAGGTGTGCCCCCACCCAAGACCGGAAGCGCCTGTGGTGAGGGTGACCTCCGGGACGGCGCAATGAACGGACGCCTGATGAGAGCGACCCTGGGGCTAGCTACCACTGCCAGTCTTGAATCACTGAATCGTGAGTCTGACCGGATGCTGCAAGTGGTCTTGCCTTTGGTCCCATTGCACTTTGAGCATCCACTGAGTAATGCGATGTGGAGTCTTGCGAAGGACAGTAGGAATGGCCGAGCCATGTGTCCGAGCAAGCAAAGGACCGACCTGGCAGGTACAACCTTGCTTAATGATAGGTCCCTTATGAGGGATCTGATGCGCCCGCCTGTCGTTCAGGAAGAGGCTCTCCTAACAGTGTCCGAATGCCCTATGAACTGCAGTTTTGGGCGACGGTACCAGGAGAGACTGTGATTTATGAGGATGCAGGATCGAACAGATCCTGGGTGCTCTTGATTGTAGAAGCAGCCTCTGGAGGTGCCATGAGAGCCAGTCCAGGTACGGAACACGTAGGGCCCGTCCCCCAGAGACGCTGCCACGACTGCCATGCACTTGGTAAAGACCCTTGTGCGGAAGACAGTCCGAAGGAAGGGCCTGAACTGAAGGTGGTGGTCGAGAACCTCGCTGCAGGAACCTCCTGTGCGCCTGAGCTATAGGATATCAGGTAGGCCCTGTATGTCAGGGACGCTAAAAGGGCCCTGTTGAGCATGATAAGACCCGAAGGGTCACCATGCGAATCTCTTGTAAGACCGACATTGAGGTCGCTGAGGTCCGGGATTGACGGAGGTCCCTTGTTTTTGGGAACCAGGAAGAAGTGGAATAGTATCCTAGTCCTCTGGTTCTTCTGGACGATTTATCGCCTTTCGTAGTAGCGTGTATTTTGCCAGATCGCTTGTGCTGACCCTGATACCGAGGTAAAGGAGGCCCGAGGGTGTTTTCCTAATTCTATAAAGGCCCAGACTGACCAATGAAGAACCCACCTGTCATAGGCTGCTATCCCGCAGGAATTTTAATGCATTTCCACTATGTTCCCATTGATCTTGAGGGGCTGGGCAAAGGAGCTGGCTGTATGTAGATGACCCGCTGGCCCGTTTAGAGAACGCTCTTCCTGGCTGGGTGTTTGCCCCGCTACTAAACCAGAGCCCTCTGAGGTGCATGGAGGGTCTGTTGCCTCTGCGTTCACAAGACGAACGGGTTTGTTCCTACGAAGGAACTGCTTAGTCGGCATGGCCTGAATGACTTACTGCCTCGGCCTTGGAGTTTGGTATGATCTTTTCTGTAGGATTGGCCTGCAATACTTCCTCAAAGGGGCGCCTAAGATGTTCTTTTGGCCGTCAAACCGAGACGCTGTGACCAAGAGTGTCTCCGAGGCAACGCCCAGTTGCTCGCCGGTGGTTCGAGTCACGCTGCCTAGCACTTGGGTCCCACGTTTGAACCCGCACGGAGGAGCTGAAGATTCTCCTTCTGCTCACTCGGCATTTTTTCAGCCGCTTCCAGACCCTGTCTACAAAGCGTTTGAACTGAACCTGGGTTGGTTGGTTCAGGATCTGATGGCGAGGTATGGAAGCATACGCGGTTTCCCCACGCCCAGTTGTTTGACTCTGTCCTGCAGGTGCTCAAATGTTGGCCTCTGTGACCGTCATGTGAGGCTGTGATGACCAGAGAATCGCCTGAGGATGCTGCGCTGGTACTGGCCGCCCAGAGCCTTGTCTGTTCCCAGTCGTCTCGCGGGCGAGTGTGTGACGCCCACGCGGGGCCTGGACGCCCACGGGGTCAACCAAGGGTGGTACCACCATGGGCTTGGGGTCCTTTGTCAAGATATTGGCTAGTCGACTGGGGTTAAGTCTTCAGTATCCTATCCCATGTTCTCTCGTATGTCTCATAATATCATGAACTGTCATCCGGAGGAGATCTAGTACTCCATGGGTCCGGAGAAGGATGGAGAGGAGAGGACTAGAGGTGGAGTAGTTGATCCCGTGTCCTCCGCTGAAGGCGCAACGCCGGCCTCCTGGATCTTTGGGCTGGGTGATCCAGAAGAGGATTTCACGGAGGTCTCTGCTCAGGTCTCCTTGGAGGGGTTCAGGCCCCGGAGGAGGGAACACGGCCTGGCCGAATTCCGATGGCGGTGGGGGGGGGTGAACTGAGTAGAGGAGGAGGAGGAGGAGGAGGAGTAGGAGGAGGGGGGAACCATGTCTTTTAATGGTGGTCCTACCAGTAGGTGAACAGATCTTTCACCTCCACTTGAGAGAGGCCCGACGACGGCCCGGGTGCGGTGTGGGCGGTCGCGGGTCCGCGCCGGCTCTGGCTGGGGCTCTGTAATGGCGAGAGTTCCTGGGAGTACCGGGACGGGACTGGGGTCACCTGCCTGGTCCTCGGGCTGTCTCAGGTCCTCCTCCGATAGAGCTCCGACCGATGTCGGTCGGAGGCAACAGGCCTCTTCTTTTCAGGAGGGCGGGTGCTGTCCCTACCGGGCGCCCGCTTGATGTAATGACGGCGCTGTCGCCGGGCCGACGGGCGGCTCCAGTGGAAGAAGGGGCGCACGGTTGACGGCTTGTCGGTAGCCGGGGCCTGGGCTACAGGCCTTTTTAGCGGCGTGAGCTCCAGTTGTCTCATGTGAGGCACCGACGAAGACCTGACGTCGGGTACCGAGGAGCGGGAACCCACTTCTGCGGTGGTGATGGTGTCGTTCCCGGACTTCGCCAAGGCCCTGGAAGGGGAGGAAGGCCTGTGATTTCTCCTGAGATGAGGTTTCTTGATTGCAGCCGGGGAGATTTTAACCGAGCTGGGGACTGAACCCTGGAAGGACCTGAAGAACTTCTCCCTTCTCTTCTCCGCTGCTTGTGGACCCTGGAGCTTTCCCTTGGAGGCATGGTCTTCAGTTGTCTTCCAGAAGAAACGCCTGTGAAGCCTTCTGACGCCGGATCCGGTACTGCTGTTGAACCCTTGGCAAAAGGACAGGCCCGGTGTCGTGGTTCGGGCTTGGCACTGACTAGGCGTGGGGGTCCTTGAACGATCCGTTTCCACAAGCTTAGCTTCGATGGATGGCCAGAAGTTGGTGATGACATCTGAAGATCTTGCTTGAAGAGGATCTTAAGATTTTTGAAAATTTTATGTAAAAGAACTATTCACGCTGCGCTGGCCTGGACTGGTAACCTAAGGGTTGGGTAGCTCAAGTCGACGGCGGGAAAAGAACTGGGGAATTCCATGGACCGCCCCTTTTGTACCACACCCGACGCCGGAGGCGACCGACGCTGGGCGGTCCTCGCTGTAGTTAGCTAGCTAGAATTTTTCCGTGGGGTCCGGCGCCTGGCGTGCTTCGGGCCTAATGGAGTAACCTGCTGCAAGAGCTGTGTCTCTGGTAGATCTCTTGCCCTTCCATGAGAAGAAAGGCTTTGTTGCTGATATCGCTCTGCCCCTATGAAGGTGAAGTTGCACTGATTCGAAAACTGACTTGGGGAGGTTGAGAAGAAATCTTAAGTGAGCACTTGCTGGGTCACTTTCAAGTCTGATTGACTTGGTCGGAGACTGACCCACTATAGTGCCAGTCGTCCAGATATGGAAAATGGAAATCTTTTGCCTTCTTTAAATGCAACAACTACTGCCAGGCACTTTGTGAAAACCTTTGGACTTATGTTAGACCAAATGGCACTGCTTTGAACTGATAATGGCCTGAGGGAACTTGAACCTGAGGTACTTCTGTGGAGCACTGATGGGAATGTGAGTAGGTATCTTTGAGGCCCAGGGAGGCTAGCCAGTCTCCTCTGGCCTTCGAGAGGGAAGAATTATTCCCAGAGTCACCATCTTGAACTTGGTTTTAAAAGATGTTTGTTCAGGTATCTTAGATCTAGGATGGTCACCACTCCTGTCTTTTGGGGTAAGGGCACTGGAGTACAGATCCTTGCCCCAGTGTGGTGTAGAACTTCTCTATGGCCCTTAAGGCCAGAAGAGATGAAACCTCTGCCTCCAGGGCAAGGGTTTCTGGGAGACCTGCAGGTGGAAAAGATCTGGCTTTATCTTCGAAATTTTGAGCTGAGAATCAGTCCCTGGTTTACTACTTCCAGGACTCACCTGTCTGAGGTAACAGACATCCAGTCCTGACAATCTAGCCAGCCTGCCCCTACAGGAATAGGAGAGTCGACCCGGCACCCATCAGGGTGTCTGCATGGCAGGAGCCTAGGGCTGAGGAGTGGATGCAGCTCTGCTCATCCTCTTCTGCCTCTCCTCTGAAGAACCCCCGGTGAAAGGGAGAAGAGGCCTGTGGTTGGTAAAAATGCCTAGAAGCTGCCTGCCCCTGCCCCTAGATGTTGCCTCTGAGGAGTTGCCTGCCTCCTTGGCCTGTGCACTCCTATAAGTGGTCCCATGCATCCATTTTCTTTCATGTAATTCTCGTTTGCTCCCAAACAGAGAATTACCACCAGGAAAATCCATGGCCTTAGCCTGGGTGTCCTTGAGAGGTTAGTACATCTGAGTTGCCATCTCAAGAGCCACAGATGTAGCCATGACTCTTGGATGACACATCACTGGAGTCCACAGCAGCATGAAATTGTACCTTTGATGCCTCAATCTCATCAGCAGCCACCTCCTCCAGCCTCCCCTGGCCAGCTGGGGAGGCCTGGTTGAACAGTGCCAGCACAGTGTCCCACCTGGACTTCTGGTACCTGGCTGTAGGGCCTTATAGTTCGCTTGCCTGAGTCCGAAGGAAGATGCCATGTACTGCTTATTTGCCATGGCATCAATCTTCCTGGAGTCTTGTCTGGGGTGTGAAGCCACAGGAATATTTGCCTCACACAGGCAGCAGCCTGCACTACCACAACATGGCTGTATTGTTGGTATAAAACTCGGTATCTGAGCCTCCGACAGTGTGCCTCTTTGTCCATCCTTCTGTCAACAGGAGGTTATAGAATTGGGAGACTTTAGGATTTTTGTGTCTGTTTCAAAGGATTTGTGAAGGGAATAGATGTCTACTGGACTCTGGGATGTCCATCATTTCCTACATAATCAGGCTCCTCTTGATCCTCCATGGCCTCCTCCATAGGAAGCTGAAGGTTTTGTTTTACCTTTCTGTAAAGCAGATAGTGGGAGGGGACCCAAAGCCTGGAGGGGAAACATCAGAAGGTCTGTCTGGGAGATGTCCGGGTTCTCAGGCACATCCAGACTTTCACCATCATCACCATCATCTTCTAACTCCTCCTCCTCACATTCGCTCATAAAATCTTCGTATAATCTTGAACTGGGAATCGACCGAATCCTAACCTCACTAATGGTGCTAGATTGGTCATTATCCGTGAAGCGATTCCACAATCTGAATCGCTTCTATTTATTTCGGCTGGGAACATGAACCTCTGGATCCTAATTGGTCGATTTCTCTTTATGCTTCTTTTTGTAGGAACTGACCCCTCAGGATCGCCTCCTCTTGTCTGAAGTTAGTATCGCCTGGTCAGAGGGCACCTCCTGGTTGGGTCGGAACCCGGACTGGCTGGCCATTCGGTCACTGGACTTCCCGGCCTCCTTTTCCTAAGTCTACCTAATCTCTTCTCAAAGGTATTTAGGAAAATTTTACAAATTTGGCAGTCTGTACGAGGTGTTCAAACCCCAGACAACACAGGTGGTGTGGGATCAGCCTTGCAAAGACCTCCCACACTCCTGCAGTGCTAAAACCCAGTGGGCCCAGTCTTCTTGGGATTCTCAGACATGGCCAACCTAACCAAATCTTACTCCTTTTATGGCAACCGCCAGGCAAGATTCCCTTATCGGTTCCTTTGCAATCGAGTCGGGTATTGTAAAACCGCTCAAACACGCTTTTTAGCACCAATAGCGCATCGAAACCATACTCTCAAGTAAAATATCAAAATTGATTAGAAGTGATCTTGTCCATGAACCGATCAAACAAGTTTACAATTTCCACACAGAATTTGGACAAAACCTATCTAGTACTCACTGTATCGCAGACAGAGAGTGAACCGATTATGTGAACAAATTCCGGCTTAAAACCGACAACTTTAACCGACTTTGAACCGTTGAAGGAGAAATCTCCAGACGAACGTTCAGTGAGGTGGCGTAAAGAATCTGACGGTTGAGTTTCAAAGGTTGCAGACAGAGACCTCAACCCTAGGTTCGAGCCTGTATTCTATGCACTGCATAGAAAGTTAACTGCTTGTTCTCGGGGCAGTTTAAAGGCTGGAGCTAACTGCACATAGTCAGAATACAGCAAGACTTTGTGTTGTTTGAATTGGCAGTTTTGCGTTGTGGGGATGCAAAAGGTCAAACTTGGACATACATAGAACAGAAGTTGTGACGGCAGATAAGGATCGCAAGTCCCATCCAGTTGCCTTCGTTTTTTTTCTGCCTTATGAATGTACCATCAACTTTTGCTCTGTCAATAGCTCTATCTTCTACTCATCTGTATTGCTTCCTTATGCCTATCTCATGCTGTTTGAAGCCCTGCACTGTATTTATAATCACCACTTCCTGAGGTAGGCTGTTCCATGCATCCACCACCCTTTCTGTGAAAGAACTCATCACATTGCCCCTTAATGGCCTCCCTCTAATCTCTGCTGTGCCCTCTTGTCCTGCCTATTTTTCTTATATTGAAGCATGTTAGACTCTTTTCGCCTTGTTAATGCCCTTAAGGTGTTTGAATGTTTCGATCATATCACCTCTCTCCCTCCCTTCGCTTCTCTTGGTATACATACCGAGATCCGTTGGATCTGTCCTCATGTTTTCTGATTCAGTCCCTGACACCATTTTGTTGCCTTTTCTGGACTGCCTCAATCTGGTTAATGTCTGTGAAGGTGAGACTCCAGTACCCGATGGAGCCTAACCAGTGTCTTGTAAATACAGGCTACTCACCTGTAACAGGAGTTCTAGGAATGGTATTAGTTGTCATCCACACTGTCTGGCAGGTTCCTTGCCGCTTTAAATCTTGCCAGAAGGTCTTCAAGCAGGCTCCTCTCACCCACCCGGTGGTAAAATTTCTTTGCTCTGCCCCATGACCCCAGATCTAGCCCGCTTTTTGACAGCCAGGCTGCATCGGGTTGAGTTTTGGTGGGATGAACACATACCATCTTAGAACTCCTGTTACAGGTGAATAACTTGTACTCTAGGACATGGATATGTTGTTCATCCACACTGCTCGCAGACTCCTAGCAGTTCTCTGGGAGGAGGAGGCAAGGCTATAATTTCTACATAGGGAATAAAAGACTGGAGAACCGAGGCCCCAAAACCAGCATCCCGCGTGACTCAAGGTCGATGTGGTAGTGGGCAATGAAGGTGTGTGCTGACTTCCAGGTAGCAGCATTGCAGATCTCCTGGATAGGGACATCCTGAAGCAGCCACCGATGCAGCGGTGTGACGGGTAGAATGAGCTCATCCTCTGGGAGGCTCCAGTTCGCCAACCCATAGCAGAGATCTATGCAGGAGGTGACCCATCTGCCATTTCCGTCTGGCTTGACTGCAGGTCTGCCAGGTGCTGCTTCAGCGTGGGTCACAAACAGCTACAACCTCTCTCGAACTTCAGCCATCCGCCTTGTAATAAGCGGGTGTTCTAGGGTCCAAAGTATGGAGCCTTTATTCAGCCTCCGAGCTGTGACTGGGTAGGAACACCGCAGAGTCAACACCTGGTTGAGGTGAAACTCCGACACCACCTTCAGAAGCTTACTGGTGGGCGCAGGACAACCTTGTCCCTGTGGAAGACCAGATAAGGAGACTCGGGAGAGCGCCTGGAGCTCTCCCATCCTTCTGGCTGACGGATAGCCATCAAGAAAGCAGTCTTCCATTACAGGTGAGATGTCACACTGCATCGGTTCCCGAATGGCTTGTCATGAGCTAGCCACCAGCAGTAGATCCTATGGAGGTGGAGGTTCTCACACCAGAGGGATAGTGATCAAGGCCTGAAAAAAAAGCGCCTCAATCACTCCTCTCCTGCGCCACCGACTGCTCTGGCCAGCACCCAGTAAGCAGAGATGGCTGCCAGGTGCACCTTAGGGGTCACACTGAAGCCCTTGCTGAGAAAGGGACCACAGGTAGTCCAGAATGCTTGCCAAGGAACAGGAGGAAGGGTCCAGGCCTTTGCCTGACACCAAATGGAGAATCTCTTCCATTTAAAGGTGTAGCATTTTCTGGTCGACTTTCACGGACGCATCAACAACGTTGAGGACCTTGTCTGAAAGACCCAAGGCCTGGAACTCTAGCTGCTCAGGAACCAGGCCGTCCAGGTGCAGGGATTGAAGGTCCGATGGAATACCTTCCCGACTGACTGAGATCAGTCCAGGCGGCTGGAAGCTGCCTTAGAGCCTGGAGCTGAGACTGAGGAGATCTGATAACAGAACTGGCGGGGCCAGTCTGGGGCTACCAGAACCACCATGCCTGTCCTCCTCGCCTTGAGAAGCACCTGTGGATCAAGGGAATGGGGAAGAAGGAAGAGGCCAGGGGTCCACGGCCCGGTAGCTGCTTTCCTGCAGTGAACCCTGCTGAGGGGGGCGGCATGAAACAGTCTCAGCTTCAGATTCTCCTGAGGAAAACAGGTCCACCTAGGCATGCCCCAGTGGAGAACAGATTTGTACTACCCAGCAGGAGAGACCACTTATGGGACACAGTCCCTATCCAGCTTAGGCATTGGCTGCTTTATTATTGAGGCCCTGCCACGTGGATGGCAAGGAGATCCCACCTCCAGGCTGCGTATTGTAGGACCAAATGCGAGCTTTCCTGCACAGAGCATGGAGCACGCCCGCTCTGGCAGTTTAGGTAGTACAGGTCGTGGCACTCGTCCGCTTGGACCTGGACCACTGACCTCGCAGTAAATGGAATGGAAGGTGGTGAGGCTACGAACCGCCGAAGCCCAGCAGGTTGACGGCATCGACCCCGAGGGGACCAGAGGCCGTGGCGCTTCAGTTCCCCAGATGGGCACCCAACCCACGAGAGGCATCGGTCGATAGGAGACGGTTGGCTCAGGGCTGACAAACGGGATGCCCTCCTGCAGATGAGCTGGAACAGTCCACCACTGGAGAGCGTGCCACATCCTCTGGATCACTGTCACTAGCTGGTCCAAAGGATTGAGTGCTGTGACCACTGACTAGCCAGTCCCCATTGTCAGGGACGATGTACCAATGGGCCCACTGACCACACTGGTGCAGGCCACTATGAGGCCCAGGAGGCTGATAGTTCCGGACAGGGCACAATTGCTCAACCTGAAATGATTGGGCGAAGGAGGAAGAACATCGGCCCTGTCCGCGGGAGCGGGTTTGGCTCGCAGAGAGTCGAGCTCTGCCCCGATGAATTGGATCACCTGCTTTGGCATCGAGTTCTGACTTGGCCTCGCTTGATGAGGGCCAACTTGAGAGCAAACTGGAGGGCCAGATCCCTGACCACTTCCACCTCCATTCTGGAGGAGGCCGCAATCAGCCAGTCGTCCAGGTAGGGGCACACCCGACCCTTTGGCACCGTGAATGCATGCCTTTCACCAATGCCATGCATTTGGTGAAGACCCTGGGAGCTAGAGAAAGGCTTAAGGGCATGGCCCGAACTCATAGAGGGACCCTCTGCCCTGAAGCGGAGGAATTCAGGGACGGACGGATTGGGACGTGAAAGAACGCTGCCCTGGAGGTCCAGAGAACAGAACCACATGCCTCGCTTCCAAGGATGGAATGATCTGAGCCAGAGTGACCATCCTGAAGGTTCGAGACCTTAGGAACCTGTTCAGGTCGTGCAGGTCTAGAATGGGGCGCCAGCCCATCAGTCTATTTCGGGACCAGGAAGTACCTGGACACAAACCCGTGACTGGTGGAGGCCCGCCACCTTCCTGATCACCTCCTTTCGAGGAGCAGGGCAGTGTCGGCTCACTGACCCGACAGGGAGGCTGCGGACTCGTAGCTCCCCTCGCTGGGCAACGGCCTCGGAAGGGCGAGGTCTGCTCGAACTCCAGAGGCAGGCCCTTGCCTCCACCTCCACACCCAGCGGTCCGTGGTGATAGCGGATCAGGTGGAAAGGAAGTGGCGGAGCCGCTTTCCCATGGGGGAACCCAGGGGGAGCGTACGAGGCTGGGGACTACACCTCAACCCGGCCACTGGGCAGGCTTGGAGGAAGGACCGCCAAGGGACCTCCTGGCCTTTTCCTCCCTGCTTCCTGTTAAGTGAAACCATAGGCTTGGCTTTGGGTGCCAGCGAGCCTGCTGGCCCCTGATGCTGGTGTTGCTGGGCCAGACCGTGCCGCAGGGGCGCAGAAGGGCTAAAGGACTTATGTTGCTGACGACGGCCCTTGACCTTCTGGGCATGGAGGTGACTGAGTCCAGGTGTAGCGTTGGATTCTTTCGATCCGCTGGAGGTGGCTTCCACCCAGGGGTCGTATCAGGTCAGTCCTCAAGAAGGGACGTCCGCCTAATTTGTGCTGGGTATCCGCCGTGAAGGTGGATATCCTCAGCGATGCTCTGCGGTGCATAGCCACTGCAGCTGCTACTGATCGGGCACAGGAGTCTCCAATGTGTCTAGAGCCGTTCTGAGCTGCCGCTTGCCACTGCCCTTCCTGATCCTGCATCTGCTTGACCGTAGTCTGCAGGGCTGCCGGGAGATGAGGGATCACCTCATCCAGGGTGCCCATGAGGGCGGGATAAGTGTGCCATCAGCACGTCGCAAGCTGGCCTGACGGAGGGCTGAGGAGAGTGCAGCGTACACCTTGCGCCCAGCATAGTCCAGCTTTTGACCTCTTGTCAGGGGCTTATCCACATCCCTGGAGTTCCGGACTGCGAAAACGCTTATCGGTGACCAACCCCTCCGCAGAGGGTGCTCGAAAAACCGGACAAAAGAGTCGTCTAGGGACCGCGATACTTCCTGGCCATCCTGGCCGAGAAGGCACAGGACAGGAAGCTGGCCGCTGCCAGAAGCTCCCAAGGCTGGGCCAACGATGGCTTTGGCCACCAGAAAGGCCTCTCGTGGGCTAGTCTCTCGGGTCTAGTATCTCCGTGCAGGAGGGATACTTGGCCTGCTTGATACGGCCTCGAGCTGCATCCCGATGGATCCTAAGATGAGCTGAAGCAGACCCATGAACGACGGCGGGCCTGTCCATCGACTGCCCCCGGAGGTCTCCGGCCAAGGGCCTGGAAAACAGGGGAGGAGGAGTTGTCAGACTCGAGGAGTTCGCAAAGAGCTGTTCAGTCTCAGCCACCTCCACCTGACGAGGGACGGTTCGAGTGAGGGTGACCAACAACCGGTGGGCAGACCCTGACCCGACCGTGAGTCTTGGATCGGCGCCTTACCTGGGTTGTGGAAGCGAGGTTCCACCACAATCGGTGGGCAGCTGGTTTCGCCGAACAAACGGCCCAGGTTTTAGCATACTCCGACTACCGCGAGTGGTTGTTTCGGGCCTTTCGGATGACAGCCACTTAATGGCTCAGTTGCTGCAGCACAGTCGGGCTTGTTCCCGGACAAAAGGAGCTGCTGCCATTAAGTCCTCGTAAGCGTCGACACAATTTGCACCGAAGCCTTCTCTCTTCCGAGGAGGAAGACGAAACGAGTGGCGCGATCACTTTCCTCGGTGTTGAAACCGAGACCGCTGATGTTGCAGGATCGGCTGGACCGAGACGAGGTCAGGACAGAGACTCGGGTGTTTCCAGGGTGGGTCTGGGAGGGAGCGGGGACACCTGCCCTCCCTGGGCTTGGGAGCGTTTGACCGGGACTCCGCACAGGAGGCGCAGGCAAGTCTCGTTTCCACCGGGGAACCGTGATGAAGGGGTTGTCGGCTTCACCAGTCGAGTTCCTGTCTGACAGGTCGAGAAAATCTCGACCGCTGATGGGTGTCTCGCCGGGTTGACCTGACAGGGACATCAGGATGCCAGCGGGCCTTAGTCGCAACCTCGACTGAAGTCGAGTGTCGACTGTCCGGGAAGGGACCTTCCGTCTCCCACGAGCGCCGACGGTGGGACTTACCCTTCAAGTCCTTCTTTCTTGACCGAGAAGAGTGTCCCGATGGCTTCTCTCCTTGTGGAAAGGACTAGCAAAGCTCCTTAAAGAAGCTGTGTAGGAGGATCCCAAAGAGAGGCGGGATAAATGCCGCGACTGAGGAGGATGAGGATGTGGCCTGGGCGCCTCCTCGTCGAGTATCATCTGCTCGAGTTGCTCAGCCGAGCCAGCCGCCCGCGGACACAGCCCAACAGGCCTCCTTAGACTTCACGTGAGTGGCGCTTCTCGGGGCACCCAAGTTGTAACCGGGCAGCGCGTTCTTGGATGTTGGTCGAGAATGATCTACACAACTCGCAGGCCTGCGGCTGTGATCAAGGGCTGAGGGCAGTAGAGACGACGTGGAGGTGCGGGTCCGCCCTGACACTCTTCTGCCCAAGCATGGGCACTGCTGAAAACTGGAGTCAATTTCGTCCATCAGAGCCGCTAGGGAAGAATTTGACCGGGTCTTTCAGAATTTTAAAGCTATTTTCGCAAAACCGAAGAATTAGGATCCAGTCTACAGTCAGAGCATTAAGGAGGGAACCTGAACTTCCAAGCGGTAAGGAAGATCTGGCGTCATGGGGTGGAGCTAAGAGTTTTACCACTTGGTGGGAGGAGGAGCCAGCTTGAAGACTCTTCCGCAAGATTTAAAGCGGTAAGGAACCTGCCACACAGTGTGGATGAACAACATATCCATGCCACTAGAAAGAGGGATTATTACCTCTTCCGACTTGTGATACCCCTACTAATACACCCCAACATCCTCTTTAGCCTACCTACTGCTTTAGTGGTCTGCTTGGATGATTTCTGGGTCATCTGTACGATGATGCCCAAGTCTCTTTCTTCCATAGTGACTGCCTGAAACTCCTCCTCCCAGCCTATAGATGGCTTCAGGGTTTCTCCTTGTGCATGAACTTGCACCCTTATGCGTTAAACCCCAGTTGCTACTCTTCCACCATTCTGCTAGTTTATCCAGATCTCTTCTCATTCTGCCCACCCTTCTGGATCATCTACTCTGTTGCAGATCTTGGGTCATCTGAAAACAGATAAACTTTACCCTCCAGTCCTTTTGCAATGTCACTGATGAAGATATTGAAGAGGACTGATCCCTGAGGTACCTTCACCTGTGACTTGCATCTCTTCTTGACTGATGCCGTTTACCACCACTCTGTTCTCTGCTGCTCAAACCAGTTTGCTACCCAGTTGACCAACTTCTGACCCACCCGAGTCTACCCAGCTTATTAATCAATCTTCTATGTGGAACAGTATCGAAGCTTTGCTGAAGTCAACGTAGGTGACATCAACTGCCTCTGGTCCACCACTCTGATTACCCAGTCAAAAAATCTATGAGATTAGTTTTGACAGGACCTTCCTTTTGTAATCCCATGCTGTCTTGGATCCTGTGCTCCTATGGATTCCAGGTGTTGCACTATCCTTTCCTTAAGGAGTACCTCCATAATCTTGCCCACAACTAAGGTAAGACTGACTGGTCTGTAGTTCCCTGTGTCCTCCTGCTACCACGCTTTTAGGAGCGGGATCACATGAGCTCTTCTCCAGTCTCCTGGGACCTCCTGCTGCTCAGAGACTCACTAAACAGTTCTGATAATGTCTCTACTAGTTCCACCCTTAGCTTCTTTAGTCCCTGGGATGTATGCGTCAGGTCCCATTGCTCTTGTCCACCTTGGAGCTTATCGAGCTTTTGTAGGACCCTTTCTTGTAAAGGACTAGTGCACACCTCCCTCCTCCCTGTCCATGGTGCTGGCTGTGGGGCCCTGCTCTACCTTCTTCTTCAGTAAATACTGAGCAGAAGGATCTATTTAGACAGATGCTTTTACATGGTCCTCCTCCTCCTCACATGCCCCCTTATCCCCTTTGATCTTAACAATACCCTCTCTGACTTTCTCCTTTCACTTATGTATCTATACAAAGTTTTGTCACCTTTCTTTTTACTTTTGTGCTAGTGTTTCTTGGTTTGGGCCTCTTTGGCCGCCATACTGCCTTCACTGCTCCTTGTGGTAGTTTGATACTCCTCCCTATCTTCATCCTGTTGCTTTCCTTTACATTTCCTGGAAGGCCAGCCTTTTGGCTCTGACTTTTTGCTACTGTTTTTACAGAACCAAAGTGGTTTCCTTCTTTTGCACTTCCTTTTCTCTCGAACACAATCGGATGTTGCTTCAAGTATTGCATCTTAATGCTTGCCCACTTTGGCTCAACATTCTCCTCACCTGTATTTCTTTTTACCAGGGCTAGCTTAACTCTGCTGGCCATCTTATCAAAGTCAGCTCCTCTGAAGTCCCATATTTTTGCCTTGAATTGGATGATTTAGTTCTCAGTAGTCAAATTGAACTATACCATGTGATGGTCACTGGCCTCCAGGTGACCTTTCTACCTGGAGATCTGTGATCCTTTCCCTGTTAGGCAATACTAGATCTAGGATAGCTCTGTCTCTTGTGGGTTGTTGTACCAGTTGTTTGAGTCTCCTCTCCACCTGTAGGGAATCCACCAAGTGTCTAGTTCTGGCAGATGTTCCTGCTGGTATTGACCAATCTGTATCTGGCATGTTGAAGTCTCCCATTATCAGAACCTCCCTTTAGCGGTCAAGTGTTTTGTACATCTTCTAACAGTAATGTGTCTATGTCTCCCCTGGTCTGAGGCTTGTACACAACCCCAGTTCAGATATGGCTGTCCCATTTCTGTTTCAGGTGACCCGCAGTTCTTCTGGCTCCTAATATGTATTCTGAATTTCTGTAGCTTTGATATTTTAATTGACATAAAGGGCCACTCCACTTCATTCCTTTTGCACCTCAGTCTCTTCTGAACAGCACGTAACCAGGTACTGAACTCTCCCAAGTGTGGTTACTGGTAACCATGTCTCGCTAATGGCTACTATGTCCAGTTTAGCCTCTGTCATTATTGCCTGCAGGTCTGGGATCTTGTTTCAGATTGTGAGCATTTGTGTACATGATTTTCTGTTGGCCTGATTTCAGTGTGTTAGTTGTTGGGCGAGGTCTGGCGTTTCCCTAGCGTCGTGTGGGGAGCCGGACCTTTTTCTTACCTGGTGATGCAAATGAATAATAAACATGCTGAACTTGTTTGACTAGCGTGAGGAGGGGTGTTCTTCCTAGTCAACGATGGTGGTGCTGCACCTCTCCCCATTTGCTAGTTTAAATATTCTGCCAAGACATCAAACTTCTGCCCCAATGCACTGACTCCTCCTTAGTCAGATGCAGTCCATCAAATTAAAGAATTTCACTCCCAAAACTGTTGCCAGTTCCCCTACAAATTTGTGTCCTTTTTCCTGGCACCAGCCCTTGGGCCACATGTTGAGCTCCCTATGTCCCCTTCTCTGACCTTCTGTCCATCTGTCCCTCTCCCAGACTGGCAGGATCTCAGAGAAGGAGATGACGATTAAATGGATAATAATTTGTCACCCAGCCTGGTGAGGAGTTCCTTGGTCTCCACAACTGACCGGTTGGTGAGATAGTTAGTCCCTATGTGTCCCAGGACGCCACTGTCTTCTCCTGCTTCCTGAATAATTTTAGCAATGTGGTCACCGTCTCTCCATGCTGATGTACCTGGGAGACATCTGACCATTCCCGGTTGAAGACACGTATCAACTCCCCGAATCATGGAATCTCCTATGATCTGTAGTTTTGGGATTTCCTTTCTGCTTTTCTCGGTTTTGGTTCCTGTTTAGAAGTGAGTTTTGTTATGCTAGCTCCTGTGTTGCAATGTCCTGCTCATGCAGTGTCCGCTGCCCTTTGACTGATTTCAGAGATAGAGGTAGATACCTGTTTGTAGTTTTTATATGGTTTGTGGAGGTGATATGTTGGAGAGCACTGCTGATGGACAACCCTATCTGTTGGAACAGATCTTCTGTGATGGATGAGAGAAGCCCCATTTGCATGGCTGGACTGAGTCCTGTTGAGACTGTCCGCCAAGGTGTTTGAACACCTGGCACGTGAACTTCCGACAGTGACAGACTGTGCTCCAGACCCCAGTACCACACTCGCATCACTTCCTGAAAAGGGGTTAGGAGTGAGCCCTGCCCTGTCTGTTGATGTAGTAGACTACGCCAGATTGTCTGACTGCACCAACTGCTGGCCAGGGGCTAGGTGCTCCTGAAAGGCCTGCATGGCACAGAGCACCGCCTCATTTCAAGGACGCTCATATGCGGGGTGGACCTCACTGGGACCAGGATCCCAGAGATTGGAAGGGACCCAGGTGAACTCCCCATCCCAGGCCCAAAGCATCCATGGTTAGGATTCGATTCAGGGAGAAAAGTTGAAAGGGACCATGTGAAGAAGATTCCAGGGTCCATCCACACTGGAGTACCTTTATGTACTGGGATGAGACCTGGACCAGTTGGTCCAACCTGTCCATGTGCTGGTCTCACTGCACTTGAGGTCCACTGCAGAGTGCGACGGGAAGTCTGGCTAGCGGAATGGTAGGAATGGCTGCAGCCATGAGGCCCAGGGAGCCAGAGGTGTAGTCTGGCAGGGATGCAACGACTCTGAGCGACTTCCTTGAGTCTGAGTCATAAGGTATTCTGCCCTGTTCTGGGGTAGGCCTTCCCCTGCCTGAGTTCAGAACCGCCCAATGTACCGGCAGCCTTTGGGATGGGACTATACAGGTTTAGGTAGATTGACTGTGACGCCCAGAGACTGAAAGCTGAAGAGTACGCCCAGAGTGGACAACAGCTGTTCCCTTGAACGGGCCTTGAGAAGCTAGTCATCCAGGTATGGGAAACATACAGCCCCTTCTGAGGACTGCTGCTAAGCACTTGGTAAAGACATGTAGCGCAGAAGATAAGGTAAAGGAAATACCTTGAACTGGTAATGTTCTCCTGAAAGGTGAAGCAGAGAAACTTCCTGTGAGGAGGGAAGACCGCGATGTGCAGGTGGGTGTCCGCATGTCCAGTGAGCAGAGCCAATCCCCAGTCTTGAGGCAGGTCAAGAGGCCTGGTAAAGTTACCATTCGAACTGTTTGTACTACAACGTAAAGACTGAGGTCTTTCAGATCCAAATTGGCCTCAGATTTCGCTTTTTGGGGAACGAGGAAAACCTGGAATAAAACACTTGGTTTCTCTGCTGCTTTTGCACTAATTCTCCTATCGGACTGTACTTCCTCCTGGAGAACAGACAGATATGAGCTTGGGGGAGGTCTGGAGGTGCTGGATGATCTCCACAGTATGGCCCGTATTTCATGATCTGCAGGATCCAGGCATCTGATGTCATGGTTCTCCATTGGTTCAAATGGTGGGAGAATCAACCTCTGACCGCCACCTCTTGGGCCTGACTAGAGGAGAGGGGTCTGGCAAGGAGTCAAGCTGAGGCTGGTCCAGCAGAGGAGGCTGGATCCTCAGTTCAGGGACGCTGGCTGCCGCTCCAGTATGGGAAGAGGAATGCAGGAGGGCTGGGCTCTGTGTTACCCTGGAGTCAGGAGCCCAGCCTGGTCTGTTAGCTTGCTTCACGTGGCAGAACATCCCTACCATGCTGTTAAGTGTAGAGGGAGTTGACGGACTTCAGAGCCATGCCCGAGGCCTGCAGATCGTTAATGAGGTCCTGGACATCCAAACCTAAAAGTTTGGTGCCATTAAAAGGGCATTACACCTTATTTACACATCATCAGCAGAAAACCCAGATATTTTAAGCTATGAATGCAGTGACGGAGGAGATGCCAGTGGCAGCCACTCTGGCAACAGTGTCAGACAAGTCATAGATGGCTCTTAAAAGATGCTTACCAACATTCTTGACGGTTTGAAAGCACTGGAGCAACTCCTGTTTCTGGGCACCATCAGAACAGCTTGAGCAGCAGCCTGACCCTTCCTCCAGTTGGTGCTCTGAACGTGACCAAGTGTGACAGAGGGTTAGTGATCCTCAAACCTAGGGTAGAGGAATCATACACACACATCTGCCCCAGAGATCAGTCTTCTGAGACTCTTTGTCCGTGGGCAGGGAATTAAGGTGTCTGGGCACTTAGACTTGTCATGTGCTGCCTTGATGACCACCGAGAGTCTGTTTCAGCCTGAGCGGCAAAGTATGGAAGGTCCTAGGGGGCACTGTAGAACTGATCAGCCTCGAGGCATGCTGGCACCATTTCTGGTCTGTGCTAGGCTGCCGTGGTAGCATTCTTAAGTGCTAAAAGCATGGGAGGAATAATTTGGGGAGATTCTGAATCTAGGTAATCTGCCAGATCCTTTCTGGTGGCATCTCCTCCTCTGTCTAGAACCCCATATTAGAGGACAGTTGCTTCATAATGTTAAATAAGGTAGCATCCTCAAGTGGGGACCTGGTGGTATGCTTGACCGACTCTTCACTGACTGAAGAGGTTGGTGGACTTACCAGAAGAAAAAATTACTCACCTTAGTAATGTTGTTTCTTCTAATGGAATCTTGCTGTATTCTAACATATTGCAGTGATGTCCAACCTTGAACTGCCACGGAGATGAATGAGTTAACTTTCCATGCCAGGCATGGAACGCTGAGCTCGAGTCGGTTGAGACTCTGTCTGTTGCTGTTTAAGTCAAACCATCAGATCTTTACGAGCTATACTCACTGGGTGTCCTGTGTGGAAACTGTAAACTTACACTAGCCAACTGGCTACTAAATATAATAAACAGATTTTGGTCCCAAATCAAAGACTCAAGTCAGGAAACCCAAAAATAAAACAAAACACAACACCCACACACCCCAACCAAAGGGGTGAGAAAAGAAGGGGGGGCACCTCCTGAGTGCCAACACTGCTACTGCCCACCCACATCCCAAAAACAAAGGTTCTGAGAGGGAGGAGGGAGGTCAGAATACAGCAAGACTCCATTAGAAGGAAACATTACTAAGGTGAGTAATTTTTTCTTCAAACAACATGAAGTCTTGCTGTATTCTGACATATTGCAGACTACATTGCAGTACCTCCATGGAGGAGGACAGAACCTACTTAGGAAATAGGCTCTGAAGCACTGTTGTGTTAAACCGAGCATCACTCCTAGCCTGGATATCCAGAGAGTAGCTTGGTAAAAGTGTGTACTGTTTTCCAGGTGGCTGCTTGACAAATTCTAAGACAGGAATATCCCTGGCAGCAGCCAGGGAAGCAGCTGTACCTCTGGTAGAGTGAGCCCTCCAGGCCTGAGGGTGGAGTCCTACCTAGTTTTTCATAGCAAAATTGAATGCAAGAGACAATCCACCTGGCAACAGATCTCTTAGTGGCAGGTTTTCCTCCAACCTCACCATAAGTGAGGAACAGTTGGAGGAAGTCAAACCTATGACCCTTGGTGCGCCTATGTAGTAACTAAGGGCCCTTTTCACATCCAACTGTGCAGCCTCCTCTCTCCAGAGGAGGAGGAGTGGTCAGTGAAGAAACAGGAAGAGACATAGACTGGTTAAGGTGGAAATCTGAAACCACCTTAGGCAAAACTTCCTATTAGTCCTGAGGACTACCTTATCTCTATGGAAAGAGATAAAATCAGGCTCCACTGACAGGGCTTGTAACTCACTTGTGCGCCTGGCAGAAGTGATGGCCACCAAGAAAACAGTTTTCCAAGTCAGTACTTAAGCTCTGCTGAGGACAAAGGCTCAAAAGGGTGTATAAGTTGAGCAATGCAACATTAAGGTCCCAAGCAGGGCAGGGTCCTTGCATGGAGGACTGGTATGAAGCAATCCCTTGAAAATTTAGAGAAACAGGATGAGCTGAAAGGGAAGAGTGCTTGCCTGTTGAAAGGAAGGCAGAGACAGCTGCCAGATGCACTCTTAGTGTAGCTGGTCTGAGTCTCAAGCTATTAAGATGAACCATATAGTCAAGGACTGTGGGCAGGCCAGCAGACTCTGGAGAAATATGCTTCCAGAGCACCATATAGAGAATCTTTTCCACTTGGAGTTGTGAGTGTTTCTGGTGGAAGGCTTCCGAAGCCTTTAGGATATCCATAACACCTTGAGAGTGTGCAAATCAGCAAACTCTAACCTTCAAGAGCCAGGCCTTGAGATTGAGAGATCTGAGATTCGGATACCAAACCTCCCTGAGCACATGTTAACAGGTTGTAATTCCTGGAAGAGACAGGGAAGGTGGACTGCTAAGGACAACAGGAGAGGGTAACAGGGCTGTCTGGCCTCAGTCTGGAGCAATCAGAATCACCTTGCAGGGTTGAGACCTGATTTTGACTAACACCTTGAACAAGAGAGGGAAGGGGAAAGCATACAGGAACTTCCCTTCCCAATTGAGAACTAGGGCATCCAGGGGACTGAGCCCAACACTGGGGGCCTGCAGCAAAGAGAGGAAGTTGGTGACTGTCTGGGACTGCAAAAGATCTATCTGTGGGGTGCCCCATCTGGAGAAGATCACCTTCAAAACCAGGGATCCAGGGACCGTTCGTGATGGCCCTGAGATATCCTGCTGAGAGCATCTGCCAGGACATTGTCCTTGCCTGGGAGGTATGACTGTAAGAGAGGTGTTCAGGAATAGGCCAGAGACCATAACTTCATTGCCGCTGTGCACAAGGCCGTAGACCGAGTGCCCCTTGCTTATTGATATACCACATTGTGGTGGTATTGTCTGTCCTGATCTGAACTACTTTGTTCTGAACAGACTTGAAAAAACTTGAAGTGCTAGAAACACTGCTCTGAGTTCTAACAGATTGATGTGAAGCAGAGATTCCTCACGGAGACTACAACCCTTGGGTGGTCAGGTCTCCCAAGTGGGCTCCCACCCCAAGAGGGAGGCATCTGTAGTAAGGATTAGAGAATGAGACTGAGTGACAAAAGGAACTCCTGTCTTAGATTGTCTTGATCCAGCCACCACTGTAATGCCTGGATCAGGGTTCAGTCACTGGAATTAGTTTGGTCAGAGGGTCCCTTTTCTGAGACCAGAAGGCTCTCAAGTGGAACTGAATATCCTCATTTGAAATCTTGCCCCTGCACCACTGCTGTAGAGGCAGCCATGTGTCCCAGGAGCTGCAGAAATGCCTTGCTGGTCGAGACACCTGGAGGGTGAATGAAGAGGCCAGTGAGATAAGGATCCTTGCCCTGTCCAGGGAAGGAAGGCTCTTGCCTTTACTGTATCCAGCTCTGCCCCTATGAAGGTGAGGGAGCTACACAGGCTCTAGAACTGACTTTGAAAGATTCAGAAGGAAACCTAGAGAAGTGAGCAGTTGCTGAGTTATCTGTAGGTGTAACTTTACTTGGTCTGGAGACTGGCTACTATGAGCCAGTCGTCCAGGTATGGAAAGATGGAGATCCTTTTTCTCCTTAAGAAGGCAACTATTACTGCCAGGCATTTTTGTGAACACCCTTGGAGCAGAAGTTAGGCCGAAGGGCATTGCTCTGAACTGGTAATGGCCTGAGGGCAGCTCAAACCTGAGGTACTTTCGGTGGGAGCTTCTGATGAGAATATGGAAATAGGCATCCTTGAGGTCCAGGGAGACTAGCCAGTCCCTGGTCTTAGAGAGGTAGAATTATTCCCAGAGTCACCATTTTGAACTTTGGCTTTAAAAGGTGCTTGTTTAAATATCTGAGATCCAGGATGGACCGCCATTCTCCTGTCTTTTTGGGGTTAGGAAGTATCTGGAGTACAATCCTTTCCCTTTGTGTAGAGGTGGGACCCTCTCTATGGCTCTGAGAGCCAAGAGGGTAGAGACCTCTGCCTCTAAGACAAGTGCCTCTGAAGGATTTGCAGGTGGTTCTCATCTTTGGAAACTTTTTGAAGCTGAGAACCAGTCCCTGGCTTACTACTTCCAGGACCCATTTGTCTGATGTTAAAGACATCCAGTCCTGGACAAAGTAAGCCAGCCTGCCCCCTACTGGTGGTGGAGAATCGGCCCTGGCAAACCCATCAGGGTGCCTGCTTGGCAGGGGCTTTAGGCTGAGGGGTGGAAGCAGGCCTGCCTGTGCCCAGTCTGCCTCCCTCTGAAGAACCCCTATGAGCATAAGCAGAAGAGGAGGCCTGGCTTGTAGAAAGGCCTGCCCCTGCCCCTGGAATGCTGCACTCTGGGGAGTGGCTTGCTTTCCTTGGCCTGAGCACTCCTATAAGTGGTCCTGTATTCATCCATTTTCTTCATGTAGTTCTCTGTTTGCTCTCCAAACAGAGAATTACCCACAACAGGAAAATCCATGGCCTTAGTCTGGGTATCCTGAGACAGGCTAGTACATCTGAGCCAAGCCATCCTACTGAGGGCCACAGATGTAGCCATGACTCTAGATGAAACATCACTGGAGTCCACTGCAGCATGGAATTGCACCTTGGATGCCTCAATACCATCATGAGCCACCTGCTCCAGCTCCTTGGCAAGCTGGCCAGGTACCTGTTTAGCTAAAGCCATTACAGTGTCATCTAGATTTCTGATATCTAGCTGTATAGGCCATATAATTAGCCTGCCTGAGTCCCAAGGATGCTGCCATGTACTGTTTCTTTGCCATGGCATCAATCCTCCTGAAGTCCTTATCTGGGGTGTGTGAGCCAAGGGTATATTTGCCTTATCACAGGCTGCAGCCTGCACTATCCCAACATGGCTGCACTGCTGGGTAAGGAACTCCTATCTGAGCCTGAGAGAGTATACCTCTTGTCCATTCTCTTGTCCACAGGAGGTATAGAATTACAGTCTTTAAAATTGTTATTGTCTGTTTCCCAAAGGACTTATGAAGGGGAATAGACAGCCTCCTGGACTCTGGGATATCCATCATTTCAACATAGTCAGGCTCCTCCTGGTCGTCACAGCTTCTTCCATAGGAAGCTGAAGAGTTTTGTAGAACATAAAATGGGAAGGGACTCAGAAAGCCTAGGAGGAGAAACCCTGAAGGTCTGTCTGGGAGATGTCCGGTCAATAGGCACATCAGACTTTCGTAATCACCATCACTATCTTCATACTCTCCTTCGTCCTCCTCCGGTTCATAAAATCTTCTAAATTATAATCTGGAACCGGGGAACCGAATCAACCGAGCGCCCTTCCTGATGGTGCCGGTTCGGTCGGAACCGGGTTAGCAACTGAACAATCCTTATCACTTTGGCTATTTCATCAGCGGTCGGAGAAGAATTTGTGGATCCGCACCGCTGATTTATCCTTCTTTTTCTTTTAACCGGAACCAACTCCTCAGAGTCAGTTCTCCTTTGCCCGAAGAAGTTTCGCCTTGGTCAGAGGGCACTCCTTCTGGTTCGGTTGGAACCGAACCGGCTGGCCATCCGGTCAGCGGACTTCTTGCCTCCCTTCCCTGAGCCTACCAACTCTCTTTTCCAGGGTAGCTGCAGGAAAATTCTTGCAAATCTGGCAGTCTGAATCGAGGTGGTCAAACCCCAGACAATAAACACAGGTGGTGTGGGGATCAGCCTTAGCAAAGGCTTCCCCATACACACTACAGTGTTGAAACCCAGTGGGCCTGGTTTTCTTTTGGGTTTCTCAGACACGGTCAGTCCTAACAAAAACTTACCTTTTTCAGCAATCCAGCCAGGCAAGACACCCTTATCGGTTCCTGACCGTGTTATGGGTCGTGGAAAAGCCGTAATGAAATCCGTTTTAGAACCGATAAGGACCGATTACCACACTCTAAAAGTAGAATAAACTTTTTTGAACAACAAACCGAACTGATCCCACGCTTACAAGTTCCACACAGAAGAACAAGAAAATAAACCTATCTAGTACTCACGATACCACAGACAGAGACTGAACCGACAGGTTATGGATTAAATTTGGTCAAAACCGAGAAAACAGTACTTAACCGACAAACTTGAACCAAGCAAAGGAGAAATCTCCGGAGCAACTGTTCAGTGAGGCGGAGTAAAAATCTGGCGGTTTGACTTCAAACAGCAACACACAGTCTCAACCAAGCTCGAGCTCAGCGTTCCATGCCTGGCATGGAAAGTTAACTCTTTCATCTCGGGGCAGTTCAAAGGTTGGACATCACTGCAATATGTCGAATACAGCAAGACTTCATGTTGTTTGAAGTGTAATACTGGTCCTCTTCCTCCTCCTCTGGAAGGATGAGGTCAGGTGATACTCTCCTCCTCGTCTACCTCTTCCTCTGGGTCTATTGTCAGGCGCACCATTGATAGCCCTTGGGCAGAGTCCTGGGGTCGACTGACAGGAGTTGATGATGAAGGCGTTGTCAACAGTGCCAGTGATGAAGGTTTGCTAAAGGTAGCAAACTGCTAGGCTATCACATTGTGAAGTGAAGGAGAACCTGTTCAAGTCCATTGTCACCGGGAGGATTGACAGCATGGGACCGGCGACCCGGCAGACTGACCCGATGGACCTGTAGCCTTTGGGGAGGAAGGCAGGCCTCATGGAAGTGGTCATCGCAGAGCCGTCACTGATGGAGGAAGGCCGATGACCCAGAGGTCCACAGCCTTGTGACCTGGGAGTCGGGTGGAGCAGCTGTCAGTACGGGTCTGGAGTGAACCAGGACCGGATAGCAGGTCTCTTCTTTGGGGCAGCAGCTGACGATGAAGAACCTCCGAAGATGGAGCAGTCAATGGGGAGACGATGGGGGCTGCCAGGGGAGGGTCACGATCCCAGTCTTTTTGTGACTTTTCCTAAGGGCTTGTCTTTGACATGGGAGGCCTTGGAGCTCTATGATTCAGAAGTCGATTGGGTGGCCGGTGCCCCAGAGGACCCCTGCTCGAGTTGGCTACCTGTTGTTCCATGAAAGCTTTTAGAGCTTTTCTTTGTCACTTGAGGGTGGTTTGATTAAATTGTTGCCAGAGCTCACAATCTGAGGGATTGTGATCAGGCCCAAGACAGCAGACACACACAGAGTGTTCATCGTTGGAGGCAATCTTCTTTCATGAGGCAGTAACTGAAGAGAGAAGAAAGGCGGTTTCACTCTCGACAAAATGAAAAATGGAGAAAAATCTCTAGAAAGAGATTTATAAGGGTCGGTAGAAAAAAGGCTGCAGGTTAGAAAAGACGCAAACACTGTGACGGTTCTTCCGTGGAGCTTGTGCTTGCAAGTCGATGGTGGGAAATAACTAAGGAGGGCGCAGGGCCGCCTACACCTATACAGGGTTGGTGACGCCAGCTGATGTCGATGGCATGTGCGGCCCCAGCTATACTGCTGAAAATCTTCTGTATAGATTCTCATTCACCGACGGTTAAGTTCCTACGGTGTAACCTGATGACTGAAATAACCCTCAAGATTTCTTTAGCCTTGTAGGAAAGGTCTGGGAACCATTATAACTGTCACCCTTGTTTCACTGTTTTCTTCTCATTTATTGATTTATCTATGTACTTATTTACTTTAAGAAACATAGAAATCATACTTCTAGTGTAGACAGCAATGGATCTGGTTCTGAACTGCTCTGCACTTGCAACATCTGCTCTCTGCTCAGACTTAATAATTTCACAGAGCGACTGTGATGCATTTGAGTGTTTCTAAAGGGGAGAAAAAACAACTGAATGTTTACGCTTCCCCAAAAAAAAAAAAATAAAGTACATCTAAATACAGGTTTGTTCTCCTTTCAAAATATACTTTACCTAGCATTCACAATAACCTCTTCCTCAAATAAGTTTTAAAGGAAAATTAATTCAGACACTCATATTTTAATTCAGTTCAAATATACCCTGTTGACTAACAGCCCAGAAAGCTATTAACAGCCCATCAGGTAGGAAGCAGAATCTTTTATTATTTGTTTTATCCCACAATCGATGCTGCACCTTTCTGCCCCAAATCCTACCCTGTTCCATACTGTATATTCTTGCACTTTTCTCCTACCTCACAGTGCAGCTCTTGCTATGTGGTGGTTTCTTTGGGAGGTAGACCAGCTGCCATCTTCAGTCCTCTAGTGCGGAGTTGGAGTGGCCAGTTTGGGGAGGGGGCAGAGCCAGAGAGCTCCATTTGTAATCCTGTATGTTTTGCGCCTTACCACTTGTTTGCACCTTCTCCTTGGATGCCAGCAGAAAGGGAACCAAGTGCACATGCTCATCCAAATGCGTGGCTGTACACAGTGCTAACTGGTGTCCTCCACCTCAGCAAGCTACTCTGACTAAGGGATGTCACATATTATGGTTTTCTGGTATATCACGGTATTGGTAGTCACAGTATTGACATCGTGGGCAATTTCTGATATAGTGATAACTGTGGAACACCATGCTATTCAGACCCTTCAACTAATTTTTTGTATTTTTAGGACAACTGTCCCTCCCACACCAACTCTCCTGATGTAAGAATGTGAGGAGGCTTCTTTTATACAAAATGACTTCTTCTGTTATACTACGGTATAACAGTAACTGTGGTATTATATGTGACCGTTATCATACCGTTAGAATTTCAAATCTGGACATCTCCCTCTTTTCACTGCAACCTGGGGTCACCCCAAGTGGCAGAAGAGCAGTGAAGTCTGTTGCTCTTCCTCCCCACCTCCTTGATGTCGCTGGCTTGTTCCTAAACTTAGGTCGGGAGCAGAATCTTTAGCTTTCATCCTCAGCCAGCACCCATGACGTAATCCCTCAGTTCAAAATCTTTCTAAGTAAAATGCATTCTTGCATATTTGTTATTGAACTAGAAAAGTACTGGATATGCGGTGAGTAAATTTATTTTTAATTATGTTAATGGCCCTCCCATTGCCCCCAGCTAGAACTTCCTTCAGGTATGACCTGTGCCACTTACCTATTCAAGGAGCTTCTCCTGGTCTAACACCCCCTCCTCACGTGGAGAGTGCCATAAAGTACCAGGGTCTGCCTCAGTCATGCTGGTGTGTGTGTGTGTGTGTGTATATATATATATATATATATATATATATATATATATATATATATATATTTGTTGTCCAGTACTGTACGGTTTTCTTTGTTTTTGCCCCAGTCGGCACCTGCAACACCTTGACTTGCCCTCCAGGATGGGGCCCTGCCCTTATCTCCAAGGCAGCTTCCCTATGAGATTCTCCAGAAGGAAAGTTTGTTACTTACTTATTTCCTTACTTCCCACTTAAGGAAGCAGATAGCCCAGCAGTGAAATCACAAAGATGTAAACTTGGAGCCCCAGCAGACCTAGGTTTAAATCTCAAAACCATCACTTGCACACTGTGTGACCCTGAGCAACACACAGCCTCCTTATGCTACTCTCCCAGCTCGCATCTGTAAACTAGCTTCAGCTCAGTCGACTTTCCGACTACAATTCTCAATAAAATAAATTCAATCCTCAGAGAATGTGTTATTTATATTATTAGATGCCAGCACAGATGACCCACCAAGTGTAAGCTTTCCTTTTGGTGTATACCACATGCACCAAACTGCACCATCACTTGTTATCACACAGATGGCGGAAATGCAGCAGGACACACAGTCCTACCTACCTGGAGGAGGACTGCATCCTCTAGGATGTTCCATCCTCCCCCGTTGGCCTTCCAATGATCTAGGCTCGGAGCACAAACCTGGGACATCAGCATCACAAGCGGCAATGGTGCCTCTGTGGACACAGGATACTGTAAAAGCAGATAAATGACAGAAAAATGACACATTTCAACAACTGTAATATAAAACATTTTACAAAAAGAATGGATAGAAACAAAATTTATCAAAGCAAAACTGTTAAAGCCCAAATAAATAAGTGTGTAGCTGTTAAGTAAGCAATGGACCATAACAGCAGTGTGAGGTGCTCCAATTACCCACTCTTAAGGGTGCATTTCATCTTGTGCCTTCAACCACCCTTAGAGTAGGTTTATTAGAAAACCACTCCACAGCCTCTTGAGCGGTCTACTAAGCTCCTAAAATGGGAAACTGGCTAGTGATAATGGGTATGTTTAATCAAGGAAACTAATTATTTGTTATAGTGGCTATACTGTGCTGCAAGAGAAAATAGTTCCCTTGAAAATGAAACAACATAAATGTGTTCACATGACATTTTAACACTAAGTAAAAACCTTTGCACAATACTTAGGTTTTCAAAATAAAAATCTTTGTCAGCACATAGATTTTAAGAACCAACAAGCAGCACACAGATTTTGAAAACGTCGTGGTACCATATACATTTTAAAAATCTTCATAAAGGAGTTCTTTACTTAATGTTTAGTCAAAAGCATTGCACAGCAAGTACATTTTGGAAACTATAGAGCAGCATGCAGATTTTCAAAACCATTGTGCAGCACAGAGCGTTTCAAAACTGCTGTGCTGCATAAACATTTTAGTAGTTGCTTTTCACAAAGATTTTGAAAATCATCACACAGCATGAAAACAGTCATGCAGCACAAATATGTTAAAACCTTAGTATTCATGCTGCACATAGATTTTACAAAGGGAACAAAATTTGTGAGAAGGATTTCTCTACAAACATTTTCATTTAATGAAATGAATGAATTAGTAATAAGTTTTAATACATGTGCCTCCATACTAGCCCTCCCTCACACTTGAGTGTCAGTATTAGGCCCAGTCCTTTTAATGTCTTTATTAGCGACACTACAGAGATGACTGGAGCCGAAGGTATGCCTATTAATAGCACAAAATCTGTAACAGGGTAGACGGGGAGGGGCTGAAAGAATGAGGGTGGATCTGAAAAGGTTAGAAGAATGGTCACAATCTGGCAGCTAAGATTCAATGCATAAAAGTGCAAAATCATGCACCTAGGGCACAAAACCTGGGAACAATGTACCAACTCAGGGGTTGAAGTATTAGCAGTAACAAAACAGGAAAGAGACCTGGGGTTATCATTTCTGATGACCTGAAGGTAGCTAAACAGTGTGACAAGGCAGTAGAAAAGGCTAGCAGAATGCTAGGATGCATAGGGAGGGTATCACCAGCAGAAAGAGGCGTAACAATACCACTGTATAGATCACTGGTGAGACCCAGGCTCGAGTACTGTGTACAGTCCCAGAGGCCCCATCTCCAAAGGACATAGATAGGGTGGAGGCGGTACAAGGAGGACAGCCAAAATGGTGCAGGGCCTGCATCAGAAGCCCTATGAAGAAAGATTTAAGGATTTTAATATGTACTCCCTAGAAGACGAGAGGGACCAGGGATAGGAGAGACATTTAAGTACCTCACAGGAATAAACAAGGTACAGAAAGGAGGATTTTCCAAAGAAAAGGATGCTCAAGGATGAGGGAGGCTGAGAGAAAACGTGAGGAAGTACTTACATAGATACATAGACAGTGTCGGCAGATAAGGGCCTATGGCCCACCGGTCTGCCTATTTGAGCGTGTAAGTTTAGTTTATGTTTTCCTAGAAGTCTGTGCCCTTACCCCTGACCTCCAGAATCCTTATGTCTATCCCATGCATTCTTAAATCAGCCAGCCTCACCACCACAGAGAGGGTGGTGGACCCTTGAAACAGTCTCCCAGTGAAGTGGTGGAGGCTGGAACAGCCACAGGATTTAAGAATGCATGAGATAGACACAAGAGAATCTTAGAAGCAAGGGGGGAGCCAGAGTCCAAGCAGGGTTTCCAGTGGCACAACAGGTAGGGAATTTAGGGCAGACTAGGTGGGCCAAGTGGTCCTCATCTACCGACAACATCTATGTTTCCCTCACAACAATACAGTGTCACCCTCAAGTTTTAAAGGGAATATCCACGAGATCTACTCCACCTGAGTGTGGGGCGGCCTATGGTTAGCATTTTAACAAGGAGATTACATTTTTTTTTTCTCAGGCTTTTGAGTCTTCATATTTTATTGGGTTTATCTTACCATCCCTCCCACCCAGCATTTTGTATCCTCTAGCTGAGCTTCCAGAAGCTCATGTGCTAATCACAGAGCAGGGGAGCATGCACAGGGCCATTGATCAAAGCAAGGCCTTTGATACTGTACCACATAGAAGGCTGGTTAAAAGCTGGAGGACCTCACACTGGAGTCACTGCAAACAGTGAACAGTACATAATATGGATATAAAGATGGTCAGCTATGTATTAGGATTAGTCAAGTGGAGCACACAGTGGAAGCAATAGCGGCTGGTAAGGAGGAGACAGGAAAACTGCAGGGAAGGAGTTTGCAGTGGCGGTTAATAGAGTCCAGAAGCATAGCATGCTGAAGTCGCAACTCGGGCAGCTCAAGAACCTTGTTTGGGCCACTAATGTTTGAATCCTCGGCATACCAGAGGGCTTGGAAGGGATGATGCAGGGACATATTTAAGATATGGCTCCATGAAGCACTCGCCTAGGGTTTGTGGCAACTGTTGTTCAAGCCTATTGCATTACAGTAAGGCAGGCCCAGAACACAGCTGATGAACCCAGGACACCTATGGTAGCAGAGTTTGCAGCAAAGACGGACAACATTTGGAGGACAGCACGAGACCAAGGACGGGTACAAGTGGATGACCAAAGATCCTATTTTTTCTGGACTATGCCGCAAGGCACTTGAGGGAGTCACATCCAAACTGAAAGAACTTGACTTCGCTTTCCATTTGAGTTTCCTGCCCACCTGCAATTCTCACAATAGAACACAATGTATTCATTCAGGGAACCTGACAATGGAAGTCTTTGTGGAAAGACTGACTGCTAACAGTGAGAACCTGCAACGGCACACTTATCCAATTGAGAGAACAATTAAACACTGGGGCATTTCTGAGACTTCATAGTAAGTGCTGTTCCCAATGTACGCAGACTACTTGGAGCTGTGGGACGATTATCACTTAAATAACTAATAAAAATTGTAGAGGACTCGAGTTTGTTTCTTTCCCTCATACAGCTGTGCCCATAATTATTACAATCTGGCTCCACATTTGGGCGGAAAACACTACTGAAATTGTAAATATATGCAACATGTTTCTCAGCAGGTATTAGCTTCACTGGACAGAATATTCTGAGCCTCTTTCAACCATGGCAGAGTTTACATAAGGCATTTAAGGGTTGTGGCCTCTGAGAGTAAGAGTTTCACTGGTGATTGTAGGTTGACGCTTATAGTGGTGTTATGTTCAGAGAGGGAAATGCTAAAATAGCAAGGCTTCGCATGAAATTCATAGGTTTCATAGGTGTATTCAAGCTGAGGGACTTTCGTCCATAATGATTGCCCAACCCACATTATTTAGAATTCAGTAGTTCTTCCATGACAAAAGTTGTCTACTCTGACTTTAAATATATCCATACTATTACCTCAACCACAGTAGTTGATAGGTTGTTCCATAAGGAAATAACCCTTTGGGTAAACCAGTATTTCCTCAGGTTAGTGTTCCACCTGGACAGAACCAATTGCTTATTGTGTCTCCTGCTGCTAGTCCAACTGTATCTAAAAGTGAATCCTAGATCATCTCGCAGTGTATTATCCTCTCTATGATTTTAAACAGCATACACAAATCACCTCTGTACCTTCTATAGTGTAGTGAATAAAGCTTTAGTTGTTCTAACCTTTTCATAAGGAATATTTTCAGCCCAGAGACAGATTTTGTAGCCTCACGCTGCACACCTCAATCTTCGGTATGTCTTCCCTGTCGTGAGGTGACCACACTTGGGCACAATACTCCAAACGAGGCCTGACCAAGGCTCTATAGAGGCATAAGAACGTTTCTCGCTCCTACTGGCAATGTGCCTTAAAATACAATTAAGATTTTGATTAGCCTTTTGACCTGATCCTTGCAGTGAACTAAACTTCAGGTTAGATGTCATTTTACACCCAAATCTATCTTTACTAGTGACAGATAATATTTTAGTTCCAATGGTGTAAATGCAATTAATGTTATAGGGCACAGATGCACTATTTTACATTTGGCAATGTTCAGTTCAAGTTTATTAGTGTTGGTCCACTGAAAATGTTGTCAATAGCCAATTGCAGGAAAGAGCTTCAGATTTGTTATTCACAATCCCACCCACTCTACAATCAGTCCGCAATTTTGAGAGCCATATTAGAGTCCTTTAATTTGAGCGTGAAATATATATATATATTAAATAGACAGGGCCCTAAGACCGAACCCTGCGGGACCTCGCTGAGACTGTTGCCCAATCAGACAACACCTCTCACCGTGACTCTGTTTCCTCCCAGTCAGCCATAATGCTATCCACTTTAGAATATTTTTGTCCAATCCAAGAGAGTTTCAAATGTTTCAATTAACTTCGGCATGGGGTAATTTATCAAATTTGTTTTGTTTTTTTTATTTAGTTTTTGTTGACGGGTAATGCACTAGACAAATCCTACCTATTTTCAGGAATGACCCAGGGAGGGGATACAGACGAATGCCAACTGATCTTGAACCAGATTAAGCTGTTGGTGGTACTTTTAGTGAATGAGGGAATTTGGCCAGGACACTGAGGAATTTCCTCACTTTTTTTCGATAAATTCTAGTTCAAGTTTATTGCAGGAAAGACTCCGTTGAGCAAGCTCATTCACAAGGAGGTCCTGAGGCACATACACATACAGTTCCAATTACATAGACAGGAAATAACAAAATGTAGAACAACAAAGAAAAAATATATAATACAAGAGGTATACACAATAGAAGTCCTTATGCTATATATGCAGTACATTCCAGCTTTAACCTTGCCCTAAATTATGCAACACATTTCAGCTTAATAAGTAGAAGGCCAGTTGGTACCTAGGAAGTTGACTTGGCATTGGGGCCTAGTAGCACCCAAATGTGTCTTTAATTTAGAGGTAGCTAGTGATTTATAGGAGTTAATTGATACTGATGTTGGTTAGCTTCAGCATGGCTTATAGTTGGTTCCAAATGTTTGGGAGGGCGTATGAGACAGCTCTTTGGCCAGCTGTGGTACGTGTCCTGGGAACATCTAGTAGGATAAGGTCGGTTCCTTAGGAGTAGGTGCTATGCACGAGATGTGTATGGGAAACGTTAAATAGACAGGCAGTTTGTGGAGTAGTAATTTGAGGGTCCAAATGCCAGCATGCAGGAGGCATCTGGTGGCAGAGAGATCCACCTAACTGCTGCATAAAGATCACAGTGTGGGTCCTGTACGCAGAGTTAGTAATGAAGTGAAGAGCACGGTGATAGAGTGCGTCCAGTTTAGATAGGCTCAAGGCTGGGGAGGAGATAAAGATAATGTCTCCGTAGTCAAGCAAAGAAAGGAATGTTGCTTGGACAAGCTTTTTATGGTCGCGAGAGAAAAGAGGATCCTATTTCTAAAGAAGAAACCTAAGCGTGTTTTAAGCCTCTTTGATAGATCCTCAATGTGGTCGTTGAAGGAAAGCTTGTTGTCTATCCACATACCTAGATATTTAAATTTAGGTACGACTTCCAAGGGTTCGCCTAGGGAGATAACTATGAAGTTTTTAGGTGGGGTAGGTAGGGCACCAGACAAGGCAAGTCTCGAAAAATCATTGTCTTGGTTTTTGGCAGAATAGAGCCTGTAGATGTAAGGGACACATTAAATAAACTAGATATTAACAAATCCCTGGACCAGACAATATACACCCCAGAGTTTTGCATGAACTGGCAGATCCTTATCACTTCCTCTCACGTACCTTTCCAGACCTCCTTGGATAGAAGAGGGAGTTCCACGGATGAGAGCCATGGGATCTTTAACATCCACCTGAACTACCACCAATCCAGGCAGATGGGACCTCTGTTTAACGTCTCATCCGAAAGGCAGCACCTCATAAGTTGCAGCACCCTCTCATGCTGCACTACAGTGTCAGTACTGGGATATTAACCCATGCCAGATGGGAAATTAACCCACAGCCCTCTGATCACCTGGCCTCAGAGGCGAGTGTGCAACACTACTGAGCCACAGACACTGACTTGCCTTGGCAAAATCCATAAAAACACTTCCACTGCATTTCCTTATCCAACTCTATGTTAACTTTTTCATAGAAGTAAGTAGGTTAGTCTGGCATGACCTTGACTTCGTAAACCCATGTTGAACAGGATCGGTCAAGTTATTTTCTACTAGCTAATCCATGATCGTCACTTTTAGTAAGCCTTCCAATACTTTCCCTATTAAAGATGTAAGACTTATTGGCCTAACATTTGCTGGCTCAGACTAGAGCCCTTTTTATGAAGTGGGACCACACTAGCAACCCTCCAACGGTGGAACTCCTCCTATATCCAAGGAGGTCTGGAAAAGGTACGGAGAGGAAGTGATAGGCTCTGCCAGTTCATGCAAAACTCTGGGGTGTATATTGTCTGGTCCAGGGATTTGTTAATATCCAGTTTATTTAATCTGTCCCTTACATCTACAGAATCTATTCTAATTCGGTCCAGGCTGTGGCTCAAGTAATGCAGAACTAGAAGGCACAGCCCCATCATTAAGAAACAAACAAAATAACTATTTTGAATGTCTGTAGTCTCTCTTTCTGATACCAATACCCCAACGTCATTTTTAAAGGGGTCTACAGTATTTGAATTACCCTTCATGCTGTTGATATACAAGAAAAAGGACTTTTGTTATCCTTAACCCTGGTAGCTAGGCGGACTTCCTGCTGTGCTCGCCCTTTCTATGGATGACTTTACTCCTTTGTAAGGTATCTATATGCCTGGTAATTAATCTCGGTTTTATCCTTTTATATTTTTATACATTCTATTTTTTTTTTTTGTTGATTAATTGTTTAACATTTTAATTTAGCCACCCTGGGGTTTTCTTTTTATTAGCGTTATGTTTATGTAGAATTGGGATGTGTATTTTAATAAGTTCACTTAACTTAGCAAGAAGTATTTTCCACATGTCCTCAACCTTACTACCCTTGAAGTCCTTAACCCAATCCCATAAGGCTAAATCTCTTTTCATCTGATGAAAATCTGCTCTAGCTAGATTGAGCTTAATAGTCCCCCTAGTTCCTGGAGCCTCAGGGAGCTGTGGCAGCTAGAACAGAGCCAATCGTCATTTCTGATTCCTTCTGCAACCCCTGAGTGCATCACCCCTGATTTTTCTCTTACTACCATGACCAGAGCAGTAGGCTCCCTTGACATTATGTGTTAGAGTAAAACCTGTAAATTTCAATACCTCAAATTATTGTCAATAATTTTACTTAATCCACCAACAGTTGAAATTCAAATCAAATCAACTCATATTTTATTTATAAAAATCACCTTTCTCAAACCAAAGCACTTGTACATACATTAAAACAAACATGATAATAAACAATCATAACAGAACAAATTTAAAATCCATAAAATCCCAAAACTGCAACTCTATAAATATTACATTGGCCAATCTAAAAATAATCTGAATATGCTAGGCTAAATAAATGAGCTTTAAGTGTAGTTTTAAAACTCTGGACAATCAGGCAATCTCACACCCAACAAGGTAGAGAATTTCACAGGGTCAGGGCCTCAAAATCAAAAGATCAGGCCCCAGATGTCTTTAAAAGTACCCGGGAATCTCAGCAATCCCTCATCGGTGATCAGAGAGGACAGAGGGGCAGTAAGGACAAAGGAGATCTTGCAAGTAGCAGGGTCACTGATCGTGTAGGGCTTTATAGGTCAATAACCCGACCTTGAAGGTGATCTGTCACTGTACTGGCAGCCAGTGCAGTCCAGCGAGCACAGGTGTTATGTGACTGGTCCTAGAAGCACCAGTCAATAGCCTTGTTGCCGCATTCTGCACTAGTTGCAAGCAGCGGATATCAACCCTCAGTAGCCCTAGGTAAATGGCACTGCAGTAGTCAAGGCAGAAGGTTACAAAGGTGTGGAATAATGCTGGAAGATCATCAGGAGGAACCAGATGCTTTACCCGGCAATATTCCTCAGAGGGTAAAAAGAGGTTTTGACAACTGCTGACACCTGAGATTTAAGAGTCAGGTCTAAACAACGCCCAGGTTCCGCACCAGGTCTGAAGTAGTCAGCTGAACACCCCGGAGCCAAAGCCAGAGAGTTGTCCTGCCAACAAACCTGCCTTCCACGATCTGGGTCCACAACCAGCACCTCAGTTTTAGCCGGATTCAACCGCAGCCAGCCCCCCTCATCCAATTCTGGATCTCGAATAGACAGTCGTTAAATACCAAGAGGAACACATCCTGTCCAGGCACAAAGGACATGTACAGCTGAGTATCATCTGCATAGCAGTGAAAACTCAGACCATACCGCCTAAATTACCATTATAGGTAATTAGCCCATAGAGTACAGTGGCGGATCACCTTCAAGGTCGGGATTCAGATGACCTTAAGGTTAGCAAGCAATTTGAGAAGGCAGTAGGGAGGGCTGGGGAATACTGGGATGTATAGGAGAGGCATCACCAGCACAAAACAGGAAGTTGTTATCCCTCTGTACAGACAGTTGGTGAGACCCCATCTGAGTACTGCATCCAGTTCTGGAGACTCCACCTCACTAAGGACACAGACAGCATGGAGACAGTCCAGAGGAGGCAACTAAATAGTGCAGGGTCTGCAAGAGAAGCCATATGAGCAGAGACTAAAGGAGCTTAATATGTATACCCTTGAGGGAAGGAGGGAGAGGAGGTACATGACAGAAATGGTTAAGCACCCCAGTGGAATCAACAAAGTCCAAGAAGGTAGCATCTTTCAGAAAAGAGATGTGCAAGAACAAGGGGACACAATTTGAAGATAATTGGGGGCACTCAGGGCAATGTGAGGAAGTATTTTTCACAGAGAGGGTGGTGGATGCATAGAACAGCCTTCCTGAAGAAGTTGTGAGTCTAAAACTGTGGGAGAATTCAAGAAAGCATGGGACAGACATAAGGCAATTCTTGTGGGGGTAGGAAGAAATAGACTGTTGGTTAACTAGGATAGTACAGTTACATAAGAACTTACCGTAACAGTAGATCTTCGAGAACAGCTCTTGCAGCAGGTTACACCATTAGGACTGAAGCCGGCAGGCGAGGACCCTACAGAAATTTTCTAGCTAGCAGTATTCAGCAGGGATCACCTCCGACGGTCCCACCCCCGACGCCAGGCATAGTACATAAGGAGGCGGTCACCCAGAATCCCCATTCCTCCCGCCGGAGACCCAGGCCACTGGATGACATCAGAAGAGGAGACTGAGAATCCGCCATCAAGTGACAATCAGAGAGGTGTTGAGAACACCTGATCCTAGGAGAAGGATATCGGAACAAAGTCTACCTCCAGCGGGGTGATGGGAGTACCTGCTGCAAGAGCTGTTCTCAAGATCTACTGTTACAGTAAGTTCTACGTAACTGTACTATCTTACTGAGCAACAGCTCTGCAGCAGGTTACACCATTAGGACTGATTCCCAAGCAATACTGGAAATCCTCACCATTGGGAGGAGGGAAGGTAGAGATCACTAGTAGAATCAAGTTCAGGACAGAAGTCCTTGAAGGACTGCTAGACCAAAATCTGCTCTTCTCGCTCTATGGTCCAGGCTATAATGCCTGATGAAGATGTACACAGTGCTCCAAGTGGCTGCTGCACAGATGGCTGAAGTAGACACGTTCTTTAAGGCTGCAAAGAAGGTAGCCACCCCTCTTGTGGAATGACCTCACCACGCCTGGTAAGGGCTTGTTACGCTTCTGGTAACAGAACATGATACAATGTATGAGCCACCTGGACAGCGACTGTTTGGAAACGGAGCTCCCATCATCCTGTGGGCGAAGGAGACAAAAAGCTGGTCAGATTTCGTGGTGTTTGGTTCGTCAGGTAGTATCGAAACCACCTATGCACATCTAAAGTGTGCAACAGAGCCTCTCCTTGATTAGAATATTTAGAGAAGTACACTGGTAGATCGATATCCTGATTAAGAGGGCTGAGATCACCTTAGGCAGAAACTTCGGATTAGTCCGTAGGGATACCCTGTCCTGGTGGAAAACCAAACAAGGTTCTTGCACATCAGTGCGTGAAGTTCAGAAATTCTTCTGGTCAAGTAACGGCAACTAAAAACAACGTCTTCCATGTAAGGAGGCATAGCTCGCAATCTGTGCTGGTTCAAAATGTGGCAGCGTAAGCTGCTCTAGGACAAAGGGTAAATCCCATGGCGGAATAGCATCCTTAATCGGAAGTCTAAGGTGGAGGACACCTCTCAGGAAGGCTCGGTCGCGTGTCCAACTGAGCTATGGGACGTTGGCCTATAGGAGTGTGATAGGCTAAGATGGCACAAAGGTGTACTTTATCAAGGAGTAGGCCAAGCCTGTCTGAAAAGAGACAGGAGGTAGTCCAAGACCGACCTTTCTGGACAATCCATTGGCGAAAACCCTGCGCCCTGAGCCCAGAGGCAAAATCTGCACCATTTCATGGCATAAGTAGCATGAGTGGCGGTTTTCTAGCAGCCGCTAGAACATCTGCTACCTCTTGTGAGACCCCGTATCGTGATAATGGCTATGTCTCTAAGAGCCAGGCATGCAGGTTCAGTGAACGGGTCCGGATGGACCAAGGAGCCCGCCTCCGAGACAGTAAGTGAGAGCTGATTGGCAGAGGCACTGGAGGTTCCAGGGCAGCTGATGTAGTAGAGGAACCAGATCTGTCTGGGCCAAACAGCGCGATAAGTATCAAGCCCGCTTGCGCTCTGCCAAGTTTCAAAAGGACCTCTGGATCAATGGAAAGGGGAAGGCAAGAGGAATCTGCCCCAGGAGTGGGACAACATGACTGCCAGAAAACACCAGGCCTTAGATCTATCAAGCAAAATTGGGCAGTTTTGCATTGTGTGGGGACGCCGAAAGGTCTAACTCTGGTGTACCCCATCTGTGAAACAGATCCTCTACTACCTCCTGGAGTAGTTCCCACTGGTGGACTCTGGCCTGAGAGCGACTCAGGCTGTTCATGGCGTACGCTGTCCACCCCTGGGACATGAACAGCAATGAGGTTTGCTGCCGTGTTGTAGAACCCAATCCCACACCTCATGGCCTCTGCAAAGCAGGTAGGAATGGGTGCCTCCTTGTTTGTTGAGGTAATACATCACTGCAGAATTGTCTGTTTGTAACAGAAGAGTACCGTTGGATCTCAGACTGGAAACCTGCAGGGCATGAAAAACTGCTCTCATTTCCAGGATATTTATGTGGAGATGAGTCTCTTGGGCTGTCCACAGGCCCTGAGACCTGACACCGTCGAGGTGTGCTCCCCACTGAGCCCTGAGGCATCTGGCGGAGAGCGCCACAATCAGAGACGGCGCAATGAAAGGGACCTCCACCAATAGGTTCTTTGAATCTAGCCACCATTGCCAATCCCGGATTACGGCCTTCATGATCCGAACTGGGAGCTGCGGATGGTCTTGCTTCTGATCCCACTGGACCCGTAACATCCACTGGGTCACCCGCATGTGGAGACGGCTAGAGGGACTGTTGCAATGCCTGCAGCTATATGTCTGAGCAGGCAAAGGATCTGTCTGGCCGGACAGTCCTCTTTGCGAAAAGTCCCTGATGAGGGATCTGATGTGTTCCGCTTGGTCCAGGGATAGAAAAGCTTTCCCGGACGGTGTCCAGAACTGCACCTATAAACTGCAGAATCTGTGACGGAACCAGGAGTGACTTCTCTTGATTGATAATGATGTCCAACGTCTCGAACAGAGACCGAGTACAATGAATGGCGGACATCAGGGCCTCCCAAGAGGGCGCCATGAGAAACCAGTAATCCAGGTAGGGAACACATAGTGGCCTTGTCTCCTCAGAGTCGCCGCTATGACCGCCATGTACTCGTGAATACCGAGGTGCTGATGACAGTCTGAAAGGGAGGGCTCGAACTGATAATGGTGACCCTGAAACCTCGCTAAAACTTCCTGCGCGCTTGAGCGTGGGTATATGCAGGACATCATGCATGTCCAAGGACGCTAGAAAGGCACCCTGCTTGAGCATGGGTATCAGACCTGGAAGGGTCACCATGTGGAAGCATTTGTATAGGACCAAAGTGTTGAGGTCGCTGAGATCAAGTATCTGACAGAGGTCCCCTGTCTTCTTGGGAACCAGAAAGAAGTGAGAATAATAAACTGTACCTCTTTGGTTCCGTGGTACTTGCTCTATAGCTTCCTTTCCGAGAAGCGCGAGCACCTCCTGCTGTATGAGCAGGGCATGCTGACCCGAATAACAGGAAAGCTGGGGAGGTCTTGACGGTGGGTGGTCAAGAAATTGATGAAGTGACCTTTCTTGACCAACTGGAGAACCCATCGGTTGGCGGTAATCGACTGCCACCCTGAAGCGGCAAGCGATGCGCACCCCGACCTTTGTGCCCGTTGATCCAGAGGAGGGGCCAGGAAGGAGTCATGCGTGGCAGCACTGGTTCCTGCAGGCTGGGCCGTTTGGTGTAACACTGGCCTCTGCCTGAGGAAGACTTAGCCTGGGCTTACGCTGGAAAGTGCCCCTTTGTTGCTGGCCGGAACGTGGCTGCTACCATTGTTGCCGGCTGCAAAACGGTTCTGTTTCCTACGAAGGAACCAGGCCTTGATCTGTACATGGCTTGTACTGGATCTAACTGCCTTCCGGCATCCTGGAGCTTGGTGATAACCTTCTCCGAGTGTTCACCAAATAGGACTTTGCCATTGTATGGGACGTCAAGAATGTTCTTCTGTATGTCAGGGTAAAGCCGGAGACACGGAGCCAAGAGTATCTCGAGACAGACACCAAGCTGCAGCTCTGGCAGACGAGTCCGCAGAATCATATGTGGCTCGAAAGCACTTGGGTTCTCACATCAGACCCTGTGCGGAGGAGGTTTAGGAGCTCCGCCTTCTGATAGCCATCCGCAATTTGTTGACAAGTCCTGGCCCTGTTCCCACAGGGCATTCTGAAACTGAACCATGTGAGATAGGTAGTTCAGGGACCTGATGGAGCATGTAGCAGCTGCATGCATGCGCCTCCCAGGAGCATTCAACTGTTTGGATTCCTGGTCCGTGGCTGTGTGCTCATATGCTGCGGTCATTGGGACCGGTCATGAGAGGCCGTAATGACCAGGGAGTCAGCCAGAGGTTGTTGTGCCAAGTACTGTCCTCTTCGGGGCCTTGTATAGGTAGCCAGCTTTATTCGGCTGCGTGGGGTGGTGTGCAGACACTTCCACGTAGCCTTGGTGACATCCATAAGCGTCCACCAAGGGTGGTACTACCAAGGCTTGGGATCTTTCTGCCAAGATAACGGGCAAGGCGCTGTCTCTCGGGTTGAGATCTTCAGAATCCCATCCCATGTTCTCCTGGATGTGCCTCATAATCTCGAGAAGGAAGGATCATCCGGAGGTGACCTGGGTAGGTCTTGTGGGTCAGGCGATGGGATGCTGAGTGGAGAGGAGATCTGGAGAATTCAGAGGTATCCGTTCTAGGCGTCCTCCCTGACGGAGGTGTACCGGCGGCGTCTGGGTCGCTGGGACTGGGAGACCCTGAGGGAGATTTTGCGGGGAGGCCTTCTCTGATCCTCAGATCTACCCCTAGGAGGTGAGCACGCCTCCCTTAGGTTGGTGGTCATCCTGCTTGCCCCTGTGCTGGAGGAGGGGCGAGGGAGGTGAAGGAGAGGAGAGGAGGAGGTTTTACAGGGATCACATCTTTCCGGATTGTGTCCCACCAGAAAGTGAAGAGATCCTTGACCTCTTGAATGTTCATGCCCGACGACGGTCCTGGTGCCAGTAGTCTGTCGCTGGGGTCAGGCGTCGGGTCCGCAGGTGTCTCGGGGTGGCGAAGGTTCCCTTGGGAGCCTGGCGTCCTCAGTGTCTCCTGCCTGGTCTTCGGAAATGTCGTGTCCTCCTCCATGGAGTCCTTGTGACCGGTGTCCACGGTGACTGGGGGCAGTCTTCGGCTCTGGCGAGTGGAGGCTGATGTCAGTCACTTGGCCGACATCTTGGTCTGGCGAGCGCCTGGCCGACATCTGGTGTTTGGCCAGGTTGAAGCGAAGCCAAAGAACCGCCTGTAGCCTTAACCAGAGGGGCTGAGACGAGCCCTGGAGGGAGAGCGGTCAGATCGGTGGAGCCTGAGCTACGCGAGTCCGAGGCCCGGTTAGGGATCTGAACCTTGTTCTCCCGTGCTTGTCCCGTGTTTGTGGGCTTTAGAGGAAGAGTCACCTCTGGAGGAAGGTTCTTTATCCATTCTGCTAAGTTTTTCTTCCAAAAGGTACCCTTGAAGTGCCTTCTGATGGCAGATCCTGGTGCGGCTACTGAACCCCTGACAGAAGGAGCAGGCCTTGTGTCGTGGTCCGGGCCTAAGCACACGAAGCAGGATGAATGAGGATCCTGGAGGATCTGTTTTCCGCGAGGCACACTTGGAAGGGTGTCCCTCAGAAGGAGGAGTTGGAAATGCCGGCGTTAGTTTAGTAGAACTACCGTGAGAAGTTCTTAGTCGTCAATGCGCTAAGTAAGACCGAGAGGCTGATATTGGCGAGTCGACGGGCGGAAAAGAATCAGATTCTAAGTGACCGACCCGCCTCCTTATGTACTATGCCTGACGCCGGGGCGGGACCGACGCCAGAGGCGGACCCGCTGAATGCTGCTAGCCAGAAAATTTCTGTGGGGTCCTGGCCTCTGCCGGCTTCAGTCCTAATGGTGTAACCTGCTGCAAGAGGCTGTTTCAAGTAAGATCTGCAGCTTATCCTGTAGGTAGGAAATGGGCAGACTAGGTGGGCCAAGCGGTCCTTATCTGCCGTCAAAGTCTATGTATCTATGAGTGCAAAATGTCTGGAGTTCAGAAACTAGCCTATCAGATCTCTGTGTGTTTTGAAATTAATAGAAGCTGAGAAAAACTTAGAATATACAAAGTAGAATTATATCTAAGGCACTGGCTGCATAAAATAGCTTCACTTGAGTTAACAGAGTTGATTTCTACAATTTATTTCAAGCCCTATCATGTTGTTCCACTAAGTATTGTGTCTCAAAAGTCCTGTTAATGCTACTTTTGAAATACAATCCACTGCTGAACCTTTCCTTCCTAACAGTTTAATTGATTGCATTATGCTTTAACGTCTAATAAAATAAAGAACAACAATAATAAAAAAAGAGCTGGAGGACTCAAAGTGTAATGGACAAGCTCAAAAGATGGACAGAAACTGGGCGGGCAGGCAGGACTTACACAGTGTTAGCTTATGACAAATTTCCTGGGGTCCAGGAGGTCGCCAGTTGGGTGACACAGGTATCAATCCATGACCTGTGTCATTCAATATATTTATCTGCAAACACAGGGAAGGCATCCAGAGCAAGATCAGTCTCTTCCAGCCAACACCAAGATCTGCAGGAAAGTGGACAATAAGGATGGAAGAAGGGGCATGAGAAAGGATCTAGAAAAGAGGAGGGTGGTCCAATGTATGGCAGTTTAAATGTAATGCCCAAAGTGTAAGATTATACAGATTGGCAAATAAAACCTATAACAGACTACTGGATGGGGTCAGCGGCATGAGGGTGGTTCAAACCTCTGGGGAAAAGGGACCTAGGAGCCATTATCAGTGACAACCTCATGTCTAAGGCCCAATGCAATAAAGCATATGGGAAAGTAAGTAGATACTGAAGCGTACAGGTAGGATGCTCACTAGCAGAAGGAAAGAGGTAATACTGCCCTGTACAGGTACCAAATGAGGACACACCTGGAGTACTGCATGCAGTTCTGGAGTCACCATGTAAAGAAAGGCAGAGACCACTTGGGGAAGGTCCAGAGAAGGCTACAAAAATAATCCAGATGCAACAATAGAACGCATACAAGGAGAAGCTGGAATATCTTGGCATGTACTCTCTAGAAGCCAGGGAGGGATGATGCAGAAATAGAGGTTATTCACCTGCACTCATAGCTCTACTAGTGGTATTCAGTTCACATCCACACTTTGGTAGTACCGCTCCCAATATGCATGTCTTCAAGCTAAGCTCCTCTCACCTCCCATGGTATACATTCTCTGGTGCTGCCCCAGCGACTTCACAGCTTGCATGCTGGAAGCACAGATCCGCATGTCTCTTCGGGAGGTCGAGGGCTTGTGTGTTTGTAAACTGAATACTACAATACTGTTCCACCAACAGAACTATGGTTACAGGTGTGTAACCCCCAATTCTAGCAACGATATTCAGTTCACTCTCACACTACTACCAGACTCCTAGCAGTCCTCTGGGTAAAAGGTGCAAGGCATGCATTCCTATTTGACAAAGAGACACTAGGCAATTGAGGCCCCAAACACAGCATCTCAACGACTGTGCACACTGATGCTGTACTGCAACAAACGCACACTTTAGCTAGGTGCAGCCCTGCAGATCTGCTCAATGGAATGTACCAGGATGCAGCCACAGAGGCAGCAGTATGCCTGGTGAAGTAAGCCTTCAACCCCTTGGATGGCTCCCTACCAACCCATCTGTAGCATAGGGTGATACAGGATGTGGCCTCCTACTAATCATCTGCTATGCTGCTGGCCTGTCAAGCACAGTTTCAGCGTAGTGAGAAACAGCTGACAAACCTCATCGTAAATTCTTGCCATGTGCTCCTTATAATAGGGGTGTCACGCTTCACAAATCCTGCATATAGAGTCTGTATTTGGTCCTACTGTTGGTAGGTTAGTAACAAATAACAAAATGTTAACCATTTAGTTATGGTGGAACTCCAAATGCTATCTTCAGGAGAAACTTCATGTGAGTGCTAAAAGACGACCTTGTCGATGTGGATGACTAGATAGGAAACTCCACCAAGAGCACCTGGAGGTCACTCACCAGTTTGGCTGACATGATGGCAAGAAGGTTGTTTTCCACAAGAAGTGTGACATCTTACATTGGCTGGAATGAGTTCCCATCAGAATCATCATCAAGTACTAGCACTGGTCCCCACTGAAGAGGTGATTCACGTACCAGAGGGACAAGTGATCCAGGCCTTTGAAAAAGGCATCCAACAATCTTCAAATGTACTTCTGTTGGCATACCAGCCCACACCCAGTAACCAGCGATGGCTGCCAGGGCACTTTAAGGGTCTTGGCTTTGATACCAAGACAGATCAAATGTAGTAGAGAGTTGTAGCCACTGGGCAGGGACAAATCAAGATAATTTCTTGGCACCAGAGCAAAATCTCCTCCACTTGAATGGGTATGTTCTACTAATAGAGTCCTTGTGGAATGCCTCCACCATATGAAGACCATCTTCTGTAAGGCTCAAAGCCTGGAACTTTAACAGCTCATGGACCAGGCCTAAGATGAAGGATTGAAGCTACAGGTGCTGGACCACTCTTCCTTGTCTTGTCAGCAGGTCAAGTTAAAGGGCAACCACCATGGGGATCAGCCGCTGAGGATGAGGAGATCCTGGTACCAAAAAGAACAGCTATGTAAGAACTTACCATAACAGTAGATTTGAGTGGAATCTCTCTCATCAGGTCAAACCTCTAGAGCAATGGTAGTCAGGCTCCAGGATGACATGAAACCTTTTGCCAGCAGTTCAGCAAGGCCACCCATTGAACGCCTGACGATGCCCTCCTCATGTAGGCATAGCCAGCCCCATCCTCCTCAGTTCCCACCCAGAGACAATGCTTGGAGGATCTCCCATAGGGAACCGGGGCAGAAAGAACCATGGTTCTGCCCATCAGGCAAGGCAGAAAAACTGAGAAGCCGTAGGACATTGCAAGTAACTCTGGCACAGCCTTGGTCCCAACAGGAAATGGACATACAGGGCCATGCTCTAGGAAGCCAGGAAGAGCAAATTAAGTCAAATATGAGCAGAACTGGAAGACAGATGATATACTGTCCCCAGAGAAAGAGCTGGCCGAAAACCATTACAGTCGAGAAAAGCTCTAGGTCTCCCCAAAGAAAGAGCCAGGTGAAACCACCTCTAGGAACTAAGGAAGAGGTGGGATACCCAGCCATTTGAGAGACTGAAGCAACAAGCATGCCACCTTATAGGAAGAGATAGGAGCGAAGAAATTCCGAGAGCAAGGGGATGGAAGGCGAGTTGGCATGATCTGATGAAAAGACATTCCTTCAAAGATCTACTGTTACAGTAAGTGCTTACATAACTGGTCTATCTTCTTCAGGGATATCTCCTTCAACAGGTCACACCTCTAGGAAGAGTCCCAAGCAGTAAAGACAGCAGGATAGTCTGGGTGGCAGAAGACCAAAAGCCTAAGAAAGAAAGCCTCAAAGTACAGCTAGGTCAAAGCCTGCCCTTCTCCTACAGGCAATGTCCAGACAGTAGTGCATTGAGAAAGTGTAGACAGTACTTCAGAAGCAGCCGCACAGATCTCAGCGGCTGACACATTCCTGAAACAGGCAACAGAAGTGGCCATGCCTCTGTGGACTGGCCACAAACAACCCCAGGGAGTTCCTTACCTTATCTCCTGTAATAAAAGTAATACAGTTGGCAAACCAATTGAACAAACACTGTGGAAAAGCGGAATGCCTCTTTCTCAGGGGCAAATACACAAACAATTCGAGGCCTTCCTGCAGTCCTTCATACAGTGTGTATAATACCTTTGTATGCTATACACATCCAACATATGAAGCAATGCTTCCCCTAGACTGGCTTGCTCTGGACAATAAGCAGGCAGGTGGATTGTTTGATTTAAGGTAAACTCAGACATCACCTTAGGTAGGAAAAACAGATTACTCACCTGTAACAGCAGTTCTAGGAGTGGTATATGATGTTCATCTACACTTCTGGCAGTGTCCTTTCCTTTAAGACCTTGCCAGAAAATCTTCAAACAGGCTCCTGCCACCCACCCAGTGGCAACTCCATCAGCTCTGCCCCAGACACCAGATCTCGCCTGCTGGAAGCAAAGGTGTGCACCAAGCCAAGGGAGGTTGGGTGGTTTTGTGTGGAAAAACATGATATACCACTTCTAGAACTACTGCTACAAGTGAGTAACCTGTTTTCTAGGGATCTTGGATATAATGTTCTATCCACACTTCTGGCAGATTCCTAGCAGTTCTCCGGGAGGAGGAGGCAAAGTGCACACCCCCTACTTAGGGAACAGACATTGGAGAACTGAGGCCCCAAAACCAACATCCTGACATGACTCTAGGTCAATGTGGTAATGGAAATGAAGGTGTGTGCTGACTTCCAGGTAGCAGCCTGTAGATTTCCTGGATAGGGACAACCTGGAAGCAGCCACCGGCCGCGGTGTGGTGCGTGGGAATGAGCCCTTAGCCCTCAGAGGGAGGCTCGTGCCCACCAACCTATGTAGAAATCAATGCAGGATACAATCCACCTGCCAATCGTCCGCTTGGCTGCAGGTCTATCAGGTGCGGCTTCCAGCATAGGTGACAAACAGCTGTGAACCTCTCCCCAAACTCCAGCTGTGCGCTCTTTATAATATCACGGCTCGCCTCAGGTCAGAGTATGGAGCCTGTGCTCGGCCTCAAGGTGTGACTAGAAGTACACCAGGTGATTATACCTGCTTAAGGTGAAAATCCGACACAACCTTTGGGAGGAACTTCGGGTTAGGCGCCAGAAAACCTTGTCCCTGAGGAAGACCAGGTAAGGAGACTCCACGAAAGCGCTTGAGCTTAATTATCCTTCTGGCTGACATGATGGCCACCAGGAAGCGGTCTTCCACGACAGGTGAGACATGTCACACCTGTACATTGGTTCGAATGGCTTGCCCATGAGCTTTGCCAAAACCAGCAACAAGGCCCACGGTGGTGGTGGTGATTCACGCACCAGAAGGAAATGTGGTCAAAGCCCTTGAAAAAGCACCAGACCACCATCTCCTCGTCACAGACTTTAAAATTCGTCAACCAAAGGCCTGACTGAGAGAGGACCAGATAAAATGGGAAACTCCAGCTCCCTGCCCTTCAGGTCCGTGCACAATATGAGGCGGCACAACATAAATCTAGAAGAGTATACAGGTTAAACTCCTCCACAACCTGTAAAAACATCAGCACCAGACTTGGAAAATTAATTTATTCATATTTTTAGAATTATTTCAAATTTGGCAGTCCAGAGCAAACCTTTATAGATCTTTCTACCAGCAAAGGTCATAAAGGCACCATCAATTTCAAAATAGTACTATTAAAGCATAGAGTTCTGGTTCCTTGACAAAATATAATAAAGTACAATCTGTGCAGACCAAAGTGGCTCTAATTAGAAAGTAATATCTTTCTATGGGCAAACTTAATTTAAGCACCATCAGTTTTGAAGTTTTGAATTTTGATGTTGCACAATTAAAGCATCAACTTCTAGTTCCTTATTAAAGTGCAGTAGAGTGCAGTCTGTGCAAAACAAACAAGGTAGCAAAGAGCAGTACTGTATGTAAAGTTAAAAGTGCAATGATCATTAAATGTCAAGGTAAAATGGAAATTGCAGTTACGTAAGAACTTACCGTAACAGTAGATCTTCAAGAGAGGTTCCTGCAGTAGGTCTTCACATATAGGACTGTGCCCCTGGCGTCGGGTTCAATAGCAAACATGAGATCGCAATCATCAGCGAGACCACCCCCCAACGTCAGGTGACACAATGTCAGCCCGACTATAAAAGGGGTGAGTACGCGCCCGCCCTCAGTTCTTTTCCGCAGGAGACCTAAGGAAAGGTAAGTAGAAAACAGGAGAGTGTAAACTCCTAGGACCATATTTCCTCTCTAGACCAAAGGTCTAGGTAGGATGAAAATGAAGGAATCATTCCAGGACTAGTGGAAAGGTGGGTGGAAACCAGACCTACTGCAGGAACCTCTCTCGAAGATCTACTGCTATGGTAAGTTCTTACGTAACTGCAAAATCTTACTTCAAGAGGGCTCCTGCAGTAGGTCTTCACATATAGGACTGAATACCAAGCAGTCCCAAAGCAAATAAAATGGAGGTACATCCAGGAGGAAGAGAAGTCACCACAGGAAATTATGACAGAAGGCCTTATAAAACTGCAAGACCAAAGCCAGTTCTGCACCTGGGGGCAATGTCCAGACTGTAATGCTTAGTGAAGGTGTGAACAGACAACCATGTGGCCGCTGCACAGTCTCTGCAGTAGACACATTCCAGAAAGAGGCAGTTGAAGTTGCGGCACTCGGTGGAGTGACCTTACTTTTGCCGGAAGGACTTCCACATTTCTGGTAAGTGAAATGGATGCAGTTGGCTAACCATCTGGAAGCGGTCTGTTTAGAAATAGCCTTGCCATGGCACTGGTGAGCAAAGGCTACAAAGAGTTGACTGGATTTACAAAGCTCTTTAGTCTGGTTTGTGTAGTATCTCAGAATCCAGTGCATCTCAAAGTGTACAGCAGGTATTCCCCATTAGAATGCTGGGGATAGTACACAAGTAATTCCACGCTTTGATTCAGGGTGGTTTCTGAGACTACTTTGGGAGAAATGAAGGGTTAGTTCAAGGACTACTCTGTCCCTATGAAAAATTAAATAGGGTTCCTTACAGACAAAAGCCTGAAACTCAGAGACCCTTCTAACGGAGGTGACTGCGACTAAAAAATACAGGTTACTCACCTGTAACAGGAGTTCTAGGAATGGTATATGTTGTTCATCCACACTCATTGGCAGTATCCTTGCGCTTTAAATCTTGCGGAAGGTCTTCAAGCTTGCTCCTCCCACCCACCGGGTGGTATAACTCTGACTCCGCCCCATGGCGCCAGATCTGGCCGCTGGAGAAAGCTCAGGTTGTCTTGTCCCGAAGCCGGGGAGGTCGGGTGGGTCGTGTGGATGAACAACATATACCATTCCTAGAACTCCTGTTACAGGTGGTAACCTGCTGTTTCTGGGACATGGATATGTTGTTCATCCACACTCATTGGCAGACTCTAGCAGTTCTCCGGGAGGAGGGAGGCAAGAGCACACCCCATATACTTACTTGGGAAAGAGACTGGAGAACCGAGGCCCCAAAACCAGCATCCGGCGTGACTCAAGGTCGATGTGGTAGTGGGTAATGAAGGTGTTTGCTGACTTCCAGGTAGCAGCCCTGCAGATTTCCTGGATAGGGGCGTCCTGGGAAGCAGCCACCGTTGCAGCAGTATAGCGGGTGAGAATGAGCTCTTATCCCTCTGGGAGGCTCCATGCCCGCCAACTTATAGCAGAGATCTATGCAGGAGGTTACCCACCTGCTTATCGTCCGCTACAGGTCTGCCAGATCACGGCTTCAGCGTGGTGACCAAACAGCTAGCTGAACCTCTCCCAATTTCAACGTGCGCTCCTATAATAAGCGGCGCCCTTCTAGGAGTCCAGAGTATGGAGCCATATTCGACCTCGAGTGTGATTGGGGTAGAACACACGGCAAGTCAACACCTGGTTAAGGTGAAACTCCGACACCACCTTGGAAGGAATTTGGGTGAGGCGCAGGACAACCTCGTCCCTGTGGAAGACCAGGTAAGGAGGCGATGGAAGCGCCTGAGCTCTCCCATCCTTCTGGCTGACGTGATAGCCACCAAGAAGGCGGTCTTCCACGACAGGTGAGAGAGAGCACACCTGTGCATAGGTTCGAATGACTGCCCATGAGCTTTGCCAGTACCAGCAGTAGATCCCACGAGGTGGGGTTCCCGCACTGGAGGAAATGTGATCAGGCCTTTGGCAGCCAGACCACCTTCCTGCGCCACCGACTGCTCCGGCCAGCCCGGTAAGCGAGAGATGGCTACCAGGTACACCTTAGGTCGTCGACCGAAGGCCCTTGACTAGAAAGGACCATAAATAGTCCAAGATGCTTCGCCAAGGAACAGGAGGAAGGGTCCAAGCCCTTGCTCTGACACCAAATGGAAAACCCTTTTCCATTTGAAGGCATAGCATTTTCTGGAATGACTTCACGGGACGCCTCAACTACATTGAGGACTCAGCGGAAAGACCCAAAGCCTGAACTCTAGCGCAGGAACCAGGCCGTCAGGTGCAGGATTGAAGGTCCGGATGGAACACCTTCCCTGATTGACTGAGAGCAGGTCCGGCGAGCTGGAAGCTGCCGCGAGTCCTGGAGCTGAGACTGAGGAGATCTGGGTACCAGAACTGGCGAGCCAGTCTGGGGCTATCAGAATCACCTCGCCTTGTCCCTCCTGGCTTGAGAAGCACCTTGTGGATCAGGGAAATGGGGAAAGGCGTAAAAAGAACCGAGGGTCCATTGCCTCGAGAGGCATCCCCTGCAGCGAGCCCTGCTGAGGGCGGGCATGGAACAGACTCAACAGGTTCTCCATGGAGGCAAACAGGTCCACCTGAGGTGTGCCCCAAAGGGAGAACAGATGCTGTACTACCTCCGGCAGGAGAGACCACTCGTGGGATGCAGCCCCTATCCGGCTCAGGGCATCGGCCAGGGTGTTGGAGGCTCCTGCGCACGTGAATGGCTAGGAGATCCGCCTCCAGGCTGCGCCACAGTGACCAAATGGGAGAGCTTCCTTGCATAGAAGCATGGGCGCGTCCCGCCCTGGCGGTTTAGATAGTACATGGTCGTAGTATTGTCCGTCTGGACTCGGACCACTTGACCCCAGGAGGAGCAGGCGAAGGCGGTGAGAGCTAGGCGGACCGCTCGGAGCTCCAGCAGGTTGATGTGGCATCGGGACTCCGCGGGGACCAGAGGCCATGAGCAGTGTTCCCCAGATGGGCACCCCAACCCATCAGAGAGGCATCGGTCGACAGAGAGACCGTCGGCTCGGGCGAGACGAGGGATGCCCTCCTGCAAATGATCTGGAGCGGTCCACCACTGGAGAGCATTCCACATCCCTGTGTCACCGAGCTAGCTGGTCAAGGGATCGCAGCGTTGTGACCACTGGCTGGCCAGTCCCACTGGAAGGGGACGCATGTTCCAGCGGCCCAACGGACCACGCTGAGCACAGGCCGCCATGAGACCAGGAGGCAGGAAGTCCCGGGGAGGCAATTGCCCAACCAGAAATGATCGGGCAAAGGAGGAAAGAACCTCGGCCCTGTCCGCGGAGCCGCTCTGGCTCGAGGGGGAGTCGAGGCTGCGCCCGATGAATAAAATCCTGCTTGGCTCGGAGTTCGACTTGACCTCGTTGATAAGGAGGCCCAGTTGAGGAGCAGACCTGGAGGGCCAGATCTCTGGACCACTCCGCCTCCTTCCTGGAGGGAGCTGCTATCAGCCAGTCGTCCAGGTAAGGTACACGGACCCCTCGGCGTACGAGATACTGTCACCACTGCCATGCATTTGGTGAAGACCCCGGGAGCTGGAGACAAGCGAAGGGCATGGCTTGGAACTCGAAGAGATCCTTCCACTCGAGGCGAAGGAATCTCTGGTGAGACAGACGGATAGGGACGTGAAAAAGCGCGTCCTGCAAGTCCAGAGAAGCAGAACCACGCGCGTTCCAAGGATGGTATTATCTGAGCCAGAGTGACCATCCTGAAGGTTCGAGACCTTAGGAACTTGTTTAGGTCGTGTGGAGTGGGAATGGGGCCAGCCCCGTCCGTTCGAACCAGGAAGTACCTGGACACAAACCTGGGTCTGAAGGAGGTCCACCACCTCTCTTACCACCTCCTTCTGGAGGAGGAGTGATGTCGGCTCGACGAGCCGCCAGTGAGCTGGGGATCCAGAAGCCCCCGAGGCGGCAGCTGCTGAAGGGTGGTGCCTGCTCGAATTCCAGAGGCAGGGCCTCTTCCCAACCTCAAGACCCACCTGTCCGTGGTAACAGCGGACCAGGCGGAGCGAGATGCGGGCCGTCCCCAGGGGGACCCAGGAGTAGGTGACGGGGATGGGCGACACCCCTCAGCCCGTCACTGGGCAGGCTTGGAGGAGGGACGGCCGAGGACCTCCTGGGCCCTTCCTCCCTGCCTCCTGTTAGAGGAGCGGTGGCTTGGGTTTGGGATGCCAAGGCCGAGCCTGCAGCCCCTGGCGTTGCTGGGCGGGCTGCGGCGAGGCGGAGGAGGGAACGAAAGGGCTTAGGCTGTGGTTTGCGGCCTTTGTCCTTCTGAGCGGAAGAGACCGAGTCCAAGGTGGCATTGGACTTCTCGATCCTCTGCAGGTGACCTTCCACCCCAGGGCGAAGAGGTCAGTCCCCAAAGGGAACATCCGCCAACTTGTGCTGGGTATCCAGTAAAGGTGGATATCCTCAGCAAGCCGACGACATATAGCCACTCTGGCGCCACCCGATCTGGCACATGAGTCCCCATCCAAAGCAGTCTGGAGCTGCTGTTTGGCCACTACCCTGCCCTGGTCCCGCACCTGCTTAACCGTAGTCTGCAGATGGCGGGAAGATGAGGATGACCTCATCAGGGAGCCCAACAGGGCATGAGAAAAATGTGCCATGAGGGCGGCCGAACTGGCCTGACGAAGGCCGAGAGGGCATAGCGTAGACTTTGCGCCCGACATAGTCAATTTCTTGGACTCCTTGTCAGGAGGTTTGTCCACATCCTGGCGTTGCGGCCTGGAGGCAGCTGTCGTGGCTAACAACCCCTCAGCAGAGAGTGTTCAAACCGGACAAAGAACCCGGTAGGGACCGCATGCTTCCTGGCCATCCTGGCCGAGCGCGGGGCAGGAAGCAGCGCTGCCAAAGTTCCAGTGCGGACCCACTGATGGCCTCGGCCACGGAAAAGCCTCCGTGCAGAATCCCTCGGTCCAGAATCTCCGTGAGGGATACCTGGCCCGTTTGGAAGCGGGTTGAGCTCCATCCCGGTAGACTCGAGATGAGCCGAAGCTAGTCCTAGGAAGGACGGCGGGCTATCGTCCACTGACTGACCTCCTGAAGACTCCAAGTCCAGTCGCTTGGAAGAAGGAGGAATCATCTCCGGACTCGGAAGAGTCCTCAGAAGAGCTACCTCTGGCCTGAGCCACCCTTCACCTGCCGAGGTCGGTGCGGGTGTGAGGTAACTGACAGCCGATGGGGTGAAACCCTTAGTGGACCGAGAATCCTTGGTGGAGCCCCAATTAGTGGCTGTGGGCGGAGGGATTTCCACGGAATCGGTGGAGCAGCTGGTTTGGCGAACAACCGACCTGGTATAGGCTCCTCGGACAAATCGAGGGTTGTCTGGCACGTTCGGTGACAGCCACTTAATGGCGGGAAGGCGCGGAGTCGGCTTATTCAGCCCAGGAGGAGCTGTTGCAACACAAGGTCCTCGTGACCGTCCGGCGTAATTTCGCGAAGCCTCCCTCATCAGGAGGAGGGGCGAGGGCAACGCCGCTTGCAGCGATGCGAGACGAGACCGCCCTATGACGGTGGGAGCGGCTGGACCGCGAAGATCGGACGAGACGAGTCCCGGAATTTCCGGGGTCGGTCTGCAGAGGAGGTGTCGGCGAGACAAGCACTCCCTCTCGGCTCGGAAGGTCCATCGAGGGCTCCGGAACCGAGGCACAGACGAGCCACAGGATCCTCAACTCCTCCGGGAACGGGGAGGGGAATCTCGGCTGCTAAAGGCGACAGCCCGTCAATGGGTTAGAAAAATCTAGAAGCTTCATCGGTGGAGTCTCGGTCAACTGACCTGGCAGGACACCGTGGGCCAGTGGCGAAGCCCGCAGTGGAGCGAAGCCGGAGCAGCGGCCGGGGAGAGAGGGACCTTTCCCGCTCCCAAGAGCGTCGACGGAGGACTTACCTTGTCCCTCTTTTGGACCGAGAAAAGGTCCAGCAGGCATGAGCCCTTCTCCTTTAGTGGAGAGGACAGACAAAGCTCCTAAAAGAAGCCGTGTAGGAAGAACCCAGAGAGCGGGATAAATGCATCGACCGAGGAAGATCACAGCCCGCGCCGCCTCCTCTTCGAGGGCGACCATCCGCTCGGAGCTGATCCGCCGAGACCGCCGCCCGCGGACACCGCCAACGGGCCTCCTTGGACTTCACGGAGAAGCGCTTCTCGGGGACGGCCCAGTTACAATCGGCAGCACGGTCTTCGAGGGCGTAGGCCGAAAAGATGAGCACAGGTCGCAAGCCCGCGGTCGTGCTCAAGGCCTAAGGCAGTAGACACACGGGAGTGTGGATCCGTCGAGACATCTTCTGCCCGCATGGGCATCTCCGAACGCGGAGTCGATTTGTCCATCGCAGCATGAGGGATCAAGACTGAAGTCTTTTGCAAATTTTTATTTTTAAATCCGCCAAACGGAGAAAATAGGAACCAGTGCAAAGCGCAGAGCGTTAAGGAGGGAACCTGAGCTTCCAAGCGGTAAGGAAGATCTGGCGTCATGGGGCGGAGCAGAGCGTACCAATCCGGGTGGGTGGGAGGAGCAAGCTTTGAAGACCTTCCGGCAAGATTTAAAGCGGCAAGGATACTGCCAATGAGTGTGGATGAACAACATATCCATGTCCCTAGAACAAAGTCTTCCAGGAAAGGAAGCGCAAGTCACAAGTAGAAGCTGGCTCAAGCGGAGGTAAGGTCAGCTTATCAAGCATGAAATTCAGTTCCCAGGGGACAGGGATCCCAGATCGGAGGTTTCATGTGAAGGATGCCTTTCAGAAAGGTATTGGCAACCTCAAGCTGAGCCAAGGTTTTGCCCTCCACGGAGGTGGTAGGCCGACACTGCAGAGATGGATCTTAATGGAGGAGTAGCTAAGGCCAGTCTCAGATAAATGTGCAAGGTACCAAACTCACCCTTTTATGGCAACCGCCAGGCAAGACTCCTTTATCGGTTCCTAACCGTGTCACGGTATTGTAAAAAATATTTCAAACACCTTTTTTTAGAACCGATAAGAACCGTAACCACACACTAAAACTTACACAAGAATTAAACAAATGATCAGTTCGCAGAACCGATCCACACTTTTACAAGTTCCACACAGAAACACAGTACAAAACTATCTAGTACTCACGATACCACAGACAGAGACTGAACCAAGCTATCGGAAACTTTTTGGTTAGAAACCGATGAAAAATGACACTTAAACCGACTTCGAACCGAGCTGCTGGAGAAATCACCGGAGCGACTGTTCAGTGAGGCGGAGTAAAGAATCTGACAGTTAGCGTTCAAAGGAAAACAAAGACATCAACTGAGCTCGAGCTCAGCATTCTATGCTCTGCATAGAAATTTTAACCCTTTGTTCTCCGGGCAGTTTAGAGGCTGGGGATAACTGCACTTGTCAGAATACAGCAAGACTTCAAGTTGTTTGAAGGACCTAGGTGTAATGATAACAGGGACAATGAACAACACTGCCCAGTGCAGGACAGCGGCTGCAAAGTGAATAAAATGCTGGGGTGCACAGCAAGGGTTTTCATCCAGCGAAGAGAGGTGAGCTTGCCCTCTACCGATGGCTGGTAAGGCCGCACTTAAGAGTATTGTCTGCAGTTTTGGAGGTCATACCTAAAGCGTGGTATCAGGCTATTGGAGAGGGTGCAGAGGAGGGCAACAAAGATGATATGTGGAATGGAGGGAGGAGACTATGAGAGTCAGCTGGGAGACCTGAATATGTACACTCTGGAGGACAGAAGGGATAGAGGACATGATAGAGACATTCAAGTATCTGAGGGAATCAGTAACGATCAGGCAGACAGGGTCTTTAAGCTAAGGAGGGATGGCCACCAGGGCCATGGGCTAAGAATAGAGGGGAAGATTTAGGAGGAAATGAGGAGACACTATTTCACAGAGAGGGTGGTAGCAAAATGGAGACGCACTACCAGAATGGGTTGTATCATGTAAATCTGTGAATAGCTTCAATAGGGCATGAGACAGGGAACAAGGAAGAGTAAGGGTGGGGAAGGTGGGGGGTGGCAGTGGGATGACAAAGGGGAGGGTAGGGCAATTGCAAACTAGGGGTGCCAGCTGCACACTCAAGCAGACTTAGATAGACTGGATGGTCCATTTCTGCTGGCACATTGAATGTTCATATTTTTGGCACCCAATCCGAGGCTCGGCGCTAACAATGAAATAAACAACGATACAAATAACAATTAGTTTAAAAATATAGCAATAAAGAATAATAATCATAGCAATAGTTAAAATACTAGAATAACTCAGCAAGATTAAGATCAGTAAATCAGTAGCTGGGGCAGATTATATCGTATCCTTGGAAAGGTAAGGACGGAATAAGTAGGCTTTTAATCTCTGTTTGAACTGCTCTTCGACCGATGGGGCCTCCTGGACAACAGCTGGTAGGGAGTAGTTCCATAAGAGTCACCCTGTGACACTAAATGCATAGTCACCCGAGGTCCTGAGTCGAACCCAGGAACTTCCAGGAGACACCTGGTCGAAGAGCGGAGAGAGCGGGCTGAAGTGACAGGTGATAGGAGTTCAGCCAGGGCCCATCTGCATAGGGCCTTACAGGTCAGCAAGCTCACCTTGAAGAGGACCTTCCACCAGTGCAGAGCCCACAGGACTGGGGTCACAAGACTGGACCTGGACAGGCCAATCAGTAGCCAGGCCACCACGTTCTGCACAACCTGCAACCGGTGGAGCGTCCCTCCAGTGATGCCAAAGTATAGGCTATGTTTTTTGTTTTTGTTTTTAAATCCTTTGTTTTAAAAATTCCCTTTGATTCATTTATGAGCCTCTCCTCAAGCATGTGTGCTAACTTTGTTAATGCTCTCCTGGTCTCTGACCTTATTTTTGCTATTTGCCCACTTCTCCCTTTGGTTATTTCCTTTAAGCTAATAATCAGAATGCCTAAAAGTATTCGATCACCTCATACCTTATGATACTGGAGGCTGTAAGAGTGGTAATTTTAGTTCTTACATTAGTCAAGTGACCTTTGTATAGTATGCTCACTCCCATTTCAGTGGAAAATTCATATGCACTGTATTTTAATTGCATATTGCTATTCTATGAAGCCTGAACGACGTTTGCAAACACGCTCAAAGTTTGTAATCACGTGCATTGGCAAGTCTTACTTCTATTCTATCACTTCACTTTTTTGTATTATATTTTATTGGATTTTCCAAGTACAGTACATACAGAACTTTAATAACTGTGATGCAAACAAGTAGTCATGCATATGATGTATAGAGTTGGTTCATGTCAAATTACTACAACTTAAAGTACATTATATGTGGTTAAGTTTTCCGATGGTACTGCTTAAAGAGAATTATAAAGTAGGTACCTTAAAACCTGAATTAAGTAATTGATACAGTACCTCTTTAAAGTAATTAATAACCAGATAAATTCAATAAAACAAAATAAACCTTGTTCTGAGTGTTCATTGATTAAAAACAGCTTATCCTTCAGACTATTTTACATTAAAAGGAAGCCAAACACAGCAAAGAAGTAGTAGTTATGGCATCCCTATGATCACTTCACTTTTATAAAACACACATAACACTCCTTAGGATATTTAAATCCTTCATCTTTGGTATCTGACTGGTCTGATGAAGGGTTTCCTGAAACATCACCACATACAGCCTCTGCCTTGGTCACTTACTCTGCTGTGCAAGACATACAGGTTACTCACCTGTAACAGGAGTTCTAGGAATGGTATATGTTGTTCATCCACACTTATTGGCAGGTTCCTTGCTGTTTTCAATGTTGCGGAAGGTCTTCAGGCTGTCCTCCCCCCCCGGGTGGTAAAACCCTTAGCTCCGTCCCATGGCGCCAGATCTAGCCACTGGAAGCCAGGTTGCACGTGAAGCCAGGGAGGTCGGGAGGTTGTGTGGATGAACAACATATACCTCTCCTACAACTCCTGTTACAGGTGAGTAATCTGTATTTCTAGACACATGGATATGTTGTTCAATCCACACTTATTGGCAGATTCCTAGCAGTTCTCCAGGAGGAGGGAGGCAAGGTCGCACACCCCTACTTAGGGAATAAGGACTGGAGAACAGAGGTCCCAAAACCAGCATCCGGCGTGACTGTAGGTCAATGTGGTAATGGGAAATGAGGGTGTGCTGACTTCAGGTAGCAGCCCTGCAGGGATAGGGACGTCCCTAGAAGCAGCGGTATGGCGAGTAGAATGAGCTCTTATCCATTTGAGAGGCTACATGCCCGCCAACCTATAGCAGAGATCTATGCAGGAGGTGACCCACCTGCCTATCGTCCGCTTGGCTGCAGGTCTGCCAGGTGAGGCTTCAGTGTAGGTGACAAACAGCTGGCTGAATCTCTCCCGAACTTCAGCCATCCGCTCCTTGTAGTAGCGATCGCTCTTCTAGGGTCCAAAGTATGGAGCCTATATTCGACCTCCGAGTGTGATTCTGGTAGAACACCGGCAGAGTCAACACCTGGTTAAGGTGAAACTCCGACACCACCTTCGGAAAGAATTTGGGTGAGGCGCAATACAACCTTGTCCCTGTGGAAGACCAGATAAGGAGACTCGATGGAAAGCGCCTGGAGCTCTCCCATCCTTCTGGCTGGCGTGATAGCCACCAAGAAGGCGGTCTTCCAAGACAGGTGAGAGATGTCACACCTGTGCATCAGTTCGAATGGCCTGCCTATGAGCTAGCCAATACCAGCAGTAGATCCCACGGAGGTGGAGGTTCTTGCACGGAGGAATATGATCAAGGCCTTTGAAAAAGCACCGACCACCTTCTCCTCGCCACCGACTGCTTTCCGCCAGGCGCCCGTAGAGAGATAGCTACCAGGTGCACTTTAAGGGTCGTCGAATCGCTTCCTTGCTGAGAAAGGACCACAGGTAGTCCAGAATGCTTGCCAAGGAACAGGAGGAAGGGTCCAGGCCCTTGCCCTGACACCAAATAGAGAATCTCTTCCATTTGAAGGCGTAGCATTTTCTGGTCGACTCTTACGGGACGCCTCAACGACGTTGAGGACCTCATCGGAAAGACCCAAGGCCTGGAACTCTGGCAGCTCAGGAACCAGGCCGTCAGGTGCAGGGACTGAAGGTCCGGATGGAATACCTTCCCTGATTGACTGAGATCAGGTCCGGGCGGGCTGGAAGCCGCCTCGGGAGCCTGGAGCGAGACTGAGGAGATCTGGATACCAGAACTGGCGGGGCCAGTCTCGGCTACCAGAATCACCTGCGCCTTGTCTCTCCTTGCCTTAAGAAGCACCTTGTGGATCAAGGAAATGGGGAAAAGCGAGAAGAGGCCCAGGGTCCACGCCTCGAAGGCAACCCCTGCAGCAAGCCCTGCTGAGGGCAGGCATGAAACAGTCTCAACCGCATTCTCCCTGGAGGCAAACAGGTCCACCTGAGGCGTGCCCCAGTGGGAGAACAGATCTTGTACTAACTCCGGCAGGAGAAACCACTCGTGGGACGCAGCCCCTATCCGGCTTAGGACATCGGCCAGAGTGTTGGAGGCCCTGCCACATGGGTGACAAGGAGATCCACCAGGCTGCTGCGCCGAGTGACCAAATGGAGAGCTTCACTGCACAGAGGCATGGGCGCGTCCGCCCTGGCAGTTTAGGTATGCGTGGTTGTGGTTTTGTCCATCTGGGCCTGAACCACTTGACCCCGTAGAAATGGAGCCGGCGGTGAGGCCTAGATGAACCTGCAAGCTCCAGCAGGTTGATGTGGCATCGGGACTCCCGAGGGACCAGGGCCATGCGCCTGTGCTCCCCAGATGGGCACCCCAACCTATCAGAGAGGCATCGGTCGATGAGAGAGACCGGCTCTGGGCGGATGAACAGGATGCCCTCCTGCAGATGTGCTGGAACGGTCCACCACTGGAGGCTTCCACATCCCTGGGTCACTGTCACTAGCTGATCCAGCAGATCGAAGTGCTGTGACCATTGGCTGGCCAGCCCCATTGAAGGGAACGCTGTACCAACGGGCCCAATGGACCACGCTGGTGCAGGCCGCCATGAGGCCCAGGAGACGAGAAGTCCCGGTAGGCGCATTGCCCAACCTGAAATGATTGGACAAAGGAGGAAAGAACCTCGGCCCTGTCCGCGGGAGCCGTGCTCTGGCTCGTGAGAGTCGAGCTCTGCCCGATGTATTGGATCACCTGCTTTGGCACGAGTTCGACTTGGTCTCACTGATGATGAGGAGGCCAACCTGGAGGGCCAGATCTCTGGACTGCTCCACCTCCGATCTGGAGGGCTGCAATCAGCCAGTTGTCCAGGTAGGGGTAACCCGGACCCTTCAGCGTCGCAGGAATGCTGTCACCACTGCCATGCATTTGGTGAAGACCCTGGAAGCTAGGGAAGGCCGAAGGCACGGCCCGGAACTCGTAGAGGGATCCCTCTGCCCTGAGCGGAGGAATCTCTGGTGGGACGGACGGTTGGGATGTGAAGAAGCGCATCCTGGAGGTTCAGAGAACAGAACCACTGCCTCGTTCCAAGGATGGGATTATCTGCGAAGTGACCATCCTGAAGGTCGAGACCTGAGGAACCTATTCAGGTCGTGGCATGGGGCGCCAGCCCCGCTTGTTTTGGGACTGGAAGTACCTGGACACAAACCCCAGGTCTGAAGGAGGATCCGCCACCTTTCTGATCACCTCTTTTTGGAGGAGCAAGGCAGTATCAGCTCGGGAGCCGACAGAGCTGCGGACCCGTAGCCCCGGTGAACAGCTAACCGGAAGAGCAGAGCCTGCTCAAACTCTAGGCAGGCCCTTTCCTACCACCTCCACACCCAGTGGTCCGTGGTGATAGCGGACCAGGCGGAAAGGAAGTGGCGGAGCGGCCCCCGGGGAACAGGGGAAGCAACACGGCTGGGTGCGACACCTCAACCAGTCACTGGGCAGGCTTGGAGAAGGGACCGGCCGAGGAACCACCTGGGCCTTTTCCTCCTGCTTCCTATTAGAGGAAGCCGCAGGCTTGGCTTTGGGGTGCCAAGTGCGAGCCTGCTGGCCCTGGTGTTGGTGCTGTTGGGCCAGACGTGCCACAGGCGCAGAAGGGCGAAAGGACTTATGTTGTTGTCGACAGCCGCGTCCCCTTCTGGGCGGAGGTGACCGAGTCCAGAGTGGCATTGGACTTTTCGATCCGCTGGAGGTGACCTTCCACTCCAGGGTCGAAGAGGTCGGTCCCCAGGAAGGAACATCCACCAGTTTATGCTGGGTATCCGCCTGAAGGTGGATATCCTCAGCCATGCTCTGCGGCGCATGGCCACTGTGGTCATAACTGATCTGGCACAGGAGTCTCCAATGTCCAGAGCCGTTTGGAGCTGCTGTTTTGCCACTGTCCTTCCCTGGTCCCGTACCTGCCTGACCGGTCTGCAGATCGGCGGAGATGAGGATCACCTCATCCAGGGAGCCCAGGAGGGAGTGGGAGAAGTGTGCCATCAGCACGGCCGAGCTGGCGGGCGGAGGCCTAGGGAGGGGCAGCGACACCTTGCGCCGGCACAGTCCAGCTTTTGGACTCCTTGTCGGGGGCTTATCCACATCCCTAGCCATCCCAGAATGCCAGAAAAGCATTGGTGACCAATCCCTCGGCGGAGGGTGTTCGAAAAACCGGACAAAGAGCCAGTAGGGACCGGATACTTTCCTGGCCATCCTGGCCAAGGCACAGGACAGGAGCAGGCTGCTGCCAGAACTCCAAGGCTGGGCCAACAATGGCTTCAGCCACCGGACAGGCCTCCGTGGGTGAATCCCCTCAGTCCAGTATCTCCATTAAGGGATACTTGGCCCGCTGAATAGCAGGCTTGAGCCACATCCCGGTGGACTCGAGATGAGCTGAAGCAGACCCATGAAGGACAATGGGCTTCGTCCATCGACTGGCCCCGGAGACTCCAGGTCAATAGGCCTGGAGAACAGAGTGGAGTTGTCGCCGGACTCCGAAGAGTCCACGAAGAGCTGCCTGGGGCCTGAGCCACCCTCCACCTGCAGAGGACGGTCGGGAGTGAGGGTGACCGACAACCTGTGGGTAGACCTGACCCGACCGAGAGTCCTTGGTTGGCGCCCCAATTTCGGTTGTGGAGGCGGAGGTTCCACCACAATCGGTGGGGCAGCTGGTTTCGGCCGAACAACTGGCCCAGGCTTATTCACCGACACTACAGCGGGGTTGTTTGACCATTCGGTGACAGCCACTTGATGGCCAGGGAAGGCATCGGCTTGTTCCCGGACAGAAGTAACTGCTGCCACATCAGGTCTCGTAGCATCAACGCCAATCTCGCCAAAGCCTCTCCTCTTCGAGGAGGCAGATGAGGATGGCCGCAGTGGCGCTGCCGATGCGAGATCGAGTCCGCCGATGTCAGCGGGATCGGCTGGACCGAGACAATGTCTGAGACCAAGATCCTCAGTGTTTCCGAGGACGGGTCTGGGAAGGTGGGGACACCAGCTCTTCTCGGCTCGAAAGCCTGTCGAGGACTCCGGCACGGGAGGCGCAGGCAGTCCTCGGTCTCCACCGGGGAAACCGGTGATGAAGGGTTGTCGGCTTCACCAGTCGACAGCCCGTCCGATGGGTCGAGAAAAATCTCGACGCGTCGACGGGTGTCTCTGGCCGGCTGACCTGACGGGGACATCGTGAAGCCAGCTGCCTTAGCTGCAACCTCGACCAAGTAGAGTGTCAACTGTCCAGGGAAGGGGACCCTCCCGCTCCCACGAATGCCGACGATGGGACTTACCTTCGAGTCCTTCTTTTTGGACCGAGAAGAATGTCCCGATGGCCCCTCTCCTTCGTGGAAAGGATTGCAAAGCTCCTTAAAGAAAGCTGAGTAGGAGGAACCCAAACAGAGTGGGATAAATGCCACGACCAAGGAAGAGGATGATACGGTCTGTGCGCCTCCTCCCGAGGCGATCATCTGTTCGAGGTTGCTCAGCCGGGCCAGCCCGCCCACAGTCACCGCCCACGGACCTGCTTTGACTTCACGGTAGGTGCACTTCTCGGGAGCCCAAGCTGTAACCGGGTAGTGCGGTCTTCCAGGGCGTTGGCGAAAACAAAGCGGCATAACTCGCAGGCCTGCGGATCATGGTCTAGGCTGAGGCAGTAGACGCACATGGAGTGCAGCTCCATCCTGGACATTTTCTGCCCACATGGGCACCGGCCAAAACTGGGAGTCGATTTGTCCATCGCGAGCCACGGGGAGTAATTTGACTCAAGTCTTGAAAATTTAAGAATAAGTTTTGGGCGAACCATAGAATTAGGATCCAGTCTATACGCAGAGCGCTAAGGAGAGAACCTGAGCTTCCAAGCGGTAAGGAAGATCTGGCATCATGGGGCGGAGCCGAGTTCTACCACCGGGTGGGTGGGCAGAGCCAGCTTGAAGACCTTCCGGCAAGATTTAAAGCAGCAAGGAATCTGCCAGACAGTGTGGATGAACAACATATCCATGTCCCTAGAAGGCATTCTTTTCGGTACCTTATGTTCTGCACTTTGTAGCGTTGAATCAAAACTGCACCATGTTTATTTAAGAACATGAAAATGACCAGCAGAAGAAGACCTCTTGATCTATCCTGTCTGCTCGTAATAATAATAATAATAATTTATTTTGTCTCAGTAAGAGCACTTGGCACTTTATGAGGTACTGGACTGGAGATCGAACTGGAGATGAGACAAGGAGCATCTACACTTCAGATAAGTGACTGGGGTTCTGTTTCACTGAAGTGACTGCTTCACAGTAATTAAGATGCCTGAACTCTATAGTATTGGGAGCTTTATACAGATTTAATAATAGCCCTCAATGCCTTTAATGAGCAACTCTATCTCCTAGTTGTCCTGGAGGAGACATTTGGAGCGCCAGCAGTAAACTCAACTAGCAGGCCAGTTTATATGAGAAGCGTTGCTCTCTTGTTTATTTTTGATAATGGCCTTGGACATTAGGCGCACAGTGTTATGCAAGCAATAATACCCAACAGGGTGGGCAGTATTGCTCAATACCGGATCGCCCAGGGCGTAATGAGGCCAGCCCCGGAAGGTCAGATATTGCCCATACTGCCCACCCTGGAGGGTATTATTGCGCTTTAGAAAATGGGCACTGAGAAAAAAGTGTTTAATAATAAAATGTTATTAGAAAATTAGTTTTAAATTAGTTTTGTAATAAAATAGTTCCTCCACCTATATTACAATGTGTCTTTTTGTGAACACACACACACACAGCACCCAGAGTCCAGCTTCTTTGTAGACCACAGTTGAATTTCCCTCCTGCAAACACACAGAAAGACATACAGGATGTGATGCTGATATGTCTGTTGCCCCCGCTGAATCTCGTTCAGGACACCGATCACACAGTCCTCTCTTGACCACCAATAAGAGAAGAATAGTCACAAGCACTTTATCTGCTTTGTTTTTTGTTTATTCTTTCTTTTTTAAACTGCAGGCTTAACAGTGGGTGGCTCTGTGGAGGTGTAAGATCAAATAGTAGCGTGGCGGTCAGCAGAACTTCACATATTTTACCAGATGCATAAGTAAAACTGTCAATGTGTAAAAGAGTGCGTCTTTATTTCATATCCCCAGATATATTTCCTACGTAGGGCTTTTATCCCTGCTCTTAATTTAGCAGCTCTGAGGTAAAATAAAACAGCCGGGACTTCCTTACCGCTTCACTTGGCTCTGTTCCAGAAGCCATTCTGGGAGTTGCTTAGCATGCCCACTTTATTTATAACAATGGACTTCAGTGGGCAAACAGTAAACTTTTCACACAAAGTCGCATATTGCAGCAGACACCAGCTTCACGAGAATGCACCATTTTCTTTTAGGTCGGTGCATATGCTCACTCCCAAGGTGGGTGTCACTCTGAGCCACACACTGTGTAATTTCTTTCTTCGTACCACCACAAGGGCGGTACCTTCGGGAGAAGGAGGCGGGTGAGTGTTGAGCACATGTACAGACACCCTGCTCCAGTCAGGAGTAGAATCTCTGCCTTCCACCAGCACTGAACACATTTTATTGTATATAACTAGGCTCAGGTAGAGCCAAGGAACACTTACAAAGGCTTCTTTACAGGCGATCCTGTTTGGCACATTCTTCGATTTTATTAACCACAACAGGTGCCTAAAGGGCTTCACGCATACGGGCAGGACAAAAGGATCGCCCAAGGAGGTAGTTTCAACATTTTATCTTTAAAAAAAAAAAAAAGTTATGCGTTTTCTTTTCAGCCAAGGGAGCTGCAGTCGGGCGAGAGGGTGTCTCGGAGTAGCAGTGAGCATGTGACATGCTACCGCTACTATTTGAATGCAGAAACTTGTTTTAAAAACAGCGTTCAGTATAGGTTTGGGAAAAATGAATAAAGCAACTGAATGCTGCCTGGGAAGTGGGGGTGGTGTCAAATTACGTGAGCGGGAAAGGAGTGCCATAAGTCTCACTAACTCGAAACAAAACATGGCAGCAGTTTAAAATTCAACATTCTGTGGCACAAGCATTTTAGAATGAAATCAGGCAACAGAGACTGGGACTCATTATTTCCTGGTCTCTACTGCCTGATACCGGACCGGTGGTGATTGGCATTATTATCCAATCAAAAATACAGGTTACTCACCTGTAACAGGAGTTCTAGGAAGATATATGTTGTTCATCCACACTGTCTGGCAGGTTCCTTGCCGCTTAAATCTTGCCAGAAGGTCTTCAAGCTGGCTGCTCCACCCACCGGGTGGTAAAACTCTCGGCTCCATCCCATGCGCCAGATCTGGCCGCTGGAGAGATCAGGTTGTGCGTCGGAGCCGGGAGAGTCGGGTGGAGTGGGTGTGGATGAACAACATATACCATTCCTAGAACTCCTGTTACAGGTGAGTAAATACAGGTTACTCACCTGTAACAGGAGTTCTAGAAATGGTATATATTGTTCATCCACACTGTCTGGCAGGTTCCTTGCCGCTTTAAATCTTGCGGAAGGTCTTCAGCTGGCTGCTCCCACCCACCCGGGTGGTAAAACTCGCTCCGCCCATGCGCCAGATCTGGCCCGCTGGAAGCTCAGGTTGTGCGTCGAGCCGGGAGGTCGGGTGGAGTCGTGTGGATGAACAACATATACCATTCCTAGAACTCCTGTTACAGGTGAGTAAATACAGGTTACTCACCTGTAACAGGATTCAAGAATATTATATTCATTCACCCACTGAGACAGTTCCTTGCCGCTAAATCTTGGAAGGTCTTCAAGCTGGCTCCTCCACCCACCGGGTGGTAAAACTCTCGGCTCCGCCCCATGACACCAGATCTGGCCGCTGGAAGCTCAGGTTGTCATGTCCAGCAGCCGGGAGGTCAGGTGGGTGTGTGGATGAACAACATATCCCATTCCTAGAACTCCTGTTACAGGTGAGTAACCTGTATTTCTAGGGACATGGATATGTTGTTCATCCTGACTATTGGAACTCTAGCAGTTCTCTGGGAGGAGGAGGCAGGCGCACACCCAATACTTACTTGGGAAATAAGGACTGGAGAACTGAGGCCCCAAAACCAGCATCCCGGCGTGACTCAAGGTCGATGTGGTAATGGGTAATAAAGGTGTGTGCTGACTTCCAGGTAGCAGCCCTGCAGATTTCCTGGATGGGGGCGTCCCTGGAAGCAGCCACCGATGCAGCAGTATGGCCGGGTAGAATGAGCTCTTATCCTCTGGGAGGCTCCATGCCCGCCAACTTATAGCAGAGATCTATGCAGGAGGTGACCCACCTGCTTATCGTCCACTTGGCTGCAGGTCTGCCAGGTGCGGCTTCAGCGTGAGTGACAAACAGCTGGCGAACCTCTCCCAATTTCAGCCGTCGCTCCTTATAGTGTGCGCCTTCTAGGGTCAGAGTATGGAGCCTATGTTAAGCCTCCGAGTGTGATTGGGGTAGAACACCGGCAGAGTCAACACCTAGTTAAGGTGAAACTCCGACACCACCTTCGGAAGGAATTTCGGTGGGGGCGCAGGACAACTCTTGTCCCTGTGGAAGACCAGGTAAGGAGACTCAATGCAGGCGCCTGGGTTCTCCCATCCTTCTGGCTGGCAGTGATAGCCACCAGAAAGCGGTCTTCCACGACAGGTGAGAAGTTCACACCTGTGCATTGGTTGAATAGCTTGCCCATGAGCTTTGCCAGTACCAGCAGTAAATCCCACGGAGGTGGAGGTTCTCGCACCGAGGGAAATGTGATCAAGGCCTCTGAAAAGCGCCAGACCACCTTCTCCTGCCACCGACTGCTCCCGGCCCGCGCCCGGTAAGCAGAGATGGCTGCCAGGTGCACCTTTAGGGTCGTCGACCCTAAGCCCTTGACTAGAAAGGGACCATAAATAGTCCAAAATGCTTGCCAAGAGCAGGAGGAAGGGGCCAAGCCTACACTGACACCAAATGGAAAACCTCTTCCATTTGAAGGCATAGCATTTCCTGGTCGACTCCTTACGGGATGCCTCAACAACATTGAGGACCTCGTCGGAAAGACCCAAGGCCTGGAACTCTAGCAGCTCAGGAACCAGGCCGTCAGGTGCAGGATTGAAGGTCCGGATGGAACACCTTCCCTGATTGACTGAGAAGCAGGTCGGCGAGCTGGAAGCTGCCTCGGGAGCCTGGAGCTGAGGCTGAGGAGATCTGGGTACCAGAACTGGCGGGCCAGTCTGGGGCTATCAGGATCACCTCGCCTTGTCCCTCCTTGCTTTGAGAAGCACTTGTGAATCAAGGGAAATGGGGAAAGGCGAGAAGAGCCCGAGGTCCACAGCCTCAGAAGGCATCCCCTGCAGCGAGCCCTGCTGAGGCGGGCATGAAACAGCCTCAGCTCGCATTCTCCTGGAGGCAAACAGGTCCACCTGAGGTGTGCCCAGTGGGAGAACAGATCTTGTACTACCTCCAGCAGGAGAGACCACTCGTGAGATGCAGCCCCTATCCGGCTCAGGGCATCGGCCAGGGTGTTGGAGCTTCTGCCACATGAATGGCTGGAGATCCGCCTCCAGGCTGCGCCACAGTGACCAAATGTGAAGCTTCCTTGCATAAAAGCATGGGCGCGTCCGCCCTAGGCAGTTCAGGTAGTACATGGTGCGTGGTATTGTCCGTCTGGACTCGGACCACTTGACCCCGGAGAAAGCGGAGCAAGGCGGTGAGAGCTCAGGCGGACCGCTCGGACTCCAGCAGGTTGATGTGGCATCGGGACTCCCGCGGGGACCAGAGGCCGTGCACTCGGTGTTCCCCAGATGGGCACCCCAATCCATCAGAGAGGCATCTGGTCGATGAGAGACCGTCGGCTCGGGCGGACAAGCAGATGCCCTCCTGCAGATGGGATGGAGCGGTCCACCACTGGAGGCGTTCCACATCTCCTGGTCACTATCACTAGCTGGTCCAATGGATGCTAGCGTTGTGACCACTGGCTGGCCAGTCCCCACTGAAGGGGGCACGTGCCAGCGTGCCCAGGACCACACTGGTACAAGCACGCCATGAGACCCAGGAGGCGCAGGAAGTCCGGGCAGGCGCGGTGCCCAACCAGAAATGATTGGGCAAAGGAGGTAAGAACCTCGGCCCTGTCACGGGGAGCCGTGCTCTGGCTCGAGAGAGTCAAGCTCTGCCCTGATGAACAGGATCACCTGCTTGGCTCGAGTTCGACTTGGCCTCGTTGATGAGAAGGCCGACTTGAGAGCAAACCTGGAGGGCCAGATCTCTGGACCGCTCCACCTCCGTCTGGAGGGCTGCTATCAGCCAATCGTCCAGGTAAGTACGGACCCCTCGGTGCCCGAGAATGCTGTCACCACTGCCATGCATTTGGTGAAGACCCTGGGAGCTGGAGATAAGCCGAAGGCATGGCTTGGAACTCGAAGAGGATCCTTCCGCTCGAAGTGGAGGAATCTCCGATGTACGGACGGATAGGGACGTGAAAAGCAGCGTCCTGTAGGTCCAGAGAGCAGAACCACCGCCCGTGTTCCAGAGATGGTATTATCTGCGCCAGAGTGACCATTCTGAGAGTTCGAGACCTTAGGAACTTGTTCAGGTCGTGTGGAGTCGAGAATGGGGCAGCCCCGTCCGTTCGGAACCAGGAAATACCTGGACACGAACCCGGGTCTAAGGGGTCCTCTACCTCCGTGATCACCTCCTTTGGGAGGAGGAGGCGATGTCGGCTCGACCAGCCGCCAGTGACTCGCAGTCTGTGGCCCCCAGTGCGACGGCTCTGAAGGGGGGGCCTGCTCAATTCTAGAGGTAGGCCATTTCCCACAACCTCCAGTACCCACCTGTCCGTGGTAACAGCGGACCAGGCAGAAAGGAAGTGTCTGAGCCGTCCCCATGGGAGAACCAGGGGTGAGGTGACAGGGATTGGGGCGACACCCTCAGCCTGTCACTGGGCAGGCTTGGAGGAGGGACCGGCCGAGGGACCTCCTGGGCCTTCCTCCCTGCTTCCTGTTGGAGGAAGCCGGCGGCTTGGGGTTTGGGACACCAAGCTCGAGCCTGCTGGCCCTGCGTTGCTGGGCGGTGGCGCTGGGCGCAGAAGGGACGAGCTTAGGCTGTGGCTTGCGGCCTTTGTCCTTCTGGGCGGAAGGGACCGAGGTCCAAGGTAACATTGGACTTCTCGATCCTCTGCAGGTGACCTTCCACCCCAGGGCCGAAGAGGTCAGTCCCAAAGAGGAACATCCGCCAACTTGTGCTGGGTATCCGAGGTAAAGGTGGATATCCTCAGCCAAGCCCGACGACACATAGCCCTCCGGCCGCCACAGACCTAGCACAAGAGTCCCCAATGTCTAAAAGCAGTCTGGAGCTGCTGTTTGGCCACTGCCTGCCCTGGTCCTGCACCTGCCTGACCGTAGTCTGCAGATCTGTGGGAAGATGAGGACAACCTCATCCAGGGAGCCCAACAGGGCGTGAAAAAATGTGCCATGAGGACGGCGAACTGGCCTGGCGAAAGCGAGAGAGGACACAGCATAGACTTTTCACCCGGCATAATCCAATTTCTTGGATTCCTTGGAGGAGGTTTATCCACATCCCTGGTGTTCCCGGCACGCCGGGAAAGCTGTGATAACCAACCCCTCGGCCGGTGTTCAAACAGGAAAGGGAACGGTAGGGACCGCATACTTCCTGGCCAACCTGGCGAGGCGCAGAGGCAGGAAGCAGGGCTGCCAAAATTCCAAGGCGGACACTATGAGCCGGCCACGGAAAACCTCCGTGGGAGAATCCCTCGGTCCAGAATCTCCGTGAGGATACCTGGCCCGTTTAAAGCAGGTTGAGCTTCATCGGTGGACTCCGAGATGAGTCGAAGCAACCCTAAGAAGGACGAGGGCTATCGTCCACTGACTGCCTCCCGGGGACTCCAAGTCCATGCGCTTGGAGAAGAGGAGAACCATCATCGGACTCAGAAGAGTCCTCAAAGAGCTGCCTGGGGCCTGAGCCACCCTCCACCTGCCAAGGTTTACGGGAGTGAGGGTGACAGACAGCCTATGGGGCAAACCCAAGGCCGACCGAGAATTTTGGTGGGAGCCCCAACTAATGGCTGTGGAGGTGGAGGTTCCACCAAAATCGGTGGGGTAGCTGGAATTGGCCGAACAACGGCCTGAGAACAGAGCTCCTCGGCTACAGCGAGGGTTGTTTAGCGCTCGGTGACAACCACTTAATGGCGGGGAAGGCGACTGGGTCGACTATTCCCGAGTCAAAAACTGTTGCCACATAATTCCTCGTACTTCCGGCGCTAACAGCGAAGCCTCCCTAAATCCGAGGAAGGCGGTAGCGCCGCTTACCCGCGATGCCGAGACCGCCTATGGTGGCCGGGATCGGTTGGACTCTCGAGGATGTCGAGACTGAGACCGGAGAGTCTCGACTAGGCGAGGAAGGCGAGGGAGAAGTGTCGGCGGCACTCCCCTCGGCGGGCGATCCCACGAAGGCTCGGAACCGGAGGCACAGGCAAGCCGACAGGTCCTCAACTCCCACGGGGAACCGGGAGAGGGATTCTCAGCTTCTCCAGCCGACAACCCGTCTAACGGGTCGAGAAAAATCTCGACGGCGTCGGCGGAGTCTCGTCAACTGGCCTGGCGGGGACACCGTGAAGCCAGTGGCCGAAGCTGAGGTCGACCGAAGTCGACTGTCGGCCGAAGTCGACTGTCGACAAGGGAGGGATCTTTCCGCTCCCAAGAACGTCGACAGAGAGACTTACTTTTGCTCTTTTGGACCTGGAAAAGGTCCCGAAGATTGGACCTCACCTTTCGTCGAGAGGGTCAGACAAAGCTCATAAAAGAAGCCGATGCAGAGGCACCGAGAAAGCGGGACAAATGCCTAGCCGAGGCAGAAGCGGCCCGCGCCACCTCCTCTTCGAGGCGATCATCTGCTCGAGCTGATCCGCCGAGCCGCCCGCCATGGACACCGCCAATCGGGCCCTTAGATTTCACCAGTGGAATTCTTTTCTCGGGCGCCCCAGTTGTAATCGGGCAGCACGGTCTTCAAGGACGTAGGCCAAAAGGAAGAGCACAAGGCTGAGGCTCGTGGGTCGTCTCAAGGCCCAGCAGTAGACGATGTGGAGTGCGGATCCGTCCTAGACATCTTCGCCCGCAAGGGCACCTCCGAAAACCGAGTCAATTCCGTCCATCGCAGGCCGCGAGGAGAAGAAGACCAAGTCTTTTAGCAAAAACTTTGATTTCGAATTTCAAGAATTAGGAACCAGTCTTAAACGCAGAGCGTTAAGGAGGGAACCTGAGCTCCAAGCGGTAAGGAAGATCTGGCGCATGGGGCGGAGCCAAGAGTTTTACCACCGGTGGGTGGGAGAGCCAGCTTGAAGACCTTCCGGCAAGATTTAAAGCGGCAAGGAACCTGCCAGACAGTGTGCATGAACAACATATCCATGTCCCTACCCATTTTCTAATAATTGGTTTGAGTCCCCACCTTGCCCGAAATTAGCTGAATTCAGTGAACTTTGCATTTATTATTCATCCAGCAAAGTTCCTCCAGTTCCATTTTACGCGACATTTAATGATCAATGCACTTTTCAACTTTACATACTGCTCTGTTTGCTACCTCATTTGTTTTGACAGACTGCACTCTGCTGCACTTTTAATAAGGAACTAGAAACTGATGCTTTAATTGTGTAACCTCGAAACGGATGGTGCTTAAATGAAGTTTGCCCACAGAACTACATTATATTCTAATTAGAGCCACATTGGTCTGCACAGATTGCACTCCATTATATTTTATCAAGGAACCAGAACTCCATGCTTTAATAGTGCTATTTTGAACTGATGATGCCTTTATGAACTTTGCCAATAGAAAGCTCTATAAAGGATTGCTCTGGACTGCCAAATTAGAAATAATTTAAAAATATGAATAAATTAATTACTTTTCCACATCTGGTGCTGATTTTGCTGTTTTTTTTTTTTTTTTTACAGGTTGGGGAGGAATTTAACCTGTACAGTATACTCTTCTAGATTTAGGAACCATAGATAATCAAGAATGCTAGCCACTGGACAGGACAAAGGGTCCAACCCCTTGCCCAGACACCAAATGGAGAATCTCTTCTATTTGAAGGCATAGCTCTACCTGGTCAACTCCTTCCAAGATGCCTCCACAACAGCGAAGACAGCCGGAGAGACCCAAAAGCCTGGAACTCTAGCCACTCAGGAACCGGGCTGTAAGGTGCAAGGATTGAAGGGCGGGTGGAGTACCTTCCTCTGACTGATAGAAAGCAGGTCCCAGCGTAGGGGAAGATGCCTCGGGAGCCTGCTGCTGAGCCTGAGGAGATCGGGGTACCAGAACTGGTGTGGCCAGTCCGGAACCACTAGGCTCACCTGTGCTTTTGTCACTCCTGGCCTTGAGGAGCACCTTGTGGATCACGGGAATAGGAGGAAGGCACAGAAGGACCTGGGTCCAGAGCCTGAGAAGGTATCCCCTGCAGCATTCTCTGCGGAGGGGTGGTGGGCACAAAACAGCCTCAGTTTTGCGTTCTCCCTGAAGGTGAACAGGTCTACCTGCGGGTACCCCACTGGAAGAACAGGCTGTGCACTACCTCTGGGTGGAGAAACCACTTGTGAGACAACTCACCCACCCGGCTGAGGCATCCGCCCAGCTGACTGGAGGGCCCCGCCACATGGATGCTAGGCGATCCGCCTCCAGGCTGCGCCACAGGCGTCCAAACATGGAGAGCTTCCCTGCATAGGGACACAGTAGTACATTGTTGTGGTGCTGCCTGTCCGGACCTGGACCACCTGACCCCAGATGTGTGGAGCGAATGCAGTCAGCGCCAGCTGAACTACCGGAGCTCCATGTGGCATCAGGACTTCTCGGGGTCTGGAGCCCATGGACTCTGTGTTCCCCATGTGATGCCCCAGTCCGTGAGAGAGGCATCGGTCATCAGGATGACAGTCGGCTCTGGGTGGACAAACGGGATCCCTTCCTGCAGATGCACTGGGACTAACCACCACTGGATGGCATCCCAAATCCACTGGATCACAATGACCAGCTGGTTGAAGTGACCCTTGTGTTGAGACCACTGGCTGGTCAGCTCCCACTGCAGGAGCGTATTCTCCAGTGGGCCCAATGGACCACGCTGGTGCATGCCGCCATGTAGCCCAGCAAGCACACGCTCGCCAGGCAGGCGCAATTGCCCAACCCAAAATGATCGGGCAAAGGAGAGAGAGTCTCCACCCTGTCCGCTGGGAGCCAGGCTTTGGCTCTGCAAGAGTTGAGTTCCATACCGATGAAGCTGATCACCTGCGATGGCACGAGTTCCGACTTGGCCTCGTTCACCAGGAGGCCAAGGAGACGAGGTCTGGAAGGCCAGGTCCCTCGACTGTTCCACCTCCCACCTGAAGGAACCTGTGATCAGCCAATCGTCCAGGTAGGGTAAATTCGGACCCCTTGGCTCCTCAGTTAAGCTACCACCACTGCAACGCACTTGGTGAAGACCCTGGAGGCCAAGGAGAGGCCAAGAGGCATGGCCTGGAACTGTCGAGGTTCCTTCTGCTCTTAAGCAGAGGAACCTTCAATGAGATGGATGTATCAGGATGTGGAAGAACGCGACACAAAGATCCAGGGAGCAAACCACATGTTTTGCTCTAGAGTGGTAATGATCTGAGACAGAGTTACCATCCTGAAGGTAACGACCCTGAGGAACCTGTTCAGGTCATGCAGATCTAGAATGGGGTGACAGTCCCGTCCATTTTAGCACTAGGAAGTACCTGGAAACAAACCCTGGGTGTTAGGAGGGTCCATGACAGGAGTCATGAACTCATTAGGGAGAAGCAGGGGCTATGTCGCTCCGAGAGCTGTCAGCATGTCTGTGGAAACCAAGTCATCCTGTGGGGCATGGGCTCAGCAAGGAGGGTACTGTTTGAATTTCAGGGTCAGACCCTAACCCACCACTTCTAGAACCCACCTGTCAATGGTGACAGCGGACAAGGCAGAAAGGAAGTGGCAGAACTGGCCCCCCATGGGAGGACCCAGGGAGGTGTGGACGGTCATGAAGGAGGCATCCCTCATCCTGTCACTGTACAGGCTTGGAGGAGGTGGGTCTGGCTGAGGCACCACCGAGTCTCTCCTCCAGGATTACGGACAACCGAGGCCACTGACTTGGGCGGCGGTGCCAGGTCTGAACCTGCTGAACAGCCTGGGGCTGGGCAGATTTGGCAGCAGGAGTGGAGGTGAACTGAAGGTCTTCAACTTCTAATGTTGTTTGGGGCTGAGTGGGGTTCCTCTGGCAGATGTCACAGAGTCCAAGGTGGCATCGAACTTCTCTATACTGGTAAGGTGACCCACGACTCCAGGTCGAACAGGTCGGTGCCCAGGAAAGATACATCTGCCAGCTTGTACTGAGTGTCCACCATGACAGACGAAATCCTCAGCTAAACCTTGCGGGCGATGGGCAATGAAGCCACCAACGAGCGGGCACAGGAGTCCCCAATGTCCATGGCTGTCTGGAGCTGTTTGGCTACAGCCGCCCTGGTCCCAGACCTTATGATCATGGTCTGAAGGCCCACAGGAGATGAGGAAGCACCACATCTAAAGTGCCTAGCAAGGCATGGGAGAAGTGGACCAGGGGACGACCAAGCTCGCCTGGCACAGACCAAGTGAGGAAGCAGCACAGACTTTCTTAGCCACATGCTCCAACTTCTTGGACTCCTTGTCAGGCAGCTTGCCAACATCCCCGTGTTACGAGCACCTAAACACAGAATATGCCACCAATCCTCGGCCAAGGGATGCTCTGTGAATCCAAGAAGGAGCCAGTAGGTACCGCGATATTTGCAGGCCATCCGGCAGAAGGCGAGGCATGAAGCTCTAGGGTAGGGGCCAAGAATGGCTTCTTGCCATCGGAAGGCGCCCATTGGAGTGTCTCCCTGGTCAAGGATCTCAGTCATTGGGTAATGAGCCGGGTTCTGGGCGGGCCCCATTTTCATACCTGTCGACTCAGAGATCAGGTGGAGAAAGGCCTAAGAAGGACGATGGATGCCGTCCGTCGAGAGATCCCCACACTCCACACATCGACCAGGCAAGGGGAGTGCAGGAGGATCCCTCAAACTCTGAGAATACAAAAGAGTGGTGATGCCGAAGTCCCCACTGATCCTTCACAGAGGGTCGGGTGACTGTGATCAACAGCCGATGGAGAAGCGCCTTAGACAGCCGAGACCCATATTCAGAGTGCTGGTGGCAGCTATTTCGGCAGCGGTTCCACCACTATTGGCAGAGATGCCAGGGTAAGCTGACCAGGACCATTTTGGCCAGCCTGTCGATGAAGACAGCATCAGCTTTTTTGGGCGACAGCGCACAGGAGACAGAGTCGCCTGATGCTTGTCAGCACCAACTGTTACCACATCAAGTCCTCATAGGGTTGACTCAATTTGTACTGAAGCCTCTCCTCACCCAAGGAGGATGAGAGTGAAGAATAGCAGTGGTGCCACTTCCACGGGTGCTAAGGGTGGAAGCGCCGGTGTCAGCAGAACCAGCTCAACCCATGGGAGGACGACCTTGACCTCTGGGGGCGGTGAAGGGACTTGGAGGGAGTCTGTGACCGCCGAGGCTCCTCCAGTTCTTCATCATCGACCAGAGGCGGTGGGTCAGCGAATGATCCATCCTTCCAACGGTCTAAGTCAGGATCGAGTCCTGGGCAGGAAGTGTCTGCCTCTTCAGTTGACAACTGGTCGGTCAGTTCGAGAAAAATATCAGCCGGGACCTCAACCAATGTCTCGGCCCCAACTGGCCTGACGGGGTTACCGTGGAGCTGGTGGAATGGGCCAAGTCGATCAAGTCAAATCTGGAGAAGCACAGGAATCAGAGGCTCCACTGAGAGCTCCCTATCCACGAAGGGCGATGCATCCTTGCTTTTTCTTTTTGGACTTTTTGGGATCTAGATCTGTGCCCAGAGTGTCCTGACCAAGGGTCAACAAACACTAACATAATTCCTTGAAGGACCCCATGAAAGTCCAGCCCAGCTGGAGCGGCACAAAGGCAGAAGCCAAAGGGAGTGCGGCTGGCTAGGGCTGCCTTCGCCTCAAACGCCGCAAGCTGTTCTACAGACCAGAGACCACCCAACGGGTGTCCTGGATTTCACCGTGGGTCCAGAAGTGCCAGGCAGCACAGTTTAAGTCTGGTGAGATGGTCCTCCAGGACGTTCGGATGGAAAAGACGACAAAGAACATAGGCCTGGGGATAGTGGTGGTGCCCAAGGCAGTAGACACACATGGTGTGCCACGTCGATCATGGACATCTTCTGCCCTCAAGGGCACCGGTGCAACCAGGAACAGACTTATCGTCCATGACGGTCGCGATCGAAGATCGAGCTGAAGGCAAAACTCATGAGAGTTTTAAGTTTCAGGAAGTAAATCCGAATATTTAAGCATGAGGGCCTACTCAAGGCAGGAGCGGTAAGGAGGGAACCTATTTCTTCCAGCAGAAAGGAAGATCTGGCATCATGGGGTGGAGTTGAGGAGTTACCACACGGTGAGTGGGAGGAGCCAGCTTGAAGACTTTTCAGCAAGCTCTTAAAGGGAAAGGATACTGCCAGAAGTGTGGCTACAACATCATATCCATGTCCCTAGAACTTAGGGTTCAATTATCATTTATTATTTTACCTAGGCTAGGGGTTATGAGTAGAGAGATTCCATAGCAGCTGCTATGTCTCGGCCAACTGAGATGTCAGACAGCAGGTCCAAATCGTCCATTGTCTGGGGGATGGCTCCCCACCAGAGAGGGAAGTCCAGTTAAAAGGGAGGCATATCCTTGGTATAGCCGGGAGACCCCCAGGTCTGTGTGGGGATAAGTGGGAGGCGGTGAGCTTGAGAGGGAGCTCTCCACAGTCTCCTCCCCGGCCTTGCTCCAAAGGACCCAGGGCACCACTGACATCGGACTCAGGGGACAGTCAGTTATAAGCCACCAGCTACACCAAGTCTTGCTACATGGTGCTGGGCTCCCTACCCCAAAACTCGCCGACGTGCCTTCTCAAAGGGCTGTTGATGGGAGAAAGGAACTTGGTCTAAGCAGGCAAAGAATCAGGCGTTGAGCGGTGGGCTAGTGACAAGCAAAGGACACTGGGGCCAAAAGTGTCACACATGAGGCAAAGGACTCACGTCCCCTGAGCAATGTCAGATGGGGAGCACGCCAACATCCATGAGCCAAGAAGGGATGTTCAGCAATGTAAGCTGCCCACCGCATCAGCATGTCAATATATGGTGCTAGGGGCATCACGTTAACAGGTAGACTTAGACAAAGAGGCCACTGACAGGGAGAAAAAGAAGCCAGGACTAAGCAGACAAGGAAGCCCCAGAGAGTCAGCGGTTGGGCCGTCGATGGGTAGGGTGCCAGGGAAGCTACCCAGGCAGGAGTGCTGTGGCCTCTAAACAGCGTGGTGCAGTAGACCACAAGAAAATATTACTCACCTTAGTAATGTTGTTTCTTCTAATGGAGTCTTGCTATATTATGACATATGCAGTTTGTCCCAGCCTTAGAACTGCTCCGGAGGTGAAAGAGTTAACTTTCCATGCCAGGCCTGGAATCTTGAGCTGAGCTCGGTTGAAAACTCTGTCTGTTGTTCTTCAAACTCAAACTGTCAGATCTTCTCGAGCAAAACTCACTAAGATTCTGTGTGAAGCTGTAAACCGACACTCAGCCAACTGGCTACTAAAATATTAACACCCTTTTGGTCCCAAAACAAAGTCAGGTGATCCAAAAATAAAATAAAATATAACACCAAACACCCCAAAAGAAGGGTGGAAATCACACAAGGTGGGCATCACTAAGTGCCAACACTGCACTGCCCACCCACATCCCAAGAGCAGAGGTTCTGAGAGGGCAGGCGGGGAGGTCATAATATAGCAAGACTCCATTAGAAGAAACAACATTACTAAGGTGAGTAATTTTTTCTTCAAACAACATGAAGTCTTGCTATATTATGACATATGCAGACTACACAGCAGTACCTCCATGGAGGAGGGACAGAACCTACTAGGAAATAGGCTCAAGCACAGCTGTGCTAAACCGAGCATCACTCCTAGCCTGGATGTCCAGGAGTAATGTTTGGTGAAAGTGTGTACTGTTTTCCAGGTAGCTGCATGACATATCTCTAAGATAGGGATGTCCCTGGCCGCAGCTAGGGACGCAGCTGTACCTCTGGTAGAGTGAGCCCTCAGGCCTGAAGGGAACCTCACCCAGTTTTGATAACAAAAATTGGATACAAGAGACAATCCACCTGGCAATGGATCTTTTAGTGGCAGGTTTCCTTACCAACCTCACCATAAGTGAGGAACAGTTGGAGGAGTCAAACCTGTGACCCTTGGTACGCTCTATGTAGTAACTAAGGGCTCTCTTTACATCTAACTGTGCAGCCTCCTCTCGCCAGAGGAGGAATGGTGAGTGAAGTACACTGGAAGAGATATAGATTGATTAAGGTGGAAATCTGAAACCACCTTAGGCAAGAACTTCCTGTTAGTCCTGAGGACTACCTTATCTCTGTGAAAGGAGATAAATCAGGCTCCGCTGACAAAGCTTGTAATTCACTTATGCCTGGCAGAAGTGATGGCTACTAGAAACACAGTTTTCCAAGTCAAGTACTTAAGCTCTGCTGAAGACAAAGGCTCAAAGGGGGTTGCATTAGCTGAGCAATGCAAACATTAAGATCCCAGGCAGGAGCAGGGTCCCTGAATGGAGGGTTGGTGTGAAGCAATCCCTTGAAAACTTGGAGAATACAGGGTGAGCAGAAAGAGAAGAGGGCTTTCCTGCTGAAATAAAAGCAGAGACAGCTGCCAAATGCACTTTCAGGGTAGCTGGCCTCAGCCCCAAAGTATTTAGATGGACCATATAATCCAGGACTGTGGGCAAATCAGCAGATTCTGGGAAATATACTTTCAGAGCACCATAAGGAAAACCTTTCCATTTAGAATTATAAGTAGCCCTGGTGGAAGGCTTCCTAGAAGCTTTAAGATATCGAGATACACCTTGAGAAAGGTGTAGGTCAGCAAACTCTAACTCTTCAAGAGCCAGGCCTTGAGGTTGAGGGATTTGAGATTCGGATACCAAACTCTCCCTGGGCACAGGTTAACAGATTGTGATTCCTGGGAAGACACAGGGAAGGTGGACTGCTAAGGACAGAAGGATGGATACCAGGGCTGTCTGGCCCAATCTGGAGCAATCAGAATCATCTTGCAAGGTTGAGATCTGATTTTGACTAGCACCTTGAACAAGAGAGGGAAGGGGAAGGCATGGGAACCTCCTTCCCAGTCGAGAGAAGGAAGGCATCCAGAGGGACTGAGCCCAACACTGGGGCCTGCAACAAAAAAGCGGAAGTTGGTGATTGTCTGGGGCTGCAAAAGATCTATCTGAGGGTGCCCCACCTGGCAAATACTAACTCCAGTACTAGGGATCCAGTGACCATTCGTGATGGCCCTGGGAAATCCTGCTGAGAGCATCTGCCAGGACATTGTCCTTGCCTGGGAGGTGAACTGCCATGAGGGAAGTGTTCAGGAATAAGCCAGAGACCACAACTTCGATTGCCTCGTGCACAAGGTCAAGACCGAGTGCCCCTTGTTTGTTGATGTACCACATTGTAGTGGTGTTGTCTGTTCTGACCTGTACCACTTTGTTCTGAACAGATGCAGAAAAACCTGAAGTGCTAGAAAACAGCTCTGAGTTCCAACAGATTGATGTGGAGCAGAGATCCTGAGGGACCACAATCCCTGGGTGGTGAGGTCGCCCATGTGAGCTCCCCATCCCAGGAGGGACGTGATCTGTAGTAAGGGTCAAGGAGTGAGATTGAGGGATGAAAGGAACCCCTGTCTCAGATTGCTCTGATCCTGCCACCACTGAAGGGCCTGGATCAGGGTTCGAGTTACTGGGATCAATTTGGTTAGAGGATCTCTCCTTTGAGACCAGAAGGCTCTCAAATGGAAATGAATGTCCTCATCTGAAATCTTGCTCCTTGCACTACAGCTGTGGAAGCAGCCATGTGCCCTAGGAGCTGTAGAAGTGCCTTGCTGGTCGAGAGACCTGCAGAGGAAGGAGGAGGCCATAACCACCAGGGTCTTTACTCTTCCTAGAGGAAGGAAAGCTCTGACCTGCTTTGTGTCCAGTTCTGCGCCTATAAAGGTGAGTAGCTGAACAGGTTCTAGAACTGACTTTGGAAGATTGAGAGAAAAACCTAGAGATGTAAGCAGCTGCTGGGTAACCTGAAGGTGTAATTTGACTTGGTCTGAGACTGACCCACTATGAGCCAGTCGTCCAAGTAAGGAAAGATGGCAATCTTTTGCCTTCTTAAGTGAGCAACTGCTACTGCCAGGCATTTTGTGAATACCTCTTGGGGCAGAGGTGAGGCCGAGGGGCATTGCTCTGAACTGGTAATGGCCTGAGGGCAGTTCAAATCTGAGGTACTTTCGATGGAGCTTCTGATGAGAACATGGAAGTAGGCATCCTTGAGGTCCAGGGACGCCAGCCAGTCCCCTGGCCTTAGGGAGGGTAAAATAATTCCCAGAGTCACCATTTTGAATTTTGGTTTTAAAGGTGCTTGTTTAGGTATCTGAGATCCAGGATGGGCACCATTCTCCTGTCTTTTGGGGTAAGGAAGTACCTGGAGTACAGTTCTTTGCCCTGGTGTAGGGAGGAACCCTTTCTACAACTCTGAGAGCCAGGAGGGTTGAGACTTCTGTTTCCAAACGAAAGCCTCTAATGGATTTGCAGGTGGAAAGGATCTGGTTCTCATCTTTGCAAATTTTTGAAGCTGAGAACCAGTCCCTGGCTTACTACTTCCAGGACCCACTTGTCTGATGTTAAAGACTCCCAGTCCAGGACCAAGTAAGCCAGCCTGCTCCCTACAGGTAATGGAGGCCCTGGGCATCCCATCAGGGTGCCTGTTTGGCAGAGGCTTTAGGCTGAGGGGTGGGAGCAGGCCTGCTCGTACCCCCATCTGCCTCTCCCTCTGAAGAACCCTCTGGGCATAAGCTGAAGAGGAGGCCTGGGCTTGGTAAAAGGCCTGTGAAAAGGCCTTCCCTGCCCCTGAAAGCTGCTTCTGAGGAGCGGCTTGCCTTTCCTTGGCCTGTGCACCCTATAAGTGGTCCTATACTCATCCATTTTCTTCATGTAATTCTCTGTCTGCTCCCCAAACAGAGAATTACCCACAACAGGAAAATCCATGGCCTTAGCCTGGGTATCCTGTGACAGGCTAGTACACCTGAGCCAAGCCATTCTGCAAAAGCCACAGATGTAGCCATGACTCTTGAAGATACATCATTAGAGTCCACTGCAGCATGGAATTGCACCTTGGATGCCTCAATACCATCAGCAGCCACCTGCTCCAGCTCCTTGGCAAGCTGGCCAGGGACCTGTTTTCGCTAAAGCCATAACAGTATCCCATCTGGATTTCTGGTATCTTGCAACATAAGCCATATAATTTGCCTGTCTGAGTCCCAAGGATGCTGCCATGTGTTGTTTCTTTGCCATGGCATCAATCCTCCTGGAGTCCTTGTCAGGGGTGTGAAGCCAAGGGAATATTTGCCTTATCACAGGCTGCAGCCTGCACTACCCCAACATGGCTGCATTGTTGTGAAAGGAACTCCGTATCAGAGCCTGACAATGTGTACCTCTTGTCCATTTTTTATCCACAGGAGGTATAGTGTTAGGAGCTTTTAAAATCTTTATTGTCTGTTTCCTAAAAGATTTATGTAAGGAATAGACAATCTCCTGGACTCTGGGATATCCATCATTTCCACATAGTCAGGCTCCTCCTACTCATCCACAGCTTCTTCCAAAGAGAGCTGGAGGGTTTCAACAACTTTTTATAAAACATAAAATGAGAAGGGACTCAGAAAGCCTAGAGGAGACCTCCTGAAGATCTGTCTGGGGAGATGTCCAGTTCAATGGGCACATCCAGACTTTCAAAATCACATTCACTCTCTTCATAATCCTCCTCCCCTCCTCCGGTTCATAAAATCCTCTATATCATATTCTTGAACCGTGGAACCGACCGCTTACCTGATGGTGCCGGTTCGGCCAGAACTGGGAAAGCGACTGGACAATTTGGATCGCTTTGGCTATCTCTGCAGCGGTTGGAGAAGGAAATTTTGGCTCCACACCTGCTGATTTTCTAGTCCTCTTTGCTGGAACTGGCTCCTCCAGGTCAGCTCTTCGTTTGCAGGAAGTCTCGCCCCTGGTCAGAGGGCACTCCCTCCGGTTGGCACCGAACCGGGCTGGCCATCCGGTCAGCGGACTTTGGCCTCTTGTTCCCTGAGCCTACCAACTCTCTTATCCAGGGTAGCTGCAGGGAAATTCTTGCAAATCTGGCAGTCTGCATTGAGGTGGTCAAACCCCAGACAATAAACACATGTGGTGTGTGGGTCAGCCTTAGGCAAAGGCTTCCCACAGACACTACAGTGCTGAAACCCAGTGGGCCCAGTTTTTCTTTTGGGTTTCTCAGACATAATGCCAGACTAACAAAAAACTTGCCTTTACGGCCAAATCGCCAAACAAGACACCCTTATCGGTTCCCAACCATGTCACGGGTCGTGGAAAAACGCGTAATGATCCGTTTTTTAGAACAGATAAGAACCGGAACCGCACTCTAAATGCAATTTTATAAAGTTTAACAACAACCTGATCGGTTCAAACCGAACCGATAATAACGCTTGCAAGTTCCACACAGAGAAAAAGTAAAACCTATCTATTACATACGATACCACAGACAGAGCTTGAACCGACCGGTTGTGGTTAAATAAGACAAATGCGGTTTAAAAAACGAGAAATTACACTTTTTAACCGACAAATGAACTGAAAGCAGAAGGAGAAATCTCCGAGCGATTGTTCAGTGAGGCGGAGTAAAGAATCTGACAGTTTGAGTTTGAAGAACAACAAAGAAAGTTTTCAACGAACTCAGCTCAAGATTCCATGCCTGGCATGGAAAGTTAACTCTTTCACCTCCGGAGCAGTTCTAAGGCTGGGACAAACTGCAAATGTCATAATATAGCAAGACTTCATGTTGTTTGAACAAAGCCTGACCCTGACAGGAGGACCAGGGCAAGGGCAGATGCCAGTAGATGTCAAGCGGAAGGGCCGACAGGAACGATGGAGCAACCTGACAGGGGAAGCAATGGGTGCCACCATCAGGGCAAAGACTCCAACCATCGCAGAGCCGATGGGGCAGAAACAATGGCAGGGGAGGCAAAGGCACAGATGGGCATGGAGAAAGAAAGCAGGAAGGAACCCAGAGGCCAAACCCCACCAGTGAAGACGACGGGGAGAATGGGACGTGCAGGCATCACTATCCGATGGTTGTTCACATCGCCAAGCGACAGAGACCCGCCCCAGATCACCAGCCTGGGAAATGCAGTGAGTGGGGGTGGGGTTGGCCCCACTGAGCGTGTAAGCCCAGGTAGGGAAAGTACTGCAAGAATCAAAGGGCAGTTGGAAGGAAAGTGTACTCAGAAACAGTTCTTCGCTTGTCCAGGACAGCAGATTGCAGTGGCGAGATACCCACTCCAGAGGCCCTGATCTTGGTCTTGCAGCAGCAGGAAGCTCAAGTGGGCTCATATCATGGCGAGTCAATGGTTCATTATCCAGGAGAATCCCCAAATGCGACTCTGGGGATCCAATGATGAAGGGGCTTATTCCCACAGAGGAAAGGTGCAAGTCACCCGGCCACAGGACAAAGCCCGCTAAAACTATCCACCAGGCCACTCGAGCACCAAGAAAAAGGCGACAACCCTCTGAGGAGGTTGGTTGAAATGGCATCAGGCGCTGCAAGCAAGATTTTTATTCCTACAAAAGAAAAACACCAGTTTTAAACAGAAATAAATGAAAGAACAGTTACATAAGACCTTATCGTAAGAGTAGATATGCGAGGGAATCTCTTTCGTCAGGTCACATCTATGGAACTTAGCCACCAGGCACTAGGATCCCATGGAAGCTTTTCTGCAGCAGTTGAGTAAGGGCTGCCCAGACTGTCACATGCCATCGTCCCTTGGCTACACAAGCGTGGCGGCTCATTTCCTCCTCAGTTCTTTCCCCTTTCAGACACCATATGAGCTAGGCCTCCTGCTAAGGAATCAAGGAGAGAGAAAGGAGCCCCTCTATAAGAAGTGGCAGAAGCAAACCAAAACTCGCCTGGAAACAGAAAGCCGGGGCTGGAGGGTGGGATGGCATGACCTGATGAAAAGATTCCCTCAAAGATAGAACAGCTACATAAAACTTACAGAAATAGTAGACCTTGAGGGGCTCAGTCATCAGGTCTCAGTATGGAACTTCACCGTCTGTGAAGCAGGATCCTGGAAGATTTTCCTACAGTAGCACTGGGGCTGCCCATGCTGCCATCACATGTTGGCGTCAACAACCCTACAAAGTTATGAGTGGACCCACTCCCTCCTCAGTTCTTTTCCCCAGAGACTAAGGGAGCAAACCTGTGCCACAGGGACCAAGGAGAGAAAGAGAGTGCCCAGACCAGAAAAAAGGCTGGATACATCAGTTAGCCAGTTCTGAGAAGAGAGCTCCATAAGAGGAGGATGGTGGGAGGGAAGGCAGACCAGATGATTGAGATCCCTTGAAAATCACTGTTCGTTGGACCTTAACTTGTCTATGCCTAACCCGGGTATCTCAGTCATCAGGTTACACTGAAGGAACAAGCTCCAAGCAGTTAAAGGTGCAGGAGAACAGTCCAGGAGAAAGGCCAACCATAATCCCAAGACAGGAGGCCTTGCAAACCCTGCCCCCAAAAGCCTGCTTGGGCTCTAGAAGCAATGTCCAGACAGTAGTGCTTGGTGAAAGTATGGATGGTATAATTTTTCAGGTGGCAGCGGCAGCACAAATGTCAGTGGCAGAGATCCCTTTGAAACAGGCCACAGAATTAGTTATGCTCCTTGTGGAAAGGGATTTCACCATCCCTGGCAACTCTTGCCATTCTTGTTGTAGCAGAGCACAATACAATTGGCCAATTATTTGGACAAACATTGTTTGAAATCTTAGCGCCTCTCTTCCTGGGAGAAAGAAACAAACAGCTGCTTTGTTTTTCTGCAGTCCTTAGTTCAGAGCAGATAGTATTTCAAAATTCTGCACACATCTGAAGTATGGAGCAGTGCTTCCCTGGACTGGCACGCTCCGAAAAACAAACTGGTAGGTGGATAGATTGCTTCAGGGTAAACTCAGACAGCACCTTAGGGAGAAAAGTACAGTTACGCAAGAACTTATCGTAACAGTAGATCTTCGAGAGAAGCTCTTGCAGTAGGTAATAACCTTGAGGACTGCGTCCCTTGATGTAAGGACCACACGGAAACTTTTAGCTAGCAGTGTCTGGTGGGGACCACCCAGCCAACGACAGCGTGACATTATATAGTGGGCGGTCCACATGCCCACCTTCCAGTTCTCCCGGAGACCTCCAAACGGAGCAACAGGAAAATGGAAAAGAGGCTCCTGAAGCCAAAATAAGCTCATGGGTAAAGAGCAGCAGAAGTTGGGGAAGGAGGGAGTAAAGCTATTCTACTGCAACAGCCCTCTCAAAGATATATTGTTATGGTAAGTTCTACGTAACTGTACTCATCTACTTCAAGTGGGCTCTGCAGCAGGTAATAACCTTCAGGACTTAGTCCCAAGTAGAGTGAATCAGAAAGAACTGAAACACGAGAGGCAGGAAAGGTCTGCAGAAAGGCAGACAGTTTGGACAGAAGACCTTGGAGGACAGCTAGACCAAAGCTAGCCCCAGAGGCAATGTCCAGACTGTAATACTTAGTGAAAGTGTGGACAGAGCTCCAAGTGGCCACGACACAGATGTTAGCAACGGATACATTCCAGAAACGAGCAGCAGAAGCAGCCATGCCTCTGGTAGAATGCCCCTTAACCTCCGCAGGAGGGTTTTACCATACTGCTAACAGAAGTCAATACAGTTTGCCAACCATTTGGATAAACACCGTTTGAAAATTGCTGCACCCTCTCTTTTGGGTGCAAAAGAAACAAAAAGCTGATTCAATTTCGGACAGACTTTATACGGTTAGTGTAGTAGCAAAATTCGGTGAACATCAGAAGTATGCAGAAGTGTCTTCCCCTGATTGAAGTACTCAGGGTAATAAACTAGCAGCTGAATAGACTGATTCAACGTGAACTAAGAAACCACTTTTGGCAAATAATGAGGATTGGTATGCAGAGCCACCCGGTCTCTGAAAAATCAAATAAAGTTCCTTACATATCAGGCCTGAAGCTTGGAAATCCTTCAAGGAAGTAACTGCAACTAAAGAGAGCTTTCCAGGACAAATAGCGCATATCGCAATTACCAGCCCGGTTCAAAGGAGGCAGGTTAAGTTTCTCTAAAATAAAATTCAGATCCCAAGGTGGCGCGGGACTCGAACTGGGGTTTCAGGTGGAGGATCCCTTTCAGAAAAGCTTTGAGACCTCCAGTTGAGCCCCTAGCTTTGCCCTCCACCAAGCTGTGGTAGGCAGAGATAGCAGATAGATGAAGCTTCAGTGAAGAGTAACTAAGGCCCAGGTTGGAGAGATGCAGCAAGTACTCCATGATCTGAGGAACAGGGGCAAGAAAGAGTCCCAATCCTCTGAAGTGGCCCAAATGGAGAAACGCTCCATTTCATAGCATAGGTACTCCTTGTGGAAAGCTTAGCCTCCACAAGAACTTAAGCCACTCTGGAGGAGACTCCATAGCATGAAGCAGCTATGTCAGAAGGTGCCATGTGTGAAAGTGAAGGGACCAGCCCTGGATGGACCAGCATGTCTCTCTCCTGAGTCAGGAGATCATTTGCAGAGGGGCAGGGAACTGGAAGTTCCACTGCAAGCTGCTGGAGAGGCAGAAACCATATCTTGTGAGGCCAATACGGGGTGATCAAAATCATGTGAGCCCCCTTTGCTTGAAGCTGGAGCAGCACCTCTGCAGAAAGTACAGTTACGTAACAACTTACTGTAACAGTAGATCTTCGAGAGAAGCTCTTGCAGCAGGCTATAACCATTAGGACTATTACCACAGGCCTTAGGACCCACCGGAAAAAACTTAGCTAGCAGTACCCAGCAGGGACCGCCCCTGACGCCGACCACCCCCATCGGTCACACTATATAAGGGGCAGACCCCTGCCCACTTCAGTTCCCCATCAAAGACCCAATAATGGATCCTAGCAATTGAACCAGGCGAAGCCCGCTTCTAGACATGCTGAAACATTCTCCTGAGGAATGGAGGGTGGGAGAAGCTGCTGCTGAAGAGCTCCTCTCGAATCTACTGTTATGGTAAGTTCTTACGTAACTGTACTATCTACTCGAGGGGAGCTCTTGCAGCAGGCTATAACCATTAGGACAGAATCCTTGCCAGTCCCGCACCAAGGAGGTGACTATCCCCGGAGGTAGGATGGTAGAAAAACTGTAGAGATGATAAAGCCTAAGGCTGGAATCAGCACGCTTAGGACAAAAAGTCCCTGATGGACTGCCAGGCCAAAACCAGCTTCGGAGCCTGGAAGCAATGTCCAACTGTAGTGCCCTAGCGAATGTGTGCACTGAATTTCAAGTAGCAGCTGCACAGATGTCTCGAGGCGAGGCGTTTTTCAAAGATGCTAAGGAGATAGAGACTCAAGTGGAATGACCTTAACCGCATCTGCAGAGGTTTGTTGTATTTGTTGCAGCAGTACACTATACAGTGTACCAGCCACCAGGAAATAGCCTGCTTAGACACCGGTTTGCCCAGGTGTTGAGGTGCAAAAGCCACAAGCAATTGCTCTGATTTGCGGTGTGCTGCTGTTCCTAAGGTAATACCTCAGCGCCCTGTGGACGTCCAATGTGTGTAGAGATATTTCCCTACTGGTAGGGGTAGGGTAACAGACTGGAAGGTCAACCGACTGATTGAGGTCAATTCGAGACCACTTTTGGTAAGAACTTAGGATCTGTTCTGAGGGAAATTCTTTCCCAATGAAAAATAAAATAAGGCTTCTTACACATCAGGGCCTGTAGCTCGAAACTCTTTCAGCTGAAGTAACAGCAACTACAAAGGAAATCTTCCATGATAGAAAACGAGCTCACACTCTGCTGCAGGTTCAAAGTGGAGGGAGAGTTAACTTCTCCAACACAAAAAGGAGATCCCAGGGAAGGACTGGATCCCTGATGGGAGGTCGTAAATGTAAACTGTCCCATAAAAGGTGCGGCCACATCCAGCTGAGCTAGTGTTGTGTCCCCGAACAGGACATGATAAGCAGAGATGGCCCACATATGCACCTTATGGAAGAATAGCTCAAGCCTTGCTAGTATATCGGGTTGGCAGTATAGCCTAGAGGTTAGAGGAACGAGGTGTGAACAAGCTTGGTACATCCAGCAGACCAGATCTGAGTTTGATTCTCACAACCTCCACTTGCATACTGTGTGACTCTTGAGCAAGTCACTTAACCCCCAGTGCTTCCAGGTTGCCCCTGAAAACAGGTACTTGTGCCTAGTGGGCCTTATCTGGCTACTAAAGACAAAAAAAAAAAAAAAAAAAATAAGGAGGCGGTATTGTAATACAGGTTCACTGGGCAGGAAGGGGGTCCAGATGGTGGAATGACCCATAAGCAAAAACATTTCCACTTCATAGCATAAATGGATCGCGAGAAGGCTCCTCGCTGAAAGTACAGTTACGTAAGAACTTACCGTAACAGTAGATCTTCGAGAACAGCTCTTGCAGCAGGTTACACCATTAGGACTGAAGGCGGCCAGGCGTCAGGACCCCTGAAAACTTCTAGCTAGCTATCTTCAGCGGGGACACTCCCGCGTCGGTCCCACCTCCGACGCCAGGCGAGTACATAAGGGGGCGGTCCCGACAGATTCCCCAGTTCTCCTCGCCGAGACTTCCAACCGCAGGCTGACATCGAATGGGAGACCGAGGATCACCGTCAGAAGACAAAAGGGTATAAATCCCTGTTAAAAAAGCTTAAGCCATGCCTCCTTCAAGGGGAAGGTGGGCGGGAAGGTACCTGCTGCAGGAGCTGTTCTCGAAGATCTACTGTTACAGTAAGTTCTTACATAACTGTACTATCTTACTTGAGACAGAGCTCTTGCAGCAGGTTCACCATTAGGACTGATTCCCAAGCAGTAGCGCTTGCAAACACTCTGGGAGGAAGAAACTAGAAAGTTCATTCCAGGTCCTGATTCTAGGACAGGAGACCCTGTAACACAGCCAGGCGGCGGCTCTTCACCGTGAAGTGATGTCCAGGCTATCGTGCCTGATAAAGGTATGTACAGAGCTCCAAGTGGCTGCAGCACAAATGGCAGAGGTGGGACGTTTGAAGTGCTGCAAAGGAGGTGGCCACTCCCTAGTGGAATGGCCCCAGACTGATCCGGGAGGGCTTTGCTTGGTATTATAACAGTATGATATGCACTGGACAAGCCAGCGAGAAAGGGACTATTTGGATACTGGTTGGCCCATCATCCTTTCAGTAAAGGAAGCGAAAAGTTGCTCCGATTCTGAAGCTGGTTAGTTCTGCTCAGGTAGTACCTTAAGCTCGGTGAACATCCAGGGTGTGGAGCAGCGCCTCTCCTCTATTAGAATAATTAGGAAGTAGACAGGCAGGTCAATGTCCTGATTGAGAGTGAGTGTGGAAACCACCTTAGGCAGAATTTGGATTAGTCCTCAGGGATACTCTGTCCCGGTGGAAAATCAAATAAGGCTCCTTACACATGAGAGCATGAAGCTCAGAAACTCTTCGCTGGCGTAACAGCAACTAAAAACAACGTTTCCACGACAGAAAACGTAGCTTCGTAATCCGCAGCAGGTTCAAAGGGGGCGTGAGTTGCTCCAGGACAAAGATCAAGTCCCATGGAGGCACTGGGTCCTTAATGGGCAGCCTAAGATGTAACATCCCTCTCAAGAATTCTCGACAGGCATCTAATTGTGCCACTGTGCGCTGTCCACGGTGATAAGCTGAAATGGCACAGAGGTGCACTGTAATAGAGGTAGGCGAGACCCGAGCGGAAAAGGAGAGCAGGTACTCTAACACCGCTTTCACCGACAACCTAAAGGGAAAGGCCGCGTGTTTGCGACTCATAGACAAAAACACCGCGCCATTTCATGGCATATGTCGATGCGTTGCCGGCTTTCTGGCTGCAGAAAGAACTTCCGCAACCTCTTGCGACCCCTCGTGTCGCGAAATGGCTATGTCTCTAGGAGCCATGCATGCAGGTTCAGTGAGCGTAAGTCCGGATGGACCAGTGAACCCTCCTCCTGAGACAAGAGATGGGAGCTGAATGGAAGCGAGCGGAGGTTCCCGGGATAGCTGTATTAGCAAAGGGAACCAGATCTGTCTGGGCCAGAAAGGGGCCACCAGGATCATTGTGCGTGCTCCCTGCACAGTTTGAGAAGAACTCTCTGGATCAGCGGAAGGGAGGGAAAGCGTAGAAATCTGTCCACGGGAGAGGGACAATGCATCTCGCCAGAAAACACCAGGCCCTGGATCTAGCGAGCAAAAATTGGGCAGTTTTGCATTGGATGGGGAGCGAACAAGTCCAATTCTGGAGTTCCCCATCGAAAAAACAGATCCTCTGCTACCTCCTGAAGAAGTTCCCACTCGTGGACTCTGGCCTGGGAACGACTCAGGCCGCCTGCAATTGTGTTGTCCACCCCGGGAACACGTACTGTGATCAGGTTCGCGCCGTCGGATTACCCAATCCCACACCCTCATAGCCTCCTGCAAAGGGGTAAGAGGCGCCTCCTTGTTTGTTGAGGTAATACATCACCACTGTGTTGTCTGTCTGTAGCAGGAGAGTACTCGGTGGGATCTCTGACTGAAAAGCCTGCAGGGCATGAGGACCGCCCTCATCTCCAGAACGCTGACATGAAGGTGAGCCTCCTGAGGGATCCACATTCCCTGGGACTTCACCCCGTCCAGGTGTGCTCCCACCCTAGTCCTGAGGCGTCTGTGGTGAGGATTACCTCCAGGGACAGGCCTATAAACGGGACACCCATAGAGAGTGTCCCTGGGTCTAGCCACCATTGCCAGTTTGAATCACGGCGTTCAGTGATTCTGACCGGATGCTGCATTTGGTCTTGCCTTTTGGTCCCACTGCACCTTGAGCATCCACTGAGTTACCGCATGTGGAGCCTTGCGAAGGGACGGTCGGAATAGCCGCAGCCATGTGTCTGAGCAAGCGAAGGACCGACCTGGCTGGGATGGTCTTGTTCGACGAAGATCCCTGATGAGGGATCTGATCATGCCCGCTCTGTCGTCTGGAAGAAATGCTCTTCCCTGAGCAGGTGTCCAGGACTGCGCCTATGAACTGCAGTTTCTGGCGACAGTACCAGGAGAGACTTCTCTGAATTGATCAAGATGCCCAGAGACTGAAACAGATCCTGGGTACTCTGGATAGCCAATAACAACGCCTCTCTGGAGGCGGCCATGAGAAGCCAATCGTCCAAGTACAGGAACACATAATGGCCCTGTCTCCTTAGAGACACGGCCACGACTGCCATGCATTTGGTAAAGACCCTGGGAGCCATGACAGTCCGAATGGAAGTGCTCGGAACTGAAAGTGGTGGCCGAGAAACTCAAGCGCAGGAACCTCCTGTGCGCCTGAGCTACAGGGATGTGCAGGTATGCATCCTGCATGTCTAGTGGCGCTAAAAATGCATCCCTCTTTAGCATGGGAATAAGACCGGAAGAGTCACCATGCGGAATCTTTTAAGCGACCGACATATTGAGGTCGCTGAGGTCCAAATCGGACGGAGGTCCCCTGTTTTCTTTGGAACCAGGAAGAAGTGGGAGTAGTACCCGTACCTCTCTGGTTCTCTGGGACATACTCTATGCCCCCTTTTGCAGGAGGCAGTATTTCTTGCCTGATCAGAGGCTTGTGCTGACCCGAGTAGCAGGAAAGCAGAGGAGGCCTCGGGGTGGCCTTCTGCAAGTGTATAAAGTGGCCACTTTCGACCAACTGAAGAACCCACGGTCGGTGGTTATGGACTGCCATCCTGGCAGGTATGTCATAATGCAACCCCGACCTTGATGTCCCGTTGATCCTGAGGCGGGGCGGAAAGGAGTCAGGCTGTGCGGCGGAGGGGCCTGCAGGGCTAGGCAGTTTAGCTGGGCGTTAACCTCGCCCCATGGGCTGTCTACCCTGGGCTCTCACGGGAACCGAGGCCCTCTGTTGTGGACCGGTGCGGGACTGTTGTCTCTGTGCCTGCTCCACAAAACGGGCTTTTGGTTCCTCGAAAGGAACTAAGCCTTGGTCGGTACATTGCCTGACCGACCTCACCGCCTTCCTGGCCTCTTGAAGCTTGGTGATGACCCTCTCAGAGGGCTCGCAAAGAGAACTTCTCCCTCAAATGGGGCATCCATGATGTTTTTGTGGACGTCCGGGGTAAAGCCGGAGACACGGAGCCAAGTGTCTCCGAAGCATACACCCTGAAGCTGCTGCTCAGGTCGCGATGAGTCCGCTGAGTCGCACGCTGCCTGTGAGCACTTGGGTCCCCACGTCCCAACCCATCCGGAGGAGCTGCACATCTCCTCCTTCTGCTCACCTTCTGGCAACTCTCAGCCAGATCTAGACCCTGCTCCCACAAGGCATTTTGGAACTGCACCATGTGGGTCAAGTAATTCAGGGATCTGATGGCGCAAGTAGCAGAGCATCGTGCACCTACAAAGCGTCCAGCTGTTTGGACTCCGGTCCGGTGGCAGAGTGCTCAAATGTTGCGGTCTCTGGGACCGGTCATGAGAGCTGTTATGACCAGAAAGTCGGCCTGAGGATGCTGAGCCAAGTACTGGTCTTCCCTTGGAGCCTTGTACAGGCGGTCAGCTTTCTTGGCATCACGGGAGTGAATGTGGATGCTTCCACGCTGCCTTGGTGGCGTCCACGAAAGTGTCTACCAAGGGTGGCACCACCACAGGCTTGGGGTCCTTCTGCTCAAGATATTTCACAAGGCGAGCCTCGGGTCTCTCTTTCGCATCCCATCCCATGTTCTCTTGGATGTGTCTCATGATGTCCGAGCGAAGGGTCATCCGGAGGAGACCTTGGAAGCTCACGTGGGTCCGGAGAAGGATGTGGAGGGAGATGGGATCTAGATCCTGTTGAAAACTCTGATCCACGTGTCCTCCGTCGAAGCGAGCAGCAGGCGTCTTCTGGGTCTCTTAGGGCTGGGTGACCCAGAAGAGGATCTGGACGGAGGTCTCCTTTATCTGGTCTCCCCTTGGAGGGATCCTGGGCTCCCGGGGAGGAGGTAGCCGGCCTGAAGACCCGGATGGAGAAGGGGCGTGAGCAGGAGGAGTAACCCGGCCTAGGAGGAGGAGGAGGAGGTGGAAGAGGAGGTGGGGTGGGGGGTCGGTCGTCGGGTTCGGCGTCAGCTCCACAGGGGCCTCGGGTTGCGGGAGGGTTCCCTGGGAGGCTCGACAGGCCCAGGGTCGCCCGTCTGGTCCTCGGGCTGTGTTCTCCTCCTCTGTAATGGTCTCCTGACCGGCGTCGGTCGGAGGCATGGGTCCTCTTCTCAATCCGGACAGGCACGGACGTCGGCCCCTCTACCGGCGTCCGGAAGTGCGTGAGCTGCGGCGGCAGTTGTCTGGCGGTCGCGGCTCTGAGGGACCTGTGGCGAGAGGCCGGCGTCGGGCGGGTCGACGTCCGGGTCCGACGGTCTCTTAAGAGAGGTGAGCTCCTTGGTCTTCCGCTGGGAGGAGGGGCAAGAGGCAGACCTGACCGGGTTCAGAATGGCGGGAACCGACTTGTGGTGATGGTAGCGGTCCCCGACTAGACCAGGGCCTTGGAAGACAAAGGAGGCCTGGAAGTCTTGGCCTGAGAAGAGAGCCGAAGATTTTCTCACCGCAGCAGGGGAGGCTGAGAACTGGCCGAAGGCGGCGGTCGGACCTGGAGCAGAGCTACGAGAATCAGAGGCCCTAGGCGGGGACCTGGAAGAGCCCTCTCCCTATGCTTCTCCGAATGTTTGCAGGCCTCTCCCAAGAATCCCCTTGAGGCCATGGTCTTGAGTTGTTCCTCGAGCAGGAACGCCTGTAGGCCTTCTGGTGATGGATCCGGTTCTGCTGTTAAAACCTAGGCAAAGGAGCAGGACCAGGTGTCGTGGTCTGGGCCTAAGCACCGACGCGGGGCCGAATGCGGATCCTTGAAAGGGATCTGCTTCCCACAGGCGCACTTTGAAGAATGACGGAGGTTGGAGAGGACATCAGACAATAAACTGACCGAAGAAAAACAAATTTTCGAAGGAAAAAATTTAACCGCGTCGCTGGCGCTAGAACTGGAACGAAGGGTCGAGACTTACTGAAGTCGGCCGGCGAGGGCGACAAAGAATCTGGCGGGGCCGCCCCTTATGTACTAAGCCTGGCGCCGGAGGCAGGACCCGGCGTCGAGGCGGTCCCCGTGAAGACAGCTAGCTAGAAGTTTTCCGTGGGTTCCTGACGCCTGCGGCTTCAGTCCTAATGGTGTAACCTGCTGCAAGAGCTGTGTCTCAAGTAAGATCAAGGACTTCTGCCACCTCTTGGCAAACCCCATACCTGGATTTGACTATGTCTGCAGGAGCCAAGCATGAAGGTGTAGGGACCCGAGATCTGGATGAACCAGCCTGCCCGATCCTGGGACAGCAACTGTGAGCACATTGGCAGCAGGAGTGGAGGTTCAAAGGACAACCGCTGAAGTAGTGGGAGCCAAATCTGCCAAGGCCACGGTGGGGCGATTAGAATCATCTGAGCCCCTCGGCCTGTATCTTCAACAATACTCTGAATGAGAGGAAAGCCATGAAGAAACTTCCCTGCCCAACAAAGGACAACAGCGCTGGCCAGAAAAGCGAGGTGCGTGCTCGTGAGCAGAAAACTGGCAGTCTGGCGTTGTGTGGAGATACAAAAGGTCCAGCTCAGGACAACCCCAAGTGCTGAAGAGCTGGTCCGCTACTGACTGGAGTAGCTCCCACTCATGCACCTTGGACTGAGACCTGCTTAGGCTGTCTGCAAGTCATTTTGGGTGCCTGGAACATGGACAGCAGACAGAGAAATGTGATACTCCAGCACCCAATACGGACTCTCATCACCTCCTGCACAGGAGGCAGAGCGAGTCCCCCCTTACACTGATGTAAAGACAACGCCATGTTGTCCGTCTGAACAAGAAAACAGCCTGACATGAGGTCCTCCTGAAATGCCATTAGAGCATTGAGGACCTTTCGCATTCTAGAATATTGATGTGTAGGCTGGCTCCTCTGGGGTCCAGACGCCTTGAGTCTGGTGATCTCTGAGTGTGTCCCCAACTCAAGTCAGAGGCATCTGTTGTCAGAGTCTGGCTTGGGCTGCTGATGAAGCGGGACCCTTTCTCCAAATTCAGAAGGTCCAACCACCAAGACAGGGTCTTCCTGACTGGTTCGGAGATCCTAACCATATGGTCCAGACAGTCGAGCTTTAATCCCATTGCACCCTGAGCATCCATTGTGGGACCCTCATGTGGAGGCGGGCCAAAGGGAACTACAGGGATGGCTCCCACCATATGCCCAGAAGTCTGAGGAAGGTCCTGGCTGGGACCTACTGGGTTCGAGGACTGAACTGGCCACCTTTCTCAGGCAATCTCCTCTCTCTTGAGGAAGAGAGGCCATGCCCTGGGTTGAATCAGGACCACACCTATAAAGGTGAATCTTTGGCTGGGCTCTGGGGAAGACTTTGGTAGGTTCAGGGTGATCCCACCTCTCAGAATAAGGTATATGCATCTCTGAGAGCTTGAAGCAGGGCGCTCGGCAGGGCCACTAGAAGCCAACCATTGAGGTAAGGAAAGACATAATGCCCCTACGCCTTACAGCGCCGCTACCACTGCTAGGCATTTGGTGAAGACTCGAGGAGCAGAGGGAGGCCAGATGAAAGAACCCAAAATTGATAATGCTATGCCGGAAGATGAACCTCAGAAACTTTCTGTGAGTGGAATGACCCGATGTGCATGTAAGCATCTTGCATGTCCAGGGAACAGAGCCAGTCTCCTGATGCAGCAGAGAGATGAGACCTGGAAGGGTCAATATCCTGAACCTTCTGTATTCGATATAATAGTTTAGAGAGCTGAGGTCCAGGATGGGCGAAGATCTTGAGTCTTCTTTGGAACCAGGAAGAAGTGGAGTAATACCCTTTTCCCCACTGCAGTGGGCGAACTGGCTCTATTGACCTTTTCACTTAAGAGCGTCTGGATTTCTCCTTCAATGAGCGAGATGTGAGGAGGAGGATACCTTGAGGACCTTGGTGGAGTGTCTGGGGGATCTGGGTGATCTCCAGCATGTGCCTTCTCCTTATGATGTCTAGGACCCACTGGTCCAATGTGATTGAGCTCAAGCCCTCCAAATGGAGGAGAGTGACCCTACTGCCTACCCTGAAGCCTCCTTCAGAGGAGGAAGGGTCAACAGCGAATCACTGGGCAGAGGCAGGGGTGGGAGAGAGGTGTGGGAGGACTTGGGCCTCGAAAGGTGTGCCTCAGGCTGCTGGTTGCTGGCCTTCCTTTTGAGCTACCTCTCTGACCTTGATTGTTACTACGGGATTGCTGGCCTGAGGATTTCACAGAAAGAGCGTTTTCAGAAATGTCTCTGGTTCCTTTTATACATTTGGCGAATGGACCAGATGGGTGCCCGATTCTTGGAGGCGACAGATCAGACCCCTCGGTCTCCTGCCCTAAAGAATAGAACCATGGAGCAGGAGGTCCCTGATTTCGGTCTGTAGAACATTCTTAAATCCGGAGCATCTCAGCCATGCGTGAATCGAAGGCAGACACTGACGCTGGCGCCTGGCTGTCATATCCAGTATCACACGAGGCATGCAAGACAGTGCTCACGGCCCCGAGCTCGATTTCAAGACATCCAGAAGCTCCATCTTTGTGCGGAGTCTGGCAAGGCATTGGTGCTTCTGTCCCTTTTCCCAAAGCGCATTCTGGCACTGGACCATACACGTAAGGAAATTAAGAACGGATGGAGCAGGTGGATGCAGAATATACTTTCTTGCCCACCTGGTCCAAGAAAGCGGGACTCCTGGTCAGGAGGCTGGGAGCTTAAATGTTTGGCTGCTTGGATTTGTCATGAACAGCCGCAATTACTATAGAATCCGCCTGAGGGTTCTCTGCCAGAAAAAGCTCATCCCTTAGGGCCCTGTATAGCCTGTCTGACTTCTTGGAAACCACGGAACAGAGGCTGAACACTTCAAAGTTGTCCTGGTAAGGTCTTGGAAAGTGTCGACCAGAGGAGGCACCACCAAGGGTTTGGGTTCCTTCTGCCTCAAGTGTGAGCCAGTCTCAGCGTTCGGATCCAGGTCCTCAGTCTCCCATTCATTAGAGGCCTGGATGTGCCCCATGACATCCATGAAAGTGGGATAGTCCAGAGGTGAATGGAGTAGATCCTTGTCGTCAGGAGAACCCCTAGCGCCTAAAAAGATGAGGAAGAGAAGGAAGACCTGCTCCTGGACCATGAAGTGTCTGAGCTGTGTCTTGAAGGACTACCCTCCCTAGAGCGTTGGTGACTCACAGGTGGCCTTGGTCCAGAGACCATGGCTCCTGGACTGACAGAGCGGAGACAGATGCCTGTCCTTGGACTGGCACCAGCTAGGGAGCGAGTCCGCCTAGAGGAGGACCTGCGGTGGCAGCAGGACCTGCTCCTGGGCTTAGACCGCGATGGTTGTCCGAATTGGGCGGTGCCATCTACAGTCCCTGGATCATGACTGGGAACATACAGCCAAGGGGAGCGAGGACTTACGGACTGTACGGTGCTCCTCGGGGTCTTAACCGGTGACCCAACTGGGTTGCCCTCAGGCTCCTGGTTGTCAGTTGGTCTAAAATCAGTGCGGTTCCAGCTGCGGTGGAGCACTGTCTTTGTGGACCTGGTTCCACCAGAAGGAAAAAATGTCCTCTAGCTCCTCCTTCTTAAACAGAGCCTCGCCCTCTTTGGGGGGATTGGAGAAGCCAGAGGATGTTGTGGGGCTTCTGGAGAGGTGCCTGAAGAAGAGTCCTCAGTTCGAGGATCTTGGGGCTGGTGTCGGTGTCTTGACGGCGCAGGCTCACAGTAGTCCCATCAGTCTTAGGCACTTTGACCAGCGCCGGTGTCTTGGCGGTGTTGGGTCGACTTGACCGGCTTTGATGGGCCGGGACCTGGGAGGGGAGCCTTGTCAGGCGACTTACGGGGTCTGGTAAGACCATGGTCGAATCCTTCTTCGGCAAGGCCAAGGCCACTGCGAAGTGGAAGCCTTGCTTGTCTCTCTGCGGGACAGAGGTAACGCAAAGGCGTAACTCTTCGCTTTGAAGGCTTGCTGGTAGGAGCTCCTGACGCCGGGTGACTTAAGGGAGCTTACTTGACTTCTCCTTGTGCATGGAGCGCTTTTGAGTAGTCCGACCGCCCCCAAGCTGAAGGAGGAGGCCTTTGTGAGTGCAGGATCTTGAATGATGATGGGACCGCAACAGTCCTTGTCCCGGGACTTCTGGGACTTGTCCCAGCACTTGCCTTTTCCCCGAGAAGATTGCAGGACATCCATTTTTGTTCTAGCAGGTGGGCTTTCAAGGCCTTCAGGTGTCTGATCAGAGTCCTGCTAGTGAACCCCTTGCAGATCTTGCAGGCTTTGAAGTTGTGGTCTGGTCCCAGGCAAAGACACAATGATTGTGGCCATCCTTAGATGCGTACCTGGTGGCCACAGGGCACTTTGTCTTCTTGGGACCGGAGGAGACTCACGATGGTGTAGATATCGACAGTGGCGAGGTCAGTGAAGAAGGACGAACTGTCAAAACCAGAAGAAAAAATGGAGACACTAGTAGACAGAAATTCAGATTTGCTGGAACTGCTGAAAATCACGCTAAGAACTTCCCAACGAGTGGGTCTGCAGTGGGAAAGAACTGAGGTGGAGCAGGGTCCACCCCCTTATACATCATGACCGACACTGGGGTGGAGCAGGCGTCAGGGCCAATCCCGCTGGGTGCTGCTAAGTTTTTCGGTGGGTCCCAAGGCCTGCAGCAATAATCCTAATGGTTATAGCCTGCTACAAGAGTTCCCCCTCAAAGTAAGATCTGGAAAGGGAGAGAAGGCATACAATAACCTCCTTGTCCAGCAAAGAGATAGCGCATCTCACCAGAAAGCACCATGCCGGGACGAGCAAGCAAAACCTGGATAGTTTTGCATTGTATGGGAGGTGAACATATCCAGATCTGGACGACCCCATAGGTCAAAAATGTCTTCGACAACCGCTTGTGAGCTCCCATTCATGGGCTCTTACTCTGGTGTGGCTGAGACTATCCAGCTAGGACATTCTGCATGCCAGAGCATTGAACAGCAGAGAGGTGTATTCGATGCAGAACTGCCCTAATTCCAAACCAGCATTGCCTCCTACAGGGGATACGGCAGTGCCCTTGCTTTTAGGAACCAGACTACCCATATATTGTCCGACTGGACTAATAGTGAGCCTTGGCAAAGCAAGTGCTGGAAGGCTTGAAGGGTATATAGCACTGCCCTCATCTCCAACACATTTATGTGTATGGAGAGTTCTGACTGAGATCACAGCCCTTGAATCCTGTGGGTCTCAGATAAGCCCCAAACCCATCCCTGAAGCATCCAGTGGGGTCTGGGCCGGGGAGGGGACTAGAAAGGGCCCCCAAAGTCAGGTTGCTGAGATCCTGCCTTCTGACCTGGCATGTATCACAGAGACCTGGCTTGATGAGAATACAGGTCTATACTACCTCTGCTGCTCCGGCTGGGTTCTCGGTGATACACTGCCCGAGACTGGATCGTAGGCGGGGTGTAGCCATCTTTTTAGAATGGACCTGAGTCTTGTGGATGTGCCAGTGGGTGACACTCGATCCTTTGAGTGTATCCTGGGAGCAGGTGCATGTTTCAGGATTCTCCTCATCTACCGTCCACCGGTGATGGAGAATTCCTGAAGGAGTTCTTGGACTTCATCGTCGACATGGCATTGGGCTCGCCCAGATGGTTAATGCTGGCGACTTCAATGCCTAGGTCGATGATGAGCAGCTGCGTTTTGGAAAAATCTCCTCCAACTTATGACAATGTTGGGCCTTTCACAGGTAGTTACCTCTGCTACCCATATAGGGGTCACTCATTGGATCTAGTGTTTCTACTGGATTTGAAGGTTACACATTTGGGGTGGAATCGAATGCATGGACAGATCATCACACATAAGATTCAGCTTTGGGGCACCCCTAATAGGCCTGCCTCTCTGGAGATGGTCAGTATAAGCCCTTTGAGAGTCACCCCAGAGGGCCTATAGCGGTACTGGACCTGATCGGATGTTCAGGTGAGTGCATGGGTCCAGGGGACCTCGTACTTGCCTATAATAAAGCGTGGGTGAGACCCTGGAGTTAGTTGCTCCTGTCCGTGTTCACCCACTCACTCAGCACCAAAGACTCCATGGTTTGATGAGTCTTTGAAGGAACTGAGGAGAGTGGGCATGAAGGCTAGAGAGGGCTTAGCGGAAATCCGGCCTGGATGCTGGCAGACTTAGGTTGATGGACCACTATGGTATCTATCAATTAGCAATCACCGTAAGAAGGCAGAATTTCTGTCCAGGGAGATTGCTGCTGACAGAACCAACCAGCTCAACTCTTTCGGACTGTCGACAGACTGTGCAATCCACTCTGTCTACAGTAAGGAAAAGATTTTTCACAAATAAAGTGTGATGAGCTTACTCGGTTCTTCACAGATAAGATTGCCAGCATTAGGTCGGGCATCGGCCAAGCTCCCTCTTTAAGGGTTTATGGCCCGATCGCGAGGAGAAACAAACACTTATGTTACCTGGTCTGACTTTGGTAAGCCGGAGTTCATGGATATTGTGAGGATTGTCCAGACTGTATGACCAACCAGCTGTAGTTTGGATCCGGGCCATCGTCACTATTATTAGGTTGCGTAGATACTATCTGCCCGATCCTTGCTGAAATTATCTGGAAATCTTTGGAGCAGGGGTCTTTCCTGATCCCTAAAGGAAGGCGGTCGTTCGACCACTCCTTAAAAGCCTTCACTGAATCCATACTGTTTAGCTAACTACAGACCTGTCTCTAACCTGCCCTTTGTGGGTAAGGTTATTGAAAAGGTGGTTCGCTACAACTGGATGACCATCTTATAAATCACAATGTCTATGATACTCTTCAATCAGGGTTTAGGAAAAGACACAGCACTGAGACCGCCCTTGTCCGGGTTCTAAATGATCTCCTGATTGCGAGAGATCAAAAGCCTCATACTATTCTAGTCCTTCTTGATCTCTCCGCAGCATTTGATACTGTGGACCATGGAGTGCTTCTGGAGCGCTCTTGTTTATTATGGACTGTCTGGTACAGTTCTGCATTGATTCGATCCTTCCTCACGGGTCGGAGGCAGAGGGTTACTTGTCACTGGAATTTATTCCTCTGATGCCATCTCCTGTCCTGTGGGGTGCCGCAGGGCTCCATTTTAACGCATGTTGTTCGCTGTTTATATGTTGCCATTGGGAGACATTATTAGGCGATACAGTCTGAGTTTCACTGCTATGCAGATGAAACCCAGCTGTATCTGTCCTTCAGTCCTAGACAGGAAGATACGATCTCTATGCTTAATAGCTGTCTATCCGAAATCAAAGACTGGATGAGTGCCAGCTGGCTGAGGTTAAACCAGGATAAGACTGAGGTGTTGGCTGTGGACCCAGGTCGCCTTGAGGCGGGTTGTGAGGCTGGAGCTCCATTGGGCATATGGCTATGGTGTCAGCTCCCAACCTCAGACCAGATGCGTAATCTGGGCGTTATTATGAGGCGCGGCCTGACCTAAAAATCACAGGTGTCGGCCGTTGTCAAATCTTCCTTTTACCATCTTAGGAATATCGCCTGGTTGAAACACCTGGTTCCTCTGGCTGACCTTCCTATCTTGGTCCATGCCTTTGTGACCACACGCCTTGATTACTGCAGTACCCTGTACCTAGGGCTACTGGGGTTGATATCTGCCGCTTGCAGCTGGTGCAAACGCTGCAGCCAGGCTTTGACTGGGACATCTAGAGTAGTCATATGCGCCTGTGCTGCGCGGACTGCACTGGCTGCCAGTTCAATGTGCAGATCACCTTCAAGGTCGGGTTACTGACCTACAAAGCCCTACATGAACAGGAACCATGGTATCTACAAGATCTCCTTACTCCCTACTGTCCCTCGCTCACTCCAATCCACATGAGGGATTGCTAGAGATTCCCAGGGTTCGTTTAAAGACATCTGGGGCACGTGCATTTTCTTCGCTGCCCCAATCTGTGGAATTCTCTACCTCGTCGGGATCACGAGGCTGCCTGACCATCGAGAGTTTTAAATCGAAGTTAAAAACTTTTGTTTTTGAAAGCATTTGGAGAATGATTTTATTGTTGTTATTATTAATAACATGTTTGTAATTTTAAATGTTGCTCAATTGTACAGCGCTTTGGATTTCTGAAAAGCGCTTAAAAAAAATTTTTACTTACTTACTGCCACCACAGACAATCCCGTTGCATTGAGTTGGAGACCATGACCATGTGGTCCAGGCTGTCGACCTCTGATCCCACTGCACCCTGGCGTCCACTGTAAAATCGCATGAGAAGCCTGGCCAGAGGTACAGTGGGGATGACCACTGCCATAAGGCCAACAAGCCAGAGAAGTGACCTGGCGAAACCCACCTGCTGGAGGCTAGCAGGCGAGCCTGCTTCTCCAAGACTTCCACCTGTCCTGAGGAGGAAAGCCATACCCTTGGCAGTATCCATCACCACTCCAATAAACTGGAGGCTGGGAGGGACAAGATGGGATTTGGGGTAGCTGACCGTAATCCCCACTTAGCAAAAAGGGCCAGGGGTAGCCGAGGCGAAAAGTTCCAGCCATTCCCTCAACGGGGCTGACACAAGCCAGTCATCGAGAGGAACACATAGTGGTTCTGGAGTTTCAGGGCCGCGACACTACCACAAGGCACTTGGTAAAACCTGGGGTGCCGAGGAGAGGCCAAAGGGAGGGCCTTGAACTGATAATGTTCCCCTGAAAGGAGAACCTGAGGTAGCAGCGATGGGTCTGAAAGACTGGGATGTGCAGATAGGCATACTGCATATCCAGGGCACAGAACCACTGTCCCTCGTGCAGGAGGGGCAGCAGACCTGGGAGAGTCAGCACTCTGAAACCATTTGTACTCTATGTAAAGGTTTAGAGTGCAGAGATCCAGAACTGGACACAAATCTCCTGTCTTTTGGAACCAGGAAGAAGTGGGCACAGAACCCCTTTCCTACCTGATTTACCGGGCCGGGCTCTATAGCTTTCTTTTGCAGAAGAGCCTCAATTTCTTCCCTTATGAGGGAATATGCGCCTTCAGATGAGATACCCCCAGGGGTTTGTTTGGGGGTCTCCGTGAAGCGTTCCAATGTGTTGCCTCGAGTCACCGGCTGAAAAACCCACAAATCTGTGGAGACTGCCTCCCAACTCAGCAGATGATTGGCAAATCTTCCACCACCGACTCCCCAACGGAAGGGGCGGGAGGGAGTCAGGAGGTGGGGGAGAGGACCTCTGTGGCTCTCTGAGCTCTGGTCAGGGGTGGCTGTGGCGAAGGGCCAGATGTTTGGTTTGACATCTGGTTGTCTGATGTCGTTTCATCTGCCGCTTGGCATTAAATCTCTGGGGCAGTACATTGTATGGACCGACAGTAAAGCCTTGCCCTTATCCTGAAGGCTGGTGATTATGTCCTGAGTGCCGCCCCAAAAAGGATAGGAAATCTGGAAGAGGTCATCCTGGATGGCTGCCTGGACATCCAGTGCCAAGCCTGACACCCTTAACCAGGAATACCTTCTGAGGCAAACTGCCGTGGCGGTGCTCCTGGCCAAGGAGTCCACGGCATCACATGTTGCCCTTAAAGAGTAACGACAGACGACCTTAGCGGACCTGATGGTGTCAGCCAGGATGGTCCTGGACTCCAAGTCCAGCATGGCCTCAATGACATGCTCCAAATGATGAAAAGAGAAACTTCTGGCACACAACATGGGTGCCACATAATTGAGGCACGAACAGCCAATGTGGAGGAAGAACAGAATTTCTTCCCTAACTGATCCAGCTGCCTCGACTTCCGTCTGGAGGGAGGTGCTCATGTGCACTAGTTTGGTGGACCTGTCATGAACCACCAATAATAACAACCAAGTCTGCCTTTGAGTGAGCAGCTGAGATGGTACTCACCCTCTGCTGTCCTGTATGTTCTGTCTGCCTTCTTGGCCACTGCTGGGATAGAAGAAGGCAGCATCCAAACAGTAGAGGCCAAGACTTCGTGAGGCTCTAACCACGGGGTGTCAGGAAAGGTGCAGCCTCCTGAATATCCAGATGTTCTGCTAGTCTCTGATGCGTGGGGTCTTGGGCATCAGTTTTCCATTCATAGACCTCTGCAATCTTTTCCAAAAGGTCTGCAAATGAGGGTCCGAGGCGATTTGGGAGACTCCTTGTGCTTGGGCTCTTCTGGAGGGATTCTCATAGCCCAAACCAAAGAGGAGAACCCGGATTCAGAGTTCAAGTCTGAGGACTCTAAAGACCTGACACCAGGGCAAGAGGCCTCTTGAGGTCTAAGAGGGATATTGTACTGCTGGCCCCTCAAGGCCCTTTCATCAGGCCTGACGAAGACTGGTGCGGTTCCAATGGAGAGGCAGACCCAGGAGTCTGATCCAGGTGAACCGTGGTAACCACCCGCGGGGTGCTGGCTGTCCAGCTCCAAGGCGAGCCTGCGACTTGGTTTGACCCACCAGGACTGGAGGATGGCCTGGAAATCCGCCTGAGGCTAAGGGGAGGTGGCGGAGAGGGCTGGTAGACAGGTTGAAACCCCGGGCAACCCAGTCGTCGGGTACCCTTGCATATGATACCCTGACGTCAGGTAAACCGCAAGGAGTAAGCCGGCGCATACCCCAGCGCCATAAAGCCCAATGTCGGGTAGCTCGTCGGAGGGTAACCGGGCGATATAATGTGGTGCCGGATAACTGCAGAGGGTAACCCAACGGAAGCCCAGATGGCCATGCCATAGCACCCAATGAGGGACCATGAGGGGCCTGAAACTCAGCCCAGATGGACCCAGAATTACAGTATCAGGTGCAGGACCGGCAGGTGCTAAGCCCAGCATCAGCACCGATGGCCCCACTGGAAGAACCAGAGGGGGTCCAGAAGGTTGCCCAGAGTGCCCGACGTCAGGTCTAGAGGCTACCCAACAGTGACATCGCCTGGCGGAGGCCCCGCCCCTCTCTGATGTGGGGAAGGCGGAGAGCTCCACAAAAGGAAAGGAGGGTATCCGGTGGAGACCCAACCTGGGAAGGCTGTGTTAGGACCAGCAGCTCTTGTCTGGCTGGAGGTCGCCGGGCCCAACGCAGTGGCAGCGGGAACCAAGGGCTGCTCCTGGGAAGGTGGGGCAGACTTGGCAGCAGCAGCGGTCTTCCCGGACGAGGCGCTGCTCACCGAGGCGGCCACGGGTGAGAGGGAGACCTATTCTGGTCCCAGTGCTTCTCCTTGTCCATCTTCTTCTTGTGTTTATAGGAGTCAGCAGAAGATAATGAAGCCTTCCTCGGCTTCTGCAGCTCATTTTCTATGGTGGTCATCTTCTTTTTTAACAAGTGGGCCTCGAGGGCCTGCTGGCGGCACTTCCGTGTGGCCTGGTTGAAGCTCAGACAGGCCTCACCGCAAAAATCGCACTTGTTTTATGCGACTTGGCGGAAGACAGAGAAGACATATACAAATATTAAGTTTTGCAAAATAAAGAAAGGAAAAAACAGATACTCATCCAAGAAATGGCGGTCAAACTGAAGTAAGGAATCCGCGTGTCCGACATGCACAGATCAATGGCGGAAAGAACTGGAAGACAAGCGTGGGGACCACCACTATATACTGTCACGCTGACATCAGTCATGTTATGTCGAGTGGTAGGTCCCCACCAGACACAGCTAGCTAAAGTTTTCCATGTGGTCTTGACAGGCGAGTCCTCAAGGTTATAACTCAGACAGCACCTTAGGGAGAAACTTAGATTCATGCACGAAGACACCCTGTCTTTGTGAAAATCAAATAAGGCTCTTCACACCAGAAAGCCTGAAGCTCAGAAATCCTTAGAAGAAGTAATAGCAACCAAAAATAATGTTTTCCAAGAAAGAAAGCAAAGCACATAAGTCACAGCTGGTTCAAAATAAGACAGGGTCAATTTCCACAAAACAAAATTTCAATCCCAAGCCATGACAGGGGAACAGATTGGCAATTTTAGATGCAGGATGCTCCTGAGAATAGTATGGAACACCTCAAAGTGAGCCAGTGTGCCATCAAATGGCTCATGAAAGGTAGAAATAGCGGAAAGGTGCACTTGAGAGAGTCGTGAGTGGAGGCCTGACTCCAACAGTGAGATCAGGTAATCAAGAATCTGGCTCACCGGACAGGTAAAGAGTCCAGATGGTGTTTGGCAGGCCAAATGGCAAACCTCTTCCACTTCATGGGATACACAGCCCTGGTGCAGGGCTTTCAGCTGGCACGAGACATCTTCCACCTTCTGAGACACCCCAAATTGGATGATGGCTATGTCCTCAGGAACCACACAGATGAAGGGACTTGAGGTTCGGATGAACCAGGGTCCCTTGGACCTACGTCAGCAGATCCCTGCAGAGGAACCAGCGGTTCCTCCACTAATTGTTGCAGAAATGGAAAACATATCTGCCATGGCCAGAAGGGTGTGACCTGAATCATCTGGCCCCTCCATTTGCAGCTTGATTAGCACCCTCTGAATCAGAGGAATGTAGGAAGGCAAAACAAACCTCCTGCTCCAGAAGAGGGACACCACGTTTCACCAGAAAACTCCAGGCTCTGGATCTAGTGAGCAGAAACTGGGCAGTTCTGCACTGAGTGGGGACACAAAAGGTTCAACTCTGGACGACCCCACCTGACAAACACATCTTTGCAACAGATGAGAGAAGATCCCATTCATGCATGCTGGACTGCGTCCGCTCAGGCTGTCTGCCAGAATGTTTAGCATGCCTGGGACATGGACTGCTGAGAGAACCAGTCTGTGATCCAGTGCTCAGTACCAAACTTTCATGGCCTCCCTGCAGAAGGTATAAATGTGTTCCCCTGCTTGTTGATGTAAAGATTGTCTGACTGGATCAACAGCTGACCTGGAAAGAGATGATTCTGAAAGGCCTGCATAGCATACAGGACCACCCGCATCTCAGGACATTGATTTGCAGAGACAACTCGATCTGGGACCATGTCCTCTCAGTCTGAAAGGGCCCAGGTGCATAACAGCCTGAACCGGAGGAATCCGTGGTGAGGTCTGCTGGGGATAAGAGATCTGAATGGAACCCCTTGTAAAGGTTCTGGAGGTCCATCCACTACTGGAGCAACTTGTAGATTGGGGAGGAGACCAGCACTAGCTGTTCCAAGTTGTTCATGCATTGGTCCCATTGCACCCTGAATTTCCACTGGAGCACTTTACTTGCATGTGCAGTCTGGCCTAGGGTACCGCGCAATGGCCATGCCATAAGTCTTAATAACCTCAGGTATAGCCTTGCAGGAACATAATGGCTTTGGATGACCTCCTGAGCCTGGGCAGCGAGGCACTCCAATCTGTTGAGAGGCAAAAGGCTCTGACCTGCACAGACTCAGGACCACCCCTCGTGCTGCAGCCTCTGGGATGGAGTCAAGACAGACTTAGGCAGATTGGCAGTAATAATGCCCAGGAGAGAAACAGCTGGAAGATCCTCTATAGGGTCCGAAGGAGCTGCTCTCTGGAGGGGCCTTGAGCAGCCAATCACCCAGGTATGGGAAACACACAGTCCTCTCCAGAGGCAGCAGTAACTGCTGCTACAGCACATTGTGAACCCACAATGCAGAGGATAAGCCAAAGGACAATACTTTGAATTGGTATTGATCGCCTCAAAAAGGAACCGGAGAAACCTCCTATGAGGTGGACACACCATACATGCTGGTAAGCATCTTGTGTATACAGGAGCACAGCCATTTGCCCTGCTTGAGTAGGGAAGCAAGCCTGGCAGAGTGACCATACAGAATTTTTGTGCTGAATATAAAGACTGAGGTCCCTCGAGATCTAGGATAGGCCTCAGATCTCCGGTTGTTGGGGACCAAGAAGAACCTGGAATAGTATCCTCTGTTCTGTTGGCACCTGGGCACTGGCCTCAATGGCCTTTTCCACAGAAAAGACTGTGCCTCCTCCCAGAAAACAGCTAGATGGGCGGGGGATAGGTGGAGGGTGCTGGAGGAGTCTCTGGAGGCATCTCTACAAGGTACAGAGTGTGACCCTCTCTATAATCTGAAGAATCCAGGCATCTGGAGTGATGGTTCTCCACTTGTTTGAGATGGAGGGAGAATCAGCCTCAGACCACCACCTCTTGGAGCGTGGACCAGAAGAGAGGGTCTGGCAAAGAGTCAGCAGAGGCGGATCTGGCCACTGGAGCAGATCCGTCACCACTAGGTTGCTCTGCGGCAGCACCAGAGGAGGGGTTAAGCAAGGCGGAGGAGGCTTTTCTTTGCTCTGGGGAAGGGAGCCTGCTCTGGATTTGTGGGACACCTTCTGAAAGGATAGGTGCTGTCTGCTCTAGGCTGCATATGAATTGGCAAGCTACATGGACATTTTCTTTAAATGCTCTGTGTTTACTCATAAGACCTATGAGGAGTAACTCTGACATAAACAAAGTAAAGGAATCTCTTATTTAAAGAGATTCTAAAAGCTAGAGTAAAAAGAAAAATAATAGGCAAAATGGCGCGAAACTACGTCTGAGCTTCCACGGAGACCAGGCAAACAGTCGATGGTGGAAAGAACTGAGAAGAGTGGGCGCCACACCTTTATAGGGATGGTGACATTGGTGTGGGCGGCCCCAGTGGTACTGCTGGAAAATCTTCCGTGCATCCTGCTTTATCGATGGTAAAGTTCCAATGGTGTGACCTGATAACAGAGATACCCCAAGAATATCTACTGTTACAGTAAGTTCTTACATAACTGTTCTATCTTCTTCAGGATATCTCTTTCATCAGGTCACACCCTACTAACGAGTTCCAAGCAGTTCTGATATCGAGACATTCTGGGTGGTATGAGGCCAAAAGCCTAAGAAAGAAGGCCTTGAGCACAGCTAGCCCAAAGCCTGTCCTCCTTCTAGAGGCAATGTCCACACTGTAGTGCTCTGTAAAGTGTGAACAGTACTCCAAGTCACAGCAGCACAGATGTCTGCGACTGACATTCCTGAAACAGGCAATCGAAGTGGTCATGCCTCTGGTTGAGTGGCCATGAACAATCTCAGAAGTTCCTTACCATACTTCCTGTAACAAAAGTACTACAGTTGGTCAACCATTTGGACAAACACTGTTTACAAACTGGAATGCCCTCTTTACAGGGTGCGAAGAAACAAACAACTGAGAGGGCTTTCACGGTGTGTATAGTACCTGAGAATTCATACATCTAAAGTATGGAGCAATCCTTCCCTGGATTGGCATGCTATGGTAATAAACAGGCAGGCGGACAGATTGATTTAAAGTAAACTCAGAGACCACCATAGGGAGAAACTTAAAGTTGGTATGCAAAGTCACCCTGACTTTGTGGAAAAACAAATAAGACTGCTCACACATAAGAGCCTGTAAGTCTGAAATCCTTTGAGCAGAAGTAACAGTGATTACAGATAGGAGGCTTCAAGTGTAAAATGCCTCTCAGAAAGTACAGGTTACATCTAGCTGGACTTGTCGTGCTCTCACCACCCAATGGCCCCTTGGACACCACCCAATGATGCCCCTTGGACCCTCAGACTCAGGACTCCTTTGTTTCTCACCAGTGACTTTAAAGCAAGTCAAGGACCTATTAATAAAATTAGATACAAAAAAAAGTGCAGACGTAGATGTAATAGAGTCTTTCTTCCTAAGGCTAGGGTACCACTTTCTAACTGCCCCATAGCACACATATTTTCAGCTAATCAACCGCATCTGGAACAGTCCCATCCTGCCGGAAACAGCCTTTATACTACCTTTGTTTAAATCAGAGACCCTTGTCACCTTAATAATTACAGACAGAGTTCCATCTTGCCCATCCTGTTGAAGCTCCTAGAAAAGCTAGTCAATAATCAGCTGAAGAATCACTTGAAAAATCAGATTTATTTAACCTCTTCCAATCCAGCTTCCGTCAAAACCATAGTACGGTGTCAGCTCTGGCCAAAGTGACAGATGATTGGTTCACTGCCCTGGATAATAAAACCTCTACTGGAGCCGTCTTCCTAGACCTAAGCAAGGCCTTCGACATGGTCGATAATAACACTCTGTTAGCCACACTCAAAGACCTTGGTCCGAATAACTGCTCACTAAACTGGTTCATTACCTATCTTACTGGTTGACTCCAATGCATCAAAACCAACAGACTCCTTTCCTCTTCCCCACCCGATAACTAGAGGTGTACCCAAAGGATCCATTCTCGGACCCGCTATTCCCAATTGACATTTCTTGTATGGTACTGTTTTTGTATATTTAGTCTCCTTCTATACGATGGCTCTGCACTAGCCTGCTCATATCTGTTATTATGGATACGTGTTGGCAGCAATCAAACCCTGTTGTTTGTTTCTGTAGTTTGTACCTTATCCCAGGTTCACCTCGAAAATGAGTTTTGCTCAACGGTGCTAGCCTGGTTAAATAAAGATTTTGACTGATTGATTGAAATCCCTTAGTGATAACATCCATAATTCCAGACTCCACTTTTTGTGGACAATATCGCCTTTATACATCCAAACCCTCACTGTCAGACAACCACATTAAATGCCAAGAAAACTAAAATTATGTACTTTTACCCCTGCATCCCCAATTTCTCTATATGGACAGGCCACACCAGTGCTTATACTAACCTTACTAGAGACTCACTACCATCAGTTGATCAATTCAAATACCTAGGGGTATGACTGGATAGCAAACTATCCTTCGGATACTACATTGAATCCCTGGCTAAGAAACTGAAAGAAAAAATTACTCACCTTAGTAATGTTGTTTCTTCTAATGGAGTCTTGCTATATTATGACAATTGCAGTTTGTCCCACCATTAGAACTGCTCGGAGGTGAAAGAGTTAACTCCCATTCAAAGAATGGAACTTGGAGCGAGAGCTCAGTTAGAAAGCTCTGTCTGGGTTATTTCAAACCTAAACTGTCAGATCTTTACGAGCAAAACTCACTAAGGTCTCTGTGGAAGCTGTAACCTACACTAGCCAACTGGCTACCTGACTATTAAGACATACTCCTGGTCCCAACACAAAAGACTCAAGTCAGGGGACCAGAAGTAATAATATAATATAAGTAATAATATGACATAAAATAAAAACATCACACCCCAAAACCCCAAGAAGGGTGGAAAACATATAATGGGCATAACTAGCCCACACTAGGCTGCCCACCCCATACCCAAGTAGAAGTTCTGAGAGGGGCAGGCTGGGGAGGTCATAATATAGCAAGACTCCATTAGAAGAAACAACATTACTAAGGTGAGTAATTTTTCTTCAAACAACATGAAGTCTTGCTATATGTAACAATTGCAGAATACACAGCAGTACTTCCATGGAGGAGGGACAGAACCTACTTCACGGAATAGGCTCTGAAGCTCAGTTGTCAACCGACGAGCATCCCTCCTGGCCTGGACATCCAGGGAGTAATGCTTGGTGAAAGTATGTACCGCTTTCCAGGTAGCTGCTTGACATATCTCTAAGATAGGGATGTCTCTGGCAACAGCTAGAGACGCAGCTGTACCTCTGGTAGAATGAGCCCTCAGGCCTGAAGGGGAACTTTCCCCAGTTTTGATAACAAAATTGGATACAAGAGACAATCCACCTGGCAATGGATCTCTTAGTGGCAGGCTTCCCTTTTCCGACCTCACCATAAGTGAGAAAAGTTGGAGGGATTCGAACCTGTGACCCTTGGTACGCTCTATATAGTAACTTAGGGCCCCTTAACATCTAAACTGTGCAATCTCCTCTCACCAGAGGAAGAATGGTCAGTGAAAAACACTGGAAGGAGATAGATTGATTAAGATGGAAATCTGAAACCACCTTAGGCAAAACTTCCTGTTAGTCCTGAGGACTACCTTATCCCTGTGGAAAGAAATAAAGTCAGTTTCTACTGACAGGGCTTGCAACTCACTTATGCACCTGGCAGAAGTGATAGCCACTAGGAAAACAGTTTTCCAAGTTAAGTACTTAAGCTCTGCAGAAGACAGAGGTTCAAAGGAGGTTGCATTAACTGGGCAATGCAAACATGAGTCCCAGGCGAGGGCGGATCCCTAAAAGGTGGATTAGAATGAAGTAATCCTTTAAAAACTTGGAAAATACAGGGTGAGCGGAAAGAGAGAGGGCTTTCTGCTGAAACAAAAGCAGAGACAGCTGCCAAATGTACTTTCAGGGTAGCTGGTCTCAGTCCCAAGGAATTAAGGTGGACCATATAGTCCAAAACAATGGGCAAATCAGCAGATTCCGGGGAAAATGTTCCCAGAACACCAAATGGAAAACCTTTTCCACTTAGAATTGTAAGTAGCCTAGTGGAAGGCTTCCTAGAAGCCTTTAGGATTTCAAGAACACCCTGAGAAAGGTGCAGGTCAGCAATTCTAACTCCTCAAGAGCCAGGCCTTGAGGTTGAGGGATTTGAGGTTCGGATACAAACTCTCCCTGTGCACAGGTTAACAGGTTGTGATTCCTGGGGAGGCACAGGGGAAGATGGACTGCTAGTGACAGAAGGAGTGGGTACCAGGGCTGCCTGGCCCAATCTGGGGCAATCAGAATCATCCTGCAAGGCTGGGATCTGATTTTGACTAGCACCTTGAATAGGAGAGGGAAGGGGAAAGGCATAAAGAAACTTCCTTCCCAATCTAGGAGAAAGGCATCCAGGGGATTGAGCCCAACACTGGGGCCTGCAACAGAACAGTGGAAGTTGAGGATTGTCTGGGGCTGAAAAAAGATATATCTGAGGGGTGCCCCATCTGGCAAAAAACTATCCCAGTACTTGAGGGTCCAGAGACCATTCGTGATGGCCCTGGGAATCCTGCTGAGAGCATCTGCTAAGACATTGTCCTTTCCTGGAAGGTGAACTCGCTGAGGAAGTGTTCAGGGAATAGGCCAGAGACCACAACTTTCATTGCCCTCGGTGCACAAGGTCAAGACCGAGTGCCCCCTGCTTGTTGATGTACCACATTGTCGTGGTGTTGTCTGTTCTGACTTGCACCACTTTGTTCCTGAACAGACACAGAAAACACTTGAAGTGCTAAAAGACAGCTCTGAGTTCCAGCAAATTGATATGGAGCAGAGATTCTGAGGGACCACACTCCCTGAGTGGAGAAGGTCGCCATGTGGGTTCCCACCCCAGGAGGGAAGCATCCGTAGTGAGGGTCAAGGAGTGAGACAGAGGAATGAAGGGGACCCCATCTTAAATTCTCTGATCCTGCCACCACTGGAGGGCCTGGATCAGGGTTCAGGTCACTGGGACCAACTTGGAAAGGGGGTCTTCTCTGAGACCAAAAGGCTCTCAAGTGAAAGTGAATGTCCCTCATCTGAAATCTTGCTCCTTGCACTACAGCTGTGGGACGCAGCCACGTGCCCCAGGGGATGCAAAGTGTCTTGCTGGTCGAGACCTGCAGAGTGAAGGAGGAGGCCAGAGCCACCAAGTTCCTTACCCTCTCTAGGGCAGGTGCTGCTCTGGCCTGCTTTGTGTCCAATTTGCACCTATGAAGGTGAGCACCTGAACTGGTTCCAGAACTGATTTTGGAAGACTGAGCAAGAAGCCCAGGGAGGAGAGCAGCTGCTGGGTAACTTGCAGGTGAGATCTTACTCTGTCCTGGGGACTGGCCTACAATGAGCCAGTCGTCCAGATGGGGAAAGACAGCAATCCTTTGCTTCTTAAATGAGCCACTGCTACTGCCAGACATTTGTGAATACCCTTGGGGCAGAGGTGAGGCCGAAGGGCATTGCTCTGAACTGGCAGTGACCTGAGGGCAGTTCGAATCTGAGGTACTTCGGTGGGAGCTTCTGATTAGGAGCGTGAAAATAGGCATCCTTGAGGTCCAGGGAGGCTAGCCAGTCCCTGGCCTTAGAGAGGTAAAATCATTGCCAGAGTTACCATTTTGAACTTTGGTTTCAAAAGGTGTTTGTTCAGATATCTCAGGTCTAAAATGGGCCGCCATTCTCCTGTCTTTTTGGGGTAAGGGAAATATCTGGAGTATAGACCCTTGCCCTGGGTGTAGGGGAGAAACCCTTTCTACAGCTCTGAGAGCCAGGAGGGTTGAGACCTCTGTTTCTAAAGTAAAGGTCTCTAAAGAGTTTGCAGGTGGAAAGACCTGATTCTCATCTTTGGGAACTTTTTGAAGCTGAGAACCAGACCCTGGCTTACTACTTCAGGACCCACTTGTCTGAGTTAGACACACCCAGTTCTGAACGAGTAAGCCAACCTGCCCCTACAGGTAAAGGAGAATCGCCTGGGCACCCCATCAGGGTGTCTGTTTGGCAGGTGCTTTAGGGCTGAGGGGTGGGAGCAGGCCTGCCCACACCCCTGCCTGCCTCTCCCTCTGAAGAACCCCCTCTGAGCATAAGCAGAGGAGGCCTGGGTTTGGTAAAAGGCCTGTAAAAGGCCTACCTCTACCCCTGAGGGCCTGCCTCTGAGGAGTGGCTTGCCGCCCTTAGCCTGGAGCACTCTTATAGGTAGTCCTATATTCATCCATTTTCTTCATATAATTCTCTGTCTGCTCCCTGAGAATTTCCAACCACAGGAAAATCCATAGCCTTAGTCTGGGTATCCTGTGACAAGCTAGGTACACCTGAGCCAGGCCAACCTGCGAAAAAGCTACAGGAGTAGCCATGACTCCAGAGGATCATCATTAAAATCCACAGCAGCATGAAACTGCACCTTAGATGCCTCAATGCCATCAGCAGCCACCTGTTCCAGCTCACTAGCAAGCTGGCCAGAGGCCTGTTTGGCCAAGGCCATGACAGTGTCCCATCTAGATTTCCTACACCTTGCTACATAAGCCATGTAATTTGCTTGCCTGAGTCCCAAGGACGCTGCCATGTATTGTTTTAGCCATGGCATCAATCTTCCTGGAATCCTTGTCAGGAGGATGTGAAGCCAAAGGAATATTAGCTTTATCACAGGCTGCAGCCTGAACCACACCAACGTGGCTGCATTGCTGTGAAAGGAATTCTGTATCAGGACTTGATAGAGTGTACCTCCTGTCCATCTTTTGTCCACAGGAGGCACAGAATTAGGAGTTTTAAAATCTTTATTGTCTGTTTCCTAAATGATTTACGAAGGAATAGACAATCTCCCTAGACTCTGGAATATCCATCATTTCTACAAAATCAGGTTCCTCTTGTTCATCCACAGCTTCCTCCAATGGAAGCTGGAGGGTTTCAGCAACTTTTGTAAAACATAAAGTGAGAGGGGATTCAGAAAGCAAAGGGGAGATTCTAAAGGTCTGTCTGGGGAGATGTCCGTTCAATGGGCACACCCAGACCCTCAAAGTCACATTCATACTGTTCATAATCATCCTCCCTCCTCTGGTTCATAAAATTCTTCAACAACATATTCCTGAACCAGTGGAACCGACCGAACCGACCTTTTATCAGACAGTGGCGGTTTGGACGGAACCGGAGAAAGTGACTGGACAATCTGAATAGCTCTTGCTATCTCTGCAGCAGCTGGAGAAGGAATTTTGGGCTCACACCTGCTGATTTTCTTGTTTTCTTTACTGGAACTGGCTCCTCCGAGCCAGCTTTACGTTGCCGAGGGTCTCCCTGATCAGAGGGCACTCCCTCCGTTCGGTTGGCACCGAACCGGGCTGGCCATCCGGTCAGCGGACTTTTAGCCTCTCGCCCTGAGCCTGCCAACCTCTCTCATCCAGGGTGGCTGCAGGGAAATTTTTACAAATCTGGCAGTCTGAACTGAGGTGGTCAAACCCCAGACAATATACACATGTGGTGTGTGGGTCAGCCTTGGCAAAGACTTCCCACAGGCATCACAGTGTTGAAACCCAGTGGGCCCGGTTTTCTTTGGGTTTTCAGACATAATGCCAGCCTAACCAAAAACTTGCCCTTTTAAACGGCAGTGCCAGGCAAGACACCTTATCGGTTCCTAACTGCACACGGGTCTTGAAAACGAATGAAATCCATTTTTTTTAGAACCGATAAGAACCGGAACGCACTCTAAAACCTTCAACTCAAGTTTTAAATAAGCTGATCGGTTCAAAACCGAACCGATAACATTTACAAGTTCCACACAGAAAATAAACTTAAATTACTTACGATACCACAGACAGAGCTTGAACCAACGGTTTTGCGGTTAAATAATAATATTCTCGTTGATTTGAACCGAGAAAAACACTGTTTAAACCGAGAAATGAACCTGAGAGTAGGAGAAATCTCCGGAGCGACTGTTCAGTGAGGCGGAGTAAAGAATCTGACAGTTTAGGTTTGAAATAACCCAGACAGAGCTTCTCTAACCGAGTCAGACTCCAGGTTCCATTCTTTGAATGGGAGTTAACTCTTTCACCTCCAGAGCAGTTCTAATGGTGGGACAAACTGCAATTGTCATAATATAGCAAGACTTCATGTTGTTTGAAATAATCATTTTTTTCTCCACAGAAACAAATCCCTTTTTCCTTAGATATCAGGAAAAGGCTGGTTCAAGCCATCTTTCTTCCATTACTCGACTACGTGGATATCATTTATAACAGTAGCACAGTAGGCCATGTCAGCAGCAATTGGATTTCTTTCTGGAGCCGGTGACCCAGGTTCGGAACGGACCTGGGTCACTAGAGGGCCAGCCAGGAAGAAGGATGGAGCATCCTGTGACAGATCACCTTCTCTGGGGAGGGAGGGATGCAGCCCGCTGCCTGCTAGCCCCTGGTGGAGGCCGCAGCACAGCAGGACATCAGGCCTCAGATGACTGGGGAGTGGAAGACGCCAGCATAAGCTCTTGACATCTGTGGCACGCCACTCCCGGGAAGAAAACGTAAAATGGTGCCCTGGCCGATCAGGTGAAGGCCTCATCGCCGAGCTCCATCTGCCACTTCAGCAGCACCCAGGATCATTAGTATGGCCAGAAGGCTTATCCTCTACGAAGGTAAGGACACTCCCAATGAAGGGATACAATAGGGTTACCTGGGCTGGCTGCGATGTGGAGCGGTGGGGTTGGGAGCTGCCGGGTGAGGAGGTCCTTGAGAGGCCTGAATGAGGGATTGGCCAGGGTACGGTGGGAGCTAAAAAAGAAAAAAAAAAATAATAGCACAGTAACCAACTTTCATAAGCTTAATATCCTGTTTCACCTGCACCGCTTTTATAACTAATGAACCCTTACAGAATCCCACCATTTTGCCCTTTACACGGTTGCAGGCTGGGTTTCAGCCATGGCAAGACGGATGCTACACATTAGTATCTGGGCTCTTAAAATATTTCGAACAAAGCCCTTCCTACATCATCTCTCTTTTCATCGTTATCATAGCTCCTATGCCCTTAGAAAAAATGCTTTTATACTACTAAAGTACCTAAATTCGATACTTTATGGTAAAGCTGCATTTAGCCATACAATCCCATCCACCTGGAACAAACTACAAACCATACTAAAACTCCCTGAGTAAGTCTCCTTAAACGTATTTAAAACCCTGGCCAACAAACGCTTATAGAAATTTGCCACAGCCAAAGCACCTAGAAGTCCTCCCTAGCGTAGAAACCATTATAGTCTCAAAAGCACCTGAATGTCAGCTTTCATGTTTCCCCTTTTCTCCTTTCTTGCCTGTTAGCTTATTTTTATTTATTCAATCTCGGATTACAAACTACCTTTGAGCACAGTGCAGCTCATTTACAAAGGCTCCACGTCAGTGGGGAGGGATACATACAGACAAAGGAAGAACTAACAAGTTGAATGTCTAACATACATTGACAGTGTATAATATATCATCGATGAGCAGTAATTCAAAATATGAGAAAGGAGTGGAGGTAAATAGAAGGAAGAAGCTAGGGAAGTAGGAATTTGGGACAAAGGGAGAAGGGCAGCAACCAGGGGCTTTGTCAAGTTGCTTATAAGAGTAAGCAGGATTTTGTGGGGGAGGGGATAAGGGAGGAGTAGTAGAAGAGGGCAAGGGATAAAGGGTAGCAGCCATGAACCTTGTCGGGATTGTCAAACAGTGGAGCAGTAGGAGGTGAGGGGTGAGTAGGGAGGACTCAGGTGGTGAAAAGGAGATGGGCGGCATACCGGATTAGGTGGAGCAATCACAGGAGCTAACAAATATGAGATGCTGTCGGAGTGTAATCTTAAACTGGCCAATGGCTAGGTGGATTAGTTATTTCATCGTGCAACTCACTGAACCAAAGTGGGTTCTATATAAAAGGATCGCTGGCCTTGAGCTGTCAGAGACCTGCATAAAATAAATCTTGATGGTAAAATAATACAATGGATTGACTCATGGTTGAGAGATAGACATCAAAGAGTGGTTCTTAGGGGATTTGAATCAGACTGGACCCAAGTCACTAGTGGAGTACCCCAGGGCTCGGTACTGGGTTCACTACTCTTTAATATACTTATTTCAACTATGCAAACAAGTGAAGGGTCTGGATCAGTAAATATGCAGACGACTGTAAAGTCAGATGTATTGTGAATGATACTGTATCAATCAATAACCTGCAAGAAAATGTAAATAAATTATGTAATTGGGCTAACCTTTTCTAAAATGAACTTCAACAAACAGAATCTCAAGGTAATGCACATGGGTAAACACAACATTAAGGCAATCTATGTGATGAATGGAATACAATTAACCATTACTAAAGAAGAAAAATATTTGGGTATTATAATCACTGAAAACCTAAACCCGACTTTATACATAATGTGGTTAAAAAATGCTACAGCATTTTGGATGTATCCAAAGGCATATTAGAAGTAGAAATAAAGCAGCCCTATTACCACTATATATTAGCCTATTTGACCTCACCTGGAGTACTGTGCTCCCTTTTGTGCACCAAGGGTTACAAAAGAAAATTAGTAGTGCCAAAACAAAAGCTAGTGTGACAGATTAAGAACCCTGAGCTTGTACTCCTGGAATACAGATCTCTAGTAGGGATCTGATTCTTATATTTAAAGCATTCCAAGATAACGCATTGTTTACTACAATTGGTCCTGAAAAACAAATAACTTATAATAATACTAGGTCACATAACCTTAAGACAACTGTGAGCAGAACAATAATGCGTAAACATTTTTTTACACAAAGAGCTCCAACGATATGGAATGCTTTACCAAGATATGTAGTCATGAGTAAGACACTGGAACAATTTAAAATAAACTTAGATTATCATATGACGTAAAGTAATTTGGTTTCCACCACTAAAGCAGTGGTGGCGGGTTAAATAATGGGTCTTTGGCCTCAAGAACCTGTATAATACTATGAAACTATGAAACCTAGGGACTAGAAGGAGTTCAGTGGTTGAAGTGCGGATGTGTTGGGTTCTGAGAGATTTGTTCATAAGGCTTCCCACTCCCAGTGGCAAAAGCCCAAGGAGCATCTTTTTAGTTAGTAGGCACATCTGGCATTTGATCCTACTACTTAGTTGAAGCCATCCAGTTTGAGCATAAAGCTCAGAAGCGTGGAGTGAGATGTGCAGCACCCATGAGTAGTCTACATGTCTTGTTCATAGCGACAGTCTTTTAAGTGAGGAAGAGGTAGCAGCTCTGTATATGACCATGCCATAGTCGATTACTGACAACACTGAGCTGTAAACTGCAATCTTGAGAGCTTCAGGAGTCAAACACTGCCTGTATCTATAGAAGAGCCCAATCCTGATATTAGCGGCCTTGGCAACATTCTCGATATGTAGCACATAGGAGAGTTGAGTATCCAAGTTACACCCAGGTACTTAAAGTGATGTACTTGTTCTGAGTGGGGCTCCCAGATTATTTCTAATGGTAAGAGCATGGGTCCTATACTTATTGTGAGGGAGGTGAACAACAAAGCATTTTCTTATAGTTTAGTACCAGACTGTGTACACTAAACCATTATTCAATTTCCTTGAAGCCGAGCTGTAGACTGCTTTCAAGTAGCTTGGGATCAAGAGTGGCTCGAAAAATGACAGCATCGTCTGCATATGGGAGAATCTGTTTATGACATGAGGACGGCAAGTCGTCAAAAGATACTAAAAAGGAGTGGACCCAGGATTTATCCTTGTGGTACTCCAGAATGGACAGCCCGCTGTTCAGAGGTGACATTTGATATTTTCACCTGCTGGGATCTATCTTTGAGATAGCTACAGACCAGTGCAGTATATTGAGTGAAGGCCTAATTTAGGTTAGCTGACAGAGGAGAAGTGGGTGATTAACAGTGCCAAAGGCCTCTGTTAAATCTACAAATGCCACCCCTACAAGACTGCCTTGGTCAAATGACTGCTGAATGAAGCTGGTGAATTCAGTCAGTGCTGTGGTGGTGCTATGCCTGCTTCTAAATCCATGCTGTTGTGGGCACTGGATGGAATATTTTTCGAGGTAATCCACAAACTGATTAGCAACAATATGTTCCAGCACTTTAGATAAAGGAGGGAGGACAGATATTGGCCTACAGTTGCTATACAGGGGCACAGTCACCAGATTTATGTACTGGGAGTCACTAGGGCCAATTTCCAAGCTGCATGCGGAATTGTAACAGTTAATGAGAGGTTAAGGATCTTTGTTATGGGTAAAAGTACTTCCTTAAAGTGAGGGTGATAAGTTTCAGATCCAGAGTCGCCACTGTGCCTAGATTTTCCCAAAACTTTATTCATGAGTTTTCTAATCCGTGTCACTGAGACCTTCTTAAAGTAGAAAGTTCTGTAAATGTCTGAAATGTATATAATTCAGCCATAACTCCCCACCTACTGTACACTGATTCAATGTATCAACACTGTTCAAACCTGATGTATCACAATTGTATTATATTGTATTACTGTACATTGTTTACCTATCTCAACACTGTTCAAACTTGATGTATCACAACTGTCCTATATTGTATTGTATTGTAATATTGTGTATACTTTTGTACAAAGCTGTCCTACAGGACCTCCTTGTAAGTGTGATGGCTAATGGAATATTCCTACAAATAAACTTGAACACAGTACGACCCTCGATGGGCAAAAGGAAGGCTGATATAGTAGACAAGTGCACCTTAATAAAGGAACACTGGAATCGGTATCAGACAAGGGCAGGAGATACTAGAGAACCTGGTTCACTGGACAGGTGAAAGGGTCCAAGTGACGGAAGCGGTCCATATAGCAAACCGCTACCACTTCATTGAATAAGTGATCCTGGTGGAGGTTTCCTGGCAGCCACCAGGACATCAGCCACCTTCTGAGACACCCCACCGGGCAATGGCTACACGCTGAGGAACCAGGCATGCAGATGGAGGGACTGAGGTTCGAATGAACCAGAGTTCCCTGCTCCAGAGTCAACAGGTCTAGGCAGAGGGGCAGAGGAACTGGAAGTTCCACAGCCAACTGCTGCAGTAACGGAAATCAAATTTGAAGAGGCAGAATGGGGCCACCAGAATAAGGGTGGCTCCTTCCATCTGGAGCTGATCAGCACCTTCTGAATTAGAGGAAGGCACAGAGGAACCTCCCTTTCAAAGAGAGGACAATGTGTCTACCAGAAAACTCAGGCCCAAGATCTAGCAAAAAAAACGTGGCCATTTTGCACTGAGTGAGTTGACGTAAAGGCCCAACTCTGACAACCCCACCTGTCTAATAGGTCCTCTATGACTGAAGACAGTAGTTGTCACTTCTGCTGTCTGGACTCGATTGGCTGAGGCCATCTGCCAGGGCATTCTGGTCACCGGGAACATGGACAGCTGAAAGTTCTAGATAGTGTTCTACAGCCTAGTACCCGACTCTGTCTCCTGACATAGCGGGTAGGAGAATCCCCCTTGCTTGTTTTTTGTGAACTTGCTTTATTCAATGGCTTACCCGGACTCTCTCAGCGTGGTTTTTCATGCAACCTGCTCCGCCCACCTGAAGCCCTCCAGCACCCGCTCTCCAGAATAGGCCATCTCTAACTCCGCATCACCTGTCTCGACCCCCACCCCGGCCCGAGACCCCGGGGTTGGGACTGCCAACTCTTCCTGGCACTCTAGCTGGAATCTAGTGGTGCGACCAGGGACTTGGAGGGAGTACCGTAAGTGGGGCTGGGAAGACCAGGTGTTGGGTGTGAGGGCCGACCACTGGACCCATCTTCCGCCTATTGGAGCCAGGGCGTTTCCTTAGTTCTGCCCCCATGGTGCAGGCGTGCACTGGTGTCAGCACATGAAGGGCACGCTCCAACTCCCTCCAGCAGACGCCCGTCAACACCATTCCCATTGGCTGTCCCCATCCTAGAGTGTGGTGCCCCAGCCTCCACTAGGAGCCGCCACTAGGCAGGGAATCCCCAGGAGAGCAGAGCAGTCCATCGGACACCAATCCTCTTTTCCCCACTGAACCCTGGCAGCCCATGCTCGCCTCCTGAACCCGGTCGCCGGTGGGTGTCCAGTGCCTCAACCCTCAGTGCCACTGGGATGGCCCCACTTGCTTGTTGATGTAATAAACAACACCTGGGGTTGCCCAACTGCACCAGGAGGGACCTGGAGAGGTGGTTCTGGGAAAGCTTGCTAGGCATTCAGAGTTGCTCTCATTTCTAGCACTTTTATGTGGAGATGGGCCTCCCACACTGACCAGGTCCCCTGGGTCCAAAAGGGACCCAGATGTGCCCCAGTCCAGATCCAAGGCATCTGAGGTAAGGATCCACTGCGGGATGGAATAAGAAAGGGTACTCCTCTCAGGAGATTGAGAGGATCCATCCATGACTGAAGAACCTTGCGAACAGAGGAGGAAACAAGAACCCGTTGATCTAGATCATCGGTGCGTTGATCCCACTGGGCCCTGAAAGTCCAACAGGGAATCCTAATATGTACCTGGCCAAGGGACGGTGGTTAGTGACCGTGGCAATCAGGCCCAACAACCGGGCAAGGTCCTGCCAGTGATCAATTGGCTTTGAGCAACCAGCTGGGCTCATGCTATCAGCCATTCTGCCTTGTTCTGAGGAAGGAAGGAAGGTCTTACCTTGACAGTGTCCAGTACTACCCCAATGTACTGCAGCCATTGGCATGGGAAGAGGACAGTTTGGGTAGACAGGCGGTAATCCCCAAGCCTGGAATAAATGCCTGGTGTGGTTCAGAGTCTGCAGCAGGGATACCTGGACTGGGCCTTCAGCAACCAGTCATCCAAATAAGGGAAAAATGGAAATTATATACATACTGTAATTTTGATCTTCCTGGGCAGTCTCCGCCACTCATTCACACTAATGGGACTACACCAGAGGCGTTAGGAGCCAAAAATCTTCAGGCGGGACAGTGCCGGGATGGCGCTAGCAGACTAGCTCACGCTGTATAGGGCTATCTCGCATTGACCCTCCAACTGCCTCAGTACCTTTTGACTGAAGAGGGCAGAAACTAGCGAAGAAAACCTAACCCTAACTTCCAGGCATGTGAAGACCCAGATGACCCATGTAAGAAGGGTCAATTCAACAATGTCTTCACAGCCCGAACAAGGAAGTGAAGACCAAAACAGAATGAGTGAGCTCTAGGGATGGTGGGTGGGCGGTGAAAGAGTGGTGGAGACTTAGTGCAAGAAGATCAAGAATTACAGTAAAAACATATTTCCATATCTTCCTGGACTAAAAGTCTCCACCACTCATTCACATTAATGGGAGAGTACTGAGCTACAAATCAACCCACCCCTCCCAACAGGAGGCGGTGAGGACAGAGCTCACTTAGGACAGAAGTCCATAAGGACTGTCCTGCGAGAAGGTGAACTGTCTGGCGTGGACATCCAGAACACAGTGCTTTACAAGGTATGCACTGAGCTCCAACTTGTCGCATTGCAGATATCTGCAATGGGTACATTACAAATCTCCGCCATGAAAGCTGCAACCAGTCCGTAGAGTGATGTGAACCCGCCTTCTAGTAGTGTCAAGACATGCTATTAACCAAGCAGAAATACATCTCATGGCAACAGGCTGAGCCAGCTGAGGCATGCTGAAAGATACAATAGTTGCTCGGATGTGCATCTCTCTCATTATGTTGATGTAGAATTGCAAAACCCCAACAGCCAGAGAAATGAAGGGCGCTCTCTTCATTCTGAGTTACGCAGTAAGTAGGAGAAGCAAAAACTTGACTAAGTAACTGAGCCAGTGACATATTCTCTACTAGGCGCAAGATAGATCGGAAAGCACAGAGGGTATTACCTTCACTGCAGTATTGCAGACCTGTGTTCAACAGGTCCAAGAGGCACCCCAATACCTTACTTGGTGGGCAAACCAGGGTCCAGATGGGACTGGCACATCAGGTGGAGAAGGGTTCCACAGCCGCGTAAGCCCTCCTGGTGGAAGCCCTATGCACGGCTTAGAAGATGTCTGCAATGGTCTGGGAAACCTAAAACTTGCCCACTTCCATTTCCTCAGGAGACCGGCAAGGAGATCAAGGAAGCGCAGGTTAGGATGGGCTAAAGTCCCTGTGTCAGAGGGTCTCGCAGAGGGAGTCGCCGAGGGAACTTCTGACAGACTATTAATCAATGCAAATCATATCTGCCAAGGCCAGTCTGGGACTATGAGAATCATCCTGCCCCATGTGCCTACAATTTGAGCAGCATCCTCTGAATTAAGATAAGAGGAGAAAATGTAAGGGAGTATCTTGTCTACTGCAGTGAATACAGCCTAACAGAAAACACCAGGGTCTGGATTTCTGAAGCAGGATAGAGGTAGATTTGCGTTGAGAGGGGATGCAAAAGAAAAATTACTCACCTTAGTAATTGCTTTTCTTCTCATGGAGTCTTGCTATATTAGGACCATTGCAGTCATTCCCCACACTTGAACTGCCCGAGAGGAAACAGTTAACTCCAGAGTGATCTGAGTTCCACAGCGCGAGGCTGTTCAAAGCTCTATCTGGCTAGTTTCAAATGAAACTGTCAGGTTCTTACTGAGCTAAACTAACATAGCAAGTCTGTGTGGAAAAGCTCTACACTAGCCATTGGCTACCTACCATTAGTAGAATTAGAACAATCACAGAATAATAATAATATTTATTGCTAGGATCACCCTACAAGCACTAATAGGCCCTCTCCCCAAAAGACTCAAGTCCAGAGAGGGACCATCTACCATAACAAAACAGAAATACCTAGTTCCCTAACCCAAAGGAAACAAGGTGGGGGACTAGAGAGACTAAATGGCATGACACAGTGCTTGCACTAATTTGCCAACCCCATACCCAAGTAGGAGTTCTGAGAGGGGTAGGAGGAGGTTGTCTAATATAGCAAGACTCCATGAGAAGAAAAGCAATTACTAAGGTGAGTAATTTTTCTTCAAACACCATGAAGTCTTGCTATATTAGGACATTACAGATTACCCAGCAGTACCTCCATGGAGGAGGTCAGAACCTACTTAGGAAATAGAGCTCTGAAGTACAGCTGTGCCAAAAGCAGGCATCTCTCCTGGACTGGACGTCCAGGGAATAATGCTTGTAAAGGTGTGAACTGTTTTCCAGGTAGCAGCTTGACAAATTTCCAAATGGGAATATCTCTAGCAGCCGCTAGAGATGCAGCTGTACCCTGGTGGAGTGAGCCCTCAGTCCTGAGGGGGTTCCCTACCTAGTTTTTGTAACAGAATTGGATACAAGAGACAATCCACCTTGCAATTGTCCTCTTAGTGGCAGGTCTCCCTTGCCAACCTCTCCATAGGTAAGGAAGAGTTGGAGGATTCAACCTGTGACCCTTGGTACGTCCACATAGTAGCTTAGGGCTCTTTGACGTCCAGTTGTGTAGTCTCCTTTCACCCGAGGAAGAATGCTCAGTGAAAAATACTGGGAGAGAAATGGACTGGTTCAGATGAAAATCTGAAACCACTTTGGGTAAAACTTTCTGTTAGTCCTGAGGACTACCTTATCCCTGTGAAAAGAAATAAAATCCTTTTCCACTGAAAGGGCTTGCAATTCACTTATACGTCTGGCAGAAGTGATAGCCACTAGAAAAACAGTTTTCCTTGTTAAATACTTGAGATCTGCAGAAGAAAGGGCTCAAGGGAGGTTGCATTAACTGAGCAATGCAAACATTCAGGTCCCAGGCAGGGCTGGTTCCTCAAAGGAGGTTAGTGTGAAGTAACACCTTAAAAAACTTGGAAAACACAGGGTGAGAGAAAGAGAAACAGGCTTCCCTGCGGAAACAAAGGCAGAAACAGCTGCCAGATGAACCTTCAAGGTAGCTGGTCTAAGGCCTAGGGAATTTAGATGGGCCAAATAGTCCAGTAAAGTGGCCAAGTCAGCAGATTCTGGCACAATTTGTTTCTCCGAACACCAGAAGAAAACCTCTTCCACTTAGAATTGTAAGTAGCTCTAGTGGAAGGCTTCCAGAAGCCTTTAAAATATCCAGGACCCCTTGAGAAAGGTGCAAATCAGCAATTTAATTCCTCAAGAACCAAGCCTTGAGGTGGAGGGATTTGAGGTCCGGTACACACCTCCCCCTGTGCACAGGTCAGCAAGTCGTGGGTCCTGGGCAAGGTCAGGGGAGGTGGATTGTCAAGGACAGGAGGAGAGGATACCAGGGCTGTCTGGCCCAGTCTGGAGCAATCAGAACCACTTTGCAGGGCTGAGTTCTGATTTTACCAATACCCTGAAGAGGAGAGGGAAGGGGGGAAAGCATATAGAATTTCCCTTTCCAATCCAGCAGAAAGGCGCCCAGGGGACTGAGCCCAGCACTGGAGGCCTGCAACAAAATAGAGGAAGTTGATGGTTGTCTGGGGCTGCAAGAGATCTATCTGAGGGGTGCCCCATCTGGCAAAGACCGACCCCAATACTTGAGGATTCAGAGACCATTCGTGATGGCCCTGGGAAATCCTGCTGAGAGCATCCGCCAGGACATTGTCCTTTCCTGGAGGTGAATTGCGATCAGGGAGGTGTTTAGGAGTAAGCCAGAGACCACAACTTCATTGCTTGATGCACAAGGCTGATGACCAGTGCCCCTTGCTTGTTTATGTACCACATTGTTGTGGTGTTGTCTATCCTGATTTGAACTACTTTGTTCTGCACAACAGTTGCAAAAGCCTGAAGAGCTAAAAGAACAGCTCTGAGTTCCAAAAGATTGATGTGGAGCAGAGATTCCTGGGGGACCACACTCCTTGAGTGGAAAGGTTGCCAGTGAGCCCCCACCCTAACAGGGAGGCATCCGTGGTGAGGGTGAGGGAGGAAACGGGTATAAAGGGAACCCCTTGAGTAAGATTGCTTGATCCTGCCACCACTGAAGGGCCAGGATCAGGGTTTTGGTCACCGGACTATTTGGTAAGGGGTCCCTCCTTTGAGACCAATAGGACCTCAAGTGGAACTGGATGTCCCTCATCTGAAATCTTGCTCCCTGCACGACAGCTGTGGAAGCAGCCATGTGCCCTAGGAGTTGCAGAGTGCCTTGCTGGTCGAGAGACCCGAGGGTAAAGGAGGATGCCAGGGCAATGAGCCTGTCCACTCTTTCCGAGGGAGAAATGCCCTGGCTAACTTTGTGTTCAATTCTGCACCTATGAAAGTTAGAACCTGAACAGGTTCCAGAACTGACTTTGGTAAGTTCAGCAGGAATCCCAGGGAAGTGAGAAGCTGCTGGGTGACTTGCAAGTGGGATTTTACCTGATCTGGAGACTGACCCACTATGAGCCAGTCGTCCAGGTAGGGAAACACAGCAATCCTTGCCTTCTTAAATGAGCCACTACCACAGCTAGACATTTTGTGAATACCCTTGGGGCCGAGGTTAGGCGAAGGGCATTGCTCTGAACTGGTAGTGGCCAGAGAGCAGTTCGAACCTGAGGTACTTTCGTGAGAAGGCCTGATCATGACATGAAAATAGGCGTCCCTGAGGTCCAGGGAAGCTAACCAGTCCTCTGGCCTCAAGGAAGGCAAAATCATTGCTAGAGTTAACATTTTGAACTTTGGTTTCAATAGATGTTTGTTCAGGTACCTTAAGTCTCAGATGGGCCGCCATTCTCCTGTCTTTTGGGGTAAGAAAATATCTTGAGTACAGTCCCTTGCCCTGATGGCAAGGGGGACCCTTCCACTGCTTTGCAATACAGAAGGAAGAAACCTCTGCTTCCAAAGCAAGGGCTTCTGAAGAGTTTGCAGGTGGAAATTGCCTGGCTCTCATCTTTGGGAACTGTTTGAAGCTGAGAACCAGGCCCTGGCTTACTACTTCCAGAACCCACCTGTCCGAAGTTAGGGACAGCCAGTTCTGGCTGAAATAAGCCAACCTGCCCCCACTGGTACAGGAGATCGGCCTGGGCACCCCATCAGGGTGCCTGCTTGGCAGCAGCTTTAGGCTGAGGGGAGGCGACTGTCTACCATGCCCGTCTACCTCTGCCTCTGAAAAAACCCCTCTGTGAAAAAGCAGAGGAGGCTTGAGATTAGTAAAGGGCCTGTGGAAAGGCCTACCCCTACCCTGGGGACATGCCTTTGTGGGTGGCATGTCTCTCCTTAGCTTGGGCACTTTTGTAGGTAGTTCTATATTCATCCATCTTTTCATATAATTTTCCGTTTGATCACCAAACAGAGAATTTCCCGTTACAGGAAAATCCATAGCCTTTGACTGAGTATCTTGGGACAGATTAGTGCATCTGAGCCATGCCAACTCTAGAAAGCTACAGAAGTGGCCATGACCCTAGAGGAAACATCATTAACATCAACAGCAGTATGAAATTGAACTTTAGAGGCTTCAATGCCATCAGCAGCCACTTGTTCCAACTCACTAGCCAGCTGACCCTGGGCCTGCTTGGCTAACTGCAATAAAGTGTCCCATCTAGATTTCTGATATCTAGCCACATAAGCCATATAATTAGCCTGCCTGAGTCCCAAAGAAGCTGCCATATATTGTTTTTTTCGCCATGGCATCAATCTTCCTGGAATCCTTATCAGGAGGATGTGAGGCCAGGGAATATTAGCCTGTCACAGGCTGCAGCTTGCACCACACCTACATGACTACACTGCTCAGAGAGGAAGTCTGTATCAGGGCCTGATAAGGTATACCTTCTGTCCATTTTTTATCTACAGGAGGGACAGAATGAGGATTTTTAAAATCTTTGCTGTTTGCTTCCTAAATGACTTATGCAAAGGAATAGACAACCTCCTAGACTCTGGAATATCCATCATTTCAACATAATCAGGCTCTCTTGCTCATCCACAGCCTCTTCTAAAGGGAGCTGGAGGGTTTCTGCAACCTTTTGTAAAACATAAAAGAGAAGGGACCAGACAGCATAGGGGAGATTCTAAAGGTCTATCTGGAGAAATGTCCGTTCAATGGGCACGTCCAGACCTTCCCAGTCACAAACATACTGTTCAAATTCCTCCTCCCCTCATGTGGTTCATAAAAATCCTCAACATCATAATCCTGAACCACTGGACTGAACGAGCCACCCTTTTCCCAGATGCAGGGGGTTCAGCAGATCCCTGAGACAAAGATTGGACAATCTGAATGGCTTTAGTTATCTCTGCAGCAGTTGGAGAGACAATTTTGTACCCAGACCTGCTGATTTCTTTGTCTTTTTGCTGGGACTGGTTCCTCTGAACCAGCCTTCCTTTGCCCGAGGAAGTCTCGCCTGGTCAGAGGGCACTCCTCTGGTCCAGTGGGTACTGGACCGGGCTGGCCATCCGGTCAGCGGACTTTTTGGCCTCGCTCCCTGAGCCTGCCCAATCTCTTTTCCAGGGTGGCTGCAGGAAATTTTTACACACTGGCAGTCTGACAGGAGGTGGTCAGCCCTCAGACAACAAACACAGTGGTGTGTGGGTCAGCCTTGGCAAAGGCTTCCCCACAGACATCACAGTGTTGAAACCCAGTGGGCCCGGTTTTCTTTTGGGTTTCTCAGACATAATGCCAGCTCAACCAAAACTTGCCCTTTAGATGGCAGTGCAGGCAAGACACCCTTATCGGTTCCTAACCGTGTCACGGGTATTGAAAACCCCAAATAAAAGTTAGGTTTTTAGAACCGATAAGAACCGGAACCGCACTCTAAAAGCCCAACCAAACAGTTTGATACATATATTTTAAAGCGATCGGTTCAAACCGAACCGATAATGAATTTCCACACAGACTTAATTTCTGTACTTACGGTTTACCAGATAGAGCTTTTAACCGAATGCGGTAAAATAAATATTTTTGCCGGTTCCAATGAACCGAAAATACCGATTGAACCGAGAAATGAACCGAGCTGAAGGAGCTGATCTCCGGAGCGACTGTTCAGTGAAGCGAGTTAAGAATCTGACAGTTTCATTTGAAACTAGCCAGATAGAGCTTTGAACAGCGCCCTCGCTGTGGAACTCCAGATCACTCTGGAGTTAACTGTTTCCTCCGGGCAGTTCAAGTGTGGGAATGACTGCAATGGTCCTAATATAGCAAGACTTCATGGTGTTTGAAGGACCAGGTCCGAACTGCCCCACTCGTCACGAAAGCAACTGCACGAATCTGAACTGACGATCATGCTCAAGGTACCACTCACAACCTCACAGCCTTCCTGCAAGAGGGTAGGAGGGCACCCTACCCTGCTTGCTGATGTACTACATCACAGCTTTGTCGCCCATCTGAAGTAAGATCACTTCGAGGCAGAGCATCCTTCAGGACTCTGCTTATAAGACAGCTCTCATCTCTAAGAAATTTAAGACAAGATGAGGTTCCTCCTGGCTCCACACCCAAGTGTGGAGGTCTTGACAGTGATCCCCATGAGAGATTTTTGTATGAGGCTCTGTCACGTTGTATGGAGGACTGCAGATACATGGTCGGAGACCACTGCTTGCTGCAGAGGACGCCCAGTCCCAGCATCTGCTCAACTGAAAGAGACCTGAATAGAGTCAAGCTCGTGATGTAAAGAGCCATCTGAAGATGTCGCTTCTTCCACCTTGAATGAAAACAGATGCCCTGGAGGTATCCAGGAGGGCTCCTAAGAAGAGCTGCTGGGAAGACGAAACTGGCACCTTCCACGAATCAGAAAATCTCCTGACATGTTCTCTACCAGAATGCAAGTCTTCTGTATCAGTGTGATGGAAGATCTTCTTTCCAGGCTTATCCTCAGGGATATGGGGTCCACCATAACATTTCAGTCTTCATATGTGGACCAAAGCAGACTTCTACGTCTTGAGTTCCTACATTCCTCAGTACATGGCACCAGCACCACACGCAGCACCACACCCAGTGCTACACATGGTACCAGCACCACTCACGGTGCCAGACAGCGCCACACCCAGCGCCAGGACCGCTGCTGGACCTAGACCTGAAGAAAAGGGAAGAAGAGCGGTACCCATGCCAGCCCTACAGAGAAAAAGGTAGAGGGGTAGGCACAAGGAGTCAGCATCGGCACTGGCACCGGAGAGGCATCGTGACACATCCTGGTTTGACCGACCCCTGTCGCTGCCCAGCGGCTCTGAGGCCCAAAGGCCCCAGAACCGGGTCCACTGGCCAGGACAACTGGCAGACGCCACACCCCCTGCTCTATAAGAGTGGCCCAGAGGTGAAACTGCTCACCAGAATCCCATCGAGGACAGAGACGGGATCCAGAGTTGAAGATCACGGCTGTTAAGAGCGGAGCCACAGAGGAAACCACCGGTTGTCTAGGCCTACCACTCCCCACCACTGACATCCCTGTGCAAATGTACCAGAGGCGACACTCGATGTGGTACCGATTGTTCGTCCACCAACAGGAGGAAGAAGAGCTAGAGGTCAAGCGGAGCCGGGTCCCGATCGAGGTCGGGACCGCTACTTTTGTGCTTTGAGGACTGCCCCCCCGGTACCAGACTGCCCGTGGCTGGACCCCTCCACAAGGGCGGTGGGCCGGACACAGCCCCACTGCCATCACAGCTTTCAAACGGTCTTCCTACCGTCATCTACCATCTACGGTCAACTCTGTTGATGGCAGGCTGAGAATTTCTTCATCATCATCGCCTTTTTTTTTTTCCAAATAAGAAAAGAACACTAAAATGGTAAGTTAATCGAATACTGAACGGCTATAGCTGCTGTCGAGCAGACGAAGACTTGACTCCTGGCAGGCGAGAATATTGTCATCGAGCGCACTCGATGGCGGGAGAAAATGAACTGAGGCAGTTGGATGGTCGATGCCTGAGATAGCCTATTCGGTGCAAGCTAGTCTTGCGGTGCCAAGCATGCGCAGTCCTATCCTGGCACCGCCTCCTGAAGATTTTTGGCTCTTGCGGGTCCTAGCGCCCGGCATAGTCCCATTAGAGTGAATGGTGGAGACTTTAGTCCAGGAAGATGATACAGGCCTCCATGCCTGAGGGCTGCTGCCACTGCTGCTAAACACTTAGTAAAGACCCCGTGGCGCAGATGACAAGCCAAAGGGCAAGACTTGGATTTGGTAATGTTCCCCTGAAACAAGAATCTGATAACCCGCCTGTGGGGAGCACACCTTTTATTGGAACATTTTCCCCAACTGCTGGCGAGGTTCAGCAGTGGCGTATTGACCATCTGCTCCATCCCCTACAGGGATCACAGTGCACGCAGGGGGTATGGGTTTGTTACTGAAGTAGCTGTGAAAAGCCCTAACCACCACCCCGAGAGTGCCAGCACAAAGGACCAGGTCCAGGTGGAAAGTCAGATCGGAGACAGGACTTCAGCCAGCACCTAACAGCACCTTCCCTCCCGACCGTCCGCTAGTTGATCGGTGCCCAACCCTCCCTTGAGAGAGAGCTGCCTCACACGGTGGCTCAATCCAGCTCTCCAACCCCAAGGCTCGCGAGGCAGCGCAAGGTGTAGCATCCAGCGCCACTGGGACGGCCAGGGTAGCACACCTAGATATGTAGTATGCATCCTGCATGTGCAGGGAGCACAAGCATTCTCCTGCTTGAGCAGAGGCAGAAGGCCAGACAGGGTGACCATCTGGAACTTCTTGTACTGAATATAAAGCTTTAGTTCCTTGAGGTCTACAATATTCCTCAGATCCCCAGTGTGCTTGGAACAAGAAGAACTGGGAATACAACCCTTCTTTTCTTTGCTAACTGGGCACTAGCACTATAGTCCTTTTGTGCATCAGAGTGAGTACCTCCTTCCGCATCACTGGAATGTGATCTGGAGGGTAATGGGAATGAAAAGGTGGAAAATCGGACTTCCGGTGACGCCAACGAGATGGCTGGCTGATAGAGGAGCTCCTCGTAGAAACCAAAACACCTCTCCACACATTACTAGCTTCAGGGAAAATGTGAAAATGGCATTAAGAAACAGTGGAGTTTCACATAAGAACAGATCCGGCTCGAAACAACGGAATCTAAAGCGGATGGACATGGATATGAAGTAACAGATTCAGCACCAGGCGAAACCCCTCACCTATCAGCATGGCGGGTCGGATACTGAGACGGAGGCAGAGCAGGAGAGACTGACAAGGTCCAGATTTGAAGCAATCATTAGAGATTAAAAACTTTAGAACCGAAAACCAGCGGGAGTTCTCCAAATTAAACTCAGAGCTTAATAAACTTGAAGCAAGGGTTCAGTCAACCGAAGAGAGAGTGGCCACTACAGAAGGCGGCCTAATTCAACTGACTAAAGCCTACAATATCTGGTTGAACAGCAGGAACAACGGCATCCAAATGCTTGGACCTGGAGGCTAGATCTTGATGAGATAATCTGCTGCATCTATGGACTACCGGAAGGGCGCTGAAGTAGGAGCTATGGAGGATTTCCTAACAAACATGCTGAGACACATTCTGGTACTACCGCAAACTTTTAGCTTTAAATAGAACGAGCCCATCGGGCATTAATGCCAAGCCAACGGATCCCATAGCCAGACCCCGATCTGTGATAGCCACATTTTCTAGCTTTAGAGACAAGGAGTTCATACTCAGGCAAGCTTGGCAACAGAAGCAGGTGCAATACAATGGAACACGCCTGTATTTTGATCAAGATTACCCTACAGCAATTCTGCAACAGAGGCAAGCTTATGCACGATCTTAAAACACTCCGAACAAAAGGATTAGTTTCAAACCCCTTATCCTCGAAATTAAAGATTTACTGGAATACAGGAGTAGAGACCTACCAGAACCCAGGAAAAGCTGATTCAGGCATTACGAGAGAGGCTGGGAACGGAAAACCAGAAGTATGACGACTCCAGAAGGCCCGTCCGCCGCGAATGGCTTTCAGCGAATAAGCACAATGCGAGAGCACAGAGCAGGAACTCAGCAGCAGCAACTCTCCAAGAAGTACAGAAGCTCCTCCACGACATCACAGCTACCCCGGGCTCTAACGCCACAGCAGAAGAAGAGGGTCTAACCTGAGAGACAAAAGAACTTGTGAGTTGAAATTTTGATAGTGGGCTGGGAGACCTTCCCACGATGACATAAACGGTCCAACAGAGACGCTACACATAGCTCTCATTTCTGGTAAGGACACACTTCGATTTGGCAAAGACAGATTTGTAGAGGTCCCAAAGGACAAGGACTTTCATTAAAATGTGTATGTGAGATATAGCTCCTTATGTTTTCTTAGTCTATGTTTTCTTAGTCTGCCCTGCTTTCTCCTAGACAATGGGGTTAGAAAAAAGTTTTCTTAGGTTCCTAATTGGAGTTACAGAAGGGTAAAACTCCGCCAAAGGAAAGGTGCTGAAATTAAATAAACAATGCTTTTTAAGAGCAACAAGGTAAGAAATACTAAGAGCTGGATCACAGGGTTTATGGTTTAATTTTAATTAAAGGTTCACCGAAGGGAAGTCCACGACTATGGAGAGGAAAAGTGGCTCCTGTAGATTCATTGCAATGGTGTTAGTTTTAACCCTCCTACGCTTTGGCCAGCTACTCAATCAGGAATCAGCTGAGGCTGATCCAAGAGGCAAAGTGCGCGAATCATTTTGCTGCCTCTTAGTCAGGTCCCCACTTGATATGGGTAACCCTGGCCTATTAAAGGGCAATGTTATGGGCCCTTCTCCTTGGGAGTTCGCTATGTACAATAGTTATGGTGTGTTAATGTTAAAGTTACAGGTTTTATATGTTTTAGGTATAGCGAGGTGTCAAAATTTAGAAAATACAGATCTGCAGAGAATACTGGTGGGTTCGCTCTTTATAAGACAGTTGGGAATACATGTATTATGCTATGCCACTGCAAAGGAAATGGGTAAAATCTGTGAATATAGAAGGCACAAATGGAAATGCAGGATTAGACAGAACTTATTGAGATAGACCAGATAACCTCAGCACAACCTGAAAATACCAATAATTACCTCGATGGTAAGATTATACTATGCTCTTGCAGTGTAAATGGGTTAAATAACCGGTTAAAAGATATAAAATGATAGCACTGTTGAAAAACAACATCCAACTTTTATTTTGCTGCAGGAAACTCATCTATCATGTACAGAGCATGAAAACTGTCTCGACAGGGTTATGCCCATGTGATATCCTCGCTATTTAAGCAGGGAAAAGAAGGGGTACAGCCATACTGGTCTCAAAAACTAGCCATTTCAGATTACTGCAACATATGCAGATACAGAGGGACGACTGGCCATAGCGAAAGGAAAATTAGAGGGATTGCCAATAACGGTAGCTAGCCTACACCTTCCGCCAGGTACAGACAAACATGTAGCCAGGGCTCTTCTTCAAAACATAACAACATTCCAGGAAGGGACATTGATAATAGGGGGCGATCATAATATGATATATGAAAACAAGGATACAACGAATCCTGCCACACAGAATTACCACTACTCAAAAAGCGGCAGCAACCTATATAAAACAACTTAAATGGACAGATATTTGGCGCCACTTAAATCCCACTCAAAGAAAATATTCCCACTATTCAGCACCCCATAAAATCCATACCAGAATAGATTACTTCCATATTTCTAATGAGCATGCACACCTGACCCAGAAGTGTGAAATGCTTCCTTTTCCTCTCTCGGATCATAGCCTGATGGAGTTAACTCTGGACTGGTGGAAAGAAAATAAATCCACACTCTGGAGGTTCAATAATTTTTTTGAACTTACCAGAGTTTAAGGAAAAAATGGAGGAACTTATTCCTCAAATTCAAAAGAAAATGACTCTCAGGAAGTGAAACCAGACCTTCAATGGGACACCTTGAAGGTGGTCCTTCGAGGAGAAATAATAAAATATGCAGCACATTATAGGAAGAAACAGGAGGAGACATTACAACACTTACAGACACAATTGCGTAGATTTACAAGACCAACATCAGAAAGGAGACCATGCAGTATATCCCTTGTTAATAGCCACTCAACAACATACAGGAATATTTAGATCAGAAAACTGAACAGGCACTGCAATTTCTCAAGCAAAAATACTATGGGGAGGTCCTGGGGCCACCGAATTTTAGCTCATAGACTTAGGCAAAGACTATCCAGACCTCGATCACTCAGATCTACCTGGAAACATTGAGTCGTAAGTCGAATGATCCTAAGGAGATTAAAGAGGCTTCTCGACAGTTTTACTCAAAGCTTTATTCCCCAGAACATGGTAGTGGAGAGAGAGGTATGTGCCTTCTAAACCGCTTACATCTACCCAAAATAACAGAAACATAGAGGGCAACAATGGGGGGACACCAATTACAGGAGTCGAACTTGAAATAGTAATCAGTAATTTAAAACAGGAAAAGCCCAGGCCCAGACAGTTACTCTGGGGAATTCTTTAAACAGTTCAGAAAGCTTCTACAGCCTATGCTCTTAAAACCTGTAACAGCATTATAGAAGGTGACCCCATTCCGCCCTCATGGCAATAGCTGTAATAGCCAGTGTCCCTAAACCAGGTAAAGATCAGACACTTTGCTCTTCATATAGACCAATTTCGATTCTAAACATAGACTACAAGATCTTTACGAAAATATATGCACAAAGGCTAGGAAGTATACTGACTGACATTATTAATTATGACCAGTGTGGCTTTATCCGATGAGACAGACCCAGGATAACATTAAAAGAACCCTCCATGTCTTGCACCACGCCGCCAGGTCGAGGGCCCCTTTCCTTTAATGAGCCTGATGCGAGAAGGCCTTCACCAGGTGGCGGGCCTTTTTATTTGCAACCATGGAGGCCCTGGGATTTGAGAATTAATTTGTCAAGATCATACAAGCATTGTATGGGGACCCAAAGGCCTATGTCCGTGTAAATGGAGATGCTGCTCCACCTATTAGCCTGTTAAGAGGTAAAAGACAAGGGTGTCCCTCAGCCCATTACTGTTTACGATATACCTGGAGCCACTGGCACAGGCAATAAGACAAGAAAAAACATAGAAGGCTTAGAAATAGAGGAGAAATACACAAAATAGCACTATATGCTGACAATCTACTGGTATATCTGGTAAATCCGAGACCTCTCTGCCCCGTTATGGGAGGTTTTAGAAGCTTTTAGTAGGGTTGCAGGATACAAACTAAATATGCATAAAACTGAGATCCTTCAATTGAACTACTCTCCTCACAAAGAATAACCTCTCAGTTCCCTTTAGATGGGGCCTAAATTCCTTAAAATACTTGGGGATTAATTTAATCCTGGATCCAGCAAAACTTTATGACCATAACTACGCCTCTATTGGAGATTATATATAGGGATATGGAGAGATGGAAAATACTACCAATTCCACTAATACAAAGAGTAGAAGCAGTAAGAATGAATTTATCGCCCAGGGTCTTATACCTAGCACAGACACTGCCCATAAACCCTCCAGAGAAATTTTTCAGAGAATTAAACAAAAAATCTCCAGATACATCTGGAACAATGAACGCCAAGAGTCAGAAATGGCTACCTTACAGTTATCGAAACAGGTGGGAGGATTAGCATTTCGACTTTTATAATTATCATTTGGCCGCCAATTAAGAATAATATTTTATGGCTTCACAAATCTTATTATGCAAAATGGAGAGAAATAGAAGTAAAGCTGAAGACTTAACCAATCCTTATTACATCCTTCTCTCCTCCCAGACCCCACTATCGAACCTCACGGATAACCCATATACTTTTAACACTCTTAAATGCTGGAACAGGCTACTCACAATGAAACGGTTCCAAAAACCAAGGACTTGATTTTTCATTTGCCAGAACTGCTCAATTTGAACCAGCCTCTATAGATGGTGGCTTTAGGAGATGGGAGAAGCAAGGTATTATCATTCTCTGGCATTTACTGGAAAAGGTATTCTAAATTACTTTGATTCCTTATCCAGAAAGTACAACCTGTCTCTGCAGGACAGATTTAGGTATATGCAAGCAGCCACTTTCATTAAGAAGCTCTCACAGGAAAACCTAGTACAGAATTATGATGCCCCATCGAGACCTCATTAGGAAAGCACTCGAGGGCTCGACCCTTTGACTCACCTGATTTCTCAACTTATAAAGCCATAATGAGCATGAAGGGAAACACAACACAATACATAAAACACAGATGGAAACAGATTTGGGGATGGAGATCCCAGAGGAAACCTGGTTGAGACATCTTGGCAATACACACAGTGACAGCTTCTCCTTATTGGAAAGAATTTGGCTGGAAGGTCGAGTCAGGTTTTTAAAATGCCAGAAATACAAAGTAAATATATAGGAGAACTAGGGGATTTTGCTGGAGAGAATGTGGCACCTCACCTGCTACTTTTGGGCATGTAATTTGGACATGTCCGCAGCTCAAGATTTTTACAATAACCTGCAGGAAGCCCTGAGGTATTTTCCTCTCCAGTAGAAATCACAGAGGAGTTATTTATTCTCACTCATTGCACGGACGGCCATAAGGACCCCAACACAAGAACAGTTATGATGATTGGTATTTTAGCAGCAAAAAATAGTAACAAGACATTGGTTATGGAAAACACCCGTCAATTAAGGAATGGCAAAATCTGATGAACGAGATTTATAGAATGGAAAAATTACGGTCTGGACCCAGTCACACCCTAAAACAATTTGAAATAAGATGGAGGTAGTGGGTAATGTACATTATGAAACATAATACTACATTTCTACCTTGAAAATAGTGAAGGAAAGTTGAGAGTAATAACACAAGTATTGAATATAATAGATGCAGAACAGCGATGTGTCCCATCCATTGGAATAATATCTTAATTCTAAATAAACCTTGGAAAAGATTAGAAACTGTGATGAAATGTAACTGCAGATTTTGCTTAATGATTATCTGAATAGTACTGTTAAAATAATCAAATTTGACACTTATGTATGTAAATAAGTTATATGTGTATGTCTGTATATGAAAAAAAAAAAGAGACAAATAAAAAGTTTAAAAAAAAAAAGAAAAGGTGGAAAATCTGGATGCTGTTCCAGAATTTCTAGAGTGTGGCCCTGTTTGATGAGCTGCAGGATCCAAGCATCTGTAGAAGGACCCTCCACTGGTCTAGATGGAGGAGAAAGAACAGTTATGTAAGAACTTACCGTAACAGTAGATCTTCGAGGGATCTCAGTCATCAGGCGCCACCATAGTAACTTTACCGGCCTGTGAAGCAGGATCCACATGAAAGATTTTCAGCAGTACAACTGGGGCCAAGGTGACTGTGGTTATGGCCACGCCATCAGGCCCAACAACCACGGGAGGTCCTGCTGGTGACCAATTGGCTTTGGACAACCAGTTGGGCCTGCGCTATGAGACATTCTGCCCTGTCCTAAGGAAGGAAGGCCTTACCTTGATAGTGTTCAGGACTACCCAAATGTGCTGCAGCCATTGGCATGGGAAGAGGATGGATTTGGGTAGACTGATGGTAAACCCCAAAGCCTGGAATAAATGCCTAGTGCAGTCTAGAGTCCACAGCAGGTGATACCTGGACTGGGCTTTCAGCAACCAGTCATCCAGATAAGGGAAATGTCCCTGAAGGCTGCTGCCACTGCTGTTAAGCACTTAGTAAACAGCCCGTGGCACAGATGACAATCCAAAGGACAAGACTCTGAACTGGTAATGTTCTCCGTGGAATAGGAACCTGAGAAACCGCCTGTGAGGAGAGCACACCATTTTTACTGGAACTGTTCCTCTACTGCCGGAGCGGTTCGGTGGTGGCGTATCAACCAACCACCCGTCCTCCTTCCAGGGATCATAGTGCACGGCAGGGAGTATGTTTTTCATAATTATTTAAGTAGGTGTGAGAAGCCCAAACCCTCCCACCCCCACCACCCCTAGATTGCTGGCATGAAGGACCAGAGTTCAGGCAGGAAGCCGTGGGAGACGTGACTTCCGCCAAGCCCCTAACAGTACCCTCCTCCTGACACCATCCGCTAGTCGGAGCGGTGTCCAACCCTCCCCGAGAGGAGAGCTGCCCGACAGCTGCCAATCCAGCTCCTCCCTTCCCACCCACCCACTGACCCCCAACAACCTGGGCCTGCTCTCAACCTGCTGCTGGTGCAGCACAAGGTGTGGCATCCAGCTTCAACCCCAGCACCACTGGGCCGCTGGGGGGAGGGAAGCATACACTGGATATGTAGTATGCATCCTGCATGTCCAGGGAGCACACGATTCTCCCTGCTTGAGCAGAGGCAGAAGGCAGAAAGGGTGACCACCTGGAACTCTTGTACTGAATGTAAAGATTTAGTTCCTTAAGGTCTAGAATAGGCCTAAGATCCCCAGTGTGCTTGGGAACAAGACAGAACCGACTACAACCCCTTGTTTCTTTGTTAACTGGGCACTAACTCTGTAGCCCTTTGTGCATCAGAGTGAGTACCTCCTCCGCAGCATTGGAATGTGATCTGGTGAGTAATGGGAAGGAACAGGTGGGACATCTGGAGGCTGTTCCAGAAGTTTTAAAGTGTGGCCCTGTTCAATGAGCTGCAGGATCCAAGCAACTGTAGTAAGGGCCTTCCACTGGTCTAGATGGAGGAGAAAGAACACCCATGTAAGAACTTACCGCAACAGTGGATCTTGATGGATCTCAGTCATCAGGTCACACCGTAGGAACTTCACCATCGGTAAAGCAGGGTCCACATGGAAGATTTTCAACAGTAAAACTGGCGCCCACGCTGTTGTCGCCCTGCCAACATCACCAACCCTATAAAGGCGTGAGTGACCTTGCTCCTCCACAGTTCCTTCCCAGAGACAAACAGGGCATAGCTCTCAGCCATGGGGAACCGAGGAGAGATAGAGAGAGTGTGCCCAGGCCTGTAAGAAAGGCTGGATACACCAGACAGCCACTTCCAGTAAAGAGCCCCAAGAAGGGGGATGGTGGGAGGAAAATAGACCTGATGACTGAGATCCCTCAAGATCTACTGTTATTATAAGTTCTACGTAACTATTCTATCTTCTTCAGGGGTATCTCAGTCATCAGCTCACACCATAGGAACAAGTCCCAAGCAGCTACAGGTACAGACAGTCTGGAAAGACAGCTTGAAGCTTAAAACAGGAGGCCCTGCAGCACAGCCCTGCCAAATCCCACAAGGGCTCTAGAGGCAATGTCCAGACTGCAGTGCTTGGTAAAAAATGGACGGCATTACAGGTGGCAGCGCAAATGTCAGCAGCTAAGACCCCTTTGAAACAAGCCACAGAGGTAGCCATGCCTCTCTATGGAATGAGCTCTGACCGCTCCAGGCAATTCTCTGCCGTACTTGTTGTAGCAGAACACAGTGCAAGTAGCCAACTATTTAGATAAAAATTGTTTAGAAACCTGAACCCCAACCCTGCTCTACCTGGAGGCGAACAAACACAATTGCTTCAACTTTCTACATTCCTTGGTTCAGAGCAGGTAATATTTCAAAGTTCTGCACATCTAACTTATGGAGCAGTGCTTCCTGGACGGGCACACTTGGAAAATAAACAGGAAGGTGGATAGATTGGTTCAGTGCAAACTCAGATGCCACCTTAGGAAGACACTTAGATTCATGCACAAAGACACCCTGTCTTTGTGGAAAATCAAATAAGGCACCTCACACCAGAGTGCCTAAGCTCTGCACTTCTTCGAGCAGAAGTAATAGCAACCAAAACCACGCTTTTCAGGAAAGAAAGTGGAGCGCACAAGTCATGACTGGCTCAAAAGGAGACAGGGTCGCCGCCAGTGGCACAGAGGGCCGAGGCGCAGGACGCTTAACTGCAGACCACGCCTGGACGCACCCAGTTTCAGGTATGATCTTGGCCGCTGGAGTGCCGGCATGGGGGGGAGACGGAGCAGGATTGAGCAGCCGAAAGACAGCTCTCCTCTCCTGGGGAGGTGGCCTGCCCCTGTAGTTCTGCTCCCATCGGGTGGAGGTCTAATGGGCAGCATAGGTAGGAGGTGGCAGCAACTGACAGAGGGGGTGGAAGGGCCAAACTGGAGCCTAATGTACGGTGCGCCCACACACACGCACTGCTGCGACTGCCGGCCCTGGGTCAGGGAAAAATGCAAAATTGTAGATAGAAAAGGAGACAGGGTCAGCTTCTCCAAACAAACTTCAAATCCCAAGCTGGGACAGGAGAACAGATTGAGGGTTTCAGATGCAGAATGCCCATCAAAAGGTACAGGAGACATCCAGCTGAGCTATGCATGGTCACCCACTGGCTCATGAAAGGCTGAAATATCCGAAAGGTACACCCTGAGGGAGGAGTACTGGAGACTTGAGTCAGAGAAAGATCAGGTAATCCAGGATCTGGTTCACTGGACAGATGAAAGGGTCCAGGCTACGCTATGCAGCCCATATAAGTGAACCACTTCCACTTCATGGCATAAGTGGCACAGGTGGAAGAAAGGCTTTGGCTGCCACCAGGACGTCCCGCCACTCTGTTGGAAACCCTAAATCTAGCGATAGCTATGTTCTCAGGAGCCAAGCATGCAGATGGAGGGACTGGAGGTTGGATGGACTATGGTCCCCTGATCCTGGTGAGGGAGGGGACTGGAGGTCCTCCGCCAACTGCTTTAATAGAGGAAACCAAATCTGGCCAGGCCAGAATGGGGCTACCAGGATCATGCTGGCCCCTCCATCTGCAGCTTGGTGATTACTCTCTGAATCAGAGGAAACAGAGGGAAGGCGAAATAAATCTCCTGCTCCACGAGAGGGACAACGATCTCACCAGAAAACTCTAAGCCCTGGATCTAGTGAGCAACATTGGGCAGTTTTGCATTGAGTGGAGATGCAAAAGGTCCAACTCTGGATGACCACATCTGTCAAACAGGTCTTCTAAGACGGATAAGCAAAGCTCCCACTGCATGCTGGACTGAGTCCAGCGGAGGCTGTCTGCCAGAGTGAAGTGAACTGCTGAGAGGGTCAGGCCATGATCTAGTGCCCAATACCACACTCTCACTGCCTCCCTGCACAGGGGTACAAGTGCATTCCCTCTGTTTGCTTATATAGTACACTACTCTGAGGTTGTCTGACTGAATCAGCAGCTGACCTGGAGGAAGATGCTTCTGAAAAAATGTGTCAGTATAACAAACACACCACAAGGGCTGGGACCAATGTCGTTAATCAGATATGAAATGGGAGTTTCTGCCACCGAGATTAGATGCAGACTACATAAGTAGGAGTAGGGAGTGATCAGGTTTATACAATTTCTAGAACAAGGCCACTGTATTTCATTCAGCAGAGCAAAGAAAAATTACTCACCTTAGTAATGTTGTTTCTTCTAATGGAGTCTTGCTGTATTCTGACAAAAGCAGTGAGTCCCAACCTTGAACTGCCCGGAGATGAAAGAGTTAACTTTCCATGCCAGGCATGGAACGCTGAGCTCGAGCTCGGCTGAGACTCTGTCTGTTGCTGTTTAAACTCAAACTGTCAGATCTTTACGAGCTAAACTCGCTAAGGTCCTGTGTGGAAGCTGTAAACCTACACTAGCCAACTGGCTACTAAACATAAAACACATTTTTGGTCCCAAAACAAAGACTCAAGTCAGGAGACCCAAAATGAAAACACAACACCCACTCACCCCAAGAAAAAGGGGTGAAAACAACAAGGTGGGCACTCTACTGAGTGCCAACACTGCACTGCCCACCCACATCCCAAAAATACAGGTTACTCACCTGTAACAGGAGTTCTAGGAATGGTATATGTTGTTCATCCACACTCATTGGCAGGTATCCTTGCCGCTTAAATCTTGCCGGAAGGTCTTCAAGCTCGCTCCTCCCACCCACCCGGTGGTATAACTCCTCGGCTCCGCCCCATGCGCCAGATCTGGCCGCTGGAAGCTCAGGTTGTCGTCGCGAGCGGGGAGTCGGGTGGGTCGTGTGGATGAACAACATATACCATTCCTAGAACTCCTGTTACAGGTGAGTAACCTGTATTCTAGGACATGGATATGTTGTTCATCCACACTCATTGGCAGACTCCTAGCAGTTCTCCGGGAGGAGGAGGCAAGACGCACACCCCAATACTTACTTGGGAAAGAGAGACTGGAGAACCGAGGCCCCAAAACAGCATCCCGGCGTGACTCAAGGTCGATGTGGTAATGGGTAATGAAGGTGTTTGCTGACTTCCAGGTAGCAGCCCTGCAGATTTCCTGGATAGGGACGTCCCTGGAAGCAGCCACCGCTGCAGCAGTATGGCGGTAGAATGAACTCTTATCCTCTGGGAGGCTCCATGCCCGCCAACTATAGCAGAGATCTATGCAGGAGGTTACCCACCTGCTTATCGTCCGCTTGGCTGCAGGTCTGCCAGATGTGGCTTCAGCGTGGGTGACAAACAGCTGGCTAACCTCTCCCGACTTCCAGCCGCGCCCTTATAATAAGCGAGCGCCTCTAGGGTCCAGAGTATGGAGCTCATATTCGGCCTCCGAGGTGTGATTGGGGTAGAACACCGCAGAGTCAACACCTGGTTAAGGTGAAACTCCGACACCACCTTCGAAGGAATTTCGGGTGGGGCGCAGGACAACCTTGTCCCTGTGGAAGAACAGGTAAGGAGACTGATGGAAAGCACCTGGAGCTCTCCCATCCTTCTGGCTGACGGATAGCCACCAAGAAGGCGGCCCTCCACTACAGGTGAGAGAGAGCACACCTGTGCATAGGGTTCGAATGGCTTGCCCATGAGCTTTGCCAGTACCAGCAGTAGATCCCACGGAGGTGGGGGTTCCCGGACTGAGGGAAATGATCAAGGCCTTGAAAAGCGCCAGACCACCCCTCTCCTGGCCAGACTGCTTCCCGGCCCGCGCCCGTAAGCAGAGATGGCTGCCAGGTGCACCCTTAGGGTCGCCGACCTAAGCCCTTGACTAGAAAGGACCATAAATAGTCCAAGATGCTTGCAAGGAACAGGAGGAAGGGTCCAAGCTCCGTTTCGACACCAAATGGAAAACCTTTTCCATTTGAAGGCATAGCATTTTCTGGTCGACCTTACGGACGCCTCAACTACATTGAGGACCTCGCCGAAAGACCCAAGGCCTGGAACTCTAGCCGCCAGGAACCAGGCCGTCAGGTGCAGGGATTGAAGGTCCGGATGGAACACCTTCCCCTGATTGACTGAGAGTAGGTCCGGGCGAGCTGGAAGCTGCCGCGGAGTCCTGGAGCTGAGACTGAGGAGATCTGGTACCAGAACTGGCGAGGCCAGTCTGGGGCTATCAGAATCACCTCGCGCCTTGTCCCTCCTCGCTTGAGAAGCACCTTGTGGATCAAGGGAAATGGGGAAAGGCGTAAAGAGGCCCGGGTCCACTGCCTCGAGAAGGCATCCCTGCAGCGAGCCCTGCTGAGGGGGCGGCATGGAACAGACTCAGCTTCGCTCTCCCTGGAGGCAAACAGGTCCACCTGAGGTGTGCCCCAATGGGAGAACAGATGCTGTACTACTCCGGCAGGAGAGACCACTGTGGGATGCAGCCCCATCCGCCCAGGGCATCGGCCAGGATGTTGGAGGCTCCTGCCACGGAATGGCTAGAGATCCGCCCAGGCTGCGCACGAGTGACCAAATGCGGAGAGCTTCCTTGCATAGAAGCATGGAGCCGCCCCGCCCTGGCGGTTTAGATAGTACATGGTCGTGGTATTGTCCGCCTGACTCGACCACTTGACCCCGGAGGAATGGAGCAAAGGCGTGAGAGCTAGGCGGACCGCCGGAGCTCCAGCAGGTTGATGTGGCATCGACTCTCGGGACCAGAGGCCATGAGCCCGGTGTTCCCCAGATGGGCACCCCAACCCATCAGAGAGGCATCGGTCGATAGAGAGACCGCCGGCTCGGGCGGACGAACGGATGCCCTCCTGCAAATGATCTGGAACGGTCCACCACTGGAGAGCTGCCCACATCCCTGTGTCACCGACACAAGCTGGTCCAAGGGATCGCAGCGCAGGACCACTGGCTGGCCAGTCCCCACTGGAGGACGATGTTCCAGCGGGCCCAACGGACCACGCTGGTGCAGGCCGCCATGAGACCCAGGAGGCGCAGGAAGTCCCGGCAGGGCGCATATTGCCCAACCAGAAATGATCGGGCAAAGGAGGAAAGAACTCGGCCCTGTCCGCCGAGCCGCGCCTGGCTCAAGAGAGTCGAGCTGGCGCTCGATGAATAGAATCACCTGCTTCGCTCGAGTTCGACTTGGCCTCGTTGATAAGGAGGCCCAGATGAGAGCAGACCTGGAGGGCCAGATCTCTGGACCACTCCGCCTCCTTCCTGGAGGCAGCTGCTATCAGCCAGTCGCCCAGGTAAGGGTACACCCGACCCTCGGCGCCAAGGGAATGCTGTCACCACTGCCATGCATTTGGTGAAGACCCTGGGAGCTGGAGACAGTCAAGGGCATGGCTTGAATCAAGAGGGATCCTTCCGCCGGAAGCGGGGAATCTCTGGTGAGACGGACAGATAGGACGTGAAAAACGCGCCCTGCAAGTCCAGAGCAGAACCACACGCCGCTCCAAGGATGGTATTATCTGAGCCAGAGTGACCATCCTGAAGGTTCGAGACCTTAGGAACTTGTTTAGGTCGTAGGTCGAGAATGGGCGCCAGCCCCGTCTGCTTCGAACCAGGAAGTACCTGGACACAAACCCTGGGTCTGAAGGAGGGTCCACCACCTCTCTTATCACCTCCTTCTGGAGGAGGAGAGTGATGTGGCTCGACGAGCCGCCAGTGAGGCTGGGGATCTCGGTCTCCCGAGGGCACGGCTCTGAAGGGTGGTGCCTGCTCGAATTCCAGAGGCAGGCTCTTCCCACCACCTCCAAGACCCACCTGTCCGTGGTAACAGCGACCAGGCGGAACGGAAGTGCGAGCTGCCTCACCACGGGGGACCAGGGTAGCGACGGAATGGGGCGACACCCCTCAGCCCGCCACTGGGCAGGCTTGGAGGAGGGACCGCCGAGGGACCTCCTGGGCCTTTTCCCCTGCCTCCTGTTAGAGAAGCCGGCGGCTTGGGTTTGGGATGCCAAGGCCGAGCCTGCTGGCCCTGACGTGTTATGGCAGGGCACAAGGCTAGAAGGACGGAAGGGCTTAGGGCTGTGGTTTTATGGCCTTGTCCTTCTGAGCGGAAGAGACAGAGTCCAAGGTAGCATTGGACTTCTCGATCCTCTGCAGGTGACCTTCCACCCAGGGTCAAGAGGTCAGTCCCCAAAAGGGAACATCCGCCAACTTGTGCTGGGTATCCAAGTAAAGGTGGATATCCTCAGCCAAGCTCACGACGATAGCCACTGCGGCCGCCACCGATCTGGCACATGAGTCCCCATATCCAAAGCAGTCTGGAGCTGCTGTTTGGCCACTGCCTCTGCTCCTGGTCCCGCACCTGCTTAACCGTAGTCTGCAGATCGGCGGAAGATGAGGGATGACCTCATCCAGGAGCCCAACAGGGCATGAGAAAATGTGCCATGAGGACGGCCGAACTGGCCTGACGAAGGCCGAGAGAGGACGCGATGAGACTTTTCGCCCGAATGTCCAATTCTGGACTCTTGTCAGGAGGTTTGTCCACATCCTGGCGCTGCCAGCTACTGAAAACGCTGTCGGTAACCAACCCTCAGCAGAGGGTGTTCAAAACCGGACAAGGAACCGTAGGGGACCGATACTTCCTGGCCATCCTGGCCGGGCGCAGGGCAGGAAGCAGGCGCTGCCAAAGCTCCAGTGCCGGACCCACTATGGCCTCGCCACCGGAAAGGCCTCCGTCGAGAATCCCTCGTCCAGAATCTCCGTGAGGGGATACCTGGCCCTGCTTTGAACGGGGTTCGAGCTCCATCCCGGTGGACTCCGAGATGAGCCGAGCAGTCCTAGGAAGGACGACGGGCTATCGTCCATTGACTGACCTCCTGAAGACTCCAAGTCCAGTCGCTTGGAGAAAAGGAGGAATCATCTCGGACTCGGAAGAGTCCTCGAAGAGCTGCCTCTGGCCTGAGCCACCTTCACCTGCCGAGGTCGGTCGAGAGTGAGGTAACTGACAGCCGATGGGTAGACCTTTAGCCGACCGAGAATCCTTGGTCAGAGCCCCAATTGGTGGCTGTGGAGGCGGAGGTTCCACCGAATCGGTGGAGCACGGTTTTGGCCGAACAACCGCCTGGGTAGGCTCCTCGGATAAGTCGAGGGTTGTGTCGGCCGCCCGTGACAGCTACTTAATGGCCGGGAAGGCGATGGGGTCGCTTACTCCCGCCAGGAGAGCTGTTGCAACATAAGGTCTCGTACCATCGGCGTAATTTACGCCGGCCTCCCTCGTCCGAGGAGGAGGACGGGTGAGACGGCGACGCCGCCATCAAGCGTACCGAGACCGCCTATGACGGTGGGATCGGCTGGACCGCCGAAGAGGTCCGAGACCGAGACCGAGAGTCCCGGAATTTCCAAGGTTGGTGCGGGAGGTGTCGGCCGAACCGCACTCCTTCGGTTCGATGGTCCATCCGAGGGCTCCGAACTGGAGGCACCGCGAGCCCACGGGATCCTCAACTCCTCCCGGGGAACCGGGAGAGGGGAATCTGCTGCTAAAGGCGACAGCTCGTCCAACGGGTCGAGAAAATCTCGACTTCATCGGTGGGAGTCTCGCGTCAACTGACCTGACGGGACACTGTGAGGCCAGTGGTCAAGCAGAGCGGTCGATCGAAGCCGACGGTCGACGCACCGGGAGAGGGACCTTTCGCCTCCCAAGAGCCGACGGAGGGACTTACCCCTGTCCCTCTTTTGGACCGAGAATAAGGTCCCAGAGACATAGGCCCTTCTCCTTAGTGGAGAGGGACAGACAAAGCTCCTAAAAGAAGCCGTAAGAAGAGCCCAGAGAGAGCGGATAAATGCCGCGCCGAGGAAGATACGGCCGCGCCGCCTCTTTCGAGGGCGCACCATCCGCCGAGCTGATCCGCCGAGCCCGCCGCGGACACCGCCAACCGGGCTCTCCTTGGACTTTCACCGAGGGAAATGCTTCGGGACGGCCCAGTTGCAATCAAGGCACGGCCTCGGAGGACGAGACCAGAAAAATGAGCAACAGGTCGCAAGCCCGCGGTCGTGCTCAAGGCCTACAGTAGACACACGTGGAGTGTGGATCCGTCCGAGACATCTTCTGCCTGCATGGGCATCTCCAAATCCGGAGTCGATTGGTCCATCGCAGCCGCAGAGGGATAGAAGACTGAAGTCTTTTTCGCAAAATTTATTTTTAACCGCAAACGGAGAAATAGGAACCAGTCTCAAACGCAGAGCGCTAAGGAGGGAACCTGAGCTTCCAAGCGGTAAGGAAGATCTGGCGCCATGGGGCGGAGCCGAGAGTTATACCACCCGGTGGGTGGGAGGAGCGAGCTCAAGACCTTCCGCAAGATTTAAAGTGGCAAGGATACCTGCCAATGAGTGTGGATGAACAACATATCCATGTCCCTAGAAACAGAGGTTCTGAGAGGGGCAGGCGGGAGGTCAGAATACAGCAAGACTCCATTAGAAGAAACAACGTTACTAAGATGAGTAATTTTTCTTCAAACAACATGAAGTCTTGCTGTATTCTGACAACAGCAGACTACAAAGCAGTACCTCCATGGAGGAGGGACAGAACCTACTTAGGAATAGGCTCTGAAGCACAGCTGTGCCAAACCGAGCATCACTCCTAGCCTGGATATCCAGGCAGTAATGCTTGGTAAAAGTGTGAACTGTTTTCCAGGTAGCTGCTTGACATATCTCTAGAATATGGATGTCCCTGGCAGCAGCCAGGGAAGCAGCTGTACCTCTGTGGAGTGAGCCCTCAGGCCTGAGGTGGAACCTTACCCAGTTTTTCATAACAAAATTGGATACAAGAGACAATCCACCTGGCAATGGATCTTTAGTGGCAGGTTTCTTTACCAACCTCACCATAAGTGAGGAACAGTTGGAGGAGTCAAACCTGTGACCCTTGGTACGCTCTATGTAGTAGCTAAGGGCTCTTTCACATCTAAACTGTGCAGTCTCCTCTCGCCAGAGGAGGAATAGTCAGTGAAGTACACAGGAAGAGACAGAGATTGATTAAGGCGAAATCTGAAACCACCTTAGGCAAGAACTTCCTGTTAGTCCTGAGGACCACCTTATCCCTATGAAAGGAGATAAAATCAGGCTCCACTGACAAAGCTTGTAAATCACTTGTGCATCCGCAGAAGTGATGGCTACCAGAAACACAGTTTTCCAAGTCAAGTACTTAAGCTCTGCTGAAGTCAAACGCTAAAAGGAGTTGCATAAGCTGAGCAATGCAAACATTAAGGTCCCAAGCAGGGCAGGGTCCCTGAATGGAGGGTTGGTGAAGCAATCCCTTGAAAACTTGGAGAATACAGGGTGAGCTAAAAGAGAAGAGGGCTTACCTGCTGAAATAAATGCAGAAACAGCTGCCAGGTGCACCTTCAGTGTAGCTGGTCTCAGCCCCAAGCTATTTAAATGGACCATATAATCAAGGACTGTGGGCAGATCAGCAGACTCTGGGAAATATGCTTCCCAGAGCACCATATGGAAAATCTTTTCCATTTGGAATTATAAGCAGCCCTGGTGGAAGGTTTCCTAGAAGCCTTCAGAATATCCATTACAGCTTGGGAGAGGTGTAAATCAGCAAACTCTAACTCTTCAAGAGCCAGGCCTTGAGATTGAGAGATTTGAGATTCGGGTACCAAACCCTCCCTGAACACAGGTTAACAGGTTGTAATTCTGGGAAGACACAGGGAAGATGGACTGCTAAAGACAGTAGGAGTGGATACCAGGGCTGTCTGGCCCAGCCAGTCTGGAGCAATCAGGATCATCTTGCACGGTTGAGATCTGATTTTGACTAGCACTTTGAACAGGAGAGGGAAGGGGGGAAAGACACAGGAACTTCCTTCCCAACTGAGAACTAAGGCATCCAGGGGACTGAGCCCAACACTGGGGCCTGCAGCAAAAAGGGAAGTTGGTGATTATTTGGGGCTGCAAAAGATCTATCTGGGGTGCCCCATCTGGAGAATATCACCTCAAGACTAGGGATCCAGTGACCATTCGTGATGGCCCTGGGATATCCTGCTGAGAGCATCTGACAGACATTGTCCTTGCCTGGGAGGTGAACTGCTGTGAGGGAGGTGTTCAGGAGTAAGCCAGAGACCACAACTTCATTGTTTCTGTGCACAAGGTCAGAGACCGAGTGCCTCCTTGCTTGTTGATGTACCACATTGTGGTGTTGTTGTCTGTTCTGACCTGGATAACTTTGTTTCTGAACAGATTTGGAAAAAGCTTGAAGTGCTAGAAATACTGCTCTGAGTTCCAACAGATTGATGTGAAGCAGAGATTCCTGAGGGGACCACAACCCTGGGTGGTCAGGTCGCCCATGTGAGCCCCCACCCCAAGAGGGAGGCATCTGTAGTAAGGATTAAAGAGGAGACTGAGTAACAAAGGGAACCCCTTGTCTCAGACTGTTCTGATCCTGCCACCACTGTAGGGCCTGGATCAGGGTTCGAGTTACTGGGATCAATTTGGTCAGAGGGTCCTTCCTTTGAGACCAGAAGGCTCTCAAATGGAACTGAATGTCCTCATCTGAAATCTTGCTCCCTGCACTACTGCTGTGGAAGCAGCCATGTGCCCCAGGAGCTGTAGAAAATGCCTTGCTGGTCAAGACACCTGCAGGGTGAATGAGGAGGCCAGAGAGACAAGGGTCCTTGCCCTGCCCAGGGAAGGAAAGCTCTGCGCCTATGAAGGTGAGGAGCTGGACAGGCTCTAGAACTGACTTTGAAAGATTCAGAAGGAAACCCAAAGAGGTGAGCAGTTGCTGAGTTATCTGTAAGTGTAACTGACTTGGTCTGGGGACTGGCCTACTATGAGCCAGTCGTCCAGGTAAGGAAAGATGGCAATCCTTTGCCTTCTTAGAGAAGCAATCACCACTGCCAGGCATTTTGTGAATACCCTTGAGCAAAGGTCAGACCAAAGGGGATTGCTCTGAACTGGTAATGGCCTGAGGTACTTTATGGGAGCTCTGATGAGAATATGGAAGTAGGCATCCTTGAGGTCCAGGGACACTAGCCAGTCCCCTGGCCATAGAGACGGTAGAATAATTCCCAGAGTCACCATTTTGAATTTTGGTTTTAAAAGGTGCTTGTTTAAGTATCTGAGATCCAGGATGGGCCGCCATTCTCCTGTCTTTTTGGGGTAAGGAAGTACTTGAGTACAACCTTGCCCTGGTGCAGGGTGGAACCTTTCCACAGCTCTGAGAGCTAGGAGGGAAGAGACCTCTGCCTCTAGGGCAAGTGTCTCTGATGGATTTGCAGGGAAAGGATCTGGTTCTCATCTTGGAAACTTTCTGAAGCTGAGAACCAGTCCCCTGGCTTACTACTTCCAGGACCCATTTGTCTGATGTCAGAGACTCCAGTCCTGGACAAAGCCAGCCAGCCTGCCCCTACAGGTAGTTGAGAATCGGCCCTGGCAACCCCATCAGGTGCCTGTTTAGCAGGGGCTTGGCTGAGGGTGGAAGCAGGCCTGCTTGTACCCCGCCTGCCTCTCTCTAAAGAACCCCTCTGGGCATAAGCAGAAGAGGAGGCCTGGCTTGTAGAAAGGCTCATGAAAAGGCCTGCCCTGCCCCTGGGATGCTGCCTTTGAGGAGTGGCCTGCCTTCCTTGGCCTGTGCACTCCCATAGGTGGTTCCTATATTCGTCCATTTTTTCATGTACCTCTGTCTGCTCCCAAACAGAGAATTACTCACAACAGGAAAATCCATGGCCTTAGTCTGGGTATCCTGTGACAGGCTAGTACATCTCAGCCAAGCCATTCTTTGAAGTGCCACAGATGTAGCCATGACTCTAGATGACACATCATTGGAGTCCACTGAAGCATGGAATTGCACCTTGAATGCCTCAATACCATCAGCAGCCACCTGCTCCAGCTCCTTGGCAAGCTGGCCAGGGACCTGTTTTGCTAAAGCCATAACAGCACTCCATCTGGATTTTTGATACCTCGCAGTATAGGCCATATATTTGGCCTGTCTGAGTCCCAAGGATGCTGCCATGTACTGTTTCTTTGCCATGGCATCAATCCTCCTGGAGTCCTTGTCCGGGGTGTGAAGCCAAGGAATATTTGCTTTATCACAGGCTGCAGCCTGCACTACTCAACATGGCTGCATTGTTGTGTAAGGAACTCCGTATCTCAGCCTGACAATGTATACCTCTTGTCCATTCTCTTATCCACAGGAGGTATAGTGTTAGGAGTCTTTAAAATCTTAAATGTCTGTTTCCCAAAAGATTTGTGTAAGGAATAGACAGCCTCCTAGACTCTGGGATATCCATCATTTCTACATAGTCAGGCTCCTCCTGGTCATCCAGTTTCTTCCATAGGAAGCTGGAGGGTTTCAGCCACTTTTTATAAAACATGAAATGGGAGGGGACTCAGAAAGCCTAGGAGGAGACACTCCTGAAGGTCTGTCTGGGGAGATGTCCGGGTCAATAGGCACATCCAGACTTTCAAAACCACATTCACTTTCCTCATACTCCTCTTCCTCCGGTTCATAAAATTCTCTAAATCATATCTTGAACCGGTGGAACCGGCGAACCGAGCGCCTCTGTTTGATGGTGCCGGGTTCGGTCGGAACCGGGAAAAGTAACTGCACAATCTTGATCGCTTTGGCTATTTCTTCAGCGCTGGAGAGGAAAGTTTTGGCTCCACACTAGCTGATTTTTCTTTTCTAGTTCTTTTCACGGAACCGATTCCTCAGAATCGCTTCCTTTGCCCGGCAGTCTCGCCTCTGGTCAGAGGGCACCTTCTGGTTCGGGTTTGAACCAACCGAGCTGGCCATCCGGTTCAGCGGACTTTTGGCCTCCCATTCCTGAGCCTACCAACTTCTTTTCCAGGCTAGCTGCAGGGAAATTTTTACAAATCTGGCAGTCTGCATTGAGGTGGTCAAACCCCAGACACAAACACAGGTGGTGTGGGGTCAGCCTTAGCAAAGACTTCCTCACACACACTACAGTGTTGAAACCCAGTGGGCCCGGTTTTTCTTTTGGGTTTCTCAGACATTGTGCCAGTCCTAACCAAACTTACCCTTTAATGGCAATCCGCCAGGCAAGACCCTCTTATCGGTTCCAGACCATGTCACTGGTCGTGGAAAAACGTAATAAAATCTGTTTTTTTTTAGAACCGATAAGAACCGTAACTACACTCTAAAAGTACAAATTAAGATTTTATATCAACTTGATCGGTTCAAACCGAACCGATGAACCGCTTACAAGTTCCACACAGAACAGAATAAAATATAACCTATCTAGTACTCACAAATACTATAGACAGAGACTGAACCACAGGTTATAGTTTAAATTGGCCTAAAACTGAAAAGCGGTATTTTAACCGACAAATTGAACTGAGCAGAAGGAGAAATCTCCGGAGCGACTGTTCAGTGAGGCGGAGTAAAGAATCTGACGGTTTGAGTTTAAACAGCAACAGACAACGAAGTCTCAACCGAGCTCGAAGCTCAGCTGCTCCATGCCTGGCATGGAAAGTTAACACCTTCATCTCCGGGCAGTTCAAGGTTGGGACTCACTGCTATTGTCAGAATACAGCAAGACTTCATGTTGTTTGAAAGAAAAGTTTGGAAAGGACAACTCAAGAGTTCATGAGATACATGCAAATCAGACACTTTATTAACACACCAGGCAACAGAAAAATTACACAGACCAGTGTATAAGCGGGAGGAACACTTTTATTGGGTGGTGAAATTGAAAGACCCTCAAAGATGCATCTCGGCATCTATACACTCCTGCTAAAGAATCAAGGGGCACCTTACAACAAATTAAAGAAGCATGAGACAGGAAACAGTTCTAACAATACCAGCTAGGGGCTGGGAGGCCAGACTGAAAAGAACTGGAAGATCACCTCATCCCCTGTATGGGAATTCTACTGGAAAGTGCTGGTTCATTCTTTCGGACACCAAACATTACTAACATTACCAAATTAACTCGGTAGATGTTGAGACACTGTGAGATTTGGGTAATCACTGGCATATATTTTGGCAATGTCCCATTATCGCCCTTTCTGGAAGACAGTACAAGAGACAACGCTGAGTATTACAGGAATATGTATACTGTTAGAATTTACAGAGTGGGTTCAAGGTCTCCAGCATAACGAAATTGACTCCATGCCCCAGAAAAATGGTATTGATATGCATGGTAATGGCATTAAAATGTCTCACTGTGCTTTGGCTCAGTCTCACGGACATAGTTCCTACCAAGGAAGAATGGCTAGGCAGAATATTTGAAGTCCATGACATGGAATTAACAGCTAAACTCAACCTTTCAGAAGAAAAACAGAGAATATTGGAAAGGTTGGACCTTCTGGTATGCAGGCCAGAATAGTCCACAGAAGCCTCGTGATTCATCCTAACATTTGAACTGTGTTCTTTATAGGACTCAGAGGGATAAAAGGAACTGTCACGGCTGTCGATGGATTCCTCAGGCAACCAGAGGTGTGGAGTTTAGATCCATGTCTTCTCTCTGTGTCTTCCTCTTCTGTTTAACCTAACACCTAAACAGGTAACCCCACTATGCAATCTCTTTGGAGTAATGCTTTTGATTTCTCTTCTCCTGTTTCCTTTCTGCTTTCGGTATTGAATAACTACAGAAACAGTCAAGATACAGAATGTAACCCTAAGTTGGTATTTTTTCAAATTTAAAGTTCAGTGTTTAATGAACTACAGTTTATGGTTCAAAATTAATAACTGCCTAAGATAAAAGTACTGTGTTAAGCTGGAATAATTACAGACATTGTTGGTGGCAGGGAACGGATGTTTTATTCAGAATAAGATTAAATATATTACAAGAAACAGTACCTTCTATATTGCTCTGTTGTTATCTAGCTACAGTGTTAATACACCATGGTCAGACAAGTTGATAAGTATGACAAAGGGATGAAACAGTAGAAAATATCTTCTTTTTTCCCCCACTTGCTCTTTATACTCCCCCATGCTCCCTAAGCCCCGCACCATCAGAAGTCACCTATGGTGTCTGCCCCTATGCTCTCCTCCTTACCTGGAGCCTGTGGGCGACGCCCATGGAGCCGTGGCTATACTCCCAGGTGGGTACGAGGTGGGTCCGTGACACCCGAGATCCTTCTTGTTTCAGCTGTGCACCCATCAGAATAGGCAGGAGGGAGCTGTGGGGTCTGTACCAGGCACTCTGTCTCCCAGCGCCAGGGAGCTAGATTTTCCACTGCTCTTGGGGCCATGACGTGTGCCCAGATGTCAAGGCGCAACTGCCGACGCCTGTCACGCCCCCAAACCCCTCAGACTGGCTCTGTGATGTTGCACCTCCAGCTTCTGCCAGAGGCCAGTCACATGCCAAGCCTCAACTCCTCCTCCCTGAAGGAGGTGAGCACTCCTCAGATGCTCAAGCCTCTCCCATGGGCCCTCCTGCCTCCCGGCACGCTCTCAACCTGGGTCGGACACAGTGTCGCAAGCGTAGCACTACCGCACCGCGGTCAGCAAAGAATGACCTGTTAAACAAGCTGATGTAGATAATAATGTACATTGGGCCAAATGTTGTGGCCAAGATTCATGTGTATAGTATCCTCCAGCCGAATAAAGCAGAGTTAAAAAAAACAAAAAGAACTATGTACCTGCAGTCCATGCAGGCCGATGGCACCACGCACGAAGCCAGATGTCACCAAACCTCCAGCATGGGATCCAAAATAGCCTCCACCACAGGCAAGGCAACCCTGAGGAATCATCCCGTCGAAAATCCCATTTCTGGATCAACTCCAAGGGAATTTCCATCGGTTTGGAGATCAGCCAAGCAGCACCCTGGAGCAGATTGGTCCATGCTCAGTAAAAGTTCTTCGGCGGACTCACGGTCGAAGCCCAGGGTCCTGAAGGACTGCATAGAGGACCCTTCAGTAGTCTAAAGACTCTCAGATACCACCCTCAGTCGCTTCTCCCCATGAACCACCCCAGACTCGTCCCAGTGGGTGATTTGGACAGAAAGCTACCCAGGAAGGCTAGTAGCCGAACAAGTGGCCTTGGTCGGAAGCCCTCTGTTAGACTGCTCGGCTGTGGCTCCACCAGAATCGCAGAGAAGCCTGCATAGGTGAGACTGGACTCGAAGGACCAGGGCGGACCAGTGAACTGCTATGGAAGAGAGAAAGGGCCTACCATGGCTGAGAACCCACTGCTGCCACATCAGCCCCTCACAGTACCGATGCAAATTGCAACAGAGCCTCTTCACCTGAGGATGAGAGGAAGAGGAGCATTGATGGCACTTCCTGGATAAAGGCCGAGTGAAGGAACGCAAAGATTCCCAAGATCGTGATCTCGACTGAGACTGGGACCTAGACAGACAGCTAGAGCATCAACAGCGAGGAGAAGCAGGAGGAGGGTCATGTATAAGACATGTATCCGTCCTTCCGCTGGACCTTCAAAGGGGTATCGCTGGAAAGAGGCAATCTGCTCGACAGACTTCTCGTCCCTCCTGAGAGAGTGCTGAAAGGACAAGAGTCCTAGTGATCGAGTCATTCTTGATTTCTTCCAACAATAGGCTCGACGGGTCAAGAAAATCTCGACCAGCTGGTCTGCCTGCATCAGGCCAATGAGCTGACTGGTGGTACTGTGGAGCTAGCGGTCTGACCCTAAACCAGGGACAGATCGGCCAAGGCCAAGAGCTCAACAGCCATCAAGTAGTCGAGGAACTACAGGAGTGGGAAGAACATGTCGCTCCAGTCCCATGACCAACAGCACGCCCTTTGAATTCTTTGACTTCTCACCCTGGGAAAAGCCCTTCCTGAGAGATTGGCACATCTCACTAAAAGTGCCAGTGAAGGATATCCCAATGCTGGCGCCAACCAGGAGCAGCACGGACGCTGATGAGGAAACCACAGCAGCCTGGGCCACTGCCACTTCTAAAGCCAGGAGCTCAGAAACCAAACCAACAGCCGCAGATACCGCTGTACAGGCATCTTGGGGGTCCTGCTCATCCTGCCAATGGAGGAGGTGGGCGAGAGCTCCTCAAGCGAGGAAGGCAGTAAAGTTTCATGGGTCCACAAGTCTGAGGATTGTGCTGTACCCCTAGGCATGCATGTTCGCCTTTACAGGTCCCAGGGCAGCAAACTATCCTAGCCACCCATCCAGCCCTTCTGCACCCGCAATATCAGGCTGCAAACCCCTCTTACCCCACGGCTTACCCCTGCGGCGGGGCGGTGACGAACCCCCAAGCTCTACACACCTCTACCAGGATCCGTTCAGGGACGCACTAGGGTCGGGGCCTGCGCGGATGGCTGCCTCAGCCAACCGACAGGACCATTTTCTCATTTTCTCCCTCCCCGAGAGGGGCACGCAAATGACGCCAGTGGGAGGGAGCTGCAAGCCGCCCGACGCATTCCTCCCGCGCCTGCCCCACTCAGTTCCTTTTTAGCATCATCGGTGCTCTGTCCCCAGTCGCCAGGGATCAGAAGCACACCAACCACTGAAATCCCTCCCAAAGAGGAAGAGCAGTCCTTCGGACGCTTGATCCCTCTCCACCCTGCCGACTCCCAGCTGCCCATGCTCATTCCCAAACACGGGTTGTCGGGCGCATCGCGAAGCTATATGCACCAGCCTCAGCCCTCAGCACCACCAGGCCTGCCGCCCCACATATTTGACTGTGGCTATGCATCGCTTGAACAAGGGACGGACCGAGGTTCATCATGCTCCATACCAGAACAAAAGCAATGATAAATATGCTTAAAAGGTTTTGAAAAGTTTGGAAACACTGGCCTACAGTGCATGCACAGAGCTGGGAAGGAGACGACCTGACTCTTCCAGCAGAAAAGGAAGATCTGATGACACAGGTGGAGCAGAGGAGGATAACACCGGTGGATGGGAGGAGCTTAGCTTGAAGACGTCTCATGGAATTTAAAGGGAAAGGAAGACTGCTACAGTGTGGAAAGTGCACCATATCCATGTCCTTAGAACTTCTGTTCTCCTTTCCTTGACTATTAAAATATCTACCGTGCTGTCCTGTACTTAATGGGCATTATAAAAGTCTAATTAATATTCATGAGCTGAACCAGCTTACTGATTGGCTGCTGTGCCAGTTTGAAATCTCCTGAAGAGCTCCAGCACAGCAGCCACAGCTGTTGGTGCGCTTGCCCTGTCTTCTCACCGCAGCTGTCACTGAGAGTCACTGAAACACCGTGTGGAAGCAGTCATCAAAAATAAACAGTACCATAAGGAAAAGAAATGAAGTACCTGAAGTTTACAATTGGTTACTTCACATACATACTGAATATTCATCACATTCATCGCGGCGCATTCCTATCACCACAGAACGATACAAGTCCAAAAATTTCACAAATAAAACAGAATTTGTCAGCATTTTGCACGTAACAGTAGAAAGAACAGGTATATCGCACAGTACTCCCACTGAACACCAAAATACAGTAAGAGGTACCACACTGCAGCTGAAGACATGCTACTGTTACTGATCGCAAAGAAGAAGAAAACCCGCTCCCCAAAGGTCATTACAGCGATTAGATTTATAATCGCAATAATGACCCCAGAGCTTGTCATTTTTGCGATTAACGACTGGCTGGTGGGTTCCTCCAGCCGCTCATAATCTCCAGGAAATTACTGGCTATTCGCAATTATTGCTTAATTTCTTGACATCTAAACAGTCTTCAGTTGGCCTACATGAGATCTGACTGGGACAAGTCAAAATAGAAAGCCAGTTTGTTGGGCTGCCAGGAGCAAACAAAAGATATCCTGTAGTGCTTCTAGCCCATGAAGCCTAAACTAGTTTCAGTGTACACATGGCAGTCTGTGAGAACGAAAGTTTACTCAACTCCAGTTTTAAATGAGAATGTTACAGCTTAATTTGTTTGCCCCCAGGAGGTAGGCATCTACTGAACCAGTTGAGACTGGCTAGGAGGAAAGTGGCTTGTCCAATGTCATAGATAAACTACTGGTCACCATGGGTTATGACAGGTCCGGTCCTGGAAATTCTGGGTAAAGATACAAGCCTTTATCCCAGAAGATAAGGACAACTTGAGGCAGTCAGGTCTGAAACTCCAAGTCCTGCACATATGAAGTGGGCCGAGTCAAGACTCTCCTGTTACAGGTGTAACCTGTATAGGTAAGAAACAACTGAGATTTGTCTAGTGTAATCTCCTTTCAGTTTTAAACGCTTCTGTCACGTAATACATACTGTTTTATGAATTCTGCAAATATTAAATATATTTAATAAATCTGTGACTGTGTTGTGTTTAAAAACGCACACATATTTTATTTTACTGAAACTCTGTGTTCCATCTCCAAGATCGCATACCAAGATAAACTGATAATGCTTAGTACACAAGCATACACGGAGTGCCTCAAAGCAGACTGAGATTTCTCTGTCCAGGCACTGTACTATGTGAGCATGGATGTAGAGTAGGAAGAAAACTTAAAGCCTATTAGTAATATGCAGCATGCTGGTAACAGCATTAGAGAAGTGTGTTAGGCCAGCTACTGGCCAGGGCACAATGACACAGTGACACTAACCCTTCCAGCTAGTGGTCACAAAACTCCATTACAGATTCAGTAAAGATTATCCCCGATGTTCAGAGCCTACTGAACACTGAATATTCATACATATGCTTTCTAGGCTCTGTGACACTGGCATATACTGCACAATTTTTAAAACTGCTTTCCTTGACAATTCAAGCTTAATTATACTTACATCTTCATCCTGAGATGGGTGTACTGTGTCTATCAGCTTCTGAATAATTTTCTTCATTTAACCACTGCAAAAAACCAATGAAACTGAAATATGATGCACCCTGGTTTACTATGACAACAGAATACCAGAACAATTTAACAGATGAGTTATGATCACCTTTGAGAGAGAGAGAGATCCATCATGTACAAATTAATCTAGGTACTAAACCAGGAAACCTTCTGAGCTTCTAACTGCAAAGGGCACATTTCCAATAGGTATCTAACCAAACCCTGCATTAAGATAGTTCCATAAAATATTAATTAAATGTTCATATTGTTTTCCATACAAAAGATGCTGATCTCTCGAGGTGGGGTCTTTAACACTCCCGGGAGTAAGGATACCCTGCAACCCATAATAATTTTCCACAAGCCCAGACAACGGGTTTTGGGGTGAGGACAGGTGGGAAGAGACTATGCTCTGAGAACAGACAAAGACCTTCTGTGAAACCAGTTTAAACTCTAAAACTGTAATAATGATTGGGAGCTTACTATCTATAGTTTGGATCGACTGGCTTTCACCTTTACTTCTTATCCAAAACTGAACTAAATATATTTGAATAGTCATATTTTCATTGGACTGAAACTATATACATGTAATATGCTTCTCAATAAAATGAAATTAAAAAAAAGATGCTGATCTCTGACTGACAAGATACAAGGGACTGCAACTCCTGACCTGCAGTCTAGTCCTGGCCATCAGATAAAATACATAATACTGGAGATTGCCAGTGCAATTACATTTCTCGATGCAAAAAGAACACAGTGACCCAGAACTGACCTCTTGTTCACAGCTCTGCAAAGGCTTAAACTGCATCTCAGGTTAACCCCTTGAGTCCCAAATAGCTTTGCAATCATTTCAACAGTGTAACTATAAACAGTTTTAAAGAAAGGGATCCCAGTTTTACACAGAGATTCATATATATTTTTTATATACCTGCAGATGCAATGGGAAAGAAAAGACAGAAATAGCAAGGGCAGGCAGAGAGATAGCAAGGCAGAAAATTGTGAAAACTGGAGTGATCAGTTCCTAGGTCTCACAAGAAAATTTGGTTACACAATCAGACAGAGAAGAGACAGAAAAGGAGAAGACAGAACAGACCCTTACGTTTAAACTCTTTCTGCATAACAAATGGGCAGGGCCTTATTCAACCCTGTCTCACCTCTTAAGAAATACAAAATCACACATACCCCATAATGCAAAGCATCATGAAATTTTAGGCTGCTTCAGCTTTAACATACTGAAAGTCAGCAGAATAAGCCAAATGGTCTGTCTTTTCTCCTCAAAAGCCAGCAACCTAGTGGCTGCTCACCTACCACCACCCCCAAGCAGGATTGCATGTCAAAGGTCTCTCACACAATCTGCAAAGGTGCAAACAGAAGACAGACATGTTTCATCCTACCCAGGACTCATCAGTGCACCTCATCTGTATGACACCCCAGGAAATGAACCAGCTGCCCTAAACTGGTCTTATGGATCTGGGTCACGGTGAGCCCCCAAAAAACAAAACAAACAAGCTAAAAGACAAAGAACCTTAATGCAAAAGCACTGAGGCAAGGGTTACCTCAAGGGCATTGGCCATAAAGCCAAGCTTCAAGTACCACCTTTTTAAACCTAATAAGCATCACACCCCCCTCCCCAGCTTGCTCCCCCAAACCATTACAATTTTGTTCTTTTTTATTAATAAGGTAGGTTTCATGTCATTCATACACCTCCTCAAACTGGAATTGATCTGAAGGACAGTTTGTCGCACAACACTGCATCAGTGTAATCTAGCCACAGCCAGCAACGATACCGATGCAGTAGAGGACTTGAGCTGGCCACACACTTTCATCTGCAAGGCTGCCAATTATGAAAATGCTGGTGTTCTTCTCTCAGCTACAGTGCAGACATACGATATAGCACATAAACCAGCTGTCCACTGGTTTGTAATGCTTCTCATCACTTTTAAATGGAACCTCGCACTCCAAAAAAAAAAAAAAAGAAAGTTTATAGCAGACTTGTAAGCTCACAATCTTGAGCACCTGCTCCATTCACTGCCCTTGCTCATTTCTAACCTGATCTACCTCTGCCAATCACATTAGGGCCACTCTTCAAAGAAAAAAAATGCTTCACACAGAACAAAAAAAAAAAAGAAAAAGGCTTTTAAAAATGTGTTTTACCATTCTACTGAGCACTAAATCTTAATTTAAATGCAGGCAACAGTGACCTCTGCTGGCACCAAACAGTGGAAGGACTTCTGTATATACACAGTATATTTTTTTTTTTTTATGTTCCAACTCTGATTATTTCTTTATTTCAGCAAATACCAATATTATATAAGCAATAAGACACTCCAGGGTTGGGCTGTGCTGGATTTACTGCATGCCCTGGGGTTGAAAGGCACTCTGCCCGCAACGATGTGCCTTACAATGCCGCTTAGGCGATGGTATACCCAGCACAAAACCATGCCCATCATGTCTCACTGCTTAAATAATCCGACTACCAATCATAAAGAGGAGAAGGTGGCACAGAAACAAACACATGTATATATGGAGTATATATATGTGTGATTAAGTGCCCCTATTGGGGCTAATGGTAATCAGAAACAAGTTAGCCACAGCAACTCAAAAGAAGGCAGCAGTTCCAGAATGGTGCTAGCCCACACTCTGGCCAAGTGGAAATGACGAGAGTAAAACAATGGGATCCCACAGCAACTGAGCTATGCTTAATCGTAGTTATCCCTTGGTGGGATATGAAATTGGAAAAATAAACAACCCCAGGGAAGGCTGCCAACAGCACATTTTCAGCAGCGCTTGACAGAAAAACACATCTACTTTCAGAGGAAAGGAAATAATGCATCCAGGGATCTTGACCCATTAGCAGCAGTGTTCAAATCAAAACTCTTAGGACTTGCCCAGCTATGACTGCAGCTGAATTTTCACTTGCCCAGATTCATTACAATGAAATGAACTCTCCTTTTCTACTTGCCCTTCAAGGAAATTTACTTGCCCCAGACAGGGGTAATGGGATTTGCACACCCTGCCCCACTAGGGGTCAAATTCTGTGAAGAGCACGAGTGCTTGAGGAGATGTGCTTGCTTGAGAAGATCTTAGTCTGGTTGCATATACACATCTGCACCACCTTCTACTCCCTCCTGAGGTTTAATACCACTCTATCCACAAACACAAACTTTAAGGATAAAATGAAACCAACACTACAGTACTTTGGAAGTCCATGCTACAGACGGTAGGCACTTCTCCAAAATGTATCTGGATGGCTTTGAAGCCACCATTCTTGGGTTTATCATTTCATTCACTTCACAAACAAAAACAAAAGACAGCAGAAGATCTACAAAACACTTGGAGAAACAACCTAAACATCTTGAAGCATGACACAAAATATCTCTGACACTGATATATCTGAGCAACTTCAAAAGGATTTTCAAAACCTACAAGATATTAGCAACAGACAAATAGAATGGAAGCTGAAAAGTTTTGCAAACAAAGTTATTATGAAATGGGAACATGGCCAGCAGGTTGTTGGCCATCAAACCTACAAACAAACACTGGACTATAGGGTTGTTAAACTGCATCCTAACCAAAACTCACAAGACTTCATTACATACCCTTTGGATCTCTCCAAATTATTCCAAGAATACTATAGCACCCTCTGTAGTGCAGATTCAGAACTTAGTTGTTCCTCTGACCTGATTTCTGCATTTCTCTTTGATCTCGCTCTCCCCAGTTACATCTCCCAAGACCAACAAATGGTGGACACATCAGTCTCATACACAGAATTAGAAGTACTAAAACCATTAAAAAACAAAAAAAAAAGGAAAGCTCCCAAACAAGATGATTTTGTTGGTGAATTCTTTAAACCTTTAAAGATGAATACTCTCCTTGTATTGTTCTATTCAGAATGGCTGACTTGTCAAATGGGCTCTTCCAGACTTTTGGGTGGAAGCAGCAATTGTGGTTCTCCCAAAACCTGACAAGGATACTACTTTGTATGTGTACATTCCTCCAGGATCACCGATTGCCCTCTATGCGACTCTACTCAGGCTGGTGGCGGAGAAGGCAAGGGGACACTTATAATGGGGGTGATTGGAACATAATTCTCAGTACGGAGATGGACACCACATAACAAATACCAAGGCCAGAACACAATACAGCTAAAGCGTGTAAAACGTTAGCTCAACAACTAGGTATGGTAGATATCTGGAGGAAAAATATCCCACCAGTAAGGAATTCACATGCCACTCCCCAAGGTTTCATATTTACTCGAGGCTAGATATGTTCTTCACTTTCTCTAGGGATCTCTCCTCTTCGCCTCAATGTGGGTGGGAACTAGTGTTTTATCGGACCATAATCCGCTCTTTCTGGAGGCAGATCTAGGGATACCTAAAGAGAAAACACTTTGGAGACTAAATACATCATTACTTCAAGATAAAGGGTAATCAAAAACTCAAACAATTCCTCGAAAAATCCATAGAGGACAACAATACCCGGGTATATCGCCTCAAACTCTTTGGGACACCCTCAAGGTACTAGTTAGAGAGAAATTAATCCAAACAGCTACCCACAAAAAATGATGATCTCAGAAACAACTAGAATTAACTTCCCAAATTAAAGACTGGGGAAAAGACCAAAAAATAAATGGGATCCAGAGAGAGAAAAGCAGCTAATTGAAGCTAGAATAAGTTACAAAAATGGAAATAGAAAAGGCACTATCCTATCTAAAGCAAAGATATTATGAAGGGGACTTAGAGGACTAGACTACTAGCCTATAAACTTAGACAAAACATGGCCAGGGCGACAATTACTAAGATAACCTCTCCTGATTAATCAGAAAACTACTCAGACCACCCAAATAGCAAAGGCCTTCGTGAACTATTATACTAATCTATATTCTCCCAAGAGCAGACCTCTATGCAGGAAAAAGAAATATCTTGAGTCTCTTCCCTCCCTCCCTTATCTCGATCTGAAACACAGGCCCTCACTAGGCCCATTACCCAGCAAGAGATCAAGACTGTCATAAAAACTTAAAACAACAAAATGACCGGGCCCAGGCGGGTTTAGCACAGAATTCTACAAAACTTTGAGCCAGAGATCTCTCCATCCTTTTAGAGGTCTTTACGGACGATGAACGGGAATGATCCTATACACCCTTCCTGGAGATATGCAACCATCTCGGTCCTTCACAAAGAGGGAAAGATCCAACACTTTGTGAATCTTTTTTTTAAATCTCATTTTATTTATATTTTCCAAATTACGACAAACATACATAAAACAGTGACAGGATTATTGGTTTACAATGAATTGATTTGAGATTTATGCATACATAACTGATCTCGCTAATTTCCATTAATTAATTCATAAGGGAACTCGAATCTCATTTACTTTAACATCCTCCTGGATATCCTTTTCCGGGCCACCTTAACCTGCGGACATGCCTCCCATGCGAGGCCTACAAATCAATCAGCCTCCCACTCTCTCCAGAGCAGTCATCCAAGCAGGACTGCATCGGGACAGGTATTGACTTGTAGTCCAGCTGTTGCCCACCTCTTTTCAAGGGTAGTGACCATTTCTGTCTTGTGCGCTAAATCACTTTTCAGGCCTATTCAACCACCTCAAGGTATGAAGGTGTCATCATACCTCATATAGTATACTAACCAGCGGGACTACCTATCCGTGAACTTCTCTTTAATTGATTTAGTCCATGGGTAATCTGCTCCATCTGGTAAATCTGCCTAGTGACCTCCACCACTGTTGGATTGTGGGCGGTTGTCTGTAAGCCAAAGCTTAGTAACCACTTTTTGGCCAGGCAAGCAGCAAATGCAGGAGATATCTAACATTCGGGTTTCTGTATCCCTCAGGAGTGTCAAGAAAAGATATACCCTCCTGTGAGTTGTAACCATGGGTCAAATTCTCTCTCAAGTGGCCCTGCAAGTGATCCATGAAGAGTTTGAGGTTCGGCAGGACCACATAATGTGGGTGTGTGTAGCTCTGCTCTCTCCACATAGTCTCCAGCACCCTGCCGCAGCAGACTGCAGTAGTGACTAGTCATTACTGGCGTTCTGAAGTATCTAATTAGATTCTTCCACGCAAATTCCGCCACTGATGGGAGCCTGCACCCTAGAAGATATTCACATGCTCTTCGCCAGTCCTCTGGTGTGGTGGAGAACCAAGTTCTTCCTGCCATTGAGCTCGTATGGTCCCAGTGTGTACCACTCCTGAGAATTGAGGGCCTTGTAGTAGCAGGCGATTAAGTGAAGCCTATCTGCCCCTGTATTTAACAGGGATTGGAAACTACCAAAGCCGGTACTGTCCGGATTCTGGGCAGTCTTGGGGAGCCCTGGCAATGCTTTAACTCTAGAAATCTGTAAAAGTCCCAATTGGAATATTAAACTTACTTTATACTCTATTAAAGGGCCATATTTCCCTGGGACATTATCTGTGTAAGGTATCTTAGCCCATACCTCCCAGATCTGGAAGCCATGGTCAAGTCGGTTAGGAGGAAATCTCCCAGCCTTGAAATAGGGCAGATCAGAGCCAAGTAAAGAGACAGTGATTGACTTTTTAATTTGTTGCCATGTCTTACTGCACTCTGAGCCACGGATCTAGAAGGGAGCCCAGGATCAAGCCTGGGGCTGGACGTGTATAAGTTCTGATAGTAGTCTTTATCTGGCATAAGGGCCTGTTCTATTTGTAACTAATGAGGCTCCTCCACTACGTTCTGTCTAGCCATAATATGGGTCATCATTGCGCCCTATAATACTGCTGCAGATCTGGTAGCAGCCAGGCCTCCCTCCCCTAGGCAGGCTAAGTATCCTCAATTGGACACGAGGCTTTCTGCCCCCAGACAAACTTAGAGATAATGCTCCACTCCACAAATGTTTTTTTTTCTATGCAAAGTGGACATTCTGGAAACAGGTACAGGGCCCTAGGGCAAAGTTACCATCCTTATTAGGTCTATTCTACGGCTTAATGTGAGAGGTAGCGTGAGCCCAGGCCCCCAGGTCCGCCTCTGAGCTGAGCAGTAAAGGAGTCATAGTTATTTTGAAAGGATTCCATGAAATTTTAGTAATAAATACCCCAAACATTTTAACTTTGTTAAATTCCAGTTGCATGGGAAAATGGAGTTTACATGCATGAGGAAGATAGTGGAATGACAGAATTTCCGTTTTGATAAGTTCAGCTTATATCCGGAAACTTGGCTATACTGGTCCAGGAGTGCCCTTATAGTTGGTAGAGATTGTTCTGGGTTTGAAAGGTATAGCAAGACATCGTCTGCATGATAACGCTATTCGATGCTCTGTGCCACCCATATCCATACCGTGACACCCGCGCTTCTAATGCACTGGGCTAAGTGCTCTATAAAGGCCACAAATAAAAGTGGGGATAATGGACACCCTTGTCTGGTTCCTCTTCTAGTGGGAAGTACTCGAGTGATGACCCCCCACCTTAACGCAAGCTCTGGGTCTCGTAAATGTTTTGTAAGACCCCCACAATACTGCTGGGAATGCCAAGTTTCTCCAGGACTTTGTATAGAAAGGGCCAAGCCACCTGTCGAACGCTTTTTCAGCATCAAGACTAATGAGGACTGCTGAAGCATTGCGGATTGCATACTATGCACAATATGCATCGACACTTGATATTATCTGTTGTGAACGATTCTAACAAAGCCTGTCTGATCCTGGTCTATTAACATGGGCATAATTCTGTCTAGCCGACTTGCTAAAATATGCATGAACATCTTATAATCTGAGTTTAAGACCAAGATAGGCCTGTATGAGCTGCAGTGTTGAGGGTTCTGCCCTGCTTCGGATCACAGAGATCGCTATGAGCCCAAGATGGGGAGGGGCTCGCCACCAGAATGGAATTAAACAGAGTAAGGAGTTGAGTGGATACTTGTTGCCTCATAGCTCCATAAAATTCACTCCGTAGCCATCGGGCCCTGGAGATTTTAGGTTTCGCTGAGGAGATTGCTTCAGCTATCTCTTGCTCTGTTATGCTTGAGGTAAGGATTCTGCTTGGACTTGACAAGTCGAGGCAGAGTTATTTTCCAAGGTACTCCGTAACTTGAGACGCTGTGGGAGACTGTTCTGGGGTATAAAGATCTGAATAATACTTCCGAATGCCGCTGCCATATCATTTATCTTAGTTGGGACTGGCCTCACCGGGTGGTTAAGGAAATGACTGTTGATGCTTTCCTTGCCTTCTGGCTTGATACGCTAGCAGTCTAGTGGCACGGGGTCCCACCTCGAGTATCTCTGCCTCAGAAAAGTCAATGCTAGCTCAGTCTGTTGAAGGGCCAGACGATCCAGTTCTGCCCTAACCTCCTGAAGCTGGGGCAACGGAAGTGTCCCCACACTTATGTGCATAGTGGAGAAAGTGTAGGTTCTCCTCTAGCGTGGCCCTGTGGGCCTTTCTCCCACGGTTTAGTTCTGCAGTATGTTGTATAATGTGGCCTCTTAGGACAGCTTTGACAGTATCCCAGTGCATTGCGGGAGTCGTGTCTGCCGGGGGTTGAGCTCCTGTATCTCAGCTAATTTATCCGCTAGAAATTCTCAAACTTTTCTGAGCGTAGGTAATGGGTTGAGTCTCCATCGGAATTCTTTGGCTGTAGCCCCAACTCCCAGGTTGTACACACAGGGGCGTGGTCTGAAAGGGAGATATCCCTATTTGAGCCCTCGCACATCCGGTCCAGAAATTCAGCCTGTGTGTATGTTTGGTCTATTCGGAGTAAGTCCTATGTACTGCTGAGTAATGTGTAGTCCCTGGTTCGGGGTGTGAATGCCTCAGGCGTCTATCCATCCTACCTCCTTAACGTATCTCCTAAAAACTTTTGCCCTGGCGTTTGCTTGGACACCTTAGGATTGGAGGAATCTAGTGCAGTATTCTGTGTCAGGTTAAATCCTCATAGCAGGAGCATGCCCTTTGTATTTTGCAGGATTTTATCCATCAGTGTTTTCAGTTGCAGGACAGGAGTCCCAGGAGGGAAATAAGCGTTAGCCAGAGTAACCAATATCCCGCTCAGGGACCCTTGAACTATTATCAACCGCCTCTGTATCTCTTATAGTACGCTGGTGTTGAAATGGGTACCTGCTGGAATTATTATTGCAACCCCCTTCGCCTGCCTGATCTACTTGAGGAGCTATATAATGTTCCCTCACTGAGCCTGGCGAGCTTGAGATGTTCCCAGAACTCAGATGTGTTTCCTGGAGGTATATCAAGTCCACCCGACTCCTACGGAGATATGTCAACACTCGTGACCTTTTATCGGAGAGATAATCCCATTAATGTTCAGGGATAACAACTTGACCCGTGCGTTGGTCATTGTAACTTATAGGTGGTCCCGCTGGTCAGAAAGATTCTCCCTTTTTCATTCTGTATCCCATCAGTATCCATCAGCTCAATACCTGTCATTACTAACTGATTACAATCACACCAACATGTGAAATTGGAACATACAAACAAACAAACTATTAACAAGAAATAGAAGAACCCTGTACTTCCAACAGTGGAAACTGGAACAGATTCCTGGCATGGAATTGCCCATACCTTGAGGCTTCATCACTAGCGTGATGCCCCTGACACCTAAAGTGCCTGTTCTGAGAGTAAATAAGAGAAAGTGGTGACACCAGATTTGAAGAGTCAAATCCAACTATTTCATCTAGTGCACTGTAACGATGAGTGGTATGTGAAATATTTTAACCATAATATCCGCCTGCCACCCAAATGCCCTCCCAGAATTCACTAGAGGATTTTAACTCAGCAAATTAGATTAAGGGTCTGATCTAAATTGCACCCACCCCTAGGGGATACCTGTGCATTATCCCTCCCGAGTCCCCCAGTAAATCTGTTCCCCAATTCCCGATATCCTGGATGGGAGTTCCACAGTGGCTCCGCCATGGATTGCCCCGCTCAGCACCTTCCCTCCCAAATGGCCGGCCCTCAGCTGCTATGTACTTGGATTACCAGGTCGGGACTTACCTGCCCCATCCGCACTTGAGCAGACCCCTAGTGCTATATAGACAGGAGCCCAACCTCACTTCCTAAGGGGCCCCAGGGACACCTTCATGCATCTTTGTCCCTCCCTACCAGGCCCCACTCGATCACCCAACCTCAAATCTCCATTACCACTTACTACTAGAATACAGTAGTCTCGACCATCTGAGGTTCTTTGTCTACCTTATCCCCATTCAATATCCAGGGAGTGGGTAGACACTGTTACCTCTCAGATCAGCACCTTTGGAGTGATGTCTCTTCCACATGCACGATGACTGCCTCAGAGCTGCAGCAAGTCCTAAGTCAAGCTCATTACCTAAAGGAATCTAGAGCCATTCCATGTATACCCTCCCTTGCCCCCCGCCCCTCATTGTTGTCCATTAAAGCAGCCTGCACCAATGTCCATGTATGGGCACACGCCCCTAAACTATTCCCAGGTCGGCACCATCCGCAGCTGTGCTAAGATCTCCTCCATCCATTCCAACCTTCCTAATTTCACCCCGACCATTACGGCTTTGGCTGTATTGGAAGGACCTATCTTATCCGCTGGCATCTACTAGATCAAGGTCCGCCCAAGCAGGCCCACTTCTTCTGCCTTTGAGCTCCTCCAAGTAAGGAGACCCCTGTTGTTATTTAGCAGGCCTTCATCTACCCCGAGCCTCCCCAAAACAGCCACTGCTTCTTCAGTGTAATTTAAGAAAATCCCCTTTGAAAAGTGCTAGATTGCTGCCTAAGGAAAAATGTACTCATGAAGCCTTGCCCACCATCTAAGAAACCCCTCTGCAAAGACGTGGTACGCCTGCTCTCTGCCAGTCGCGCCTCCCCAGTTTGCCCCTGTCTTTGTTAGTACAGAGGAGATAATCCCCTTACCGCACCAGATTCCCTGACCGAACCCCCGGTCAGTCCACCCACGCCCAGTAAGGCGAGCCGCCAATGGTCAGCCAACAGCCCCATCACCCTCTGATACACCGTAACGTAACCCTCCTCACATAGGCCTCAGGCCCCGACTGTAGGAGAACAGAGAATCCAGAGGTGTACCTTCGGGTTGGTTGCACCGCCTCCTGGACCATCGGATCCCCGGACTCTCCTCCGCCCCCATTCCCAACCATTAACATCCCTGGACCCCGCCTTCCAATATCCTTGGGAGAGGCAAACCTTAGCGAGAGAGTCACTGTACAATGCCTCGGCGTGCCCTCCGCAGGCTGCTTCTAGCACAACTGGCTATCTTAACAGAGCTCAGCCTCTGACTTATTTTAACCATGTCCCTGGTTGCCTATGAGGCCTCATCTTCAATTTGGCGCCTCGTGAACAGAGCGGATGCATTTCACTATCCCCCTTTCATCTCTCTGCTGCAGAGTGAGTTCCAACGTTCGCCGACAATAGGCGGAGGAGAACTCACTTAACGTTAGATCCCGGGACGGAGGCCCCTGCCCATCCCCTCCCTCAGGTCTATGAGCGACTTAATCTTGACCCCCCAACCTCCCAAGGCCGAGAGCGACCCGAGGCTATCCTATGGACCCATCCCAACAACCCAGCGCATTGCTCGTCCCTAAGAGTTCGGCCTCACGACTTACCTTCTGTCACAGATGCCTGCTCGAGTAGGACCCACAAGTAGCACTCCACCCGCCCCGGACTACCCTTGCCCTTACCCCTAATACCAGTCTATACATGCGGAGTGGAAGTTTGTAAGGATGAGAGTATCTCATCCCTCTCCACACGCTCATAGATCAGAGTCCAAACAGGTCCAAAAGCAGTTCCAAATTGCTTTGCACAGGAGCATTTCCGCGTAGTAGCTACACAGCCCAAAGTATACTCATGTCTCTCATCCTTCAGCTCCTCGGTGTCTCGATCCTCCAGAGCCCACAGGGTTAGCTTGTTCAACGTTGCACGATATTCTGAATTGCTTCAGCACCCTGCCGCCATCTCGCTTCTCTGACCGTTGTTCCAGACTTTAAGGGCCAATTTGGAGGCTATTGAGGGTTCAGGATTTGCCCATTGCACCTGCACTTCGATCCCTCGCTTCCGCAACTCCTGCGTGGCTGAGGCCGCATTATCAATTGTCAGCGAGCCATCCCCAAACATAACAGTGAGCTTAGCTGGATAGGGAGTTCTAAACCGTATTCCTTTCAGCTTCAAGGCCCGCATCAGAGGGATGTAGCCCTACATCTAGCCATGATTTCTGGTGCATAATCATTCTCAAGTAAAGCCTGTTGCCAGCCAGTGATACCACTCCCGCCTTCCAAGCTGTATGCAGCACTGCTTCTTTGTTCTGAAATCTGAGGAATCGCACTAGGATCGTTCTGGGGCGAGCTTCCGCTGTGCTTCGCCCTAAGGCACGATGTGCTCTTTCAATCTCCAAGGACACTGTTGGGGAAATGAGAGCAGCTCTTTTAAAGTTTTATGCAGAAACTCCAGCATTTCACCTCCTCAGCCCTTCAGGAATCCCAGAGATTCTAATATTATTTCATGGGTTTCTGCTTTCCGCATCTTCGGCTCTGTCTCTAAGAAGCTTAACCGAGTTATGTAGCTGGACTATGGCCCTCTCTGTTTCGATCACTCGGGATTCCGTTTCTTGCGCCTGGGTCTCCGATTCATCTTGCCGCTTCTCCAGTTTACTAATATCAGTACGCAGAGCTGCCATGGTAGACCTGATTTCTTTGAAATCCTCAGTTCATTCAGGACAAGGGATATTTGTCGTTGTACAATACTCAGTGATATCTGGCCACAATCAGTAACATCCCAGGAAGAGCTACTCGAGGCCTGTGAGCCTTCGCCGGATTCATCTTCCTGCAATCTTCAGCATCCGGCGGATCTACCGCTTTATTTTTCACTGATCGTTTTCTTTGGCATAGTATACCCCGCTGTCACTTGCTAGTATTTTGATTTCGTATTGGAGAAATTAGGAGGTATGACTTGTGGATTGTGACGAGCTCCTAGATCAGGCCCGACTGAGCATGTATGCCACCGGAAGTCCCACTTTGTGAATCTTACCACCCTATCTCACTACTAAACGAGATTATAAAATCTTTACGGCAATAATAGCCTCCAGGCTAAATCCGATATTACCTAGACTAATACACCTGGACCAAACGGGTTTCATTACGGCCAACAGGCCCCGAACAGTGTCAGATCAGCTATAAACTTAATAGATAACGTCAGGTGGTCGGTATTCCGCATGCCTGATGAGCTTGGATGCTGAGAAGGCCTTTAATAAAGTATCCTGGAGTTTTTTGTTTGCAACACTAGAACACAGAGGCTTTCCCCAATCATTTATTAACGTGATTCAACAACTATATTCGGGCCCACAGGCATATGTTCGGGTGAACGGTGGCATATCAGAGAGGTTCATTTGGGTAGAGGAACGTCAAGGATGTCCCTTGTCCCCACTGCTCTTTGCCTTATATTGAGCCACTTGCAGAGGCAATCCGAGAGCAGAAGGGGCTAAGGGGTGATGGTGGGAGATATACACAAAAAAATATTGCTTTACGCGGATGACGCATTCCTGTCCCTACGCAACCCAATCGGTCTATAGAACAAGTTTGGGCTATCCTGTCTGAATATGGCAAACATTCAGGATACTCGCTAACAAAATAAAACAGAGATGCTTACTTTTTCTAAAAACCCAGCCCAGAGCTATGCAACCTCCTTCCGGTAAACTGGAGGCTGACCAAAATGAAATATCTGGGCATCCATATAACAAAGCAACACACTCATCTGTTTGCAGCGAACTATGTCCCCAATGGACACTCTTCAAAAGGACTTTGAGAGTGGTCCCTGCTGAAATTTCCGACATATCCCAGGGTTAATACGATACGAATGAACGTGTTGCCCAGATTCCTGTACCTATTTCAATGTATCCCACTACACATACACAAATCGACTTTTCAAGCATGGAATAAGATACTTTCTAACTTCATCTGAGCTCTAAAAAGCCCAGAATAAACTTTAAAATTCTCCAAACACACCGAGAAAAGGGTGGACAATCCTCCCTGATCTAGAGGATTATTTCTTGGCTGCCCAATTAAAAATGCCATGATGTGGTCCAATCCTAATACACTGCACGGGCTGGCAACTCATGGAAAAAGAAGAGGAGAAGGGGACCAGAGTACTACCTCTAGAAACTAGAGTACTGACCTCCAAGTGAGCAAATGCCCTCACCCCACTTAACCTCAGTCGGAGAAACAACAAAATCAACCCACAGAATATGGCAGAAGTACAAACTCAGAAACTACATCTGGCCTCTAAAAAGGCTAGCATGGGGCCCAGAATTTCAACCAGGACTTCTAGACAGAGGATTTCACATATGGAGGAGGAGGGTCTTAGATCCCTGGCACAATTTTGGCAGGAGAGGTCTTTCTCAACTTTAATTCCTCAAAAACAAATTTGGACTGCAAAATACAGACCACTTTAGATATCTGCAAGCTAGAAATTACATCCTCTCGCTAAGGAAAAAGACTCAGAAGCAGATAGGGCCCAACAAATTCTTGAGGCTATCCGGGATAGCTCTAAGGCTAGTAAACAAAAAGGGTTAATATCCTACCTATATAAAGCCCCATCGACACTGAGAGGGACCCACTGCACAAAATCAAAACTAGATGGAGAGAAGAAACATTCCAGGAAGGAGAAGAACTCAATTGAATTAAATTTATTTCTTAACTAAAAACATCTCAATCGCCATACTGGCAGGAATTAGTGGCTAATTAGGGTCCGATACTTTGACCCCTTTATAATAAGTAAAAGAAACCCAAATTATATGCCACAATGTTGGAGGGGTGTTGGTCAGCAGAAGCAAACCACATACATATTTTCTGATCCTGCCCTGGTCTGTTCAATTTCTGGGTGAAATAACAGAGATATTTAAAACTATATTTCAGATACAGATCTTGCTAGACTGGCCCAATATGATCCTGGGGCTCCCGAAGGAATAAAAGATATTGATACAACATATCTCTGGTCCATACTAATAACAGCAGCCCATAAAGCTGTCACGAGAAGATGGCGGTCCCTGGCACCCCCCACCACACAAGAGTGGGTAAAGACAGTTGGTACAATAGCAGAATTGGAAGAACTTACCTTTAAAATCAACAATCGAACCCATACTTACTTGAGAAGATGGACTAGGTGGGAGAATTGGCTTGCTAACAAACCCATATATGCTGGGCCACCTGTTGGGAGGGGCGAGAGAGGAGAGACCCACTGCCACTGGATAGACCTGAGGGCAGGTTCCCAAAAATTAAAAATATAAAAAATAAGAAACAAAAACAAACGGAAAAATATAGAAAGCAATAAACACAAAACATTGGGAAACCAGTGTTTCGCCAGGGCTGAATGGTGATGTGATAAACCTTCTGTGACCTCTTGTAAAGAAAACAAATGAATTTAATGTTGTTAAAGGAAGCAACAATTCAATATTTATGCCATTGCTTAAATAAGATTAAGTGAAATGAGTGAAAGATCCTCTCTTCCTGATTTTATAAAAAAAAAAAAAAAGAAGAAAAGGAATTAACAAAAATTGATATGTAACCTGAGACATATAGATATCAGTAGAATGTATACAATGATGTACCTGTTTATTGATAATAAACTTGAATTTAAAAAAAGGATACTACTTTGTGTGATGCATTCCATCCCATCTTGCTTCTAAATTTAGATTAAAAATGTATACAAAAATTCTTGCTATCTGTTTGAATAGTATTATTTGGCAAATTAGTTCATCCAGCTCAAACGAGTTTTACCCCAAATTGTCAGCTGAAAAATTCAGTCAATCAATACCTGTATATGGTTTCTGCCTCCTGCAACTCTATATGTCTCTAATCTTGCAATTTCATTGATGCAGAGAAGACATTTGATCGCTTCACTGGCCTTCCCTATTTCTATCCCTTCAACACTTTAAATTTGGCCCCAAATTTTGTTAGGTACTCCAGCTATTATACACTAATGTGGAAGCTTGTGTCTGTACAAATGGTGTTGCTTCCTCTTTTCTCCAGCCTCTACAGGAACACAAAAGGAGCCTACTACTATCTCCCCCTCCCCCGTGAACCCCTGGCTACTGTAACTTGAGCTTCAAAACACTGTCTAACATCCAAGTTTCTAATATTGACACCAGAATTGCACTATATGCTGATGCTGTTCTTCTTTTCATTAGTTATTCTACCCAGTCTTCTATGATCTTATACAGAATCTCCTTTTCCAACACAGTAAACGCTCAGATTTCCACATTAATGCATCTAAAACCATGGTAATTCAACTTAGCGGCCTGACTCTCCAGAAGACTATAGACTCATTCCATTTTCAATGAGCAACTAAAGCCATTCAGTATTTGGGCTTCTGGATTTGACAAAATACTTTTCTCTACACAAAGATAACTATGTCCCCCTTCTCACTACATTACAACAGGATTACAAACCTTTCTCACACCTCCCACTGGTGCTGGAGGATGAACTGAATGTGTTCGGATGAATGTACTCCAGTCTTATCCTTCTGTTTGATTCTATGCCGATACCCTTACCACTAAATTTCTGGACTAAACTCCATACACTGTTCTGTTTGGTCCACGAACAAAACCTACATTGAAATGATCAGTGCTATATGAACCCAAGAAATATGGAAAGATGGGTCTACCAAATTTTAAAAATTACTACCATGAAACACAGTTAGCAGAGATCCCAGATATTCTGTATAAAAGACCTGATAAGGGCTGGTATGACTCAGAAGCTAACTCATCCATGCTGGCAAATTTTTCTCTCTTCTGGTTATCCCACTAAACTCTCTAGTGGTGGGATCCATCATCAAACCCTGGACAAGATCCACAATTCAATTGTGGTTCCGGGTCAATAAAGAAAATTATTTTTACATAATTAACTCCCTACATATTCCTTGCCATCTTATTTATGTATTCTGATAAGCACTGATCAAAGTTTGATAAATAATCTAGCTTTGGAGTGCCCTCACTCATATACAGAGTTCCACTCTCCCAGCTACTGCTATTTCTTTTCATATTTCTAAGACATTCTATGACATCAATAACAGTTCATACTATTCATCCGAATAGCCTGGAATGGTGTTACTGATGTCACAGAATGTTCAGGCAGTACAAAAAGAAACAGCAGCAACTGCTGAGAGAGAAGGATTCACGGTAGTTACAAAGGCATCAAAATCAGATTATTAACAAAAGGTCAAAAACAAGTCAGAATATTAGATGGACACTAAAAAGACAACAGGAAGGCATCTAGAGATATAAAAACTGCTTCCGATCACCTTTAAGGAAATTAAACATCCCAACATAATATAATTTCTGAGCACCAATAGTTTGATGGCCATCCTTTATTCCAGTTACCAAGGAACCAACATACAAAATTATGTATGGTGAAAAGACTGGTCCACATAGGTCAACTGTTCCAAGATTCAGTATGACATGTTTGCTAATCTATTATTGGAATCCAACCTCCCAAATCATACTTCTACCGATACCTTCTGCTTTGAGCGTTGCTCCCGGGCAAGGGTTGGTTACTGAAGCACCCTTCAGTATTTCGCTCTTCTATGCTTTTCACTGCACTCGGGTCCTAGCTAGGGCCGTTATCCTGTCTTAATGATTTACTTCAGGACTCAACACCACATAATGTTGAGACCTTTCAAACAAAAATGGTAATAAGAAATATTCCTGCAAAGTCATGACAAAAATTTTTCACTCATCTACCAAGAAATACACAGAACTACCAGAGCTGCAAGTTGGTGAGAACTCAAACAGAAACTCATGATTAGACATTTCCAAACCCCAGTTATAACATGCCATTTTATGCTTTCATACAGCGTTGTCTTCTTCCACGCCTCCCATGCTTCATACACAAATCTTTGTTGGCGATCATGTCAATAAGTCAGAACACAGCCATGTCTTTGGTCATGCCCTGCATTAGAATCTTGTTGGTCTGATGTTATAACTTGTATAAAAACATCTTCACAATTATTCATCATTTCTCCATACAAAACTGTACACTTGGCTCCCTTCCAATGAGGCCAAAAATCGTCAGACAGAAAGTTGTACAGTATTTTGCGTCACTACATCTTGCAAATTTATTACCCTTACATGGTTTACACCTCAAATTCCGACAAAACACAAGTGGATTTCCAAATGAAAGAGATCCAACATACAGAGAGAATCACAGCCTGGGTATGTCCACAGAATAAGCAATACAAATGATTTAGTTACCCTTTAGGTTTTTCCTCGAAAGGTTTGAAGGCACCTCAAATGTGGATCAACTGGCACGTCTAGACTTTAAACCGTATTAGTCAGTCACCCAAACAACATATTTTTTGGGGGGCCTCTAGAAGCTCAGTATTACAGAACTCTGTTCATGACAGACAGTGTAATAAAACATAGCCTTCAGAGCAGGTACTTGGATTAGCAGGATAGAGCTCAAGAACTCTTAAACTGCTGTAGGAGGGAGGCTCCCACCCACCTTACCATTCTGAGCCCTATCAAAACCTTTGCAGAGTTTGATTTCCACTGCCTGCTGAAATGACAGGGGCCCCACACTAGTCTCCAAGTAAAAGGCTATGAGAATTCTTTGTTTTGTACACCAGCAGGGTTTATCTTCTGTTAAAACTGTTACAGGTGGCACTAACAGGTTTTGTGACTTTTTAAATCTGTCATTGGCTAAGCAAAATTACTGTTTGCTACTATTTTTTGCTTACAGGTTTTGTTTTGGGCTAAAAGTGTTGCAGTCTCATTCTCACACTGAAGGACCCAATTGCTTTCCTCCCACAGCTTTTTCGGGATTAGGAGTGTAAGTGGGGGTAGAGTAGACAAAGACTCAGTAACTTCCAACAGAGGGAAGAGTTAAAAGATCAGGTTAATTGTTGTTTTTGAGGTGGAAGACTAGGTTTGCTGGCAAACACACCTAGCTTCACCTGAGCACTTTTCTTCTAGGTTTGCTTGTAAGGACAGAGCAAGGAACAACATTATCAGAGCAAAGAAAAAGGTACTCACCTTAGTAATCTTGTTTCTTCCAGTGTATTCTTCCATATTAATAACTCTCTGCAGTTAGCCTGCTCAGTAGAACTGCCCGGAGACTGGAACTATATGCTAATGATGGAATCATTGGCATGTGACAATTATTCAAACTGCCGCCCTCATCTGCTGCACATTCTATCAACTTCTCAGATTTTGAGGAAGCCCACAAGGCAACTTGTTACAATACTCAAGCCATACTCTGCTTGATGAAAACAACTATAGTCTATACCTACACAGTACAGCTGATACTAATGATTATGGTATCAGACCTACCTCAAAAAGACCAGAATCACCTGGGAAAAGAAAGGTAAAATAAAAACCCCACAAGATTAAGGTAAGTGTGCCTGTGTTTGGGACTGTCAGGTAAGAAGACCATTCAGAGGCTCTGGTTCTGGAAGGAGGAGGGAGAGTTATGAATATGGAAGAATACATTAAAAGAAACAAGATTACTAAGGTGAGTAATTTTTTCTAACCCCATGTATTCTTCTCATATTCATAACTTTCTGCAGACTTCAAAGCAGTACCTTTGGAGGCTGGCAGAGAACCTATTTAGGAAACAGGCTCTGCATAACTGCTGTGCCAAACCTGTCATCACTCCTGGACTGCAAGTCCAAACTATAATATTTAGCAAGGTGTGTACCATTCTCAGGTAGCTGCTTTACAGATCTCCACCAAAGGGATATCTCTCTAGAAGCTGCTACAGAAACAGCTGTGCCCCTAGTAGAGTGGGCCTAAGGCCTGCTGGGGCCTGCTTTCCATTTTCTGTGCAACAAAACTGAATGCACTGTACTATGCAGGAGAGATTGATCCCTTGAGGCTGGCGTGCCCTTTCCCACATCCCCATAAGTGAGAAAATACAGGTTAGTCACCTGTAACAGGAGTTCTAGGAATGGTATATGTTGTAAAAACAAAAACAAGGCGCCGCTCAGCACGTGGTCTAAAAGCAAAACAAAATGGTTATATTAAATGCAGCTGAAAATAGAAAATAGTGTTAAAATTCACGTTTTGACTTTAGGTCTTCTTCAGGAAATATCTAAAAGAGTAAAAAACAAGTTAGTGTAGAGGAGAGGTAAATGAGAGATATATATGTGGAGAAAGAAGAAGGGGAGGCTAAGGGAGAAGAAGTGATAAATGGTAAGATTAAGAGAGAATCTGAGAAACAAAAAGGTGATGATGGGAAAGATAAAGCATAATGGGAGAGAGAGCTGGGGAAGTTCCCAGGTGGAGACTAATTAACAGGGCCTTGTAAGAAGGCTGAAAGGTGACAAATGTAGGAAGGAGACAGAAACGAGACATATGGTGAAAAAGAAAAATAAATGAGTACAAAAACAAATTGACTTTAGGAAAAAAAGGGATGGCTGAAAGATGTTAGTGGAAAATAAGTCTAGCATTTAAACCAGAGGGGCTGCTGGGAGCCAAGGCGGATGATCAGCTTGGCTTCCATGTTTTTCTATGGTCAGGATCCCGAAGCCCTGCTGAAGGACACAAACAGAAAGGTCATTGACACTGTGGTCCCTGGAGATAAAGTGGATACAATGGGTTTAGCAGTTTCACCATTCCTGACTGCTCTTGTAATGTTCCCTGAAACGGTCAGCAAGACGCCTACCAGTTTCTCCGATGTAAATAGCTGAACACTTCCTGCAAAGAATACAATACACCACATTAGTGGAGGTGCATGAGAACTCCTTGGTGATGTGAAAACACCTGTAGACCCCGAATCTCAGTCACACTGGAAATAAATTTGCAGGTGTAGCAGCGAGCCCTGTTGCAATGTTTGGTACCTGGGGAGGAACTGTTAGGGAGTGGGTAGGCTGCTTTTAACCAGGAGATTCCCGCAGGTTAGGTGGCCGGTAGAAGGTAATAGGTGGTTCTGTAAAGGAAGCACCAATGTTAGGGTCAGTTTGCAAAATGGGAAGGTTACTAGTGATGAAACAGAGACTTTGTGACAGATAAGGACCGCTAGGCCCATCTAGTCTGCCCATTTCTACCACAGGATAGAGCCACAGATCCTATTTAACCAACAGCCTATATCTTCCTGCCCCCACAAGAATTGCCTTATGTCTGTCCCATGCATTCTTGAATTCTCCACAGTTTTAGACCCTACAATGATGATCCTGTGAAGAGAAGGTGTGCTCTGATGGAAAGGAAGAACTAGTGGAATTCGCCATTGTTCTTGTGTGACAGTATCCCTCCCAGGGGGTCAAGGTTACGGGCATGTTACTGACCCGGGAGAGTGCTCTGTCCACTGTGCTTTTAGGGTATCCCTGTTGATAAAAACTATGCATTATTTGGGTCTGCTCAGCAAATCATCCTCTTCACTGCATAACCTGCTAAGTCTAAGAAACTGTGAATAAGGCAGGCCATTCTTGACATGTTTAGGATGGAAGGAGCCATGGAGGAGGAAACTGTGAGAGTCAGTGGGTTTGTAATAGACTGATGTCTTCAGACCAGTGTTCTGGACTGACAGCTGGATATCCAGAAAAGGCAGTGTAGAGAAGGATACTTCAACAGTGTACTGAAGGGAAGGATGGGCCGTGGTGAACTTGTCAAGGAAGACTTGGAGGTCTCCCTGGAGCAGGAGGTGGCCCCACACAGTCATCAATGTAGTGTTTGTAGGTTCAGGCACAGTCCCTGTGAATGAGAGAAAACGCTCCTCCACCCAACCCACAAACAGATTAGCAAAACTGGGACCCATCTTGGTACCCATGGCAACTCCACTGACCTGCTGAAAAAAACTGTTATTGAAAGAAAAAGCATTGAGTATAAGAACCAGTTCTGCCAGACGAGTTAGTGTGTATTGGGTGGCTGCTGGACTTCCCGCTTGTTCAAGAAATGCTGCAAAGCTGTCAGACCATCATCATGGGGGATCACCAAAAGAGATTTGATGTCCATGGTGAAGATGAGCTGATGACAGTCACTGAATCTGAACCTGTCAAATAACTGGAGAGCATGGTTAGTGTCTAACATAGGAGGGCAGGGACTCAACAAGGGGTCTCTATGAGGCCATCCAAAATGCGGAGATGTGGGATGTGGGGCAGGAGCAGGCAGACACTATGGGACAACCCAGGTTACCTGTTTTGTGGATTCTGGGAAGAAGATAAAACCTGGATGTCTGGGGATGCTGAACTATGAGTCTCTGCTAGAAGCAGGGAGCTCACTGTTTTCAATAGCAGAAGTGATGGTGGTGGTGACCTCCGTCTGATAGTCAGCAGTGGTATATGTTGTTCATCCACACCTCTGGCAGGTTCCTTGCCGCTTTAAATCTTGCGGAAGGTCTTCAGCTGGCTCCTCCACCCACCGGTGGTAAAACTCCCAGCGGCTCCGCCCCATGGCCTTGAATCTAGTCCGGAAGCCAGTTGTGTGTCGAAGCCGGGTGGGTGGTGTGGATGAACAACACATACCATTCCTAGAACTCCTGTTACAGGTGAGTAACCTGTATTTCTAGGGACATGGATATGTTGTTCATCCACACTCTCTGGCAGACTCTAGCAGTTCTCCGGAGGGGGAGGGAGCAAAGCGCACACACCCCCCTACTTAGGGATAAAGACTGGAGAACCGAGGCCCGACCCACACCCCAGCGTGACCCAAGGTCGATGTGGAAGGGAAGCGGTATGCCTGCTTCCAGGTAGGAGTAAGCAGCCACCGATGCAGCAGAAGGGTGGGTAAAATGAGCACTTATCCCTCTGGGAGGCTCCATGCCTGCCCACCCATAGCGGAGATCTATGCAGGAGGTGACCCACCCGCTGTCGTCCACTTGGCTGCAGGTCTGCCAGGTGCGACTTCAGCGAGATGACAAACAGCTGGCGAACCTCTCCCGAACTTCAGCTCAACGCTCCTGGGAAGGGCGCTAAATAGGGTCCCAATGGATCCTATATACAGCCTCCGAGGTGTGAATGGGGTTGAACCCCGCAGAGACAATACCGGTTGGGGAAAAACTCTGCCACCGCCTATGGAAGGAACGGTGGGCGCATGAGACAACCTTGTCCCTGTGGAAGACCAGATAGGAGATTCAAAGGAGCGCCTGAACTCTCCGTCCTTCTGGATGGCATGGTAGCCCCAAGAGGTGTTCTTCCACAACAGGTGGGGAAACTCACACCTGTGCAAAGGTTCGAGCAGCTTGCCCGTGAGCTAAGCCAGGCGTAAGATCCCACAGAAATGAGGATACTCCGGAGAGGTGTGACCAAGGCCTTGAAAGCGCCAGACCACTTTTCCTGCGCCATTCGACTACCTTCCGGCCCGCCTGGAAGACAGGAGTGGCTAAGAGGAGCACCTTTGAGGGTCATCGAATCAAGCCCTTGTTCAAGAAAGAATGGACCACAGGTAGTCCTGAATGCTCACCGAGGAACAGGAGAGAGACCAGGCCCTATCCTAACACCAAATGGAGAACTCTTCCATATGAAGGCGAGCATATTTGGTCGACTCCTGGTAGGGACGCCTCAAAACATCGAGGACCTTGCCGAAGACCCAGGACTGGCCACTAGCCGCACAGGGACCAGGCCGTCAGGTGCAGGGATTGAAGATCCAGATGGAGTACCTTCCCTAACAACAGAGATCAGGACCGGGCAGGCTGGAAGCCGCCTCGGGAGCCTGAGGCTGAGACTGAGGAGAGCTGGATACCAGAGCTGGCAAAACCAGTCTGGGGCTACCAGAATCACCTGCGCCTAGTCCCTCCCTCGCCTTGCCTGTGGGTCAAGGGAAATGGAGGAGAGGCGGAAAGGCCCGGTCCACGGCCTCAAAGGCATCCTTACAGCGAACCGTGCTGAGGGGCGGGCATGAGACAGTCTCGGCCTCGACTCTCCCAGGAGGGAAAACAAAGGTCCACCCGAGGTGTGACCTAGAGGAGAAAGATCTTGTGCTACCTCCGGCAGGAGACCACTCGTGAGGCGCAGCCCTTATCCGGCTTAGGGCATCGGCCAGGGTGATGGAGGTTCCTGCCATCAAAGGCTAGGAAACCACCTCCCGGTTGCGCAAAGACCCAATGTGGAGAACCTCCTCACGCAGAGGCAAGGGCTCATCCGACCCCTGGCGGGTTAGGTAGCACATGGTCGTGGTATTGTCCGCCTGGACCAAAACCACTAGACCCCGCACAGACGGAGCGAGCAGTGCAAGCTAAGCGGACCGCCTGGTGCTCCAGCAGGTAGGAAAGACATCGGGATTCCCGAGAGGACCAGAGGTGGTGCACTCTTGTATTCCCTTGATGGGCACCCCACCCATCCGAGATGCATAGGTCGGAGAAGACAGTGGACTGGGCGAACGGATGTTCTCCTGCAAATGAGCTGGAACAGTCCGAAGGAGAGCATTCCCCAACCCCTGGGCTGTTGTCACGGACTGGTCCAAAGGAACACAGTGTTGTGACCACTGGCTGGCCAGCCCCATTAAGGGGCGCATGAACGGCGGATCCCAACAGACCACGCTGGTGCAGGCGCAAGGCCAGGAGGTGCAGGAAGTCCCGGCAGGCGCAATTGCCCAGTCAGACCTGACTAGGTAAGGGAGGAAGAACCTCGGCCCTGTCCTGGGGAACCGAACTCAGACTCAAGAGTCGAAGCCCGTCCCAGAAAGGATCACCCGCTTAGACACAAGTTCCAGCCTGGCTCCAATAAAAGGAGACCAGTCTGACAGCAACCTAGAGGCCAGAACTTGACCGTCCCCTCTGCCTGGAGGGTTGCAGTCAGGCCGCCATCCGGGTGGGGTTATGCCCGGATCCCTCAGTGCCGCAGGAAGCTGCTGCGAAGAGACTGAAGGGCCTGACCTGGAACTCGTAGAAGAGATCCCCTCTTAAGAAATGGAGGAGTCTTCCAAGAAACGGTCAGATCAAAGTGTAAGTACATCCTGGAGGTCCAGGAAATAGAGCCACATGCCTTGTTCTGAGGATGGGATATCTGAGAGAGAGACCATCCGTCGTCAGCGGGTCAAGAATGGGGCACAAGCCCCCGTCCGTTAGGGACCAGGAATACCTGGACACGAACCCAGGGTCTGGAGGAGGATCCGCCACCTTCTGATCACCTCTATCTCGAGGGGCCAGGCAAGTCGACTCGGCGGGCCGACACGAGGCTGCGGACCCCATTGGCCCCGGAGAGGCAAGGCTCGAAGGGTGGGGCCTGCTCACATCCCGAGGCAGGACCTTCCTTAGCACTCCTACACCCAGAGGTCCGGGAAAGTGGACCAGGTGGAGGAGGGCGGAGCTGCCTCCTATGGGGAAACCGGCCAGGAGTGACGCGGGTCAGACAGCCCCTCAGCCCGTCACTGAGCAGGCTTGGAGAAGGACTGGCCGAGGGAGCCCTGGGCCTCACCTCCCTGTTTCCCTTTAGAGGAAGCCGCTGGCTTGGGGTCAGGACGCCCAGCGCAAGCCTGCTGGCCCTCATGCTGGAGTTGATGGGCCGGTCGGAGCCACAGGGCCGAGGGACAAAGGGCTTACGATGGCTGCCAGCGGCTCCTGTCCCTCCGGGCGGGGTGACCGAGTCCGGTGGCATCGGACTCTCGGTCCCCTGGAGGTGTCCCTCCACCCAGGGCCGAAGAGGTCAGTCCCCAAGAAGGGATGTCCGCCAACTTGTGCTGGGTATCCGTTGAGAAGAGGATAACCTCAGCCACGCCCTGGGCGCATGGCCACTGCGGCCGCCACTGACCTGGCACAGGAATCACCTAAGTCCAGAGCAGTCTGAAGCTGCTGCTCGCCACCGCCCTACCTGGTCCCACCCGCCGGACCGTGGTCCGCAGGTCAGCCGGGAGATGAGGGAGCACCTCATCCAGGGAGCCCAAAGGCGCGCGAAAAATGTGCCATCAGTGCGCCCGAGCTGGCCTGTCGGAGGCCTAGGGAGGACGCGAGCGTAAACTTGGCGCCCGACATAGTCCATTCTTTTGGACTCTTTGTCGGGGCCTATCCACATCCCGAGCGTTCACAGAATACTGGAAGACATTATCGGTAACTAACCCCTCAGCAGAGGGTGCTCGAAAAACCGGGCAAAGAACGACAGGGACAGAGTACTTCCTTGGCATCCTGGCCGGGCGCAGGACAGGAAGTGAGCCGCCGCCAGGCTCAAGACCCGGGCCGACAATGGCCTCCGGCCACGGGAAGGCCTCCGGTGAACCCCTCGGTCTAGAATCTCCGTCAGGGGATAAGAGACCCGTTTGAACACAGGTTCAAGCTGCATCCCGTGAACTCCGAGATGAGCTGAAGCAGACCCATGAAGGACGATGGGCTGTCATCCACAGAACGTTCCGGAGAGGACCCCAGGTCCTCCCGACTAGGGAACATGGAGGTCGACGTCCGAACTCCGCGGGGTCTGCAAAGAGCTGCCTCAGGCCTGAGTCACTCTTTGCCCGCCCGAGGGCAGGCGGAGTGAGGGAACAGACAACCCGCGGACAGGTCATGACCCGACCGAGGTTCCACCGAAGACAGTGGGGCAGCAAGGTTCGGACGAACAACCAGCACTGAAGTGGACACCTCGACTGCAGTGGCGGTTGTGTCGGCCGGTCGGACAGCTGCTTGCTGGACGGGAATGAATCGAGTCGATTGATTCTCGGACAATCAGCGACTGCTGCCACATGAACTCCTTGTAACATCGACACCGCCTGCATCGAAGCCACCTCATCCGAGATGGGAGACGAGAGGAACGGTAATGCCACTTAACCCAGTGCCCCAACCGAGATCGCCAAGTCAGCGGGAAGCGTTGACCGAAAAGAGGACCAGACCCAAATCCTCAGGGAAACCGAGGTGGGCTGGGAAGGAGCGGGGACGCCCGCTCTTCCCTCGGCTCGGACGAAAGACAGAGGCCTGTCGCCTCGAAGGTACAGGCAGAACCTCGGCCTCCGCCGGAAACCGCGAAGGGTTGACGACTCCTGCAGTAGACAGCCCCGTGACGGTCAAGAGACTCGACAACGCCGATGGGAGTCATGGCCAGCTACCTGACGGAACACCGTGAAGCCAGCGGCCTGAGCTGCACCCTCAACGAATCAGTCGGCAGACAGGGGAAGGGGAGCTCTCCCACCAGCGCGGACGATGGGACCTAGCCTCCGACTCCTTTGACCTGGGCGAGGCGGGTCCCAAAGGTCCCTCTCCCTTGGGAAAGGGACTGGCAAGCTCCTTGAACAAAGCTGAATAAGAAGAACTCAAAGAAAGCGGGATAAGCGCCGACCGAGGAAGGGGGAACAGACTTGGTAGCCGCCTCCTCCATGGAGGAAAAGAGATCGAGCTGCTCAGCCGAGACAGCCCGGCAGACACCACCCGACAGTCTCAAGGGTTTTCAAGCGGAAAAGTTTCAGGTCGCCCGAGCCCCAAGCGCGCACGACCTCCAGGACGCTTGTCGAAAGGGCACAGCAAAATCGCAAACTTGCAAATCATGGTCCAAGTCAAGGCAGTAAGCATACGCGGAGTGCAGGTCCTTCCTGGAGGTATTACCAGGTGCCTCCAGGAGCCAGAAACAAAATATCCATCGCAGCAGCGAGGGAAGAAGACCAAGATTCAGAAAACTTCCAACTAAATTCGGAGAAACCGAAAAAATCAGGAATCAGTCGAAACTGAGCGCTAAGGAGAACCTGAGCTTCCAAGCGGTAAGGAAGATCTGGCATCATGGGGCTGGAGTCGAGAGTTTACCACCGGGTGGGTGGGAGGAGCCAGCTGAAGACCTTCTGGCAAGATTTAAAGCAACAAGGAACCTGACAGAGTGTGGATGAACAACATATCCATGTCCTAGAAAAGTTGTTGTTTATCACCTCTGTGATCCTTAGTGTCGTCATTTAGTAACTCAATGCCCTTTTCACGTCAGACTATGGAGTCTAAGCTCTCCTGAACTGGCATGTTCTGTGAGAATACTGGCAGTGTCATGGACTAATTCAAGTGGAAATCAGAAACCACCTTGGAGAACTTCCTATTAGTTCAGTACTACTTTAACATCATGGAAAGATAAATAATCCTTTTCCCACATAATGCTTGCAATTCACTTATTCTCTTAGCAGAAGTGATTGCTACCAAAAACACAGTTTTCCATGTGATATACTGTAAATGAGCAGAAGACATTGGCTCAAATGGAGTTTCATGAGCTGAGCAATACAAATGTTCAGATCCCATACTGGAACTGGTTCCTTACTTCTTAGGAGGGTACAAGTGACATATCCCTTTAAAGAACTTTTGAAAATGGGATTAGAAGCAAGAAACAGTTTTCCTGCAGAAAGAAAAGCTGAAATGTATGCAAGTGCACGTTCAAGGATGTATGTTTTAAACCTTGCAAATGCAAATCAGTAAGATATTCTAACAGCACTTGGATTTCTGCCAAGGAGGGAGAAGAATCTTTGGCATCACACCAGACTGAAAACTTTTCCATTTAGCATTATAGGTTTTCTTAGTAGATGGTTTTCTATATCCGTTTAGGATATCCAGAACAACTTGTGGAAGTTGTAAGTTTGCAAACTCTAAATCCTCAAGAGACAGGCCTTAAGCTTGAGAGATCAGGGTTAGGATACAGGATCTTCCCTTGGTGGGAAGTCAAAGATTGTGCCTTCTGGGTAAGAGGATTGGCGTGGACATTGACATTGACAGCAGAAGGGGTACCATCACTGTCTAGCCCAGTATGGTGCTATCAGTATCATGGGCGCAAGCTGTGACCAGAGTTTGAGCAGCACCCAGAAGATGAGAGGAAGGGAGGAAAGGCATATAGATGCTGTCTGACCAGTCCAGGGAATTGTGCCCTGACTGCTGGCCTGCAACAGAATGGGGCAACATGTGATTCTCGTGAGAAGCAAGAGATCTACCTCTGGGTGCCCCATCGATCTGAACACTGAGTCAGTACCTGTCTGTTCAGAGACCCCTTGAGATGTGCCTGGTTGATCCTGCTTAAAGCATCTGCCAGGGTATTGTCCTTGCCTGGTACATGAATGGCTTGCAAGGAAGCTTTTAGAGAGTAAGCCAGTTCCCAGATTTTCATGGCCTCTGTGCACAGGGATCTGACCTTGTTCCCCCTGCTTGTTTTATGTAAAACATTGTAGTGGTGTTGTCTGTTCTGACCTGCACCACCTTGCCTGTATTAACTGGGAAAACTTTTAGATTCAGAAATACTGCCAGAGCTCTAGCTAGATTTATGTGGAGGAGAGACTCCACGCTTGACCAAGTGCCATGGGTAGTGTGCTCTCCTATACCAGGCACCCCATCCTAACAGAGAAGCATCTGTTGTAAGGATGACTGAGGATTTTCCCTCTGAAGGGAACTCTTGCCCTTAGATTGTGGATATCTGTCCACCACTGTAGAGAATAGATCACTTACTTTGTTACAGGGATCAATTTTGACATATGGTCCTTTCTTTGGCACCAGTGTGTCTGTAGATGAAACTGAATGTTTCTCATTCAAGTCTTGCTCCCAAAACCACTCCTGTTGCTGCAGCCATGTGTCCCAGTATTTGCAAGTATCTTCTTGCAGGACATGGCTTTCCCAACTCAGATAGAGCCAAACAGTTGCAGTACAGACTGAACTCTGTCCCCTTTTAAAATATTCAGTTCTGCTCCAATGAAATGCACTACTTGAACCCGGTGTCAGAATGGACTTTTCCTGGTTTAGAGGAAGCCCAGAGACTGTAATATACTTTTTATTTCCAGGTGTGCTTGACCTGCTGAAATAACTTTCCCAGTATTAGCCAGATGTCGAGATAAGGAAAAACTGTAATTCCTAGTTTTCAAAGGAATGCGACCATTACCAGGCATTTCGTGAATACCCTTTGCTGGAGGATTGGAGCCGAGAGGACAGGGCTGAGAACTGTTAATGACCTGAAAGAGTCTAAACCTGAGATATTTTTGTGAGACTCCCTTATAGGGATGTGAAATAGGCATCTTTTAAGTCTAGAGATGCCAGCCAGTCTCCTGCTGGATGACAGGTAAAATTAAAGGTAAGGTCACCATCTGAACTTTGGCTTTGCCAGGTATTTGTTCAGATGCCTCAGGTCAGAATGAGCCGCAACTCCCAATTTTTCTTTTGGTAAGAAAATACCGGGTAAAACCCTCTGCCCCTCTGAGCGGTTGGCACCTGCTCCACTGCTTTATGCTGAGCAGGGTTTGAACCTCCTTTCCAAGAGCTGTTCTTGAGAAGGAAGGCTGGTTTGAATAGCCTTGACTTCAGAGGAGGTAAGGACTTGAAACTCAGGGAGAGTCCCTGGCTCACTAATTCCAATACCTACTTGTCTGTGGTTATGGTCTGCCAGGCCAGAAAGAAGTGAGTCAGTCTGCCCCTATTGATATTAGTAGGCGGCCTTGAAAGGTGTCAGGTTTTTTGTCTCGGTGGGAGGCCTAAGCCTGGGTGGACTGGGACCCCTCCTGGAGCCTCTCCTACCTCTGGCCCTATAATACCCAGTCTGCTGTGGTTATGGCTGCGACTATAAAACAGCTTGAGGCAGACAGAAGGGTCTACCATGGGACCTTCCTCTACCTCCCTTTCCATGAGGCCTATAAAGTAGAAGGCCTGTCTTTGGATGAATTACTCCTATAGGTGGTTTGTATTCATCCACCTTTTCATATATTCTTCAGTCTGTTTGCCAAAGAGGAAATGATCTTGAACAGGAAAGTTCATGGCCTTAGCCTGGGTGTCCTGTGTTAGATTTGTAGTCCCATAGCCAAGCAAACCTTCTCAGGGGTACAGTCAGAGCCATAATCCTACAGCGTTATCACTGGCTCTGCTGCCATCTGGAACTGGTATTTGGATGTTTCCAGTCCAAATCTGGCTCTTTCTGCTACGTCATCAGAGATAGGAGAGGGAACCTTCTCTGACATGGCCAAAACAGACTGCCACAGTGTCTTTTGATACTGTGCAACATAGAGCCTAGTAATTAACTTGTCGACCCCAGAGAGGCAGCTAAATACCCTTTCTTTGACATACTTGCCATTTTCCTTGAATCCTTCTCAGGTGGGTGGAGGATAAAGAACCCTCACCTTCTCACAGGCTGCCTGCTGGACTATACCCTGATGATCAGGGTGAGAATAGGAATTGACCCTTTCCTGTCCAATTGGTACTTCTTGTGGGCCTTCTTATTCAGAGCGTGACAGAGTTAGGGTTCTGCAAGACTGTGAATAAATCCTTCTTAAAGAATTTATTGATAGGCAAAAAAATTTTTTAGTAGGTGTTAACCCCATCATTTCCACATATTCTGCCTCCTCCTCGTCTTCTATGACCTCAGTGGTAGCCAGGTCAAGGGCATCTACTATTTTCCTCACAAAGGAAAAGTGAAAGGAAAAATCCTCAGGCCTAGGAAGAGGCCAAAGTCCTGCTCTTTGAGATTTCCGGTTCAATGGGCTCACCATCATCTTACTCTGGTATGTCATACTCCCAGTATCTACTTCCTGAGACTGGGGATCTGAGACACGAGTAATCTCCTGAACCCTTGAAGCAGGAGGGTTGGAGAAGGTATAAACCCCTGAATTGCCTCAATGACTTTAATAGCCCTGGCAATTTAAGTCAGCAGTAGGTAGACTGCATGAGGCACAGAAGAATCCCCTGTAAGTTTTGCATGGGGTTCACGTTTGGTATTCTTTCACTTTTGGAGAGGACCAGAGAGTCAGCTGGCCCATTTAGTCTTTTTAAAGAGGTTGACTCACCCTTATCAGGGGTGGTAAAGGAAGAAGCTGCTGTTTCACCACTGATTTTGAAGGTGTTGGCTGGTTGGGGCCTGAAGCACCTCCTAACTTTTATTCAACGCTCCATTCTTTTTCCACAGTTTCTGTGGAAAAGATTTGCAAATTCACAGTCAAATTCAAATGTTTGGTTCCCAGGCAGAACACACAGCTGTCATGCGTGTCTGCTCTGGCAAACACTCTCCACACTTGAGACAGTTTTTAAATCCTGGGGACAAGTTTTTCTTAGGTTTTCAAATGCTCCATTTTCAGAGAAAAACCTCAACCGAAAAGATTTTTTTTTTTTTTTTGCGGTCGGTTCAGGAACCAATTAGGCCCCAAAAGAACCGTTGAAATTTGTAAATTTGGAACCAGGTCAGCGGTTCGGAACAATACAGCAGTTCACAGTAACGGGTTAAGCGGTTAGAAAAGAAATCGGTTAAGCGGTTTCAACAAGATAAATATAACGTTAAACAATAACATTTTTAAACGAAAATAGAGAAAATAAAGTGGAAAAAAAATTAATATATAAAACTACTCGGTTCCTCAACGGTTATACGAACTGAAAATAAACGCTAAGTCTAACTAAACTAGATGTTAGAATAAAATTAAACAATAAATGAAGGCAGCAGAAAGAAAATTATGTACAGAGAATTATACTTCACAATAAGCCAGCGACGACCTAGGGGATCTCCTGGGTGTCTAGACTTGTGAGGCAGAGTAAGAAATCTGAGACGTTGATAGAATGTACAGCAGATGAGGGCAGCAGTTTGAATAATTGTCATGTGCCAATGATTCCATCATTAGCATACAGTTCCATTCTCCGGGCAGTTCTACTAAGCAGACTAACTGCAGAGAGTTATGAATATAGAGAAGAACATATGGGGTCAGAATTAAGGCTTCTTTGGCTAAGCAGAGTTACTATTTTCTTTTGTGCTTACAGGTTTTGTTGCTGTTTGCTTACAGATTGCTGCTGTAATCTTCTCTGATTCAAATTGTTTCTTGTAGGGTATATTTTCTGTGGAATTGTTCAAGGATGTGCCTACAGATTTTTGCTACTGTGTTGTGCCTACAGGTGTTACAGTTTACTGCTTTATTTTTTCTCTGCTTGAAAAATTTTTTTTTTTCAGGGTATATTTTCTGTTAAATTGTTGTGCAAGTTTTGCTTACTCGTTGTTACATTTGTGCTTAACAGCTTACTGCTTTATGTTTCTCTGATTCAAGGTGCTTTTGTAAGGTGTATCTTCTGTTAAATTGTTACAGGTGGTGCTTACAGGTTTTCAGTTTTATCTATCATTAGGCTAAGCTTTCAGGGCTAATTACAGGAGCACATCTGAGATACTGACTGAGGACAGCATCTGCATTTGTTGTTGGTTGATTGTTTCTGCTCCTACCTCCTTGTTTCTTTTGTCCGTGGTTCCTCTTTTGGCAGGAGAAGGGCGAGACCACCACCCCATCCCAACTACCCCATACTACACTCCTTTTATAGAGTAGCACAGCCATGATATTTCCTGTAGCAAAGCAGGAAGAGGCGGATCAGAGGGTATCCACACAGTGACCTCACTACAGGGTACAATTAATTTAACTTGTTATAAAAGTTATACAAAACAAACAGAACAAACAAAAAAAAAAATCAAACTTTTGCTTTCATTTTCCTTCTACTTACTCGGACCAGGTTATAAACTCTGCAACTCAACTGGAATGGATATTATTAACTGCAGGTACTAGGACACTTTCAAAGGGCAGTTTATACAAGATTTAAGGCTGTCTACACATGCTGGAAAATCGGAGATCTAAGAGTTCACCTCCAGGCAGCACGGCAGAGACTGTGCACCTCAGATCGCATATTTAGGAGAAATATACCACAAGAACCACTCCACCATTTCCAACATCCAACTGAAGCACCTCAACTGCAAAGGACAGCTGGTCAGAGGGTGGCAGGTGGATAGGAGGTAAATCACTAAGGACTGGAGGAGGCAGATGTGATTCCCTTCACAAAAGTGGGAACAAGGCAGAAGCAGGAAACTACAGACCTGTAAGTTTGACCTCAGTGGTAGGAAAATGATGGAATCACTTCTGAAAAAAGAATTGTTGAGTACCTAGAGGCCAGCGGGCACAGGACCCAAAGCAGCATGGATTTACAGCAGGAAGGTCATGTCAGGCAGATCTAATAGATTTCTTTGACTGGGTGACCAAAGTAATAGACCAGGGAGGCTGTGGATATGGCCTACCTGAGACTTTAGCAAGGCATTTGACACAGTCCCACACAAAGATTGATATCAAGTTAGCCAGCCTGGGAGTGGGTCCCAGGGTGGTAGCCTGAGTTGCAAACTGGCTGCACAACAGGAAACAGAAGGTAATAGTGAGTGGAACACATTCCGAAGAAAGGGGTCACTAGTGGAGTACCTCAGGGCTCAGTACTGGGTCCAGTCCTCTTTAACTTCTTTATAGGTAACATTGCAGAGGTCTGGAGGGAAAGGTATGCCTCTTTGCAGGCGATACAAAGATCTGTAACAGAGTTGATACACAAGGGTGGGGTAGAAAGGATGAGAAGGACTTGGCAAGGTTGAGAATGGTCAGACATATGGCAACTTAGATTCAATGCAAAGAGTGCAAAGTATGCGCCTGGGAAACAAAACCCAGGAGAAGAGTACACAATAGCAGGAGGTACTAACAACAACAAAAATGGAGCGGGACTTGGGGGTAGTCATATCAGATGATCTAAAGGTTGGTAAGCAATGTGAGAAGTCAGTAAGAAGAGCCAGGGGATACTGTGATGCATAGGAAGGGGCATCACAAGTAGGAAAAAGGAAGTGGTTATCCCTCTGTACAGACAGTTGGTGAGACCCCATCTGGAGTACTGTGTGCAGTTTGGAGACCTCATCTATGCAAGGATATAGAGAGGATGGAAGCAGTCCAGAGGAGGACAACTAAAATGGTGCAGGGTCTGCATCAGAAACCATATGAAGAGAGACAGAAGCTAATATGTATACCCTTGATGAAAGGAGGGACAGAGGGACATGATAGAAACGTTCAAGTACCTCAAGGGAATCAACAAAGTCCAGGAGGGTAGCATCTTTCAGAAAAAGAGATGTGTAAGAACAAAGGGACACAATTTAAAAGATGGAGGCGGCTCAGGGTAATCGAAATTTTTTTTTTCAGAGAGAGTGGTGGATCAGTAAGGAACTGCCTTCCCTGAGGAAGTTGTTGGGGCTAAAACAGTGAGAATTCAAACATGCATGGGACAGACACAAGGCAATTGTAGTGGGGTGGCAGGAAGTAGGCTGTTGGTTAACTAGAATCTGCAGCTTATCCAGTAGGTAGGGAAATGGACAGACTGGGTGGGCCAAGTGGTCCTTATCTGCCATCAAGTCTATGTTTCTATGTTAAATCCTCACGAATGTATCACCTCTACAAACCATATAAAACTACAAACAGCTATCTGCCTCTATCTCCAAATCAAACAAAGGGCAGAGGACACTTCAGAGCAGGACACTGCAGCGCAGGAGCTAGCGCTACAAAACTCACCAAAACAGGAACCAAAACAAAAAGGCAAAAGGAAATACAAAGCACTTCTGCTCATAGGAGACTCCATGATTCCGGGGAGTTGATACCTACCTCAGCCAGAGGGTATTGGTCCAAATGTCTCCCAAATTGCATCAGCGTGCAGAGACATTAACATTGCTAAAATCATGCGAAAGCAGGAGAAAACATAGGCGATCCTGGTATACATAGGGACTAATACGATCACGTCAACGGTCAGTGTGAAACCAGGAACACCTGACCAGGCTCGACGAAGCAAACTGCCATCCATTTCATCCAGCATCTCCTTCTCAGAGATCTTGCCTGTCTGGGAGAGGGGGGGGCAGGTCAAGGACAGGTCAGGAAACATGGGAAAACCAGAAGCAGTTGTAAAATTCACCAAAGATATTTATTTACAGTAGCAACTGTGATGCTTGAGCCAGCTAGTTATGATTATTGTATGATATTTGTAAAGTATGTGATTGTCTCACATAAGACAGCTATACTTCCATGGTGCCCTCCAGGTTTCAGTGAAGCTACAGGATATATATAACTGACAAGGAGATCTCTGTAATGTAATTTATATCCTTGAGAAATTGCATTTATGACCTTTTGCTGCTTTGAAGTTGGAAGCTACATATACAGTTTATTACAGGACAGGACATCATTTAGCTGATTCCTGTTGGCTATATATCACACCTGGGTGACAGACTGCAGAGTTGTAAAACCTTTGATGTTCCTTGGGAAAACAGGAACCAGCCACCAGTTCAAAGGAAAGGCTTGATTAAAGACTGTCAATTTAGGAAATGTCTTTCTCCTTCTGACGCTACATTATTTAAAACATCTCCTGACAGGAAATAATTTTTGTAATTTTATATTCTAAAAGGAGGAGCTAGATGACTCACAGAAGGGGTGTGAGACAGTTTAAACTGGTACTTGTGTCTCAGATTAATGTCATATTTTGGGCTCTCAAGAAACAAGATCTCTGGTTTAACTGCACTTGCAGAGGTAATACATTAGAAAAGATCTGAATGTATTTTGGTAGGAGTTTGTTCTGTAATTTTCCTTGTTCTTCTTTTATGTGATTGCAATGCTCTTTGATATTTGTTCTGTAATTTATCTTACTGTTTTATCCATTTTAGTAAACCTATTCTTAAGAGACTGCCTGGTGTCTGCCAGTTCTTTTTGCATGTGACATATAGATGGTTAAGTCTGACAATTGGTCAAGGACTATCAAGAGAATCAAGAAATAGTGTGGCTATACAACTACTCTTACCAACATTAGAATATGCTAGTTTAATATATCAGTTTGCTTCTAAATCTTTATTAAATTGTTTGAACAAAACATATTATAGAATAGCAAGATATGAGCAAAATGTTCTTTCTTCACCCACCACTGTAATTTACTTCAAGACCTTGATTGGGATTCTTTTGCAACCAATAAAAAAATTTATAGGGTATAAAGCCTTTAATGAGTATGGGGGAAAGTTAAACATGGTGTGAACCTCTTGATGTCTCTATCTCTTATAGGTATAATTTGAGGCACTTAAAACATAGATGTCAAAAGTTCCTCTGGAACTAAATACCTATAGTAAAATGCAAGACATTTCTATTTACCAAAAATATGGAATGAGATAGATCCAGAAATTAGAATTACTGATAGTCTTAACAATTTCAAGCACTCTTTGGATATGATTTGGAGAAACAGATGTACTTGCTATGAGTGTTACTTAGACTAAATTAATTGTTTTCTTGTTCTGGATTCTCCAGATTATTTCCGGATGCATTTGTGTGTGTTAGATATAGGGTATTAGGTTTGCATTTGAGAATGAAGTTCTGTTCCCCTTTCTCCCCACTTTTTTCTTTTGCTCCTTTCTTTCCACTTTTCTTACCTATTATATTGGTTCCAATATGGAAATATTGAAAATAGAAAAAAAAAAAACTGTACTTATTAGACATTTAATCCATCAGCCCATCTTGAAGCGCATACCTATTGTTTGCTATGAATCTCTTGAATTCTCTGATAAATTTTTTATCTATGTATGTTTTTGTAATGTATGTAGTGAAATTAAGTTTGTTATATGTGTAAGATTGTTCCTGTGATATATATTATTACATGATGTTCTTGTACCTGTATTTTAAAACAGGACAACTTTGATAAACAGGGCCTTTTTGGTCCTAAAAGTTACCTTCCTGTCAAAAATAAAAGTTTTATCTATCTATCTATCGATCTATCAAGGGCTTGATGGTGTTACCAAACTGGGAAAAGGTAAGAATATGCCTAAGGTCTCTTACAGAGTTTTAAGGGTTCATTTTGGAAGCCTGGCTTGGTGCACCTGGTGAAAGATTGTACCGCAATCTCCAAGAGTGTACATATCTGAGCCAGTACATTTGGTATGCTAATATGGTTCACAGTTTGACTCCCCAGAACTTGAACTAAAGGTGATTCGGACCCAAAAGTAGACAGGAGGGTTACCCTGTCTGTTACCTGTTCACACTATTGCACTCTGAGGTTGGCACTATGGAGCAGTGGGCCTGACCTGCTGAGTGCGTTGTGACAGCAGTAACATAAAAAAAAAAAAAAAACTTGTTCAGTACAACTATGTACACAGGAGAAAAAAACAGCAGTTTTTCCTGAGTCGCTGTGTCCCTTTTCTTCTTCAGCAGTTGCAGCTTAGCCCCTTTATAAGTCCTTTCAACCCCATTCTTAGCAAGCATCCTGTTTTGTAAATATCAGGCAGTAGCTGCTAGAACATAGTCACGCTTCTTGAGTTGAGGCCCCCTTTTGCCGGCATTTGCAAAAGGCTTCAAGACTGAACTCTGGTAACCTGTACCTTGCAACAGCTTTTTGCAGTCATCTCCAATTATAATTATATACATTTAAACAGTTATGCTATATATTTTCCAAACAAAGGGGATCCCAATATCAGTTTCCGTGCCATATATTGATTTGCACATATTTTTATATAAGCAGATCTAGGTATGCAAGGAAGAAAAACATACAACAGAGAAACTGAGATACAGTGAGAGGTAAAGAATTGTGAGACTGCGCGAGGTGATCAAGTCCTAAATCTCACAGGAAAATTTAGTTATCAGACAGAAAAGGAAAGATTCTTGCATTTAAACACTTTCTCCATAACAACTGGGACAGGGTCCTACTCTACCCTGTCACAGGCAGACAGAAGGTCAGAGAGGGAGCTAAACATGTGGCTCAAGGGCTGGTGCCAGGAAAAGGACACAAATTTGTAGGTAACTGGCAACAGTTTTGGGGGCGAAAGTTCTTTAAATTTGATGGACTGCATCTCACTAAGGAGGAGTCAGTGCATTGGGGCAGACGTTTGCTGTCTTTGCAGAATATTTAAACCAGCTAATGGGGAGGGGTGCAGCACCCGATACATTGAAAGGAAGAACACCCCTTCCCCTCAGCTAGTGATCAAACAGGAGTTCAGCATGTTTGTAGTTCATTTGCAACACCAAATAAGGAAAAGATCCAGCTCCCACATATGACATGCAGGGGAAAAGCCAGACCTCACCCCACAACTAACGCACAGAAATCGGGCCAATGGAAGTCATGTACACAAATGCCCGCAATCTGGGAAACAAGATCCCAGACTTGAGGCAACAATGACAGAAGCTAAACTGGACATAGCAGCCATTAGCGAGACGTAGTTCACCAGTAACCACACTTGGGAGACTACCATACTGTACGCTATGCTAGAAAAGACTGAGGTGAAAAGAAAAAACGGGGGCCTTTATGTCAATGAAAATACCAAAGCTACAGAAATTCAGAATACACATAAGAAGCCAGAAGAATTGTGGGTCACCTTGAAACAGGAAATGGGACAGCCATATTTAACTGGGGTTGTCTACAGGCCTCCAGACCAGGGGAGGACATAGACACCTTTTGTTAGAAGATATACAAAACATGACAGCTAAAGGAGGTTCTGATAATGGAGACTTCAACATGCCAGGTACAGACTGGTCAATACCAGCAGGAACATCCGTCAGAACGCAGACTATAGTGGATTCCTTGATGGGGGTGGAGGGTGGGCCTCAAACAATTGGTACAACAACCCACAAGACACAGGGCTATCCTGGATCTAGTACTGACTAATGGGAAAAGATCACAGATCTTCAGGTAGAAGGTCACGTAGGGGCCAGTGACCATCACGTGGTATGGGTTCAATTTGGCCACTAAAACCAAATTATCCCATTCTGAGGCAAAAATATGGGACTTCAGAGGAGCTGACTTTTATAAGATGGCCAACAGAGTTAAGCTAGCCCTGGCAAGAAGAAATACAGGTGAGGGGTACAGGCAAAGTGGGCAAGCAGTAAGGATGCAATACCAGATGCAACATCCCACTGTGTTAGGGAGAAAAGCAAGAGCAAAAGAAAAGAGAAACCACTTTGGTTCTCAAACAATGTAGCAGAAAAGGTCAGAGCCAAAGGTTGGCCTTCAGGAAATCTAAGGGAATGCAGCGGACGAAGAAAGGGAGGCATACCAAACTACCCTAAGGAAATAGGGAAGGCAGGCAGGCAAAGGCCCAAACCGAGGAAACATATCATGAACAGTAAAGAAGGGCAAGACTTCTATAGATACATTAGTGAAGGAGAAAGTCCAGAGGGTATTGCTGAGATCAAAGGGGATGAGGGGGTGTGGTGGACCACCAATGAAAGCATCTATCCTAAATAGATACTTCTGCTCAGTACTTACTGAGGAGAAGGCAGGGCAGGGTCCACAGCTCAGCACCATGGACACAGGGGCACGGAGGTGTGCACAAGTCCCTTCTCAAAAGAAAGGGTCCTACAATAATACGCTAAGCTCAGGGTGGACAAGGCAATGGGACCTGATGGCATACATCTCAGGGTACTAAAGGAGCTAAGGGTGGAACTAGCATAGCCATTAGCAGAACTGTTTAGTGAGTCTCTGGGCACAGGCGAAGTCCCAGAAGGCTGGAGAAGGCACATGTGATCCCGCTCTGCAAGAGTGGCAGCAAGGAGGAGGCAGGGAACTACAGACCAGTCAGTCTCACCTCAGTACTGTGCAAGATTAGGAGGCACCCTTAAGAAAGGACGGTGCAACACTTGGAATCCATAGGAGCACAGGATCCAAAACAGCATGGGTTTACAACAGGAAGGTCCTGTCAAACTAATCTCATAGATTTCTTTGATTGGGTAACCAGAGTGGTGAACCAAGGGGGTGCAACTGATGTCGCCTACCTCGACTTCAGCAAAGCTTTCGATACTGTTCCACATAGTAGATTGATTAATAAGCTGGGTAAGCAAAGGGTGGGTCAGAGGTTGGTCAACTGGGTGGCAAACTGGTTGGCGGGCAGAAAACAGAGAGTGGTGGTAAGCGGTATACAGTCAGAAGAGATGCAAGTCACAAGTGGGGTACCTCAGGGATCAGTCCTGGGCCCAGCCCTCTTCAATATCTTCATCAGTGACATCTGCAGATAGACTGGAGGGTAAGGTTTGTTAGCTTGCAGATGTAACCAAGATCTGCAACAGAGTAGATGATCCAGATGGGGTGGACAGAATGAGAAGAGATCTGGAAAAACCGGCAAAATGATCTGAAGAGTGGCAACTGGGTTTAACACAAGGCGTACGCAAGATCATGCACATTGGGAAGAGAAACCCTGAAGCTACCTATAGGTTGGGAGAGGAGTTGTTTGTGATCACAAGGAAAGAAAGAGACTTGGACATCATCATCACAGGCGACCTGAAATTATCCAAGCAGACCTCTAAAAGCAGAGATGCGGCTAGAGGTTGTTGAGGATGTATTAGTAGGGGTATCACAAGTCATAAGAGGAGTAATAATCCATCTTTACAAGACACTGGTTAGGCCCCATCTAGAGTACTAGTGCAGTACTGGAGCCGCCCTGCACAAGCACATTAACAAAATGGAGGCAGTCCAGAGAAGGTAACTAAAATGATGCAGGGACTGCATCAGAAACATATGAGGACAGATTAATGGAGCTCAATATGTATACCCTAGAGCAAAGAAGGGAAGAGGTGATATGATCGAAATATTCAAACATCTTCAGGGCATTAACAAGGTGAAAAGTCTAACATGTTTCAATATAAGACAAACAGGACAGGAGGACACAGCAGGAGAGTAGAGGTAGGCCGATTAAGGGTAATGAGTGTTCTTTACATAAAGAGTGGTGGTTTATCTAACGGCCTACCCCAGAAAGTGGTGGATATGAATACAGTGCAGGGCTTCAAACAGGCTTGGGATAAGCATAAGGGAGTAATACAGATGAGTATGAATAAGCAGAGCCATTGACAGAGTAAAGGCCTATGGCACATTCATAAGGTAGAAAAAATGGGCAGACTGGATGGGCCTTGCGGTCCTTATCTTCCCGTCAACTCCTATGTTTCTATGCTGTATATGATTTTTTCTGTAAGACAACACAGATAAATGACTCTGTATCACCAATGCAGTAATCTTGTTTGTTGGTCCTTGCATTTTAGACCTTATGTTGAGGTCTTAATTAAAAAGTTAAAAAATCTTCCATGTTAAAACATGAAATACATGGATCCTGAAACATACAAAGTAGTAAGGTAGACCTCCAATGAATATGTACTTACATTTAAAACATCTTGCCTGAGCTGAGGTGGTTCTATGCAAGTCAGTAGTCTGAGCAGTAAATCCATTATGGCCGAGGTCCCTATGTGCTTTATCAAAAGGTTAACAAAGTCTTCTTTTTTCCTTAAGAACTCAACAATCTGCAAAAATCACCACCACAAACCAGTTAAAACTTGGAGAAAGGGCTGCGCCTCCTGTCCATTCAATTAAAGAGTCCCACTGCCCCAGATATCCCAAGATAAACATTTTTTTAGTCACAGTTCAGCTTATATTTCATATATATGTATTCGGATTTAGCATCCATTTATCTATATATGTATATATTCTGTGCAGAAAACTCCAATAATGCAACATTTAGGGTTCAGGCTAAGCGACAAAGTAGGAAATATGACTTTTGGGTTGTAACCTAAAACCAACCACAACCACAAAACAAATCAGGGGTGCAGTCTTCCTTAGCATTGCCAACTGCAAAGCTCACCACATTAGACGTGTGTTTGTGGAGTGTATAAAATAAGTGCGCTTTAGGGTTGACAACGCCAAGGAAGACTGAACCCCTGATTTGTTTTATGGGTGGGGTGGGATTTTAGGGTGGTAACCCAAGTCACATTTCCCTACTTTTGTTGCTTTAGCCTAAACCCTAAATGTTGCATTAACTGAATTTTTTGCAAATAATTTCCTTCCTTTTGAGATAGTATAATCGTATCCATATCTTCCTGTCTGAGCACAGGGCTCGTTGAGTTCTGGACACTGCAAAAGTGAATTTTTCTGAATTTTTTTCCCCACTGGTTTTGCTTCCGACACCTGTGAGCCCAGAAGGTTTGGAATTTTGGTCTGATATTTTGTGGGTAGGAAGGGCTGGCCCAAAGATGTGCCTTTTGTTTCTTTAGAGAAAAAATATTAATCCGTTCAAAGTTATTTAATTTTGAAATTTTGAAAAATTGGTTCTGAGCATCACTGATAAGTACTTCAAAATGGCTGTAAGAAACAAAAAGAATCCTTTTTCATTTTGGCGCTGTTTTTAGTGAGGGGAATCCTTTGTCGTTTGCTGCCATGTTGTTTTCCATTTTCTGCTGCAAATTTAAGTTTTAAAACCATCAAAATCACATCCTGGGGAGAGACCAACAGATCTGCCTTGCTCATCGCGACTCGTTCGGTGGATTCTGCAGTGAACTATTAGAGGAATGACCCAAAATGTATTTTCTGTAGGTTTTACATCCTTTATCGTGACTCCTTCAGTCTTTTTGAATGGTAAACATTTCAGCTTTAAAATCCAGAAAAATTACATCCTGGAGAAAGAGATCAAGAGATCTGTCTTGGTCATCGGCATTCTAGTAGGTGAATTCTGCAGTTAACTGTTAGAGGAATGCAAACAAAATGTATTTTTATAAGTTTTCATCTTTTTCGTCCTCATTTCTTTTTCATATAAACAGCAGACAATCCTTGTTCTTTTCCCTTAACTTCTGACACCTGTAGTGCCAGATGGTTTGGAATTTTGGTCTGAAATTTTCAGGGTAGAAAGGGGCTGGCCCACAGATGTGCCTTTTCCTTGTTTGATGTGTCAGAAGTGAGCAAAACACGGAGCACAAGGTGGTAGCAAATGAAAAAGGATTTTCGCCATTCATACGAAAAAAAAGTGAGTCACAGTAAAGGATGCAAATGAACCAAAAAAAAAAAAACACTTTGGGGTATCCCCAACATTCTTGCATGTTCCTGGTATCCAGCAGCAACCCTCAGCCTCCAAATGCCGTCCCTGTATTTTTTACATTGTTCCTATTGTCTAGTGGCACCCCCACCCTCGGATTGCCTGTATTTAACATTTTTCCTGGTGTCTCGTGGCGTCTCCCACCCGCCAACTGCCGCCCCCATAATTATAAGGTTGTAATACAGAAAAACATCCCTGATGTCTTCTTTTTTTCGTAAGAGAAAACGGTCCCTCACCAATACGACCTAACCTCCCACTGAACACCCACCACCTTGCACACCACACACATACACACACACTCACTCCACATGACCAGGTTCCGGGATAAAATTCACTCTCCTATGGAACACACGCTCTTGCTGTTGGAACCACCGACTGCAATATCTGCCCCCTTTCCACCTCATGAAATATCCTTTATCCAATATCCCTGACCCACCTCCTAGTCTCCTAAACTGGTCCTTCTACTAATTATGCCTGCACAGTGTATTCACTCTTTTCCCCTGTCTCTCCATACAGTGTCAGTGGACACACTACTGCTTTCCTTTCCACCCATTCCCCGAGGTGAAACCTCAATGGTTTTTCCAGTTGTTGCCTGCAGGATGGGGTTGGTGTTAGGGTTGAAGCCTCCTTTCCATTTCCAGGAATCCCTATCCTCCTATCTCCCAATTTCCTAGTCATTTCTGCCTCCTCCCTCTAATCCTGTCTCTAACTCCTCTCTCCCCCGCCTTTCCTGCCTGGTACTGGCCCCTTGCAGGTTTTTTTTCAGCATTCTGAAGGAATTAATCTTGGCTGACTCCCCTCCCACCCTCTCCCCTTTCTGCCTGTTTCACCTCCCTTGCTGGGTCCCAGCATCCGGAAGGGCATAGATTCATGGCTACTCTCTCCTATCTCCCCATTTCATTCCCATACTCTTGCCTTGATCCCCTTCTCAACCCCCACACCCCTTCCTGTTCCTATACTAGCCCCTTGGGCTTGCATTGCACTTAAACTTTTGCTCAGTCTTGACTTCTAGCATTAATTTGAGTTATCTGAGTTTACCTTCCTAGTGTACTACATTGTTATGTAACAGACCAATCATGTTATGTAATAGTTATTACACTTTTATTTCACTTTTATATGCATTTGTTTGTCCTCCCACCTTCTGTAATCCCCTCCCCAGGTCGCTTCTGAAATGAGCTGTTTACAACTCATGTTGTCTTTCCAGGTGAAACATTTTGCAAACAAATAAATAAATAGTGAGAAACTAAGTAAGTGCAGTTCAACGATTTCAATGGGTTTTCAACTTTGCTGCATAACGTTGCCATTTCTGCATATTTTGACACCAGATATTCAACATGGCCTTTTTGAGACCTCAAATCGTGAACAATGTGGGTGTAATTACACAAATCCAGCCCCAAAGGCAATTCCGTGGTCACTTGGCAAAATCACCTTTCAGGTAGGATTTGCAATTTTCACCATCCTTGTTGATGAGGTGGGGTCATAAGAGGCTATGCTGAAAATCTAGGAAAATACACATTACAAATTGCAATGTTATGGGCATTCACTGAAATTTTGCTACGCTGGTTCATAACTTTGGCAGTGTTAAATATTTTGACTCCAAATTTTCAACATAACCATCTTTTATACACGCCATGAATGTGACTACTGTCATTTTCAAACTGTGGCTAAACTGCACCTGTGGCCTGTAATGGTGTTGTGGTGGTGGCGGAATCATGTTTTGGCAGAGGTTTCCAAAGTTTCATTATGGGGTTCATGAGGTTGGGTAATAAGATGGCTAGGCTGACAACTACATTCCTCTTTTCTACAAATGGATGCACAGAGCGCAGAGGGCCCTAGGCCCTAACTCCTACAGATAAATGAGGATACAATTGTAATGATCGTAAAAAATGGAAATTCTTTGCAAAAACCTTAATGCACTAGGTTAGGGGTTAAAGTGACAAAAGTAGGAAATGTGGCACTAGGGTTTATACTTCCCCTCCCACCCTGCGAGCAGCAGCAGGGAAAAACCTTTACGGTTTCACCTCTCTTGCCTTTTACAAATCAGGCGTGGGGTGTGCCTTGGGGTTGTCAACCCAGCACTCACCCCATTCTGATATACTGTACCCATCTCAGCTTACTTACTGATGGAATGGGGAGAGGATTAGGATTGATAACCACAAGGCACCCCACGCCTGATTTGCAAAGAGGCAGCAGAGGTGAAACCTTAACGGTTTTTCCAGTTGTTGCCTGGAGGGTGGGGTGGGGTGTCAGGGTTGAAAACCCTAACGGCATTTCCTACTTTTGTTGCTTCAGCCCTAACTAGTGCATTAACAGTTTTTTGCAAAGTATATCTCCATATACACACACGCATATATGTGCACATTAACAAAACATAGCATTGCCATACATCTGCTTTTGATGCTTTTCTACACCTGACGTCATAATCCTCTCCCTGTCAAATCACAATATATTACTGGGAAATTATTATGTCACAAGAAAGTTTAGTCACCAGTACAGATCTCAAGAGACTCTCCTCCATATAGCCACACCTCTGGAACTTAAGCTGTTGGCATCAGGACCACTCAAATTTTTGCCAAGCAGGGGCTGCAGCCTTGGATGTATGTAGGAGCCATCTATATATTGCCTCCTCAGTTTCTTGAAACAACAGGTTGACCAACCCAAGGAACAGAACGATTCCGCAAAAGGAGGGTGACAGAGAAAACAAACAGCCCATTTGGAAGGACAAAGAAAAGGGAAGACCAAGCATGCAGTAAAAATATGCCTTAATACCACATTATCTAAAAATACAGAATGGAGTGGGGGGGAGGGTGAACTCTGTAGGAAGTCCCTCAAAATTCTACTGTTACTGGGAAGTAACTAAACGATCTTCTTCGGAGACATCTCCTTCCATAAAGTCGCACCTTTGGAAAAATCACAAGCAGTGCAAAACTGCAGAGCAGGAAGATGGTCAGACAGCAGGGATGTGTAACATCCTGAAGACACCAGGCCTTGGAGGATGGCAAGGCTGAAGCCAGCCACTCTACAAGACACTAGATCCAGACTGCATTGTTAGAGAAAGTCCAAGGAGATGGCAGAGCATATGTCAGCTGCCTGAAGCTGAATAAAACAAGCCAAAGAAGTGGTCATGCCACTGGTGTCATAACCCCAGACAGGACCTGAAAAGTACAGACAGGACCTGAAAGTACAGTTACGTAAGAGCTTACGTAACAGTAGATCTTCGAAAACTCTTGTAGCAGGTTACACCATTAGGACTGAAGCCGCCAGGACCCACTGGAAATTTTCTAGCTAGCAGTCTTCAGTGGGGACCGCCTCCGCGCAAGCGAGTACATAAGGAGGCGGTCCCTCCACAATCCTCAGTTCTCCGCTTCAGAGACTCCCGCCGCTGGATGACATCAGAAGAGGAGACCGAGGATCCGCCACCAGATGGCCAAGACTATAATCGGAACGTCCCATCCTGTAAGATGGGTGTTTGGCTATGACCTACCTCCAAAAGAAGGGGATGGTGGGCGGAAGGGTACCTGCTGCAAGAGCTGTTCTCAAGATCACTGTTATGGTAAGTTCTCTCGCCAACTGTACTATCTTACTCGAGATACAGCTCTTGCAGCAGGTTACACCATTAGGACTGATTTCCAAGCAATAGTGGCAATCATGCACCACTGGGAGGAGGAAAGGTAGAAGTCTCAATACCTCGAGCCCAGGGACAGAAGTCCCTGAAGGACGGCTAGGCCAAAACCTGCTCTTGCCCTCGATGCAATGTCCAGACTGCAATGCCTGATAAAGGTATGCACAGAGCTCCAAGTATCTGCAGCGCAGATAGCTGAGGTGGAGACGCCTTAACGCCGCAAAGAAGTGGCCACCCTCTCATGGAATGACCCTTAACTGCACCCGTAAGGGTTTATTGCGCTTATCATAACAGAAAGTGATGCACTGGATGAGCCACCTTGAGAAAGACTGTTTGGAGACAGGAGCTCCTTTCATTCTGAAAGCGAAGGAGACAAAAGTTGATCCGCCTTTCGGAACTGTTTGGATCTGGTCAGATAATATCTGAGGCACCCGATACACATCGAGGTGTGCAGAAGGGCTTCTCCTCGATTAGTGTACCTTGGGAAATACACTGGTAGATCAATATCCTGGTTAGGGTGAGGGCTGAAACCACCTTAGGCAAAAACTTTGGGTTTATCCTTAGGATACCCTGTCCTGGTGAAAACCAAATAAGGCTCTTTGCACATTAGAGCATGCAATTTCGAGATCCTTCTCGCCGGAAATGTGACAACTAAAAAATAACGCTTTCTATGATAGAAAATGTAGCTCATAATCCACGGCTGGTTCAAAAGGTGGCAGCGTAAGCTGCTCCAGGACGAAGGGTAAGTCCCAAGGAGGAACTGGATCCTTGATGGGCTGCCCAAGGTGGAGGACTCCTTAAAAGGCACGAGTAGTGTCCAACTGGGCCACCGTCCGGTGGCCTACGGGGCATGGTAGGCAGAAACTGCACAAGGCGCACCTTAACTGAGGAGTAAGCCAGTCCGGAATGAAAAAGGGAAAGCAGTTAGTCCAGAACCAGCTGGGACAGTCTAACAGGCGAAACCGCGCACTTGAGCCCACAAACAGAATCTATGCCATTTCATAGCATACGTTCGTAGGATGCCGCTTTCTGGTGGCAGAGAGCACCTCTGCCACCTCTCATGAGACCCCGTGATCGCATCATAGCTATGTCTCTAGGGAGCCAAGCTGCAGGTTCAATGAACGTAAGTCTGGATGAACCAATGAACCCGCCTCCTGAGCCAACAGATGGGAGCTGATTGACAAAGGAACTGGAGGTTCCGGGATAGCTGATGTAAAGAAGGAACCAAATTTGTCTGGGCCAGAAAGGCGCAATCAAAATGAGCGTCGCCTGCTCCCTGCAAAGTTTTAAGAGAACTCTCTGGATCAACGGGAAAGGAGGAAAGGCATAGAGGAATCTGCCCGTCCAGGAGAGGGACAGCGTCTCGCCAGAAAACACCAGGCCCTGGATCTAGTAAGCAAAATTGGGCAGTTTCGTTGGATGGGGACCGAAAAGGTCTAACTCTGGGTGCCCCATCTGTGAAACAGATCCTCTGCCACCTCCTGTAGAAGTTCCCACTGTGGACTCTGGCCTAGAGCGATTCAGACCATCTCAGACGGTGTTGTCCCTCCCGGACGTGTGTACTGCAATTAGGTTTACGCCGTGTTGCAATACCCTCCCACACTCTCATGGCCTCCTGCAAAGCGGTAGGAGTGAGTACCTCCTTGTTTGTTGAGGTAATACATCACCGGTATTGTCTGTTTGTAACAGGAGTGTACCGGTGGATCTCCGACTGGAAGGCTTGCAGAGCATAAAGTACTGCACTCATTTCCAAAATGCTGATGTGGAGATGAGATTCCTGGGCTGTCCAAAGGCCCTGAGACCGCGACACTGCTCAAGTGTGCTCCCCACCCGAGCCCTGAGGCATCCGTGAGAGAGTCACAATCGACGGCGCTGTGAAGGGGACCCCACGGAGGAGGTTCCCGGATCAGTACCATTGCCAATCCCGAGTGCGGCATTCGTGATTCGAACTGGCTGCTGCAGATGGTCTTGTCTTTGGTCCCATTGCACCTTTAGCATCTACTGGGTTACCGCATGTGGAGCCGTGCCATCAGGACTGTTGCAATGGCGCAGCCATGTGTACGAGCAGGCGAAGGACCAGTCTGGCGGGGCGGTCTTCTTCACCGACAGGTCCCTGATGAGGATCGGATGTGTTCCGCTCTGTCTGAGGGAAGAAACGCTTTCCTCCGACGGTGTCCAGAACTGCTCCTATAAGCTGCTGTTTCTGGGGACGGCACCAGGAGTGACTCTCGTAGTTGATGAGGATACCCAGTGATTGAAAAAGGGACTGGGTGCCGTGAATGGCCGTCATCAGTGCCTCCTGGAGGGTGCCATGAGAAGCCAGTCGTCCAGGTATGGAGAACAGTGGTGGCCTTGTCTCCTCAGAGATGCTACAACCGCCATGCGCCAGTAAGCGAGGTGCCGATGACAGCCGAAGAAGAGCTCGGAACTGATAATGGCGGCTCTGAAACTTCGAAACGCAGGAACACTCCTGTGTGCTTGAGCAGTGGAATGTGCAGGTAGGCGTCCTGCATGTCCAAAAGACGCCAGAAAGGCGCCTCGCTTCAACATGGGAATTAGGCCCGAAGGGTCACCATGCGAAGCGTTTGTAAATGACCGACAAGTTGAGGTCGCTGAGGTCCAGTATTGGACGAGGTCCCCTGTTTCTTTGGAACCAGAAAGAAGTGAGAATAATCCCTAGTCCCTCTGGTTCTCTGGGCGTGTTCTAAGGCTTCTTTCTCCAGAAGCGCAAGCACTTCCTGCTGTATGAGCAGGGCGTGCTGACGAGTAGCGGGAAAGCAGGAGGAGTCTTGTAGTGCGGTGCCTACAAATTCTATATAGTGGCCTTTTTGACCAGTTGCAGCACCACCTGTCGGTGGTGATCGGCAGCCACCTGGCAGGTGGCGTGCGATGCGACCCCGACCTTCATTTCCGTTGATCCTGAGGAGAGGGGGGCAGGAAGAGTCATGCTGTGGCAGCGTTCGATCCAGCAGGCTGGGCCAACTTTGCAATTCGTTGGCCTCTGCCTGAGGATGACTTGGTCTGGGCTTTTGGGTGAAAGTGCCCTCTGCTGTTGGCGGAGCGTGGCTGTTGCCTTTGTATCCGGCCGAAAAGCAGCTCTGGTTCTCTGAAAGGAACTGGGCCGAGACCTCTACATGGCTTGTACAGATCTGACTGCCTTCCCTCGTCCTGAAGTTTGGTGATCACCTTCTCTGAGGCTTCACCAAATAGGACCTCGCCGCTGTAAGGGACGCCTAAGATGTTCTTCTGGACATCCGGAGTAAAACCAGAGACACGGAGCAGGAGTGTCTCCGAGACACACGCCTGAGGCAGCAGCTCTGGCTGAAGAGTCCGGAGAATCATATGCGGCTCTGAACACCTGCACCCGCGTGGGAGGAGGTTCAAGAGCTCCTCCTTTTGGTAGCCATCGGGCATCTTCACACCAGGTCCTGTCCCCATCCCCACAGTGCGTTCTGAAACTGAACCATGTGGGTGAGGTAATTCAGTGACCTGACGGGCGCAAGTCACAGCCACGCACGTGCGCCTACCCAGGACATCCAATTGCTTGGATTCGGTCCGTGGCTGTGTGCTCAAATGCTGAGGTCTCTGAGACTGGTCATGCGAGGCAGTGATGACCAGGAGTCAGCCAGAGGATGGTTCGCCAGATACTGGTCCTCCCTAGGGGCCTTGTAAGGCGGTCAGCCTTCTTCGGCACTGCGGAGTAGAATCTGGGACGCTTCCACGCAGCCTTGGTGACGTCCGCAAAAGTGTCCACCAATGGTGGCACTACCACAGGCTTTGGTCTTTCTGCCGAAGGTAGCGGGCAAGCGTTGTCTCTCGGGATCTTCAGCATCCCACCCCATATTCTCCTGGATGTGCCTCATGATCTCGCGACAGAGGGATCATCCGGAGGAGACCTAGGTAGGTCGTGTGGGTCCGGAGAGGGAATGCTGATGGGAGAAGGAGATCTGGAGCACCCTGAGGTGTCAGATCTAGAATCCTCCCCAGACGGGGTGTACCAGCATCGTCTGGGTCTCTCAGGACTGGGTGACCCTGAAGTGGATCTACTGGGAGGTCTTCTCCTGTCTGAGGATCTGCCCGAGGAGGTGGTGTTCGCTCCTTGGAGGTTGGTGAGCAGTCCTACAGGCCCTTGGCAGAGGAGGGCACAGGCGGTGAAGGAGTGGGTGGAGGCGGAGCGGAGTAGGAGGAGGTGTGTGGCGACCACATCTTTCTAATGGTGTCCCACCAGAAGGTAAAGAGCTCCTTTACCTCTGTCAAGTTCAAGCCAGACGCCGGGCCGGGCACGGTGGCCTGTCGCCGGGGTAGGGTGTCGGGTCCCGGGTGTCTCCCGCTCTGAGGAAAGGCTCCGTGGGAGCCAACGCTCCAGTGTCACCGCCTGGTCCTCGGGCTGAGTGGTATCCTCCTCAATGAGACCTTCCGGACCGACGTCAGCCGGCGACGGTGGTGCAGTCCTCTCTCTGGGGTAGCGGCGTTGGTCCCCTGGCCGGCGTCCTCGGAGGCGAACGCCTGGCCGGAGACAGGTGTGTGGCTGTCGCCGCTCCTGGGCGCCCGGTGATGCTTGGTCGACGCCGGGTGGGCCAATGTCGGGTCTGGCGTCCACTTAAGGGATGTCAGGTCCTTGGTCTTACGAGGAACTGGGTCCGACCCGCGGAGGCTGGGAAACCGACCTGGCGTCCGGAGTCCCGATGGCGGGAGGAAGATCTGTGGCGCTCCCAGACTTAGACGAGGCCTTAGATGGAGTGGGCCGAAGCCAACGGCCTGGAAGTCTTGAGGGCAGCAGAGAGGAGAACCGCTGGAGGATCTGACCTGAACCGGAGGAGGCTGCGATTGAGCCCTGGAGGGAGAGCGGTCTGACCCGCGAGCTGGAGCCTCGGAGTCCGAGGCCCTTTCCGGGACCTGGGTCTTTCCTTCTCCCGGTGTTTCTCCCAGTGTTTGTGGGTTTTCCCGACTCCCCTGGAGGAAGGTTCCTTATCCATGGTTTTCAGTTTCTCTTCTAAGAGAAGCGCTGAAGAACCTTCTGGCGGGGGATCCTGGTGTGACTGTTTGAAGCCCTGGCAGAAGGAGCAGGCCTTGGTGTCGTGTTCCGGCCTAGGTAGCACACAGGCAGTAAAAGGATCCTTGAAGGGATCTGTTTGCCGTGAGGCACACTTCAATTGGTGACCCTCCAGAGAAGTGTTTGAGAGGACATCAGATGAATCCAAAATCTGGGATGAAAGACGAGACGTCATAGCTCTAAGTTAGTATGCGCTAGAAAGGGACCGAGAGGCGATGCTTAGATGGCGAAGTAGAGAGAAAGAACTGAGGAAGTTGTGAGAGGACACGCCTCCTTATGTACTATGCCTGGACGCCGGGGGCAGGACCGATGTCAGAGCGGTCCCCGCTGAAGACTGCTAGCTAGAAAATTCGGGGTCCTGACGCCTGATGGCTTCAGTCCTAATGGTGTAACCTGCTGCAAGAGCTGTATCTCAAGTAAGATCCTCCATACCATGCTTCCAGTGTCAAAAGAAATGCAGTATGTCTACCATTCGGTCTACTATCTGAAAGGCACAGCTTAGAAACAGGAAAGTCCACCATGCTGGGGGCTAATGCGACAAAATGCTGCCAGGACTTTCTGGAGAAAGTGCCTGGACTAACAGCATAGACACATTTGCACATACAGTACCTCTATCAGCTTGTTTACATGACCACAGTGCATTGCCCATCGCAGTAGGGCACAACTGATGACATGCCATTGTCCATGTCTCCCTATATGTTGAATACTGACACACAAGGTAATCTTGCACTGGTTTTGAAAACTTATTTACTTTTGGAGCTATGTAAAATCTTTTCAAATTCCTTCCATGCTCAAAAGTAAGAAAATAAGTTTGCAAACTGAAGCGCAGACAACAGTCTGCTCAACATACAAGGAGAAAGAGAATGGTGCATCATTAGTAGTGTTCTCCTGTGACGGACAATGCACTGAGGCCATATAAACCAGCCACTAGAGGCATGTGCAAATGGCGGCCTGTACACTACTAGTGCCCTTTGAAACCCTTTTTGAAAAAGCAGAGTTATCTACAAACTGCTGCTGTTAGAAATTGCACATAACTCTGCTTTTTCTTTTAAAACAGCTTACAAGTTAGGTTCTGTGGAGCCTTCCTTAACCCTGGAGATAATCTACTGACACTTATCAAATCAAATAAATTTAATTCCATATGGAGGCTCACAAATAGCAAACAAGTAAAAATCTTCCTATTCTACATCATGTGGCTACTATTAAGCCCCTGGGTTCCAGGAAGGTCCATTTCAGTGTAAATATTTATAATTTGGAGGAGTATAGTCACATTTGGGAGACAATACCATTGGGAGAGTGGGAGACTTCAATTCTCTTCCAAATTCAAAAATTTCTAATAGTTATTGTCCATCGTATTACTTTGCCAATGCCATATGAAGAAGATGTGATGTCAATGGGACACATAATGACGATTCCCTGATACCATGTTCCAAAACCTATTAATACTGAGTTGTTAGGTTTTGTGTGTCTGCTGAATAATGTACATGTATATATCTGTTTAAAGCTTTTATAAATAAAGTTTACAAACAAAACAACAATTTGGTGGCTTTAACTCATTCTATCTCGTGCCATTTGGGTCAGGTTAGCAATGGATGGTTCTGACCCAATATAGCGCTACTGGTAAGAACGGTTAAGGCAGTTTCCAAATTGTGATGCACACCACCAGATAAGGCTTCACACTGATAGAAGAAATTACATAATGGATTGTCAACACCTCCATGTTACCACTGTGCTTCACCTCAAAATACATACTGCCACACTACAATGAATGCCTGTGTCTCATTGCTTTGCATGTTGTCAACAGACAACAAGCAAACAGCTTAATTGTAGTCCGGGGCACTCATTTAATATCCCAGGGCACTGAGTTACAAGATTTGTTGACATATGGTTCGAATACTAAGAGATAAATAGGGTGGAGTATACACAGATGTTTGAACTGGTGGGTGCAAGAACCAGAAGGCATGCACTGAAACGGGGAGGGACGAGGCAGAACAAGCAGAATGTGTGTAAGCATTATTTCACACAGAGGTGATTAATATGTGGGAAAGGCTGCCCTGTGAGGCTGTGGAAGCTGGCACTGTTGAGGCTTTCAAAGCAGGGCTAGAAAGATGTTGGAGGCTCACCAGCATTGAGGGTTACACAGCATGAGCAACAGTAACATCCCAGCTGAGAAGCTTAATTTCTGTGGAAGACAGTATCCTTTTATTATGAATTACAAATTCCTTTAAGAGAAGAAGACAGAGGGAGGTGACCAGCGGGTGCCTCAGGGATTGATGCTAGGCCCAGTCCTCTTTAATATCTCATAAGTGACATTGTGGAGGGCCTGGAGGAGAAGGTGTGCTCTTTGCAGACGCATACACAAAAGCTGTAATAGGGCTCACACGGGGCTGGCTTGAAAAATGAGAAGGGACCTGCAAGCTAGAAGAATAGTCGAATGTATGGCAGCTGAGGTTCAATGCAAAAAGTGCAAAACTATGTACTTAGCACACAGGAATTAGAGAGAGAGAACTCAGTGTGTGTGTGTGTTGTGTGTGGGGGTACTGTCAGCCACCAAGCAGAGAGGGATCTAGGAGTGATTATATCCGAGGACCCAAAGGTTGCTGGACAGTGTGAAGAGGTGGTTAGAAGGGCCAGCGGGATGTCGGAGCACAGGGACAGCATCACCAGCAGAAAAGGAGGTGGTGTTGCCACTATACAAATCATAAGTGAGACCTCATCTGGAGTACAGTGTCCAGTTTTCGAGGCCGCAACTCAAGAAGGACGTGACAGAGTGGAGGTAGTCCAAGAAGGGCTACAAAATGGTACAGGGATGTACCACAAGTCATATGAGAGGCTAAAAACTCAATTTATATTCTCTAGAGATGGGGAGACATGATAGAAATGTTCAAATACCTCAAAGGGATAAATAAGGTACAGGGGACAGCATCTTCCAGAAAAAGAGGATGAACAAAACTAGGAGATATGATGAAGCTGAAGGGAGGAAGAATCAAGGAGTAATGAGCGGAAGTACTTCTTTTCAGAAAGAGCAGTAGATGCTTGAATAGCCTCCACAGGGTGGTGGGAGCAAAAACGGTAGAAGAATTCAAACATGCGTGAGACAGACACAAGGAATACTAGAAACAGGGAAGGGTGGAAAAGCCACAGATCAGTTACAGTCTGTAGTGCAAGTAAAAGGTAGGAAAAATGGGCAGACTAGATGAGCTTAGGCGGTCCTTAAATGCAGACAAATTCTATATATCTATGCATTCTGGAAAAGCAAAGTAGTAATAATCTGGATATTAATTTTCTTTTTTCTGTGAGGGCTACAATACAGGTTACTCACCTGTAACAGGAGTTCTAGGAATGGTATAGTTGTTCATCCACACTCATTGGCAGTATCCTTGCCGCTTAAATCTTGCCGAAGGTCTTCAGCTTGCTCCTCCCACCCACCCGGTGGTATAACTCTCGGCTCCGCCCATGACGCCAGATCTGGCCCGCTGGAAAGCTCAGGTTGAGCGTCGAGCCGGGAGGTCGAGGATGTAGGATGAACAACATACCATTCCTAGAACTCCTGTTACAGGTGAGTAACCTGTATTTCTAGGACATGGATATGTTGTTCATCCACACTCATTGGCAGACTCCTAGCAGTTCTCCGGGAGGAGGAGGCAAGACGACACCCCCATATACTTACTTGGGAAAGAGAGACTGAGAACCGAGGCCCCAAAACCAGCATCCCGGCGTGACTCAAGGTCGATGTGGTAGTGGGTAATGAAGGTGTTTGCTGACTTCAGGTAGCAGCCCTGCAGATTTCCTGGATAGGGACGCCCCTGGAAGCAGCCACTGCTGCAGCAGTATGGCGGTAGAATGAGCTCTTATCCTCTGGGAGGCTCCATGCCCGCCAACTTATAGCAGAGATCTATGCAGGAGGTTACCCACCTGCTTATCGTCCGCTTGGCTGCAGGTCTGCCAGATGCGGCTTCAGCGTAGGTGACAAACAGCTGGCGAACCTCTCCCGAATTTCAGCCGTAGCTCCTTATAATAAGCGAGCGCCTTCTAGGATCCAGAGTATGAGCCTATATTCGGCCTCCGAGGTGTGATTGGGTAGAACACCGCAGAGTCAACACCTGGTTAAGGTGAAACTCCGCACCACCTTCGGAAGGAATTTCGGTGGGGCGGAGGACAACCTTGTCCCTGTGGAAGACCAGGTAAGGAGACTCGATGGAAAGCGCCTGAGCTCTCCCATCCTTCTGGCTGACGTGATAGCCACCAAGAAGGCGGTCTTCCACGACAGGTGAGAGAGAGCACACCTGTGCATAGGTTCGAATGGCTTGCCCATGAGCTTTGCCAGTACCAGCAGTAGATCCCACGGAGGTGGGGGTTCCCGCACTGGAGGGAAATGTGATCAAGGCCTTGAAAAGCGCCAGACCACCTTCTCCCATCGCCATCGACTGCTTCCGCCCGCGCCCGTGTAAGCAGAGATGGCTGCCAGGTGCACCCTTAGGTCGCCGACCTAAGCCCTGACTAGAAAGGGACCATAAATAGTCCAAGATGCTTGCCAAGGAACAGGAGGAAGGGTCCAAGCCCTTGTTCTGACACCAAATGGAAAACCTTTTCCATTTGAAGGCATAGCATTTTCTGGTCGACTCTTACGGGACGCCTCAACTACATTGAGGACCTCGCGGAAAGACCCAAAGCCTGGAACTCTAGCCGCCCAGGAACCAGGCCGTGGGTGCAGGGATTGAAGGTCCGGATGGAACACCTTCCCTGATTGACTGAGAGCAGGTCCGGGCGAGCTGGAAGCTGCCGCGGAGTCCTGGAGCTGAGACTGAGGAGATCTGGGTACCAGAACTGGGAGGCCAGTCTGGGGCTATCAGAATCACCTGCGCCTTGTCCCTCCTCGCCTTGAGAAGCACCTGTGGATCAAGGGAAATGGGGAAAGGCGAAAGAGGCCCGGGGTCCATTGCCTCGAGAAGGCATCCCCTGCAGCGAGCCCTGCTGAGGGGGCGGCATGGAACAGACTCAGCTTCGCTTCCATGGAGGCAAACAGGTCCACCTGAGGTGTGCCCCAAAGGGAGAACAGATGCTGTACTACCTCCGGCAGGGAGACCACTGTGGGATGCAGCCCCTATCCGCTCAGGGCATCGGCCAGGGTGTTGGAGGCCCTGCCACGTGAATGGCTAGGAGATCCCTCCAGGCTGCGCTCGAGTGACCAAATGCGGAGAGCTTCCTTGCATGGAAGCATGGAGCGTGCCCCGCCTCTGGCGGTTTAGATAGTACATGGTCGGGTATTGTCCGGCCTGACTCGGACCACTTGACCCCGGAGGAACGGAGCAAAGGCGTGAGAGCTAGGCGGACCGCCGAGCTCCAGCAGGTTGATGTGGCATCGGACTCCGCTGGGACCAGAGGCCATGAGCCCGGTGTTCCCCAGATGGGCACCCCAACCCATCAGAGAGGCATCGGTCGATAGAGAGACCGTCGGCTCGGGCGGACGAACGGGATGCCCTCCTGCAAATGATCTGGAACGGTCCACCACTGGAGAGCGTCCCACATCCCCTGTGTCACCGGCTACAAGCTGGTCCAAGGGATCGCAGCTGCGTGACCACTGGCTGGCCAGTCCCCACTGAAGGGGACGCATGTTCCAGCGGGCCCAACGGACCACGCTGGCACAGGCCGCCATGAGACCCAGGAGGCGAGGAAGTCCCGGCAGGCGCAATTGCCCAACCAGAAATGATCGGGCAAAGGAGGAAAGAACCTCGGCCCTGTCCGCGGGCAGCCCTGGCTCGAGAGAGTCGAGCTGCGCCCGATGAATAAAATCACCTGCTTCGCTCGAGTTCGACTTGGCCTCGCTGGATAAGGAGGCCCAGTTGAGAGCAGACCTGAGGGCCAGATCTCTGACCACTCCGCCCTTCCTGAGGGAGCTGCTATCAGCCAGTCGTCCAGGTAAGGGTACACCCGACCCTCGGCGCCAAGAGGAATGCTGTCACCACTGCCATGCATTTGGTGAAGACCCTGGGAGCTGGAGACAAGCTAGGGCATGGCTTGAATCGAAGAGAGATCCTTCCGCCGAAGCGAAGGAATCTCTGGTGAGATGGACGGATAGGGACGTGAAAAACGCGGCCCTGCAAGTCTAGAGAGCAGAACCACACGCTGCGTTCCAAGGATGGTATTATCTGAGCCAGAGTGACCATCCTGAAGGTCTCGAGACCTTAGGAACTTGTTTAGGTCGTAGAGGTCGAGAATGGGGCGCCAGCCCCGTCTGCTTCGGAACCAGGAAGTACCTGGACACAAACCCTGGGTCTGAAGGAGGGTCCACCACCTCTTACCACCTCCTTCTGGAGGAGGAGATGATGTCGGCCTCGACGACGCCAGTGAGGCTGGGGATCTCAAGCCCCGAGGGGCGACGGCCTGAAGGGTGGTGCCTGCTCAATTCCAGAGGCAGGCCCTTCCCACCACCTCCAAGACCCACCTGTCCGTGGTAACAGCGACCAGGCGGAACGAAGTGCTGGAGCCGCCTCTCCACGGGGACCTAGGGGTGAGTGACGGGATGGGGCGACACCTCAGCCCGTCCACTGGGCAGGCTTGGAGGAGGGACCGCCGAGGGACCTCCTGGGCCCTTTCCTCCCTGCCTCCTGTTAGAGGAAGCCGGCGGCTTGGGTTTGGGATGCCAAGGTCGAGCCTGCTGGGCTCCTGACGCGGGCCGGCGCCGGGGCACAGAAGCCGACGAAGGGCTTAGGCTGTGGTTTTGCCTTGTCCTTCTGAGCGAAGAGACCGAGTCCAAGGTGGCATTGACTTCTCGATCCTCTGCAGGTGACCTTCCACCCCAGGGTCAAGAGGTCAGTCCTCAAAGGGAACATCCGCCAACTTGTGCTGGGTATCCGGGCAAAGGTGGATATCCTCAGCCAAGCCTCGCCGACGATAGCCACTGCGGCCGCCACCGATCTGGCACATGAGTCCCTACATCCAAAGCAGTCTGAGCTGCTGTTTGGCCACTGCCTGCCCTGGTCCCGCACCTGCTTAACCGTAGTCTGCAGATCGGCGGAAGATGAGGGATGACTCATCCAGGAGCCCAACAGGGCATGAGAAAATGTGCCATGAGGACGGGCCAACTGGCCTGACGAAGGCCGAGAGGACGAGCGAGACTTTTCGCCCGACATAGTCCAATCTTGACCCTTGTCAGAGGTTTGTCCACATCCCTGGCGGCAGCCGGGCGCTACCGAAAACGCTGTCGGTAACCAACCCTCAGCAGAGGGTGTTCCAAAACCGGACAAGGAACCGGTAGGACCGTGATACTTCCTGGCCATCCTGGCCGAAGGCGCAGGGCAGGAAGCAGGGCGCTGCCAAAGTTCCAGTGCCGGACCCACTATGGCCTCGCCACCGAAAGGCCTCCGCCGGAGAATCCCCGGTCCAGAATCTCCGTGAGGGGATACCTGGCCCGCTTGGAACGGGTTCGAGCTCCATCCCGTAGACTCCGAGATGAGCCGGAGCAGTCCTAGGAAGGACGACGGGCTATCGTCCATTGACTGACCTCCTGAAGACTCCAAGTCCAGTCGCTTGGAGAAGAAGGAGGAATCATCTTCGACTCGGAAGAGTCCTCGAAGAGCTGCCTCTGGCCTGAGCCACCCTTCACCTGCCGAGGTCGGTCGGGAGTGAGGGTAACTGACAGCCGATGGGTAAACCCTTAGTCGACCGAGAATCCTTGGTCGGAGCCCCAATTGGTGGCTGTGGAGGCGGAGGTTCCACCGAATCGGTGGAGCAGCTGGTTTTGGCCGAACAACCGCCTGGGTATAGGCCTCGGACAAGTCGAGGGGTTGTGTCGGCCGCTCGTGACAGTTACTTAATGGCCGGGAACGCCGAGTCGGCTTATTCCGGCCAGGAGGAGCTGTGCTGCAACATAAGGTCTCGCATTGCCGACGTAATTTACGCCAAGCTTCCTCATCCGAGGAGGAGGACGAGGACGAGCGGCGACGCCGCTTATCGCTGTGCCGAGACCGACCGCCTATGACGGTGGGAACGGGCTGGACCGCTAAGAGGTCCGAGACCGAGACCGAGAGTCCCGGAATTTCCGGGTCGGTGCGGGAGGTGTCGCCGAACCGCACTCCTTCGCTCGGAAGGTCCATCCGAGGGCTCCGGAACCGGAGGCACAGACGAGCCCACGGATCTCAACTCCTCCCGGGAACCGGGAGAGGGAATCATTGCTAAAGGCTAAGCTCTGCTCAATGGGTCGAGAAAATCTCGACTTCATCAGTGGGAGTCTCGGCCAACTGACCTGACGGGGACACCGTGAGGCCAGTGGTCGAGCCGAAGCGGTCGATCGAAGCCGACGGACGACGGCCCGGGAGAGGGACCTTTCCCGCCTCCCAAGAGCGCCGACGGAGGGATTCTACCTTGTCCCTCTTTTGGACCGAGAAAAGGTCCAGCAGACGAGGCCCTTCTCCTTTAGTGGAGAGGGACAGACAAAGCTCCTTAAAAGAAGCCGTAGGAAGAACCCAGAGAGAGCGGATAAATGCCGCGGCCGAGGAAGATACGGCTCATGGGCCGCCTCTTCGAGGACCACCATCCGCCGAGCGATCCGAGCCCGCCGCCGCGGACACCGCCAACCGGGCCTCCTGACTTCACCGGAGGGAACGCCTCGGGACGCCCAGTTGCAATCGGGCAGCACGGCTTCGAGGACGAGGGTCGAGAAAGATGAGCACAGGTCGCAAGCCTGCGGGTCGTGCTCAAGGCCTCAGGCAGTAGACACGCGGAGTGTGGATCCGTCCGAGACATCTTCTGCCCGCATGGGCATCTCCAAACTGGAGTCGATTTGTCCATCGCAGCCGCTAGGGATCGAAGACTGAAGTCTTTTGAAAATTTTTATTTTTAACCGCAAACGGAGAAATAGGAACCAGTCGCAAACGCAGAGCGTTAAGGAGGGAACCTGAGCTTCCAAGCGGTAAGGAAGATCTGGCGCCATGGGGCGGAGCCGAGTTATACCACCCGGTGGGTGGGAGGAGCAAGCTTGAAGACCTTCCGCAAGATTTAAAGCGGCAAGGATACTGCCAATGAGTGTGGATGAACAACATATCCATGTCCCTAGAAACCTCCACATTCATGAAATGATCACCTGGTTACAGGATTATGGTTAAAATGCCAAAAGCTGGTAAAGTTGAATGGTTTAGTGAGGATTATATATCAAAACAGTCAGTATTAATATAGTTGATTTGTATCCATGTACAGGCTTACCTGTTCTGGTTTCCTGCTGATAAGAATACTCAGTACTTTACTAAAAAAACTGGCTAACAATGGGTTAAGAGGGATTCATTTTGCAGGAAGTCATAAAGTTTCATTAGTATAGACTCATCTTCTCCCAGTCTGTCATTAATCTGAGATACATCTGAAGTAAGAAGCTCACAGGATATGTTTGAATACCTAAAATAAAGAAATAAAATGTATAAACAATACTTCAGAAAGTAACAATCAAGTCACTGTTTCATTTTATTTATAATTTATTGCATCTATTTTCAATACTTTCCTGCTCTTCATCCTCAAAAATCACCCCTCCTTCGTGCTCAATTACCATCCTCATGCCAACAGTCCTAACTGTACCCCTGCAGTTAACCTCCACTGTAGCAGGCTTCTCATAAGTCGCGCTTACTTTGAAATATTTTTGCAGTGCATCAACCCATGCGTATGTGATGATGCACTGCTAACTTGGCAGTGTAGACACTTACCAGAGTGTCCTAGGATCGCTTTGGATCCTGTTTTGCTCCAACATAAGAGTGGGAGTGTATCAGAGCGAGCGATACCCAGCTATGTAAATCCTCTGCAATGCTCACTCCAATGAAAAGCCTCCTCTCCGGCATCCTCTACTCCTGCCATGAGTCTCTCTCACCCGAACCAGAAAGTCCAGGAGAAAGACCATCCAGTATGCGATTAACTGTGTATGACAGGGCCTGCTTGCAAAAATGTTAATGCTGGGACAATAAAATATTTTTCTGACTCCTATGAGGTCACTTTGTGTTATTCTTGTTTCAGATCGCAGTGACCTTCGAAAAGGACGAGAGCTTCTAGTTGTTGCATTTCAACAGTTCAATCAGCATTTTATATCCAAGCCTGTACCAGCTGTAACAAATAGTTAAACAATGAGCTATGTTTCAAATGAAAGATACTGAGCATGGCAACAAGTGGAAGCATGACAGGAGTGAGCGATCACCATCACATCACTGCCAATGTAGGGGGAAACAACCCGCCATCAAAATGAACAGCCACCTCTGCAGTGCAACCTGAATTATCGTGAAGGGTGGTCTGTGTAAACTGTAGAGTGAGCCTGTTGCAGTCACTGCAACAAGAACTGAGTGGCGAAATGCCAGAGCGATGCTACCATGTAAACACAGCTTTAGAGAAAGTTGACATTCCAGACCAGGAAAAGAATGGAAGGAGCTCAGCAGACAGCATCAAAATAACAACCCAGAGACAGGTACAAGTTGCCAGTGCATCTATGTCCCCAGACCAAATGGCATCCTTGATGGCTACAAAGGGACAGACTAGCAGAATATGTCACTCTGTCCAATCACGTGCAGCCTCGCACACTGTATGGTTCCTTCCTCCCCATCCAATGCGGGCCACAAACTCAGGTTTCCATGTGCTACAAGAAGAGGCACTTGCCACAAGGCTATTGACTGTCTCCGTAAATTGAGTAACAAAGGCAAGTGAAAGAAGGTCTACTGCTTTCACATAAACTCACACTGTACTATTTTAATCAGAGAAAACAGGTTACTCGCCTTTAACAGTAGTTCTAGGAGTGGTATATGGTGTTCTCTGGCAGTGTCCTTTCCCTTTAAGGCTTGCTGGAACATCTTCAAGCTGGCTCCTCCCACCGACCTGGTGGTAACTCCTCGGCACTGCCCCATGACAACAGATCTTGCCCGCTGGAAGCCAGACTAGTATGCCACTTGCCAGGGAGATCGGGTGGATCCGCTGGATGAACACCGTGACATCACCCCTAGAAAGTACAGTTACGTAAGAACTTACCGTAACATTAGATGTTCAAGAGGAGCTCTGCAGCAGGTTACATCATAAGGACTGAAGATGGCAGGCGCCAGGATCTATAGAAAACAACTATTAGTATTCATCATGGGGACCGCTTCTGACGCCGGCCAGCCCCCAACATCTTCCTAAGGTATAAAAGAAAAATGACTTACCTTAGTAACTGCGTTTCTTCTAATGGAGTCTTGCTGTATTCTGACTATCTGCAGTTAGCTCCAGCCTTTAAACTGTCCCAAGAACAAGGTTAACTTTCTATGCAGTGCATAGAATGATGAGCTCTGAGCTCAGTTGAGGTCTCTGTCTGCAGTCCTTGAAACCCAACCGTCAGATTCTTATGAGCAAAAACTCACTAACTATACTATGTGGAAACTCAAAATTTTTAACAAGCCAACTGGAAATAAAGAGTTTTGGATTCCACAAGATGACTCAAGTCTGGAAACCCAAAACTGAAAACCATTCCAAAGAGGATAACAATACAATAAAACACCCAAATAAAGGGAGTGTGTGCCAGAAGCACCTCTGGGGTGCAACACTGCACCTGCCCACCCACTTCCCAAAAACAGGTTCGGAGAGGGAAGGCAGGAGGGGTCAGAATACAGCAAGACTCCATTAGAAGAAACACAGTTACTAAGGTGAGTAATTTTTCTTCAAACAACATGAAGTCTTGCTGTATTCTGATTATCTGCAGACTACTAAACAGTACCTCCATGGAGGAGGGAGAGAACCTACTTTGGGAATAGGCTCTGAAGTACTGCTGTACATAAACCGAGCCTCACTCCTAGCCTGGATATCCAGAAAGTGATGCTTGGTAAAGGTATGGACTGTTTTCCAGGTGGCTGCTTGACAAATTTCTAAGAGAGAGATAACCCGGCAGCAGCCAGGGAAGCAGCTCTACCTCTTGTAGAGTGAGCCTCAGGCCTGAGGGTGGAATCTTTCTCCGTTCTCATAGCAGAATTGTATACAAGACACTATCCACCTGGCAAAGTTATATTGGTGTCAGGTTTACCCTTTCCCACTTCTCCATAAGTGAGGAATAACTGGAGGAATCAAACCTGTGACCCTTGGTATGCTATATGTAGTAGCTAAGGGCTCTTTTAACATCCAGACTGTGTAGCCTCCTCTCTCCTGAGGAAGAAAGATCAGTGAAGAAGACAGGGACAGACATGGACTGATTTAAGTAGAAGTCTGAAACCACTTTGGGCAAGAACCTCCTATGGGTTCTAAGTACCACCTTATCTCTATGGAAAGAGAAAAATCAGGTTCCACTGACAGGGCTTGCAGTTCACCGATACATCTGGCAGAGGTAATGGCTACCAGGAACACAGTTTTCCAAGTCAAGTACTTAAGCTCTGCTGAGGACATAGGCTCAAAGGAGGTTGCATAAGTTGAGCAATGCAAACATTCAAGTCCCAGGCAGGGCAAGATCCCTGAAGGGAGGATTGGTATGAAGCAATCCCTTGAAAAATTTACAGAACACAGGATGAGATGATAGTGAGGAAGACTTCCCCACTGACAGAAAAGCAGAAACAGCTGACAAGTGAGGCAGTATAAGCGCAGTGGTTTAAGGCTCTGAGCTGCAAATCTGGAAACCAGGTTTGAATCCCACAGCCCCACTTGCATACTGTGTGACCCTGAGCAAGTCACTTAACTTCCTGTGCTACCAGGTTGCACCTGTAAACAAGCTTTCAGCTTAGTGTGTCTCACCTGGTTAAACAATTGGGGAAAAAAGTGTACCTTGAGTAGCTGGTCTGAGGCCTAGGCCATTAAGATGGACCATATAATCCAGAACTGTAGGCAATTCAGCAGTGTCTGGGAAATATGCTTCTTGGAACACCAAAGGCTGAATCTTTTCCATTTGGAGTTATAAGTCTTTCTGGTGGAGGGTTTCAAGAAGTTTTGAGAATATCCAGAACCACCTGAGACAGATGCAAATCTGCATACTCTAACTCTTCAAGAGCCATGCCTTGAGATGGAGAGATCAAGATTGGGGTACCAAATTCTCCCTGAGAGGAGGTTAACAGGTTGTGATTCCTGGGAAGAGACAGGGGAAGATGGACTGCTAGAGACAGCAATAGGGGTACCAAGGCTGTCTGGCCCAGTCTGGAGCAATCAGAATCACCTTGCAAGGTTGTGACCTTATTTTGACTAGAACTTTGAACAGAAGAGGAAAGGGAGGAAGGGATACAGAAATTTCCCTCCCAGTTCAGAATCAGAGCATCCAGAGGGACTGAACCCAAGACTGGGGTGTGCAACAAAACAGAGGAAGTTGGTGATTGTCTGGGGCTGCGAAGAGATCCATCTCTGGAGTGCCCTCTTGAAAAAATCACTTTCAACACCAGGGGTCCAGGGACCATTCGTGATGGCACTGGGAGATCCTGCTCAGTGCATATGCCAGCACATTGTCCTTTCCGGAAGGTGGACTGCTATCAGAGAGGTCTGCAAGGAATAAGCCAGGGACCACAATTTCATGGCTTCTGTGCACAAGGCCAGGACCGAGTGCCTCCTGCTTGTTGATGTACCACATGATTGTGGTATTGTCTGTTCTGACCTGAACCACCTTGTTCTGCACAGTCTGAGAAAAGGCTTGCAGAGCCAGAAAAACTGCCCTGAGTTCCAGGAGATTGATATGAAGAAGGGACTCCTGGGGGACCACAGTCCCTGGGCTGTGAGAGCTCCGAGATGAGCTCCCACCCCAACAAGAGAAGCATCCGTGGTAAGGACCACCGAATGAGAATGAGTGACAAATGGGACCCTTGCCTTAAATTGTCCTGATCCTGCCACCATTGGAGGGCTTGGATCAGCGTCCAAGTCACTGGAATCAGTTTGGTAAGAGGGTCCTTCTTTTGGGACCAAAAAGCCCTCAGATGGAACTGAATGTCCCTCATCTGAAATCCTGCCCTTGGACCACTGCTGTAGAAGCTGTCATGTGGCCCAAGAGCTGAAGGAAGTGCCTTGCTGGTCAAAACACCTGAAGGCTGAAGGAGAAGCCAGTTCCACAAGAACTCTTGCCCTTCCGGGTGAAGAAAGGCTCTTGCTTTGACAGTATCTAGCTCTGCCCCTATAAAGGTAAGGAGCAGCAATGGTTCGAGGACTGACTTGGGAAGGTTGAGAAGAAACCCCAGGAAAGATAGCACTTGTTGGGTCACTTGCAGGTCTGGCTTGACTTGGTCTGGAGACTGACCCACTATGAGCCAGTCGTCCAGATATGGAAAGATGGAAATCTTCTGCCTTCTTAAAAAGGCCACTACTACTGCCAGCACTTTGTAAAAACTCTTGAGCTGATGTTAGGCAAGGGCATTGCTTTGAACTGATAATGGCCTGAGGGCAACTTGAACCTGAGGTACTTTCTGTGGGAGCACCTGATGGGAATGTGAAAGTAGGCATCTTTGAGGTCCAGGAGGCTAGCCAGTCCCTGGCCTTAGACAGGAAGAATTATTCCCAGAGTCACCATCTTGAACTTGGTTTTAAAAGATGTTTGTTCAGGTATCTTAGATCTAGGATGGGTCGCCACTCCTGTTTTTTTGTGGTAAGGAAGTACCTGGAGTACAGACCTTTGCCCCAGTGTAGGGGTAGGAACTCTCTCTATGGCTCCTAGGGCCAGAAGAGATGAAAGCTCTGCCTCTAGGGCAAGGGTTTCAGAGAGACTTGCAGGTGGAAAAGATCTGGCTCTCATCTTGGAAATTTTTAAAGCTGAGAACCAGTCCCTGGCTTACCACTTCCAGCACCCACTTGTCTGAAGTAACAGACAAGCAGACCTGGACAGTAAGCCAGTCTGCCCCTACAGGGATAGGAGAGTCGACCGGGCAGACCCATCAGGGTGTCTGCTTGGCAGGGCCTTAGGCTGAGGGTGGATGCAGCCCTGCTCATCCCCCTTCTGCCTCTCCTCTGAAGAACCCCTCTGTGAAAAGGAAGAGGTCTGTGCTTAGTAGAAGGCCATGGAAAGGCCTGCCCCAGGCCCTACAATGCTGCCTTAGAGGAGTTGCCTGCCTCTCCTTGGCTTGTGCATTCCTGTAAGTGGTCCTACATTCCTCCATTTTCTTCATGTAATTCTCTGTCTGCTCCCCAAACAGAGAATTACCTTCCACAGGGAAATTCATGGCCTTAGCCTGGGTGTCCTGTGAGAGGCTAGTACATCTGAGCCAAACCATTCTCCGAGAGCAACAGATGTAGCCATGGCTCTGATGACACATCACTGGAGTCCACAGCAACATGGAACTGTACTTTAGATGCCTCAATCCCATCCGCAGCCACCTCCTCCAGCTCCTTGGCAGGGAGGCCTGTTTAGCCAGTGCCAGTACAGTGTCCCACCTGGACTTCTGGTACCTGGCTGTATAGGTCATAAAATTAGCCTACCCGAGTCCCAAGGAGGATGCCATGTACTGCTTCTTTGCCAAGGCATCCATCCTCCTGGAGTCTTTATCTGGGGTGTGTGAAGCCAAGGGACATTAGCCCTGTCATAGGCTGCTGCCTGCATGACCCCAACATGGCTGCATTGTTGGTAGAAAACTCCGTGTCTGAGCTTGATAAGGTGTACCTCTTATCCATCCTTCTATCAACAGGAGGTACAGAATTAGGAGACTAACATTTTTGAGTCTGTTTCCCAAAAAGAATTGTGCAAGGGAATAGATAGTCTCCTGGACTCTGAGATGTCCATCATCTCTACAAAATCAGGCTCCTCTTGATCCTCTGTAGCTTCCTCCATAGGAAGCTGAAGAGTTCAGCCACTTTCCTGTAAAACAAATAGTGGGAGGGGACTCAGAGAGCCCAGAAGAGAAACACCAGAAGGTCTGTCTGGGGAGATGTCGGTTCAATGGGCACATCCAGACTTTCTGCTCCATCATAATCATCATCTTGTTCAAAATCCCTCCTCCTCAAATTAAGGTTCATAAAATCTTCAGGGCATACTCCTGAACGGTGGACCGACGAACCGAGCCCCTGGCTAACGGAGCCGGATCGGATGGAACGGTGAAGCGATTCAACAATCCGAATCGCTCAGGCAATCTCATCAGCAGTCGGAAAATGAACCTCTGGTTCCGAACCAGCTGACTTGTCTTTTTTTTTTTTTTCTTTTGTAGGAACCAATCCCTCAGGATCAGCTCTCCTCTTGTCTGAAGAAGTATCGCCTGGTCAGAGGGCACTCCATCTGGTTCGGTTGGAACCGAACTGTGCTGACCATCCGGTCAGCGGACTTCTCGGCTTCCTTTTTCCTAAGTCTACCTAATCTGTTTTCTAAGGTAGCTTTAGGAAAATTTTACAAATTTGGCAGTCTGTATCGAGGAGTTCAAACCCCATACAATAAACACATGTGGTGTGGGGTCAGCCTTGGCAAAGACTTCCCACACTCACTGCAGTGTTGAAACCCAGTGGGCCGTTTTTTTTTCTTGGGTTTCTCAGACATGGCCAACCTACTCAAACTTACCCTTTTTTGGCAACCACCAGACAAGACTCCTTATCGGTTCCTAACCGTGTCACAGGTGTTGGAAAAAATGTCTAAAACTCTTTTTTTTTTTTATAGAACTGATAAGTACCAGTAACCACACACTAAAGTAAACCACAGAAAATCAATATAAGGGATTGGTTCAGCGAACTGATCGAATAAACTTACAATTTCCACACGATAATCAGAAATCACTATCTAGTACTCACGGTACTGCAGACAGAGCCTGAACGGACTATGGATTAAATTGGACTAATTTCGGCTTAACAGACCTTTTAACCAAGCTGAAGGAGAAATCTCGAGCGACTGTTCAGTGAGGCAGAGTAAAGAATCTGACAGTTGGGTTTCAAAGGCTGCACACAGAGACCTCAACCAAGCTCGAGCTCAGCATTCTATGCACTGCATAGAAACTTAACCTTTGTTCTCCGGGCAGTTTAAAGGCTGGAGCTAACTGCAAATAGTAAGAATACAGCAAGACTTCATGTTGTTTGAAGGGCGGTTGCCCGCATCACATTAGTTCTCCCACGGAGACACCGGCAAGCGCAGAAAATGGAGAACCGAGGCGTTCCTCTGAACCGAGGAAACTGACAAGATGGAGAAGCAGTCACCAGGGGGATGGAGGAGGAAAGCAGCATGTGCTGCAAGAGCGCCTCTCGAAGATCTGCTGTTACAGTAAGTTCTACGTAACTGTACTATCTCACTGAGGGGCTCTTGCAGCAAGTTACACCATAGAGATGGAGTCACAAGCAGTGAAAGGACTGACCCTGGTCAGCTGGGAGGAGGTAGAGGTCAGAGTAAAGGTCTCAAAAGAGCAGGTCCTGCAGGATAACCAGTCCAAAACCTGTCATAAGCCTAGAGGCAATGTTCAGACACTAATGCCAAATCAAAGTGTGGACCAAACTCCAAGTGGCCACTGCACAGTTGTCAGCAATGGACACATTTCTGAAAGATCTGAAGGTAGCAGCTACACCCCTGGTAGAATGGCCTTTAACCAGGCCCGTAAAGACTTGTCATATTTATGGTAGCAATAAACAATGCAATTAACTAACCATTTGGATAAGCACTGTTTAGAAACTGAAGCCCTTCCTTTCTTGGGGCAAAGGAAACAAACAACTTGATCAGATTTTCTGATGCCTTGGGTGTGATCCAAATAATAACGAAGCACCCGTGAACATCCAGAGTATGTAATACGGCCTCCCTGAGTTAGAATACTCTAGGTAATACACAGGAAGGTGGGTGGATGTCCTGATTCAGAATAAACTCCGGACACCACCTTATGAAGGAACTTGATTGGTTCTCAAGGCGTCCTGTCCTTGTAAAAACTAAATAAGGCTCTTTACACAGCAGAGCTGGAAGCTCAGAAATCCTTCGAGCAAAAGTAATGGCAACTAAAATAACACTTTCCACGACAGAAAGCGAAGCTCTCAAATTGTGACAGGCTCAAAGGGAGGCAACGAAGTTTCTCTAAGATGAACAACAGATCCCGAGGAGGGAAAGGGTTCTGTATGGGAGGCTTCAGATGCAGAATATCCCAAAACAATGTGCGGGATAAGTTGTTGGACAAGAGTCTTTTCAATAGGTGCATGGAATGCAGAGATGGCTGAAAGATGCACCTTAATGGACGAGTAACTCAGCCCAGAGTTAGATAAGGAAAAGAGATACCTAGAACGAGATTCTCCAGACAAGTGAATGGGTCCAGTTGACGAGCGGAGGCCCATATGCAGAACCGCTTCCACTTCATAGCATAAGTAGATCTAGTGAGAGTTTTCTGGCAGCCAGCTCTGCCACCTGGTGGAAAACCCCAGCGAGCAACTGCTAAGTCTGCAGGAGCCATGCATGAAGGTGCAGGGACTTTAGATCCGAATGGACCAGGGTGCCCTGCTCCTGTGACAGCAGGTGGAGCACAGAGGCAGGGGGATTGGGGGTTCCACTGCAACCTGCTGGAAAAGTGGAAACCAAATCTGTCATGGTCAGAAGGGGGCTATTAGAATCATCTCTGCTCCTTCTGACTGCAACTTGAGCAGAACTTTCTGCAGCAATAGAAAAGGAGGGAAGGAATACAGAAACCTCCCTGTCCAAGAGCGATACAACGATCTCGCTGGAAAACACCAGGCACTGGATCTAGCGAGCAGAAACTGGGCAGTTTTGCATTGGATGGGGATGTGAATAGGTCCAGCTCTGGGCGAACCCACCTGTCGAAGAGATCTTCAACCACTGCAGGAAGAAGTTCCCAATCGTGAGCTTTCAGGGTCGATACAGAAGGTGGGATGGAAAGGATGTGAAGGGACTTGGCAAGGCTGGAGGAATGGTCAAATGTATGGCAGCTTAGATTCAACACAAAGAAGTGCAAAATAATGCACCTGGGAAATAAAACCCAGGAAAGAGTACACAATGGGGGGTGAGACACTAACGACAACAAAAATGGAAAAAAGACCTGGGGTAGTCATATCAGATGACCTTAAGGTGGGCAAGTAATGTGAGAAGGCAGTAAGGAGGGCTGGCAGGATACTGATGCATAGGAGAGGCATCACCAGTAGAAAACAAGAAGTTGTTGTCCCTGTGTACAGACAGTTGGTGAGACCCCATCTGAGTACTGGGTGCAGTTCTGGAGACCCCATCTCTGCAAGGACACAGGCAGGATGGAGGCTATCCAGAGGAGGGCAACTAAAATGGTGCAGGGTCTGCACCAGAAGACATAGGAAGAGAGATTAAAGGATCTTAATATGTATACCCTTTGTGGGGGATGATAGAAACCTTCAAGTACCTCAAGGGAATCAAAGTCCAAGAGTGTAGCATCTTTCAGAAAAAGAGATGTGCAAGAACAAGGGGCACAATTTGAAGAAAGAAGGGAGGCGCTCAGAGGTAATGTGAGGAAGCATTTTTTCATGAAGAGGGTTGTGGATACATGGAACAGCCTTTCAGAGGAGATAGTGGAGTCAAAACAGTGGGATTCAAGAATGCAAGGGACAGACAGAAGGCAATCTAGTGGGGGTAGCAGAAAATAAGCTGTTGGTTAACTAGAATCTGCAGCTTATCCATTAGGTAGGAAATGGGCAGACTAGGTGGGCTAAGCGGTCCTTATCTGCCATCAAATTCTATGTTTCTATGTTTGGACCAGGAACAGCTTAGACTATCAGCCAAGGTGTTCTGAACGCCTGGAACATGCACAGCCGTCAGACTCAGGTGATGCTCTAAGGCACAATACCACACTCTCATGGTGTCTCTGCAGAAGGGGTAAGAATCTGCCCCCTTGCTTGTTTATATAAAAGACCATGGCCATGTTGTCCACCTGGATCAAGAGAGGACCCGGAGTAGATGCATCTGAAAGGCTTGGAGAGCATACAGTATCGCTCACATCTCCAAAACATAGATGAGGAGATGTTGCTCCAAAGGAGACCACATGCCCAGAGTCTGACGGTCTGCCAAATGGGCACCCTGGCCCAACATGTCTGTGGTCAGAATTTGCCAAGGTGACTCAACCGGAAGGGAACTCCTTTGGAAAGGTCTGAGGGGTTCAGCCACCACATCATGGTCTGTCGGACAGAGTTGGATACTGACACTGGGAGGTCCAAGTCATCTGATCGTTGATCCCATTGGACCTGGAGGTTCCACTGGGTCACCCTCAAGTGCAGACTGGCCTGGGGTACTGTTGTAATGGCCACTGTGATATGTCCCAACAGTCTTAGAACCTTCTGGCTGGGACTTGTTGAGACGATGAGACCAGTTGAGTCCGAGTCTGAAGACATTCTGCCCTGTTCAGCAGAAGAACTGCCTTGCCTTGCTCAGTGTCCAGGATCGCCTATGTCCTGGAGACTTTGACTTGGCCAAGGGGATGATTTGGGAAGGCTGAGTGTTATCCCCAGATCACGAAAACAGGGAAAAGATGGACTCCATGCTACTGAGCAATTTCTCCTTGGCAGGAGCTGTCAGAAGTCAGTTGTCTAGGTAAGGGAAGACATAATGGGGCCTTCCTTCCTTAAGGCAGCTGCCACTACTGCAAGGCATTTTGTAAAGCCTCTTAAATAAGAGCAGGTCCTGAAACTGGCAGTGTTTCTTGAATGCGAAGTGCAGGAACCTCCAGTGGGTGGAAACACCAAATGTGAAGGTAAGCATCCCGCATGTCGAGGGAGCAGAGCCAATTCCCTTGATGAGGTAAGGGGGAGAAGGCCAGAGAGTGACCATCCTGAACCTTTGTACTCTATGAATTGGTTCAGATGACTGAGGTCCAGATCTCCCATTTTCTTTGGAACCAGGAAGAAATGCGAGTAGAAATCCTTCCCACGTTGTCCTAGCAGAACGGGTTCCAATGGCCTGTTTTAGCAGGAGCGCTTGTATCTCACCTTGGATCAAGTCGAGATGGGCCAGAGGGTAATAGGAGGGAGCTGGAGGATTGTCAGCAGGAATCTCCAACAGTTCTAGGGTATTTCCTGTTGTATTAACTGTAGGACCCACTGGTCCGAGGTTATTCTGCCATAACCTTCTCTGTAAAGAGAGAACTGCCCCCCCACCGCCTCCCCAGTGATTCTGCTGGAGGAGCGGGCTCGGGCAAGGAGTGGGGACAGGCAATGTGGCCTGCAAGGTTCTAGGAGCTCGGTGCTGAACCTCCTGTGATTGAACCTACTTCCTAAAACTTGGCCATACCTATCTGACCGCCCCCATTACACACTTATTCAACACCTCTCTGATTCAAGTTGAGCTACCTGTCTTGTGGAAAACTGCCCACATCCTACCATTATTCAAGACTGGGGATCCGAGTGATCTGAACAATTACCAGCCTATTTCTATACTATCCGTCCTCTCTAAATTACTTGAAAAAATTGTCAACATCCAACTTAGAGAACATTTGGATTCACAAAAGTTGCTAAACCAGCTCAGTCGGCTTCAGAGCCAAACACAGTACAGTATCGGCATTGCCAAAGTAACTACAGACTGGCAAATGGCCTTGGACTCTAAAGCATCATGTATGCCCTCTTCCTTGATCTAAGTAAGGCCTTGATACTGTGGATTATACCATCATGCTTACTGCACTGAGTAACATCGGACTTGATAGTTCTGCCATTAAATGGTTCACTAGCTCCCTAACCAATAGGTTACAACAAGTCAAAGCCATAGGAGATCTGTCCCCACAAAATCCTTGTTATAAGAGAGTCCCACAGGATCTCCATCCTGGGCCCTATCCTCTTTGCAATATACATCAATAATCTGGACTCGTAGCTGGGCACAGCAAATGTGCACTTATTCGCAGATGATACTGTATTCTATACCACAAATTCATCCTTGAATCTGGCCCATGAGTACTTACAGAAAGACTTTGTCACCCTCCAATACAACCTTCTCACTCATAAGCTCCTCCTCAACACCAAAAGACTAAAGCAATGATTCTCTCACCAAAGTCTACTTCCGGATGTCCACATATCACACAGATCCGAACACGCTTAGATGAACCCTTTGAAGTAGTTGATACCTTTAAAAACCTAGGGTTCTGGCTGGATAACGAGCTCAACTTTCTGTGTCACTTAAATGAAACCTCGAAGAAACTAAGACAGCGATTAGGTTTATTCTATCGCATTAAACACCTACTCGTTAGAAGCCAGAGCATGACTAGTACAAACTACATTCCTACCTATACTGGACTAAGCTGACTTCCTTTACAGTCACTGCCCATCAATGATGCTAAACAAACTGGACACCCTTTACCACCGGGCTTTAAGATTTATCTTAAATCTACCCCGTAGTACACATCACTGTCGTCTATACCAGGTTTCGGGATGGACCTCACTCTCAACTAGAAGAAAAAGAAATGCTCTCCTCTGTTTTTTAGAGCATTATCTGATAACCTCCCTGCATACATCTCGAACATCTTCAAACAGGCTAAAAGTTCCTATGGCCTGAGACACTTCTCCTTAATCTGCTTCCAGATTCCTAGAGTGAAAACTACCCTTGGCTCAGCAGCAATCAACTTCTCACTTCCATCACTTTGGAACACTATGCAAGACTCATTAAAATTATCCTCACTTCCAAGCATTTTCACATTCAAAGCTCTATTAACAGATTATCTGAAATAATCATGCAACTGTTTCAGACCTGATGACCCCTAAGCCCCAGGTGCCACTCTCAAATCCTTTGCCTAAGTATCTCAGCCACCCCACATTCTTAACAACAGAAACCTAGGACCTACAAGCCTAGTTCCCTTAATCCAAGATGGCCCTGCCTATTCTCTACCTTTTACCTACTCTGGCCTCCTTTTGGCTGCCTACTCTTTCACCCCAACTTCTACCCTATTCCTTAATACCTTCTTATTTTTATCATTTAGGTATGAGCTCTTACTTAGCGGAGACTATATGGGATTGTTGTCTCTTCTCATTTCAGTAAATCTTATCATTATGTCATTACGTACCTTTGCATGTTAATTATGTTGACCGGTATGTACAGGCCCATACTGAGCAGCACCTTCACAATGTTTTTTTTTTTGCACCATTGTCCACCGTGAATTGTAATCTTCTGAAGTGTACTATATTGTATTAATGCACAGGACTACCTTGAAAATGAGCTTGCTCAATGGTGTTTATGCCTGGTTAAATAAAGTGATTGATTGATTTGGGAAAGGCGGGTAAGCGGTGAAAATGGCAGTTGACTTGAGCAGAAAGCGTCCGTGGATGTCCTACTTGCATGGGATGATGGCAGGAAAGAACTGAGGTGGTGCTGGGGACCACCCTTATACCGCAGGAGGACATCGGGAGCAAGCAAACATCAGGTGGTGGTTCCCCGCTACAGACTGCTAGCTGGAAGTTTTCTCCGTCAGGGCCTGGCACCTGCCGGCTTCAGTCCTTATGGTGTAACCTGCTGCAAGACCCCTCAAAGTGAGATGTATGGTTTTACAGGTGAGTAACCTGTTTTCTAGGGATGTAGATACGGTGTGCTAGCCACATGTCTGGCAGACTCTAGCAGTTCTCCACGAGGGAGGGAGGCAAGGCAAACACCCCTACTTAGGGAATAAAGGTAGGATAACCGAGGCCTCAAAACCAGCATCTTGACGTGATTCGAGTTCGATGTGTAGTGGGAAATGAAGGTGTGTGCTGACCTCCAGGTAGCAGCCCTGCAGATTTCCTGGATAGGGACATCCCTAGAAGCAACCACCGAGGCAGCGGTATGACAGTAGAATGAGGCCCACAGGAGGCTCCCTACCTGCCAACCTATAACAGAGGTAGATGCAGGATACCATCCAACTGCCAATTGTCTGCTTAGCTGCCGGGTCTGCCAGATGCAGCTGCAGCATAGGTGACAAATATCTGGTGAACCTCTCCCAAACTCCAGCCGTGCGCTCTTTGTAATAGAGAGCACTCACCACAGTTCAAGGTAGGGAGCCTGTGCTCAGCCTCCAGGTGTGGCTGATGAAGTACACGGAGACTGATCACCTGGTTAAGGTGAAAATCTGACAGAACCTTCGGAGGAACTTTGGGTTGGGGCAAAGGACAACCTTGTCCCTGTGGAAGAACGGGCAAGGAGACTCCACCGAGGCGCCTGGAGCTCATTGATCCTTCTGGCTGATGTGATAGCCATCAGGAATGTGGTCTTCCACGACAGGCTAGACATTTCACACCTGTGCATTGGTTCAAACAGCTTGCCCATGAGCTTTGCCAACACCAGCAACAAGTCCCAAGGTGGCAGTGGTTCATGCACCAGAGGAGAAATGTGGTCAAGGCTACTTAAAAAGTGCCAGACCACCTTCTCCTTTACCACCAACTGCTGACTGGCCCGGCGCCCGATGCGCGGGAGATATGGCTGCCAGAGTGCACCTTAAGGGGTTGTCGACTGAAGGCCCGACTGGGAGAGGGACCAAAGGTAGTTGAAAATGCTAGCCACCGACAAGATAAGGGGTCCAACTTCTTGCCCTGGCACCAAATGGAGAACCTCTTCCATTTGAAGGACAGCATTTTCAGGTCGACTCCTACCAAGATGCTTCAATTACAGTGAGGACATCTTTGAAGAATCCTAAAGCATGGAACTCTAGCCACTTGAACCAGGCTGTCAGTGCATGAACTGAAGGTCCGGATGGAGTACCTTCCCTGATTGATGGAGCAGGTCCAGGCGGAAAGAAGATGCCTCTGGATCCTGCTGCTGAGACTGTGGAGATCAGAGTACCAGAACTGGCATGGCCAGTCCAGAGCTACAAGATCATCCATGCCTTCTCCTCCTCTCCTTGAGCAACACCTTATAGATCAAGGAAATGAAGGAAGGCATAAAGGTGGCCAGGGGCAGGGCTCAAGAAGGCATCCCCTGCAGCATTCCCTGCTGAGGGGCAGGAACAGTACAGTCTCAGCTTTGCATTCTACCTGGAGGCAAACAGGTTCACTCAAGAGGATGCCCCACAGGGAGAACAGGCTGTGCACTACCTCTGGGTGGAGAGATCACTCATGAGACGCCTCACCCACAAGGCTAGAGCATCCGCCAGCTGGTTTGAGACACCGGCCACATGGATGGCCAGAAGATTAGCCACCAGATCATGCATGAGGGTCCACATGGAGAGCTTCGCTGACACAAAGGAAGGAGTGCGTCCGCCCTCCTTGTTGAGGTAGTACATGGTCATGGTGTTGTCCATCTGAACCTAAACCACCTGACCCAGAATAGTCAATGCTAGCTGAACTCCCGAAGCTCCAGCAGGTTTATTTATTTGCTTCTGGTAACCGGTAAGCACTAGAGCTAATATTGCCTATTTCAGGCACGACATAGAAAGGTTGATGTGGCACAGGGACTCCTCGGGGTCCAGAGCTGATGGACTCTGTGTTCCCCAGGCGGTCACCCCAGCCTAAGAGAGGGCATCAGTCGTCAGGATGACCGTTGGCCCTGGGCAGACAAACGGGATACCTTCCTGCAGATGTTCGGGAATAACCACCACTGGAGGGTGTCCCACATCGGCTGGGTCACAGTTACCGGCTGGTTGAAGTGGCCCTTGCGCTGAGACCACTGGTGGGCTAGCTCCCACTGCAGAGAGCACATTCTCCAGCGGGCCTAATGGACCACACTGGTGTGAGGCTTCCATATATCCAGAAGGTGCAAGAAGTCCGAGCAGGGTGCAACTGCCCAACCCGAAATGATCAGGCAAAGGAGGTCAGCCTCCGCCCCTGTCCGCCGGCCAAGCTCGGCTCTGCAAGAGTCAAGCTCTGCCTCAATGAAACTGATCACCCGCGAGGGCACAAGTTCCAACTTCACCTCGTTGACCAGGAGGCCAAGACAGACACAGGTCTGAGGGCCAGGTCCCTGGACCTCTCCACCTCCTGCCTGGAGAGACCCGCAATCAGCCAGTCGTCCAGGCAGGGGTAAACCCAGACCCTTGGGGCATCAGGTAAGCTGCCATCATCACTTTGATGCACTTCAGAAGATCCTGGGGGCAGAGGACAGGACGAGTGGCATGGTCTTGAACTCATAGAGGATCTCTCCGCCCAGAACCAGAGGAACCAGCGGTGGGATGGACAGATTGGGATGTGAAAACCGCATCCTGAAGATCCAGGGAGCAAAACCGCCTCTTCTTTCCATGTGATCTGAGACAGAGTGACCCTCCTGAAGGTGTGTAGATTGATGAACTTGTTTAGGTCATGCAGATCTAAGTTGGGGTGCCAGCTCCCCATCCATTTTGCACCAGCAAGAACCTGAGACAAACCCTGGGTGTTCCAGAGGGTCCGAGACAGAGCCACAACCTCCTTGTGGAGGAGCTGGGCAATGTCATCACATCATCCCAAAGGGCTGACACGATGTCGACTGACACTATGCCCTCCCGTGAGGCACGGACTCGGCAGGGCATCTAGCCTCCGAACTCGGAGGCAGACACTGACCAACCACCTCGAGGACCCACTGTCCAAGGCAACAGCGGACCAGGCGAAAAGGATGTGGTGGAGCCAGCCCCCACAAGATGACAAGGGAGGCTTGACAGGCATCAGGGAAGCACCTCTCATCCTGTCACTGGGCAGGCTTGGAAGCATAGGAGAGCCCAGCTGAAGAGCCACTGGAGCCTCGTCCTCCAGGTTTGCAGACTAGGGATATCACGATACACATGATTATGATGATATATTAAGATAATTACCACTGACGATAATTTATCGTTGTAAAAACCAATACCGCAATTATTGTGCAGCACGATATACATGATATACAGTGATAAACCGCCTCAGCTTTCTTTCCAGTAGCGCCCCTTTCCAGGTGCAGCCATAATTCCTGATTCCCAGCATCCTCCTATCAGATTTTTACTATTTTTCCTTAAAATTAGAAATGCAGTACCGGACCAGTGGCACAGAGTTTTGAGGGCCTGAACACCTCACCTGCTGCTATGCTGGTAAACCAGGTTCAGGAATAGACCTGAGTTGCTCGAGGACTGATGGCATGAAGGAGGACTGAGCATCCATTAACAACTCTCTCCTTCGTGGAGGGGACAGTGTAAGCCGCTTCCTTGGTCACCATCCAGCAGAGGCTGGATGATACAGCACTCACGAGCCTTTTGACTGTCTAGGTGCAGGGACTGGGGCTGAGTACAGTACATGCAACATCTTTACATCACACTTTTCTAAAGACATTTAAAGACACAAGACATTTTTTGGATACATAAGCAAAAGAAAAGATCTAGGGAGGGATAGTAAGGCTGAAAGAGGAAGAGAGGGCTTGTGTGGAAGAGGACCACCAAAAGCTGATATACTGAACACATTCTTCGGTTCAGTATTTATGGTGGAGGGGTAAGTAGTGGCCTATGATAAAAGACCAGAGCATTAAGGGATGGGAGGTGGACACTAGCCCTTTACAGAGGAAAGAGTCCTAAGGAACTATCACAGTTAAAAGTTGACAAGGCAATGGGACCAGACGGGTGCACCCCAGGTTATTGAGGTAGCTCAAGGAGGAGGCTGGCTGCTCCTCTGACAGCCCTGTTTAACCAGTCACTAGAAACAGGAGAGCTGCGGGAGACTGGAGAAGGGCTGTGTAGTCCCACTCCACAAAACTGGAAGCAAAGAGAAGGCAAGAAACTACAGGCCTGTCAGCCTGACTTCAGTAGTGGGCAAAGTAATGGAATCACTACTAAAGAAAAGGATTGGGGAATACCTTGTTACTAGTGGACTACAGGATCCAAGACCACATGATTTCACAAAGGGAGGCCTTACCAGACAAACTTGATCAAGATCTTTGATTAGGTAACTACGAAGTAGATAAGGTGAGCAGCTGACATGCCCTACCTGGACCAAATACCTCTCAGGTATAAACAAGATACAGGAGGGAGCATCTTCCAAGAAAAATATGCTCAAGGGCAAGGGGTCACACTGTGAAGCTGGAGGAGAGGAGGCTGAGAGGAAATGTTTCTTCACAGAAAGGGAGGCGGATGTTGGAACAGCCTCCCACCAGAGGTCATGGGGCTAAAATGGTTACAGGGTTCAAGAATGCATGGGATAGACCCAAGGGATCTTAGAAGTAAGGCAAGGGAGGGTGAAAACTGGAGACTGAGTAGGGTCTGCGGAAGCACTGTAGATAGAGAAAATAGGGCAGACTAAGGTGGGCCAGGAGGTCTTCATCTGCTGACACCTTCTATGTTATGTTTTACACACCATCGCATATGCAGCAGCCTCAGGGATGGGGATAAAGAAATGGGGGTGGGGAGGTATGTGCACCAGTCGGCTTGCCCACATACAAGCTGATGGCAGATAAGTACCACTTGGCCCATCACTTAGCCCACCAGTGGAGGTTGTGGGGCTAAAACGGTCACAAGATTTAAGAATGCATGGGAAAGACAAAGGGAATCTAAGAAGCAAGAGGTGGTGTAAGCGAGTCCAAGTAGGTCTCCGGAGGCACTATAGGTAGGGAGTTTAGGGCAGACTAGGTATGCCATGTGGTCCTTATCTGCCAACAACTTCTATCTTTCTATATTTCTACCTAATCTTCCCATTTTCCTTACCTACTTTCTGAGATCTCTATTGTCATCCCCCCCAGTGTCTACCTTAATGCAGATCTTGTGTCACTGGCAAAAGATACACCTTCCCTTTAGCCCCACTGCAATGTCGCTAATAAAGACATTAAAGAGGACTGGTCCCAGTACTGATCCTTGTGGTACCACACTGGTCACCCTCCCTTCCTCAGAGTGAGCACCGTTTACCACCACCTCTGTCATCTATCTCTCCCCAACCAATTTTTACTCTGTTTACCACCTTTGGACCGACTCCCAGGCTGCCCAGCTTGTTTACAAGTCTCCATGTGAAACAGTGTTCAAAGCCTTACTGAAATCTAGGTAGGCCACATCCAAGGCTCCACCCTCATCTAATTCCTAGTCACCCAGTCAAAGAAATCTATCAGATTTGTTTGACATGACCTCCTGTTGAGAATCAGTGCTGCCTCAGATCCTGTAAGCCACTGGATTCAAGATATTACACAATTATTTCCTTCAGTAGTGATTTTCCTCAGTGGTACTTAACGCGAACAGGAGTCCTCGGACCTCTCCCCATGTTGATCCCACTGGCAAGACAGCGGAGAGTGGTGGCTGGGGCACCAGGACACAGGAAGGCTGGAACTGCTGGCAAAGGAGACCAAATAGCCTTATGGGGAATTTTTTTTTCAATCTGCTGATTTTAGTGATAATCAATATATCATGATAATTTTACCCAAATATCGTGATATAAAAATTTGTATTGTGACATCCCTATTGCAGACCACTGCAGCCACAGACTTTGAACAAGATCGCCTGCTGCCCAGCTTGGGCTGGGCTGGTCTGACCACAGGAGCAGAGAGGGGCCAAAAGGGCTTTCTTCTTGTCAGCTTAAGAGCCCTTGGGATCCCTCTGGGTGGATGTCACCGAGTCCAAGGTGGCACTGAACTCGATGTGGTTGAGGTGCCCCTCGATCTGGGGCCCAAACAAGTCAATACAGAGAAAGGGACATCCACCAGGTTGTGCTAGGGTATCTGCCGTGAAGGTCGAGATCCACAACCAAGCCCTGAGACACATAGCCACCATGGCTGCCAAGGACCTAAGCGCATGAGTCACCAATGTCCATGGCTGTTGGAGCTGTTTGGCTACAGCTCGGCCCTAGTCCTGGACCTGCTTGACCGTGGTGTGGAGGTCCACTGGGAGATGAGGGAGGACCCAACTGAGCATGTCCAGAAGAGCATGGGAAAAGCTGGCCATCAAAGGGCCAAACTTGCCGCAGAAGCCAAGACAGGAAGCAGCATAGACCTTCTGGACATATGGTCGAGCTTCTTGGACTCTTATCGGCTGTTTGTCAATGTCATCCATGTTGCCCGAGTGCCTGAACACAGAATCTGCCACAAGGCCTCAGTCAAATGGTGCTCCATGAACCTCGGAAGGGGACCCAATAGGGATCACATACTTGCAGATCATTCGGGCCGATTGTGCAGGGCAGGAGGCAGATGCTGCTACAGCTCAAGGCAGGGTCCAGAATGGCCTCTGCCACCGGGAATGCTTTTCACGGAATCACCCCGTCCAGGATCTCAGTGAGCAGGTAATGCACCCACTTCTCAATGGGCTCCATCTGGATAAGATGGAGCAGGCCCAGTAAGGAGGTAGTGCCTTCCTCCGTGGAGAGATCCCTGGTCGACTCTACATCCACCGGAAGAGAGTGCAAGTAGGACCCTCCGCTCCGAGGACTCGTCAAAGAGGGGTCTACTGCCAGAGCTCCACTGACCTCTGAGGACGGTCAGGGTCACAGTGTCCAACAGCCGATGGGAAGGCCTGAGGCCAGGCAGGACTCTTGGTTGGAGCAACCGGTCTCGGTTATTTCAGCAGCGGCTCCAACCAAATCAGCGAAGAAGGCGTGTGGAGGCCGAGCCAGGACCTGACAGGTCGGCCTCGCCAAGGCAGAGAAGGTGTCGGCCTCTGTGGCAAGAGCCAAGTGATGGCCGGGTAAAAGCCAGAATGGGCTTCATCCCAGTAAAAACGAGCTGCTGCCACATCAAATCCTTGCAGTATCAATGCAACATGCACGAAGCCTCTCTCACCTGAGGAGGATGAGGGCGAAGAGTGATGGTGATGCCACTTCCCAAGCGCCAAAACACGGCGTCGACACTCACGTGGGCTGCTCAACTTGGGGATGGACAGCAGGCCCAAAGTACTGACAGTGGGCCTGAGAGGGCTGGCGAATGCCGAGGAAAGTACAGTTATGTAAGAACTTAACTGTAACAGTAGATCTTTGAGAGGAGCTCTTGCAGCAGGTAACACCATTAGGACTTAAGCCGGTGAGCACCAGGACCCCATGGAAAACTTCTAGTTAGCAGTCATTAGCAGGGACCGCTCCCTAATGTCAGTCCGACCGGACATCCACCTATAGTACAAAGGGACGCTCACCTAGCCCAAACTCAGTTCCTCGCCGGAGACCCCAGCATGCACAGAAATTGAGAACCAAGGAGGTTCTCTAAACTGGGGAAATGAGGTAAACGTGATGGAGATGCAATCATCAGGGGGATGGAGGAGGAAAACAGCACCTGCTGCAAAAACTCCTCTCAAAATCTACTGTTACGGTAAGTTCTTATATAACTGTACTATCTTACTTTGAGGGGCTCTTGCAGCAGGCAGAACCATTAGGACTGAGTCCCAAGCAGTGTAAGGACTGACCCCAGTCAGCATAAGGCTCTCAAGAGGAAAGGTTAAAATGAAAAGATAATAACTGGGTACACTGGGGTGGGCTCCCAGTGTGCTACCAAAGTTGGAGGGAGGGTCATGATGCCGACAAGGGGTTGGGCACCCCATCAGCAATACATCAAAACAGGACCCTACATTGAATTTTCATGAAATTTCGATGCAGGATTCTGCATCAAGACAACACAGAAGGATTTCTTCTTTCACAGGTTATTAAAATAGACAAAATAATTGGGCAAACTAGAGTGGGCTGCAAGTGTGCCACCAAAGTTATGGGGGTATCAAGATGCCGGGGTGGGGAAATCGGGCATCCCTGTCAGCAATACTTGAAACAGAATCCTGCATGGAAATTTGTGAAAATTTCCATGGAGATTCTGCATCGTAGTAATGGGGACGTTTTTTCTCACAGGTAAAGATGTAACATTAATTGGGCACACTGGGGGGGCTCCCAGTGCCACATAAGTTGTGTTTTTTTTTTTGGGGGACATACCAACTCTGGGATTGGGCATCCGATGTCAGTAAGTTACAGTAAAAGAACTGTGTGGGTAAAGGGGCAGCCTAGTTCGATGCAGGATCCTGCATAGAAAATTCAGATGCAGGATTCTGCACCAAAAGACATTGGGGGCGTTATTATTTAAGGAAAACTGGACATTTGAGCACACTGGGTGGGCTCCAGTGTGCCACATCAGTGGTGGTGCTATTCCAGCCACCAACATGGGACTGGGCACCCCAATGTCAGCAAAAATGTTTCCAGTGCTAATATTGCCTCTGCCCCGCAAACACATAAAAAGGAGAAAAAATGAAATTACGCACTACCGTAATTCCTGATCTCTCTTGTATCTCCATCATTCATTACTGCCGGGTGTAAGCCACGGGAGGTTTTTTTTTTTTTTTTTTTGAGGGAGGAGTTGGTGCTCATGGAGCCGCCCACGAGAGCAACGCACTACGTGGGCACGAGGGTCCCGTCAGACTGCAGACTCCTCCTCCATCCCAGTTCTGTGCGGAGAGGCGAATAAAAGAATAGAAGAATAAGAGTGAGGCAAGAGGCTGAGGGATAGTAAAAGAAACAAACTGAAAAGGAATAAGCCGAGAGAGGACAGGAAAGAGGAGAACCCTAGTCTAAGGGACCGCAAGGCCTCACTCCTGGGGCTGCTCCGAGGGGAAACAGATAAGGAGAGGAAGAATGAAGAAGAAGAAGAAGAAGAAAAAAGAGGTTGCTGGGAGGAGGGAAAATACTGCCAAGTTGTGAGTTAAATCGCTTAAGGGTTATCAGCTCGCTACACAAAGAGGTAAGAGCAAGGATCCTTCAAACAATACTGGCCCAAAGGTTCGACCAAACTGTTTGCACAGCTCGATACACAAAAGGCAGATTTCCTACACTTCCGCTATCCCAAGCCCATCACTTAAGCTGAGAGCTCACAATGCCAAGGCACACAATCTGTTCCAGAGGAAGAGCCCTAACTTAGAAAGGGAAAAGGACCTCACTAGCACATTGCCATGTGTTAATAAAGGTGGTGGGGAGGGACTGAAGCCCTAGAGGGGCACCCCTGAGAAAGTGGACAGAGATAGGGAAGGAAACTCATTCCAACTCCCTGGGAGACAGAGGCCAAGAATCAAAAAACAGTTCCTGAAGGCAATTTTGAAAATGGGCTAGAAGATTTTGACTAACACCAGACTGGCATACGGGGCAGGATCCAGAGATATCAGCGAAGTCCGAGAACTAAGGAACAGGATCGTTCATGAACTATTCCTTTAACTGGTGATTGAAGTAACTTGGCCTAAGAAAAAAGGGTGCTCAAAGGGACACCTTCAAGGGTAATCAGAAAGAGTTCGCTCAAGAGAAGATGAGTTTCTACTGCTCTCCTCCCTCTCCAGACTTATGTTACCTCTTCTGAGAGAAGACGGAGACCCAGAGGCTAGGGATTTAGGCTGTAAGGCTAGAAAGGAGGAAGGGGAGGGACAGTGAGGCGGGGGCACCCAAGAAGAAGGCCCATGAGGGGAAAGTGGGTGGATTCAGTAATGAATGGTGAAGACACAGAGAAGATCAGGAATTACGATAAGTCACGTAATTTTCATATCTTCCCTTGTCAATCTTCACCATCATTACTGCTGGTGAGACAGCTCCTCCCACCCCCAAGAGGGAGGGGGACTAATAACCCTGAGGAACAAGACCCTCATCCTCCTGTTGGTGAGAAACAGGAAGAAGAGACCCTGGCCATACTAGACTGGAAGCCTAAGGCCGGGAGGCGCTAGAGGTGTCCCCTGAAGACAGGGGATGGAGGAAACCCCTGCAGAAGCCTCCTATCCCTAGCAGAAAGAGGTGGATCCTCTCGGTGGGTGGGCGAATCACCTACACCGGGCCAGGGTGACAACCTTGATAGACGAGCCATGACGCCAGCCTAATGCAGATCACTGTTCCCACAAGCCTGAAGCCACCTCACTGGCATCGTAAGATGCCCTTGCTTGGTTCCTTGCCAGTTCCAGGAAGGAGGAGAGCTGGGAGAGGACTAGGAGTTCCAGCAGTTTAGCCAGAATTCAGAGAAGAGAATAGGGTTGCCACCCTTCAGGAGAGATACGACTGTAGCATGCTTCCTTCAGCTGGGATAGAGGCTAGAGAAAAACAGATTGAAAAGAGAGGCCAGTGGGAGGCAATGGCTGGGGCAGACAGAATGAGCATTTCAGCGTCCAACCTGGAGGGGCATTTGCCTTTGGACAGATTTAGTTTAAAGGCGTTGTACATATCGGCAGGGGTAACAGGCTGGAAAAACAAAAGCATTTGAGGTGGCTTGGGCATATCGAGTGTGGTGTGATCTGCTGGTGTGAAGTGGGGACAGAGGACAGCAATAATGCAGCACAGTTTGTGAAGAATGAGTTGAACTCACGACCACTGCTGTAGGGTCCTTGACAGTGGTGGGTGGGATGGAAGGAGAAGAGGATTGAACAACTTTCCAGAATTTTGTGGGTGATTTATATTTGAGAGCAAGGTGGATCGGAAATAATTTGCTTTTACCTGTCGGATTTGCCTAGTGCATGCATTTCAAAGAGGCACAGTATTTCTGGCATTCTGAGTGACAGCGGTAGCTTTATGGGCCCTCAGGCCTGATGCCTGGCATGGAGACTGGACATGACATCAGCGGAGATCCAGGGCAGGGCCCCGTACCCGGTATGCCTAAGGGGGCGTGGGTGTCCCAGACAAAGAAGAACTTAGTCTTAAAAGGCCAGTGCAGAGTCTCAGAGGGGCACATGAGCGGCAGACCAGTCTATGTTTGCTAGGTCATTTAAGGTCCAGATTTATATGATCTGATTTCCAGGGTTTGGGGGTGGGCTGTTGGCTTGAAGACTTTCCTTATTGAGTAATTGGGTGATGGTCACTTAGGGAGTCAGGTAGGAAACTAGATGAGATAATCCTGTGAAGGTGGGAGGCGAGGGACCAACTTAACAGAGTGGTTCTGTGTTTTGGGGTTTAGGCAAGAGGGTTTGCGTAGTTCTGCTGGGTCAGGTTTAGAGCAGCCATGTTGTTTTGTACTTTACAGCAGGAGGAGGTGAGCCAATTACAAAGAAATCGCCTAAGATGTGTACTCCCTTCCAGGCTGACTTTGCCAAAATGGGTGAGTGCCTAAGGAATGCACTAGCAAATCGGCAGGGGAGGGGTGAAGAACAATGGGGAATAATAAAACTGCCATCACAGAGGTAACAAGCCTTGTGTGAAGCAAATAAACAAAACAAAATGATGTAAGAAACCACTATGGTTCTCAAAAGAAGTGGCAGTGAAGGTTCAAGAGAAAAGAAAGCATTCAGGAAGTACAAGGAATCACAGAAGGAGCAGGACAGAGAACTGTATCAGTTAAAGCAAAAGGAAGCTGGGAGGCAGTCAGAACAGCAAAAGGCCCAAACCGAGGAAAAGATAGCCAACTCAGTTAAGAAGGGGATAAAACCTTTATAGGTATAGCAGGGAGGCGAAGGAAGACCAAGGGAGGGATAGTGAGGCTTAATAAAGGGAGGGAGGGTGACTGTGAAAAGGCAGAGATACTAAACAAATATTTTTGCTCAGTATTTACAAATGAAGAGGGGAGGTACCTAAAACAAACAGTAGAAACACTCTGGATAAAGAAGTGATACCAGCCCATTTACAGAAGAAAGGGTTCTGAAAGAACTCTTAAAACTGAAGGTGGACAAAGCAATGCAGCCTGATGGGATTCATCCCAGAATTCTAAAAGAACTAAGGGTAGAACTAGTGACACCACTGACTACCCTCTTTAACAAATCATGGGAGGATGGGGTGGTACCCGAGGACTGGAGGAGGGCAGATGTGATTCCCCTTCACAAAAGTGGGAGCAAGGCAGAAGCAGGAAACTACAGACCTGTTAGTTTAACCTCAGTGATAGGGAAAATGATGGAATCACTTCTGAAGGAAGAATTGTCGAGTATCTAGAGGCCAGAGGGCACAAGACCCAAGGCAGCATGGATTCACAGCGGAAGGTCATGCCAGACAATCTGATAGATTTCTTTGACTGGGTGACCAAAGTAGTAGATCAGGGAGGGCTGTGGACATGGCCTACCTAGACTTTAGCAAGGCATTTGACACAGTCCCACTCAAAGATTAATATACAAGTTAGCCAGTCTGGGAGTGGGTCCCAAGATGACAACCTGGGTAAAGAACTGGCTGGAGAATAGGACACAGAGAGTAATAGTAAATGGAGTCCCTCTGAAGAAAAGGGGTTACTAGTGGGGTTCCATGAGGTTCAGTATTAGGACGGTCCTCTTCAATGTCTTTATAGCGACATTGCAGAGGGACTGGAAGGAAAGTATGTCTCTTTGCAGATGACACAAGATCTGCAACAGAGTTGATGCACAAGGTGGGGTGGAAAGGATGAGAAGGGACTTGGCAAGGTTAGAGGAATGGTCAAATCTATGGCAGCTTAGATTCAATGTTAAGAAGTGCAGGTATGCACCTGGGAAACAAAACCCAGGGAAGAGTACACAATGGGGGTGAGATACTAACAACAACAAAATGGAAAGGGACCTGGGGGTAGTCATATCAGATGACCTAAAGGTGGGCAAGCAATGTGAGAGGGCAGCAAGGAGGGCTGGGGGATACTGGATGCATAGGGAGAGGCATCACCAGTAGAAAACAGGAAGTTATTATCCCTCCTACAGACAGCTGGTCAGACCCCATCTGGAGTACTGCGGCAGTTCTGGAGACCCAATCTCCACAAAGACATAGACAGGATGGAAGCTGTCCAGAGGAGGGCAACTAAAATGGTGCAGGGTCTGCACCGAAGACATATGAAGAGACTTAAGGAGCTTAATATGTATAGCCTCGAGGAAAGGAGGGAGAGGGGACATGATAGAAACTTTCAAGTACCTCAAGGGAATCAACAAAGTCCAAGAAGGTAGCATCTTTCAAAAAGAGGTATGCAAGAACAAGGGCACAATTTGAAGATAGAGGCGTCTCAGAGGTAATTTAAGGAAGTATTTTTTCACAGAGAGGGTTGTGGATGCATGGAGCGGCCTTCGGAGGAGGTTGTGCAGTCAAAAACAGTGGTGGAATTCAAGCATGCATGGGACAGTCATAAGGCAATTCTAGGGGTGGGGGTAGGAAGAAGTAGGCTGCTGGTTAACTAGGATCTGCAGCTTATCCATTAGGTAGGGAAATGGGCAGACTGGGTGGGCCAAGCAGTCATATCTGCTCAAATTCTATGTTTCTATATGGGATTTGAGGGCCATTAGATGTTCTGATAGAGGATATGGGGAGTCAGTGGGGCGGTGGGAGCCAGCTACTTAGATGGGGATGGTATGAGGAAGGAGATTTTACCATCAAGGATTCTATAGCTTGTGAGAATGGGAGAGCAGCAGCAAGGTAGTTGATTTAAGGGTGGAATTGATGTACATGGCTATGCCACCTCCACTTCTTTCTATGCCGGTCTTGTTGGATTACAGTGTACCCAGGGATTGAGATGCATGCGTCCTTGGTGTGAGGTTTTAGCCATGTCTCCGTTATGATAAAGAAAGTCCGATTTTAGGATAGGACAATTGGCTGGAGACAACGCAATTTTTGGGAGGAGGCTACGTATGTTCAAATGTGATAACCTTAGGCCACAGGGGAGTTAAATTGGGGGGACTGGGCCAGGATTTTGTTCGATATCCCTGCCAACAGCAGCAGCATGGTAACCAGGAGCTTTGTCAGGGCTAGTCTGGACTATCAGGGAAGGAGATTGAGTAAAGTGGCTAAGGTAGCTTGGGGGAGTTCTAGTGCGATCAGACCAGCATAAAACTGGGGGGCAGTATGGTGTGGCCAGGAGTCCAGGAGTGAAGGTAGACGATGGGTTGCAGAAGGAGGGTGGTGGTGATGGAGTTGTTTGTGGTTGCAGGCATGGATTTGGCAAGTTGTTGACAGTCCGGGCTGCTGGGTAGATGGAGGGAGTAGGGCCACTGTGGGGAAAAAACAGGATGAGGATGGGGAGGGTGTCATGATGCAAGGGCTGCTGTGGGAAGCATGTAGTAGTGCAGTACAGTTATCACCATTTTCTTTTGATTTATTTATTATTATTTATTTTATTTTTTATTTTTTCTTTACAGGAGATTTGGTGTTACAGTTTGGGAGGATATGTGTGCGCTACTTCTAGTGGAGAGTAACTATACTCTGCAACTGGGAATTCAGGCTGGCTGTTTTTATTTTATTTTTTTTTTGCCAGTCACGTGAGCCACACTATACATAGAGTTGTTGACCAAGGGTGGTGGTGGGGTAGCTGGCGCAAAGCATCTGGCGGTGCCAAAAATCTTTGTCAGCAGTTGCGCAGACTGCCAAGGAGCAGAATCTATCGTACCTGCCAGTGGTCCAGCAGCTCGGGGAGGGCAGGCTGAGTGACATTCTGGGCCCTCTCAACTGCTGACAGAGGTCCAGCAGCTCGAGGAGGGCTGGCTGAGTGAAATTTCTGGGCCCTCTCAACCACATCATCACTCTGGGTAACAAACAGATTCCTTCACAAAGAAAAGACCACTGGTTCTAGCTCCAACAGTAAGTTGAATTAATGGAAGAACAAAAAAAATCTGCTCAGAATAAAGTGGATAAACAAATTCTAAGAAAACGGAAAGCTGCAAAACATGGATTAAAATGGCACTATAAAGAAAAACTACTGTAAAAGACTCTCTCACACAATACGAAGACTACTGCACTGTGAAGATTGATTCTTGTTTCTAAAATACAATTAGAGCAAGTAATACAAAGTCAGTATTTACACATTTACCATACTTTTCCCTCACTACTAACTACCACTCTATCTCTGTTTTCTCCTATAAATAAAATCAACCTATTTTCCATCTCTATACAACTACTTCTCAAAGTTAAAACTAGTTAAAAAATATATGTTTATTACAAGACATTTAAATTCAAACAGTTAAATGCTTCTTACTGGTTTACTATTAAATAATTTTGTCTAAACTTTCTTACCTGGTCATCTTTGTCCCCCAAAAAAAAGAAACATGTAAACTGTTCATAAATATTCCCAAAAGAAAACATAATCCACAGCAAGATACTGTCTCTGAACCCCATGTCATAATCCAAACATTTGAATAAATATATATTCTCAAGAAAAAACGATGGCACTCTTCATATCCTAATCCATGGAGACACAATGAAGCCAAAAAAAAAAGACATCCAGAAGAACAAAAAATAAAAGGAAAAACAGTGGCACTCTTCATGTCCTAATCCACAAAGACACAATGAAGCCAAACGAGCTCTAGCCAGAGCCGATAGAGCAGAAGCTAAGGAATTTAGGGTAAAATACTGAAAATTTGTTTTTAATATTTTTACACCAATTTTTCAACATAGCCTTGTTATGAAACTACCTCATGAAAAAGTGCAAATAAAATGATCAACTCCTAGCCTAAAGGTGATTTCACATGAGGACTGTATAATCAACTTTGGATACAAAAACACCATGAGGTGCTGTAAGAAATGGCTACATTGTAAATGAGGGGTAAAAATATTGAAATTACCAAAGTTATGAGCCTGTTTTTCCAAAACATTTAACTTACATTTAACTACCACATCAAATAAAGATACAGTACTATAAATACAATAAAATTATAATGAACATAAAATTCAGTTCAGACACTCATTTCATTATCAGCTTTTTGATTTCTTGTATCCCTATTTCTTGTAGTTATTTAATTTATTCCTTTAATATTTGAACTTTTATTTTACCTCATTTCTATGGAACAAAGTCTGGTCTGTGTGTGGAGACATACAATACCCACCTCTTCCATATCAGCTCAAATTGTTCTTGCCTTTTGTTGACTATGGCAGTTAAGTGTTCCATTTTGTATACTTTAATCATTAACTCTTGCCACTGGTTTAGTGTTATTATTTATTAGAGTTATTAGAGACTGTGATAACCAATTTTAGTAATAACCTTCTTTGCTGTTAAGATACATAAACACAACAATTTCCTTGTGGTGGGATCTCTATATTCTCTGGGAAGATGGTGAAAAGGAAAATGTGTGGTGTTATCTTTGGGAATATTTCTTCCAATGCCCTTGACAGTTCTTCCAGGAAGGGCTGTTATTTACCCACAGTGCCAAAAATATGCCCATGTGTGGTCATGAAATTGCCACAAACCCTCCAGCACACTGCACTTCCCGATCTGCAGTACTCTGCCTGGATAGCAGGTGACGTGAAATACCTATGTGTGACCTTCCAGGAAAACTCCTTCCATGTCGGTGATGCTGTGCCACAGTGTAGGCATCTCAAGTGTCCCTCCCAAGATTTTTCCTCAATGGTTATACCAAGATCCAGTTCCCAGACCCCTTTAAGCTTCTGCAGCACACCCTGTCTCAAGGAAATTAATGCCTGATATAGGTATGAGATTGTGATGTCCACGTAGGGCAAGGCATTGACAGGCCTTCCCATCGAAGGGCAGCAGCCACTGCTGCTAAGCATTTTGTAAAGACTCACGGCAAAGAGGATAAGCCAAAGGGCAAGACTCTGAATTGGTAGTGTTCTCTCTCCTGAAAAAGAAACCTGAGAAACCGCCGTGTGGAGGACAAATCGAGATATGCAGGTAAGTGTCCTGCATATCTAGGGAGCACAGCCAGTTGTCCTGCTTGAGCAGGGCAACAGATCTGGAAGAGTGATCATGCAGAATTTTTGTACTGGATATAAAGTCTGAGGTCTTTGAGATCCAGAATATGCCTCAGATCTCTGGTTCTTTTAGGGACCAGAAAGAACCTGGAACAGAACAGAACAGTTCGTAAGAACTTCTGTAACAGTGCTCTTTGAGGGATCTCAGTCATCAGGTACCACCGTAGGAACTTTACCATCAGTGAAAGGAGACTCTACAAGGAAGATTTTAGCAGTACAGCTGGGGCCGCTGTCACCAACCCTATATAGGCGTGGCAGCCCCACTCCCTCCTCAGTCCTTCCCCAGGAGATGGAAGGGAGCAAGGCTCACACTCTGGGAACCGAGGAGAGACAGAGGGACCCAGCTCTAGCTAAAAGGATAGAAACAACAGATAGTCAGGTCCTAAACAGAAGCCCCTAGAAAGGGATGGTGGGAGAGAAAGCATACCTGATGACTGAGATCCTCGAAGATCTACTGTTACAGTAAGTTCTTATGTAACTGTTCTATCTTCTTCGGGGTATCCGAGTCATCAGGTACCACCGCAAGAACGAGTACCAAGCAGTGACAGAAGGAACAGGTAGTCTGGGAGGCTGGATCTCCATAAACTTAAGATAGAGAACTGAAACAAAGCTACCCAGCCAAGGATCTTCATAAACTTAAGATAGAAGCCCTATAGCACAGCCCTGCCAAAACCAGCACGGGCTCTTGAGAGAAATGTCCAGACTGTAATGCTTGTTGAAAGTGTGGACTGTACTCCAGGTGGCAGCTGCACAAATGTCAGTGGCTGAGACCCCTTTGAAGAAAGCCACCAAGGTAGCCATGCCTCTGGTGGAATGGGCTTGACAGCTCCAGGCAACTTTTTTTTTTTCATTTTTAGTCTTTTGGTAACCGGGTAAGGCCCACTCAAGCAAAGTGCCTGTTTTCAGGGGCGACCTGGGAGCACTGGGCAGTTAAGGGACTTGCTGAGTCACACAGTATGCAAGTGGAGGTCATGAAAATCAAATCAAGGTCTGGTCTGCTGGATGTCAAAGCCCATTCCATTGTTCACTTGGGAGCTTAAGCAACAGGTTGGTAGAAAAGAGGCAGGAGATATATTTTGTTTTAAACTGAAATATTTGAATAGTTTGTTAGTGAAATTAGTTCTATGTGTTAAAATTATTACCTTGAATTTGAACTGATACTTGGGCTGTGATATTGTAGGTTTGGGGATAGATGTTTGGCAGGGAAAATTAGAAGGTAATTTAAATGTGTTTGCCTGGTGTTTGGAGGAGGGACATTAGCTGCAATTAACTTGTCTTTAAACAGGAATTACTGTGGCTTTCATTGTTCACTTGGGAGCTTAAGCAACAGGTTGGTAGAAAAGAGGCCAGGAGATATATTTTGTTTTAAACTGAAATATTTGAATAGTTTGTTAGTGAAATTAGTTCTATGTGTTAAAATTATTACCTTGAATTTGAACTGATACTTGGGCTGTGATATTGTAGGTTTGAGGATAGATGTTTGGCAGGAAAATTAGAAGGTAATTTAAATGTGTTTGCCTGGTGTTTGGAGGAGGACATTAGCTGCAATTAACTTGTCTTTAAACAGGAATTACTGTGAGCTTTCATTGTTCACTTGGGAGCTTAAGCAACAGGTTGGTAGAAAAGAGCCAGGAGATATATTTTGTTTTAAACTGAAATATTTGAATAGTTTGTTAGTGAAATTAGTTCTATGTGTTAAAAATTATTACCTTGAATTTGAACTGATACTTGGGCTGTGATATTGTAGGTTTGGGGATAGATGTTTGGCAGGGAAAATTAGAAGGTAATTTAAATGTGTTTGCCTGGTGTTTGGAGGAGGGACATTAGCTGCAATTAACTTGTCTTTAAACAGGAATTACTGTGGCTTTCATTGTTCACTTGGGAGCTTAAGCAACAGGTTGGTAGAAAAGAGGCCAGGAGATATATTTTGTTTTAAACTGAAATATTTGAATAGTTTGTTAGTGAAATTAGTTCTATGTGTTAAAAATTATTACCTTGAATTTGAACTGATACTTGGGCTGTGATATTGTAGGTTTGGGATAGATGTTTGGCAGGAAAATTAGAAGGTAATTTAAATGTGTTTGCCTGGTGTTTGGAGGAGGGACATTAGCTGCAATTAACTTGTCTTTAAACAGGAATTACTGTGGCTTTCATTGTTCACTTGGGAGCTTAAGCAACAGGTTGGTAGAAAAGAGGCCAGGAGATATATTTTGTTTTAAACTGAAATATTTGAATAGTTTGTTAGTGAAATTAGTTCTATGTGTTAAAAATTATTACCTTGAATTTGAACTGATACTTGGGCTGTGATATTGTAGGTTTGGGGATAGATGTTTGGCAGGGAAAATTAGAAGGTAATTTAAATGTGTTTGCCTGGTGTTTGGAGGAGGGACATTAGCTGCAATTAACTTGTCTTTAAACAGGAATTACTGTGGCTTTCATTGTTCACTTGGGAGCTTAAGCAACAGGTTGGTAGAAAAAGAGGCCAGGAGATATATTTTGTTTTAAACTGAAATATTTGAATAGTTTGTTAGTGAAATTAGTTCTATGTGTTAAAATTATTACCTTGAATTTGAACTGATACTTGGGCTGTGATATTGTAGGTTTGGGGATAGATGTTTGGCAGGGAAAATTAGAAGGTAATTTAAATGTGTTTGCTCTGGTGTTTGGTAAGAGCCTCCCACCACCCTGTTTTGTAGGCTTACTTAAATACTGAAGAAAGCCACTGGGGGTTGGGATTGAAGGCTGAGTATTTCTGTTTGGGACTGAAATTTTGAAGCAACAGGAGTTGGTGGGCCTGTGACATCATCGGTACCTGGGTCTGCTTACACACACTGTTAGTGGGACTGAACACATACTGGACTGTATGTGTTTGTGAGACTTGGGAACTTTGTTGGTGGGGTTGAAATTGGGTTTGTAAATAACTACAGTCAGTATAGAGAGAAACTGGTAACAGGAAAGGGACTGAGAAAGGGGGTGCTATTATAAACAGAGGGATAATCAGGGTGGCCATATTCCACCATAGCAGGCATCTTCGGAAGGGTTGTAGGCTGCACAGGCTGTGGGATGGCAATAATTCTAAATTGGGCCTGAGAGAGGGAGGCTGCCCACTCTGTAGACAGCTATCTTGTATTAGGAGTGAGGTATATTGGTTAAGGAGTAAGCTGTGGGAGCTGGGGGGTGTCCAAGGATAAAGGGTGTGGAATATGGGCAGCAGAAGGGTGGGGCTGAGGGGAGGCTGAGACAGCGCTCTGAAATTACAGGGACATTTCATGCTACAGCAAGCAGAAGGGGGATATTGGGGACAGAGGACCCTTAGATAGGGAAGTTGATGCTAAGGGGAAAGCATACAGGGTGAAAATTCTGAATTCAAGGAGACTGGAGGGGAAAAAGTCAGGAGGGGCTGTTGTGCGGAAGCCTAAAACAGCAGATCAGTGGAAGGGAGCTCCTAAGGTGAACAGTGCAAGAGAGGAAGAAGAGGGTCAGTTTAGAGATGCAGCTGGGAAACTCGGGTTACTTGATGGAGGCTGACATAGAGTGTCACAATAAATTTGAGATACTAAGCATCCTAGAGGGGAGGAAGGGGTTGGTGGAAATGAGGAAACTTATACAGAGGCGGGGGGAGGTCAGATACCCATGGGGCATCCACAGAACAGCTATGGAAAGGACAGACATAGTAGAGGAGAAGGGGAAACATATATGTTAAGCAAATGGGGAGATGCAACATTTCCAGACATGAGGAGAGAGCATGATTGGAGAGGAACTGGGAGACAAGGAGGTGGAGAGGAGCCCCCTTCAGCAGGAAGGTCAGTACCAGGATGGGGCCCTAGCTACAGGGACCCACAGAGAGCCTCTGGAGACAGGGTACTATTACAAGGGGGGGGAGAGGTGCGGGGAAGGGGAAACCATCAGGGCCAGGATAAATGGTTCAGATAAGAGAGGTTAAAGGGACACCTATTCAGAGGTTGGTTGTGGGCAAAATAGCAAGAGGAGGCAGAAAGGAGGGTGACAAGGGGGTCTCTAAGGCAGGAAGACTCCCATGAAATTGTGATCATGAATAAAGTGGGAGAGGGGCTGAGAGGGAATAGTGGAGGTAACCATAAGGATGATGGCGGTGTTAAGGTTCTGTTACTAGGAGACCTATGATTAAGGGTATCCATTGGGGAGGACAGGGGATGGATGCCATAGCCAGGTGAAGGTAGTGAGTATCTCTGGGCTGACAGTGCACAGAGCAAAGTTCATAGTGTATGAAATGGTTAGGGATCAGTGGAGGAAACCGGATTTCCTGTGCATTTGGGAACTAATGATCTAGAGGAAATAGCATTATGGAAATCTAAGCAAGGATTCCAAGAACTTGCCAGAGTCCGGCGTTTGGATAATGGATGCAACATTTCCTTTTCGGAGATATTGCCAGCCCAAAGGGCCTCAGTGGAGAAAAAAAATAGCTCACAGAGGTTAATGAATGCTCAGGAAGTGGGGTGAAGAGAATGGGTTGGGGTGTTAGGGAACTGGAATGGAGTTTGGGAGGATAAGGGACTATATGCAAGGACAGGTTTCATCTTGCCTCATTAGGGAAGGAGTCCTTAAACAGGGGATGGCTGACTACATACAAGAAAGGTGGGGTTTAAACTTGTAAGGGGGAGGATAAGGAGGGGGCTGACTAGAAGCCCTCCTCCAGATGAGGAGTAGCCTCAAGCCCAGGGGAGGGGAAACAGACTGGAGGTGGAGGTTTCAGGAGGAGCAGGGGAGGATGGAAGCATAAGGAATCTGGGTGGGGTTCGACAAAAGGATCAGGGATAAGGGTGGGGGTTAGTGTTGGTAAATGCCAGGAGTTTGGGAAACAAGTTGCCAGAGTTCCAGGCCATGCTGTTCGAGGAGGGTGGATGGGCGCAGTCACGGAACGTGGACAACAAAACTATGACTGGGACCTAAATGTAATGGGGTACACTATGCTTAGGAAGGATAGGAAAGGAGGGCAGAGGGGTGGTAGGCTATGTTCATTAGAGATGACATAGAAATTGCTATGGTAGAAGAGGCAGAGGGAAACGTGGAGGCCTTATGGGTCACCTTCTGATCCCAGCAGGAGATAAGGTCAAGCTGGGTGTAGCATATAGGCCCCGGGATGAGTGATGTTCTAGAGGATGGTTGGTTGGACAACATCATTGCCCAGTGTGGTCCAAAAAGGGAAGGAGTGGTGTTGATGGGGACCTAATATGCCAGGTACTAACTGGGAACCATGTCCTCTAAGGTGGCCAAGGAGCAGAGGCTTCGATGGCTTCCAGGATGTGTTCTAACACAGCATGTGATGGAGCCTACAAGGAGGGGATGTCCTGGATGTGGTTCTGGCAGATGGGGATCTGGTAAGGGACATGGTTGTACAGGACCCCTGACTGGGAGTGACCACAATACTGTCTGGTTTCAAATAAGCATTGGGGGAGTGGGGTGAGATCTAGGACACTGGCAGTGGACTTCAGAGGAGAGACTTTATGGGCATGGGAAATATTCTCAAGGATCACTTGAGGGGATTACCTCAACAACAAGTGTGGAAAGGAGATGGGAGGTCATAAGCGGGGACTTCATGAGGCAGTCAGGATCTGCGCTAAGTTGAAACGTAAGGGAGCAAGGTCACATAAACCATGCTGGTGGTCCAGTGAGGTCCAGGTAGCAGTCAGAGAAAAGAAGGCGCAGCTACAAAAAATATAAAACAACAAGAGGGATAGGGATAAGGAAATGTACCAGCTTGCATCTAGAAAAGTCACCCGTATGGTGAGGGAGCAAAGTCCAGTAAAGAGCATCGGCTGGCACAGGGATACATGGGGAGGAAGGGTTCTTCGGTACATTGGGGCGGAGAAAAACTAAGGAGCCATCTCAGCAGATTGAGAATCAGAAGGAGGGTGGGTGGAAGAGGCGGGGACCAGGCAGAGGTATTTGCAAGTACTTTGCCTCTGTGTTCACCTAGGAGGGGGGATGGGATTATCCTACAAAGCAAGGCACAAAAGGATGCCGGCAGGGAGGTGGGATCAGGGAGCAGCAGAAATGGAGCAAAAGGGAGGAAAGGCACCCCAGGTGTCGCATCTGGATAAGGATAAAAAGACCAGTAATGGAGGGGACGGATGATGCCATCCACCAAGGGTGTGGTTGCCCTCAAGGCCCTAAAGAAGACAATCTCCTGGGCGGGATGGCATTCATCCGAGTACTATGGGAATTGGCGGACATACTGGCTGCACCTGGCGGAACTTTTCAACAGGTCACTTGAGACAGGGAGGTGCAAGGGATTGGCGAGAGGCACATGTGGGTACCAATCCATAAAGGGGTCGAAGGAAGTACCAGGAAACTATTAAGACCCATCAGTTTAACCTCGGTGGTGGGAAAATTAATGGAGAGTATACTAAAGGAACGATTGGGGGTTTACTTGGAGGAGGTGGGAGGTCTGGATAGTCGGCAGCATGGGTTTGTGCCAGGTAGATCATGTCAAACCAACCTGGTAGAGTTCTATGAATGGGTAACATCAGAACTGGATAGGGTAAGCCTGTGGATGTATTATTCTTGGACTTCAGCAAGGCTTTGACTCTGTCCCCTACAATGGTCTGGTGGAGAAACTGATGGGGTTGGAGTAGGCCCTTTGATGGTCAGATGGATTGAAAACTGGATAGCTGGGCGCGACTCAAGAGTAGTGGTCTGTGGGGAGCTCTCGAACCCTACAGGAGGTTGGTAGGGTACCACAGGGCTCGGTCCTGGGTCCAATCCTGTTTAATGCATACATATCAGACATCAGGGATGGTATAGGGTGTGAAATGAGTCTCTTCGCGGATGACTCCAAGATGGGAGCAGTAGTTGAGGGAGAAGAGGGAGGTTGGCCTGCAAGGGCGTGACACCCTGGAAAGCTGGGCTCACATGGAAATTAAATTTCAATATCACCAAGTGCAGGTGTTGCATCTTGGTGAAACCCTAAACACAGGTACACCCTGGGAGGGGAGGTGCTGGAAGCCTCAACAGGGAAAAAGACCTAGGGGTCATGGTGGATACATGTATGAATAACACTGAGCAGTGCAGGAGAGCAGCTAGCAAGGCAAACAGGATGTTGGGATGCATCCATGGGGGATCACCTCTAGGAGCAAGGAAGTGATTCTGCCACTGTACAATGGACTGGTTAGACCACATCTTGAGTACTGTGTACAGTACTGGAGACCACACTTGAAGAGGGACATGCAGCTCCTGGAGAGGGTACAGAGGAGGGCAAAAAGATGATCACGAGGGCTAGGGGATTTGACTTACGAGGACAGACTTGAGGAGCTCTGCCTGTTTCTTTGGCTGGAGGAGAGGAGAGAGGGGGACATGATTGAGGTCTTCAAGTGCCTCAAGGGAATAAATAGGGTAAACATGGAGGGATCTTTAGACTAAAGCAGGAGGCATCACCAGAGGGCATGGTTTGAAGTTGGAAGGTGGAAGGGTGAGGGGAAAGGAGGAGGAGGTTTTTCACTGAGAGGGTGGTGGACCCTTGGAATGCTTTTGCCTGGTGAGCTGGTTCAAGAGATCCACAGTGGAGAGCTTTAAGAAAGGGTGGGACAGACACAGAAAGTGGATGTATCAGATGATAGCCTGTCAGGGGGTGGGGAGCGGATGATAGGGGTTTCTGGAGCACAAGGGATGGAGGGTCTCGGCACTCCAACTAAGGATCTAGGTTCGAGCAGACTTGATAGACCATAAGGCCTAATCTGCTGGCAAATAGTATGTTAGTATGTACCAAGTCTGCTCTTCACAACTCGTTACTCTAACCTCTAGGCTATACTGCCAGTCAGATTTTGTAGCAGAACACAATGCAATTTGCCAACAATTTGGAAAAACACTGTTTAGAAACTGAGACGCCTGTTTGCCAGGGGCGAATTAAACAAACAACTGCTTAGACTTTCTGACTCAGTCCTAAGTAGATAATACTTCAAAGTTCTGCGCACATCTAACATATGGAGCAGTACTTCCCCTGGATTGGCACGCGCTCAGGAATATAAACAGGAAAGTGGAGAGACAGTGTAAACTCAGAAACCACCTTAGGTAGAAACTTAGGACTGGTGCATAAGATTCCCTGTCTTTATGAAAAATCAAATAAGGCTCCTCTCACCAGAGGGCCTGAAGCTCTGAAAATTCTTCAAGCGGAAGTAATGGCAACTAAAAATAGTGCTTTCTAGAGAGAGAGAGAGACAGCAAACTGCAAGTCATGATTGGTTCAAAAGGAGACAGGGTCAACTTTCCCAAAATAAAATTCAAATCCCAGGCGGAACCGGGAATGGATTGGGGTTTCAAAATGTAGGATGCCGCTATGTAGGTGTGGAGACATCCAGCTGAGCAATAGTGCGGTCACCTACGGGGTCATGGAACGCTGAAATGGACGAGGTGGACCCTGTGGGAGGAATACTGGAGACCCGAGTCAGACAAAGAAATCGGGTAGTCAGGACAAGTTTCATACTGATGACAGTGAAAGGGTCTAGGGGAATGCTTGGCAGCCCAGATGGCAAACCGCTTCCACTTCATGGCATAAGTGGTACAGGTGTGGAAAGGCTTATGGCAGCTACTGGTACATCCACTACCCTATTAGAAACCCCTGCACTTAGCGATGGCTATGTCCTCAGGAGCCACGCATGCCAATGGAGGATCCGAGGTTTGGGTGGACCAAGGTCCCCTGATCATGGGTCAGCAGGTTCCTGCAGAGGCAAAGGAACTGAAGCCCTCCGCCTAGCTGCTGAAGTAGAGCGAATCATATCTGGCAAGGCCAGAATGGAGCTACAAGGATCATGCTGGCCCTCCACCAAATGCACTCTGAGCAGCACCCCTGTGAAAATGGAGGGAATGCATACAGAAGCCTACCGCCCATGAAAGAGACAATGCATCTTGCCAGAAAACTCCAGGCCCTGGATCTAGTGGGCAAAACTGGACAGTGTTGTGTTGTAGGGGATGCAAAAAGGTCCAACTCTGGGCGTGCGATCTGTCGAACACAACTTCTGCTACAGATAAGGAGACACTCCCATTCGTGCATGCTTGATCGGAGTCCTGCTGGGTCTGTCCGCTAGAGTGTTTAGCATGCTTGGCACATGGACTGCAGAGAGAATCAGGGCTGTGCTCTGGAGCCCAATACAACACCTACATTACTTCCCGCAAAGGATAATACGAGTGTCCTGCCCTGCTTGTTGATGTAGTAGACAGCACTTAGATTGTCCGAATGCACCAAAAGTAGTTCTGGGACTAGGTGTTCTTGAAATGCCTGCATGGCATACGCACCCGCCTCATCTCCAGGACACTGATATACAGAGTGGCTTCCTGAACCAGGACCCTGGGTTTGAAAGAGACCCAGGTGTGCCCCAGCCCAGACCCGAGCATCCATGGTCAGGATCTGATTCAGGGAGGAAAATTGGAAGTGGACCCCTTGAAGAAGATTCAATGGATCCATCCACCACTGCAATGCTTTATGACTGGAGGGAGAGACCAGGACTAGATGGTCCAGCTCATCTAGACGTTGATCCCACTGCACTCTGAGAGTCCACTGAAGAGAGGCATGTGGAGCCTGGCTAGTGGAACAGTGGGAACAGCTGCAGCCATTAGGCCCAGGAGCCTGAGGTACAGCTTAGCAGGAACATACTGCCTCTGAGCGACCTCTGAGCTTGAGCAATAAGACATTCTGCCCTGTTGTGGGACAAGAAGGTCTTGCCCTGCTCTGAATCCAGGACCGCCCCAATGTACTGTAATCTTTGGGGCAGTATTACAACAGAATGGGCAGGTTGAGCTGTGATGCCCAGAGACTGAAAGAGCTGGAGGGTGCGTTTCAGAGTCAGCAACAGCCGTTCCCTGGACATGGCCTGAAGAAGCCAGTCGTCCAGGTAAGGAAGAATACAGACCTCTCCCATCTGAGGGTTGCTGTGACTGCTGCTAAGCATTTGGTAAAGACATCGCAGCGCAGAGGATAAGCAAAAGGCAATACCTTGAACTGGCAATGCTTCCTCTGAAAGGCAAAGTGGAGAAATCTCCTATGGGGAGGAAAACTGCAATGTGCAGGTAGGCGCCTGCATATTAAGGAAGCAGAGCCAGTCTCTGGTTTTGAGGAGGGGCAAAGACCCTTTAAAGTTACCATCCGAACTATCTGTACTGGAACAGACCTCCCATTTTCTTGGGTAGGAAGAATCTGGAATAGAATCCTTGGTTTCTCTGTCGCTTGGCACCAATTCGATGCCTACTTCTGCTCAGAAGAGTCTGTGCTCCTCCTGAGAACAGGTAAATGAGCCGGGGGTAATTGGCGGGTGGCGGAGGGGTGTCTGAAGTTGCTGAATGAGCTCCAGTGTATGACCGCCTCTATGATCTGCAGGATCTAAGCATCTGACGCTATGGTTCTCCACTGACTCAAATGGAGGGAGAACCGCCACCACCTCCTCGGCCTGGGGGGTCTGGCAAGGAGTCAAACTGAGGAAGCGGGACCCTCGGTTATGGGGACACTTGGCTGCTGCCCCAGCCTGGGAGTGGGCAGGCAAGGAGGACTGGGCCCTATGCTCCCTGGGTGCGAGCCTGAGCCTGGCCTGTTAGTCTGCCTACAAAAAGCAGAGCGAACCCCATTACGCTGCTGACTGTGGTAGAGGAATGGATGGACTTTAGAGCCGTCTAGAGAGGCCTGCAGATCTTAATGAGGAGTCCCACGATGTCTGGCAGGTCAGTGCCATTAAAAGGGCATTCAGCACCTCATTTTGCACATCAGCCGTAACCCAGAAACTCTAGCAAAGAGTGTCTACAACAAATGCCAGTGGCAGCCACCCTGGCAACTGTATCAGATAAGCTGTGAGATGGCTCTATGAGATGTTTGCCAATATCCTCGGCAGTTTGAAAGCATTAGCAACTCTTCTTTCTGGCACCATCCAGAAGGGCTTGGACAGTAGTCATACCCTTCCTCCAGTTCATGTTCTGAATTTAACCATGTGAGACAGATAGTTGGCAATGCTCAAACCTAGGTGGAGGAAGCATACACCCATTTCCCCAGAAATCAATCATCCGAGACTCCTTGTCTGGGGACAGGGAGCTAAGGTGTTTGGGCACCTTAGACTGGTCATGAGCCGCCTTGATAACCACAAAGTCCATCTCAGCTTAGCACCAAAGTATGGGAGGCCTTGAGGGGCATTATAGATTTATCAGCTCTACGGGCATAGCTGGCACGTCTGGTCTGTGCCAGCTGCCGCAGTAGCATTCTTAAGAGCTGGAAACATGGGAGGAATAATTTTGGGAGAGATTACAGAACCTCCAGGTAGTCTGCCAGATCCTTTCTGGTGGCATCCTCCTCCTCTGCCTGTATCCCCAGTGTTGAAGACAGTTACTTCATAATATTAAAGAAGGCAGCATCCTCAGGTGGGGACCTGGGGTGTGCTTAACCGAATCTTCACTGACTGAAGAGGCCGTGAGACTTGTCAGAAGTATAGTACTGGTCCACTGCCTCCTCCTCCTCCTCTGGAAGATGAGGTCAGAATAATACTCCTCCTGGACGCCGACTTAGGGTCCATCGACGGAGCGCTACTGGCCGATTTTGGTTACTAAGCATGTTCCGGAGTCGTACAAATGAATGTCACAGCACTGGTGTCAAAGACCTCTTAAAGGCAGCAAACTGTTGGTCTATAACATTGGTGAAATGGATGAGAACTTCTGCTCAAGTTCATAGCGCAGAGAAGTCAAGGCACCGTGGCCGACTAACCGTAGTCTTAGGGAGAGGAAGGGGCAGGCCCAAAAGGGTGGTCAACGACAAGCCTGTCATCGACGGATGAGGTGCCGATAACCCGGAGGTCAACGGCCTTGCGCCTGAGAATCGGGCGGAGCAGCTGATGGTATGGGTCTGGAGGAACTAGGACCTGGACAGCATGTCTCTTTATGCGCAGCAGCCACTAAAGAGCCCACCAAAGGAGAGGCCACGGGGAATCGGATGGCTGCTGGGGAGCGGGTCGCGATACTAGTCTTCTTTATGACTATTCCTCAACCTGGGAGGCCTTAGAGATCTTAGACCCAGAAGGCAACTGTATGGTTAGCACCTCAGAGGACTCCGGCTCAGAGCTGGTTACCTGTTGTTCCATGAAGCTTTTAGAGCTTTTCTTCACTGCCTAAGGTGGTTTGGTTAAATTGCTGGCAGAGCTCTCAATCTGAGACGCTGTGAGTCAGGCCCAGTACAGTAGACACACACACAGAGTGTTCGGCATTGAGCCAATCTTCTTTAGCAGTGGCAGTGACGGAAGAGAGAAGACAATGGATTCACTCTTGATATGAAAGAAAAGAAGAAAAAATCTCGAAAGAGATTTGTGAGGGTTGTAGAAAAAAGGCCAAAAAGGCATGAACACTGTGATGGCTCTTCCATGAGATTGTACTTGCAAGTCGACGGCAAGCAAGAACTGAGGAGGGAGTGGGACAGCCCATGCCTATATAGGGTTGGTGATGTAGACAGCGTGGGTGGCCCCAGTTGTACTACTGAAAATCTTCCGTGTGGATTCCCCATTCACCAACGGTGATGTTGCCACGGTGGTACTCTGATGACAGAGATACCCCAAAAAAGATTCCCTGTTCTTCTGCTGCCTGGGCACTGGCTCGGTGGCCCTCTTTCAGAGACGGAACTGTACTTCCTCCTGAAAACCACTGCATGCGCTGGAGGATAGGTGGAGGGTATCGGAGGAGTCTCTGGGACTGTTCTACAAGCTCCAGAGTGACACTTTTCTATAATCTGAGGAATACAGGCATCTGATGTTATGGTTCTCCCACTTACTGAGATGGGGGAGAACAGACCTCTGACCACCACCTCTTGGTCAAGGACCAGAAGATGGGGGTCTGACAAGGAGTCTGGCAAGGCGGATCCGGCCACTGGGGCTGATTGATCACTTCTGGGCCATTTTGTGGCAGGACCTGTGGAGGAGGGGTAGGCAATGCAGAGAAGTGGCTTTCCATTTGCCCTGGGGACGGAAGCCTGCACCCGACTTATGAGAAACGTTACATGAAAGGACAGGCACAGTCTGCCCCTGGGCTGGGTATAGTAGAGTGAATGGACAGACGATAGTCCTACCAGAGCCCTGTAAGTCATTAAGGATGTCAAGGACATCTGGCCTGAAGAGCTTTGAGTCACTAAAGGGGCATTCAGCATCTTCTGTTGGACATGTGCCGTGAAGCCTGAGATCCTCAGGCAGGTGGGTCTACAAAGGAAAATACCTGTGGAAGCAGCATCAGATATGTCGTACAAGGCCCTGAGGAGGTGTTTCCTGCCTGTAAGGACTTGAGAATCTCCTGTTTCTAGCAGCACTCTGAGAGGCTTAAGCAGCAGCATTGCCCTTCTTCCAGATGGTGTTCTGGTACTTTACCATAAGGGATAAATAATTAGCTGTCCTAAGTCCCAAGGTGGAGGAGACAAACGCCTCCTACCCCAAAGGTTGATCTGTCTGGTTTCTCTGTCCGGGGAGACTGAGGTGCTTGGGCACCTTGGACCTGTCTTGTGCTGCCTTGATGACCACAGAGTCGGTCTCAGGTTGGGCAGCACAATAAAAGCAGGGCCCTGAGGGGCATGATAGAGTTTATATACCCTGCAAGACCATCTATGCGGTGCCAAGCTGCAGTTGTGGGTCATTCCTCAAAGCTGGTAGAATAGGAGGAATGACCTCTGGAGGAGATTCTGGGATCTCCAAGAAGTCCACCAGATCTCTCCTGGTAGCATCCTCTTCCTCAGTATGAAGTCCATAGCTAGATAGCTGCTTCATGACATTGAAAAGGTAAGCTCTTCAGAGGAGACCTGGGAGTATGTTTAAGAGAGTCCTCGCCACTGGAGAAGCAGTAGACCTATCTGAGGAAAGAGGATCCTCCTCCTCCTCTGGGAAGATGAGATCAGGATGGTACTCCTCTCTAACAGTGCCTGCAGGGACATAGACCAAGAAGGTCTAAGTGGCATCAACAACGATGGAGTGGTCGACAGCGCCAGGGACCCAGGTTTACTCTGAGTCCAACTGGTGCACCAGGGCCATAGTTATCTGGGTCAAATAGAGTTGCCGCTGGACAGCAGGAGAAGGGTGCGCTAACGGCGGAGGGAGTCACCAACACAGGGTGCGATGCAACCAACCCGCCGGGTCTTGAGAGCTCCGAGGGCCCTGTAAATGTCCAAGGGGCCTGGTGAAGGTTAGCCGTGACAGAGGGGCTGACATCGATGACACAAGGGTTGATTGCTGATCTCCCTGTGAAGTGGGAAGAGATGTTGTCAGTAGGGGCCTGGAAGAAACAGAGGCATGGACAGCAGAAGGTGCTGGTACAACCACAGTCAACGAGTATCCCGGATGAGGAAGACGAAGCCGTTAGGGAGCAGGAGTGCTGCCTGGAGGAGTGGTCCTGGTCACAGTCTTTTATGACCCCCAGTACTCATCTTGGGCCACTGATGCCTGGGAGCTCAATGAACCCACCAGCGGCTGGGGAGGAGGAACCCTGAGGACCGGCTAGCTGCTGTTCCCTTTAGAATTTCTTCAAAGCCTTTTAGGTCCCTAAGGGTTGCAAGGTTGAATTTTGGCAGAGCTCACAGCCAGAAACATCATGGTCAGGCCCAAGACAGCAGACACAGAGACTGTGGTCCTCTGAAGAAGCAATCTTCTTTCCACAGTGGCAGCGAAGGAAGAGAGATGTGGAAGGTATAATTCTCAATATCAATGAAGTAAAAGAATCCCTTATAAAAAGAGATTCTAAAACTAGGTAAAAGAAAAACATAGGCAAACCTGTGCGAACTGTGACAGAGCTTCCACGGAGACCCATGCGACAGGAGTTGACAGCGGAAAGAACTGAGGAGGGAGGGGTCGCTCAAGCCTTTATATTGTTGATCATGTCAGCAGGGCAGCCCAGTTATATTGTAAGAAAATCTTCCGTGACATCCTGCTTCACCAATGGTGAAGTTCCTATGGTGTGACCTGATGACTGATGTATCCTCAAGAAGATCAACCTATCCGATTTCCTGAACTCTACTGTCCGTCTCACGGTATATCCTAATTCCCGGTGCAAACCAACTTCTGCAACTCCTCCTCTTTGCCGAGTTGGTTGCAGACAGAAGGATGAGAGACAGATTTCCTGATCCACATGAAAGGCAGTAGGAACCTTCGAATGAAAACGGAGCCGTTTCAGAGCCATCTTGCCCTAATGCATGACAAGGTAAGGTTCTTTGTCAGACAATGCCTGGAGCTCACCAATTCTCCTGGCTGAACACACAACAACTAAACAAACACACTTTGTAGGACAACACATCCAAGGGAACCAATGACAGTGGTGCGAAGGGTTCCTTACAAAGAGTATTCAATACCATATTCAGATTCCATGTAGGAACAGGGGATTGGAACAGAGGCAGGTCCTGCTGACAGCTTGCAGAAAACAAATAACCACCTGGTTCATCCCTAAGGATGAACGCAAGAGGCACCAAGGCCTACACCTGACCATGCAAGTGCTCAAGATCAAACCTTTTTCCACGCCTTTCCTGCAGAAAGCCCAAAATCTGCAGAACCGTGGCTTTAAAAGGCCAGGAACCCTCCTGTCTGGCCCAAGATGAAAAAGGGGTCCATATGCGGTCATAAGCTGTCGACGTGGAATTCTTTCTGGCAGCCATCAGTGTGTCCACTACTTTTTCAGGAAAACCTGTTTCGTGAGACTCTCTTTCAGAAGCCAGGTCGTGAGCTGCATCACTCTGGATTTTGATGCAGAATAGGAACTTGAGAGAGAAGTATGTTGAGCTAGGTTCACAAGGTCCGAGAAATGCAGCCTTCTGGGCCTTTCTAGAACTACTAGAAGAAAAATTACTCACCTTAGTAATGTTGTTTCTTCTAATGGAGTCTTGCTGTATTCTGACTATTGCAGTTAGGTCCTGCCTTTCAACTGCCCGGAGAACAAAGTTAACTTTTCCATGGGCAGCATGGAGATGTTCGCTCACGAGCTTCGGTTGAAACCCGTCTGCTGCTGTTTAAACTTCAACCATCAAGATCTTTATAAGCAATACTACTAGAAGTTCTGTGTGGAAACTCCAAAACTCACACTAGCCAACTGGCAACTAAATTTATTAAAAGGGTTTTTGTTTCAAAGCAGGGACTCAAGTCAGGAAACCCAAAAACAAAACATAACACACACCCAAAGTAAAGGAAGGTGAACAAGGGCACCCCTAGAGTGCCAACACTGCTCCTGCCCACCCACATCCCAAAACCAGGTTCTGAGAGGGAGGCGGGGAGGCAGAATACAGCAAGACTCCATTAGAAGAAACAACATTACTAAGGTGAGTAATTTTTTCTTCAAACAACATGAAGTCTTGCTGTATTCTGACTATTACAGACTACTAAGCAGTACCTCCATGGAGGGGAACAGAACCTACACGTTGGGAATAGGCTTTGAAGTACTGCTGTGCTAAACCGAGCATCACTCCTAGCCTGGATATCCAGAGAGTAATGCTTGGTGAATGTATGGACTGTTTTCCAGGTGGCTGCTTGACAAATTTCTAAGATAGGAATATCTCTGACAGCAGCACCTCTAGTAGAGTGAGCCCCTCAGGCCTGAGGGTGGAGTTCTACCAGTTTTTCATAGCAGAATTGTATACAAGAGACAATCCACCTGGCAACAGATCTCTTAGTGGCAGGTTTGCACTTACTGACCTCTCCATATGTGAGGAACAACTGGAGGGACTCAAACCTGTGACCATTGGTGCGCTATGTAGTAGCTGAGGGCCCTTTTAACATCCAAGCTGTGCAACCTCTCTCCAGAGGAAGAATAGTCAGTGAAGAAAACAGGAGAGACACAGACTGGTTAAGGTGGAAATTTGAAACCACCTTAGGCAAAACGTCCGTTAGTTCTTAGGACCACTTTATCTCTATAGAAAGAGATGAAATCAGGCTCCACTGACAGGGCTTGCAATCCACTGATACGCCTGACAGAGGTAATGGCTCCCAAAACACAGTTTTCCAAGTCAAGTACTTAAGCTCTGCAGAGGACAAAGGCTCAAGAGTGGTTGCATAAGCTGACAATGCAAACATTAAGGTCGAGAAGCAGGAGCAGGGTCCCTAAAGGGGGATTGGTGTGCAGCAATCCCTTGAAGAACTTACAAGCATAGGATGGGCTGACAGAAGAGAGGGCTTGCCTACTGATAGGAAGGCAGAAACCACTGCCAGATGCACTTTAAGTGTAGCTGGCCTAAGTCCTAAGCCATTAAGATGGACCATATAGTCCAGAACTGTAGGCAAACCAGCAGATTCTGGAGAAATATGCTTATTAGAGCACCAAATAGTGACCTTTTCCATTTGGAGTTGTAAGTCTTTCTAGTGGAAGGCTTTCGAGAAGCCTTAAGGATATCCAGAACCCTTGAGAAAGGTGCAGATCAGCAAACTAACTCTTCAAGAGCCATGCCTTGAGATTGAGAGACTTGAGGTTCGGATACCAAATCCTCCCTGAGAGGATGTCAACAAGTTGTAATTCCTGGAAACAGACGGAAGGAGGGACTGCTAAGGACAGCAACAGGGGTTACCAGGGCTGTCTGGCCCAGTCTGGAGCAATCAGAATCACGTTGCATGGTTGTGACCTTATCTTGACTAACACCTTGAACAGGAAAGGGAAGGGGAAAAGCATACAGAAATTTCCTTCCCAATTCAGGATCAGAGCATCCGGGGACTGAGCCCAAGACTGGGGTCTGCAACAAAAGAGAGGAAGTTGGTGATTGTCTGGGGCTGCAAAAGATCCATCTGTGGAGTGCCCCATCTCGAGAAAATCACTTTCAAAACTAGGGATCTAGGGTCCATTCTGTGATGGCCCTGGGATATCCTGCTGAGAGCATCTGCCAGGACACTGTCTTTCCCTGGGAGGTGAACTGCAATCAGAGAGGTTTGCAGGGACTAGGCCAGGGACCACAACTTCATTGCTTCTGTGCACAAGGTCGAAGACCAGTGCCTCCTTACTTGTTGATGTACCACATTGTGGTGGTACTGTCTGTTCTGATCTGGACCACCTTGTTCTGTACAGATTTGGAAAAGACTTACAGTGCCAAAACACCACTCTGAGTTCCAAGAGATTGATGTGAAGCAGAGATTCTTGAGGTGACCACAGCCCTTGGGTGGTAAGATCCCCAAGGTGGGCACCCCAGCCCAGCAGGGAGGCATCTGTGCTGAGTGTCACTGAAGGAGACTGAGTGACAAAGGGAACCCTTGTCTCAAATTGTCCTGATCCTGCCACCACTGCAAAGCCTGGATCAGGGTTCGAGTCACTGGGACTGGTTTGGTAAGGGAATCCTTTCTTTGGGACCAGAAGGCTCTTAAGTGGAACTGAATGACCCTCATCTGAAATCTTACTCCCTGGACCACTGCTGTAGAGGCTGCCATGTGGCCCAGAAGCTGCAGGAAATGCCTTGCTGGTCGAGACACCTGAAGGTGAATGAAGAGGCCAGTTCCATAAGGGTCCTTTCCCTGTCCGGAGGAAGGAAGGCTCTTGCCTTTATTGTTGTATCCAGCTCCACCCCTATAAAGATGAGAGCTGTACTGACTCAGAACTGACTTTGGAAGGTTGAGGAGGAATCTAAGGAAGTGAGCAGTTGCTGAGTTATTTGCATATGTGACTTGACTCGGTCTGGAGACTGACCCACTATGAGCCAGTCGTCCAAGTATGGAAAGATGGAGATCTTTTTCTCCTTAGGAAAGCAACCGTACTGCCAGGCACTTTGTGAACACCCTTGGTTGAAGTTAGGCCAAAGGGCATTGCTCCGAACTGATAGTGGCCTGAGGGCAACTCAACCTGAGGTACTTTCTGTGGGAGCACCTGATGGGAATGTGAAATGGCATCTTTGAGGTCCAGAGAGGCTAGCCAGTCCCCTGGCCTTAGAGAGAGGAAGAATTATTCCCAGAGTCACCATTTTGAACTTTGATTTTAAAAGGTGCTTGTTCAGATATCTTAGATCCAGGATGGGCCGCCATTCTCCTGTCTTTTGGGAGTTAGGAAGTACTTGGAGTACAACCTTTGCCCTTGTGTAGGGTAGGAACCTCTCTATGGCTCTGAGAGCCAGGAGGGAAGAAACCTCTGCCTCTAGGGCAAGGGTCTCTGATGGATTTGCAGGTGGAAAGGATCTGGTTCTCATCTTTGGACATTTTTTGAAGCTGAGAACCAGTCCTGGCTTACTACTGCCAGGACCCACTTGTCTGATGTCAGAGACTTCCAGTCCTGGACAAAGTAAGCCAGCCTGCCCCTACAGGTATTGGAGAATCGCCCGGCAGACCCATCATAGGGTGTCTGCTTGGCAGGGCTTTAGGCTGAGGGGTGGAAGCAGGCCTGCTCATTCCCCGTATGCCTCTCCCTCTGAAGAACCCCTATGAGCATAAGAAGAGGAGGAGGAGGAGGAGGCCTGGCTTGGTAAAAGGCCTTTGAAAAGGCCTGCCCCTGGACTGCTGCCTTTAAGGAGTGGCTTGCTTTCTTTGGCCTGAGCACTCCTGTAGGTGGTCCTGTACTCATCCATCTTTTCATGTAGTTCTCTGTCTGCTCCCCAAACAGAGAATTACCAATGACAGGGAAATCCATGGCCTTAGCCTGGGTATCCTGGACAAGCCTGTACATCTGAGCCAAGCCATCCTCGAGGCCGAGATGTAGCCATGACTCTTGATGAAACATCACTGGAGTCCACAGCAGCATGAAATTGCACCTCGGATGCCTCAATCCCATCTGCAGCCACCTGTTCCAGCTCCTGGCAAGCTGGTCAGGGGCCTATTTAGCCAGAGCCAGCACAGTGTCCCATCTGGACTTCTGGTATCTAGCTGTGTAGGCCATATAGTTAGCCTGCCTGAGTCCCAAAGATGCTGCCATGCAGGGTGCAAAATTCCTATACTTCAGGTGCCCAGGGCAGGCATTATTGTGTCAGGACACCTAGTGCTGTTTAGTACCTGCCCAGTTGGGCACCTAAGGCATAGGTACAGTGCAGAAAGCGCACAGTTCCTGTTTTTACATCCTCTCTGTTCTGGCCATCAGGGTTTTTGTTTTGTATTTTTTGCCGATGTCCTCCGGGAGTGGGTGGGTAGCACCTGAGACGTAGCGTGATGGCAGCGCTGACATAGTCAAGAGATCTGTATAAGTGGTGTCAGCTGACAGGCTTCTTGGGGCAAAGGCATTATGAGCAGGCTGGCGCTCTCTCCATTCCTTAGATTGGCATCAGCTACTGCAAGTTGAAGCTGTGGATTGGACGGTCCATCAGACTGAGGCGGGTTGCAGCAGTATGAGACCAATTGGGTACTGTAGGATGATAGTTTGCACGCCTGTTTTAGTCCGTGTCTCGAGGTCTGCCTGAAAGTATTTATTCTACTGCTCCACAGAGGTAGGGTCGGACTTGTGCTGTGCAGCATTACTAGTACTGGAGGATGATTTGGCTCGCTAGTTGTGATAAAACATGTGCACAAAAAATAAAGAACTAAAAGCTCTTAAGAGCTCGTTACTGTACTTTGGGGTGTAAAAGTGAAACGGGGACGCATTTCCCAGGCGGGGACAGGCAGTGTGTGTGAGACTGCAGAGGTCTGCATTGAGGGGGATTTGATTCATCAAGCACAACAGAAATGTATTAGACCCTGTGGAGTGGGGGCGGCAACGCTTTTCACTTTGCTTGCATAGAGTAAAAAAAAAAAAAAAAGTTTACTTTAGGCAACTAGATTGGCAGATTGAGGGGGAGTAGTGGACTCAGAGGTGGCCATTCCCAGTCAGTTTGCAGCCCATACATTTTTTTTTTGTTGCTGTCAGTCACTGACTAGTTGCTGTGTTGAACTTGCAGGGAAAATCTGTAGTCTGTCATTAAACATGTAGACTGTCTATTCTGTTTTCTTTACCCTTACCTGTTAAAGGCTACCTTACCTAATAAAGAGCTAATTAAGCCTAAAGCCATCACATAGAAAAGCTGTCTGAGTGTATCACTTCTTTGAGCTGAGGAAGGTACTAGTATCTACAGTATTTGAAAAAGGATTAAGGGAGCTACAGCCACCGTATGTGTACCTAAATTCTAATCCATTATCTTACAGACAAAGGGCAAGAGCACAGCCTAGGACTATTGTGATGGTGCCACATAGCCTTTCTCAGAGTTTGAAGGCAGCAGCAGCAGTATTTTTATTTTTGGTACTCTGTCACTCTCACTAATTGCTTGGTGGTCCAGTGAAGACTACGTTTAAAATGACGAAACTAAGGGGTGGCATGTAAGTAGTTTCTGGGCATGTACTTCTTTCTAATTACATGCCCAAGTGGGCATGTACTTTTTTCACAAATTTCATACCCTGCTGCCATGTACTGTTTCCTTTGCCATGGCATCAACTCCTGGAATCCTCTTATCTGGGGGGGTGATGCCAAGGAATATTTGCCTTATCACAGGCAGCAGCCTGCACTACCCAACATGGCTGCATTGCTGAGAAAGGAACTCCGTGCCCAAGCCTGAAAGGGTGTACCTCTTGTCCATTCGTCTGTCCACAGAAGGTATGGAGTTAGGAGTCTTAAGAATTTTGTCCGCTTTCCAAAAGATTTATGGAGGGAATAGACAGTCTCCTGGACTCTGGATGTCCATCATTTCAACAAAATCAGGCTCCTCCTGATCCTCTACTGCTTCTTCCATTGGAAGCTGGAGGGTTTCAGCCACTTTTCTGTAAAACATAAAAGTGGGAAGCGGACTCAGAAAGCCTAGGAGGAGAAACACTGAAGGTCTGTCTGGGGAGATGTCCGGGTCAATAGGCACATCCAGACTTTCATAATCACCATCATCATCCTCATACCTCCCTCCTCCTCCTCCGGTTCATAAAATTCTTCTGAAGTGTAATCCGGAACCGGAGAACGGACCAACCGAGCCCCTGACAGATGGTGCCGGACCGGCCGAACTGCCAGCGACTGCACTCATTCTTATCGCTTTGCCATTCTCATCAGCAGTCGAGTATGAATTTCTGATCCGATCAGACCATTTATCTTTTTCTTCCTTTTAACCGGAACCGACTCCTCAGAATCGGCTCTCCTTCTGCACAAAAGTTTTGCCCTGGTCAGAAGGCACTCCTTCTGGTTCGGTCAGAACTGAACTGGCTGGCTATCCAGGTCAGAGGACTTGTCGGCCTCCCTTCTCTCAGTCTACCCACTCTCTTATCCAGGGTAGCTTTGGGGAAAATTCCTACAAATTTGGCAGTCTGAATCGAGGTGGTAAACCCCAGATAACAAACACAGGTGGTGTGGGGATCAGCCTTGGCAAAGGCTTCCCACACACACTGCAGTGTTGAAACCCAGTGGGCCGGTTTTTCTTGGGTTTCTCAGACATGGCCAATCCTATCCAAAATTTACCCTTTTTCGCAATCCGCCAGGCAAGACTCCCTATCGGGTTCTGACCGTAGCGACGGGTCTTGGAAAAAAACGTAATAAAATCCGGTTTTTAGAAACAATATGGACCGTTACCACACACTAAGTAAATTCACAAACTTTTTAACTAAACAGATCAGTTCAGCCTAACCGATCTGAAATTTACAAGTTTCACACAGAAACTAAATGTAAAACCTATCTAGTACTCCTTGGTACCACAGAGAGAGACTTAAACCGACAGATTCGGTAGCAGAAATTCGGTAGAAACCAAGCTAAAAACAACACTTTAACTGACTTTTTTGAACCGAGCAAAGGAGAAATCTCCGAGCGACTGTTCAGTGAGGCAGAGTAAAGAATCTGACAGTTGGAGTTTAAGCAGCAGCAGACTAGGGCTTCAACCGAAGTTCGCTGAACATTCCATGCTGGTCATGGAAAGTTAACTCTTTGTTCTCCGGGCAGTTGAAAGGCAGGACCTAACTGCAATAGTCAGAATACAGCAAGACTTCATGTTGTTTGAAATGCAGGTTACTCACCCATAACAGGAGTTCTAGGAGTGGTATATGTTTCATCCACACTTATTGGCAGGTTCCTTGCTGTTTTTAAATGTTGCGGAAGGTCTTCAAGCTGGCTCCTCCCACCCACCGGGTGGTAAAACCCATAGCTCCAACCCCATGGCGCCAGATCTAGCCGCTGGAAGCCAGGTTCAGCGTCGAAGCCAGGGAGGGTCGGAGGGTGTGTGGATGAACAACATATATCACCCTACAACTCCTGCTACAGGTGAGTAACCTGTATTTCTAGGCACGTGGATATGTTGTTCAATCCACACTTTTTGGCAGATTCCTAGCAGTTCTCCAGGAGAAGGGAGGCAAGGCGCACTCCCTATTTAGGAATAAGGACTGGAGAACCGAGGTCCCAAAATCAGCATCCCGGGCGACTCTAGGTCAATGTGGTAATGGGAAATGAAGGTGTGTGCTGACTTCCAGGTAGCAGCCCTGCGGGATAGGGACGTCTCTAGAAGCAGCCAACGAAGCAGCAGTATGGCGGTAGAATGAGCTCTTATCCATTTGGGAGGCTATATGCCCGGCCAAACTATAGTAGAGATCTATGCAGGAGGTGACCCACCTGCCTATCGTCCGCTTGGCTGCAGGTCTGCCAGGTGCAGCTTCAGTGTGGTGACAAACAGCTGGCTAACCCTCCCCTAACTTCAGCCGTCCGCCTCCTTATAATAAGAGAGCTCTTCTAGGGTCCAAGGTATGGAGCCTATATTCGCCTCTGAGGTGTGATTGGGGTAGAACACCGCAGAGTCAACACCTGTTAAGGTGAACCCAACACCACCTTCGAAGGAATTTTGGGTGGGGCGCAGGACAACCTTGTCCCTGTGGAAGACCAGATAAGGAGACCTCGACAGAAAGTGCCTGGCCTCCCATCCTTCTGCCTGACGGACAGCCAAGAAGGCAGTCTTCCATGACAGGTGAGAGATGTCACACCTGTGCATCGGTTCAAATGGCTTGCCCATGAGCTTAGCCAATATCAGCAGTAGATCCCAGGGGGTGGAGGTTCTCAGACTGAGGGGATATGTGATCAAGGCCTTTGAAAAGTGCCCGACCACCTTCTCCTACGCCATCCGACTGCTTGCTGCCCGCGCCCAGTAAGCAGAGATGGCTGCCAGGTGCACCTTAAGGGTCGCCGACAGCCGTAGCTGAGAAAGGACCACAGTCCAGAATGCTAGCCAGGAACAGGAAGAAGGTCCAACCCTTTGTCCTGTCACCAAATGGAGAATCTTCTTCATTTGAAGGCATAGCATTTTCTGGTTGATTCCTTACAGGACGCCTCAACTACATTGAGGACCTCATCAGAAAGACCAAGGCCTGGAACTCTAGCTGCTCAGGAACCAGCCCGTCAGGTGCAGGGATTGAAGGTCCGGTGGAGAACCTTCCCTTGTCGACTGAGAGCAGGTCCGGGCAGGCTGGATGCCGCCTGAGCCTGGAGCTGAGGCTGAGGAGATCTGGGTACCAATACTAGTGGGGCCAGTCTGGGATACTCCAGAATCACCTGCGCCTTGTCCCTTTAGCCTTTGAGTAGCACCTTGTGGATCAAGGGAAATGGAGGGAAGGCACAGGAGAGGCCCCGTCCACGGGGCCCTCGAGAAGGCATCCCCTGCAGCGAGCCCTGCTGAGGAGGGCGGGCATGAAAAGCCTCAGCTTCGTGATTCTCCCTGAGTAATAGGTCCACCTGAGGGGTGCCCCAATGGGAGAACAGATCTAGTACTACCTCCGGCAGGAGAGAACACTCGTGAGATGCAGCACCTATCCGGCTGAGGGCATCGGCCAGACTGTTGGAGGCTCCTGCCACATGGATGGCTAGAGATCCGCCCAGGCTGATCACGAGACTAGGGTGCAGAGAGCCTCCTAGCACAGGGGCAAGGAGAGCGCCCCACCCTGTCGGTTGAGGTAGTACATGGTCATGGTCATGGTGTTGTCCGCCTGGACCTGGACCACTTGACCCTGCATAAACGGAGCAAAGGCAGTGAGGGGCTATTGGACCGCCAAAGCTCCAGCAGGCTGATGCGGCATCGAGACTCCTGAGGGGACCAGAGGCAGGGGCTCTGAGCTCCCCAGATGGGCACCCCAACCCATCAGAGAGGCGGCCAGTCGTCAGGAGTGACGGCTCTCAAGGCAGACAAATGGGATACCCTCCTGCAGATGAGCTGGAACGAGCCACCTCTGTAGGCCGCTCCACATCTCCTGGGTCACTGTCACTGGCTGGTCCAGAGGACCGGGCGCGGACCATTGGTGGGCCAGCCCTCACTGCAGGGAGTGATATGCCATGCCAATGGGCCCATGGACCTGGTGCAGGCTGCCATGAGGCCCGGAAGGCGAGGAAGTCCCGGCAGGGCGCAATTTCCCAACCAGAAATGATTGGGCAAAGGAGGAAAGGACCTCGGCCCTAGTCCGGCCGGAGCCAGGCTCTGGCTCTAAGAAAGTCGAGCTCTGGCCCCGATGAACTGAATCACCCACGATGGCATGAGTCTCGACTCTGGCCTCGCTTGGATGAGAAGGCCAATCTGAGAGCAGCAGACCTTGGAGGGCCAGATCCTGGACCGCCCACCTCCAACCTGAGGGGACTGCAATCAGCCAGTCGTCCAGGTGAGGGTACACCCAGACCCTCGACACGTGAGGGAATGCAGTCACCACTGCCATGCATTTGGTGAAGACCCTGGGAGCGGAGAGAGGCCGAAGGGCATGGCCTGAACTGTAAGGGATCCCTCTGCTCTGAAGCGGAGGAATCGCTTGATGAGACGGACGGATTGGGACATGAAAAAAACGCGGCCCTAAGGTCCAGGGAACAGAGCCACACGCCTGGCTCCAGGGATGGAATGATCTGAGCCAGAGTGACCATCCTGAAGGTGCGAGACCACAGGAACTTGTTCAGGTCGTAGGTTTGAATGGGGAGCCAGTCCACTATTCATTTTGGGACCAGGAAGTACTGGACACAAACCCTGGGTCTGGAGGTCCGCCTCCTGCTGATCACCTCCTTCTGGAGAAGCAAGGCAATGTCAGGCTGCAGAACCCGTGAGGCCCCCGTATGCGATGGCTCGATTGGGGGGCTGCTCAAATTCCAGAGGCAGACCCTGCCTACCACTTCCAACACCCAGCAGTCGGTGGTGATAACGGACCAGGCGAAAGGAAGTGGTGGAGCCGCCTCCCATCGGGGAACTCCAGGGAGGAGTGACAAGGTTGAAGCTTACATCCCTCAACCCGCTACTGGGCAGGCTTGGAGGAAGGGCCGCCAAGGAGCTGCATGGGTATTTTCTCCAGGCTTCCTGCTGGAGGAAGTAGCAGGCTTGGCTTTGGGGTGCCAAGCATGAGTCTGCTGGCCCTGATGCTGGTGTTGCTTGGCCTGATATGCACGTCAGGAGCTGAAGTAATGAAAGGCTTACATGCTGCTGGAGGCCTTTGTCCTTCTGGGCAGACGTGACCGAGTCCAAGGTGGCATTGACTTCTGGATCCGCTGAAAATGACTCCACCCGGCCTGAACAAGTCAGTACCCAGGAAGGGAACGCCTGCCAGCTTGTGCTGGGTATCAGCTGTGAAGGTGGAGATCCACAGCCAAATCCCCTGCGACGATGGCCACTGCAGCCACTACTGACTGGGCACACGAATCAGCAATGTCCAACGAGTTTGGAGCTGCTGTTTAGCTACCGCCTCTTCCTGATCCTGCACCTGCTTGACCATTGTCTGAAGGTCAGCTGGGAGATGAGGAATCACTTCATCCCGGAGTCAAAAGGGCATGTGAAAAGTGTGCCATCAGAACAGCCGAGCTAGCCTGACTGAAGGCCTAGGGAGGAAGCAGCTGATACCTTGCGCCTGAGTAATCCAACTTGCTGGATTCCTTATCGGGCGGTTTGTCCACATCCCGAGCGCTCCCAGAATGCTGGAAAATGCCATCAGTCACCAACCCTTCCACAGAGGGGTGGTCCAGAAACCGAGAGTGAACCAGTAGGGACAGCATACTTCAGCCATCCTGGCCGAAGGTGTGGACAAGATACTGGCCGCTACCACAACTCCAGGGCCAGGTCAACAATGGCTTCGCCACCAGAAAGCTCTATAGGGGAATCTTCGTCCAGTATCTCCATAAGGGATACTTGGCCCGCTTCTGAACTGGTTCAAGCTGCATACCAGTAGACTCTCAGATGAGTCGAGCATTCCTAAAAACGGATGGGTTCTCACCACTGACTGACCCCCAGATTTCAGGTCAACCAGCCTGGAGAACAGGGAGGAGTCGCTATCAGACCTCGAGGGAGACTCGCGAACAGCTGCCGAAAGCACCTGAGCCACCTCCACCTGCCGAGGTCGATCGGGAGTGAGGGTGACCGGACAACCTATGGGGAGCCCTGACCCAACCGAATCTTTGGTTGGGGCCCCAATCTTAGGTTGTGGAGGTTCCACCACTATGGGTGGAGCAGCCAGTTTCAGCCGAACAGCCAGCGCGGTGGTGAGCTCCTCGACTACTACGAGGGGTTGTTTGGTCGCTTCAGTGACAACCACTTAATGGCGGAGAAGACGACGAGTTATTTGTTACTCGACAGTAACAGCTGCTGCCACATCAAGTCTTCATAGTGCCAACGCGAACTACGCCGGAGCCTATCTCCAAAGAGGACGAAGAGGATGAGTGGCGCGCCACTTTCCATGGTGCCGAGAATCAGACCGCCTGATGTCAGCAGGACCGCTGACCTGGAAGAGACCGAGACCCAGACCTTTGGGGATTCTGATGGTGGGTCAGAGGGGAACGGGGAAATCCGGCCTTCCTTCAGTACAGGGACCTAACGACTCCGCACAGGAGGCACAGGCAGGTCCTCTGTAATCACCGGGGAACCAGTGAAGTAGGGTTGTCGGTATCACTAGTCGACAAAATTCGGTCCGACGGGTCGAGAAAAACTCACCGCGCCGACGGTTGTTCTCAGCCTGCAGACCTTACAGGGACACCATGAAGCCAGCGGCCTTAGCCCCAACCCTCGACCAAAGTCGAAAGCCGATGGTCCAGTGAAGGGGATCTTCTCCCGCCCCCACACTGAACGCCGACGGTGGGACTTACCTTTGAGTCCTTCTTCTTGACCGACTGGAATGTCCCGATGGTCCTTCTCCTTGGTGGAGAGGGGCTGACAAAGCTCTTAAAGGAAGCTGTATAGGAAGAGCCCAAGGAGAGCGTGATAAATGCCACAGCTGAGGAGGAAGAAGCAGCAGCCTGGGCCACCTCCTCCTTGAGGCGCATCATCTGCTCCAGCTGTTCCAGGGAGCCCTTGCCATTGAGACACCACATGACGACCTCCTTCGACTTGATCGGCAGATACCGCTTTTCAGGGCACCCAAGAAGAAGTCGAGCAACGGGTCCCAAGACTGCCAAGAAGATGTACTAAATTCGCAAGCCCGCGAATCGTGGCCAAGCCCCAGGCAGTACATGTACATGGAGTGCGGATCGTCCGGGACATCATCTGCCCACAGGAGCACCGACTAAAGCTGGGAGTCGATTTTTCCATCGCAGCCGCAGAGAAGAAGAAGACGGAGTCTTGTAAACTTCAGAATTAGTTTCGTTAACCAAGAGTGTGATCCAGGCCTAAAACGTGAGAGCTAATGGAGGAAACCTGAGCTTCCAGGTGGTAAGGTAACTACGCCATGGGGCGGAGCCGAGGGTTTTACCACCCAGGTGGGTAGGAGGAGCCAGTTTGAATACCTTCCGCAACATTTAAAGCGGCAAGGAACCTGCCAATAAGTGTGGATTGAACAACATATCCACGTCCCTAGAAGAAGGCTTTCTCTTCCATGCCTTACTTTGCATACAACATTGGGAAGGAGCAGCAACGCAGGAAAGGCATACACTCTGCTGTAATTCTACGTCTGTGACAGTGTCCACTGCCTCTGCTTGTGGACACCAGTAGTGGCTGAAGAACCACTGCACTTGGCGCATTCTGGCTGGTGGAGAACAGGTAAATCTGTAGACAACCGAATCTTTTGCACAGAAGGTCAAACACCTCCGGTTCAGCATCCACTCCCTGGGTGGACATTCTCTTGAATTTGCTAATCGCCTGATATTCAATTCCCGCTATGAACTGCCGACAGAGAAAGAAGGTTCTCTCTGCCCACAACAGAAAATCAGTTGCTTTTTTTTTTTTAAACAGGCATCTGCTTTTATGCCTCCTTGATTGTTTATGTATGCCACTGTGACAGCACTGTCTAACCTTAATTTCACCACTCTTGAGCACACCGATTTCGAAAATGAAGGAAAGCTGAGCCACACAGCCCTCATCTCCAAGACGTTGAGGTGTACATGGTGATCCTGCATAGACCAAGTCCCTGAACAGGAATGTGGTCCAGCACTGCCTCTGACAGACTGGCATTGGCTGTCAGAAATCAGCTCTGGAGGGGCTTCCATGGGGACCCTTTGCTCAGATTCTCTACACTCACCCACCAACTCAGAGACTGCCACAGGAGTGGGAAATTTGAATCCTGGCCTTACAGTCCTCAGAGGTCAGATGCCAGGCTGACAACAACTCAATCTGGAGGGGTTGCATAAGAAGGCGAGCCCACGGAACCAGTTCTATTGTCACCATCATGAGGCCCAGAATCTGCAGTATGCTGTGAGCTGAAGCCGCTGACTGGCTCCTCAGCCACTGAACTTCTCTCAACAAGTCCGGCCCGGTGGCGCTGAGGGTTGGGCGCTGGGACGCCACACTGCTATGCCGGCGACCCGGTTCGGAACGGACTCGGTCGCTGGGGGTCGGTAGGAGGGAGGATTGAGCCCCAACGGATGCTCTCCTCAGGGGTGGAATCCATGGAACACGGAAATACTCCGTGGTTCACATCGCTTCACGGCCGGTGGAAGCACCGACCAAGAGAGGATGAAGGCGGCCCGCTTGTCGGAGTCGGGAGGGAGACGCTGGCAAGCTCGTGAGGGCTAGCGCATGGCCAGCACGCTGCCACTCGGACGACGCCCCAGCGCGGACGCCTCAGGGGCGGGACGTAAGGGAGAAAACCAGGAAATACCTCCGGCAAGCCCTAGATGAAGGCCGCTTAGCCCGCCCGACCACCAATGGACAGACCCCAATGTGCAGGGAGAAGGAGGTAGGGCACTCTAGTGGCAGATCCCGAGGATGACCCGGGCAGGACACGAGCGGACGGAAGGAGGGCACCAGAAGCAGTAAGGAGGGATAAAGACAAAATAAAAAAAATTAAAATAAAGAACTTCTCTCAACAAGGTCTCCTTCCTGGCTGATAAGAGGAAGACCTTCCCTCGTCCGACCTGCACACTGCTCCCAGGTGCTCCAGGGTCTGCAATGGCTCGGGAGAGCTTTTCTCCCAATTTACTACCCAGCCATGAGACTCCAAACCTCAGAGTCCTGGTCACTGATTTTCTCGCCAGCAGAGCATACGGCGCCAATGAGCAAGTCAGTCCAGGTAAGGATAGACATGACGCCCTCCTGATGGAGTTAATCCACCAGGACTACTGGAAGTGTTGTACCATGACTGTGGACCCTGAGGAAACTCTGATGAGACTGCTGGATCGGAATGTGGAGATATGCATCCCTCAGATGTATGGATGCTGGATAATCCCAAGGCTGTACAGCTCAGATAATCAATCGTGAGGACTCCATCTTGAAGGTTGTATGGCTGAACAAACTTGTTTAGACGCTTAGATCCAGAATAGGTCTGACCCCCAGACTTCTTGGGAACCACAAAATAAATCAAGCAGAATCCCTGGTCTTATTCGATGGGAGGCACGGAAAAATTGCCCCAATCTGTGAGAGGTGATTCAACGTCTGCAACACTGCTCGTCTCTTCAAGGGGTTCTTTGGCACAGGGGATGGCAGAAAACGCCTTTGAGGGAACAGCCAAAATCTCTATTATGTAACCTAAGGTCAAATCTCCAGAACCCAAGCATCTGATGTTATCTGGGCCCATCTTGTGTAAAATTGAGCAGTCTTCCACCATGGAGGAGGAGGAGGAGATGGCCTCATGACCTTCAGTGTGAGGTGCCACCTCTGCACCCTGGACTTCCACTTCCGTCATCAGGCAAGAGATTTTCAGCCACTACTGCTCTTAAATGCAGAATAGCATCCTTTACTCTTCTGGTTCCCAAAGTTTCGAAGGGACGAAACCCCTCGATACACTACCTCTGCTGGCCACATCCTTCACAACGCTGAGCCGCCCTATTCCTGTTGTTCTGACACTGGAAGGTGGCCCTTTTATCCTGGATATCATTCAAAATGTCATCCAAGCCTGAACCAAAACAATAAGCCCCCGCCAAGGCTAAGTTAAATAACTTGGTCTTTGATGCCTGGTCAGCAACACAATACCAAAGCCACACCCTCGCGTAGCAGGCACAATATGATAAGTGGATCAAGCTGACATGCCTAGTTCTCCACTGTGGCATTCCCCAGAAAGATGGAGGCCATGGTTACCAACTGCAAACTGCTCATCCCCCAAAATCTGGGAAACAAAGGTACCCAGCGTTGCAACCCACAAGTTTAAAGCTCCGGCAACAAAACAGGAGGCATAGGAGGTGCAGAGGGCTTGCGCCATTTAAAGTAAAGGCTCTTCTGCATGAAGTATTCACCGCCTGTCGTGGATATCCACTAAGGCCAAAACCCTTCAACTGGGACCATCGTGTGCCTCACGGAATCATGTACAGCTTTATCAGCCAGAGAAGGGGTTTCCCTCCTGCAGACATTTTCCACTATAAAGGGAAACACCTTTGGTTTCGCAGATATTTTTGTTGGTCCACACCTGCCCATTCTTGTTCAGTAATCTGGTCAAAGTGATTAAAGTTTGGAAAACACTTTGGAGCAGAGGAGGACGCTGACAGGATAGGATTCACATCTAAGGCATCCATGGATTGCACCTCCTTTAGCTGTAATGTCCTACAAGCCTCAGTTATTAAACACGACAACAATTTGGTATCAAACAGGGGAGGGACAGAAATCTTCTTCTTGACCGTCCACTCCCCTTCTTCCTCCTCACCAGGCGGGGTTCGCCGCCGCCGCCGCCGGCCGTCATTGCCGCCATCATCATCATCATCATCATCATCATCATCATCATCATCATCATCATCATCTAACTGATTAAGGTCAGAGATTTTTCCCAAGATCTCTGACATCCTCTTCCTGACCCTCCATATGGTCAAGGTTGGGGTCTGCCTGCACATCCGATTAGCAGACTTGTCCTGTTCTGGCGCATCTGGACATGCCTGTGTGACCCTCCCCAACCTGAGGGACCCAACTTGGGGTCGGGTATGTGTCAAAAGATGTCCTGCAGAACACTGGGGCTCAAAGCTCTCCCAAGAGCAGCCACAAAGATTTCACTAAATCCGCTTTGCCACTGCCAGACAGTAGACCAGGTCCCCCCAACTTCAGAGTTACGATGGGGAACTGCAAGAGACATATTAGCTTGAGAAACACAATGGGGAAATAGGAACCCACATTACCTTTTGCAGGTCTTACATCATTTGCACACTAGAGATCTCAGATAAGCCATGGTGCTAAAACCGAGTGCAATAGAAGCTAACACAAAGAAAAAATGAGGACACTGCTGCCTGTATTATATGACGGAAAAAGAATGCTGCCGCGAGATACCACCTCTTTCTATCTAGTACTCATGATACCGCAGACAGAGAGTGAACCGACTATGCGGAACAAATTCCTGGTTAAAACCGATAACTTTAACCGAATTTTCAACCGAAAGCTGAAGGAGAAATCTCCGAGCGACTGTTCAGTGAGGCGGAGTAAAGAATCTGACAGTTGGGTTTCAAAGGGCTGCAGACAGAGACCTCAACCAAGCTCAAGCTCAGCATTCTATGCACTGCATAGAAAGTTAACCCTTTGTTCACCAGGGCAGTTTAAAGGCTGGAGCTAACTGCAGATAGTCAGAATACAGCAAGACTTCATGTTGTTTGAAATGTTCTTTCCAGCCTACCAACTCAAAGGCTGTAGTATGAAAGGATCGCACTCTGCAACAGCACTGAACAGTCAGAAAAAAGAACCGCCACATCTAGCACTTGTGGAAGTGCTGGAAATAGCAGGGCACAGAGTCAAGAACAGACACGCAAAGGAGACACTGAGGCTCTGAGATGCCTCTACTTTTTTTTTTTTTTTTTTTAATTTGTACTTTTGCGCCCCTCCTCTCTCTGCCGGTCATCCGCCCAGTCACGGACCCTCAGCTGCGGCATCCCCACATGAGCCGCACTTCTGGATTACACCCCAGGGCGGAGACGTGGCACCCATCCCTTTGGGTGCCACGAACGATGGATAGGGCGGAGTCGCCTGGGAGCCGATAGCAGCCCGAGGGGCGGGCATCATTTAGGCGGCGAGAGGCGGGCTGAGACTTTCTCCTTTAGAGGGGCGGAACGTGCAATGACGCCAGCTCTGGCCCCACCCCTTTGAAACCTTTCTGTCCCGTGATGCTGAGGTACTCCTGGCCTCCACTAGGTGTCCCCATGCATCGGCGACATCCCGTGCCCTCCCCGGAGAAGGAGAGCAGTGTGGGACACTCAACCTTCTCCCAGCCGCCTCCCTCCGATGACCTGAGCTCGCTCCTGAACCCAGGTCACCGCGCCGCAAGCAGAAATCCAATCGCTGCTCAGCGGGCCGCCCGAGATGCCTCTACTAAATACACAAGCGCAAGCCTAACTGCCAGGACTCAGAAACAATGTCAGGAAGCAACATGGCTCAGGAGAGCCATTAAGAACCATGACAAAGGCTGTGGAACAAGTGGAACACCCTGCCAGAGGAAGTGGTGGGGCTGAAACAATCACGGGATTTAAGAATGCATGGGATAGACTTAAAGGAATTCTGGAGGTCAGGAGTAGGGCAACAGACTTCTAGGAAAACATAAACTGAACTTACAAGCTCAAATGGGCAGACTGGGTGGGCCATAGGCCTCTTATCTGCCGACACTGTCTATGTATCTATGAAACAGATTCTCCCCCAAAAAAACGGCTCTGGTTCCCACTCTTTCCTCTGTTCTCTCTCTTTTTCTCAAAAAGAGCACTCAACCTGTGGTTCCTCTTCTCAAATAAAAGAAATAAGCACATACAACAGTCACCCTCTGGTCCTGGGGACAGGGAACCAACATCAAACAGATGGTAGGGAGATGCAGGAATGCCCTAAATCTAGACCGCACTAATAAGACCAAAACAAGTAATTACCTGAGGCACAATGACATGAGAAAAATGGAGACCTGCTAAAATAAACACCCTTAGACTAGTGGCAGACGTGGTCCCCAATCCAAGCACAAACAGGTAGGTTAAATGGGTAAAAAGCAGGTTAGCCAATCTGAAAGCCAACAGCTAACAGGCACGATTTTAAATTTAGGGGTCCTCCCTGTCACTAGGTAGCCCCAACCTGCTATGCAGAACTCAGAGCCCCAAAGAGTAACGCTAAAAGAACAAGTTCTCTTTAGAGAAATTTGTGTGTTGTTTACTCCAATGGCACAACAAACACTGGGCAGCCCTTGCTGTCCGGAATGTTCATGTGCCCAAGATTCTATGGCGGATTACAGCCTTGGCTATGCCATATTTCCCAAGTGAGGTGCACTCTATCCCATTTTTTCTGAATACCCATTGACAACGCGGAGTGCTACAGAATAGCACATTGCACAGTACTGTCCCCTTAACACTGATATCAGATGTCACATGGACTGAATCCACTGTGCAAAAGTACAGTTACGTAAGAACTTACCGTAACAGTAGGTCTTCGAGAGAGGCTCTTGCAGTAGGTAATTACATATAGGACTGACGCCGACAGGCAGCAGGACCCCAGGAAAAATTTCTAGCTAGCAGTCCCTGGCGAGGGACCGCCCCATAGTCAGGGTGACCGGCGCCAGGAGAGACGTTGCATAAAGGCACTCCTCATGCCCGCCTTCCAGTTCTTTCCCCGCCAAAGGCCAAAGGAGGCCAGACGAGAGAGAAGCAAATATTTCTCACTGGAAAAGGAGCTGAAAAAGCTAAGGAGGATGGAGGGCGGAAGGTATACTTACTGCAAGAGCCTCTCTAAGATCTACTGCTACAGTAAGTTCTTACGTAACTGTACTATCTTACTTCGAGAGGGCTCTTGCAGTACGTAATTACATATAGGACTGAGTCCCAAGCAGTCTGGAACAAGAAGAAGCAAACGGGAGGAGGAAAGCTACTGAGAGTAGATCCTTTAGCTGTGAAGGCCTTAAGAAAGGAGGCCTTGCAGGACAGCCAACCCAAGCCAGCTCACGGGCGAGAGGCAATATCCAAACTGTAATGTTTTGTAAAGGTATGGATGGAAGTCCAAGTGGGCGGGTAGCACAGATGTCTGCCAACTGACACTTCTGAAACAAGCCGCTGAGCCAGCGACTTTCTGGTGGAGTGGTTTTTACTTGACCCGGAAGGGTCTTGTTGTACTTGTTATAACGGAAAGTGATGCAATGAGCCAACCATTTGGATAGGCATTGCTTAGAAACAGCATTGCCTTCTCTTTGAATGCAAAGGAGACAAACAGTTGATCAGTCTTTCTGAGATCCTTTGTCCTGTTAGTGTGGTATCTCAGAACCGTGAACATCCACAGTATGTAGTAAATACTCCCTTGATTGAGTATCATGAAAGAAAGTGGGTAACTCTATGGACGGGTTCAATGTAAATCTGGCTACCACCTTTGGGAGAAACTTAGAGTGGTGCACAGAGCCACATGTTCCTTGTGGAAAATAAAGTATGGAATTTTACACATCAGACCTGGAGCTCGGAAATCCTCCGAGCCGAGGTAATGGCCATGAGAAAACTGTCTTCCAAGAAAGGAACTCAAGTTCATGGAGGCTGCCGGTTCAAAAGGGGCAGAGTTAGTTTCTCAAGAACAAAATTCAAATCCCGAGGAGGGGTGGAACTCGAATAGGAGGTCTCAGGTGGAGAACCCTCTGAGGAAAGTCTTCGAGACTTCCAGTTGAGCAAACATTCTGTCTGCAAAGGGAACATGATAGGTCGAAATGGCCGCCATGTGGACTTTCAGAGAGGAGTGACTAAGACCTAGGTCGAAGAGATGGCACAGGTACTCCAACAGACATCTTGCGGGCAGAAGAAAGGCTCAACGCCTTTCGATGCAGCCCAGATTGTGAACGTTTCCACTTCATGGCATAGGTAGACCTAGTGGAGGCTTCCAGCCTCCACCAGAATTTCTACCACCTGGGGAGAAACTCCAAAGCGGGTTTGGCTATGTCTGCAGGAGCCATGCATGTAGCTGAAGGATCTGAGACCTGGATGACCAGGGTACCCCAATCCTGGGTCAGTAAACATTGTGACAGAGGAAGAGGGAGCGGAGGTTCCTCTGAGAATTGTTGCAGAAGAGAGAACCAAACTTGCCTGAGCCAAAAGGAGCTATCAGAATCATTCATGCTCCATCTGAACCTAGTTTCTGCAAGACCCAGATGATCAAAGGAATTGGGGAAAGGCACAGACGAATCTGTCCTTCCAATCTAGAGACAGAGCTGCCTCCAGAAAATGCCTCGCTTTGAACGAGCGAGCAGAAATCCGAAGCTTTATGCTTTGAGGGGAAGCGAACTGGTCGACCTGTGGTGTTCCCCAATGTAGGAAGATGTCGCCTAGGACCCCTTGATCTAGTCCCACTCATGGACCAGGGTGGAAGAGCGACTCGGCTTGTCTGCCAAGGCTGACTCCGGAACATGAGTTGCCATAAGATGAAGGTCGTGTTGTGTTGCCCAATCCCACACTCTCATTGCTTCCCTGCAAAGAGGGTAGGACCGAGTCCTCCCTGTTATGCTGATGTACCATACCACACATATATTGTCCGCCTGGACGGCTAGGCGGCCTGGAAGGAGATACAGATGGAGAGCTTGGAGGCATAAAGCACTGCCCGGAGCTTGAGCACATTGATGTGAAGTGTTTGTCTCGAGCTTGGACCAAGAGCCCTGGGTCCGATGAGGACCGAGATGGGCTCCCAACCTTCGCCCGAGGCATCTGTGGTCAGAGTCTTGGGAAGAATGGAACCCCCCGAAACAGGTTCTCTCTGACCATCTACCACTGCAAGTCTCGAACCATTGAGAGAAGACCAGGACCAGCTGATCCAAGTCGCTCCTCCAATTGATCCCATTGGGAGCGAAGCGCCCACTGAGAAACCCTCATGTGGAGCCGAGCCGAGGAACTGTCGGGATAGTAGCTGCTATGAGCCCGAGAAGGCGAAGAATCGACCTTGCAGTGACTCGCCCATGCCGGGCAAGAGGCTTACCTGAGTCTGAATAGTGGCCGCTTGTCCGGTGGCAGGAAGGACCTGCCCAGGTTGTGTCCAGTATCGCCTTGACAAACTGGAGTCTCTGGGATGGGATCAAATGAGACTTGGAATGGTTGATGGTAATGCCCAGGCAGGCAAAGACCTGTTGGGTAAGGGAGACAGCAGGAGTTCCTCCCTGACGAGGCTGCCAGGAGCCAGTCGCCCAGGTACAGGAAAACCTGCACTCCCGGGTAGACGAGGTAGGCCGCCACCACCGCAAAGGCATTTGGTAAATACCTAGGGAGCTGAGGAGAGGCCAAATGAAAGTGCCTTGAATTGGTAGTGGTCCCCTGGAAAGCAAAATGTAGATATTTATGGGGACGGGCGAATGGATATATGCAGGTAGGCATCCTGCATATCCAGAGCGCACAGCCACTGGCCCGAGCAGGAGGGGCAGAAGGCTCTGCAATGAGAGCATTCTGAACCTCTTGTATTCCACAGAATAGGTTCAGGGAACTGAGGTCTAGAATAGGTCTCACATCTCCTGTCTTCTTCGGGACCAGGAAGAAGTGGGAACAGTAATCCGCTCCCCTGTAGGGGAAGGGGGACAGGTTCTATCACCTGTTTCAGCAACAGTGCTGAAATCTCTTCCTGGACCAGAAGAAGAAGATGTTCCCGAGAGTACGACGATCTTTGGGAGGGTGACGAGGTAGTTTCTGTAGAAACTCTATTGAGTGTCCTTCATGGTAGCTGGAGCACCCATGAATCTGTTATCCTCCCAGCCCGGAAGGTGGAGGGAGAACCTCCCTCCCACCGGTTCCTCCGGAAGCCTGGAGGCTGTAGGAGAGGAAGGAGTCAGGTGGTGGGGCAGCGCTGCAGCTGAAGCACCCGCTGCTTTTTGGGCGGAGGGGCTTGGCAGCTGTGGGGGCCCGGCGTTTAGTGGCCCACTTTCCCGGAGGTTTCGCCTTGGCCAGTTCCATCTGTGAAAGGACGGCGCCATGTTGATGGGGATGGTACACAGAGTCAACAGACTTTAGTGCCGCCCTTCTTCGTAGATCGGAGATGATGTCCTTGCCATCACCCCGAAGAGCACCAACTCGGAAGGACGCCCTGTATAGCGGACTGCACTCCGGGACCAACCCTGACACACGGAGCCAATCATGATGTCGTAAGCTCACGGCAAAAAGCTGAACTCCGCTCCAGCAGTGTCCACTGCATCGTAAGTCGCATGAAGCATGTGTCAACACTGGTCAACATGCAGAGCGGACGAGGTCAGACAGTTCCTGCTTGACTTGAGAGTCCAGCAGGGAGCCCAACTTGGTTTCACCTCAGAAAGAATTGCTTCTGGTAATCCCCATGTGACCGACATAGTTCAGGGCCCTGATCCCCAGCGTGGAAGAAGCTAAAATCTTCTTGCCATACTGGTCCAGAAGGCGGATTCTTTATCAGGTGGCTACGTAGTTAAGGTGTTTTTGGATTAGCTGACCAGCCGTGAGCGGCGCTAATCACGACCGAGTCAGCTCGAGTGGGAATCTAAATAGTCGGCACCCTCTGGAGCCTGGTATAGCCTGTTCGACTTCCTTGGAAGAGGGGCTAATGCCGACGGTTGTTTCCAAATGGTGGTAACAAGGTGGGCATGAGGCTCGAGCCAGGGTGGCACCAAGGTGGAGCTGTCACAGGCAGATGCAGATGCTCAGCGAAGTTTCAACCGCTGTGGTCTGGCTCCAGGATTGCCAATTATGCACTGCCTGGATTTAACGTAGCAGCTCCGTGAAGGAAGGATCCTCGGAGGAGTCCTTGGCCTGGGCTTTGATGAAGAGCGAGGCTCGTCCGTCCTTCTTGGAGCAGCAGTCGGAGGCACCCGGCGTCCAGGAGGAAGAGGAAGAAACTGAAGAAGACGACTCCTTTCCAGTCTAGGGAGAGGAACGGCCCTTGGGAAGCCCTCGGGAAGCGTGTCCTGCCCTCTCTGGACCCAGAGGGTTTAGCCCTGGTGTCTGAGGAGGAGGGAGTTTGTCGCCGCGGGACGACAGGAACCGTACCGCACCGCTGCCGGAAGACGGCTCTCCACCTCTCTGGTGAGCTGAGCCTTGGCCTCAGCCCACCAGGAGGCCAGAGTCTCCTGCAAATCCACCGCGACCGCGGGGCGGTGGGGGGATAAGGGTATATACCCACAGAGTCAGTATCCATAACCAGACGGCAGGGAGCCCGCATCAGGTACTGTGGTCCCAGGTATGACTGGTCGGATACGACAGGGTCGGCTACCCGGAAGCCGGGGAGCTGCCGAGCAGACGGCCCCGCGGGTGTGGACTGGAGCAGAAGGCCCGCGCCGGGTGACATCCGGAAATGGGATGTCGCCAGGAGTCGGCACTACCGATGTCGGAGTCGGCGTCAAGTGCCAGCATCGGGCTGGCGTCCGGGGAGCCGACATCGATCAGCAGGAGGTTGGTCCAACGGAGGTGGAACAGGGACTCAGCGCCGCCCGGGATGGAGGAAAATCCTCGGGTCGGGCCGAGGAGACGGGGTCCCCGGAGGGCAGCGGAGGCTGCGGGAGCCGGAACGACGGACATGGAGGGTCCGCGCCGCTCATCCGCTGTGCGGACGCTGGACAGACCGACGGCGCCTTGCCAGCGGGATCCAGGCGGCGCCGGGGGCAGGCGCCTGACTTAATGGAACCTTCACCGAGGCAGGCCGCAGCGAGGGCGGCTGGTCTGGCGGAAGAAGGGTCGCGCGCCGCCTCGAAGGGTCAGGCGACTTACCAACTTTTCTTCCGCAGGCGGACGCCGGAGGAGCCGCCGTCCGCTTATCTGAGCTGTCCATGCCGGTAGGCCGAGCCGTGGCTTACTAGGGGCGGATGCCTCCAAGAGCTCGGAGGCGCCCGACTGGCCCGAGTGTGAGCCAGACAGGCGGATCACGGCATTAGAAGCTTCTAAGTGCCGCCGAGGAGATCCCCGGGGATATTACTTCAACACGGGCGACTCCCAAGGAGTCCGTGGGAGAGGAGCCCTTGTCCCGGTGCTTTTCTTTTGTCCTTTTCTTGCGATGGCCTTCAGGGAAGTTGACGCCTGCTGAAGTTTTTGAGTTTTTCCATGGAGCTCATTTTCTGTTTGAGAATGTGGGCTTCCAGGGACTGCTGCCGCCTTCTCGAGTGGCGTTGAAACTCAGGCAGTGCTGCACTTCTCTACTTGATGGTCGGGGCCTAGACAAAAAGGCACGGGAATGGCCGTCCCAGCTGGAGTTGGGCACCGCATGAGTCGCACTTATTTTTGTGCTCAGAAGTTGTAGGGGACGACATACACCGGTATCAATGACAGACGACATTACTAGGAAAAAGGCGAAAAACTTGGTAAAATAATCCACTAAGAGCCTGACGAGCAAGGAACTTTTCCAGAGGCGCTGGTATAGGCTAACGGCAGGAAAGAACTGAAGATGGCATGAGGGACCGCCCTTTATACCCGGTCCTCGCCAATTTTTCCGTGGGGTCCTGCGGCATCAGTCCTATATGTAATTACCTACTGCAAGTGTCCTCTCAAGTAAGATCTACTGTTTGTTTTCTATTTCGTTGTTGCTCTATATCTTTAAATAAAATGAAATAAAATACTCAAAACAGTAAAAAAAGACATTACATATGGTCCAGTGCCACTTTGCCCTACCAAAAGCACCCAAAATCAGAAATACAGGTGGAAGCAGACCAGATGCAGGATTCTGTAAAGCCTTCCAGTATATATTCCCCAGGGTAGCAATAGAAGCCAACAGTCTAAAGTAATTAAAATAAAATGGTCAGCAGTATTTAGGTAGTGTGAAATAAGCCAAGGCAAGTAGCACTCACTTCATGTGTCACGTCTAACTTATGAACAAAGAAGAGAGTAATAGTAAATGGAGTCCACTCTGAAGAAAGGGGGTTACTAGTGGGGTACCGTGAGGGTTCAGTATTAGATCGTCCTCTTCAATGTCTTTATAAGGACATTGCAGAGGGACTGGAAGAAAAGTATGTCTCTTTGCAGATGACACAAAGATCTGCAACAGAGTTGATGCACAAGGTGGGGTGGAAAGGATGAGAAGGGACTTGGCAAGGTTAGAGGAATGGTCAAATCTATGGCAGCTTAGATTCAATGCTAAGAAGTGCAAGGTAATGCACCTGGGAAACAAAACCCAGGGAAGAGTACACAATGGGGGTGAGATACTAAACAACAAAATGGAAAGGGACCTGGGGTAGTCATATCAGATGACCTTAAGGTGGGCAAGCAATGTGAGAGGGCAGCAAGGAGGGCTTGGGGGATACTGGGATGCATAGGGAGAGCATCACCAGTAGAAGCAGGAAGTTATTATCCCTCTGTACAGACAGCTGGTCAGACCCCATCTGGAGTACTGCGTGCAGTTCTGGAGACCCAATCTCCATAAAGACATAGACAGGATGGAAGCTGTCCAGAGGTGGGCAACTAAATGGTGCAGGGTCTGCACCGGAAGACATATGAAGAGAGACTTAAGGAGCTTAATATGTATAGCCTCGAGGAAAGGAGGGAGAGGGGGACATGATAGAAACTTTCAAGTACCTCAAGGGAATCAAAGTCCAAGAGGGTAGCATCTTTCAAAAAGAGATGTGCAAGAACAAGGGGCTGAATTTGAAGATGGGAAGCTCTGAGGTAATTTAAGGTAGTATTTTTCTGACAGAGAGTTGTGGATGCATGGACGGCCTTCCGGAGGGTTGTGCAGTACAAAACAGTGGTGGAATTCAAGCATGCATGGGACAGTCTATAAGGCAATTCTAGGGGTGGGGATAGGAAGAAGTAGGCTGCTGGTTAACTAGGATCTGCAGCTATCCATTAGGTAGAAATGGGCAGACTGGGTGGACCAAGCGGTCCTTATCTGCCGTCAAATTCTATGTTTCTATATCATGTCATTTTTACATCTGCTTGCACATGCGGAAAGCGAGCATGTTGTGGTTACTTTGGGAGAGTAGTGGCGGCAGAGGTGTGTCAGTGGAGCACTCCAATGCAGCCCAGGCTACAGAAGGCTTGTCACTGACAGCCCAATGAGGAGCAAGCTGACCATGACAGTATTCAGCTCGCTGATGGACAGAAACTTTGTGTAGTTGAAAGGAGGCAGCAGCATTTATCAGAGTGCGACTCTATCCTTTCATCTACAAGATACTACTCAACAGCCAGTTGAGCGCTGCCATGGTCAGCCTGCTCCTAATCTCTTCAGCTCCCTCCCGTCACCAGTCTCTGCCTCTGCAGACAAGAACCTACTCACTTGGACCCCATGCTTGTTTCTAGTTCTCCCGTCTCCCACGCTGACTCTAGCCACACCAGACACAGTACCCCTAGCTGCCGATCCTACCTGCCTCCTGCTGCTCCTGCTGCACTGACAGTCCCTCCCAATGCTGAATCACCTGCCTCTCGATTTTACCAGCAACACCGAACAGTGCCTCCTGCTGTTGATCCACGCACCTCCCAATTTCCCTAGCTGCACCGAACAGTCCCTGTCTTTCCTACAGGGGACCCTTTGTGGGAGCATGTGTGCTGCAAGATCATAGTTCTGGCTCCATGTAGGAACTGCTGTGCTTGGCCGCAGTGCTTGCTGTGACCGTTTTGGCCTCTCCTGGTTCCTCAATGCCGCTGCCTTCCCTAGGGCCAGAGAAACACTTGGATGGCGCAGGGATGCCCAGTCTCAGCCCTAATGGCAGTCTTGGGGCCGAGATCACAGGCATTACAGTCGTCTCCTGCAGCGATGATTTTGAGAGAAGCACTGGTTCTGCTCTCCCCGCCAGGGCTCCAGAATGTAACCACGCTGTTTCTGCCGGGGCCCCCTCTTCATCGTATATCTTGGGGACTGTAAAGGTGAAGAGAAGGTGAAGACATATAGGCGGTAGACACAGGGGCCGTGAACCCCACAATGTAAGCCCCAGAAATAGCAGGGAACTTACACCTACTTCTTCCTTTCCTTCCCAATTACAGTGCACCCACCCCACCCCAACAGGCACTGCAGTGCTGCTCCTACCATGACAATTTTGAGAGCAGCCCTGGAGAGGCTCCGCCCAGGGCTTCCAACTGCAGCTTCTGCTGTCCTGTCCATCCTCGTATCAGCAGCCATTGGGGCTGGATGGTGAGAGAAGGTAAGGGCATGGAGGAGGCAGACACAGGGCCATGGTCCCCACAAGGTATGCCCCCAGAAATGGGGAGCTTACACTTCTTCTCCTCCTTCCAGTCCCAATCAACAGCATGCCTCCCACCCTCGGTCCCTATCGTGATGTTTAGCTTGGCCTCCCTCCAGTTCTGATCGCTGTGTCAGCGTGGTCAGTATGGCATCATCAGAAAATACTGCTGCTCTTCACAACAGGCTGAAGAACAGTCACGTTATAAGGTGGGAGCGTAGTTCACACTGGAGGTGCAAGATCTGTTTGATCAATGCTAAGAGGTGTTGGGAATTGTTTCTATGATGGAGACACACAAGTAGGAATTACAAACAAAAAAGACAAAAATATTTTCTGCTCATGGTATGATGTTTGTGGTTAGAGATGAGGGGAGGGATGGAGGGAGGAAGTGGTCAGGTAGCAAGGCTTATCATAGTCATTTCAGTAACCAATCAGGATACATGTTTTTCCTAACTTTTTTTTTTTTTTTTAGTTTATATTTTATCCCGATTTTACCCAATTTTCTCCCAACCATGTGTGCCACAGTGCTGGACACACTCCTGCTTACCTGCACTGCCCAGGACCTCCATCCAGTGGCAGTGGAACTATGCAGGTGACAGGATCCTCCCGGGAGAGAAGAGCTGCCTTCCGGCTGCTCAATCCTGTTCCCTCCCTCCCCCATGCAGACTCTACCGACCTGGGCTCGTTCTCAACCCCAGGTCGCCTTGTGTGACACACAAGGTAAGGCATCCAGCGCTCAGCCCTCAGCATCACCAGGGCAGCTTTCTCCTAACCCATTTCATAAAATCATATGTTTAGTAGCATTATGTCCTTCAGGTGCTGATGCTGTCTGCCTCCATGCATCCCACCCACCCAATCTTGTCCCTGATATCCCTGTCTCCGTCAACAGTGATGCCCGCCACTGTACATCCCACCCACTTCGGCCTAGCATGTCCCCATTCCAGCAATAGCATGCCTCATCCAATGCCTCCATGTCCTGTGCCACCTCCCAACAGTGTTCCCAGAGTTCCCCTTCCCAGCAACAGTATGCACCACCCACTGTCACGTGCATCCTGTCCACCTAGATTGTGTCCCTGGTGTCCCCATGTCCCAGCAACAGTATGCACCAGTCAGCTGATGCCATGCACCCCATCTCCTTATCATGTCCTCAGTGTCCAAAGTCCCAGCAATATGGACCACCCACATCATAGGGATTCCTCAACTATCTACTGGTTTCCTGATCAACAACTGGGCTCTGCAAATGCTGTTCACAGTGATTTGTGTCATGCCAGTGGAGTGGGCTTTGGAATGCTACACATAGCAACTGGTGCTACCCACCAAGCGGTTTGTAAATCCCACCCGCGGTGGGTTTTCTGAATGCAATCACTGTGGCCAGTTGTGCCTGCTATGCATGCGTTGCAAATGCAATCAGTGGCAGCATATATTATAAAACTGTGTGACAGCCCAATAACTACACAGAAAAATACCAGTAAGCAAACATGGGCATTAATAAAAGCTTGTTTTAGTGAGGTTCACTGCCTTCCCTGTTTTTTTTTTTTTTTTCCATATACATTTATGCTTCTGTTTTTCTCCCATTCTCCCAGGGCCCTAGTACATGCTGTGGCTGTGCATGGAGGCGCCAAGACGCACACCGGAAGCCAGCTCAGCCCCACCACCACCACCACCACCTGTGTACTCCACTGCCCTCCACCCGGTGGGGACGGGACTACAGGAGGGGTGACAACCCATCCTACCACCCCGGGAGGGAGGGAGAGGAGAGCAGCCTGACAGCTGGCACAATACCGCTCCCCCATGCCAGCACCTTGACAACCCAAGGTCACCACCGGCACAGCGTGAGGTAAGGCATCCAGCTGCTCAACCTCAGCGCCACCAGGCGGTGCCTTCCTGTTTTATAGCATGAAGAAAAGAGAAAGAAGAAGAAGAGGGAGGTTAAATTACTTGCTCAAGGTCATATAACTGGTTCCACTGGATGGTAGGGTCATGAGAGGAAAAGGACTGTGGCCATAACTTTAGCAGGCATATGAAGCATATTTATTTACTTACTTAAAAAGATTTACCAGGAGACATAGTGAGCTGGTAAGGAATAACATACTGAGCTCATAAAGCTGTTTCAGATGTGTCCTGGTTTATAAGGCAACCAACTACTTTTCATAAAAGCAAATACCGCTCAATCACAATAGCATCCAGTTCTTAACAACCAGAAATAAAAGCCTTACTTGTATCTGATCTTTTCATCCATATCCTGGGGTGGTTCTTCTGTAATAAATGTGACCAAATCTTCCATATTCTGAGGTTTTATCAGAAGTTCTACAAGTTTCCGATTCTGAGCTTTACACTCTAGTAATACATCATCTTCGTCCAGTAACTCCGTCAGTGTTACATCTTCTTTCTCTAGAAGTGTGTCTATATGAGATGACGGCGTGAAGATCAAACCTCCAAAACATGCTGTCCTACTGCGAAGGATACAGATTTTAATTCCAATTCTACAAAACTGAAACCTTAAAGAACACATTACGAAAGCAGCCATCACATCTGAGAGTATATTTGTAGATAGAGAAAGATCATGTTCTTTACACATGTTTAGCATCAGTTTATAAGCTGTGTTCAAATAAAGCAGTTTCAATCTGTATCTCCCTGTCTGATGATCATTCCAAGTTAAAGTAATGTGGATACCAAAACGAATGAACATTTTAAAAATTCCTTAATCCTCATTACAGTAAGCTACAAAAAGCCTCAACTTTAAATAAGTAATAAACCACTCCAGACAGTGGTTTAAAGGGTTTGGAGCTCGCCCCCAAGGGGTGGGGAGGATAGGAGGGACATGTAGTCTAACTGCCCAAATGGCCTACGTGCAATTCTTGTATATAGCACTTTAAATAAATAGGCAAACAGTTGTGGTAGTGTTATACAAGAAAAATTACTTACCATAATAATCTTGTTTCTTTCAGGGCATGCCTCAGTATGCTTAACTGATGCAGTCAGCCTCCTGTGCTGAACTGCATCGGAGGACTGAAAAGTACGAAATTATGGAACTATCATTGGCTTGTAATACAGTTCAAACTGCTGCCCCAGATCCTGCTGCATTCTTAAAACGTTAAGATTCATTACAGAGCCTAAAAGGGTACTATGTTATCCCAATAAAAAATTCTTTCCCTAAAAATACCAGACCTTACTTTCAAGGAAGGCTCTTGCAGTCGGGTTACACCAGTAGGACCAAGCTGCTAGGCACTAGGATCACACGGAAAACTTCTAGCTAGCAGTCTATCACAGGGGACCACCCACTGTCAACAGCAGTCAACTGACATCAGCACAGCCTATATAGGAGGGGTCCCCACACCACCTCAGTTCTTTTCCCACCATCAACCCACACACCGCCGAACTCAGCGGACGCCGCAGCTACAGTCAACCGCCATTTCCTGACCTTACCATGCTTTTTTGTTCTTCTGAGTGTCAAATTCTTTGGTGTTTTTCGATGAGTTTATGACTTCTCCACCAGCCTTGTCTTCCAACCACTCCACCTAAGTAGCTCATGCAAACAGATTCCTGAAAAGGAGGGCATTCTGCATCTCTGATCAGCCTAGGCCCCAGCCACAACATCGAAGCCTGCCAGCATTGCCAGGAATTCAACCAGGTCACTCAAGACGCGTTTGAGAACCCTGGAGAGCCACCTCTTAAAGCATAAGTTGGTCGCCATGGAAAAGGAGATGCAAACCAGGAGCTCTTGCCTCACCGGCTCAGTCCTCGGGGCCTCCTCTTCTCATAAAGAGAAGTCTGAGAAGCACAAACACTGGGACAAGCATCAGAACTGGCATGGTTAGCTTCTTGGTTGTGGTCACCCGCAAGCCTTCAACCGCTACAGGGTCGCCCACAGGGGTCAGCCCCACCAGCCCTCTCTTCCTCTGGGCTCCTGGTGCCTCAGCCGCCGCCCCTCATCTCTATCTTGGGCGGCGGCTCCTCAAGGAAGGGACTTGTCTCCTGCTTCCCAGTCCCGTGATACTCAGGCCCCTTATCCTCCAAGGGCTCTCAGCCAAGTGACTAGGACGGTCTTTCTTTGGGCAGTGGCTCTGCCACTGTCACCCCACCGCCCCAGGCTACCTCTGGTAGCTCCCAACCTAGGGGCCGAGAGTCCAGCCAGGCAACACCAGCAACTGGCTGGCGTGGTCTCCTCCACTCCAGCATTGCCACTGCCTCCTTCTTGGGGCCTCCTTCCTCCTGGTGCCGGCTTCTCCTGTAGAGCCAACGCTGGCAGATCTGTCGCTGGGCCACATTAGGCCAGTGCCGCTGGACTGCCGCCACTCCTGCCGCACCCCAGCCTTTGGGTCCATCATCAATGTCGGCTGCCTTCCCATGCCACAGCTGACACCCGTTGGCTGTCGCTTGATTGCTACCCAGCATCGGGTGGGCCAGTGCTGGGTACCTTTGCTGGCTCATCAGCCAACGCTTCCTAACTCCCATCACTTCCATTCCTGCCAGTGTATAACATAGCATCCCAGGTGGACTATAATACCTTTTTTGGCGTGGTCAGCCTTCATGCAGAAGCAGACCCCCGCTCCTAAGGGCCGCCTCCAGCATCCCCCACTGCCTTCCACCAGACCATAATCCAAGAATTCTGACCGAGCTGGTCCCAGCAAACCCTGGACGCCGAGGTGTTCAGGGGCACAACATGACGCCGGTTCAGGCTCTAGGAGGGACGATCATCAGCCTCTGACGCCAGTCCCTGATAACGAGTATGTAAAGGATGACTCCAAATCTTTGGGGTCTTCCTCCTTTCTGGGCAAGTCTGTGGGGAGGACCAGGTCAAGGAGCTGCTCAAGTCCCCTTGACGATCCATCCTTTATGAATGTTACGCAGCACATCCAGTCTATGATGGGCTGGGAGACCTAAGAGCAGGACCCAGAGAGAAGTTGCTTCGTTATCTCACCTCAGGCAGCAGAATGCTCTTCCTTTGGTAGTGCCACCTATGACTGACTCCTATAAGGATGTCACCAAGGCAGCCTGAGCCCACCCTCTACTACCCTGCCTCTACCTAAACAGGCAGATTGCCCTTATCATGCTCCGTGGAAAGCCCTTTTGGGCAGTCACCCTAAGGCAGATTCTGTGGTGATTAATGTGCCACGCTCGTACTAAGAAGCCCAAGCACCTCAGTACTCTTTCCCAAGACCGGAATCCAGGCAGCTGGATCATATTGAAGCGTGTTTTTTCTACTACTACTACGCTGGCCATTAACTATTTGGCACATATGGTCCAATATCAGAATGTCCTCTGGGACCAAGCCAGGGATTTGGTCCAGATGATTCTACTAAGATGCAGCTTGCCGAGCTTCTAAAGTCGGGATCAGATGGATGACCCCTTCCATGGAACAGTCCCATTTGCGGGTGATGTCCAGGACATTATTTTGACTTTCCAGGAGTCTGGGAAGGCCTTTAAGTCAGTCACTTCACTCTATCACACCCAGCCTAGAACGACCCAACGTCAGTACTTTCGTCAGCCCTCCTGTAAGCAAACTCGGGTCAGCCAGCCAAGGGTCAGCAGAAGCGCAGGCCACAGCAGCCCTGCCGCTGCCAGAGCCTCTAGGGCTCCCACAACCCCTCTGCCTGCACCCGCCCAAGAATTCAAGGGAGACGGTCGGGGTTGTTTTCTCCACCTAGACAGGTGGAGAGAAGTGACCAAAGACAATTGGGTGCTCCGGATCATAACTCACGGTCACACACTGGAATTTCTAGAGCAGCCACCCAAAATCCTCCTGTCCACTCTTTTATTCTCCACCACACCTGTCTCTGGTTTAGGAGGAAATTCAGGCTCTTCAAAAAAAAAAAAAAAAAGCCATAGAGACCATTCGTCTGCTCAGTGTAGAAGGAAGTTTTACTCCCACTTCTTCCTCGTCCCAAAAGATTGAGGATCTTCGCCCATCTTGGACCTGAGCCATCTGAATCTGTATATCAAGTACAAGCTTAAGGTTGGTCACCTTCAGGGACTATTACCTCTGTTGCATCAGGGGAACAGTCTCTGTTCTCTGGACATGCAGGATGCTTACCTGCACAGGGTTTTGAATAACTGCAAAACTGATTAGCACTTTCATTATAATCAATTGGCATAAGTGTATATGCATTTTCTAGCAGTTTGGTTGCTAAACAAATTGAGACACAAGCTATGCATTATCCCAACTGATTAGCAGTTTTACCATGAAAGTGCTAATCAATTTTGCAGTTATTTAAAACCTGCTACATATCCAGGTTTTTCCTACCCATCATCCTTTCTCTCGCTCACTTTCAGGATGCCCATTATCAGTTTCACGGCTCTCCTTTGGCCTTCCTCAGCCTCTATTTACCTAATGCCTGGCAGGGTGGCTGCCACACTGAGAAGTTAGGGCTTCTATGTTTCACCCTACCTGGACGACTGGCTGCTAGCAGCTCCCTCCAGGGACGATAGTTCAGACCCTGGAATACACTTCACCGCCTCTTCCAGACATTGGAGATCACTATAAATCTCAAGTCCTGCCCTATCCTTGCCAGCACCTCCAGTACACTAGGACAGTCCTGGACACCAGTCAGGCAAGGCCTTTCAATCCAAGGACAGAGCGGAGCGACTGATGGCGAAGCCCAACTGATTTCCTCCAATCGCAGTCCTAGCCAGGGTCTTTCTTCGCCTTTGGGCCAGAGCGTGGCAACTGCCACAGTCCCTTGGCCTGATTGCACATGCATGTCCCTCACTGGACCTTGAGGGTCCAATGGGATCAACATACCGATCACCTAGACCAACTGGCCATGGTGTCCAACCCGGTCAAGAGGACTCTGTCGTGGTGGCTGAACCGCCAACCTACTTTGTGGAGTCTCCTTCGCCTTCGAACCCCCACCCCCAAACAGGTTCTTACGACAGATGCATCCACCCTGGGAAGGGATGCTCATTTGGCCGAATTGGGTTCCAGGTCCCCAGTGGAACAGGATCTCCATATCAACATCCTGGTGATGCAGGCGGTTCTTTACATCCTGCAAGCCTTCCAGATCATCTCCTTCCCGATCCGCTGCTGGTGCAGACGGACAACATGTCGTGGTGTACTACATCAACAAGCGGGGGAAGGGGGACCCATTGTTACCCCATGTTGGAAGGTGATGAGAGTTCGGTTCTGGGCCACTGAACACAATCAACAGCTCTTGGCTGTTCACATTCCAGTGTCCAAAACGTATTGGCTGACATTCTCAGCGCCCAGGTCCCGGACTCATGAGTGGGAGCTCCAAACCTCAGTGGTGCGATCACCTTCAACAGCTGGGGTTGTCCAGAGTTGGATCACCTTGCATCCCCACTCAATGCAAAGTGCTGCTTTTTGCTTGCTCGATCCCAGGCCTGGAGTTTTCTGGAGAGATGCATTGTCCCTCTCTTGGAAGGGAGGTTTCTGTATGCATTCCCTCCCGCCTCCTGCAGAGGGTTCTGCTCAAGCTCCAGTTGGAAGGAGCAGAGAGGATTCTCATAGCTCCTTTCTGGCCACACCAGATTTGGTTTCCCTGCTGCAACAGCTAGCTGTGGAACCTCCGTACCTTGCCCCTGAGCACGGGTTGCTCTATCAGGACCAAGGCACCCTGGTCCATCCGGATTTCAAGTCCCAGCATCTCCATGTGTGGCTCCTGCGGATCCTAGCTATTTCCCACTTTGGGGTTTCCTCTAGGGTCACTGATGTCCTGGTGACAGCCACAAGAGCCACTTATGCTGTGAAATGGTCCATTGCTCACCATTTGGATCCTTTCACCTGCCCAGTGAAACAGGTGTTGAAGTACCTCCTTTCCCTTTTGGATTCAGGCCTGGGGTACTCCTCCCTTAAGATGCATCTTTCCACCATCTCTGCATACCATGTACCTATTGACAGCAAAGCTGTTGCCCAGCTTAAGATGTCCCACACATTCCTACGTGGGCATTTTATTTTTATTTTATTTAGATTTTGATAACCAGGTAAGCCCACTGAGACCAGAGGTCCCTTTTCAGAGGCGACCCAGGATTAGATACATACAGCAAAATGGACGATGACCTAGACCAACTGGTCATGGTGTCCAACCCGTCCAGAGGACTCTGTTGTGGTGGCTGAACCCGCCAACCTACTTTGTGGAGTCATTTGCATCTCAAACCATGCATTCGGATCCGCCCCTCCATGCGACCTCAACTTTATGTTGGAGAAACTCACTTACCTCCCTTTGACCAAGCCACGAGTTACAAGCTGCACTTTCTGTCATGGAAGCTGTTTTTAGTTGCTGTTACCTCTGCTTGAAGGATTTCCGAGCTCCAGGCTCTGATGTGTAAAGAGCCTTATTTGGTTTTCACAAAGACAGGGTGTCTTCAAGGCATAAAATAGGCAGGTTCAGATCTCAATTTAGGCCCCAAGATCAGATAAAAGCAAGTCAATCTTGTGGAATGATTAGCAGTCATTGCTAATCATTCTGAACTGTCCTGGTCCTTTAAAATGCCCTTTGGCATTCTGGGCCGTATTTTAAAACATTTTTTTTTGTTCCGGTTTTCCTGTTCTCCCCACACCCGTCCTGATTGGCCAGTGATGTTCCTGATCCCCACCCACCCACCCAGTCTCTGCATGGGAGAAGCGTTACAGCGTCCTCTTGCAGCGTGACCCCAGGGAAAGAGCAAGCAGGTCCAGTAGCATCCAGCCAGAGCAAAACTTAAGCAAGGTAAGTTACAATTTCCTTTTTGTTTTTAAATACTAGTTTTCGGCTTGTTGGTGGTGTCTGAATTAATTTCTTTATTTTGTTGCAGGGAGGAGCCACACTGAAGCAGGGGGCCCTAGGAGGCCAAGATGGCGCGAGGGACCAGGACAGAGGAGCCGCACAAAGCAGCGTGGTGGGGCAAGCAGGCCGTGTGGCACAGATTTGGCCAAGCAACTGGAGCGGAGGAGCAGCGGGCAGCTGAGCGGACAACCAGGAGTCTCTACAAAAATAAAAAAAAAAAACAAGTACAGACTTTTCAATTTATTGACCGGCAGCCTGGAGGAGTGAGCTCAATGGGAGGGAAGAAAAATTACTCACCTAAGTAATGTTGTTTCTTCTAATGGAGTCTTGCTATATTATAGACATTAGCAGTTTGTTCCAGCTCTAGAACTGCCCGGAGTGAAATGGTTAAAACCATTCCAAAATAGAATTTTGGCACGAGAGCAGCTCTGTCTGTGTCATTTCAAACTTGAACTGTCAGATCTTTACGAGCCAAACTCACTTAGGTCTGTGTGGAAGCTGTAACCTACACTAGCCAAATGGCTACCTAAATAATAACAACCATTGATGGTCCCAACACCCAAGACTCAAGTCAGGGACCAGAAATACAAACCCATTCTAATAATATGAAAATGGAACATAAGTATAATAAAACACACACAGCGTGCACATACACTACCAAGTCCCAAAGGGACAAAATGCTAACAGGACATAAGTAGTGCCCACACTAAGTTGCCTGCACCGCACCAAGTAGAGGTTCTGAGAGGGCAGGTTGGGAGGTTATAATATAGCAAGACTCCATTAGAAGAAACAACATTACTAAGGTGAGTAATTTTTCTTCAAACAACATGAAGTCTTGCTATATTATAGACATTAACAGAATACACAGCAGTACCTCCATGGAGGAGGGGCAGAACCTACTTGGGAATAGGCTCTGAAGAACAGCTGTGCCAGCCGAGCATCTCTCCTGGCCTGGACATCCAGGAGTAATGCTTGGTAAAGTGTGTGTACCGTTTTCCAAGTAGCAGCCTGGCAAATCTCTAATAAGGTATATCTCTGGCAGCAGCTAGAGTCGCAGCTGTACCCCTGGTAGAATGAGCCTCAAACTGGGGCTCTTCCCACTTTCTGATAACAAAATTGATACAAGAGACAATCCACCTGGCTATTGATCTCTTTAGTGGCAGGTTTGCGTTCCCAACTTCACCATAGGTAAGGAAAAGTTGGAGGGATTGAACTTGTGACCTTTGAGTCGCTCTATATAATAACTAAGAGCTCTCTTAACATCCAGGCTGTGCAACCTTCTCTCACCCGAAGAGGGTGATCAGTGAAAATACTGGAAGGAGATAGATTAATTAAGATGGAAATCTGAAACCACCTTAGGCAAAACTTCCTATTAGTCCTAAGGACTACCTTACCCTGTGGAAAGAAATAAAGTCAGTCTCCACTGACAAGGCTTGCAATTCACTTATCGTCTGGCAGAAGTGATAGCCACTAGAAAAACAGTTTTCCAAGTTAGGTAATTCAGCTCTGCAGAAGACAGAGGTTCAAAAGGGTGGCATTAACTGGGCAATGCAAACATTAAGGTCCCAAGCAGGGGCCGGTTCCGAAAGGGAGGATTAGTAAGAGTAATCCCTTAAAAACTTGGAAAACACAGGATGAGAGGAAAGAGGGGATGACTTTCCTGCTGACACAAAGCAGACACAGCTGCCAAATGAACTCTCAGGGTAGCTGGTCTGAGACCCAAGGAATTAAGATGTACCATGTAATCTAACAAAATGGGCAATTCAGCAGATTCTGGGGAAATATTTTTCCTAGCACACCAAATGGAAAACCTTTTCCATTTGGAACTATAAGTAGCCCTAGTGGAAGGCTTTCTGGAAGCCTTTAGGATCTCAAGAACACCCTGAGAGAGGTGTAAACCAGCAACTCTAACTCCTCAAGAGCCAGGCCTTGAGGTTGAGGGATTGAGGTCCGGATACCAAACCCTTCCTGGGCACAAGTCAACAGATTGTGATTCCTGGGGAGGCACAGGGGAAGATGGACTGTCAGAGACAGAGGAGTGGGTACCAGGGCTGCCTGGCCCAATCCGGGGCAATCAGAATCACCCAGCAAGGCTGAGATCTGATTTTGACTAGTACTTTGAATAGGAGAGAAGGGGAAGCATAGAGGAACTTCCTCCCAATCCAGAAGAAGGGCATCCAGGAACTGAGCCCAGCACTGGAGGCCTGCAACAGAACAGAGGAAGTTTGTGATTGTCTGGGGCTGCAAAAGATCTATCTGAGGATGCCCCACCTGGCAAAAACTATCCCCAGCACTTGAGGATCCAGGACCATTCGTGATGGCCCTGGGAAATCCTGTGAGGGCATCCGCTAGGACATTGTCCTTCCTGGAAGATGAACTGCTATGAGGGAAGTGTTCAGGAATAGGCCAGAGACCACAACTTCATTGCCTCGGTGCACAAGGCGAAGACCGAGTACCCCCTGTTTGCTGATGTACCACATTGTTGTGGTGTTGTCTGTTCTGACTTGTATCACCTTGTGGACAGATGCAGAAAAGCTTGAAGAGCTAAAAGACAGCTCTGAGTTCCAGCAAATTGATGTGGAGCAGAGATTCCGGGGGACCAAACTCCCTGAGGGAAAGGTCGCCCATGTGGGCTCCCCAACCCAGAAGGAGAAACATCTGTAGTGAGCTCTCATCCTGCCACCACTGGAGAGCTAGGATCAAGTTCGAGTCACTGGGACCAACTTGGAAAGGGGTCTCTTCTCCGAGACCAAAAGGTTCTCAAGTGAAACTGAATGTCTCTCATCTGAAATCTGGCTCCCTGCACAACAGCTGTGGATGCAGCCATGTGCCCCAGGAGCTGCAGAAAGTGTCTTGCTGGTCGAGAGACTGCAGAGTGAGGAAGAGGCCAGAGCCACTAAATTCCTTACCCTTTCTGGGGAAGAAAGGCTCTGGCTAGCTTTGTGTCCAATTCTGCCCCTATAAAGGTGAGTACCTGGACTGGTTCCAGAACCGACTTTGGTAGGTTTAGCAGAAAACCCAGGAGGTGAGAAACTGCTGGGTGACCTGTAGGTGAGATTTTACCTGTTCTGGGACTGGCCTACAATGAGCCAGTCGTCTAGATAGGGAAAACAGCAATCCTCTACCTCCTTAAGTGGGCCACTGCCACTGCTAGACACTTTGTGAATACCCTTGGAGCAGAGGTAAGGCAGAAGGGCATTGCTCTGAACTGGTAATGACCTGAGGGCAGTTCGAATCTGAGGTACTTCGATGGGATCTTCTGATTAGGACATGGAAATAGGCATCCTTGAGGTCCAGGGAGGCTAGCCAGTCCCTGGCCTTAGGGAAGGTAAAATCATTGCCAGAGTTACCATTTTGAACTTTGGTTTCAAATGATGCTTGTTCAGATATCTGAGATCTAAAATGGCCATTCTCCTGTCTTTTTGGGGTAAGGAAGTATCTGAATACAGACCCCTGCCCTGATGCAGGGAGGAACCCTTTCTACTGCTCTGAGAGCTAACGGGATGAGACCTCTGTTTCCACAGCAAGGGTCTCTGAAGCACTTCCAGGTAGAAAAAGTCTGCTTCTCAACTTGGGAAACTTTTGAAGCTGAGACCAGACCCTGGCTTACTACTTCCAGAACCCACTTGTCTGAGGTTAAAGAAGCCCAATTCTGACTGAAGTAAGCCAGCCTGCCCCTCACTGGTACAGGAGAATCGGCCTGGGCACCCCATCAGGGTGCCTGTTTCATGAGGAGCTTTAGGCTGGGGTGGGAGCAGGTCTGCCCACCCCTCGTCTGCCCTGCCTCTGAAGAAGCCCTCTGAGCATAGGCAGAGGAGGCCTGAGTCTGGTAGAAAGGCCTGTGAAAAGGCCTACCCCTACCCCTGGGGCATGCCTTTGAGGAGTGGCACCGCTCCTTAGCCTGGGCACTCTTCTAAGTAGTCCTATATTCATCCATCTTCTTCATGTAATTCTCTGTTTGCGGCTCCAAACAGAGAATTTCCCCCACAGGAGAAAATCTATAGCCTTAGTCTGGGTATCCTGTGACAAACTAGTACATCTCAGCCAGGCCAACCTACGAAAAGCTACAGATGTGGCCATGACCCTAGAGGAAACATCATTAACATCCACAGCAGCATGAAACTGAACCTTAGAGGCTTCAATGCCATCAGCAGCCACCTGTTCTAGTTCACTAGCCAGCTGGCCATGGGCCTGCTTGGCCAATTGCATAACAGTATCCCATCTAGATTTCTGATACCTAGCTACACAAGCCATATAATTTGCTTGCCTGAGTCCCAAGGGCTGCCATATACTGTTTTTGCCATGGCATCAATCTTCCTGGAATCCTTGTCAGGAGGATGTGAAGCCAAGGAATATTAGCTTTATCACAGGCAGCAGCCTGAACTACCCCAACATGACTGCATTGCTGAGAAAGGAATTCTGTATCAGGCCTGACAATGTATACCTTCTGTCCATCTTTTATCTACAGGAGGCACAGAATTAGGAGCTTTTAAAATTTTAATTGTTTGTTTCCTAAAAGACTTATGTAAAGGAATAGACAATCTCCTAGACTCTGGAATATCCATCATTTCTACAAAATCAGGCTCCTCTTGCTCATCCACAGCTTCTTCCAAGGGAAGCTGGAGGTTTCAGCAACTTTTGTAAAACATAAAATGAGATGGGGACTCAGACAGCATAGGGAGATTCTAAAGGTCTGTCTGGGAGATGTCCGGTTCAATGGGCACACCCAGACCTTCCCAGCCACATTCATACTGTTCATAATCCTCCTCCCTCCTCTGGTTCATAAAATTCCTCAATATCATAATCCTGAACCACTGGGACCGGATGAACCGACCTTTACCAGATAGTGGTGGTCTGACGGACCCTGAGACAGTGACTGGACAATTTGTATGACTTTTGCTATCTCTGCAGCAGTTGGAGAAGGAATTTTGGACTCAGACCTGCTGATTTTCTTGTTTTCTTTACTGGAATTGGTTCCTCAGAACCAGCTTTTCTTTTGCCCGAGGGAAGTCTGGCCCTGGTCAGAGGGCACTCCTCTGGTTCGGTTGGACACCGAACCGGCTGGCCATCCGGGTCAGCGGACTTTTGGCCTCTCGCCCCTGAGCCTGCCCAATCTTTTTCCAGGGTGGCTGCAGGAATTTCTACATACCTGGCAGTCTGACTGGAGGTGGTCAAACCCCAGACAATAAACACATGTGGTGTGTGGGTGAGGCTTGGCAAAGACTTCCCCACAAACATCACAGTGTTGAAACCATGGGCACGGTTTTTCTTTTGGGTTTCTCAGACATACGCCAGCCTAACCAAAAACTTGCCCATTTAACGGCAGTGCCAGGCAAGACAACTTTATCGGTTCCTAACCGTGTCAGCGGGTATTGGAAAAAAAGGTAATAAATCCGCTTTTTAGAACCGATAAGAACCGGAACCGACTCTAAAATAGTAACTTTTAGTTTTAAATGAGTTTTAACCCACTGATCGGTTAAAACCGAACCGATAACTTACAAGTTCCACACAGACAAAACCTTCATTTACTTACGGTTACCACAGATAGAGCTTGAACCGAATGGTTTCGGTTAAAATAAAACTATTCTGGTTAAATCCAACCGAGAAAACACTTTTAAACCGAGAAATGAACCGAGCAGAAGGAGAAATCTCCGGAGCGACTGTTCACTGAGGCGGAGTAAAGAATCTGACAGTTCAAGTTTGAAATGACACAGACAGAGCTGCTCTGTGCCATAATTCTATTTTGGAATGGTTTTAACCATTTCACTCCGGCAGTTCTAGAGCTGGAACAAACTGCTAATGTCTATAATATAGCAAGACTTCATGTTGTTTGAATGCAGCAGGGCAGTGACATGTTTGGCGGGCGGTCAGTCAGGCATCTCATGGGATGGGCCTGAACCGTGGAGAAAAGCGAGAGGAATCAGGGAGAAGAAACAAGAAAGTAAATGTAAACTAAGTAATTACCTGCTTGGCAGAGATGAGAGGACAACAGAGTGGCAAACAGTCTCTAGTTTGTGCCCAGCCCAATGCCAGTGAATGATCTGATAGGGAAAAATATCAAACTTTACTGCACTCTTGCAAACTGTTTGGGAACAGAAAACAAATAAAATTGTGCCCTGGTTTTCCAGAGAGTTCTGAGGGAGATGAAACAAAGGGAAAAGTAACTCACGTGATTAAATGAGCCCTGCTTTTGGCAGAGATGAAGGACAACAGTGATTAAACAGTCATGCCCAGCTTTAAAATGTGTCCAGCCCTTATTGCAGCACTGATGAGGGGAATTACATAAACAAACTCGTCTTTTGACTTACAAGTAGCAGAACATTTTGAGAACAGACCAGACTAAGAACTGCGCCCTGGTTAACTCCAGAGAGTTCAATGAAGGGAGGAAACAAAAGAAAAACGTTGTGTGACATTTAAGTAACATACCTGCTTTTGTGCAGAGATGAAGGGACAACAGTGGTCATGCCTGCCCTGCCTGCTTTATTTTGTGCCCAGCCAGCCCTTTTTGCAGCAGTGATGATAAGAATTGTTCCCTGGTTTTTCCAGAGCTCTCAGGGAGAGGAAACAAAAAAGTAAAATAACTGCATCAAATGTCCTACTTTGGCAGAGATGAAGGGACAACTAAAACAAAATTACACCTGCTTGCTCTGTTGCACTGGGGAACTTGTAACTCTTGAGTGTGCCCTGCCCATCATGGCAGATCCTGAGGGGACAAGTAACATACATAAGACATAAGCCTTCTGCCAGCTAGAGCTTTGCAGCAGTGAACTTTGGGAAGTGTTCTGAAACTTTCAAGTGTGTGCCTGCCTGTGGCAGAGATCAGGGACAAGTAACATAAGACTTGCCCTGCTGCAGTGCCATGAACTTTGAGGAAGTGTTCTGTTCACAACTCAAACTTTCAGTGTGTGCCCTGCCTATGGCAGAGATCGGGACAAGTTAACATAAGATTATGCCCTGCTGCCAGCTTTGCTGCAGCAGTGAACTTGGGAAGTGTTTTGTTCACAACTCAAACTTTCAAGTGTGTGTGCCCTGCCTATGGCAGAGATGAGGACAAGTGTAACAATACACATGAAACTTGGGGGGAATCGGGGTCAAAGCAAATCTGCAGCTGCCATTTATCTTTTTTTTTTCAGTACAAAGAGTTAGCCAGATTACAGTAACTTGTTGTGTTAATTTTAATGCACAGCTTGACAGAGTCTTGTTTTGCTAACTTCAAACTTTTCAATAATTGCGGTCCAACATGGCTGATGGAGTAAAATTAGCAACTGCAGAAGGATGGCACAAAAATATGATCCAGACAAAACTGGCTACAGATAAGCAGTGAGGGAGACTGTGCAGTGCGTGCTAGTTGCAAACTGTGCTGTCAGTATAAAGATAAACTATGTGGGTTGAGGAACTTCAATGAGGCATTAATTGCAGGGTAACAGGCCCCAGCTAAAACTTGACAGCATCCGAAAACACCTTCAGACAGAGCAGCACAAGAAAGCTCTTAACATTTTGAAATTTGGTAAAACATGGTCACCACTTGAAATATATCGCCATACCATAATTAGTAAGTTTAAAGTAATGGGGTGCATTGGACCCAGAGCTAAATAATTTTAATTTATTTGCAGGAGAGCTTTAGTAATGCAGAGGAACAGCACAGAACGGTTCTAGGCACGCTGTTGGAGATCCTGTATATTACGCCAAAGAGGACATCCCTATTAAAAAGTTTGAAACGATAGCAGAACAAGAGAAGCCATGGAGTTCATTTGAGAAATAAATACATTAACGTTTTAGTGGGAAAGAACTGAATGTGTATTGGCAAGAACCCAGAAAAACCTGCTGTCAACTGTAAAAAAAAAGTGATAATTATTTTCAGTTCTTATGGACGGTAGTACTGATAGTGGTGTAACTGAAAACGAACTGGTTTAAGTAATTTATGTTAATCCCAGCAATGGTAACGTGGGGACTAAATTTTACTAATGAAAACAGTACCCTTGAGGAAAGGGGGGATGATAGAAACTTTCAAGTATCTTAAAGGAATTAACAAAGTATAAGAGGGTAGCATCTTTCAGAAAAGAGATGTGCAAGAAGAAAATTACTCACCTTAGTAATGTTGTTTCTTCTAATGGAGTCTTGCTATATTATGACATATGCAGTGAGTCCCAACCCTCGAACTGCTCGGAGGTGAAAGAGTTAACTTTCCATGCCAGGCATGGAACTTTGAGCGAGAGCCTGCTTGAAAACTCTGTCTGTTGTTAATCAAACTCAAACTGTCAGATATTTACGAGCAAAACTCACTAAGTTTCTGTGTGGAAGCGTCAAACCTACACTCAGCCAACTGGCTACTAAATATAAGAACACATTTTTCTGGTCCCAAAACAAAGACTCAAGTCAGGGATCCAAAAAATTAAAAACATAACACCCAAACACCCCAAAAAGGAGGGGTGAAAAAATAAGGTGGGCATCTACTAAGTGCCACCACTGCACTGCCACCCACATCCCAAAAAGCAGAGATTCTGAGAGGGCTGGTAGGGGAGGTCATAATATAGCAAGACTCCATTAGAAGAAACAACATTACTAAGGTGAGTAATTTTTCTTCAAACAACATGAAATCTTGCTATATTATGACATATGCAGACTCTACAGCAGTACCTCCATGGAGGAGGGACAGAACCTACTTAGGAAATAGGCTCTGAAGCAATAGCTGTGTAGAAAGAGCATCACTCCTAGCCTGGATGTCCAGGGAGTAATGCTTGGTAAAAGTGTGAACTGTTTTCCAGGTAGCTGCTTGACATATTTCTAGAATAGGATGTCCCTGGCAGCAGCCAGAGACGCAGCTGTACCTCTGGTAGAGTGAGCCCTCAGGCCTGAGGGAGGAACCTTACCCAGTTTTTCATAGCAAAATTGGACACAAGAGACAATCCACCTGGCAATGGATCTTTAGTGGTAGGTTTCTTTACCAACCTCACCATAAGTGAGGAACAGTTGGAGGAGTCAAACCTGTGACCCTTGGTACGCTCTATGTAGTAACTAAGGGCTCTTTGACATCTAAACTGTGCAGTCTCCTCTCGCCAGAGGAGGAATGGTCAGTGAAGTACACAGGGAGAGACAGATTGATTAAGGTGGAAGTCTGAAACCACCTTAGGCAAGAACTTTCTGTTAGTCCTGAGGACCACCTTATCTCTATGAAAGAAGATAAAATCAGGATCCACTGACAATGCTTGTAATTCACTTATGCGCCTGGCAGAAGTGATGGCTACAAAAACACAGTTTTCCAAGTCAAGTACTTAAGCTCTGCTGAAGACAAGGGCTCAAGGGGGTTGCATAAGCTGAGCAATGCAAATATTAACATCCCGGCAGGGGTCCCTGAATGGAGGGTCGGTGTGAAGCAACCCTTGAAAACTTGGAGAATACAGGATGAGCCAAGAGAAGAGGGTTTACCTGCTGATAAGAAAGCAGACATGGCTGCCAGGTGCACTTTTAGGGTAGCTGGCCTCAGCCCCAAAGTATTCAAATGCACCATATAATCCAGGACTGTGGGTAAGTCAGCAGATTCTTGGGAAATATGCTTGCTAGAGCACCAAATGGAAAATCTCTTCCATTTGGAATTATAATAGCCCTGGTGGATGGCTTCCTAGAAGCCTTCAATATATCCAATACACCTTGGGAGAGGTGTAGGTCAGCAAACTAACTCTTCAAGAGCCAGGCCTTGAGATTGAGAGATTTGAGATTGGTGCACCAAACCCTCCCTGAGCACAGCTTAACAGGTTGTGATTCCTGGGAAGATACAGGGGAAGGTGGACGGCTAAGGACATAAGGAGTGGGTACCAGGGCTGTCTGGCCCAATCTGGAGCAATCAGGATCATCTTGCAGGGTTGAGATCTGATTTTGACTAGCACCTTGAACAGAAGAGGGAGGAGGGGAAGCATGAGAAACTTCCTTCCAACTAAGAAGGAAGGCATCCAGAGGGACTGAGCCCAACACTGGGGCCTGCAGCAAAAAGGGAAGTTGGTGATTGTCTGGGGCTGCAAAAGATCTATCTGAGGGTGCCCCATCTGGCAAATACTACCTCCAATACTAGGGGATCCAGTGACCATTCAGTAATGGCCCTGGAAATCCTGCTGAGAGCATCTGCCAGGACACTGTCCTTGCCTGGGAGATGAACTGCCATAAGGGAGGTGTTCAGGAATACGCCAGAGACCACAACTTCATTGCTTCGGTGCACAAGGCCGTGGACCGAATGCCTCCTTGCTTGTTGATGTACCACATTGTAGTGGTGTTGTCTGTTTTGATCTGTACAACTCTGTTCTGAACAGAGGTGGAAAAACTTGAAGTGCTAGAAAACTGCTCTGAGTTCCAACAGATTGATGTGGAGCAGAGATTCCTGAGGGGACCACAATCCCTGGGCAGTGAGATCGACCATGGAGCTCCCACCCCAAGAGGGATGCATCTGTAGTAAGGATTAAGGAGTGAGACTGAGGGGTGAAGGGACCCCTGTCTCAGATTGCTCTGGTCCTGCCACCACTGAAGGGCTTGGATCAGGGTTCGAGTCACTGGGATCAATTTGGTCAGAGGGTCTCTCCTTTGAGAGAAAAAGGTTCTCAAATGGAACTGGATGTCCCTCATCTGAAATCTTGCTCCCTGCACAACTGCTGTAGAAGCAGCCATGTTCCCAGGAGCTGCAGAAAATGCCTTGCTGGTCGAGACCTGCAGGGTGAAAGAGGAGGCCAGAGAGACCAAGGTCCTTGCTCTTTCCAGAGGAAGGAAGGCTCTGGCCTGTTTTGTGTTCAGTTCTGCACCTATGAAGGTGAGAAGCTGGACAGGCTCTAGAACTGACTTTGGAAGACTGAGAAGGAAACCTAGAGATTTGAGCAGTTGCTGAGTTACCTGAAGGTGTAGTTTGACTTGGTCTGGAGACTGGCCTACTATGAGCCAGTCGTCCAGGTAAGGAAAAATGGCAATCTTTTGCCTTCTTAAGTGGGCAACTGCTACTGCCAGGCATTTTGTGAATACCTCGGGCAGAGGTGAGGCCAAAGGGCATTGCTCTGAACTGGTAATGGCCTGAGGGCAGTTCGAATCTGAGGTACTTTCGATGGGAGCTTCTGATAAGAACATGGAAGTAGGCAACCTTGAGGTCCAGGGACACTAGCCAGTCCCTGGCCATAGAGAGGGAAAATAATTCCCAGAGTCACCATTTTGAATGTTGGTTTTAAAAGGTGCTTGTTTAGGTATCTGAGATCCAGGATGGGCCGCCATTCTCCTGTCTTTTGGGGTAAGGAAGTACCTGGAGTACAACCCTTTGCCCTGGTGTAGGGGTGGGACCCTTTCCACAGCTCTGAGAGCCAGGAGGGTAGAAACTTCTGTTTCTAGGGCAAGTGCCTCTGATGGATTTGCAGGTAGAAAGGACCTGGCTCTCATCTTTGGAAATTTTTGAAGCTGAGAACCAGTCCCTGGCTTACTACTTCCAGGACCCACTTGTCTGATGTTAGAGACTTCCAGTCCTGGACAAAGTAAGCCAGCCTGCCCCTACAGGTAGAGGAGAATCGGCCTGGCTACCCCATCATGGTGCCTGCTTGGCAGGGGCTTTGGGCTGAGAGGTGGAAGCAGGCTTGCTTGCACCCCGCCTGCCTCTCCTCTAAAGAACCCCTCTGGGCATAAGCAGAAGAGGAGGCCTGGGCTTGGTAAAAGGCCTATGAAAAGGCCTCCCCTGCCCCTGGATGCTGCCTTTGAGGAGTGGCCTGCCTTTCCTTGACCTGTACACTCCTATAGGTGGTCCTATATTCATCCATTTCTTTATGTAATTCTCTGTCTGCTCCCCAAACAGAGAATTGCCCACAACAGGAAAATTCATGGCCTTAGACTGGGTATCCTGTGACAGGGCAGTACATCTGAGCCAAGCCATTCTGCAAAGTGCCACAGATGTAGCCATGACCCTTGATGACACATCATTAGAGTCTACTGCAGCATGAAATTGCACCTTGGATGCCTCAATACCATCCGCAGCCACCTGTTCCAGCTCCCTGGCAAGCTGGTCAGGGACCTGTTTTGCTAGAGTCAGCACAGTATCCCATCTGGATTTCTGGTACCTAGCAACATAAGCCATATAATTTGCCTGTCTGAGTCCCAAAGATGCTGCCATGTACTGTTTCTTTGCCATGGCATCAACCCTCCTGGAGTCCTTTTCAGGGGTGTGGCTAGAGGAATATTTGCCTTGTCACAGGCTGCAGCCTGCACTACCCCACATGGCTGCATTGCTGTGTGAGGAACTCCGTATCAGAGCCTGATAATGTATACCTCTTGTCCATCCTTTTATCAACAGGAGGTATAGGGTGAGGAGTTTTAGAATTTTTACTGTCTGTTTCAAAAGATTTATGCAAAGGAATAGACAGTCTCCTAGACTCTGGGATATCCATCATTTCTACATAATCAGGCTCCTCTTGGTCATCAACAGCTTCCTCAACAGGGTGCTGGAGAGTTTCAGCAACTTTTTATAGAACATAAAATGAGAAGGGGACTCAGAGAGCCTGGGAGGAGAAACCCTGGCGGTCTGTCTGGAGAGATGTCCGGTTCAATGGGCACATCCAGACTTTCAAAACCACATTCACTCTCCTCATACTCCTCTTCCCTTCCTCCGGTTCATAAAAATCCTCAAAATCATAATCTTGAACAGTGGAACCGGCCGAACCGAGTGCTTCCCTGACTGTGTCAGTTCGGTCGGAACCGGGAAAGTGACTGGACAATTTGAATTGCTTTAGCTATTTCCTCAGCGGTTGAGAGAGAACTTTTGGCTCCACACCAGCTGACTTTCTAGTCCTTTAGTTGGAACCGGCTCCTCAGAGCTGGCTCTTCGTTGCCCGAGGAAGTATCGCCTGGTCAGAGGGTTATTTCCTCCGGTTCGGGTTGGAACCGAACCAGGCTGGCCATCTGGGTCAGCTGACTTTTTGGCCTCCCTTTCCTGAGCCTACCAACTCTCTTTTCTATGGTGGTAGCAGGGAAATTCTTACAAATCTGGCAGTCTGCATTGAGGTGGTCAAACCCCAGACAATACACACAGGTGGTGTGTGGGTCAGCCTTAGCAAAGGCTTCCCACAAACACTACAGTGCTGAAACCCAGTGGGCCGGTTTTTCTTTTGGGTTTCTCAGACATAGTGCCAGCCTAACCAAGCGTGCCTGTTTATGGCAATCCGTAAAGCAAGACTCTCTATCGGTTCCCTAACCGCGTCATTGGTCGTGGGAAAAACGCATGAAATCCTGCTTTTTAGAACCGATAAGAACCGGGAACCGCACTCTAAATAAGGACTAGTAATTTTTGAAAATAACCTGATCGGTTCAAACTGAACCGAAAGCGTTACAAGTTCCACACAGGATAATTATAAATGTAAGCCTATCTATTACTTACAATACCACAGACAGAGCTTGAACCGACCGCCTGCGGTTTAATTTCGTCAAAAACGATAAAATAATACTTTAACTAACAAAACGAACCGAGCAGAAGGAGAAATCTCCGAGCGACACTTCAGTGAGGCGGAGTAAAGAATCTGACAGTTTGAGTTTGATTAACAACAGAGTTTTCAACCGAGCTCGGCCAAAGTTCCATGCCTGGCATGGAAAGTTAACTCTTTCACCTCCGGAGCAGTTCGAAGGTTGGGACTCACTGCATATGTCATAATATAGCAAGACTTCATGTTGTTTGAACAAGGGGCACAATTTGAACATAGAGGGGACGGCTCAGAGGTAATGTTAGAAAGTATTTTTTCACATAGACGGTTGTGGATGCATGGAACAGCCTTCCCGAGGAGGTTGTAGAGTCAGGAACAGTGGGAGAATTCAAGAATGCATGGGACAGACATAAGGCAATTCTAGTGGGGGTAGGAGGAAGTAAGCTGTTGATTAACTAGAATCTGCAGCTTATCCATCAGGTAGGGAAATGGGCAGACTAGGTGGGCCAAGTGGTCCTTATCTGCGTCCAAATTCTATATTTCTGTGTATCAGATGGCATAAGTGAGGACTCAAATATCTCCTCAGACATTCTTGCAGAGGTGGCCTTAATATAAAAAAATGGTTGGGTTTGGGACTGATGGGGCAGTTGTCAACATGGGTGTAAGACGGGTCTTGCTACACTTTTAAGGGAAGACCTACAATGGTTGGTTGCTGTTCATTGTTTCTCACACAGATTAGAACTGGCTATGAAAGATGTTTTGATAATACCTATTTCAATGAAGTTTCAAACTTTCTGACCCAGATGTTTTATCTCTATCAGAAAAGTCCTAAGCAACATGGAGAGTTGTGGTCCCTTGCCCAGGCCATGGAGAGCATGTCAGTTGAAAAGCCCAAGAAGGCCCATGGCACATGTTGGGTGCAGCATAAACTTCTTGCCACCCAGGCTGTTACCAAATCACTGCCCATTTAGAATCAGTGGCCGCAGACCTAACTCATGATCAGGCCAAGGCCAAAGCCAAGGAGTGTTACAAATTTTGACTAAATTCCAAATGGTTGCACACCTTTGTATTTTGAACAGTTGCTTCAGCCACTTGCCAGGTTATCACTAGCACTTCAAAAGAAGTTGTTGAAATGCCAAAGCTGCTTAGCTCTGTTGAAACTTGAGACACACTCTTGACCATGCTAAGCACAGTGACCCCATAGGTGGTAGTGAACTTGGCATTCTCTTAAAAATGGGTCTGACGCTCTTTCAGGAGCATGTCCTGAAGTCACTTACAAGGGAATAAAATTAACACATCTAAGTGCTCAATCTATTAAATCTTTTAAACAGCAATGTAAGAAATACATTACAAATATTGAAAACTGTTGTGAATAAAGGTTCGGTTTGAATGATGAAAGTAGTATCTATAACCTTGCAAAAGTGTTAGACACCAGACTTTGGCCAGCAGACCAAAATGAACTGGAGCTGTATGGTAACAAGGACATCACTGAAGTAGCTGACCATTTTCAGCCCTTTGCAGCCTGACTGTGACACCAATCAAGTGCTTGCAGAATGGCAAGAGTTTAAGATTTTGGCTCAAACCAGTTTCATCAATAATATGTCTGCCTCTGCTATTTGGTCAAAGCCGGCATGTGATTTCCAAAATTCTTATCCAAATCTGTTGAAGTTTGTCAATGTGTTGAGAGTATTTCCTGTGTCTAATGCAATAGCAGAAAGGTGTTTTTCAACTATGAACAAAATAAAACTGACTGGAGAGCAAGTCTGGCAAAGGATACTGTAGAAACATTGATTCATACTAAAAGCAGGACCCCCTCCAGCTGAATTCAACCCAGACAGGGCTGTAGACATTTTAGTGCTAAACCAAGACGTCCTGGTGATTTGGCAGCTGCGGATGGTGGACCACACCTGGTCCCCCCCAAAAAAACAGACTAGAATAACTGGTCAGTGCCAGTGGCTCAGTAGGTAGCACAATCGCCTCTGAGGCCGGGAGATCAGAGGGCTGTGGGTTCAGTTCCCACATATGGCACTTGGGTTAATATTCCAGTACTGACACTGTAGTGCAGCATGAGAGGTTGCTGCACTTCTGAGGTGCCGTCTTCGGATGAGACATTAAACCGAGGTCCCATCTGCCTGGACTGGTGGTAGTCCAGGTGGATGTTAAAGATCCCATGGCACTTACTGAAAAGAGTAGGGAATTTCCCGGCGTCCTGCAAATTTCCCTCATTCACTAAAAATACCACCAACAGCTTAATCTGGTTCAATTTCAGTTGCTTACCATCCGTCTCTTTCCTCCCCGTGCGCCCCTGAAAAGGGACTTCTAGGCCCAGTGGGCTTACCGGTCAACAAAATTCAACAAACAAACAGACATGCCTAGTGGAGAAGAGCAGCAACAGTCCTTGTTGGAGTTTATGGTCAATCACTGTCCCAGGTGGAGTATTTTTTATGAAGTGGGTTCATTTTTTTCTAACTTTCTGTTTATTGCTTTTCATAAAGGAAAACAATATAGTAGTCATTCTCAATTAAGAACTTTCACATATACAATAATAGTCATAGTTGGAGTAACATAAATATAATCTTACAATCTTTTATATTAGGAAGTGGGGTATAACAAAAGTACTGTACTTACTATGCCCAAAGTCCAATTTGTCTCAGGATATGCCAGCCGCCTCCAACGGCAAAGGAAGTGTCCATAGAAATATGTCGAGGAAGAAAAGAAACTGCACTAATCCAGTAGTGCTGTATACCTTATAACACTGCATAGTATCTAGGAAAGTGAAAACCCCACATTCTCACACCCAACGCCACCCATAAATGCAAACAACACATTAGGCACTTTAAACATCTTAAGCCTTAAGCTATTATATGTTCCCTTTAATCAACTTAGTCAGGAATATCAGACTAATAAACAGTAGTCCTTAACATTAAAAGGATAATCACTAAAACTTTACCCGTTATTGAAACCAGCCCCTAACATTATTCCCAGGGAGAACTTGATGAATTTAAATGCAAGACAGTTAAGTCAAAGTCTAAAGGGATTACTCATCCCTGGTCTTAATCCGATTCCTCCATTAAGGACCCTTGATGCGGTTGTTTTGAAATTCGATTCAGTTTTTCAATCCATCTTCCTGCATCTTTAACGCCTTGAAACTGCCAACTTTTCCCACCATAAGTTACGCGAGACGAGCTGGTAAGAGGAAAGAATGTACTGTTCCCAGTGTGCGCAGCTTTGTCTTATGGCATCAAACTGCTTACGCTTTTGCCCTAGTTTTAAACAAAGATCCGGAAAGAATCTGACAACTTTGCCTTGGCATTCGATCAGGTATGTTGCTCTTGCTGTGCTAATGATTACATCCCTCACTTCTGGTCTGGTGGTTTTCAGTAGGATTGTTCTTGGTTGGTTCATCTCTCTGCAGGCCGTGCTCTAGAATTAACACGGTATGCCAACCGAAAGTCCGTCAATCAAACTCCTCAGGCATTTCAAGTTTCTCTGCCAGCCAGAGTTGCAGAAAATTAAGATGCTGTGTCCCTTCTGACCCTTCTGGGAGTCCGACGTCTGAACATTCCCTGCTCTCAAAGTGTTTTCCATCGCCTCAAGTCACCCCGTAACTGCAGATTCTCCTTTGTTAACAGGGCTGCCATTGCTTGGGCTAATGACCTTTTATCTGCATCTGTGGCCAAATCCTTTACCATTGCCAAAGCTGTTTCCTGTGCTTCTAATTTAGCCAGGGGCGTTCTATTTTAGCATCCATTGCCCTACAGAGTCCAATATCATCTACCATGGTGGCTCTTGTGAGGTATTAACTCAATAGGCCCGTAGAAACTGCCGCATTGCTCACTTCAGCTCGGTCTGTTGCAGGCTTTTGAGATGCAAGCTTGTTCCAGTTGGCTATTTTTACGCCTTAGTGATTTTAGTATCGTTCTGCAGGTAATGGATTGAAAAATAGAATTTCACCACCAATATCGGAAACAGTGCCTTTTAATCCAATAATTTTAACTTATATGGAGCCTCAGGTGTGGAGCAGTAGGAGAATGCTGCCTGCCTAGAAGTCGACTCTCACGCCCCTCGGGGGTCATTTTACTGCACGACTCATGATCACGCCTGATAATTCACAAATTCAAGATCTGCTTTGGCAGACATCATCCTTCATGGCTCTTAAATGTATTTGTGCTGCTGCACAATTGCTGTATTCAGACTCCGATGGCTAAATAAAACAGTATCAGTCTCAGAAACTTGTGTACAATGTGTATTTTATCAATACAGAGTAAGATAAGTAGGTTTTATGGGGTTTTGAGCAAAAATAATTTTGGTAATTGCTAATCAGCTTAGGTCAATTGCTAATCATTTTTACTTTGATTAACGAAGGCCGCTAATCAAATCTCTGGCTAATTTATGCCTTGTGTCTTTCGTCACTAATCTAACTTTTACGAAGGTGGTGTCACAGTTTACTTTAAATCAATCCATTACACCTTCCAGTTTATTTTCTGAGTATTCTAATCAGGGAAGCCTTGCTCCATACTCGGATGCTTAAAAATTTTGCAGTATTACATGAACCGCACCAAGTCTTTGAGGAAAATCAGTTGTTTGTTTTATTTGCCCCACAAGAGAGGGGTCCTGTTTCCAAACAGTGTTTGTCTAAATGGTTAGCTAATTGCATTGTTTATTGCTAACGTAAAAGTACAACAAGCCCTTTCAGGAGTGGTCAAGGGCCATTCCATCAGGGGCATGGCTGCCTCTACAACTTGCTTCAGAAATGTGACTGCTGCTGACAGTGTGCAGCTGCCACCTGGAGTTCTGTTCACACTCTCACCAAGCATTACAGTCTGGACATCGCTTTGGGTGCAGAGCCAACTTCAGCCTGGCAGTTCTTCAGGCCTTCTGTCATGAGCTCTTGACTGCTGACTTGTCCTCCTCCCAGTGATTTCATAATGGTGATACCGGTACTGCTTGGGACTCTCAGTTCTACCTATGTGGCCTGCTGCAAGAGCCCTCCTCAAAGTAAGATGTTCACGGTTACACAAGTGACTTACTGCAACAGTAGATCTTGAGACAGGCTCCTGCAGCAGGCCCTGCTTTCCTCCCTCCCTCCTTCCCCTGCAGTACCTTCTCTGTGCTCATTCTTCTGTTTGGCTCTAAGGAACCTCCTTGGTTCTCCCTTCAGCTGCCCATCACGAGGTCTCCAGCGGAGAACAAAGGTGGTGTGGGGATGCCCTCCTATACGCTGTGCTGGCGTCAGTTGTTTGACATCAGCTGGGGACAGTCCCCATAATAGACTGCTAGCTAGAACTTTTCCGTGTGGTCCTAGCGCCTGATGGCTTAGTCCTACCGGTGTGGCCTGCTGCAACAGCTTCTCTTGAAGATCTACTGTTATGGTAATTTCTTGCTTAACTGTACTTTCCCTGTAAGAAGGGAAACAGAACAGACTGGTTTATAACCTTAACAATAACAAATATATTAAATGTAACAGACAGAAGAAGTGGTGACCAGCAGGGTGCAGAAACCTCCCCATCTGGTTCTGGAAGGGAGGTAGGTGGAAGTTAAGCATACTGAGGATCCCTTGGAAGAAACAAGATTACTATGTTAAGAAATTTTTCTTCAAACCCCAGGAACCCCTCAGTATGCTTAACTGATGCAGACTACCAGGCAGTAACTTGGGAGGTTGGGTACAGAACCTACTTAGGGAAAAGGTTCTGCAGGACTCAAGTGCCAAACCTGGCTTCACTTCTGGACTGTATGAACTTCCTCCATATCTAGTGACAGGTTGAACAGGGCTGTCAGTGGTGCAGTCAGCTCCTCCTTTAGCTCCCTCAGTATCCTAGGGTGTACCCCATCCAGCCCCATTGCCTTGTCCACTTTCAGTTTTGCTTGTTCCTTGAGGACTCTCTCCTCTGTAACAGGAATAGTGTCCACCTCCTTCCTTTAATGCCCTTTTCCCTATCTGTGGCCAGCCACCTATCCCTTCCTTTGTAAATACTGAACAAATGTACTTGTTCAGTATGTCTACTTTCTGGTCCTCTTCCACACAAACCCTCCTTCTCCTTTCGCCTTACTAACCCTCCCGTGTTCTTCCTCTTTTCCTTATATACCTAAAGAATGTTTTATCCCCTTTTTACTGACTTGGCAGTATTTTCCTCTGTTTGTGCCTTCATGCTCCTGCTTTTCCTGCCTCCTTTGTTTCTCCTGATAACCCTCCCTATCTTCTTCCTTCTGTGTCAATTTGTACCTTCTAAATGCCAGCTTCTCAGCCTTTACTTTCTCGCTACTTTCTTAGACAACCATAGCAGTCTCTTTTTCTCTTGCCCTTTTAACCTGACTGAACGGAGGTTTGTTGCCCTCTCAATGCCCTCCTTCAGGAGGCAGTACAACACACAGTGGTTTAAGGCTCTGAGCTGCAAACCTGTTTGAACCCAGGGCCCCCACTTGCATACTGTGTGACCTCCTGAGCAAGTCTCAATTCCTTGTGCTTCCAGGTCGCACCTGGAAACAAACTTCAGCTTAGTGTGCCTTTCCTAGTTAAACAATTTCCCTTTCACGTTATTATTGCCCACTGTTCCTCTACTACACCTACTTCCCTACCCTGCTAGGGCTTCCTGATGCATTCTCCCATTTTCTTGAAAATGGGCCCTCCCAGTCCAGGGACCCTTGTTTTAGTGTGGTTTAATTCTGACCCAATTCTTATACTGAACCACACCATATGATGATCACTGGTCCCCAGGTGGCTACCCACTGTGGCGTCAGCAACACTGTCCCAGTTTGACAGAACCAGGTCCAGTATCTCCCCCACCCATGAGTGGGTTCCTTAACTAGCTGCCTGAGGAACCACTCCTGCAGGAGTCTAGATGTCCTACTTTTAACTGTTGCTGCAGCTCGGAGGCTCCAATCCACATCCAGTAGACTGAAGTCCTCCACCAGCAATACTTCCCTTGTTTGCCATCCTCTGGATTTCTTCCATCATATAGTTATCATCCCCACCCCACGCCGTGCGAAGGTCTGTATATTTTCCTTGTGCAAATAGTGGCCCCTTTGGTGTCTCCCAAGGTGACCCACAGTACCTCTGCTTCTTCCTGTTCCCCTGAATTTCTGCAGCTTTTTGTCTTTTCCTCACACCAAAGAGCCACTACTCCCCACTTTTCTCCTACTCTGTCCCTTCTGAATAGAGCATAATCTGGTATGGCTACACCCAGTCCTGGTTTTCACTGCACAAGGACCCTGTAATTGCAACTACGTTCACGTCCACTACTGCCATGGTGTCCTCTAGATCTGCAATTTCTGCCCAGACTTCGAGCATTTGCACACATGGCCTTCAGACTGTACTGCCACATCCCTTCATTTGCCCTTTTTCCTCCTTATTTCCTCCACTATTTTCTTTCCTCTTTCCCTTCCCTCTCCTGGATTCCTATTTTTATTTGTTCCTTCGGGACTTCTCTCCCTCGGGATTCCCACTGCCTGACCTTGTAAGCATGTGGGGGACAGTTTTGCCTTCTTGCCTCTTTCCGCCTCCCCACAGCTAGTTTAAATGCTCGTCAATGTGGCATTTAAACTGTGCACTCGAGATCACAGTTCCCTCCTGGATGGATGCAGGCCGTCACCCCTGTACAGGCCTCTATCCTCCAGGTGGAGCCCCAATCCCCAATGAATTTGAATCCCTCGCCTCTGCACCATTTTCTCGACCATGCTTTGAAGTTCCTGGTGCAGAGAATCTTGTCTTCCCTGTCAGACAGGAAGCACCTCCAGAAAGTAACAGATTGTGCTAAATGCCTAAGACCCCTCCCAATTTCCTTAACTCCTCCTGAACTGTTTCTGGCTCCTCCCTAGCCAGGTCATTTGTCCCCAAACAGACAATGACATCAGCTCTCCCTCCTTCCTTCCCCAGCAATCCCTAGGCTCCTCCTTCCATATCTTCAAGCCGTGGTACTGGGAAGGCACCTACCTCTCTCCTCATCCCCACCCGTCCCCAACTGTATCTCTCTTACTATTCGATTCCCACATCAGGATTCGCTTCCTCCTATAGTGCACAATGCCATGCAAACTGGTGCTATATGTGTTGCCCATTGATGTGGAATGCATAGTCGTGAAAATTTACAAGTACATTTACGTGTACACTGTCAGAGTGCAAGGACTGAAGGATTTTGCAACTACGCTGAAGTTTGCTATTAGTTTGTCCTGGGACATAGCAACACTCATTGGCTATTGCTGCTTCCAGCTGTTGAACACAGCCTGCAAATTTATGAGGGTCTGATTTCATAGGGATCACAGTATCAAATAGGTACCTGCTACTGGCGGAGACCATGGTAGGAGGGGACAATGATTCAGAGGCAACAAGGGGCAGGGGCAAGGAGAGGAGGAGGTACCAGAAAAATGGGGAAAGGGAGGGGGATAGTAGGACAAGAGGAGGGCCAGGGAAGAAAGGAAGGAGAAGCTGAAGGACAAGAGGCCAGGTTAGGAGTAGTGGTTGGGTCGGCAAGAAAGGTGAGGTCTCTGGGTGAAAAGGACCAGCTGGCAGAAGTGGGAAGACAAGAAAGGAGAGTTTCAGGATAAAGGGACCAGCAGGCAGAAGAAGTGGGAAGGACATTACCCTGGACGAAGGGGGTTAGTACAGAAGGCACCGGTGAGAACAATGAGGGAACAGGGTGACAAAGGGGTGAATGGGAACAGCAGGAAAGAGCTAGAGGAGGATGCCAGAGCTCCAGGCCACAGGCAGGGGCTAGGCATAAGGTGAGGAGTAGGGTGGGAGAGCGGGAGGAAGGAAGAATGAGAAAAGGGAAGTGAGGAAGCAGTGAACAAGGGGATGGGAACCAGGGTATGGGGATGGGTAGGGGAGGCAAGAGTCAGGAAGGTAGTTCAGACACTTGCACCACAGGGAAGGAGAACTGTAACACAGCTAAAACAGAGGAAGGAGGGAGGAAGGTACTCCTGATAGGGGATTCTATACTGAAGAGGATCAAATGGGGGCAGAGGTGGCACGGTGTGGGTGGAGTTTATGCCAGGGATGATAGTGTTGGAGATAATCCACCATATCCCGTCATGGGGCAGGGACCAGGATAGGAATGTAAACCTAGTGTTCCATCTGGGTACAAAAACCTGGACGGCAACAGTCTCATGAAGGTACAGGCACGATTTAAGGCTCTGGCCAGATACTGCCGGGGTCGGCTTATGTCTCTAGCCTTCTCAAATACTGCTGATACCAAGGGCTAGCACGGAGAGGAAGCAAAGGGTGAAAGAATTCAATGACTGGCTGGAGAGATGGGGCAGGCAGATGGGGTATGGAGTGCGAGGGGGTGGGTGGAACTTGAGAGGATGAGAGCCTACGCCCAGGACTCGACTGCACCTCAGCAGGAGGGATGGCCATGCTGAGGTGTAGACTGGGGAGTTCTTTGAGAGCAGTACAATTTAAACTGAGGGAGGGCTGGAGGTGGAGCACGCAGCTCCACGGATGAGTCGGGGACCCTGGTTTCCCAGGACAAAACTGAAGATGGGGGCCTTGGCAGGCCAATGAGGGAATCTATAGAAGGGGGTGATAGTAGTTAATGCTAGAAGCCTGGCTAACAAGATGGAGGAGCTCATAGCCACCACTGCACATGATAGGCTAGACATAATAGCAATTACGAGACCTGGTGGACGGAGTTCAACATATGGGATAGAGGTTCCAAGGTTCAGACTAATCAGGAGGACAGGAATGTCGGGGGTGGCCTTGTATATAAGGGAAGATGTGAAGGTGCTGGAGGAGAGGAGGCACAGGGAGACTGAATTACTATGGGCAACGCTAGAAGGAGGACAGGAGTAGTCGAGGTTTGGAGTGGTGCAGGACCACCCACCCAAGAGAAGAAGCAGGGATAGGAAGATGATGCAGGACATAGCGATGGTAGCTCTAAAAGGAAAACATTACTAGTGGGGGACCTGAACCTCCCAGACATTGACTGAGCCATCCCTGATGCAGCTTTAACCAGAAGCAGGAAATTCTGAAAGTATTACAGGGGGCTTTCCTTGACAATTAGTCAGGAAACCAACAAGGGAAGCAACCTACTGGATGTGGTCCTGACAAATGTGGAGAACTTAGAGGAGGTGAGGAAGGAGCTGGGTAATAGCAACCATAGTACCATCAGGTTTAAGGTGAGGCGGTCCAGGGATGTGACCCGATGAGCACAACGGTACTGGATTTCAGGGGTGCAGACTTTAACAAGATGAGAAGAATGGTGGGGGAAGCAATGTGGTACAGGGAGATAAGGGAAGTGGAAGAGCCAGTGACATGCAGGGCCTCCTGGCTCAAAAACTTGCACCCAAATGGGCAACCAAGCCTTCGCTGCGTATGCACCCAGGTTATGGAACTCCCTCCCAGCAAGCATCTGCTCCTCCACCTCCCATCCCTGCTTTAAAGCCTCCTCTGGGGCTTCCTCAAATTTTCTCCACCTGCCTCTGCACTTAATGTTCTGACTGAGTTGTTACCTGAGCTCTGCACCTTACTCACAAGGGAGCTTGCTGCTAAAAGAATTTGATTGTGTTGGGTATACATTGGTCATACTGCTCATTTTTGTGTACATGTTACTGCCTTATATTAATGTTTTTGCCTTTGGTCTCCTATTCCAAATTGTACTAATCGTTTTACCTGCTTCCCCCTATCCCTCAGTGTTATTGCCCTGGTATGTTACTTGTATTGCCTGCTTTCATTTATGCTCCTGATTGTACCTTGTTCTTGTTTTGCCTGATGTTCTTGAATGTACCTTTTGTCATCTCCGGGCGCACCTGAAAATAGGCACTTGGTTGTCTAGTGTGCCTACCTGGTAAACAAAAGCAAATAAATAAATAAATTAGGGACCAGGTCAAGGAGGCCACAAACAGGTGTATAAGGAGGGTAAGGAAGGAGCAAAGAGCAGGAGGCCTCTGTGATTCAACAGGAGTGTAATGCGGGTGGTAGGGGGCAGGAGAAGGGTATTTAGGAAATACAAGAAAACACAGAAGGAGGAGGACAGGAAACCTACAAAGAATCGAGGAGGATAGTGAGGAAAGAGATTAGGAAGGCAAAAGCTACATGGAGGACCAGATTGTGAGACAGGCAAAGGGATGCAAAAGAATTTTTTAGATGCGTGAGGGGAAGGAGAAAGACTAGTCAAGGGATCACTAGGCTTAGGGGATGGGGGAGCCATTAGAGGACAACTACATGAAAGCATAAGAGTTGAATAGGTACTTCTGCTCAAATTTCACAAAGGAAGGGGTGGGGGAGGCCGAGGCTGAGGAAGGGAGAAGGGGTGGAGATGGGCCCATTTAGTATAGAGAGAGTCATGGAAGAACTTGGTAGGGTGAAGGTGGACAAGGCCATGGGACCGGATGGACTGCATTCAAAGGTGATCTAGAAGCTAAGAAAGGAGTTAGTCGCCCACTGGTAAGCTTATTCAACCGGTCCTTGAACTCTGGGAAAGTGCCAGAGAACTGGAGAAGAGCCACAGTCGTGCCAATACACAAGGGGTTAGAGAGGCAAAGGAGAACTATTGTCCAGTCAGCCTTACAGCAGTGGTGGGAGGGTCATGTAGGCACTCATCAGGAAGAGGGTGGAGCAGTACCCAGAGGGAATGGACTGCTGAACAACAACCAGCATGGGTTCACTAGGGAGTCATGCCAGTCCAATCTTATTGAATTCTTGACTGGGTGACGCAGGAGATAGACCGGGGGGGTGAGGCGGTGGACACGGCCTACCTGGACTTCAGTAAGGTTTCCACACCGTCCTCCACAGAAGACTGGTCAATAAACTGGAAAGTATGTGGGTGGGGACAAAATAACTAGATGGGTGCAAAGCTGGCTAGCTGACAGGACCCAGAGGGTGGTGGTGAAGGGGAAGCACTCTAGTAAGGGACAGGTGATGAGCGGGTACCCCAGGGTCGGGTGTTGGGCCGCCTCTTCAGTGTCTATATCTGCGATACGCGGACGGACTGAAAGGATGGGTGGCGCTCTTTGTGGATGACATGAAAATCTGCAATAGGGTGGAAACTGAGGGAGGGGTGGAGGACATGCTGCAGGACCTGAGGGCATGGGAAGGGTGGGTGGAGACCTGGCAACTGAAATTTAACATCAGGAAGTGTGCGATTATGCACCTGGGACATGGGAACCCGAGGACAGAGTACAAAATGGGAGGGAGGAATCAGGGCACCAGAGCAGGAGAAGGATCTGGGATAGTGGTCTCTAGCGACCTTAAGGTGGGGAAACAGTGTACTAAGCTGGTGGGGAAGGCCTATGGGATGCTGGCTAGTATTGGCAGGGGAATCACCAGCAGGAGGAGGGAGGTCCTAGTACCCCTGTACCAGGCTATAGTGAGACACGCACCTGGAGTACAGAGTCCAGTTCTGGAGGCCTCACCTGCGAAAGGACATAGACCAGACTGAACAGGTTCAATGAAGAGCGACCAAGATGGTGCCAGGGATGAAGGGCAAGCCATATGAGCAGAGATGCAGCAAGCTAGGGTTATACACCCTGGAGACCAGAAGGAGAGAGGAAACTTGACAGAGACCTTCAAATACATCAAGGGGTTAAACAAAGGGGCCCAGGGCGTATTCAAAATGAAGAGGGACACGCTACTAGGCGGAATAGCCTGAGACTACAAGGGGAACGTTACAGGGGAGAATCATTATGGAGGGTGGTGGATGCCTGAACAGACTTCGGAGGAGGCTGTGTGGGTGGAGACAGTGCTGGGATTCAAGATGGCTTTGGACAGGCATAAAGGGCTCTTGGAGGGGTTCCCAGGGAGTGAGGGGCAGGCTGGGGCGGGGGGTAGACTGGATGGACCATTTGGTCTTTTTCTGCCGTCAAGTTCTATGATTCTATGTCACAAGAAAAGTGCCCTGCAACCCTGCAGGAGTTCTCTAAGGAGCCAGCTTCTGAGCTTTGGCTGTGGTTTCTGCATGGTCAGCGGACACTGTTCAACTCCAGTCACTGAGACACTGGAACAAGAAAATTATATAGCTGTTGAGGTAGCTGAAGAGTTGTAAAGTCTCAAAACAAACAGCAGGAACAAAGACGTGAGCGCTTCATTGGACTCAAGGCAAAGGGAATGTTGAGGAAGTTATCTGACAGCGTTGTGGACACCACAGAATTCCTCAACCATGTGGATGTTTTTTACGAGACCTGTGTGAAGTATTTGGAGAAATGGGACTCACTGAAGCAGTATGGAATTTTTTCCTGGGTCCTCTTGAAGCAAACTCCAGACTAAGCATCTGTGGAAGAGTGCACCCCTTGTCACTTCACAAACAAACCTGCCTCTTTGATTACACTGCATTATTTGATGAACTGTCATGTATTAAGTCCTATGCTAATCTTATCAAAAGTCTCCGTGGAACAGCAAAAGACTGAGCCATCTCTGAGATGGCTGGAGATCTTCCAGAGTACTTCAGACAAAAAGAAATAGCATATAAAACATTTTACCTGTAGTTCAGTTTGCATTATCTCTGCCTGGAACCAACACTCCAGTAGAGAGGTTGTCTCTCTTGCCAGCAAGTTGTGGACAGAAGAGAAGACAAATCTCAAAAATGTTGACCCTTAAAGCAATGCTGATGCTTAAAATGAAATTCAAAGACTCCTGTTCTGATTTTAACAACAAACTGCTTAAGAGCAAGGATATCCTTCATAAAATACATGCCTCTGAAAATATCCCTCAAAAGAACTTCCGACTAATACAACTGAGCAACCCACACCCTCTACATCTCAGACTCAGTAACATCTATTGTATAAGTTTGTTGCTCAGTTTTGATCTATAAATATGCGTGCTCAGTCTTAGGTCCATATGTTTATGTCATTTGTCCTACTCCTTTGTTGGATAGCTTTTTTCCTGTTGGTGTTGGGTAGCGCAGTTACAAAATAACTGAATGTTCCAGTTTTAGGCTTGGAAAGTTGGCGGCTTTAAACGTTAAGGAGCAGCTTCTTACTTTCATAGTATGGCACACCCCAAACATATATTATACAATGGTAAGGAAAGAATCCTGGCTCTGATTGGTCAGTGTGTATTTGAGACAGTGATGTTATCCCAGCATAACATCACTGTATCAAGTCCAGGCATACACATGACTGAATGCAATCAGTAAAACAAAGGAAAAAAAAATCACTCCATGTGCAGATTAGGGAGATAGAAAAATTAGCTATTTACTGTACCCACAATTCCTCACTATGAAAACTAGTATACAGGCTATTATATTTCTGTACTCACTGCAGAAATAGGACACTACATCTCAACAGCCGTCAAGTGGTTGAATGAGTCAAGGGGACCTCGAGCACTCCCAGTCCCACAACCAGCGCTGGTGGTGCTTGCTCTTAGTACTACGGGAGGCAGGGCTCTCTCCCAAGGTCTGGAGGGCCAGACACATCCCCGGAACTCTCCGATTAATGGCCCTCCGGCGTTAGCCCGGGGAACAACGCAGCGACTGAGGAGATGCCTGCCACTGCCATTTCTGCCTTAAGGGCTGCAAGTTGATCAGCCGATGTGGATGCAGCCAAGGCCTCTCCGTGGCCCTTAAGGTGGTCTTTTCGATCCCATTCCAAAGGCCAACCAGCAAGAACCATAGCCTCCTGTACTCGAGGGACCAGAAAGCATGCAAGCACAGCCCGTATGTGGTCACGCTGTGTTGCCCACTCAGGCAATACACACATGTGCCTGCAGGTCAGTGACCGACCTCTTCTGTCAGCACTACACAAAATTTAAATGCTGCTTCCACTGTTCCATCATCGATCAAAGGAAGTCGAACGAACCCAGAGAATAAACTGAAGTATTTGAAAACATCAGAGAAAGTTCACCAATGGCGCATTCATAAACCTAACCAGAAGCTGCGAAGGAGGTGACCTGTTTTTTCAGTGGAAAGAAAGGAGTGATGTCAGGGGCAGAGCTGGGGATACCACCCACATAGTGGGAGGAGCTCACCTAAAGACATCCAGCCACACTGTTTCAGTGGCACTGCCAGAGTGTGGATAAGTGAACCATATCCATGCCCCTAGAACCTCCCTTTCCAAGAGTGGGACAATGCATCAGGCCAAAAACTCCATGCCCTGGAGTGAGCAAGCAGAAACATGGCAGTTTTGCATTGTGTGGGGCCACAAAAGGTCCAACTCTGGACAACCCCATCTTGCAAAGAGGTCTTTTACCACTGAGGTCAGCAGTTCTTACTTGTGTACTAGGAACTGAGACCTGCTAAGCACCATCTGCCAAGACATTCTGGGCTCCGGGAGAAAGATGGCTGATAGCTGAAGGCCATGAGACATCACCCAGTATCACACTCTCATCACTGTCCTGCAGAATGGATAACAGTGAGTGCCCCTTGCCTGTTTATGCAATGCATGGCACTGACACTGTCTGTCTGAATCGGCAAGGGACCAGAGCTGAGGTGCTCCTGCAAAGTCTGGAGACCAAGCATAACAGCCCGCATCTTCAGGATACTGACATGGAGGTCCAAGTCTAGATTGGTCCAGGAGCTTGGGTCTGAAAGGATCCGAGATGGGCATCCCAGACAGACTCCAAGCATTCATTGTGATGATCTGCACAGGAGTCAGGAAAAGAATACAATGCCCTGTAATAAATGCAGGCTGTCCATCCATCATACTAGAGCACAGCAGAGAGACCTGACGAGGACCATTTGTTCCAGCTCATCCATCAGCTGATTCCACTATACCCGATGAGTCCAATGCGGTGCTCGAGGTGGAGAAGGGCAAAGGGAACCATAACGATGGCAGCGCTACAAGTCCCAGGAGGAGTAACATCACCTGAGTGGACATGTAGTGACTCCTGTGTATCAGCTGGGCCTGGGCAACATCAGCTCCATCCTGTCTCCAGGCAGGAAAGGCAATGCCCACTACCATGTCCAGCACCTCACCAACATATTGAAGATGCTGACAATGAACTAGTATGGCTTTTGAGCGTTTACGTAGCACCCAGTTCCTCACACAATTTTCTTGTTCCGGACAAAGTGTACAGAATCGCTTCCTAGACAAGGTCTTCAGAAGCCAATCCTTCAGCTACAATTAGTGCTTCCCTCGAGGGACGCTGCCACAACCACTAAGCATTTCGTAAATACCCACTGTATCAATGTTAAGTCAAAGAGCAAGACTCGAACTCATAACGGCTGCCCTCCAGCAGGAAGAACTGGTACTGCCTGTGGCACTTGCAAATTTTGATATTTATTTTATTTATTGAATGTTGTTGACTGGGTAGGCCAACTGAGACTAGAAATCACTTTTTTTTGGGGAGATACAGATGGTAACCAGCTGAAATTGAACCAGATTAAGCTGTTGGTAGTAGTTTTTGTGGATGGGGAAAATTTGGCCAGGACACCAGGGAAATTCCCTTACTCTTTCAGGAAGTGCCATGGGATCTTTAATGTCTACCTGAACCACCAGAACAGGCAGGCGACACCTCGGTTTAATGTCTCATCCAAAAGACAGCACCTCAGGAGTGCAGCATCCCCTCATGATGCACTGCAGTGTTAGTACTAGGACTTACCCCAAGTGCCTGGTGTGGGCTAGAACCTGCAACCTTTTGATCTTATCACCTCAGAGGTGAGTGTGCAACTTTTTTTTAATATATTTTTATTGAACATTTTCAAAATTCACATCTATACAATACCATTCATCATTGTACAGAATATTGCGTAGGCTCATATTATCTCTTATATAGGTTACAATTGATCAGTTACTATAACTTTAGCCACGTTCACTGTACCTTTACATTTCAGGCTAATTCATATGTCGATACATCAAATGAAAAAAGCCCTGTGCCTTCACATTCCATTTCAATCTTTTTTTTTACTTTTTTAGGATTACATCTCATCCCTTCTCTGCCTGTTTACACTTTATTATTACTACTTTCACAATAATGTTGGTGGTCCTCACTCTATCCATTATGGAATACGGGCAATGTTTCAAACCCTCAAGGGCCGGTCACAGAGGATTCAGCTGTCATGAATGCCTCTAACAAATGCCAGTCCTCTCTCCCTTATGGTATAAAATTCGGTTCCCTAGGCATAATGTACATTATCCACCTACTCCATTTACGTGGTACAGAGTGCTGTTTTATTATTTAAAGAATACGTAATCCTTTCTGCTTTATATATATTATTTACAATAGCTCTCCATGTCTCCACTGTGGGGATCGTATCAGTGAGCCAACATTTAGTCATTGCCTTCTTGGCCACCAGGAGCAAAATTCTAGTAGAGGACCAGCAAGTGGGCCTCTTAGATGTCTGGGGAAGATATTTAATAGGAAACTCCCTGACCATGGGAGCCCTGGACCCCAAATCAACTCTAGTTCTAAAGGGATCTCAAAAGGGCTGTAATTTCGGGCATGTCAAAGACATGCATGTGATGAGCTGCTATTTCACCGCACTCCCACCAGCAGGAGGCAGTTCCACCCCTACCACAGTGTGTAGTTATAACCGGAGTGCAAAAGTACCTTATGAGGAGCTGCCATGAGAATAACAGCCAAGCGTGGGAGTTAGTGAGTCTAGAAGCCAAGTTGCAGGCTGCTTCCCATGTCTCCTCGGAGATATGTATGTCCAACTCCCTCCCACTTCTGCATAACCCGTGGAGTTTTCCCTAATGTTTCCATTAGTGATCTATATATGAATGAGACTGCGTATTGGCAGAGTTTTGTCATAAAGTCTGAAGGAGAATTTTATCGGTGGGTGTTCCTCTTGGCTTCGTACCTTTGGAGGTAGGTTATTAAAGAAGTGTCGAATTTGCAAGTATCTAAAAAAGTCAAGGATCTCAAGTTAAACTCTTGTTGAAGAGAGATGAAGTTCCTTACCTGCGAGCCTGACACCAATTGAGTCAGGTTAGTAAGGTGTTGGTGGCTCCAGTCCGAAGGCATGGTCCATACGCCCAGGGAAGTTTTCCAACGACCCTATGGGGAGAAACCAGGTCAGATATGGGAAGATCTGCAAGGATTTACATATCGTATGCCAGGCTCGCACCTGGTGAGTAAACCAAGGGTTCATCAAGGGCCGCCCAGGTGGGGAGAGAGAGAAAATAAGGCCCTATCCACTCTGAGTCTGAAACCAACGACTCCTCTATCTCCTTCCATCTAGCGGTGTTATCAGGTGCTGACTTCCTAATCAGGAATGTTATATACGAGGCCCAGTTGTAAATTTAAGGTTAGGAAGGGCCAGTCCTCCTCTGTCTTTTGGTAGTGTTAGGGTGTTGAAGCCTACTCTAGGCCGCTTACCTGACCACAGAAACCTGGAGATTACTTTGTTCCATTCCTGAAATAAAGTCGGGGTAGATTAAGGGGTATGTTTTGAAATAGGTATAGGGCTCTTGGTAAAGTTACCATTCGGATCACTTCAACTCTCTGCATCAGGTTCAGTGGGAGAATGTCCATCTCTCCAAATTGCTCTTCATCTGGGTCAGGAAAGAGGTCGTAATTAAAAGCATGGGCGTCTTCCGACTTATGAGATAAGAATATGCCCAAATATTTATCTAATTTCCAGCAGAATGGGTATCTGTCTCTGAACCATCCTGGCAGTTCAAAGTGGAAGACAAGGGCCTCTGTTTTGCTAGTATTCAGTTGGTAACCGAACATCTCCCGAATCCCTCCAGGATATCGAAAACCTTGGGATTAGCCTAGTGGGGTTCAAGAGAAGAGCAGGACATCGTCCGCATATAGCGCTATTCGATGTTCTGAGTCATCAATCCTAACGCCCTCCACCCGGAGACTGCCTTATTGCCTGGGCCAACGGTTCAATAAATATAGCAAAGAGGCCCGGAGACAGGGGCAGCCCTGCCTCGTGCCTCTCACAGGAAAATATTGAGAGTGATGCCCTGATACTTTAACGCATGCTTGAGGTGAGGAGTATAACTCTGTGATGACTGCGGTGAAAAGAGGAGGGAAGCCCATCCTGTTCATTGTGGTGAAAAGGAAGGGCCAGGACACTGATCGAATGCCTTCTCAGCATCTAAGCTGAGAAGGACACTCAGCGTCTTGTTAGAATGCATTTTCTGGATTAAATATAGCGCCCTCTGGTGTTGTCAGTGGTGGATCTGCCCCCAACAAAGCCCGTTTGATCCAAATTAATTAGGCGTGGAAGCACTGAGTCTAGCCTTGAGCCAGGATGGCTGTGTAATATTTATAACCTACATTGGGACCAACATTGGTCTATCCGAACTACACTGAAGGGATCCTTTCGGGTTTAAGAATAAGTGAGATTGTAGCATATGGCCAGCTGGGTGGGGGTATCGCCCTGCATGATTTCATTCATGGCATTCAATAGGATGGGGCATAATGATGGGCCATACTTTTATAAAATTCGGTTCCAAACCCATCCAAGCCTGGAGATTTTTGGGGTTTTGATCGGACAATTGCTGTGCTCAGTTCCAATAGGGTTACAGGGGCAACTAATACTGCCTGCTGTTCCTCCGTAAGTTTGGGCAAGTCCAGGTCCTTGAGGAAAGCGTCCAACTGGCCAGAGGTGTCTGTTGCTCAGGGTATATAACTCTTGGTAATATTTTAGGAAAACCGGGTAATCTCTTCTAGCTTGGTTAGTTGTATGCCCATTTTGGGTTCTTAATTATTGCTATTGTGGACATTTTACAGTGTTTACGTAATCGATATGCTAATAGGCGAGAGGCCCTGGGTCCTATTTCTCCGTATCTCTGCTTTAGATAAGCTAATGCAATTTCTGTTTGCTGCATGCATAAATCCTCAATTCACTTTTTGCCCTCTTAAGTTGGGGCAAAACGCAAGAATCTCCTTGCTGATGCCTCTGTTGGAGGCACTGCAGAGTCTGCTCGAGATGGTTCCTCCTCTGCTCTCTGGTTTTAGTAAGCATGGCTGCGTGTTTTATTAAGTGGCCCCTGAGGACAGCTTTTAGGGTGTCCCACCTAATCGCCACTGAAATATCCGGGTCCGAATTATCCCCTATGATTTCCTCAATTTTTTCTTTCATGAACTCCTGAAACGCCTCGCTTTTAAAATTAGCGGATTAAGCCTCCATCTAGTGGGTCGGCTCTCCCGCACCCAGGCCCAAACGGTCACTACTGGAGCATGATCTGTGTGCGTAATGGCTCCCATTTTGCATCAATTAACTTATCTAAGTTTCATTTTAGTAAAGCAGTAACCTATTCTAGTATAGGTGCCATGTGGTGCTGAATAGAATGAGTAACCCTTGTTCCCGGGTGCAGGATCTCAAGCATCAAGCCAGCCAACCCCGTGCGAAGGCCTGAGGAATCTATATGGGGTGGGCTGTTTACCCTATTAGCTTAGTGGAATCTAATGTGGGGTTTGGGTGACATTGAAGTCTCCTCCCAGCAATAACATTCCTTAGTTAGGGAGACCACCTTATCTAATAGGGTCGGATAGTAAGCATGTTTGCCCTGAATGTATATATTTGCCAGTGTCACTTCCTTATCCCAAAGCCAGCCCTGTACCACCACTAGTCTGCCCTCCGGATCAGCCCACTCCTTTATCACCGAAATGGAGTGCGTGAGGGAATCAGTATGGCTACCCTGTCTTCTTCCTCCACCTCCCATTGCTGAGGCAAACACATGGGAAAACCCTCCCTTCTCAGCTTCACATGTTCATTTTGTGACATGTGTTTCTTGTAAGAATGCCACATCTGAATTAGATTTTTTAGTAGGCTAAAATTCTAGACCTCTTAATAGGGTTCCCCAAGCCATTAACATTTAGAAAATATAATGTTACGTGTCTGCTATTCATTTCCACCATATTCCTACTAAAGCAGTCAAGATCGAAATGGAAACCTCTTCCATCGAGCCTCTGTCAAGCCTCTCTAAGAACTGTAGCTTAATAGGCCTCTGTGTGTCCCAGTGCCTGACATTATTGTATTTTAACCTCATTAGGTACTGTATTCCGTGAATATTAACTATAACGTGAAGTGGAACAAAACCCAATCACTAACTATTACAAGTAGAGGCAAACTCAGGAAGTAATACACCTCCTTGATTCGATGGAGCCTATAAAAAGTGGGCCAACTGGGCCAATTTAGTTAACTGAGGGTCCATCGGTGTGAGTCTTCCATCACTGTGATCCCTCACTGGGGTCATGGTATGCTATCAAATTACACACCTGAACTCTCGGTGTTTTGAGAGTTCTAGACACTTACCGTGTCTCGGGGCGCCGCAAGGCAAAGCCGACGAAGGTAAGGCTGTAGCCTAGTGGGAGTAAGGTAAGCGATAGGGTTGGGACGTCCCCTACTCTCCTGGGCCGCCCCAGTCATCTCACTACATGTTTTGAGTAGGCAATTTCTTTAGTAAAAGGCTGTAATGTCAGCTCGATAATAGGAAAAAGAACTAGGTGTCACTTTTCCTTATTTTACTTAGTAGGGCTGGGAAGTATCCTCAGTACTGAGTTCTGTCGCCATTGGCAGGCTCTCAAGATCCCCATACACAGTACCATTGTCGTCCGTGACCAGGTTTAGAGAGTAGGGAAAAAAAAAAGCTTTCTCCTCCCTTCTCCCTTTCCTCATCCTTCCTCTATGTCGAGCTTTATCTAATCTCATCTGTGTTAGTGTGTTAGCAAGGGGTTAGTAGAAGAATATTAATCTCTTGTCCCAGTCATCAGAGACAGAAATAAATTCCCCATTCCCCATTCCGGATTGTTGGAACAGAAGGAAGGGAGACAAGGATAGCGAGAGAGAGAAATGCCTAGAGGTTTACCAGAGGTCTGCCAGAGAGCCGACTATTGCATGTGTTAGCCAAGACAGGAAAAGAGGGAAGGGGTGGTAAGTCCCTGAATATCTGTATTCAGATAATTTCCTTAGGTTGGCTACGAATAAACCAAGCGTTAGTAAGGAAAAGCAAGAAAGTATAAGTTAGACTGGGACTTATCTGCGTCTATTCACATGCTTCATGCAACTTCCTTATAGGCCTCTGCCACTGGACTGGCAGTAGGAGTCACTTTTACAAGGCAACGAGGCCATCTCCAGATATTATCCTTTTTCCTAAGTGTCCAACTAACAGAGTTATCACCCAAGATCCTGACAAGAGTCATTAATTAGTCGCCAGCCACCCATTAGGCGGCATTCTGTGTGAGTTCAACGTCAAGGACCATCACTCTTTTTCCTCTCTGAGGTTTTATCCACGAGGCTGCCATGTGTTTGGTGTTGTAAGGAATTAGCAATCTGTTGAATGGCTTCTCTGCCCTGCTGCCTGCGTGCCTCCCTGCTCCCTTTGTTCCAAACTTGCTGCGAGAGCTTGGATGCCAGGGAAAGTCTCTGGTTCGAGGGGTCTTTGGGGTTTCAAAACCTCTCTTTTCAACTTGGTGATCGCTTCCAATGCGGATTCAAAGGTCTGGGTGCTTTCTGAGAACATAACCACTAGCTTTGCAGGGTAAGGGTGCAGAAGCAGAGGCCTGCTGATTTTAGGATACGCATTATTGGGATATATTGCCTTCTGCTCATTACCTCCAGTGCGTAATGTTCGTTCTCAAGGTATATTCTCCGGGCCTGGAAGAGCACCTCGCCTTGTTTCCAGGCCAAATGTAGCACTACCTCCTTTTCTTGAAACGCAGGGAACCTCACCAGAATAGCCAGAGGGCCCCAGTCGCATGACTTTGGGCCAAGGGTGCAATCGCTCTCTCAACTCCAGTGTTAGATTCTCTGGTAACTTTATAGCCTCCCTAAGCAGCTGCTTCATGAACAGAATCATGTTGGAGCTTTCCGCCCCTCGGGATTCGAGATCGAATGTTGCTCCTTCGATTCTGGTTTTCAGCTCTTCAGCTCTCTCCTGCAAGGTCTGCACCTCCTGAAGCAATTGCGCTACAGCACGCCTCTGTATTGTCTACCCTGCGGTCTGTTTTAGTGGCCTGCTCCTCCAGCTCGTCTTGACGCTATCCAGCTTTTGTGATGTCCATTCTGACGGCTGTTACCGTCACACTCATTTCTTTACGAAGTCCTTAACTCAGAAAGCATAGTTGACATTTGCCTCTGTATTGCTGACAGAGGTGGCTGTAGCGATCTCGTTCTGCTACATCGAGAGGTCCCGATGCCTGTGAACCTTCGCTGCCGAGTCCCCTCTGATAATCCCGTTCCATCTCAATCTTCCCGGGTTTAAGGATCGCTTTTCTCTCATCTCCATACGATATTCTCTTTGCCTTTCACTGCAAATTACTTTATTTAAAGCTTTTTAATGGGGCAGCCTAGAGCCGACTCGTTACCCTTCCATGCAGTAGGGTGGCGTCACGGAGAAGTCGGTGAGTGTGCAACTTACTGAGCCACTGACACTGCAGGTATGCATCCTTCATGTCCAGGGTACAGAGACAAACCCCTTTTGCAGCAGGGGGCAGAGCCTGAAGAGACACCATTCAAAACTTTTGTAGTCCATGAACAGGTTTAGGTCTTAGAACCCGGTACAGGATGCAGATCCCAACCACTTAGGAACCAGGTGTCACCAGCCCACTCCCATGGGGCAATCACCAGCCCACTCCCATGGGGCAGGATTTCTCTCTGTGTCACAGCAAATCCCTCCGATGATGGAGGTGGGGTGTGTTTGTCAGGGATACCCTTTCTCCGTCCTTCTAGCACACTCGCTGTTTCACAACTGAACATGTGTCAGAGAATCCCAAGGCACCTCTCTTCGTGCAAGGGGCTATAAATACAGTCTCGAGTCTGTGTTCCTGGGGTAGAACCCTTTCAGCCACTGCACACAAACCAGAAGCCAAGGAATGTATAGATTTCGGGGAGCACTATACACCCCATTATGTGTCTCTCCCCAGAAATGCAGCGCTCAGTTCAAACCCCACAGGCTCCTCTTGAGATCCTTACGTATTTCCTCCATCATGAAGTCCCTAGTGATCCTTCACTCTGGTAGTGTTTAGCCTTCAAACAGTCACACAGGCGTGATATCGTTTGAACAACTTTTACCAAGGCAGCACACACACAAGCGACATAGGCAGAATTATTTTAAAATAAACCAAAGGCTTTACCTAATTTAAAGAAAACAGTAAATAACAAAGACAAATCCTTTTAGATGTTGGTTCAGGATATCGAAAATAAAGGAAGTATACATAAAATCGACACTTTAAAACACGGAGATTAAAGATCTACCTTGAGTCCTTAGTTGCTGACGTTTGAAAGTGCAAAGTGTGCTTAGAAGTGTGGAAGTTGAAGTCTTGACTCTCAGTGATCCAGTAGAAATTGTCTCTGCTCAACACAGGCAGGGTCCTAAATGCAACAATGGCAAATGGCTTCAAACAAAGAGGCAAACGCTAAAAGGCTCAGATACCCTTCTGCACCCTAGTTTTTAAAGGATTCAAAGGGCAGGTCCAGTGGATAGTGGCTGGTCCTACACTGGCTAGCACTGTTTCTACGATTAACCAACCAATCAGATTTTAGTATTTTATTACAAAACACAGATATGCACTTCTGAATACAAAGGGAAAAAACTCAGAGGTCAACCAGTTGAAACCAGAATCCTTAGGGAACATCCAGCCCCCTGGTGGGATGGCTAATTAAGCTATACTCAAGTACAGTCATTTACTTAAATGGTAGCCCATTCAGCTGGTAACAAGCTTAAGTCAGTGCAGACCTCTTAAAACAAAGGGTGTCCAGACATCACGGATCCTCGTGAGGTCCTCCCCTTTAACAAGCAAACTGGACTACCTGCCTCTCAGCTAGGCTTAATTATTCTTTTGTCTCATTTTCAATAATTTAATTAACTCTAGTCACTGGTTAGCAGCAAACAGTTTTTCTGCCCAGCAACACGAAAATCATATCATTCTACAGGGCCCATATACTTATACCCATGATCCCTTGCAGTTACACTGGCACTATGGGCATCTCTGATGCATTATATACATAAAATTATATAAAACATGACCAAAACAATAAGATATGGCCTTATCAATAGAACTCTTTTTCTTTCTTGGGGAGGAACAGGTTCAATGGCTCACTTGTGAATGAGTGACTGAAGTTCTTTTAGCTAAAGGGACAAGTAACTCAGAGAGGATAATGAGAAGGAGGCAAAGGATGAACTGGAGGGGAGAAAAACTCCAAAGCACCCCTTTTCCACTATTTCCAGGACCCACTTATCCTTTATGATCTCCCTCCACTTTGGCAGATGAAGAGAGGACTCACCATCACCCAGGAGGAAACTGCCTTGACCAATACCTGTGGGTGCTTTGTAGGGCACCAGGAGGAGAAGACTATGCACCACCATGGTTTTGTGGGCGGGGCTGCTGACAGCAGACATGGCCAACAGGGACCTCTGGCCTGTGAAATGAGCCCTACCACACCCTCTGGTAGGTTGAAGGGTCAGAGATTTGAGTGACCTTAAAGTCATCCTGGAGGACTGAATCTCATATATAGCTTTTTAACATCATTCCCAAACTGTCTGGAGCCTCTAAAATGGGCATTTAGCACAGCCTGTTGTACATCATTAGAAAATCCACCTACTCTAAGCCAGGAATATATCCAAAGGCATATACTGGTGGCAGCTGTCCTGGCAGAAGCATTAGAAGCATCACATACAGAGCATAACAGATGCATGCCAGTATCCACACCAGCTGAGCTGGCTTTAAGCAAGCCAGTCTTTGTAGGACTATCAGGCAGGGCCTAAACGGTAGACACTAATTTCCACAGGCCATGCTGATATTTAATCATGCATGCCTGGTAGTCAGCAATTCTTAGGCTCAAGGATGCAGAGGCATAAATTCTTCTGCCCATAACATCAAGACTCTTTTGTCAGGAGGCAAAGTGTGAATGTGTCCAGCGGCCCTACAGCGATCATGCCCAGACATGACAACCACAGAATCAGTTTCAGACTAAGAAGCATAACAAGGTTAACAGACGGAGCAGGATACTCTTAATCAGCATTCCCAGGTACTGCAGGTAAGGTATTAGGCCTCTGTCAGGCAGCAAAGTTAGCATCCTCTAAGGCAGGATATACGAGGAACTACAATGGAAGGGCAGCGGGATCCTCAAAAACAACATTAATTTTTTTCTTACTGGAGTCCTCCACCTCCTCCTCAGCATCAAACCCCAAACAATCTGGATTTGTCTGAGTAAAGCCTGAAAAGAAGGCTCTTCAGAAGGACACCTGGATGTATACAACACAGAGTATTCAGTGCATGGGAAAGGGTAGAGCTGGAAGGCAAACCCACTTCATAAGATCATTATCCTATCTTCATCTTCCAAATCCTCCTCCATATTAAGAAATCATAATTATATTTTACCTTGTCATCATCGGGCCCCTGACCAGGCTAAGAGACAAACTGTCATCCATTTCGCTCCAGCATCTCCTTCCCTGAGATCCTGCTGGTCGGGGCAGACGGACAGAAGGTCAGACAAGGGGAGATAGAGGAGCTAAACATGTGGCTCAAGGCTGGTGCCAGGAAAAGGACACAAATTTGTAGGTAACTGACAACAGTTTTGGGGCGAAAGTTCTTTAAATTCGATGGACTGCATCTGACTAAGGAGGGGGTCAGTGTATTGGGGCAGAAGTTTGATGTCTTTACAGAATATTTAAACTAGCAAATGGGAGAAAGGTGCAGCACCTGGACATTGAACAGGAAGAACACCCCTCCCCTCAGCTAGTGATCAAACAGAAGTTCAGCATGCCTGTAGTTCACTTGCATCACCAGAGTAAGGAAAAAGGTCCAGCTCCCCATAAGACGCATCGGGAAAAGCTGACCTCACCCACACTAACGCACGAAATCTGGCCAATGAAAAATCATGTACACAAATGCCCGCAGTCTGGGAACAAGATCCCAGATCTGGAGTCAACAATGACAGAGGCTAAACTGGACATAGTAGCCATTAGCGAGACATGGTTCACCAGTAACCACACTTGGGAGACTTCAGTACCTGGCTATGTACTGTTCAGAAGAGACAGAGGTGCAAAAAGGGGGTGAGGGGAGTGGCCCTTTATGTTAATGAAAAATATCAAAGCTACAGAAATTCAGAATACACATAAGGAGCCAGAAGAACTGTGGGTCATCCTTGAAACAGGAAATGGGACAGCCATAAGAACTGGGGTTGTCTACAGGCCTCCAGACAAGGGGAGAACATAGGCACATTACTGTTAGAAGATATACAAAACATGACAACTAAAGGGAGGTTCTGATAATGGGAGACTTCAACATGCCAGATACAGATTGGTCAATACCAGCAGGACCATCTGCCAGAACTAGATTCACAGTGGGATTCCCTGCAGGGAGGACCTCAAACTATTGGTACAACAACCCACAAGAGACAGGGCTATCCTGGATCTAGTACTGACTAACGGGAAAGGATCACAGATCTCCAGGTAGAAGGTCACCTGGGGGCCAGTGACCATCACATGATATGGTTCACTTTGGCCACTAGAACTAAATCATCCCATTCCAAGGCGTAAATATGGGACTTCAAAGGAGCTGACTTTGATAAGATGGCCAACAGAGTTAAGCTAACCCTGGCAAGAAGAAATACAGGTGAGGGGGTACAGGCAAGTGGGCAAGCATTAAGGGTGCAATTGAAGCAACATCCCATTGTGTTAGGGAGAAAGCAAGAGCAAAGAAGGAGGAAACCACTTTGTTTCTCAAAACAGTAACAGAAAAGATCAGAGCCAAAAGGCTGGCCTTCAGGAAATATAAGGCAATGCAGCGGGCCGAAGATAGGGAGGCATACCAAACTCCCTAAGGGAAGCAGGGAAGGCAAGAAGGCAGGAAGGCCCAAACCAAGGAAAAACTAGCACAAACTGTAAAGAAGGGACAAGACTTTCTACAGAGACATTAGTGAAAGGAGAAAGTCCAGAGGGTGTATTGCTAAGATCAAAGGGATAAGGGGGAGGTGTGGAGGATCACCAAGGAGAAGCATCTATCCTAAATAGATACTTCTGCTCAGTATTTACTGAGGAGAAGATAGGGCAGAGACCCACAGTTCAGCACCATGGACACAGGGAGAGGTGTGCACAAGTCCCTTCACAAAAGAAAGGGTCCTACAAGAGCTCGCTCAGCTCAGAGTGGACAAGGCAATAGGACCTGATGGCATACATCACAGGGTACTAAAGAAGCTAAGGGTGGAACTAGCAAGTCATGAGCAGAACTGTTTAGTGAGTCTCTGAGCTCAAGAGAGGTCCCAGAAGACTGAAGAAGGGCTCATGTGATCCCACTCCACAGAGAGAGGCAGAAGAGAGGAGATGGGGACTACAATCAGTCAGTCTTACCTCAGTAGTGGGCAAGATTATGGAGACACTCCTTAAGAAAAGGATAGTGCAACACCTGGAATCCATAGGAGCACAGGATCAAAGACAGCATGGGTTTACAACAGGAAGGTCTGTCAAACTAATCTCACAGATTTCTTTGACTGGGTAAACAAAGTGGTGGACCAAGGGGTGCAGTCGATGTTGCCTACCTTGACTTCAGCAAAGCTTTCAATACTGTTCCACACAGAAGCTTGATTAATAAACTGGGTAGACTTGGGGTGGGTCAGAAGTTGGTCAACTGGGTGGCAAACTTCAATATCTTCATCAGTAACATTGCAAATGGACTACAGGGTTAAGATTTGCCTGTTTGCAGATGACACCAAGATCTGCAACAGAGCAGATGATCCAGATGGGGTGGACAGAATGAGAAGAGATCTGGAAAAACTGGAAAATAGTGGAAGAGTGGCAACTGGGGTTTAACGCAAAGAAGTGCAAGATCATGCACATAGGGAAGAGAAACCCTGAAGCTACCTATAGGTTGAGAGGGAGTTGCTGGCAATCACAAGGGAAGAAAGAGACTTGGGCATCATCACAGATGACCTGAAATCATCCAAGCAAACCACTAAAGCAGTAGGTAAGGCTTGAGGGATGTTAGGGTGTATTAGTAGAGGTATCACAAGTCGGAAGAGGGAGGTAATAATCCCTATTTACAAGACACTGGTTAGGGTCCCATCTGGAGTACTGCGTGCAGTACTGGAGAACGCTACCTGCACAAGGACATTAACAAAATGGAGGCAGTCCAGAGAAGGGCAACCAAAATGGTGCATGGACTACATCAGAAAACATATGAGGACAGATTAATGGAGCTCAATATGTATACCCTACAGCAAAGGAGGAGAGAGGTGATATGATTGAAACATTCAAACACCTTAAGGGCGTTAACAAGGTGAAATAGTAACATGTTTCAATATAAGAAAAACAACAGGACAAGAGGGCACAGCATGAGATTAGAGGAGGCCAATTAAGGGGTAATGGAGGAAGTTCTTTTCACAGAAAGGGTTGTGGATGCATGGAGCGGCCTACCTCACGAGTGGTGGATATGAATATGGTGCAAGTCATCAAACAGGCATGGGATAGGCATAAGGGGAGCAATACAGATGAGTATGAATAAATAGGCCATTGACAGAGTAAAGGCCCATGGCACATTCATAAGGTAGGAAAAATGGGCAGACTGGATGGGCCTTGCAATCCTTATCTGCTGTCGCTTCTATGTTTTTATGACACTAGCAATTCACAGAGCCAACGACAGGGGTGGCAGCCACAGAGTAATGAATGTTGTGCTTCTAGAGTCCATTAATGAAGACGATGCCAAGAGGGAGGCCCAGTCATCAAGACAGCTGTCATCATCTGCGGAAGTGACAGCAACAAGTGTCCCAATAGTTCAAAGAATGACATCAGCACAACCTGGGAGTCAGTGGCACCCTGTAAAGGGCCGGAACAACCAATGACATGTGGCAGAATCCAGCAATGGAGGCTGCATACCAATCTGTAGTAGATGCTGCGCAGTGCCAGAGCAAGATCTCAACCTTGGAGTCTCAACAGTTTTGGGGGTGGGAGGGGCTGTAGCTGTCACCACCAGAGGGAACAATGATGAGGACTTACCTCCTTCAATGGAGACCTTAACCTTGCCGAAGAAGCAAGAGTTTTATCTTTGTGCTTGTGGTGCTGGCGAAAAAGGACTTAGATGACTTGTCTTTGTCTTTCTCCTTAGTCCACAGCTACTGTGTTGCCGATTGCCAGGACTTCCTTCCTGGAAGTGGTTAAGTGAGGAGGGAGAAGCTGGCTTGGAGCCCATGGCCTTGGTGGTGGCTTCCATGGCCTTGACAGTGATGAAGGAGAACCGTGAGAGTGTCATCCTTGTAGATCTTATAGCTGTAGGTGGAAAACCTAAATAAGGGTTCTTTGACGGTGGCATGAAACGATGGCATTAAAGGACAACATCGATAAGTTAGAGTAGTGAAAAATAAAGTCAAAGAAACAACGGACTTCTTTGCAGGTCCAATGAGCAGTCAATGGCAGGAGAAAGAACCGAGGCGCAATGGAGCCATTCCACAATATAGGTGCCGACACTGCATGTCGTCATGGGTGGTCCTAGCTAGCAGAATTTCAAGTGGTCCTGATGCCAATGGCTTACCGCTCCAAATTTGTAGCTCAATGGAGGAGATATCCTCAATGAAGATTTACAATTCACAGGGTGAGAGTGAGTTGCTGCCTACACACAGATATACCCAATGCTCTGCATGTTTTGTGACAATGTATTAGTCTATCCCCATTCCCACCCTGATCATCCACAGCCATGCTGCTAGGTTACACACCCAGAAGACTACAGTCAGAGGACACCCCAGCAAGACTGTGAAGAAATAACTTTACTTAGAGGAAGTCCGCTACTAAACAAATGCCTACAGTATGTACTAATAATCATAATCCTGGTTTCCATGATCCTAATCACCATCAAGCGAAACCAATCAAACTGGAGATGCTTTCTGGACCTTATTAAACTGCAAAATGAGGTTAAGAGTCTTGATAGTCAAAACTCTGCCCTGTAAGTTGTCTCAATGATACACACAGTCTGAGGCAACTGACTCCAGTCAGGAACATGACTTCTTTACGGATCAGGTGACTGATGCTAGACTTAAGCAAATTGATTTGCCTCTATTTGATTCTTGCATCACTGCTTAGAATTTTAAGAATCTGTGCATAAAAACAATCAGTAACCTGGGTAAACTGCAGGGAAGGATACAATACACAACCTGTTAGACTAATTCACAATGTTACCTGGTGAAATAGGTAAGAAGTATTGACCTATGGCCAATAAATCCCTTTATGTGTTAAATAAGAAAACAGAGGACCAGTCCACGTACTCAAGAGAAAGAAGAGGCTCCCAGGTTACAGGTGCAAAGGTACCCTTATGGAACAAAATCAGGCCTATGTATCACTGTATACAGAGCCCACCAGTGCCACAACAGTTCACATTTTTCCAGTTCATGATTCCGCTGGGAAGTAATTTCTCCATCTTATAAATTTCTATTATAGATCTTACCAGAGGTGACTAGTAGGGATGGTGACACAGACAATTCTTTGTGATCGCTTTTTGGCAGTAACGAGGCAAATATTCAGTAACCTCCAAGTAGGCGCGGATTTTAAGGGACGGAGTAAGTGAGAAAGGAGAAACATAACTGCCATCAACTGCATCTGTTGCCCAAATACTCAGTAAGTGCTAGTTCAAATCCCTGAAGAAGGTAGCAGAGCAGGGCATCCACACAACATATGCCCATGTGTGGCTAGGAAGCCCCGTAGTTTCTCCAGCAAGTAGCACCCCCAAGGTACTTTTGTCAAATCGCAGGAGTACAGAAATATCTGATAGAGGCCTTCCAAGAGAATTCTCCATACATGGGAGGCTGTGATGGACTGCACATACTATAAATGTCTGTCAAGTTCAAGTCTTTTATTGTTCAGCCATCAGCCATTACAATTATAGAAACATCCATGTTAAAATAAGAACTGCATATATCATACATGGTAGTAAAATATTCAGTTTGAGTTATAATTCATTTAAGCTGCACAAACGCTTACATAAACATATATATATATATATATATATATATATATATATATATATACACACACACACACACACACACACACACATACTGTATGTACATACACACACATATGTATTTGATCTTTCATTAATATTAAAAATTAATGTCCTACATTTCCTTTACAGATGTAGTGTTGCTAAAAACCTAGGTAGTTTATACAAAGTAGTGCTGTCCATCGAGGTGAATACAATAGTGAGCATATTGTGTGTGTGTGTGGGGAGGGCCCAAGGGAACCCAAAACCTCACTTATCCAATGTTTTCTTGCTTTACAATACATTTAACACAATATAGCTACATGTTTTAGATCATCCTCAATTTTCAAGTTGCACTTACAATACAGGGACCCAACATCTGATCTATTTTGCTTGGTAATGTATATAATTGCATTATAATTAATGGGTCTTCCTTTTTACCGAAGGAAAATACGTGTAATTTGCCATAATAAAGAAGGGTTTATTACGGCAAACACGCGCATGGTTTTCCTCAGTCTGCCCATGTGCCCACCGCAGCTCTCCTGCCCGGACCACTGATCGCCTCCTGTTCCACAAGAGATAGAACAGCCACTAGAGACTCAGCAGTAAGTCACCGCAAAACAAAAAAAAAAAAAAGTTTGCCTGCCAGCAGGAAAGACTCACAGAACAGATTTAAATAAATAAATAAACATGACGTAGACCATGTGTCGAACCACAGGACCATGGCACTACAGGAGTCAGGGACGTTGTTTCTATTTTTATTTTATATAACTGCTGTGGCCAAAAGGAAGACCCAGCAATTATATAAAATAAAATATAGAATGTTGTTGTGTAAACTTGAAGTTTACACACCCTTGACATTAGGTGCTTTTATAAAGTCCTCGAACCTCGCCTCGGGGTTTATATAGCAACTAACCCTCGGTGTGTAAACCTCTCATTACACACACCACCACATATTTTATTCTATTTATATAATTCAAATCAGAATCTTGAAATTAACCTTCCTTGTTGGGGTTTAGTCATGATAGTTAAATAAGGTTCAAGACAGTGTATTTTCTTGATTGATTTGTCCTTAGAGATTGCTGCATCTCCAACTCTTATTTTAATCTGTGGAATTATGTCTGTCAAATGTTTCATATTAATTTCATACATTAGATGACCTAAACCTAACGGGAGTAGATATTTTTGATTAATTGTATTGACGGAAAAGTTAATCCTCTTGTTGAATACATGATTTCTTCTTTCATACAACAACGTGGTAAGCAAAGTTCAGGTAATTTAAGAAGATGTAAAATAAATATTAACAGCCTTTCTATGGCCAAAGTTTGTAATGAATATTGGCCAAGTTCCAGCCTCAGTACTTCTGTTGGGACAAATTGAGACCATTAGGATATTTCTATACAGTTAATTCAAGTTTTCAAGCTCTTAATTCTCCTGATGCCCATACTTCCACTGCATAAAGTATACTTGCTTTAGCATTAGCATTTAGAACTTTAACCTTTTACCGAGCTCTTGCCACATTCATATATAGAATATTTTAAGAGCGTTTGATATTGTTACCATTTTTGTATGAAGTAGTAAACAGGAATAGCTTTTCCATCTTAAATCCTGAGAAAATCTAACTCCCAAGTAATGATAGTATTTATCTGTTGAAATTTTATGTTATTAATGGAAATTCTTGGTGTCGATTTAGATTTGTTACCAAAGATCACCATTTTTTTTTTCCTGATAATCGTCAAGTAATTTTCTCTACATAGTTCTGAAAAGTGATTTAATTTTCTCTGAAGGCCTAGTTTTGAGGTTGATATAAGTACTATGTCATCTGCATATGCCAGGCAGGGTATCTTCCTGTCTAGCACCACAGGGTAGTGAAAACTAGATCTCCCATGGCCTCAATTATTGAATTTATATAAATACTGAACAATGTAGGTGCCAATATACAGCCCTGTATAACACCCAAACTGGCATCAACAGTTACAGTTGTTAAACCATGTTGGTTATACTGCACCTAGTCCAGGTGGGTACCACGTGAAATGAGCTACAACAATACCGTGACTACAACATGGAGCAAAAGTGCACATCGCTTGAATACTGTGACGATTAGTAATGGCGGAATCAAAAAAGGCGAGGTTCCAAAACATTCTTACAGGGGCAATCTGACAAACATTTTATGCCGGGGACTATAACCTCATGACTTCCCCATGCAGGGTTTTCTGCCCCTGCAAGCCCCATTAGTTTTATAATCAACTCGAGGGGCTAGACACTGGGGTAAAGGGCAAAAATGGAGGGGAGCTACTCGGGGAGTAATCGCAGGGGGATCCTACAGAACACCACGCGGGTGGGGGAACACTAAGAAAAAATAAATGAGTACCACAAACCTAAAACAAAAAAAACGACATTTATATTCACCCACCCAGGTCGCCCACACTAGATGCATGGTTCTAACCATTAGCACTAAATGGCCAGTTGAACTGCCTGGCCAAACATGCTCCTACATCCTCGCCTCCCCACAGGTCTCTACCCCAGTCACACCACACAACCCGTATCGCCATTTTGTGCCTCCTACTGCTCATAACCACTCCCTCACTCTTCTTTAATGGTCACTGTTATTACAGGCGGTCAAACTGAGTCGCCTCAATTTGACTCGCCCATATCACAGGTCACCATCCAGGTATCTTGATGTAATCTAATTATCGGCAATCCAGTATTGGGTCCATTTTATAGCCTTCTAATTTTTTCCATAAAAGGGCTCTGCTAATACTATCGAATGCTGAAGACAAGTCAACAAAACAGTAATATAATTAACTTTTTTGATTCTTAGATATTTCCATATTATGTGCTAAAGTACGTAGCAGTTTTGTATAGTAGATCTTTCTGCTCAAAATCCATTCTGAAGTTCACTTAGAATATATTCCTCCTTCACCCAGGTTTGCATTCTTTGAAGAATAATTTTGGAAAATAATTTTTGTGAAACATCGATTAAGGCTTATTGGCCTATACATACGTGGATCAAGTGGATTCCCTTTTTAAAAATAGGGTATATGGTACTGCCTTTTCCAGCTATGAGGAAATGCAGTCCCTGGATATGGATGTAAATGTCTGTTCCTGTCCTTCTCTTCTACTAACAAAGTCAAGTAACACTCCCACACTCTCCAGTAACATTACCTGCATGTAATTGCACTAAAGAATCATAAAGATAAGCAACTGTGTGGCAGGGGATATTCCCTCCATGACTGTACTACTTCTACAGTTTTGGAGCTGTTCCGTGATCCGATGGATGGGGTATCAGCTGCTTTATGAAGTCTATCACCTGCATGTAACAAAACCTGTCCTGGTATTGTGCCTGTAATTCTGAGAATGGTATAACATTTCCTTCTGAGAGAAGTGGGCAACCAGATGGATGCCCAGTCTCTCCCATCTTCTGTATATGTGAGCCATGATAGCAGGGAGAAATAGAGACAAACAGGGAGGGAGCACAATTAATACTGAAATGGCTGTAAGTGGGTATTACCCAGGAGTGACCTCCAGATCCCATGGTACATTAGCTGTATATGGGCTTGTGGTTCTTGCTGCAAGAGGGGAGTGGGGTGTCAGTAACACTTTTACAATGCTGAAGTTCCCTCCCAGAGTTCTATAGTCTTCCAGTGGGATTTATAATCACCTGTTAACCAGTAACAAACAGTGCACAGCTGAGTCACCATATGATACTACTACAAGTGAGGAAGGGCCAGACGCTTGGGAGTTGAAGGATGGTGAATCTGATCCGAGGACTCTTCCCATCCCATATGTATTTGGTTCTCATCCTTCACGCCTAGACTCTGGAACTCTCTTCCTCAATCAATACACAGCTCCACCTCCACACTGTCTATAAAAACAGCCCTTGAAGCCCATCTCTTTCAATCTATGACCTGCAAGTGTTTCCAACTCCATGACCCTTGCCTTCGAATCCAAACTACTTCCCACACATCTGATTTCACTATCACACAGCTCTATGATCCCGACTCCCATGAATCAAGACAAATGATGCTCTACCACTTGCCATACATGGCCACTAATACCCTGCTGATTGATTGTAATCAAGATAGCTCCAGCCATTGCGCTTTATCCATATCATAGAGAACTAACACACTATATACCTACAGATGCTCTCTGCCTTCTAGCACTGCCCTACTGCCTGCAAGAATAATTCGATGTGCATAGATACTCTCTGGATGTCCCCTAATATCCACCCTGTACTACTCGGTATAAACCACTGTCTCTAAGTTCTCCTTACAGCTGTTGTACAACTGTTTGTAAAAATTAGAGCTATCTGTATAATCACCTGTTACCTGCACTTAACTGTTGAAATGTACTACTATCTCTATGCGGTGTTTTCAGACCTTTAATCTGCCCTTGTGGAAATGTTTATGTAAACTATTTGTTATTGTGCTTGTGAATTATTTGGGCTTGTGAATTGTAATCTCCCAGGTCGTACCTGAAAATAGGCACTGATGATGTCTAGTGTGCTTACCCAGTTATCAAAACCAAATAAATAAATTTTAAAATTGGCTTATTTCATTCTCTAAAGAATCTGGGAAGAGGCATCAGAGGAAGAGTCTAAGCCAAGTAAGGAATTCGGGCAACAGGTTGGCCCTGAAACTTTGTCTGTGCACTGTGATAATGACAGGGCAAATTTCTCCAAGTTGACATGTCCGACGAGACCTGATGCAGTATCGGGTCACAGTTAAAAAAATACCAATTGTGTATGGTCCATCATAAGCTATACCTAAATATTTCAACGATGGAAGATCCCAGCAGAAAATATATTTAGCCCTGATAGCAGGGAGAGATTGTGATTCAGCCAGAGCACCTCTATCTTATCCGTGTTTAACTTATTTCCTGCTAGTGTCCCAAAATCTGTGAAGGCCTTCCACAGATGGGGCAATGTAGTCCCCCGGTGGATGAAGTAGATCTGTGGGTCAGCAGCATACAGGGCCAACTTCTGTTGTCTCCCACCTAGGTCTATACTCTGAATGGTCTCCTTCTGCTGTATGGTCAGTGAAACGGTTCCAAGTCAATGGCAAATAACAGGGATGATAATGGGCAGCACGGGTCTGTGCCATGAAAGAGTGGAAAGTATTTTTTTTATTTAGGATTTGATCATACCTTTGAGCTCAGAGCTCTTTTACAAAGGTTCCATGTCAAACAGTGACAATGACAACAATAACAACATGACATTACAGTCCTTGAATCCCAGCTGCAGCTCGACTTCAATCGCATGAAGACTGGTTCAGTTCTCATAAACTTGTCCTGAACCACAGCAAGACTAAAGCCATGTCCTTCTGTGGCGACAGAGCAGGCACAACTCTCTGTCCCTCACCATCAAGAACCATGCTGGGAACCCACTCGAACATGTCAAGGGTTCAAGTACCTTGGTATTACCCTGGGTAGTACCTCTCCTACACTCGGCATATTGACACTGTTGCCAAGACCGCCAATATACGGATTGGACTACTACACAAACACAAGCACTGTATGCCTGCAGATGCCCTAAACTAGCCATCTACAGCTCTGTCACCTCTATCATTGACTACGGCTTGCCATCTATGGCTCTGCCCCAACAAGTGCCTCCACAGGATCTCAGTTGCTCTCAACAAAGCCTGTAGACTACTGACAGGTGCAGCCCGACTAACTCACACCTGTGACCTCTATGCACAGGCGAGCTGGCTACCCCTAAGCAGCAGAATACAATACCAGACCTGCTTACTTACCAAAAAGATTCTCCTTGGTCTCATGCCACCTGGTGTTAGCTCACTCCTTACTACCTACAGTGGCACTCAACAAACACATGGTGCCCAATCTCTAAACTTTCAGGTTCCCAAAAGTCGTACCTCCATGGGTCAGCGGTCCTTTATCTATAGAGCTGCTCAATGGTTCAATTCCCTCAATAAAGAATCACTTTCCTCTACTACACTTGGACCCTTCAAAAGGAATCTCAAACTTTACCTCACCTCTACCACTCAATGTGACTGCTTTGTTGAACAGAGATCTCTCTAAACACCTCCCAGTTCACTCATGTCTCACAGCCCCTTTCCCAATCTCATTTCCCTCTGGCACTGGGCCTTCCTTGTGACTCCTTTCCTGCTTCACATCTCCACTGGTACAAGACATTTTCCACCACCATCGGACAGTGGCCCATTAGCCTGCCAACTTCCTCTCCTGGTCACATGCCAGCAATACTAACTGGCCTATGGTGCCCTCTTTCTCTTATTGTTACCGCAGCCAGCTGCCTACTCAAGCTGCTCGTTTATGAATATTATCTCAAAGTATGTTATAACTGAGTATCTTTATTTTTTCTTTTAGTTGTTTTGGTTGTTTATTGTGCATTCTTTTACTACCTCTGTGTATGTTGACCCTCATCCTTTGACGTGGAACCTTTGTAAATGAGCAGTTTCTGCTCAAAGGTATTTGTAATCCGAATTTAATAAATAAATAAATAAACAAACAGTTTATATAAAATACTCAAATAGTAGGTAGCTAGTATACAATAAGGTTACAATGTCATTCATAGTACCAATGGTGATAGTACAGCATCAAGAGCATTCAACTAGGGTAAAGGACAGTGTTTGTATGTAGCGAAGGAGATAAAGAGGTGTGACACCCTAATGTGGGCATTATGGGTGTTAGAGTCCTAGTGGCAGTCATAAACTGTCCTAGTAAAAAGGTGTTGCCTTAGCCATTTTTGAATTATGAGATGCATTGGTAGTTTAGAATGTGCACTGGGTTTCATTGAGCCACTGGGGGCCCTATAGCTGAAAGCACCTGTCCCTGCACAGTTCGGATGGAAAGGTGCTGATAGGGCCCCCTCATCCTGTCTCTGGTGGTATAGCCAGTAGCACTTGGTGTTTTACTTATTTTTTATTTATTTGTATTTAGGATGACACCTTTGAGCAGAGGCTCTTTTACAAAGTTCCACGTCAAGGCAACAAGGACAATAAGATACAAAACATAACATGATCATTACAATGGAACTTACAAAAAAAAAAAGACAAATAAGGTTACAATAACAGCAGCCAAAGGCATTGTCAAGGAATTGTGTTGCGAGTTAATTACACAGTACAAGTCATAGAAGCGGCTCAGTGAAGCTTTGTTAGGAGTGGGTTAGGGTGGAAAAGAGAAAGAAGAGTGGTGGTGAAGGGGTGGTATGGGAGACAGAGAGAGAGAGGAGGGGAGGAATGGGAGGGCACCATGCTGGGTATGTGGTAGATGGGAAACAGCAAGGGAGGAGGAAAGGGGGATGAAAAGAAAAGGAGACAGATTCATCCTATACCCAGTAATGGGGGTAGGAGAGGAGGAGGAGCCAAGCAGTAAGGAGGGATGCTTGAGGTAGTATGCTTGGAGGGATTATAAGAAGCAATCACAGAAGGCACGAGCCATGAGGTGTTGACACAGTTTACACTTAAAGCACCAATCGTGGACAATGTTGGAGATTTCTGTAAGTAGCAAGCTGAACCAGGTGGAGGCTCTGACAAGGTAAGAACACTGAGCTTGAGAGGTCCGACATGAGGTATTATAAAGTTAGATTGTCCGATCTTCTAGTTAGAAGCTGACAGCTCTTGAGGGTCAATACTGACTGGACTCCAGGGGCATGAAGGCCCAGTTATGTCTTCTTAGCTAGGATGCAGGTCTGGTAAATCTTTAGCTGTGCGGATAGCTGAGTCAAAGCTAGCCTGCTTGTAAATGTCACACGTGTGAGAAATGCAGGCAGCTGAAATAAGGAGTCTACATGCCTTATTAAGGGCTACAGCTATGACCGGAGTGCAGTATCAGTAGCGGATCCATAGATAACAAGCCCATAGTCAATAGTTGAGATAACAGAGCTCTGGATAGCGAGGTTCAAGGCTTCAGCCATTAGGCAATGTTTATGCTTGTATAATATTCCCCACGGAGTTCACAGTTTTAGCGAGTATTGTCAATGTGTCTCGGAGAATGAGAGGGAGCAGTCAAGGGTCAGGCCAAGATATTTAAACATATCCACCTGCTCAAGAGTGACGCCTTCTGGCTGTTAATTATGAGCTCATGGTCCTTGTACTTGTTGTGGTCCATGGAAGAACACTGTTTTAGTTTTTTGTGGTTAAGGATGAATTTATGTGAGCAAAACCAGTCTTCCACTTCTGTGAAACTTTTCTGTAGTTGAGACTGAAGGAGGTGGGGTGGTGTGGCAAGTGAAGATTGCATCATCTCATGCAGTAACATTCTGCCATGGCAGGAGGCAGAGAGATTGTTCAGAATATGCTGAATAACAAGGGACCCAGGATAGAACCTTGGGGTACTCCAGAGTGGATTAGTAGGAATGACAAGAGGAATTCACCAATCCTGACCTGTTGGGTCCGTTACTGAGGTAGCTTTTGAAACCAGAGGGTAGTTTCACTTGAAAGACCAAAGAGGATAATTATTCGAGGAGAATGGAGTGATCTGACAGTGTCAAATGCCTTAGTCAGGTCAATAAAAAAGGCGTCAACCAACTGGCCCCTGATCAAGTGCGTGATGGATATGTGGCGAATTCAAGGAGTGCCGTGGTAGTGCTGTGCCCATAGCGGAAGCCATGCTGCTGGGAACATTGCAGGCTGTATTTTACAAGGTACTCCGTGAGCTGATCAGCCACTATCCATTCCAAGACTCTGGATAGAGGAGGGAGGATGGATATAGGCTTGAGTTGTTTAGTGTTAGGTGGTGTTAGGATGCTGTGGCCATTAACTTTTACATAAGATTTGGGACTATTATAAATATGTTTAATAATAGTCCCAAAGGACCGCAGAACCACATCTTATCTAATGTGGCAGTCAGAAATGGTGACACTACCAAGTCGAAAGCATTTTCTGCTTCAAGGTTGAGTATAAGGATTGTAAGTTTCAACCAGGCGGCATGGTGGAAGACATGAAGAGTCCTCTTATGTTTTCCTGTGTTCATCTGGCCATCACAAAACCTGTCGGGTCTCTATTGATGATATGTGGTAAAAGCTGTCTAAACGCTTCACCAAAATTGCTGCAAATAATTTATAATCAATGTTAAATACAGAGATAGGCATGTATGATGTACACTAAGTTTTGTCCTGTCTCAGTTTGGGAATGGCCAAAATAGTGGCCAGATTCAAGGAGGTTGGAATCTGTCCTCCTCCAGCACCTCCATAAGGGTGTTAATAAGGGAAGGCTGGAGCTGCTCACGAGATTTTGAAAAATTACCCTGTATACCCATCCGGCCAGGGCTTTTCCCATTTTTGAGATTTTAATGGCCAAGTCCATTTCCTCCTGATGTAATGAAGCCTGCCTGCTTTTTCCTATTACCTGTTCCTAGGCATCCTTCCTGCCTCTCTTACACTTATCTTTACAGCTTCAGTCCTGCCCAGCCCCTCACCACCCTTTGATTAGTTTGTCTCACACATCACTGTGTATACTAACCTTACACTCTGTTTATCTAGGCCTTTGATGTTTTGAGTTTCCTTCAGTTCTTAAAACTTCAATTAATTTCTTACATTTCCTACCCATCTTCCCTTCTTGCCTACTTTAGTCATCCTGTATCTCAGGACTTTTCTTACCTGTCTTCCTGTCTGGTCACTCTCTTTACATCTTTACATAACCTGTTCCTATCAATTGCCAACCACCCCACCACCACCATTTCAGGTCTTCTGACCCATCCTGTTTTTATTAGTTTGTAACTTATACTGACTTTTATCTCGAGGCTTTATTGTTCTATGTCCCTTTCACCACTTCTTGGCTTCACACTTCCTGCCATTCTACCCTTCCTGTAATTCTCTTCAATTATTTTTACACATTGCTTCACAGTGTATATAAATACTGATTATGTTGCTTAGTTTTATTATTCACCTGAAGAAGGGACCTGTGAGGCCCCAAAGCTTGTGTATAATTCTATCTTTATACAAGATACTTGTTGGTCCAATAAAAGTATCAAACCTTCCAGCACCTCCCAGTCTCTAAGAAGGAAATTTGTTACTGTGTCAGTGTAGGCAATTTCAGGGGACCAGATAGCATTTAAGATCCTGCAGCCCTGGGGTAACATAAAGTGCATAAAACTGCCATAATACAACCAAACGCCTGCAGGGACGTCCTGAGATGCCAAAAAGTAGTTTTCCAGAGACAGGAAATCGAATCTGTGTTACTGTAACCTGCCCACTTGCTATATTAGCCTATATGGAAAACCAAAAGCAGCTCCACACTGGAGCTGTGCAAAATAAATCTGATCTCAGTCAAATCCAAAAAGGGCAGCACCAGCATCCGTCTCAGTTTATGAAAACAACATTTATTGTATACATGCCTGTAAAAAGCAGTGGCAATAAAGGCAGACTCACAAGCCCCCCGGACGTTCTTGCGGCATATCACGCATTTCCCTCAGGGAGGCTGACAGACACAACCCTTACTTAAATACCCCCACATCACATATGTTAACAATTATACAATCATCACATTCCAAGTGAACATCAGCTTCCAACACATATAAGTAAAAACATTATGCATCACTAAAAATTCCTATCTGGATATATATCTCATACAAAACATTCTGAATTCTTTAAAACATTTCGTAGAATAAGAAATATATGTTCTAATTGATTATGATGAATTCAAAACATAAGACATCCAATAATTAATATAAATCGAATCAAATCTCATAATTTTATAAAAACATTTGTTTTCTCATAAAATTAAATATAATACTCAACCACTCTAAAATTTATGAAAAGATGGGTCACGAGCCGAAGTCAAAAGGGTCACCTACTAATATGCTCAGACCTAAAACTTTTTATATAATGTTATCATTTTAGTCAGCATATAAATTATTCAGAATAGAAACCCCTTATCATTATTTATGAGACTCCAAATATCATTACTCGTAATTTCCGATTTCTTATATGTAGGAGGTCAACAAGGTCAACATAATATGCTCATCTACAATAGACATCATATATAATCTTTCCTTAATCATCTTTAAAGAATCAAAAACAAAAAACAAATCCCAGATTTTAACTACAAATAAACCACTAACAACCCGAAGGTCATAAGGTCCAATTACTAGTATGCACATTAAATTTTTATATCATTTCTTCTATATTTCACTGATATCTCATACAAAGTTATTAAAATATAAGACTGAGGAAGTTATCTTGAGATTGACCTATAATTAATTCAAGATCAAAAAACATCTAGAAATCAAAATACAGAAGGTCAACAAGGTCAACATAACATGCTCATCTTCTAAACACATCCTGTGTAATATTTCTTTAGTCATCTCTAAAGGAGTCAAAATTCAATCCCAATATTCTAACTTCATATAAGCAGCAAAATGACCAGAAGGTCACAAGGTCAATTACTAATATGCACACTGAAACATTTTTTTTTTTTACACTAAAGGGTGTTGAAACACCAGGATTAAATGAGGGTATCTCTGTCTTACCATTTTAAAGAAAAGATAATAATGTGGTGGTTTTCGATTTTCCAGTTTTTAAATACACTTTTTTCCCTTATTTATAGTTTAGCATCATTATATGGATATGTTTAAATGGTAGAATACAAAAGAAATGGTATAAAAAATGTTTCAGTGTATATTAGTAATTGACCTTTGTGACCTTCTGGTCATTTTGCTGCTTATATGAAGTTAGAATATTGGGATTGAATTTTTGACTCCTTTTAGAGATGACTAAAGAAATATTACACAGGATGTGTTTAGAAGATGAGCATGTTATGTTGACCTTGTTGACCTTCTGTATTTTGATTTCTAGATGTTTTTGATCTTGAATTAATTATAGGTCAACTAAGATATAACTTCCTCAGTCTTTATATTTTAATAACTTTGTATGAGATATCAGTGAAATATAGAAGAAATGATATATAAAATTTAATGTGCATACTAATAATTGACCTTATGACCTTCGGTTGTTAGTGGTTTATTTGTAGTTAAAATCTGGGATTTGTTTTTGATTCTTTAAAGATGATTAAGGAAAGATTATATATGATGTCTATTGTAGATGAGCATATTATGTTGACCTTGTTGACCTCCTACATATAAGAAATCGGAAATTATGGAGTAATGATATTTGGGCTCAGTGAAATAATGATAAGGGGTTTCTATTCTGAATAATTTATATGCTGACTAAAAATGATAACATTATATAAAAGTTTTAGGTCTGAGCATATTAGTAGGTGACCCTTTGACCTTCGGTCGTGACCCATCTTTTCATAAATTTTAGAGTGGGTTGAGTATTATATTTAATTTTATGAGAAAAACAAATGTTTTTTATAAAATTATGAGATTTGGATTCCGATTTATATTAATTATTGGATGTCTTATGTTTTTGAATTCATCTGCAGTCAATTAGAACACATATTTCCTTATTCTACATAAATGTTTTAAAGAATTCAGAATGTTTTGTATGAGATACATATCCAGATAGGAATTTTAGTGATGCATAATGTTTTTACTTATATGTGTTGGAAGCTGATGTTCACTTGGAATGTGATGATTGTATAATTGTTAACATATGTGATGTGGGGTATTTAAGTAAGGGGTTGTGTCTATGTCAGCCTCCCTGAGGAAGTGCATATGCACGAAACCGGTCGGGCTTGTGAGTCTGCCTTTATTGCTACTGCTTCTTTACAGGCATGTAATACAATAAATGTTGTTTACATAAACTGAGACGGATGCTGGTGCTGCCCTTTTGGATTTGATATTAGCCTATATGCCAGGGTCCGAGCTGCCCATGCCCTCCAATAATGCTTCTGCTTCAGGTATTGTAATGATATCTCCGTCTTCAAGTCCAGAACCTCCCGGACCCTCAACCTGGTTTTGCAAGCAGGAAGCTACAGCCTAATCACCCTCTGGCATGCTGATCCTGGAGATCTTTAAGCTGGTTCTGTAATGAATTCAGCAGGGCCATCTGAGATTTCATATAGTGAGAGGAGAATTCAATGACTTCTCCTCGAAAAACCATCTTGACCGTATCCCACAAATTCCCTTAGTTGCCCCCACCTTTCCATTGTTTACAATAATCTGTACAATCTTCTCCTTAACCATATTTTTAAAGGTAGGAAGATTACAGAACGTTGTTCAACCACCAAAGGGTTTCCTCTTGTCGAGGACCCCAGTCCAAGGTCACAACCAGAGGGGCATGGTCAGAAGTAAAATAGGCAACAACTGTCTGATATCAAATACTGTTGTTCCCTAGAAATATGGGAAGATCAATGCCTGTGTAGATGTTACGTGCAGCTGAAAATGAGTGTACCTCTAACATATGGGTGCAGCACCTCCAGGCATCCACCAAGCCTGGCTCTCTAAGAAACATCTTCCAGCTTTCTGTGCTCTTGTCTCTTGAGGGGCCTTGGATTCGTGAGTGTCTTTATGATCAAACATCATATAATAATCCCCACCATTATTAACACTCCTCCTGTAGTTCCATCACATTCCTAAAAAGGAGTGCACGGTAGCTGCCTCCTGCTCCTGGTGGAGATATAAGCTTACCAGAATGAGTGTGATACCCAAATAACTACCTGTGGGAAGCACCATCCTCCTGAGGATCACTGTATTTCATGGAGGAATGAAAGGGGTACACTTGGGGATAAGAACAGTCATGCCCTTCTCTTCCCCTGTGAAATGTGGAGGCCACCACCTGGGAATAACCAAACTTCTCTAACTTTATGTCTTCCTCCTTGCTAAGGTGTGTTTCTTGGAGGAACACAAAAGTAGGTTGCAATTTTCTAACGGAAGCCAGAACTTTGGATCTCTTGACTGGGTTGTTCAGGCCATTAACATTGTGGGAGTATACCTTAAATGTGTTAGCTGAGGCCATAGCCAGTGTGCAAAAGAAGAGGGATGGAAGTGTACTGGTTCTGCCCACTGACAGAAGACACAGAACACTGAGCATAACACTGGGGAGTGAATCAACAGCATTCACTGTGCAAATCTGGTAGATACATTGTAGAAGGTAGGCCAGCCTCCTAAAACTTATAACTGGCATCCACATCAGGCCATATGGAGAAAGACTTGTGACATGCCCATGTCCACTGTGCAGCTAGAATAAACAAACAACACTAATGTGCACAAACAAGAATGAACAAAGCGACATAAACAATAGCCAATGTGTTTGGCTTTCAAGGCAGGAGGACCGAATCGGGGTCCTCCTGTGGGCTGGGACAAGGATGCAAAAAGTACCAACACCCAGCAGGAAGGTGAAGTGACTTTAGTGGGTGTCATGTCTCCTGGGTCCCAGAAAAATCCAGACATAATTGGGATAGGAGTTCGGGAACCGCAAACGCCAGAACACAACAAGCAGCCAGGACATCAAAGTACTGGCAGAAACATAAGGAAACTGACTAATCCCGGATGTTGTACTTGGCAAAGTGAACTTTGCAGCAAATGACCCAAGCATGTTTAGTGAATTTACCAATTAAAGTGAATGGCAAACTGGAAAATGCCTTTGGTATGGAAAGGAGTATAGAGACCAGTCCACGAAGAAGGGGGCACCACTGCGTAACAGCTACAGAATGAGTTAAAACAACACACATGAACAGAGAGAGCTCCCCATAAATAACTGGGGGAGCCCTGGCCAGCCTCTCAAGAAATGAAAATTACATGCCTACCGTAATTCTTGATCTTCCTGTGTATCTTCATCATTCATCACTGGTGGGTGCCTGCCGGAGACAGGCATCCCGCCTGGAATTCTTTTTTCCCGAGGAGAATTGGCACCACAGGCTGCCCAGAGGCCAACATAATACATGGCGCCTGTGGGTTAGCCAGTGCACGGTTGCTGGGTCCTCCTCCACCAAGTGCTGCATGAAGGAGAGACAGTAGAAGAAAGTAAAGAGACAGAAGGGTGGGGCAAGGGAGCCCAAGAGACAGTAAAAGGAAAAGAATGAACTGAAAAAAGAGTCTGCGCGAGAGGACAGGATAGAGAAGAGGGGCCTGAGGATTTTGGACCAGGAGGCCCCAGTCCCTGAACAACCAAAGGAGGAGAAGGGAGAAAGCAGAGAGAGAGAGAGAGAGAGAGATGAAGAGAGAGGGAAGAGAAGGAATGGGTGAGGGAGGTGGCCTTGGTCCCCAAACAACAGGGGTAGCTGTGGAGGACACCAGGTAAAACCCTGGTGGGAGCTGTAACCTGAAGCCTAAATGCTCTAAAGAAAGAACACAGCAGAGCTGTAAGATTTTACCACTGAGCCCCTAGATTTAGGCAGAGCCAGCACTGCTCCGAGGTTGAGAGGAAGGACAAGAGGAAAGGAGGTTGTGCCAAAGAGTTCAGGGAGAGGCCATCCCGAGGTTCAATCCCAACAGATCAAGGACTGTCACAGTTCTCACTCCACCTAGCCCAGAAACACCAAAGGGTTTTGTGGGGGACAACATATGGAGGTAAGGGCATCCCGGGAAGCACTTCCCCAGACCAGCAGACCCACACAGTCGTCAAGCAAGGTGTCCCAAGAGGAGAGCTCCCCAGAGACTTGGGAAGTAGAACATAAGAGTTCGAGACTCGTCGAACCTAGACCCCACTCTCAGCCCCCCACATCAGGAGAACTCCGGGGGGGCTCAGGGTAGAAGGGAGACTGATGTCTCAGGGACTGAGGCCTCAAGGAAGGTGGGAGGGATTCAGTGATGAATGGTGAAGATACACAGGAAGATCAAGAATTATGATAGGTATGTAACATACCTTACCTGTATCAAATCTTCACCATTCATCACTGTTAGGATGAGTACAGAGCACTCGAAGGGGGTCCAATAACTTTGAGAGAAAACATCCCTCAGTCCCCTCGGGAGAATGAGGGGAGGGGGACCCTCCACTAGCCAGTTCAAGCTTGGGACTTATCAGAGTGAGACAGGGTCCCCTGAACCTTAGGGAAGGAAGGAAGGCCCTGAAGCTCCCATCTCGATCTCTGCAGGAAAAAGATGAGCCCCCTGGAAGTGGAGGCAATAACCTCTACCAGGCCAAAGGTGATAACCCGACCAGGCGAAGTCATGCCTTTCACCTAATGCAGATCACCGTCCCTGCAAGCCATGAAGTGACCTCACTGCGTCATACAATGCCCTTGATTGGTGCCTCGCAACTCCAGGCCTATAGCGAGGGCAATGGCTTGCCGGGCAGCTTCAAATCAGGCAGAAATGCTGGGGCCTGTCCCAGCACTGCCCACAGATGCCTGTTGTAGGCAGTATGGTGCGCCTGATGTGAGATAATTGCCAACACGCTCCATGCTGAAGAAGACTTTTTGCCAGTCGACCCAACTCTAGAAATCGGTCTCGGGGAATCCTATCGTGGACTGGGCGTGAAGCCGAAATGGGTGTGTCCAGCTGTGTCAGTCCAGAAGGTGGATGAGCGCGAGCGCCTGGAGACCCCAGGTTGCACAATACCTCCTGGCACTCCACAAGGGTCTGGTTCCTGGGAATATGGATGCTGCCAGGCACTCTCGACGTCTGCTGGAAGGGAACTGGCCAGGATGGAACTACCAAATGGTGCCCTGTATTATAGGAAGGCCTGCATCCATGCGCTAGCTATTGTCCCTAGTGCAGCGGGAGATGTGCCAGTCCCTAACCAACCTTGACAGGAAGCGCCGATACTGGGCTTGATCAGCTCTGAGGACAGGTGGACTGAAGGTTCCTCTTCCTCAGTAGAGGAAGACGAGGAGGTTGTGCAGCCTTGACTAATCAGACTTTGGCTGCGGTGGGGAACTGGTCGCAAGACCTGCTCATCCATGGCCCTAACGCATTGAGGGAACACAGCCGCCTGAGATCTGAACTGATCCCAGGTCAAAGGTCCCAAAGGCCCAACATGGCCTTGGAAAGGGAGCTGAGAGCAGAGGCACAAGGCGAGCCTATCACCTGATATGGCGTGTTTCTACCAGGGCTAGCAGAATCCACAGGACAGCCTAGCATCAGAGGAAAACCCAGAGGGTCTGTAGATTCACCGTCCTATCCTGGAAATCGAAATGGTGAGGCTTAACCCTGTAGGGTGAGCTACCCTATGAGGGACCAGGGCTACATGGATCCAGAAGGCAGACCCCAGCCCCTCCCAGAGGGACCTCCGTAGGGAAAACACGAGGGAGAACAATAGGGCTCGACACTATGGCTCCTCCCCAACTCAAGGTCACACAAGTATGCCGTGGTCCCTGCCCCATATCCTCAACCCTAAGGACTCTGAGAAAGCCCTCTTCCTCGACCCTGTGCCAAGGGCTCCCTCGACTCACAGGTCCCCCGAGAGGGCCTCAGGAGGAGGAGGAGGCTCAATCTCGATTCTGAGAGGGAATGGCACTGGGAACAGCAGCCACTCCCTCACTCAGGAACCTGATTGCCACCTCAGCAGCAGAGGAACAAGAAGATCGCAGCTAGCCACCCGAGACAGGGGTGGCTGGGAATCACACCAACCCCAGCCACCTGAGCCGCTGGAGGGCACCTGGGAGATGCAAGGTGCCAAGTCGTGGGAACCCTCTGACTCCAAAGAGTCAGGCAGCCGATCTGCCTCAGAATCATCTTCCTCCGAAGAGGAGACAAGGATCCCCAGTCACGGCACCATGACCTGGCCCGCAGCCCTTGCAGCTCCAGGATCAGAGAGCGGTGCCGATGGGCAGCACCAAGGAATGCCACAGCGGGACCCGCAGCAGTGGCCTCAACAATGGGAAGCCTGCACCTCCGGAGGTGACTTCAAGGTGGCTCCCGCCCATCTCTGAGCAGAGCCAGATTGGCCTCAGCACCATGCTAGGGACCTCCTCCACGGCAAGGCTGGAAGAAGAGGCCCCTCTTCACTGGACTGTATACAGGCCTGGGAAGGGACCCGAGGAGGGCAGAGAGTCCTGTGCTTTGTCGGCGCTGAACACACCCAAAAAGTCGTAGGGGCCCTGCCGACCTTTAACGCTGGGTGCTCCAAAGCTCGGACGATCCATCGAAAAGCAGGCATCACAAGCATCCATATCATGCTGGTTACCAAGACAGGCTGAGACATCGTCATGTCGGTGGAGTCCAAATCTGTCGGCCACAGGACACCGGCGCATAGGGGCCAACCAGTTTTCTTTGATCACTTCTTCTCCAGATTACCAGACATGACAGAATGGTAACAAAACAAATCCAGAAATGACTCAACACCACGCACAAAATAAAGGAAGGTCTTACGGTGTTGGCGGCATCGATAGCAGAACCAAGGTGGAGTGGAGGATAGCGGCGTCGAGAACTTGGTGTCGCAGAAGAGGGTGCCGTGGAGCACACCTACCAACCAGAGCGTTCTTTGACAGAGCTCTGTTATAAAAGAGGCTGTTTTATAAAAAGAAAATACAGGTTACTCACTTGTAACAGGAGTTCTAGGAGTGGTATATGTTGTTTATCCACACTTACTGGCAGGTTCCTACTGCCTTAAATCTTGCCGAAGGTCTTCAAGCTTGGCTACTCCACCCACCGGTGATAAAGCTCTCGACTCACGCCCCATGATGCCAGATCTAGCCCGCTGGAAGCCAGGTTGCACGAGCCGGGAGGTCGGTGGGTTCTGTGGATGAACAACATATACCGCCCTAAAACTCCTGTTACAGGTGAGTAACCTGTATTTCAAGGGACGGATATGTTGTTCAATCCACACTTACTGGCAGACTCCTAGCAGTTCTCCGGGAGGAGGAGGCAAGAGTGCGCACTCTACTTGGGAAATAAGGACTGGAGAACCGAGGTCCCAAAACCAGCATCCCGGCATGACTCAAGGTCGATGTGGTAGTGGGTAATGAATGTGGTGCTGACTTCCAGGTAGCAGCCCTGCAGATTTCCTGGATAGGGACGTCCCTGGAAGCAGCCACCAAAGCAGCGTGTATGGCGGGTAGAATGAGCTCTTATCCCTCTGGGAGGCTCCATGTCCGCCAAGCTATAGCAGAGATCTATGCAGGAGGTGACCCACCTGCCTATCGCCTGCTTGGCTGCAGGTCTGCCAGGTGCTGCTTCAGCATAGGTGACAAACAGCTGGCTAACCTCTCCTCAAATTTCAGCAGTCCGCTCCTTGTAATAAGAGAGCGCTCTTCTAGGGTCCAAGTATGGAGCCTATATTCGGCCTCTCGAGGTGTGACTGGGGTAGAACACCGGCAGAGTCAACACCTGGTTAAGGTGAAACTGCGACACCACCTTCAGAAGGATTTCAGGTGGGGAGGACAACCTTCTTCCTGTGGAAGACCAGATAAGGAGACTCAATGGAAAGTGCCTGGAGCTCTCCCATCCTTCTGGCTGACGTGATAGCCACCAAGAAGGCGATCTTCCACGACAGGTGAGAGATGTCACATCTGTGCATCGGTTCGAATGGCTTGCCCATGAGATTAGCCAATACCAGCAATAGATCCCACGGAGGTGGAGGTTCTCTCACCGGAAGGGATATGTGATCCAGGCCTTTGAAAAGCGCCCGACCACCTTCTCCTGCACCACCAACTGCTTCCCTGCCCGCCCGCCTGGCAGAGATGGCTGCCAGGTGTACCTAAGGGTCGCCAACCGAAGCCCTAGTTGGAGAAAGGGACCACAGGTAGTCCAGAATGCAAGCCAAAGAACACGAGGAAGGGTCCAAACCCTTATCCTGACACCAAATGGAGAATCTCTTCCATTTGAAGGCATAGTATTTTCTGGCAGACTCTACGGGATGCCTCAGCAACATTGAGGACCTCGCGGAAAGACCCAAGGCCTGGAACTCTAGCAGCCAGGAACCAGGCCAAGTGCAGGGATTGAAGGTCCGGGTGGAGTACCTTCCTCTTGTTGACTGAGATCAGGTCTGGACAGGCTGGAAGCCACCTCGGGAGCCTGGAGCTGAGGCTGAGGAGATCTGGATACCAGAACTGGCGGGGCCAGTCTGGGGCAACCAGAATCACCTGCGTCTTGTCCCTCTTCGCCTTGAGAAGCACCTTATGGATCAAGGGAAATGGAGAGAAGGCGTGAGAAGAGGTCTCGGGGTCCATGGCCTCGAGAAGGCATCCCCTGCAGCGAGCCCTCCTGAGGTCCACCTGAAGTGTGCCCCAGTGAGAACAGATCGTGCACTACCTCCAGCAGGAGAGCCACTTGTCAGATGCAGCACCTATCTGGCTGAGGGCATCGGCCAGAGTGTTGGAGGCTCCTGCCACATGGATGGCTAGGAGATCCGCCTCCAGTCTGCTCACGAGAGACCAAGTAGAGAGCCTCCTTGCAGAGAGGCAAGGAGTGCGTCCCACCCTGAAGGTTTAGGTAGTACATGGTCGTGGTGTTGTCTGTCTGGACCTGGACCACTTGGACCCCGCAAAATGGAGCGAAGGCAGTGAGGGCTAGTGACCACCTGGGCCCAGCAGGTTGATGTGGTATCGAGACCCTTGAGGGACCAGAGGCAGTGGGTGCTGAGCTCCCCCAGATGGGCACCCTAACCCATCAGAGAAGCGCCGGTCGCCAGAGTGACTGTCGGCTCTGGGCGGACAAACGGGATACCCTCCTGCAGATGAGCTGGAACGAGCCACCACTAGAGACCGCTCCACATCTCCTGGGTCACTGTCATTGGCTGGTCCAGAAGACCGGAGCGCCTGTGACCATTGGCGGCCAGCCCCACTGCAGGGGATGGATGTGCCAGGGCCCAACGAACCACACTGGTGCAGGCCTTCATGAGGCCCAGAGGCGCAGAAAGTCCCGGGTAGGCGAACTGCCCAACCAGAAATGATTGGGCAAAGGAGGAAAGGACCTCGCCCTGTCCGCCAGGAGTCGTGCTCTGGCTCGAGAGAGTCGAGCTCTGCCCGATGAACTGAATCACCTGTGTTGGCACAAGTTCCGTTTGGCCTCGTTGATGAGGAGGCCAATCTGAGAAGCAGACCTGGAGGGCCAGATCCCTGGACCGCTCACCTCCAACTTGGAGGGGCTGCAATCAGCCAGTCGTCCAGGTAAGGTACACCCGACCCTTGGGCGCGCGGGAATGCTGTCACCACTGCCATGCATTTGGTGAAGACCCTGGGAGCTGGAGAGGCCGAAGGGCATGGCCTGGAACTCAGAAGGATCCCTCTGCCCTGAAGCGGAGGAATCACAGGTGAGACGGACGGATTGGGATGTGAAAGAACGATTCTGAGGTCCAGAGAACAGAACCACATGCCTCGCTCCAAGGATGGGATGATCTGAGCCAGAGTGACCATCCACATGGTACGAGACCTCAGGAACTTGTTCAGGTCATGTAGGTTCTAGAATGGGCGCCAGCCCCCATCCGCTTTGGGACCAGGAAGTACCTGGACACAAACCCTGGGTCTGGAGGAGGATCCGTCACCTCCTTCTGGAGGAGCAGGGCAATGGCAACGATGAGCCGACAGAGCCATGACCCCGTAGCCCCCATGGGGCGCATGGCTCAATAGGGTGGGGACTGCTTTGAATTCCGAGGCAGACTCCTGCCTACCACTTTCAACATCCAGCGGTCCGTGGTGATATCGGATCAGGCGGAAAGGAAGTGGCGGAGCCGCCCCCCATGGAGGGAACCGGGGAGGAGTGGGCGAGGTTGGGGTGACACCCTTCAACCCGTCAACTGGCAGGCTTGGAGGAAGGGCCGGCCGAGGAGCAGCCTGGACCCTTCCTTCTGGCTTCCTGCTGGAGGAAGCAGCAGGCTTGGCTTTGGGGTGCAGGTGCGAGCCTGCTGACCCGATGCTGGTGTTGCAGTGCCGGATGTGCTGAGGGGCTGAAGGACAAAAGGGCTTATGCTGCTGCTGGCGGCCTTTGTCCTTCTGGGCAGACGTGACCAAGTCCAAGGTGGCGTTGGACTTCGATCCGCTGCAGATGACCCTCCACCCGGACCGAACAAGTCGGTACCCAAGAAGGAACGCCTGCCAGCTTGTGCTGGGTATCTGCCGTAATGGTGGAGATCCGCAGCCAAGCTCTGCAACGCATGGCCACTGCGGCCACTACTGACCGGGCACACAAGTCAGCAATATACAAGGAAGTTTGAGCTTCTGTTTGGCCACCGCCTTCCTGATCCCGCACCTGCTTGACCGCTGCTTGAAGGTCAGCCGGAGATGAGGAATCACCCTTATCCAGGGAGCCCAAAAGGGCATGTGAAAAGTGTGCCATCAGGACAGCCGGGCTGGCCTGACGACTGCCTAGGGAGGAAGCAGCATAGACTTTCCACCCAGAGTAGTCCAATTCTTGGACTCCTTGTCGGGACGCTTGTCCACATCCCAAGTGTTCCCGGAATGCCGAAAACACTGTCGGTCACTAGCCCCTCCGCAGAGGGGTGCTCGAGAGAAACCAGAGAGTAAACCGTGGAACAGCATACTCCGAGCCATCCTGGCTGAAGGTACTGGACAAGAAGCTGGCCACTGCCACAGCTCCAGGGCCGGGCCAACAATGGCTTCGGCCACCGGAAGGCCTCGTAGGGAATCCCCTGTCCAGTATCTCCGTGAGGGGATACTTGGCCCATTTTGAAATGGGTTCGAGCTTCATCCCAGTGGACTCTGAGATGTCAAGCATTCCAAGGAATGAGAATGGGCTCTGCCCACAGACTGACCCCAGTGGACTCCAGGTCAAGCGGCCTGGAAAACAAGGAGTCGTCGCCAGACTCCAAGGAGTCTGCAAACAGCTGACAAGTGCCTGAGCCACCTCCACCTGCCGAGGTCGATCGGGAGGAGGGTGACCGACAACCAATGCGGCAAGCCCTGACCCGACCGAGAATCCTTGGTCGGGGCCCCAGTTTTAGGTTGTGGAGGCGGGGGTCCACCACAATGGGTGGCGCGAGCCGGATTCAGTTCGAACAACTGGTGCCGGCTTTGGCTCCTCGACTACTATGAGGGTTGTTCCGCCGCTCTGGTGACAGCCACTTAATGGCCAGGGAAGACGACGGTATCGGCTTATTCCCGGACAAAAGGAGCTGCTGCCACATTAGATCTCGTAGCCGACGCAACTTGCGCGAGCCTATCCTCCAAAGAGGATGACGAGATGAGCGGTGCCACCACTTTCCATGGTGCCAAGACTGAGACCGCCAATGTCGGCTGGACCTGGAAGAGGTCCATGACACAGACCTCGGGATTCCGAGGGTGGGTCTGAGAGGGGCGGGGAAACCCGCTCCTCCTTCGGTTCAGGGCCTTGACCGGGACTCAGGCACAGGAGGCTAAGGCAAGTCCTCTGTTTCCACAGGGGAACGGTGAAGATGGGTTGTCGGCTTTTCCAGTCGACAAAACCGTCCAACGGTCAAGAAAATCTCAACCACGTCGACAGTTGTCTCGGCCGGCTGACCTGACGGGACATCGTAGCCCGCAGCCTCAGCCGCAACCCTCGCATCGGGCGAGTGTTGACTGTCCAGGGAAGGGGACCTCTCCTACTCCCAATGAACGCCGACGGTGGGACTTACCTTTAGAGTCCTTTTTGGACAGACAGGAATGTCCCAAAGGCCTTCTCCTTGGTGGAGAGGGACTGGCAAAGTTCCTTAAAAGAAGCTGTTTAGAGGAGCCCAAGGACAGCAGGATAAATGCCGCGACTAGGATGATGATGATGATGATGCGGCCTGGGCCGCTTCCTCCTCGAGGCGATCATCTGTTCAGCTGTTCAGCCAAGCCGCAGCCGTGGACACCACCCAATGGGTCTCCTTCGACTTGACCAGAGGATAAGCGTTTCTCAGGTCGCCCCAACAGCAATCGGGCAGCGGTCCTCCAAGACCGAAGCCGAAAATGATTTGCACAACTCACAAGCCTGTGAGTCATGGCCGAGTCCAAGGCAATAAATGCACGGAGCGCGGATCAGTCCGACATCTTTCCACAGGGTACCAACGCAAACTGGAGTCGACGGTCCATCGCGAGCCGCCAAGGAAAAAGAAGACCAAGTCTTTAAGCTTGAGAATGAGTTTCGGTTCGACCAAAGAGTGTGGATCCAGGCCTAAAACGCAGAGCGCCAAGAAGGGAACCTGAGCTTCAAGGCTAAGAAAGATCTCACGTCATGGGGCGGAGCCGAGAGCTTTATCACCTGGGTGGGTGGGTGGAGCCAGCCTGAAGACCTTCTGGCAAGATTTAAAGCGGTGAGAACCTGCCAGTAAGTGTGGATTGAACAACATATCCACGTCCTAGAACTTATTTGTTTGCCGATTTCTGAGATCTACAGCTATCCAACAGTTTCTCCTCATTGTGTTGAGTGTTAACATATCATTTTTATCATGGGTCGCATTTAATAAGTCGCAGGAGGAAGTCTGAAAACTCAGCAGTCAACCGAGACGCTCTACGCGACTGAATTACAACTACCATCAGGGACGGAACCTCCATGGAAGGCTTTGCAGAAATCAATGCAGGCAATAGATATAAAATGTAATCACTCCTTATGAGGTTTGCAGATCAGGACGTGAAGATCAAAGCAGCTGCTAAATCTGCTGTTTCGCTGAAAATTTGGCCACTAAGGCTATGGCTATGCAAGCAGAATGATGCAGGAGAATGCACAGCTTCGCTATCGACTTGAGTCTGTGGAGAACCAGCAGCAGGCCACCAACGAAGAATAGTGGGCCTTCCGGAGAGGAGTTGTGAAGGGAGGAGGGCCTGTTGGACTTTCTTAGTGACTGGCTACCCGCCATCTACACCTCAAGATTAAATATTTTCGAACGTTTTTAAAGGCTTACGACATCTCTTCCAGGGCTGCAGTCAACGGAATTATTCACCCCGAACAGGTCTGTTGGTCATGTCAGGAACTACCACCAGGGATTTGATTTTACAGGCGGCAAGAGGATCAGGTCAGGTGAACTATAAAGGGACAACCATCCATTTATTCCCTGACTTGTCTTTTGCCACTCAAGCGAGGAAAAAAAATTTGATGGTGCGGTCTAAGGTACAAGGCCTTGGCATTGCGCCTCTCTATGATGCCCAGCAGGTTCGCATTCAATATTTCAATTTACAGATCCTGAGAAGCCGGGAAAAGGTGGCAGCAATAGAAAGGGAACTGGAACACGACAAGCTGGTGATTCCTCTGGCTCTGATGAGGCCACATGAAACTGTCCTTTGAAATATTGGGACTTAATAAATGTTAATTATATACACTGTTTACAAGTTTTCGAAAGTTAATTAACAATCTGCTTTAGCAGTAATTGAGCTCAGGGTTTGGTAGCTTTGCGTGATGTTAGATGCCAGACAGTTTAATCACCACACTACAAGGTTAGTCACTTATTAGAAGTTGTTAGTAAGATCGTGGATCTCAGAGTTGGTAATAGGGGAATACATTATAGTTTAACTCTTTATGGAGAAAAGCTAGGTTATTAAAATAAAATAAAATTTCCCCTTCCGTACAATTAACGGTGCTTTTTCAAGGAATTTAACATGCTATGGATATATTCTTTTCAGAGGGGTCATATCAACACTCGTTGTTTTGCTAATATTTGAAAAAGTTTACATATTTGAGATTGACCACCCATAGTCTAGTACGTGCAGCATATCCTGGATATTTTAGTTGGATTTCTAATTTGGATATACCCTCATATGTGTACAAAGATTGCATAGACTGATATTATACGTTACATTGAATGTACTGACTGAAAACTGATGATCTCTTGCATGAGATGGCTGATTGCTTATTGTTTTTGTTTTGTTTTTTCACTTAAAACAAAAGTATAATTACAAAAAAAAAAAAAAAAGAACTTGGCGTCACAGAAAACACTAGGCCACAGAAGTCTCTAGACAGCTGAGTGCTGTCTCAATGGCGAAGAAGCAGAACTGAGGTGGTGGAGGACCCAATGGCTGTTACTGGCCAACCCACAAGCACCACGTACACCGGCCTCTCCTCAAAAAAAAGTCTTCCGGAGGGTGCCTCTCTGCAGACACCCACCAGTGATGAATGGTGAAGACTGACAGGTAAGATCAACTGGACAATGAGAAATAAAATTACATTACAGATACCTGTTGCTACATACTCTACTCTGCTCAGCACAGTGCCCTGCAGGTCTCCAGCTGAAAAACATCAAGTGCAGAAATCATACTGCTGTTTCGGGAGGACTGAAGGGAGCCAGCAGAATGCCCCAGGGCAAGGACCCCCAAGGGCCCCACCCGCCACCATGAAAATCACAGTACTGGGGAAATAGCCTCAGGGGACAACCCACCCCATCTCCACAGAGACCAGTCATACATCCCACAGCTGTGCCATATAGGAAATAAAAGCCTCAATTATCTAGAAGTAAGGGATAAATGTACAATAGCCCATTTGAACAAAAATAGTACAGGGCATAGATCCTGAAAGTCACACTGAGTCTCAACAAAGCTCCTACATGATTAGAGTCCACAGGGCCAGTCTCATTAACTGTTCATATGAAAACAACCTGAAACAGGTAACGGCTGGCCTAGTGTCTATGTCAGGAGATAGAAGAAATAATATAACAGTCTCACTGGTGGTTTTCACGGAAGCCGCTGAAGACCATCTCTCCTGGAACGATCAACCTGAAAGGACTGCAGGATATTTCTGTCTTACATGTGGTGCAGGCTGCTCATTTCCCGTTGAACAGTGTTCATGTGAGTTGCCCAGAATGCCAGTCAGAGAATGGGTGAGGGAGTCTTTATCCATCTCTCTTAGTAGAAACCAACCATCACGTGCTCCTTGATTGCTCGTAAGGCCTCCTCAGGGTTGGATTAAAGTGCTGTTCCCGAATACAAAAATACCCTCAGTTTGGCAGGATATGATGTTTGAAAGAGAATCTGATAAGCTTTCAGAATTAAGTATTCCAACATAAGCCAGATGTTTGTTTCAAAATTTAAGGGTAAAGTCCTGGTCAAAAAGCGATCTTTAGGTATTATAAAGGACTTCTTTCCCTCCCCAAGCAATTCTCAGAATTTCCTCGTCTTTGTAACTTGAAAAACTTCATCACCACAAAACAGGGGCGAACATTTCGGTCTGTGGGCTTTTAAGTCTGGGCCCTATGTGCTTGTTCAGTCTGAAACCGCAAGGTTGCAGGCAGGGTCAGACATTCCTTAATAAGTCCTCCTAAAAGTCAGTCATACAGCCAACCTCTGAGTCTTCAGGAAGGCCGTATAACTGAAGAATGTTACAGCATGATCATGCTTCCAAGTCTTGGCACTTGCCTTTAATTCAACATTTTGATCCAGGAGAAATTTAACCGCCTTGTAAAGCACCATCCTCTACATGACTAACATGGCCCTCCGCTTCTAATCATTTCTCCACGGCTTGTAGTTTAATGTTCAGCCATCTGAAATCCTTTTGGTTCTCACTCCAGAAACTTTTAATTTCAAAATCAGGAACAGGAAACACGCTCTGTCTCAGCATCTGCGTCACCATCAGGGCCTGTCATGCTGATTTGGGAGAAACTCTGGCTCGAAGCTGCCATCCGCCTGCATATTTGCTTGCTGAGTCTTCAGTCTGGTCACTCTGTTTCCTCCTATGCCATTTCAGGCTGATACCGTTAAATAAAATCATTTATCTGGAGGAATCTGGCACCTTGCTAACAGTGGAGCTCCAGAGCTAGTGGCTCACTGGGTCGACATCACCGGAAGGGCTTCTACTGCACAATCCTTATTCCATGAGGATTCAGATTTAAGGTACTCAAGCCTGTAGTGAAAACTTGCTTGACTCATTGCAAAGGACATGACCAGACTCGAGCAAGGCATCATGGGATTTATGCTCTGGAGCTAAAGCCTGCAGTTCTACTGTATCAGTCAGTGCTTTTGATGCCCTCTGCAGTCCCTGTGTTCTTGTCTTGAGCTGGCCATTAACCTTGTTTTATCCAGCACAGGAAAAAGAAAACAATGAGAACAAAGGGACTGCATACTCAGTCGACAAAAAAAAAAAACTTGACAAAACGTTTCAAGCAAAGCAGAAATAAAACTTTAAAAACACACATCTACTCTAAAACCATTTTCTTCCCATTTAAACACACTTCAAACTACAGAAAACAGCAAGGCACATACATACCCCTGAAAAGTTTGACAGCCAGCACAAGACAAGAACACAGGAGAGCAGAGGACATCAGCAACACTGACATAAACAGAAGAACTACTGTAGGATTTAGCTCTAAAGCATCATCAAATTCCACAATGCCTTGCATGAGTTGGGTCATGACCTTTGCAGTGGAGTCAAGCAGGTTCTGCATCAGATTTATTTAACTTCGTTTAAATATAAATCCTGATGAAATTAAGAAGGGTGCAACAGACACAAACCATTGCTCATGCCACAGACTACACGGGCATACAGAAAAAAGGATGAGTAGAACTTTCTCTAAGAGTGAAACGACAGAAGGAGGAGAGAAGGGTCCAGTCTGGTTCGGGTAGAACCAGAGGCAACTGAGGAGTAAGACTAGAACCTGCTGCTACATAAACAACCCAAGTTGTTTGCCAGTTGTGCAGTAGAGAAGGAACTGGAAGGGGACAGGATCAGTGTGTTCCAGGACAGTAGCTGCTGCTTGTTGTTTTTACAGGGTTCTTGTGGATTTTACTTGGTAGAAGGTTATTTCTTTGTGTTTTTAGTGATGCTGATTGAATTGGAGACCCTGTTTCCTTTGGCAACAAATATATTTTGGGGCTTTGGGTTGAATTTTGATTCATTGTTGCTGACTTCAGTAGCTGCAAAGATTACTGCATAGTGGGGAAGGGTGTTAATGGTCTGGCCGGTCTCACTCAGCTAACTGACTGGAGGCAGAGCTGAATCAGGTTTGTGGTGTTGGCTGCTTTGTCTCCTCAGAAGGAACTGGAAGGGACAGGATCAGTGTGTTCCAGGACAGTAGCTGCTGCTTGTTGTTTTACAGGGTTCTTGTGGATTTTACTTGGCAGAAGGTTATTTCTTTGCTTTCTTACTTCTAAGCGCTGGCAGGGTATTGTTGTGGGGCTGTTGGAGGTTTGAAAACTGGTTTGGTGGCTGTAAGTGGGCTCATTTGTTGGATGTTTCACTGTGTAACAGGCTGGCTGGTGGAGGCCTATTTCTTCTGATTTAAAACCTATTTGGTGGGATTTGTTTGGGCCTGGGTATTTGGCTGCTGGGCTTGGAGAGGAGACACAGGGCTGATACACTCTCTCTGAGTCGGGTGTCTGCCCAAGACCCACCCTCCCGAGTTCTGCTAATTTATAGGGAACACCTGCCCTGCAATTGGAGGAAAAGACTGCAGGTGCAGCTCATGTAGTTCTAGCCACTGGGGTTGGATTTAAAGGCCAGAAGAGAGGAACTTAGGGAGTTGTTCATTTCCCTTATAAGTTTACTGTGTTGTACTGCACCTAGTAACAGGGGTTACCAGTGTATTGTGGGACCCGTATCTAAGATTAGTGGGTGACCTAATTAGGCAGTAGGGGTGTATCTTGGACTGGGGAAACCTGGTGGCTCACCGAAGGAAACCTACTTGGAAGGGGATGGAACCACATGGCATTAGGGCAGCATCTTTGGGAGGGTGGTGGTGCACAGGGTGTGGAGCAGCCATGATACTGGACTGGGCTTGGAAGTTTGGTGGTTGCCCAGTGTGCTACCAGCTGGCACAGCTTAGGGAGGAGGTTGCAGGGATTAGGAGACAGCTGGGGGAGGTATGGTTGGGGAAGGGGCAGGGATCTCCCAGGGTTGCAAGCACTGGGAGCAGCAGCATGGGGAAAGGGTGCAGGGAGAATACTCAGGGTCACATAGGGACCCTGGCAGAGGGGTCCAAAAGGACACTACCAAGGAAGCAGGCAGGTAACTGGGGACCCTCACAAAGGAGGGACAGAGGGACAACATTCTCAGGAAGTAGGCAGATGGCCAGGGCTGGACAGAAGAAAGCAAGCAGGGAGGTGGATCAGATCTTACACTCAGTAACTGCCCATTCTCTTCTTCTGCTCGAGGATGAGGGGGTGATGTAGCCATGACAGGGTTGGTTAGAGATGGAAAGGAGTGGGGGCAGGAGGCAGGGGCCAGATAGCAGGAAGAACAGGGGAACCTGGAATGCAGGAAATGGGGAGCAGTGAATCAGAGCAGGAGGGGCAGGGGAAGAGGGAGCAAGCGCAAGGAGCAGGACCAGTTGGGAGGAAAGGTAAAGAGAAGGACCAGAAGTACAAGGAGGATTTAGTAAAGGGCTGAGGGTTTGGGCCAGGAGCACAACAAGCAAGGAGGGACTAAATGGAGACAGCAAGGAAGGAGGACGAGCCAGGCTAGTTTAGCAGATGGGGAGAAAGGACCAGTTGCGGCAGTGAGGGGAGTTAGCAAGGCATAGAAGGATACTCAGGAGGAGAGGCATAGGATTGGAGGAGAGGTGGTCAGGTAAAATGAGGAGGTGGCATGTGGCACCCAGATAGGGGAGGAACAAGGAGTCGGCTGGGTGGAGGGGCCAGTAAAGGATGAGGGACATGGAAGGGAAATGGAGAAAGGAGGCGGTCAGAGTGCTCCTGTTGGGGATTCTATGATCAGGGTATCAAATGGGATAGGGAGGAGAAGCCTGGCCAGTTAGAACAAAATGCTTCCTGGACTAACAGTGCACAGGCTAAGCCACGAGGTATATCAGCTGGCAAAGGATTGTGGGGGTTCCCCGGACATATTGATCCACCTGGGTACAAATGACATTGAGGGAAATAGCGAGCTGGAGATACAGGCAAGATTCAGGAGCTTGCCAGAGTCTGTCATGACATAGGATGCACAGTTTCCTTCTCAGAAATCCTGCCGGTGCAAGGGCTAGTGAGGAGCACAAAAAGGAAGATTGGAGATAAACCAGTGGCTCAAGGAGGGGTGGCCAGAGGTATGTGTTGATGGGGATTGGGGGAGACCTGGGAGGATAAGGAGCTGTATGCTAGAGATAGACCCATCTCAATTTGGAGGGAGGAATCCTTAAGTTGAAAACAGAGAGGTCACTGGTGAAAAGTGGGGTTTAAACTTGTGAAGGGGGAGGATGGAAGAAAAGGCTGTCAAGGGGTGCCCGATAAAGGAGGGCTCTGTCTCCACCCCTGGGGAGCTGGAGGATTGCAGGAAAAGGCTAACTGGTAAAGTGCAGACCAGGGAAAACAGAATCCCCATGGGAACACGAGCAGGGGAAGTGGAAGTATAGGGAAAGGGTGGAAGGTAGTCCTGCTAAATGCCAGGAGCTTGGGAAATAAAATGCCTGAGCTCCAGGCGATGCTAACTGAGGGAGCAGTAGATGTGGCAGCGGTCACTGAGACCTGGGCCACTGCAGGACATGACTGGGACCTGAACCTGAAGGGTTACACTATGTTCAGGAAGGACAGGGGAGGGAAGGGAGGGGGTAGCAATGATAGTCAAAAACTGCATTGGCATAGGGGAGTAGAGGAGGCAGAGGAAACCGTGGAAGCAATTTGGGTACCTTGATAACAAGGGGGGAGCAGTAAAAATAGGAGTGGTGTATAGACCCCTGCTCTGGGCGGAGGAGCTGGAGGAGAGTCTGGTGGCAGATGTTGGGAGACACTGCAGACTGGGCAGAGGAATGGTGGTGGTGTTGGGGACTTAAACATGCCAGGAACAGACTGGGAGACTATGACATCTTCTGTGACCAGGGAATAGAGGTTGTTGGATGTCTTCAAGACGCTGCTCCTAACTCAGCAGGTGGGGAACCGACCAGGAGGCACGGGTACTGGATGTGGTCCTGGCAGACAGTGACCAGATTAGGGGCCTGGAGGTAAGGGACCTGTCAGCAGGGAGCGACCATGCCACGGTCTGGTTCTGCCTAGACATAGGAGGGCTAGAAAGCTGCACAAAGACGGAGGTAACTGACTTCAGGGAACGGATTTTAAGGAAATGGGAAGGATCCTAGGAGCATTTGGATGGGATTGGGTCAGACATGGACGCTGATAGTAGGTGGAAATCATCAGGAGAGGGGTGCAAGATGCTACCAGCACCTGTGCAAGAGTAAGAAGAAAATGCGGTAGGGCCGAAAATCCTGCTGGTGGACCAGGGAGGTCCAGGAGGTGGTGCAGGGAAAGAAGGCAGCCTAGGCAATTCAAGTGCTCAAGGAGTGAAAGGGATCGAGGGGAGTATGAGCCGATTGCTAGAAGGGCCACTAGGGTGGTGAGGGTGGCTAAGGCAAGGAAGGAGCAGAACCTAGACAGGGAAATCAGGAGAGGGAACAAGGGGTTCTTTAGATACATTGGGGAAAAACAAAGGGTGAAGGGGCAGATTAGCAGGATTAAATCAGGGAGAGATGGGCACAAGACCCGGGGAGCAGGCTGAGGTACTAAATGAGTACTTCACCTCAGTTTCTACCAAGGAAAATGGGGGTGCTGCATCATACATGGGAGGAGACAGAGATACTGGGGAGGGGAAACCTTACCGATCGCGGGTCTGGGGAGAGGAGAGGCATCACTGGCAAGAGAGGGGAGGCAAGCAGGAGAAGAGGTACTGGAAGTGGAAATCACAGCAGAGAGAGTGAGGGAAGCCCTCAGATCCCTTAAGACGGAGAAAGCACCGGGGCCGGATAAATTACATCCCAGAGTGCTGAAGGAACTTATGGATCTCCTGGCAAAACCCCTAGCGGAGCTTTTCACCATCTTTCTGAGGACAGGGTGGGTGCCCCAGGACTGGAAGGTGGCACATATAGTGCCCATCCACAAGAGGGGACTGGGAGGTGGCAGAGAACTACAGGCCTGTCAGCCTGACATCGGTGGTGGGCAAGGTGATGGAGGGCATTGTCAAGGAGAGGCTAGAGGGGACCTGGAAAAGTCAGGGTGCCTGGACGATAGACAGCATGGATTCGTCTCGGGAAATCATGTCAGACAAACCTTGTGGAGTTCTATGACTGGGTGACGAGTGCCTTGGACCATGGTAGACCAGTGGACGTCCCTCTTCTAGACTTCAGCAAGGCATTTGACTCTGTTCCTCACATGGGCCTGTTGGATAAGCTGGAAGAAATGGGGTGGGGAACCAGATGATCAGATGGATAGGCAATTGGCTCCATGACCGACCCAGAGGGTCGAGTTGGCGGATAGTCTCATCCCAAAGAGGGTCATTAGTGGGGTCCCACAGGATCAGTCTCGGTCCCTCCTGTTCAACGCCCACGCTCTGACATAAGGACAGGAATCAGAGTGAGATGAGTCTCTTTGCAGATGACTCAAAACTGGGAGGTGGTGGATGGGGAGGAGGGAGGGTGGCCCTACAGAGGGACCTGGAGGCTCTGGAAGATGGTCTAGAAAGTGGAAGCTGAGGTTCAATGCAGGGAAATGCAAGGTACTCCACCTGGGGCCAGAAACCCGGCCAAGTGTACACCCTGGGGAGGGGAATGCTACAAGTCTCGATGGCTGAGAGGGACCTGGGGGTGGTGGTGGATGTCAAAATGAACAACTCGGAGACTTGTAGGGGCAGCAGCCAAGGCCAACAGGATGCTGGGATGCATCGCTGGGGGATCACCTCAGAAGGAAGTGATGCTCCTCTGTATAACTGCTTGGTGAGGCCACACCTTGAGTACTGCGCAGTTTTGGAGCCACACTTAAGAGGGACATTAAACTCCTGGAGAGGGTCCAGAGGAGGCAACCAAATGATTTGGGGCTTGGGGGACAGGACCTATGAGGAGAGGCTCAAAGAGCTAAATATGTACACACTGGAAGAGAGGAGGGACCGGGGAACATGACAGAGGTCTTTAAGTACATGAAGAGGGTAAATAGGGAGGAACAGTCAGGGTGCTTCAAGGAAGGAGGAGGGGGCCACTAGAGGGCATGGGTGGAAGCTGGTGGGGGAAGATTCAGGGAAAAAGGAGGAGGTGCTACTTCACTGAGAGGGTGGTGGAGCCATGGAATGCACTGCCTGGGGGCTGGTGGAGGCAGAGACGGTGGAGGGGTTCAAGAGGGGCTGGGACAGATACAGGGAAGGTTCTGGAAGCAAATCAATGCAGCAAGAATATCCGAACTGGGAAGGAGAAGCCAGAGAAGGCGAGGGAGCAAGGTCAGCACCCAGGGTGGGGCTGACCAATCGAGCAGACTCGAAAGACCGTTAGGCCTATTCTGCTGGCATTTTAGTATGTTAGTATGTTAGATAGGCTACACTGCAACTCACTCCAAAAAACATCCAACATAAAATACTGTATGTTTGTGGAGTTAATTGCAGTGTAGCCCATTTACTGTATGTTTTAAACAATTATGTTTTCTTGGCAAACAACATGGATGGTTTATGAAACAGTGAGTGCCGACCTTACTTTCTGGATTGACTCTACTTTTAACCACAGCACCACTGACCCCTAGATGCAGTCTCCTCCATTCATTAGAATGGGGGCAGCACTGTAAACAAATTTCAAGTAGTCTGGCCAGTCAGCCTCACCTCAGTGGTGGGAAAGACCATGGAGACACTGTTGAAAGAAAGGATAGTGGCACATCTGGTATCCAGCGGTGCTCAGGATCTGAGGCAACACGGATTCACAGCAGAAAGGTCATGTCAAACCAGATCCAACAGATTTTTTGATTGGGTGACTAGGAAATAAATCAGGGAGGGGCGGCAGATGTCACCTACTTAGATTTCAGCAAAGCCTTCAACACTGTCCCACACAGAAGGCTCATTAACAAAATGGGTAGTCTGGGCATGGTAGACAAGGTAGTGAACTGGGTTAGGAACTGGTTAACAGACAGAGACAGAGGGTGGTGGTAAATGTGGTACAATCTGGGAGGGGGTGACCAGTGGGGTACCACAGGGATCAGTACTAGGACCAATTCCCGTTCAATGTCTTCATTAGTGACATTGCAGAGGGTCCAGAAGGAAAGGTCTGCCTGTTTGCAGATGACCCCAAGATCTGAAACAGGGTAGATACTCAGAAGGGGGAGAAAATGAAGAGGGACCTGGAGAAGCTTGAAAGATGGCCAGAGATATAACAACTGAGGTTCAATGCAAAGAAGTGAAAAATAATGCACCTGGGTAGAGGGAACCCTGGGAGAGCTACAGGTTGGGGGAGGAGGACTGTCACAAAGAGGAAAGGGATCTAGGGGTTATCATCCCCAATGACCTTAACATATCAAAGCGGTGCACAAAGGCGCACGGAGGGCCAATGGGATGCTGGGTGCATACGCAGGGTATAACTAGCGGAGGTGGTAATGCCATTGTATAAACCATTGGTAAGGCTTCACCTGAGTACTGCATGCAGTTCTGGAGGCCACACCTGCACAAGGACATAGATAAAGTGAGACTATCCAGAGAGGCAACAAAGATGGTGCAGGGCTTGCACACAAAACATGTGCAGAGAGACTAAGGGACCTCAATATGTACTCACTGAAGGAGAGAAGACAGTGGGGACATGACAAACTTTCAAACACCTCAAAGGCATAGACAAGGTGCAGGTGGGGACCTTTCAAATGTAGAAAAGTACTAGAACAAAGGCACAATATGAAATTGGAAGGGTGTAGATTAAGAGGTAATGTGAGGAAGTTTTCTACACAGCAAGGGTAGTCGCGCTTGGAATAGTCTGCCACAGGAGGTAGTGGGGCAAGCACAGTGGAAGGGTTTAGGCATGCCTGGGACAGGCACAAGGGAAGCTTGAGAGAGGAGGGAGGGATGAAAAGCAATTGATCATAAGGGTCAAAGCCACACACAATATATAGGGCCTGGCAGACTGTATGGGCCTAGCGGTCCTTATCTGCTGACAGTTTCTATGTAAGTAGTCAACACCAACAGGATCATCTTCAGAATGATCGTACTATAAATGAGGAGTGGAAGGCACATCTTGTGGTGCTGTGTGTAGCTTAGAGTTTTGTTTTTTTAAACATGGCATCGATATGGGGTCTAGGCAACAATCCAGCAAAACACCAAGGTACTCAAACGTGGTACCTCTTCAAAGGGACAACATACAAGAGTCATGACGATGTTTGATTGCAGCCAAGCTAGCCTCGCTTAGTGTCACAGGTCAGAGAGAAAGTCTTTTGGTAGCAGTGTATGTTACAATGATAATTTTGAACTTACACTTTTTTATTATATATCTTTTATCTGTCTTTTAAGATGGCCTTTTCCTATTTTGAGGATGCTTTAATGGAGAACTCCGATTTAGCTGAACTGCTCCCCGACTCACCTCCCAGTGCAGCTTTTGCAATAAACAAAACAAGATAAAAATTGTATTTACACTTTATTTTATTTTTGTAAATTCCACTGTCAGGCACCATGGTGGGTGATTCAAAGTGCCATCTCATGTTAGAGTGTGGCAACATACTGCTCGCTTGTATTGAAAAGCATACAAGCAAGGGCTTCCGCTTGGCTGAGGGAGAGGTGGCACGCTGATTTTGTAGCTCCAGATTCAGACCCCACAAAAAGGCTCTAAAACCGCATCTAAACCATTAAAACTTACTACAAGCTTACCTGAAAGAGCCGGAATAATATCGACGGGAGGAGGAAAAACTGGAAGCTGGTGCAGCTAATCCAGGGCAAGAAGTCTCTGCTGCTCAATGGTGCTCGCCACACCAAGTACAACAGAAACGGCATCATAAGTACAATAGACCATGTAGTGTTTCATTAACGCTACAATCCTGACTGAATTGAAATATTTTGAACGCGTACACCACATCAAAGCGGACCTGCAGACAAACATCACAAAATCAAAACTAAAATTCAAGAGCTGGATGCCCAAGTTAGTGCCACTGATTCCAGAATGAACCACTTGGAGTGGGTGGTGCTGCATGTGCTCCATGAATGCCAGGCCCTCCAAGAGAAGTGCGACGATCTCGAAAATAGAGCGAGAAGGAACAATTTAAGAATACCTGGCTTACCCGAGATGTAGAGGCAAAAATGTGGGGCGTTCATAAAGAGCCTTCTGCAGGATGTGCTGCAGCTTGATCTGGAATACCCACTAGATACAGAAAGGCACACTGGGACCTCGTATAAACTCCGCACAGCTGATCGACCATGCTCTGTGATAATCAAGTTTTCAGTTTCCAGACAAAGCAAACTATCTTGCTCCAGGCATGGAGAATGGAGCAAGTAAAATATTAGAATGCCAGGCTCTACTTGATAATGACTATTCAGTGGTGGTGGCAGCCAAAGAAGAGCATATGTGCCGATTTTGAGGGCCTTAAAATCGCAACAACTGAAACTTCAAACCCATTCACTAGCCCAGTTGGTGGTAATGTTTCCTGATGGCCCCAAAGGATTTGTGACTCTGGAGGAAGCAGTGGAGGATCGCATGGCGAGACATAGAGGTCCCTCATACCCAGCGTCAGAGAGACAATTAGGAGGCTACATCAGAGATGGGACATATGGGCGAAGATAACAGCAGGGTCGGACAAAGGTGGCATGGGCTGGTGACCCTGGCCAAGGTAATGCAGCTCCTGCAGAAGTTTTAACAACCGAGCACCCATGATGGACAACGGGGAGACCACCCAAAATCGGCCCATTAACAGTCAGGTGTAGAGGTTGTCAGAGGCCCCCAACTGGTATTAGAACCCCTCAGGTACTGTTGCACCTTTGGTTTGACAATTAACAGTCACTGTTACAGCATTTAAAAACAAATTCAGTACAAGCGACTGAATGGGACTGGCTGTCTGGAACAATGCACCGTAGTACCTGGTAGTGTGAGAGAATACCCCACCCTACTTGACATTCACAAACTTTTCAGATGGGAACAGCATACACGACAGAGAGCCTTTGACCTGTAGCCAATGTCACTTTTCCCCACGGTGACCGCATGGCATGACAGTTACCAGCGCCATTTTGTTTATTTCAGATGCAGCCTCGAACTTGCACTGTCAAAAAAATGAATAAAGAATAACTAGCAGCTGCTAATATATGACACACTACAGGAATGGTCATGAAGCATTGCAGTTAAATGTTATAAGTAGGCGTACAACAGAGCGGGGGGATTTTTACTGTTGAGGATAACTTGTACGGAATGCATAAATGAGTTGAGGCTTACGAATTAGCCTCAGAGGGAAATGCAATGAAGTGCTACTTGCCTTGGGATGTTTCACCTACCCGGAATAGGAGCAGTCTTAGTTGAAGAGGGCAAATTATACGTAACCATCAGCATCTAACAGTTTGTATATTACATCCTCCCCACAGCAACCTAGGGAGACAGATGCTCACATCACTTTGCAAATTTCATGCTTTGATGTAAGAGCACATGGCAGGAGGGGAGCTGAATGAATGCTGATTAACAACGTGGTGCCAGGAACATCCATGGTTGTGGTTTTTCTCATCAGCAGGCTGATTTTTAAATAAAAAAAAATGAACATGGTTAGCTAAAAAATTGGGCACACACTAACTGAAATGAAAAAGCTACAATACATAGCTGGGAAGGAAACAGAGGGTAAGCCTCACTGGGCTGTCAACATTCAAGTTGCAGGGTTAGAGTTGCAGAGCCAAAGAAGGCTGGACAGACAGGCGTCATCTCGCATATCAGGAGCTTTTGAGGGGCAAACAAAGTTAAAGCCGCCTGATGAACTACAACCGAGACAATGACAGTCCTGCCATACACGGGGCGGAGATTGTGTCTTGTAAACCCAAACCTTGCAGGAGCCATTTCCAGGTCTATAAATAAATTAATGCCTAAAGTGAGCTATGGAGGAACTGATAAAAGGACAGAAGCCTGATAGTTGTTTCAGGAACCAACAAAGCTGAGACACGGGGTTATACACAACATCGGACTCTACACCTTGCTAGTGGCAGAGACTAAGAAATAGGTGTATAAATGACCCAACTCACAGTGACCAAATGAACTAATTATCGATCAGTTCAACAGGTAGAGTGCAGGAGGATGGAATCTATGGGCGGAGGATGCACTCCATGGGAGCCCTGTGTGTAGCTACCTAATGTATCGCACTCTCAGTCACTATCAATGATGAACCAGGGACCTGGCAACCGGTGGGGTTGGCGGGGGTGAGAACACCAGTCTTTAGTGACAGGGAGTAGGTAGTAGTGACCAACAGCAAGGTGCCAACAGACCAGAAGTAGGAGTTGGATCTATCCAGATAAGAGCAAAAGAAGGCTTGAATACAAGGGCTAATACAAATGTGACACAAATCTGGGACAAACAGATAAAGGGACATCCCCAATATAGTTATGTAGGCGTTTCTAGGACCCCCAGCATTCTTATCAGTGGCTGGCTGATTTGAAACACATCAGAGAAGCAAAGGAGGGACTGAAAACATATCCCAGCACACATACTGAGATGTGATGTCCTCTGCTGCCTCATGTGACCACACAGGAAATCAACAATCTGTTCCTAATTAAAAGTGTGAAGAATGAGTGAAAGAATAGGCCCTACCACACTCCCCCTTAACAGCAAGTGTGAAAATGAGACTCCTTTTTCACCAATATGCAGGAATGCCATTCTCTGTACCGATGGGAACCCGCTGCCAACTCTGGACTACAACAAAGGGCATGGGCTTTATTTTTAAACAACACTGATGGCTGGAGTAAGAGAATGTGCAGTCTTCATCTGGCATACCTCTCAACTGTCCCGGATTATGAGGAACATCCCTTTTATGTCCCTCAAAACTGCCCTGTCCCCTATCCGTCCATCTTGGAAAAGGTGCTGCTACCCACACAGAGAATGTACTCTGAATTCAGAGTTTAAAGCAGAAACTCATAATATACTAAGAAGCTGCATCAGGGGTTGACTCTATACAAGTAAATATAGTGTTTCCCACAGTGGTCTGAGCTTGTGATTTCATGTTTAGAGAATGTGCCCTCATTAGGAGTCAATGTCCCTCATTGTTCCTTATTTTGGGCGTCCATGTTCCTCATTTCAGTAACAGAAGGTTGAGTGTTATGACCTGAGATACTATTATTCATCACCCCAATTAATCAAGCACGCATGGTGGGACTACCAGATAGTACCAAAAGGTGTGTGCTGAAGTGAGTGCAGACAGCTCACAGTGGACAACACACATGTTTTGGGACTGTCCAAAGATGCCGTGAAATGGAGGCCACATTCAATTGTCAGGTGGTACTCACACCCTCACTACTGCTGTTGGCAATCACCCACGGATGGAGGGAATTGAATCTGTACACCCTACGTCTAATTCTCATATCTGCATTAGCAGCAAAAAGCAATAACGCAGCTATGGCATAAGACAAAACCAACAACCAGGGAGACTTGTCGATCCATTATGTGGACATATATTATATGGAATGCTTGACATACACTTGTATGGACAAACCTCCGATTTGAAACATTTTGGAAGAAGTGGGTATCACACCAATTGGAAAATTATCCGGACTTTGTGCCATAATGGGGAACGCCCTTCACTCCTCTAGACAAGGAATCAGCTCTACCCCTTTCTCTATCTCTGCTCTTTCTGTCATTCTTCTAGTAACCTATACCTTTAAATTAGTATCCTCTTTGATGCTTATCATGTAAAGTAATGAGGGTCAGCCTTGGAAGAAAAAAAAAAGGGTATAAAAGGTACAAGAAAAATGTGCTATATGAACATACTGGCTCCCCACAATATAATATAGACTATACTGTGAGGATACTACAGTATGTAATATGTACTACCATGAACAGAGATGGAATATTGTATTAGTCTGCTGATCCTAATTCCTCATGCAGAACTGTAAAGTGTAATGTGTATTATTTTTCTGTCTTTGCTTTTGAAAAATAAAAATAAAATTTTAAAGAAAAAAAAAGCATGCAAGCAAGCAGTGTAGCACTACACTCTTAACATGAAAATATACCAAAAGCACCTGCCATGTTGCCTGATGGTGGAGTTTATGAAAATAAAATAAAGTAAGTGTAAACACTTTTTTTCCTAATTACGAAAACCTAGCGGGGTGAGTGAGCAGTTTAGCTAAATCGGAGTTCTCCTTTAACATTTTGTCTCCTTAGTATTCTCAGCTGTTTCTGAACAAACCCAACTTTAACGCCACTTTTCTTGTGACTGAAGTGAACTTACAGGCAAAGGTTCAAAAACAGCGGAGAATACTTATGAAAACATTCAGGTAGCTGAATTCAAAATAGTGCGCTTTTAGTTATTTTAAATCTTTAAAAAATGTAAAAGTAGACTCAAAGAGGGGAAGGGCATCTTGCATTACAAGAGGAAAGGAGCAATCTCAAATAGGATAAAAAATTGGAGCAAAATCTGGCACATAACCTGCACTGCTGCTTTAGATTTATTCCCACAAGTTTATATTGCATCACCACTTTAAATTCTGCATAACATGAATATGATATTCAGTGCTGGTGTCCAGCGCCAAACCACACATCCATTAAAGCTCTGAATCCTACACCATCCCATCAACAGAGCAGTAGCACCACAGCTCATGATGTAGGCAACCTGTTCAGAAGCGAGCCCAAGTCATTAGGGGCCAGGGGGAGAAGGACAGAGTGTCCCAGAGGATGCACTCCTCCTTCAGGGAAGGAAGGTTTCTGTGCTACCACCACCTGGGTGATCACAGGTGATGGTGCAAGCCAGTGCCGTGAGTGAGTGAGCACCTCCTGACTGCGACATGAGTATGCTTGCATGCTCACATCTCTGAAGTCCTTGTCCACAATGTGCCTAAGGGTCTAGAGAAAACAGAAAAGTCCTGCGGACGAGCAAGATTAAGTGGCACCCTCTCACAGGCCCTGCACTGCTTCCTGCAAACTGGACTAACACCGCTTGGGACGGAGAACCCTGAAGGGCTCTGCCACATGGGATAAACTGTGGAGCACTGACTGGCAAGTAGTTAAGTCCCAGAGACAGCAGGTAACAGGGTTTAAGGGAGCACCAGTGATGGGGCCTGCCAGGCAGATGGTGACAATAAAAAAAAAAAAGGTATTTGATCCCAGGGGATTCACTGGCACCCAAATCAGTTTGCAATCAGCAGGCAGCATACTGGAAGCAGTTGCAAAGCAACTTGCAAAAGCCAGATAGTGCTCTCAGATTAGAGAGTGGATGAGACAACAGGTGTATTGAAACACTCACAAGGTCTGGTTTGTTACTGCTAGGTCTTCTCCAATCAGCTACACCTACAAAAAGCAACATTCTTAGCACAAAATGAAAAGTAGCAAACCAAAACTAAACCCAAAACAAACTGAGCACACAATCTAACTCCTCCTTCCCTTCTCCATGCTCTGCCAACTGTGCTATAGCAGGAGTAGGGGCTTCCTGGACATTCAGGTCCCCTTAATCTAGTTTGCCAGTTGAAAACAGGTTTGGGAGTTAACTACATCAACAAATATTGGAAACATCTACACAAATGTACACTTTTTGCAAATTACTCTAGAAACCCTTTATTGGTATCTCATTTCCTGCAATTAACATCCGATTATATGTGATTTAAAGCAGCTTATGAAGGCAGGGTTCCTTCACAGTCCAACACAAGTACTCTGGAACAGCATAAAGTATACTTTACAAATGTCTCTGAGTTGTTCACTCATCGCAGACTTTTAAAGGTGTGTATCATTTTATTTTGATAAGATTATAGAACTAATAACACTTCTGCAACTCCAAACACAAAAAATAGTTGCTGTGTGACTCTGGATAATTTATTTTCATAGTGCTATAGTCCACCCAGCTGCAGAAATGGGTAGAAGTAGAACTCCACTGAAAAGATGTTGCATCTCAGCTGGACTATCCTGCGTAATACGGTGCAAAATCCAGCTTAACATAAAATTGAGAACATCTGGCAACACCAAAAAGTGAGCCATGGTATGTGTCCACAGCGCTTGCACTGGCCCTTTAACAGGGCAGTGTGTATGACTGCTGAGGGTCTGCAGCAGTCTGCTACAGTCAGCACTCGTTTAGCAGATTCTCATGTATATCCATCATTGACTCCATGATTTTGTTTTTTCACTTTGTGATAATGCCTGCTTATCTGTCATTCACATTGTCTGTTTCCATTGCCTGTCCTTGTCTTCTATGCAGCTCTCACTGTGTGCTCTCAGATAACTGGCCCTGTGCCTCCACTCCGGGATTTTGCCATGGTAACATCACAATTGTTCTGCATGTGTTCTTGGCATACCCAGACCAATCAGAGCATGCAGCACATCGAGGAGGATCATGCCAGGTCAGGAAGCATTCTAGTGCACATCACTAACGCCATCATGCAGAACAGAGGTACAGCACAAACAAGCCACAGACCAAAGCAGCTAGAGGAAACCAGAGGTGCTGGGGCCGATATGCTTTCTTCCCTTATTCCCAGAGGGATGTCATGTGCTATGATATGAAGGCACGCCACGGCACACTATGCATATCCACACACCAGAATCCATTTCTTCTTATCCCACCTATCGCCCTGTGTCGTTCCACTCCTTGGGCTCGCTCATGCTTACCCACCCCGACACAGTCTGCCCCTAGAGTGCCATGGGTGACTCCTACCTTCCTCCCGTCTTTCGTGGAGCCCCCTGGCACAGCGGGGTCTGCCCGTGGTTCTGGAATGGGCAGCTGGAGCGGCCGTCATCTAGGCCCGCCGAGGTTGGTTTGCCTGTTTGTGCTTCATCCCTCCCTGAGGACGGCGGTTGGGCAGGTACATGCTAACGACGCCTGCGTATGCCTAACAACGCCCTCCCTCCCCGACTCCAGCCCTTCTGGAGCCGGCCAATGCCCCATGAAAGCCAGTGCTCCCACCGCCCTCAGGGACGCCGGGTGCGTACAGCACCCTTGGTAATTCCACCCCGGCGAGGAGAGCATCCGCTGGGACGCCTAATCCTCCTTCCCCTGACGACCCGAGTCCGCACTCGAACCTGGGTCACCGCATGGGCGAGGTGTGGCATCCAGCGCTCAACCTCAGCGCCACCGGGCCGGCTTCCCACCTCCTTCTCTGACGCACTGCCACCTGTGAACTCCAGGTGGTAATATCGCAGTGGAGCTTGGACCCACTCACCTCCCCGAGGACAGCCCTTTAGATGCTCAATCCTCCTCCCCGCCAGCTCCTGATGACCCAACTCATTCTCTAAACTCTGGTCGCCAGCGCCATGAGCAGTTGCACTACCACTGTGCCGACAGGCTGACGGAAGCATACAGTTTCTGTAAGTAAAATACTGTATGGAGACACCATAAAAACAGCACTTTCTTTTAGGCAGTACTGTACCAGATAGTAGAGACAGACAGTGCAGTACAGATGTGGGAGGCAGAGAAATGGAGCAAAGAAGGGGTGAGGTGCGCTGTGTGTTTAGAAAAGAACACTTTTTTTTTTTGTTAAACCAGATTTGTTAAAGTGGTGAAAATGAAGTCAGCAAACAAAAGGGCCAGGACAGCCACTGTGGCAAATGTGTACTGAAATGCAAACGAGTGAGTCAAGCACTGCCACACAGTCACGTGAAATGGTACCACATGGCATTCACCATGTTGCCTTGTCCCGAGATTACAACCTGAAATTACAGTAAGTTATAACAGCTAAAAAATTGTTTTGGCTTATGATAGCCTAATCGAGGGATAAGACTTTGGAGGGTAGGAAGATTCACTTTATGGCAGCTTTCCAAAAAAAGTGCCACTGCACAGTAGGTACAGTTTGGACTTTTGAGAAGACTGAGGATTACTGTATAGAAAATTAAGAGTCGATGTGCTCTGTGTTCTGTGGCTGTTTTGATTAAACATTTATTGCACAGTACTGTACAGTATTATAAAAAGCTTTGGACAATGTAAAATGGTGTATGTAAACCGGTATAAAAATAATAATGAGCATTTTCCATTTTATTAGTATTTTATTAGTATCTAGAGTATTGTAGTATCAACAAAAGCCTCTGTATTTTTTTGTTTTTAAATCTGTTAATGCTCTCCTTCGCGGAGCCGCTCCTGTTAGGAAGCTCACAGTCCGCCTCACTTCACCGTCCCTACCTAACTTCCGTGGCAGACCCCATGGAGCCGGGCTGTACCCCCCAGGCAGTACCATGTGGGGCCTGTACAGCCCGAGACACTTCTATGTTTTGTCGGATCCAGGGTGGATCAGGCAGGTGGGAGCTATCACGGTCTGCACTTCAGCGCTGATTTTCCCTGTTCTGGGGACATGGCGGCGCCTGATGTCAAGGCGTTATCACCAACATCCACCATGCCCCAACCCTCTCTGTACTTCTTGCTTGTGGTGCCTCCGGCTTCCAAGAGAGGCCAGTCAAGCACAAAGCCTGGACCCCTTCCTCCCGGAGAAGGTGAGCTATCCTATGGACACTCAAGCCTTTCTCCCCCAGCTGTGCTCTCCACCTCCTGGGCCTGCTCCCAAACCCGGTCGATGGTGTCGCGTTTATAGTAAGTTACTGCCATACCGACAGGCCGGCTCTTTACCTGCATTATTAAATGGTTTTCAATGATCCCTGACCATCAGACAAAAATGATGCAGTTAACTGTCTCTCTCTCAGACATCCGCCACTCACCTGGGGACGGAAGACAATGGAAATCTGAGCCCGGACTGTATTAAACAACAACATGGTTAGAGAACTCCAAAACACTGCCAATGAACAGGAATTTTATTTAGTTAACGAACATTTCCAATATGTCATTTTGGAGAATATTCAGGGTAAAATCGCCCGAATCCACACATACTCAGTTTCCCACATCTTAAAAACTTATACAACAGGAGTTCTCACCTCTGTCATCTTTACCTATTCAATACTTAAAGGAGAACTCCACCACTTAAAGATGACAGTTTCACTTTCTAAATATCAAGAGATAAGAATTCCAACTGAAGCATTTACTGTTTAACCACTGAGAATATTCTTGGCCCTGCCCCTCCTCTGCATACATCAGTAAGCTGTCTTTGCAAGTACCAGTAGACTAAAATGTACCAGTAAAGAGACAGTGTCCACGATGCCAGCTGAGCCACTAAGCACTTGGAAACCCTGCCTGTTACTACTAAAACTGCATCTGATGCTTACAAATCACCCAATGTGATGCCCTAGGTGTGCTGGAGTGTACAGTTTTGGACTGACAGAACCAGTTACAGTAATGCTCTGCTTCTAGTTTAGTTTTGTTAGCTTAGTCAATGGTGACTGTAAAAGGCAAGGCCTCCAGAAAAAGCATTATTTCTACAGTGCAGTGTGGATGTTAGAGCTACAATATCATTACAACCTTCAGATAAACTCCTGGTGGAGTTTTTTGTTTGTTCTGCTTGGCAGTGTGTGGTGGGAACAACATTGCTGAAACTCCTTATATACTGGGTTCGAATCCTCTATACTAAACTGCCAGAGCATCACTTATTTTTCAGAAATCTTAGAAGAAACCCCATTTGAGATGGATAAATATATTTCAGATCAGTCTTGTATTGGCTAATAAATACTGGAAAAAGTATCTTAATTCATACTGTAGTTTCTTAGCCTTTTAGCACATCAAATACAGACAATGGAAATATAAATCTTACCTGTTAAAATGTAGGTAACTTAGACACAGAAGTCCTTCTTAAAAGAAAATAGGTTTTATAGTTTCCAAGTTCCTGCCCATTACAGGCTATTCCAACTATAGCAAACTTTATATCTGCATAGCAAGTCAACGAGCCTGGAGAAGCCACAGCAGTTGCTACAGATTTTATCTGGAAATAAATAAATAACATTCAAATATGAGATTCCACCACAAGTATACAAATTCAGAACAGATCACTTACTGTCAAATCAGTCTCACCAAGTTACAGAAGAAAACGTTATCAAACTTGTAACTATAGTTCTTCTAGTCAATATTTTCATCTTAGTCGCACTTAAACACTAGACTGTAAGCAGTAAGACACAGCAGGGTGGCATAGGATTAATAAGAATTATAACTAATGTTTTTGATTGTATTTTTATTGATGATGTAATGTTTGTAATACTTTTCAATTTTTAATAACATTTAATGACAAAAATCCAATCCTGTTGCATCTTGTTACACTTATGATTCTGTCACACGCTTTAAAAGTAATGTAAAATGTTTGTAAATGTGCTTTTGAAGCAAAACAGTTCTTCCACTAGAAGGTGTTGTAGTTAAAGAGCAGCTTCCTAGTAGCCTCCCTCAGCGTAATCGATAACCCTATTAGTCGATCAGTCGCTTTGATTTATTAACATCACAACTGTAACTGGTATAAAACTGTATAGTAATATTCCCATAGAACTCAATGGAGGCGTGACACGCAGCCTTTCATTTTGAGAGAAGACATCACAAAACGGGCCAGTGGGCACGTGAAGCGTGGCTTACATCATCAGGAAGTAGGACCGCTTTCTCGCAAGTTGCAAAACTAAATTTACAAGGGTTATAATTTTCTAAAGGTGAAGCATTACATAGCCTGATTTCTACAAACTACTCCTGGCAAGGTCAGTTATCGATTACACTGGGGGAGCAGATATTTACAACTAAGAAGCTGTTCTTTAATGTTCTGTTTTCTGAATTTTACTATGCCACCTTCACTATGCCACTGTTGCTTTTAATTGGTTTTGTTAAATAGAAGAATCCAAAAGAGTGGGTGTTATACAGTAAGCTAAGCAGCTATCCAAAAGTCTGCATTGCTGTTTTTTTTGACTGTGCTCTATTGGCATGTGGGGAGAAGAGTTGTGGAAATTCTGATGGTATGGGCATCTGTCTGGTCATAAAGCAGCCTGGCACCGTAGTTTTCTATAACTAGCTATGCTGTGGATATATATGCTGAGATTAGGTAGGGGTGCCAGCCTGCCTCAGCCAATCAGCATCCAGGGTTTCAAGAGTAGCTGACACCTCAAGGTAGGCAGCTCATGGCAAGGCGCTTCCTGCCCTTGGACCTAAATCCAGATTCTTTTTTTTTCCCGCCAATATTTAGATATTGTACTTACAAGTATGATAGTGCATCCTTGTTCAATTTGAGCCACTGAGCATTGGCTAACACCCTGGCCACAAAAACGCATTTTAATAACACAAAGTAGAAAAGGGCAGCAATGCATAGATAGGGCTACTATGCAATTGGGCTGCAGTGGCTTTTAGACACTGTGTTTACTCTGCTGGCAACTGTACATGTTAAGGGTGGTATACATGTACTACTATACACACACACACACACACACACACACACACACACACACACACACACACACCTGCCTGCACAGTCACTTGTCACAAACTCAGGTGTTACTATAGGAGGCTGTCATCATTTCCAAAGATGACCAAAGATGAAGGTATGATGGTCACTCCACTGTAGTACCAGACTGGTTCTATGAATATCCATTTATACTCATTATATCCTTTATAATGGGAGCTTTTAGTGGTGGTGGGGATTGAGGATAAGGGCAGGTTTCGTTTGGTTGGGGGGGTTTGTCTACTGAACTCGGAAATGTGCCTGGATGGGGAAGATGGGAGATTGGCTTGATTTGGTACGGTGGGATGGATGGGGTTTTATTATACGCAGATAGGTATCAATGTTTAATTTAAAGGAAAAAGTGCAAACTGCATATACTGTTAACAGCTGCTGCAGAAACCACCCATGAGAGCTTTAAGCATTAAATGGAACTTTTCTTTACCTTCTATAGTAGCTTTTTAACATATACCAGCCACACCAAATTTCCAATACAGGAACATGCCCACAACCCTTTCAAACACACTAGGGCTGATATGTGCTAAGAAAGATATTACAGAATGTAAAGAAAAATTTCATTTAGTGGTTCGAGCTCTAATAGAGATTTCGCAGCAGCTGCTGCTGTATGCACAATTTGCACTGTTTTTTTAACTACTAGTATGCTAATTGGGGGCTGGGGATGAGAAGGAGACTGGGCTAGAAGATGGGGTTAATAACATCATTAGGGTCGGGAACGCCTGACAGGATGGGGACACTAACTTTTGGGGTTTTAAAATCATATAATGTCGGATTCCACATCAGACAGATCGGATTTCGTATCTGAATCGATACAGAATGCTAATGTTTAGATTTTTGGCAGCTATACATGAAAAGAAAAGCTACATATTTACTGTAACTGGAAATTTTCCTTAATAACTTCTCCAATGAGTACCACTAATGGGTCTGGGCTGGAAGTACTGAGGCCCCACAGGAGCAAATCTTCAGTTGGGGCTGGCAATGGCTACTGTGCATGGCGCCTGTGCACCCTCACGTCGTGCCACCAGTAACCATTAACCACTGCTGACCCCTCACCAATCTCATTTCTGTTCACCAGGAAAGCAACAAAGTGGGGAACAAATAGACAGGGCTTGAAACCCACTAGCTCAAAGAACAGGGAAAGGATACAGGAAAAATAAAGAAACAAAATCCAACTATTAATTAGACAGAAGAAGAAAGGGCACACTAAGCTGGCACAGATAGGTAGAATGGGTTATGGAGCCAGTGCCTCAAAAGTCACCTGTAGCCAGGCAGCACCTAAAGGCTGGGAAGGGTAGTGGAATAAGGCAGCAGAGCAGCCATGTATGCATGTGGGCTCTGGCTGACAAACCAAAGGACAAGCATAAACAGGGTCTCTCTGCAACTGAGAGGACACAGTGTGCCAACCAGCAGAGCTGCAAGTGACTCCTAATAAGCAAGTGGCATAACAACAGTAAAATAACATTTTTTTTTTAACCAGTCAGGCTGCCTATCCACAAAGAGTAAGGGCAGAACAGAGTGACTGGTGCATGTGGTACTGCAGGGCTACCCAGCCAGAGTAGTAGAAATAAGACCATCTCCCCAATTATCTAAGAGTCTGCTGGATACGAGAACCAGAAAATGGCCCAAGTAAAAAAAAAAAGCTTGTCAACAAACCAAGCAAAGAGAAAACGCCTTGCACAGCTGGGGAAAAACAGGGTCCAACCCATCATTCTTGCAACTAACAGTGATGTATGTACTCTGTGCTAAGGGCTAGTTCAGCCTGGTACAATCTTGTGCCTAGCATACATTCACAGACAGGGCCACTGTCAGGTGGAGTTAGACATGGATAGCATCCAGTGGGTACAAGTCTTGTTTAGCAACTACTAGGAATATCCAGAGAAAGAGAGGATACAGCCAGAGTAGGAAAAAGCAGGGGGACAGCAAAAACAGGTTACTCACTTGTAATAGTAGTTTTAGGAGTTTGCTGGCCTGGTGGCACAGAGGACTGAGGCACTGGACAGCACCTCGAACCACGCCGTGACCCGGTTCGAACGGACTCAGGTCGCCGGGGTTGGCAGGGGAGGAGAGGATTGAGCATCTGGAGGACTGCTCTCCCTCCTGGGGTGGGCTAGGTGGGGTAGGCCTGCTATGCTAGCACCCGGTGAGACTGGGAGGTACTGCAAGCAGCGGCACACAAGAGGAACCAGAAAGGCGTGAAAATGCCGCATGTCGTCCTGATGACGGCGCCCGCCTCCTGTGTCTCCCCAGCCAAGAAACCTCCAGACTGCATTTCCGCCCCTGTAAAGATGCAGGAGCACTCACGTGCGCCCAGTCTCCTCCTCCGGGAGGGCTCCCGCGGATGTGGGAGAGCCCCCGGCGAGGGGTATGTCCGGGACAACCGGTGCATCGGAGCAGCTGGATGGCAGATCGGATGAGGAGGCAACGCATAACTTGGCCACCTGAAGGAGAGGACGACAGCGGCGTGCCGGAGGAGGTAAAGAAATAATGCAAAAAAAATAGTAGTTCTAGGAGTGGTATATGTTTTCATCCACACTTTTGGCATGTCCTTTCTCTTTAAATATCTTGCCAGAAGGTCTAAAGCTTTCTCTTCCCTCCACCCATCCAGGTGGTATATCCTCAGCCCGCCTTGACGCCAGATCTTGCCCGCTGAAAGCAGTGGTTGTGTGTCGGGCCGGGAGGTCGGGTGGGTCAGTGTGGATGAATATCTATCACTCCTAGAACGATTACAGTTACGTAAATCTTAGTGTAACAGTAGATCTTTGAGGAGTGTCTCATAGTAATACTTTTGGGTATCTAGCAGAGGTCGCTGTGACAGCAGCTCTTCTAGCAGTTTTTCACCAGGGACTGCCTACACACATCAGTTTCCTGTTTTCACAGAAGTGTGGGCGGTCCCTGGTATCCTCAGTTCCCCATCAGATTCAGCTCGCAAAGCAAGGATCAAGGGAAGCTGCAGTACCAAAGGAGTCCCAGCCCATAGTCACTGAACCAGAATTTGCTCTCTTACAGAAGGAGGGGGATGGGTGGAATAATTTGTCAGAAGAGACACCTCAAAGATCTACTGTTACGGTAAGTTTTACGTGAACTGTACCATCTTCCACGGAGTGTCTCTTGCAGTAGGTAATACTTTGGGATGATTCCCAAGCAGTAATGCCCATGTGGGAGGACAGTTATGATAAGAGGCCTTGTAGGACTGCACGGCAAAGGCTGTCCGGACGCCATGAGGCAATATCCAGATTATAGTGCCTTGTGACTGTATGGATCGTGGACCAGGTAGCTGCATTGCAGAGATCTGAAATGGAGGCTCCTTTAAAGCAAGCTGCAGTGTTGGCCATAGCTCTAGTGGAGTGGGCTTGGACAGGTTCAGGTAAAGGCTTGTTGCATTTTTGCACAAAATGCAATGCGCCAACCAGAATGAAAGGGTATGTGTTGCAACCTGGAGGCACTCGCACCCAGGCAAAAGAGACGAACAGTTGAAACATCTTTCTAATCTATTGTGTCCGATTAGTATAGTAGTATATCACGGTGACATCCAAAGTATGTAGTAGATGTTCACCCTGATAGGAGTAGTCTGGATAGTAGACCAGAAGCTCCAAGGATCGATTTAAAGTATGTTCGCAGACTACTTTAGGAAGGAAGGGTTGGTCACGAAGGACCACCCAGTCTTTGTAGAAAATCAGCAAGGTTCCCCACACATGAGGGCATGGATCTCGAAATATGTCAAGCAGAAGTGATAGCCACCAGAAATAGGGTTTTCCATGAAAGAAAACAGAGTTCACATGTGGCAGCTGGCTCAAAAGGCTTAAGTCTTCTATCATAAAATTGAGATCCCACGGAGGAGTGAGTCTTCTAATAGGAGGTTTAATATGTAACATTCCTTTCAAAAACATCTTAGCTATATTATGTTGGTACAGTAACCAGCCATCCAGAGACTCATGGAAAGCGGATATGGTGGCCAAGTGGACCTTAATGGAAGAATAACTCAGACCGGACTCGGATAGTGAGGATAGGTAGTCCAGAACCTGTGTCAGTGGACAAGAGTAAGGGTCCAAAGATCGAGAGGCTGACCATATGGATAAACGCTTCCATTTGGAATTTATGTTGCTCTTGTTGCTGGCTTACTGAGGCCAAGAGGATATTGGCAACAGGAGAGGACACTTGTAAGCGAGTTATGAAAGCATCCTCAGGAGCCAAGCTTGAAAGTGTAGAGCCTTCAGATTGGGATGAAGGAGAGATCCGTGACACTGAGTGAGGAGGTCTGGGTCTGATCGGCAACAGGACGGGATTATGTACCTACAGTTGTGAAGTAGGGAAACCACGTCTTACGAGGCCACACTGGGGCTATGAGAATCATCGTGGCCAGTTCTAACTGTAGTTTCAGTAAAGTCCATTGCAGGAGAAGGATGAGGGAAAAGCATATAAGAAGAGACCTGTCCAGGGTTGGGACAGGGCATCTATAGATCGTCCCTTTCTGTTCGGATAACGTAAAAATACCTGGGAGGTCGGTAATTTCTGGGAGGCAAACAGATTAATCTGTGGAGTGCCCCATAAGTTGAAGATTTCTTGGAGCACTTACTCGTGAAGTGTCCATTTGTGAGTTGTGGACTGGCTACTCAGCCAGTCAGCTAACTGGTTGCAATGTCCCGGAAAATGGACAGCTATTAGCGCCAACTGTTGCCGTGGGCTTCTTGCCAAACTGCAAAGGTCTCTCTGCATAGTGTGAGACTTCGCACTTCTTGCTTGTTGAGGTAGAACACTACTGCAGTGTTGTCTGATTGGATCAGTAATGATCCTGGCTCGAGGTAGGACTGGAATGCCTGGAGGCGAGACGACCACTCTCATCTCAAGAAACTGATACGAGACAGATGGGGAGAAGCAGGCCAATGGCCTTGGGTCTGATAAGGACTGAACTGTACTCCCAGCCCTGTAGGGAAGCATTCGTGGTCAGCTTGCAGGAGGGGGACTGGAAAGGCATTCCTAGATTCAGATTGACTGACTGTTCACCATGTCAGGAAGACTTCACAGAGGGAGCGACCCTGATTTTGTTGTCGAACTGTCCTGCTTTTTGGGACCATTGATTTTGAAGGGTCCATTGGACAGGTCTTATGTGGAGAAGAGCTAATGCCACCATAGGGATGGCAGCGGACATGTGACCCAGAAGGTACAGCATTTGTCTGGCTGTGACTATTTTCAGAGTCTGTATATCTAACGCCAGAGCTATAAGCATGTCCTGCCGAGGCCGTAAATGTATCTAGAACAGCTCCAGTGTATTGGAGACTGTGTCCAATTTGGACTGGACTTTGGCCAATAGACAGTGATTCCCAGATCTGCGAACAGTTTCAAGGTAGCATCTAGAGAGACGAGCAGCTACTTTGAGACTGCTTTTATTAGCCAATCACCTAGATATGGAAAGATGAAGTGCCCTCTCTTTGTAAGGCTGCAGCTACCACCGCTAGGTACTTGGTGAACATTCTGGGGCGATGAGAGGCCGAAATGGGTTGTTAATACAGTTTACTCACCTGTAACAGGGTTCTAGCAATGGTATATGTTGTTCATCCACACTGTCTGGCAGGTTCCTTGCCGCTTTAAATCTGCCGAAGGTCTTCATTGCTGGCTTCTCCCACCCACCGGGTGGTAAAACTCTCGGCTCCGCCCCATGACGCCAGATCTAGCCCGCTGAAGCCAGGTTGTGCGTCGGGCCGGGAGGTCGGGTGGGTCGTGGTGGATGAACAACATATACCATTCCTAGAACTCCTGTTACAGGTGAGTAACTCTGCATTTCTTTTACAAGTCCTGAGCACAACAGTTAACAAAACTCGATGGTGGTTCTAGAATTGAGTCCAGTCCAAACTCTATAGGGCTGCCTGGAGGGTCAGTTATCAACTCATGGATCTTCAGCAGGCCATAAAAGATGGGTGTTCTTGGGCTGTGTGATATACAGCCTTCTGCCATTCTGTTATGTGTCCTAAGTCAACCCTTCATTAAGGATTTGTCTGATGGCTCTCTTGTACACCTTCTGTTGGCTCTGTGTCTAATCTGGTGTAGTTCTGTCCATATCCCAGAAGTTTGAGACACATTCTGCTGTAATATTCTCTATCTATTGTATCAATGCCCTCCCTTGTACTCTGTTTTGATTACAACAGCCAAATTTCATTCTAATCCCCAAGAGCTTCACCTTCACTCCTGGTGAGGTTAAAGTTACTGTGTTGTGGCTGCAACTCAAACAGAGTTTTCACTTCCTGTGTAAACTTACTGACATGTCCCTACCTCAGGATAATGTCCCTTTGTAGGGTATAGGAATACTTAATTTCTGGAGCTTCTTTCAGAGTCCACTATTCCCAGTCTAGAGGTTCTACATCCTTAAACTGTTAAGTTGGTTTAATGGTCTGACAAAATCTCTGCAGATCTACAATTATTTGAAAGTGATTAGGAGATTCTAATGGTGAAAAAAAAGCCAGACTCTTACTCAGGACCTGTGTTTCAGTTGTTGATAATACTTTATTGGTCAAACTGAGAATCACAGCAGTTGTCATGGTCTAGAGCTGTGCCACTCGCCTCCTCTCCCTCTGCCTCTTCCTCCTGTATCTCCTCCATGAGGTCATCCACACACCACACACTCTCGCTTCAATAATCTGCCTTCATAGTCCAAATGTAGCGAGATTGCTTGGCGCTAAGAGTGTTACTAAGACGCCAGACAGAAGGACGCTGTTGAAGCTGAGAGCTGAGTAAGCATGAATTCACTTGCAGGACCACTGCTCTTGCCTTTCTGTGCAATTTAATGCAAAAGAGGGACAAGACTGAGGTGATTATGTTTTGTTTGCAGAGCTTAACAAAAATCTTTAGAACCTTAACGGCTATGCATACTCAGTATAATTAATAAAGGTGAGGAACTTGGAATTGTAACTATGATACCACATACTGAGATGCACATAGTTGACTACTCCCAAAATTTTATTATATATATTTATGTGCCCTAAAACGGACACAACTACTTAACACGTGCTATGCTGCAAAATCAGCAGCAGTGGACATTCCAAACAGCAACTGATTGGATTTTGGTGAGAAATTTCATAGAATCATAGAAGTCTGATGGCAGAAAAGTACCTCTGGCCCATCGAGTCTGCCCCCCACCTCACCTCTGTCATGGGACCTCCCTTCCCCACCTACCAACCCCTTATGCCTATCCCAAGCTCCTCTTGAACCCCTCCACCATTTCAGCCCCCACCACTTCCTCCAGTAGGTTATTCCAGGCCTCCACCACCCTCTCCGTGAAGTAATGCCCATTCATATTTCTATCTAAATCTTCCTCCTTCTAATCTTAGACTGTGCCTCTAGTTTTGACCCCACCTTCCTTTTTTTTTTTTTCATTTATTCATATAATGCAGAAATGTGTTATATAGCATGGGTATTTTATATTGTGTGGGCTACAAGATAGCTTATGATTTGAATGCACAAATAATGTTGGTGTTTGAAGAAGTATTTTCAAATCATATTGGGAATTGATGTTTTCACAGTATCACTGCATGATGTACAGGCTATTAGGCACAGAATGAGGGCATGCAGGTGAAATCGGCACATGAAACAAACAAAACTGCTGTAATTGTGTGGCTAATAAGCAATCATGACACTGACAGAATGTTGGTATAAGTTTCTGGATTTTTATTTATAGACTTCTGTGAGAGAAGTGTATGAAGTAGAGACTACTATGCTAACAGCAGTTAAGCACAGGTAAGCAGATTTTGACCTTTGAAGACTGCATTCCAAAATTACATATTATGTTGGTATATATGTTGGAGATGAAATTTTAACTAAATGATCTGAAATGAGGTGGACTTATCTGCAAAAATCTACATGAAGTAAAGAAGAAGTGAAGCTTTACTGGCTCTGTGGTGTGGCTGTTTTTGGTAGGGTTTTTTTCCTATTACTTGCATTGAAGCTTTACAGACATCCAGGTTTAGTTACAGGTAGTTCCTATCCAGAGTAGGAAAGCGGGCCTGGATTCAGGTAGCATGTGAGGGAATAGGAGCATGTACAGGCAACAGGCAGACAGGAGTATGGTGGTATGTTACAGGGATGGTGGGCAGCAGTGTTTTGGGAACACAGCGAGAGGCAGGGTTGTCCCATACATGATGGCAGAGGTGAGGCTGATCAGATGGGAGTTAAGAAGACTAGGATGAAACAGAGGAGAGGGGATGAGAAGAGAAAGGCAGGTGGAGGCAGGCAGATGAGACAGAAAGGTGGTCAGTGGACAGCTGAAGGGGAGATTACCAAGTTCCTGTGGGTACCTCTCTCAGAGGGTGTGGAGAGGAGGGCCCGGGGGATGGGAGGAGGGAGGTAGAGGTGAGATCACAACAGGGGGACTAGTGTGGAGTACCTAAAGGGTGCCAGTATGGAACAGATTCTACCCACTGACTATAGTTTGGGAGAGTGGGAGAGGAGGGCGAGATCAGACATGGGAACACGGCAGAAGTAGAGCAAGGAGAAGAGAGTCCAAGGTGAATGGAAAAGGCATGGGAGAAGGGGAAGTGGGAAGGTTGACAGGGGAGGGGAAGCAGGGTGTTTAGGTGGTGAAAGAGGGCAGAGCAGAGGAGGGAAGGCAAGAGAAGGGGCTGATTAGGATGGGGGGGTCAGTCAACAAGGGGAGTGGAGGTGGTGGAAGGAGTGATGTCCAAGGGGGGTGGGTCAGAGGAAGGAGGAATCTGAGGGATAGTCAGGGGAGGGAGTCAGAACAGGGAGGTAAAGGGCAGTAATCCTGGAGGACTCAACAGTTAAGGGTATTCATTGGAAAAGAAGGGGACCCATGTGGGATGTGCCGTTCTGCCTTCAACTAATGAGGACGAAGGATTTCAGCTTAAGCTCCCCAGACTTTAAATCTATAAGAATCTTAACGATAGATATCTTTAATAACCAAGAAAAGCCTGATTACATCACAGAAACATCATGCCTTGAAAATCTAAACAAAATGATACACTTTTGACTATTTAAAACCTCCAAATTAGATGGAGCACCACAGCACCAGAGCCCCTCTATTCTACATCATCGGGCTGAAACAGCGAGGAAGTGATGATGAAGGAACAGAATAATTTACAATCACCTGTAAGAGATTATTTCAAGAATTAGGCAACATCAGTTCCACAATGTCTAAGCTGGAAAAGCAGTAATGAATATGGCTAGAGGCTTGAACAAAATGACACAGAGAACAGCTTATCTGGAAACCAGCCTTACAGACACGCTTTGAGGCAGTCAAACGGCATGACACAGTCCTCAATATTTGTTAAATGGGAGACTGAACTCACCGACAAACTTGGTGACCTGGAGCTCTGATCAAAGAGATAATCTAAGATTGTACGGCCTCCTCAAAGACACTAAAGACAGGGGCAGATGGAGGGCTGCCTGGAGTCATTTCTGAAAAAATACTAGACTTTCCAGCCGAGGATTTCTGAGAGCACACAGAACCAAATAAAAGCCAGCCACCCCAAAAGCAACCCCACACTCAGTCATGAAATTTCTGGGCTTCCACAACAAAAGTAAAGTACTCTGTTTGGCCTGGGTGAAAAGATAAATAGCTTTTGGGGATAAAAACTGTTCTTTGATCATGACTACATGCCCATACTCAGCAAGAGAGGCATACCTACTGGCCATCAAGAAAATCTTAGCACCCAAAACGTGACAATGCATCTGTTGGCTACTGCTGAGCTAAAACATTTCCTGCCTCATGGTCCTGCATTTTTCCAGACCCTAGCTGAAGTGAAACCTACCTTACAGAAATTGAGAGCACAGGTCAAACTGTATTCCGCATGTAGGTCCCACCGCTGGAATCGCTAACTGCCGCAGTTCTATGGACGAAGGCCTCCAGATCACAGAAGAAGAGAACACCCCCCAGCACGATAATCACCAACTCAAACTACAAAGGAACCTCAGCCCAGCACTTCAAAAGCTCACTGACAAGACTCTGCCTCTGAGAAGTAAAAGAAATTACTAGGCCAGCCCAGTGGCACTGAAGGTTGAGGCGCTGGACGCACCTCGCGCCATGCCGGTAACCCGGTTCAGAATGAGCCTGGGCCATCAGGGGTCAGCAGGGAGGGAGAGGACTGAGAGTCCAGAGGACAGCCCTCTCTCCCGGGAGGGTCCATGCTCCACATGACTGGCTCCTCTGGCGGAAGCCGGAGGCACGGCAAGCACAAGCATCCAGCCAGGGGTTGGGAGTGGTGACGCCAGGTGACATGACGCCAGGGTGTGTGCCACTCCCCAGAACAGGGACAATGCTCTTCCGGGTCCCTGAAGACGGAGCACCAGAGCAGATCCTCATGGCCTCGCGACCTGCCTAGCTTCCAGCTCCCGACGCAACCTGATCGCCTAGTGTAGTTGCTCCCCACCACAACCCCACCTGGGGCCGCGGCTCCATGGGGCGCAGCAAGAAGGTTCTCAGGTAGGTGGCAGAGGCTGGGCAGTTCTACAGGTGCTCCCAATGAAGCGGAGCTTGGGAGGGGCAAAAAGTGTGATAAAAAAAAAAAAACTCACTGAAAAGTTGATTTAAAGGGACCATGTAGTTGAGTGGCAGACCTCGTGGAGGTCTACAGGTAAAGGCACCATTTTCCTTGCAGAGAGTGAGCTATGAAGAGACTTAGCATATTATACTGTTCATTCATGATGCATGATGGTTTACATAGACGTTTTACAAGTTAATAGGCTGCTGGCATGAAGACTGTGGAAATTTAAAAGTGATTGGGTTGTGGGGAGTCCAGTCAGGGGAGCGGGACTCGAGCCTGGGGCCAAAGCTGGGAGCAGAGGTTATACATCTGCACAACTGACCTCCTCCTGAAATGTGTCAATAATAGTTGTAACCCAGGTCCCTTTCTTCGGCAGTAAAATTACTTCAATGGGAAAATAGAGGGTTAGACAAAATTGAGGAAGGGGGCCACCAACCAGTCTCTGCAGTACTGCGTGTAAGTCCAGACAAGGAAGGATCAACATGGTAAGCCTCATGATCTGTGCACAACTTGCTCTTGCCTCCTTTGAGTCCCAGTGCCCTGTCCTCAGAAAACAGCAACCGTGATCCAGTGGCATGACATTTTTCTGCAAAGCAGACACCCTGCCAATGCCGACTGGGCCCGACTAAAGAGTGGAGGAGCCAGGAGGTGGGAAGGGGCAGAGGTATCTCTTGCTGAGAAGGGATTTCTTTGAACTGGGGCATGTTGTGCACCTCAGGCCTTTCTCCTCAAATGACTCCTTGTAAGAATATGAGCGAACTCTGCATTGGCTCCAACTATAAAAGAAGAAAGGTGAGCACTAAGATATATGGGAGAACGGAGGGCACTTAGCAGCAACTGGCAGGCCAAGTAAGAAGAGGGATAGAGAAGGGCGACACTGACTCAGGTACCTCTCATGACAGACGACGCCCCCAAAGCAACGGCCTGTTGTAGACCCTCGGCCCACCCCCAACAAGCCTCTGTAACTGAATGAAATAAGGCACACTGTAGCAGGGCTACACTTGGTAACCTGATGGGTCGACCAGTCTCCATGTCGGCAATAAGTAACTCGTGCTTCATACCCTAGCAGTATACAAGAGGCATACCGACTTTAACAATCAAGAGAGGGTTACAATCTTCGAGTTTATCACTGGCAAATGGTTGCTGACATGGAAAAGTGGATGGTGGCTTGTTCAGGCCAGGGTGTCATGGGGGGTGAAGTGGCAGACATTAATGTAGTACACTGTGCAATAAAAGGCAAAGGAGGGCTTTGTAATACCACACAGCGATGGAGACTGGCTTTTCATAAGAGGGAAATCCCCCAGAAAGGCACAATGTCCCATGAAATGAAAATGTTCATTCCAATCAGAGAAATGGGAATAACCCCCAATAACCGTGGCCTTGTGGACATGTGTCCTGGTGTCTGAACCAGACCTGAGCCACAGCCTGATTATAAACAAGCATTTGTCAATGCTGAATATTTGCTTGCTGGTATTGGCATTGGTACTGCGGGAGTTAGAGAGATGCATAATGGAATAGCAGTGAAGTATTGAACTAACACCAACCCCCACCCTGCAAAGACTGGACAGGTGTTGGGGTATGCCTTGGGTCATCAGTCATAACACTCACGCCATTCCACCTCACCCCACCCTGAAGACACTGACAGGTATCACAGTGTGTCTTGGGGTCTTCGCCCTTACACTCACCCCATTCCATAAGGAAAGGCAGTATTAAATCAAATGCATCTAATAGATATACCACATTTATAATAGAAATCCAAAAGAATACTGCCTTTCATTGTTGAATGATTGTTATTTATCACAGCTGTTCTTAATTGTTTTAAGTGTTTTTTAAATTGATAGATTTTGCCTGTTAGATAAATTAAATCTCATGCAGAAATTTAGTATTGCTTCATTGTTAGATAAATCCTTATCGGGTACTTTTTAATTGATGTAATTTGTCATGTATTTCATTGTATGGTTATATATATGTATGTGCTTTTTTGCTTCCTTTAGCCTTTGATAAAGGGTCCAGCAGGACCAGAAACGCTAATAGGGCGATTGAAGAAAAATTACTCACCTTAGTAATGTTGTTTCTTCTAATGGAGTCTTGCTATATTATGACATATGCAGTGAGTCCCAACCTTCGAACTGCTCTGGAGGTGAAAGAGTTAACTTTCCATGCCAGGCATGGAACTTTGAGTGCGAGCTCAGTTGAAAACTCTGTCTGTTGTTAATCAAACTCAAACTGTCAGATATTTACGAGCAAAACTCACTAAGGTTCTGTGTGGAAGCCGTGAAACCTACACTAGCTAACTGGCTACTAAATATAAGAACATATTTTTCTTGGTCCCAAAACAAAGACTCAAGTCAGGGGATCCAAAAAATTAAAACATAACACCCAAACACCCCAAAAAGGAGGGTGAAAATAAGGTGGCATCTACTAAGTGTTAACATTCGCACTGCCCACCCACATCCCAAAAGTAGAGGTTCTGAGAGGCAGGGGAGGTCATAATATAGCAAGACTCCACTAGAAGAAACAACATTACTAAGGTGAGTATTTTTTCTTCAAACAACATGAAGTCTTGCTATATTATGACATATGCAGACTACACAGTAGTACCTCCCTGGAGGAGGGACAGAACCTACTTGGGAAATAGGCTCTGAAGCACAGCTGTGTTAAATCGAGCATCACTCCTAGCCTGGATATCCAGGGAGTAATGCTTAGTAAAAGTGTGCACTGTTTTCCAGGTAGCTGCTTGACATATCTCTAGGATAGAGATGTCCCTGGCAGCAGCCAGAGACGCAGCTGTACCTCTCTGGTAGAGTGAGCCCTCAGGCCTGAGGGAGGAACCTTACCCAGTTTTTCTTAGCAAAATTGGACACAAGAGACAATCCACCTGGCAATGGATCTTTTAGTGGCAGGTTTCCTTTCCAACCTCACCATAAGTGAGGAACAGTTGGAGGGAGTCAAACCTGTGACCTTTGGTGACTATGAGTACTAAGTACATATAGATACATAGACAGTGTCGGCAGATAAGGGCCTATGGCCCACCCAGTCTGCCCATTTGAGCTTGTAAGTTCAGTTTGTTTTCCTAGAAGTCTATTTCCCTCACCCTGACCTCTAGAATTCCTTTATGTCTATCCCATGCATTCTTAAACCGTGATTGTTTCAGCCCCCACCACTTCCTCTGGCAGGGTGTTCCACTTGTCCACCACCCGTTCTGTGAAGAAATTCTTTCTCATGTTTCCTCTGAATCGCCCCTCCCTCCAACTTCATCCCATGCCCTCTAGTCCTGGAACATCTTTTTCGCTTAAAAATAGTGTTTTCCTGCACCCTGTTCCTCCCTGTAAGATACCTGTATGTCTCTATCATATCCCTCTCCCTCCTCTCTCCAGGGAGTACATGTTCAGTTCCTTCAACCTGTCTTCATAGGACTTGTGATGCAATCCATGCACCATCTTTGTTGCCCTCTCTGAACCTTCTCTACCCTGTCTATGTCCTTACATAGGTATGGTCTCCAGAACTGTACACTGTACTCCAGGTGGGGCCTCACTAGTGTCTTGTATAGCGGAATTATGACCTCCCTTTTCCTGCTGGTGATGCCCCTGCCTATACATCCCAGCATCCTATTTGCTTTACCTGATGCCTTGTCACACTGTTTCTACCTTGAGGTCATCAGAGATGACAACCCCAAGATCCCTTTCCTGCTTGGTGCATGCTATATCCTCACCCCCAACTGATATATTGTGCCAGGGTTTTGTGCCCCATATGCATTATCTTGCACTTCTTTGCATTGAATTTCAACTGCCAAACCCTTGACCATTCTTCAAGTTTCTGCAGGTCCTTCTCATTCTGTCTACACCTCTGGTGTGTCTACTCTGTTACAGAGCTTTGTGTCATCAGCGAACAGTGAAATTCTGCCTTCTATATCCTGTGCAATGTCACTGATGAAGATGTTGAATAGGACCGTCCCAGCACTGATCCCTGTGGTACCCCACTGGTCACTCTTCCTCTGTGGAGTGACAGCCATTTACCACCACCCTCTGTGTCCTGCCACCCAGCCAGTTACCTACCCACCACACTACTGTCCTGCCCACACCCATATTCCCCAGTTTGTGTAATAGTCTTCTATGTGGCACAGTGTCAAAGGCCTTGCTGAAGTCCAGATAGGCCATGTCCACTGCCCTCCCCTGATCCACCTCCCTAGTCACCCAGTCAAAAATTCAATGAGGTTGGTCTGACATGACCTCCCCTGGTGAAACCATGCTGCCTTGGGTCCTGTAGTCCATTGACAACCAGATGTTCCACCAATCTCTCCTCCAGTAGTGCTTCCATGATCTTTCCCACTACCGAGGTGAGGCTGACTGGTCTGTAGTTCCCTGCTTCCTCTTTGTTCCCACTTTTGTATAAGGGGACTACATCTGCTGTCCTCCAGTCTTTGGGTACTTCCTGTTTCCAGTGATTGGCTGAACAGGATAGCCAGAGGTTCAGCCACCACCTCTTAGTTAACGTAGTTGGTACGTTCTATGTAGTAACTAAGGGCTCTTTTGACATCTAAACTGTGCAGTCTCCTCTCGCAGAGGAGGAATGGTCAGTGAAGTACACAGGGAGAGACAGATTGATTAAGGTGGAAGTCTGAAAACCACCTTAGGCAAGAACTTTCTGTTAGTCCTGAGGACCACCTTATCTATATGAAAGGAGATAAAATCAGGTTCCACTGACAATGCTTGTAATTCACTTATGCGCCTGGCAGAAGTGATGGCTACAAAACACAGTTTTCCAAGTCAAGTACTTTAGCTCTGCTGAAGACAAGGGCTCAAAAGGGGTTGCATAAGCTGAGCAATGCAAATATTAACATCCTCAGGCAGGGGCAGGGGCTCTGAATGGAGGGTTGGTAAAGCAACCCCTTGAAAACTTGGAGAATACAGGATGAGCCGAAAAGAAGAGGGTTTACCTGCTGATAAGAAAGCAGACAGGGCTGCCAGGTGCACTTTAGGTAGCTGGCCTCAGCCCCAAAGTATTCAAATGCACCATATAATCCAGGACTGTGGTAAGTCAGCAGATTCTGGGAAATAAGCTTAAGAGCACCAAATGGAAAATCTCTTCCATTTGGAATTATAAGTAGCTTGGTGGATGGCTTCCTAGAAGCCTAATATATCCAATACACCTTGAGAGAGTGTAGGTCAGCAAACTAACTCTTCAAGAGCCAGGCCTTGAGACTGAGAGATTTGAGATCTGGTCCAAACCTCCCTGAGCACAGGTTAACAGGTTGTGATTCCTGGGAAGACACAGGGAAGATGGACTGCTAAGGACATAAGGAGTGGATACCAGGGCTGTCTGGCCCAATCTGGAGCAATCAGGATCATCTTGCAGGGTTGAGATCTGATTTTGACTAGCACCCTGAACAGAAGAGGAAGGGGGGAAAGCATAGAGAAACTTCTTCCCAACTGAGAAGGAAGGCATCCAGAGGGACTGAGCCCAACACTGGGGCCTGCAGCAAAAGAGAAGGCTGGTGATTGTCTGGGGCTGCAAAAGATCTATCTGCGGGTGCCCCATCTGGCAAATACTACCTCCAATACTAGGGGATCCAGTGACCATTCGTGATGGCCCTGGAAATCCTGCTGAGAGCATCTGCCAGGACATTGTCCTTGCCTGGGAGGTGAACTGCCATAAGGGAGGTGTTCAGGAGTACGCCAGAGACAATCTCGGTGCACAAGGTCAGAGACCGAGTGCCTCCTTGCTTGTTGATGTACCACATTGTAGTGGTGTTGTCTGTTCTGATCTGTACAACTTTGTTCTGAACAGAGGTGGAAAAAGCTTGAAGTGCTAGAAAACTGCTCTGAGTTCCAACAGATTGATGTGGAGCAGAGATTCCTGAGGGGACCACAATCCTGGGTAGTGAGATCGCCCATGTGAGCTCCCCACCTCCAAGAAGGATGCATCTGTAGTAAGGATTAAGGAGTGAGACTGACGGGTGAAGGGGACCCCCTGTCTCAGACTGCTCTGGTCCTGCCACCACTGAAGGGCTTGGATCAGGGTTCGAGTCACTGGGATCAATTTGGTCAGAGGGTCTCTCCTTTGGGACAAAAAGGCTCTCAAATGGAACTGGATGTCCCTCATCTGAAATCTTGCTCCCTGCACAACTGCTGTAGAAGCAGCCATGTGCCCCAGGAGCTGCAGAAAATGCCTTGCTGGTCGAGAGACCTGCAGGGTGAAAGAGGAGGCCAGAGAGACCAAGGTCCTTGCTCTTTCCAGAGGAAGGAAGGCTCTGGCCTCTTTGTGTTCAGTTCTGCACCTATGAAGGTGAGAAGCTGGACAGGCTCTAGAACTGACTTTGGAAGATTGAGAAGGAAACCTAGAGATGTGAGCAGTTGCTGAGTTACCTGAAGGTGTAGTTTGACTTGGTCTGGAGACTGGCCTACTATGAGCCAGTCGTCCAGGTAAGGAAAGATGGCAATCTTTTGCCTTCTTAAGTGGGCCACTGCTACTGCCAGGCATTTTGTGAATACCCTTGGGGCAGAAGTGAGGCGAAGGGCATTGCTCTGAACTGGTAATGGCCTGAGGGCAGTTCAATCTGAGGTACTTTCGATGGGAGCTCTGATAAGAACATGGAAGTAGGCATCCTGAGGTCCAGGGACGCTAGCCAGTCCCCTGGCCTTAGAGAGGGTAAAATAATTCCCAGTCTCACCATTTTGAATTTTGGTTTTAAAAAGGTGCTCGCTTAGGTATCTGAGATCCAGGATGGGCCGCCATTCTCCTGTCTTTTTGGGGTAAGGAAGTACCTGGGTACAACCCTTGCCCTGGTGTAGGGGTGGAACCTTTCCACAGCTCTGAGAGCCAGGAGGGTAGAAACTTCTGTTTCTAGGGCAAGTGCCTCTGATGGATTTGCAGGTGGAAAGGACCTGGCTCTCATCTTTGGAAATTTTTTGAAGCCGAGAACCAGTCCCTGGCTTACTACTTCCAGGACCCACTTGTCTGATGTTAAAGACTTCCAGTCCTGGACAAAGTAAGCCAGCCTGCCCCTACAGGTAGTGGAGAATCGGCCCTGGCCACCCCATCAGGGTGCCTGCTTGGCAGGGCTTTGGGCTGAGGGGTAGAAGCAGGCTTGCTTGTACCCAGTCTGCTCTCCTCTAAAGAACCCCTCTGGGCATAAGCAGAAAAGGAGGCCTGGACTTGGTAAAAGGCCTATGAAAAGGCCTGCCCTGCCCCTGGGATACTGCCTTTGAGGAGTGGCCTGCCTTTCCTTGGCCTGTGCACTCCTACAGGTGGTCCTATATTCATCCATTTTCTTCATGTAATTCTCTGTCTGCTCCCAAACAGAGAATTGCCCACAACAGGAAAATCCATGGCCTTAGACTGGGTATCCTGTGACAGGGTAGTACATCTGAGCCAAGCCATTCTGCTAAGTGCCACAGATGTAGCCATGACCCTTGATGACACATCATTAGAGTCTACTGCAGCATGAAATTGCACCTTGGATGCCTCAATACCATCCGCAGCCACCTGTTCCAGCTCCCTGGCAGCTGGTCAGGGACCTGTTTTGCCAGGGTCAGCACAGTATCCCATCTGGATTTCTGGTACCTAGCAGCATAAGCCATATAATTTGCCTGTCTGAGTCCCAAAGATGCTGCCATGTACTGTTTCTTTGCCATGGCATCAATCCTCCTGGAGTCCTTTTCAGGGGTGCGGCTAGGGAATATTTGCCTTGTCACAGGCTGCAGCCTGCACTACCCCACATGGCTGCATTGCTGTGTGAGGAACTCGTATCAGAGCCTGATAATGTATACCTCTTGTCCATCCTTTTATCAACAGGAGGTATAGTGTGAGGAGTTTTTAAATTTTTACTGTCTGTTTCCGAAAAGATTTATGCAAAGGAACAGACAGTCTCCTAGACTCTGGAATATCCATCATTTCTACATAATCAGGCTCCTCTTGGTCATCAACAGCTTCCTCAACAGGGTGCTGAGAGTTTCAGCAACTTTCTTATAGAACATAAAATGATAAGGGACTCAGATAGCCTGGGGAGAAACCCTGACGGTCTGTCTGGAGAGAAGTCCGTTCAATGGGCACATCCAGACCTTCAAAACCACATTCACTCTCCTCATACTCCTCTTCCCCTCCTCCGGTTCATAAAATCCTCAAAATCATAATCTTGAACCGGTGGAACCGCCGAACCAAGCGCTTTCTTGATGGTGTCGGTTCGGTCGGAACCGGGAAAGTGACTGGACAATTTGAATTGCTTTAGCTATTTCAGTGGTTGGAGAAAGAACTTTTGGCTCCACACTAGCTGACTTTCTAGTCCTTTTAGTTGGAACCAGCTCCTCAGAACTGGCTCTTCGCTTGCCGAGGAAGTATCGCCTGGTCAGAGGGCACTCCCTCCGCTTCGTTGAATCGAACCGGGCTGACCATCCGGTCAGCGAACTTTTGGCCTCCCTTACCTGAGCCTACCAACTCTCTTTCTATGGTGGCAGCAGGAAAATTCTTACAAATCTGGCAGTCTGCATTGAGGTGGTCAAACCCCAGACAATACACACAGGTGGTGTGTGGGTCAGCCTAGCAAAGGCTTCCCACAAACACTACAGTGCTGAAACCCAGTGGGCCCAGTTTTTCTTTTGGTTTCTCAGACATAGTGCCAGCCTAACCAAACTTACCCATTTATGGCAATCCACCAAGCAAGACTCCCTTATTGGTTCCCAACCGTGTCATTAGTCGTGGAAAAAAGCGTAGTGAAATCCGTTTTTTTTAGAACCGAGAACCGCACTCTAAATAAGGACTAGTAAGTTTGAGAATAACCTGATCGGTTCAAACCGAACCGAAAACGTTTACAAGTTCCACACAGAACAAAATAAATGTAAGCCTATCTATTACTTACAATACCACAGACAGAGCTTGAACCGACCAGTTGCGGTTTAATTTCAGTCAAAACCGATAAAATAATACTTTTAACCGACAAACGAACCGAAGCAAAAGGAGAAATCTCCGGAGCGACTGTTCAGTGAGGCGAGTAAAGAATCTGACAGTTTGAGTTTGATTAACAACAGACAGAGTTTTCAACCAAGCTCACACTCAAAGTTCCATGCCTGGCATGGAAAGTTAACTCTTTCACCTCCGAGCAGTTCAAGGTTGGGACTCACTGCATATGTCATAATATAGCAAGACTTCATGTTGTTTGAATGAACCTTTTAAAATGTTTCTCTTTCTTGGACCAGTTTTTGTGGTGGTGAGTGCCTGGATTTGTGTTTTTCATTCTAAAGTTTTCCATGGCACCCGTCCTAGTGCAAGCTCCTTTTGGTTTTGAGATTGTCGGAATACAGCAAGACTTCATGTTGTTTGAAAAGGATAAAGGTACAATGTGCAAATGTATCGTTCCAAATTAAAATACAGAGAGAAATTCATAAACAGAGATAACTGTATAACTCAGACAACAGAAAATGAGTAGACTTAGGATACAGTGAGCCATACATTGTGTGGCGGTGAAATCACCCAGAGAGGCAGGTACATGTTGCTGTAGCCAATAAGGCTGCTTTATAGTGCATCTTGAATGCAAAGTGTGAGTCAAGAGAGCAAAGAGAGTCAGGAGATTGTTCCATAGTTTGGGTGCTTACGAGAGCAGTGCTCTATCACTTAATTTGGTAGAAGTTCTGTGACTTCTAAGGGTGGGACACTGAGTTTCTCAGGGGCGGGACAGTGCTGCTTGTTGAGTAGGGAAGAATAGGAGGCTAGGTCTCTGTCCCTGATGATGATGTCCACTGTACATCCGGGAGGTAGCTACATCAAGCATGCAGGGACAGCCATCCCAGGGTCTGGTAAAGAGCAGTGGTGGTGGGCATGGGGGCCATTAGTGCAAATCTGCAGATGTTGTTGTAAGTGGTGGTAAGTCGAGTGAGAAGACTGGAAGAGGTATGTGTATATATGGGGCACAGTAGTCCAGGAGAGGGAGGAGGTTGCCTTGGGCTATGGCAAGTCTGGCTGCTTGCTGGGATCAGATAGTGTCTAAGGCGGTAGCCCACTGCTGATTTCTGGTTGATTCGGTGTATGGTGGTGTTAATGTGTATGGATTAAGTTAAGGAAGGATTAAGGTGACACCTAGGTATTTCAAACATATCACATTCTCAAGGGGGCCCCATCAGGAGCTAGGACAGTCAGGGTGATAAGGTGCTTGCCAGTTGAGATATCTTAGGTTTAGACCCCAGGAGCATGGTCTTGGTTTTGCTAGCTTTTACCAGTAGTCTGTCACCCAGGAACCACTTGTATTGCTGCTCAATAGTTCTGGGTCAACAGGGAAGAGAGAACTGGCAGTGACTTGGCACTGTGGAATAACACCAAGTCATCAGCATACAGGATGGTCTTGCATGTGAGGTTTTCATCCGGGAGGGGGGGTTATAAACAGTGAGAAAAGAAGTGGACCCAGGATACAGCCGTTGAGGTACTCCTCGTGGTCACAGCCTTTGCTGCAGAAGTAGCACCCTTTACGGTATCCGCTTGGGATCGACCGGAGAGATAATTCTGGAACCAGGCTACCATCTCCATCAAACAACCAAGGCCCACCAACCTGTCGTGACAGTTAGTGGTGATCAACCAGGTCGAAAGCCTTGGTCAGGTCAATGAAGACGGCCCTGTGAGATTCCCTGCATCCATGTTTCTGATGACATGGTCTGTGAACTGGTACAGGGCTGATGCAGTGCTGTGGTGTTTTCTAAAACCATGCTGGTGTGGGCATAGGAGGTTATATTTGTTAAAGAGCAGGTTCTTAGTCTTCATATTCCCACTCCCCAAACAAATTGCATAGCTCACCTGTCCCAGAGTTGGTGGCTATACATATTCCATTTTTCTTCGTTTGAAAGATAGAAGCGCTCATAAAATTAACCCCTAGCATACACAACCAAAAGCGAGGCACTTCCTGAAAGTGCCAGCATGCTAACATAGGCACACACAGACCCATTTTGTGATGTCACCATGGACACTGTGATGTGCTCTGCTAGATTTCAACGAGGAAGCGATTTTTCTATACATTTTATTATCAATTACAGTCGAGATTTTAATAAATCAAAGGGACCGATCAACTAACTGGGATTTTGTTAGTTGCGCGGTCGCTGTGATTTATTAAAATCTCACTGTAAATGTTATTAAAATGTATAGAAAAATCACCCCATTGAACTCAATGGGCGATAAACGTAGTGTTCATTTTTGTGATAACACAATGGAGGCTGTGTGTGCCTATGTGGGGGCACGTCCGCCAGGCCGTGGTTTGCTGGGGTTAATTTTATGAGTGTTATAAGCTGGGAGAAATGGGGGTGGGAACCAGATGATCAGATGGCTAGGCAATTGGCTCCAGGACCAGACCCAGAGGGTCGAGTTGGTGGGATAGTCTCATCCCCAAGGAGGGACATTAGTGGGGTCCCACAGGGATCAGTCCTTGGACCCCTCCTGTTCAACGCCTACGCCTCTGACATAAGGACAGGTATCAGGAGTGAGATGAGTCTCTGATGGATGACTCAAAACCGGGGCGGTGTGGTGGATGGGGAGGAGGGAGGTGGCCCCACAGGGGACCTGGAGGCTCTGGAAAGATGGTCTAGAAAGTGGAAGCTGAGGTTCAATGCAGGGAAATGCAAGGCACTGCACCTGGGGCCAGAAACCCGCCAAGTGTACACCCTGGGGAGAATACAAGTCTCGATGGCTGAGAGGGACCTGGGGTGGTGGTGGACGCCAAGATGAACAACTCGGAGACTTGTTGGAGGGCAGCAGCCAAGGCCAACAGGATGCTGGGATGCATCGCTAGGGGATCACCTCCAGAAGGAGGGAAGTGATAATCCCTCTGTATAACTGCTTGGTGAGGCCGCACCTCGAGTACTGCGGCAGTTTTGGAGGCCACACTTAAAGAGGACATTAAACTCCTGGAGAGGGTCCAGAGGAGGGCAACCAAATGATTTGGGGCTAGGGGACAGGACCTATGAGGAGAGGCTCGAAGAGCTAAATATATACACACTGGAAGAGAGAAGGGACCGGGGGATAAGATAGAGGTCTTCAGGTACATGAAGGGGTAAACAGGGAGGAACAGTCAGGGTGCTTGAGAGGAAGGAGGAGGGGCCACTAGAGGGCAGGGGTAGAAGCTGGAGGGGAAGATTCTGGGGAGAAAGGAGGAGGTGCTACTCACTGAGAGGGTGGTGGAGCCATGGAATGCGCTGCCTGGGGGCTGGTGGAGGCAGAGACGGTGGGAGGGGTTCAAGAGGGGTGGGACAGGTACAGGGAAGGGTTCTGGAAGAAATCCAATGCAGCGAGAATATCCGGAACTGGGAAGGGAGAAGTCAGAGAAGGCGAGGGGCAGCAAGGTCAGCTCCCAGGGTGGGGGCTGACCAAATGAGCAGATGCGAAGACCATTAGGCCTATTCTGCTGGCATTTTAGTATGTTAGTATAACTCTCAAAACAGAAGAAAAAAAATGGAATGTACAACCACCAACTCTGGGACAGGTGAGCTATAGAATTTGTTTGGGTGAGTGGGAACTAGAAACCTGCTCTTTAATATGCTCCAAGAGTTTGTGGTGGATATTCATTTTCAAGCATCTTGCTCAGATGTGGCAGTATCGAGATGGGTCTATAGTTACCCAGTTAAAGGGATTGCCGGCTTTAAAAATGGGTACTACCTAGCCATTTTCCACATGGTGGGCACTGATGAGGTGGAGAGAGCGAGATTAAAGATTGTGGTCAGAGGCTGGCAATAGAGAGGGCTATGAGCTTCAGGAAAGTGGAGGCAAAGTCCATCACTACCTGCGCTACCTCTGTTTGGTAGACTCTTCAGCAACTTAAAGGTATCTTTATTGGAGATGGCCTTGAAATAAAGAGGATGAGCATCCGGAGGGTCGGCAGGAGAAGGAGAAGAAGAAGGACTGAGCGTTGAGGACTGCTCTCCTCTCCTGGGGTGGGTTAGGAGAGGCACTGCTCTGTAGTGGCCCCAGTGGAGACCAGGGGTAATGCAGATGCAACGCGGGGAACTGGAGAAGGAAAACAGAAATGGCACCTCAATCTACAACAATGACGGCTGCCCTGGACTAGTGCCTCCTCGAACTCCGAGAAGCCGAACTGACCTCAGCAGCACACAGGGTCAAGCCACGGGCCGCCAGACCCTTCCTCCTCGAAGAGAGGAACCCACCCGATGAAGGTTACATCGGGTTACCCTAAGGTGGCTGAGATGTGTGGTCTGGGATCGGCGCCAGAGCCATGGGGGAGAGTGTCTGTGGCACTGGCCTGGAGTGGCAGTTGGAGGCACAGGGGAGATAAATAGATGATACCAAAAAAAAAAAAAGGGAGGCACGTGAGAGGTGAGAGTCTATCATCGGGGTGCATGTGGCCAGATAAGCTGGGCGGGCAGTGTTAGAAGACGTCAGTTTGTTGAGAGGGTAGTGAGGTCTGTAAATTTGTCATTTAGGGTGTTTGCTACTTTGATGGGGTTGATCAGGAGACCTGTTGTGGTTCTGAGATGTAAGTTAGGGTGATAGGGTACAGGTGCCATCATGGAGCTTAAAGTTGACCTAAATAGGCGGGAGTTTCCCAGTTTGCAGCTTCTGATAGTAGCTCACCTTCACAGTTTTAATTTGTTGTTTACATTTATTTCTCAACCTCCTGTACTCATTCCATGTAGCAGGGAAGGGAAGGCTTTGTGGGCAGCCCATGTGGTGTCCTGTCTTTCAATGGGAGAGGTATCTTTTGTGAGCCAGCTGGTGCATCTGCCTCTCACACGGTGTGTTAGGGAAAGTGGGCATTGTGGTGAGATACCCTACTACTGACGTGATGTCAGGAGGGAGTAAAGAGTTTGCTAATTTACAACCTTGGCGTCACTAAGCAGTCTGCGGTATCACAATGGGCAAAACTCCTAAAAGTCAGGTATCCTCGAGGGTGGGCTCTTAAATTTGGATGACCAGATGATGTAGGTTGGGGCATGATCACTAATGGCACAGACAAGTCATACATTTGTTTGCTTTTTTTAATTAAATTTTATTCAACCTTTAACAGGAGCAATACAGTAACAACAATACTGTTATAATGCTGGACAGGTCTTCCAATTTCATGTTACACATCTTCCATCTAAAACAGTGTCTTACATAAGGATAGATCCATTATCTCCGTCACAATGGTCTGAAAATATATGACTATTCTCCCACAATAACCACAGCTTATCTTACTTATAAAGTCTGGAGTTCAGTTATACCTAGCTTCCTCCCTTTTTAAATCCATCAGGGGACGATATCTAAGAGACGATCCAGGACCCGGAGCAGCCAAATTCCAGATCAAGTTAATTTTACCAACCTGAGGGCAAGAGCCATCATGAGTTTTCCATTATGCTTCTTGCACTGTATCTTCCCCCCCTTGCATGGGGAAACACTTGTTACCATTTGCAGTTAATGCCTTCTTGGCTACAGTAATCTCAGGCCTAGCTGTGTCTGATGTTTGCCTTGACATGATGTAGCATAATAAGTAGAAGACCCATATATCTCTGATATTTCCTCCTCGTTCTCCCTCCTATCGCTTCTGCACAGCTTCCGTAATGAGTGGACAGGTGTTGCAACGCTCTGTATGTGATGTAGATTATATGATCTGGAGTGTTTCCATCCATTACCTCTTCAGTGTTTTATTAGTGAGATTGCAGACAGGTTGGAAGGGACGGTGTGTCTATCCCAGAGACGACACAAAGATCTGCAATAAGGTAGATACCCCGAGGAGGTGAAGAAAATGGAACTGGATCTAGAGAAGTTGGAAACATGGTCAAGAACATGGCAATTAAAGTTCAATGCAAGAAAGTGCAAAGTCATGAACAGAGGTAAAGGCAACCCAACAAGGAGTACTACCAGTGTGGGGTGGGGGGTGAGAACTGGCAGCGATCAAACAAGAAAGGGACCTGGTTGTCATTATATCAGAGGTCTTAAAAGTGGCAAAACAGTGGGAAAAAGCGATGAAGGCTAGCAGTATGATGGGGTGCATCGGGAGGGGTATTACGAGCAGAGAGGAGGAGGTGGTACTGCCACTGTATAGGTCCCTAGTGAAACCCCAAATAGAGTACTGTGTCCAGTTCTGGAGGCCGACCTCAGAAAGGATATAGACGAGATTGGAGATAGTGCAGATGACAGCTACAAAGATGATTCAAGGACTGCACCACAGGCAATATGCAGAGAGACTGAGTGAACTTAACTTATTACTCAAGAAAGAGGCTATATGATAGAAACATTCAAGTACCTCAAGAGAATAAATAGGGTACAGGTGCAGGACCTCTTTCAGGCCAGAGACTACATGCGAACCAGGGGCACAACATGAAGCTGATGGAGGAAAATTCAGGGGCGATGCCATCTCTCATAGTGACAACTTTTACAGCTGGCGTCGCCGATATTGACAACATCGACACATCAATGAAGCCCACTTGGGACCCTGCACTCTTTCCGAGGTCCTGCACACACTCCCCAAATCAGCTATGACTGGAATTGATTATATTAAGTCTAAAGGAGTGCGGGGGCACAGTACCCATAAAAAAACATCTTTGTCCTACCACGGCACAATGCTAACCACAACAACTGCAGTCAACACTGCAGTGTCAGAAACACTAAATCGACAAATTGTCGATGTGGCATTATAGATACATTCAGGGGTAATATGAGGAAGTACGTTTTACAGAAAGGGTGGTAGAACCCTGGAACAGTTTGCCCCATGACATCATGAAGACTAAAACAGCTGGGGGTTTCAAAAGGCATTGACAGACACAAGACTGTCATCGGGACATAAATCCTGAAAGGGAGGCGGTAGGAAATCGGGCAGGCTAGATGAATCAATAGGTCCCCATCTGCCATTACATTCTATGTTTCTATTTGGGATGAGAGCCTCCATCCATTAGAATTAGCTCCAAAATGGCTTTCTCAATTTCAAGCCAGAATGGCTGGATGATCAGACACTCCCAGAAAATGTGGAAATCGTCACTGGTGCTTGCCCACACTTCCTCCAAACAGGATGTTCCTCTTTGTGTCGTATTTACTCATGATGTGCGGAGCATGGAAATACACGATTATAGTTTTCCATCCATACTCTTTCCAAATGTATGAGTGTGTAGTTTATGTTGTCTAAAATAAGACATGATCCAGTCCATCTCTGCTATTTCCTCTCCTCGTTTTCTCTCCTATCGCTCTGCACAGTTTCCGTGTCGTGAGTGGACAGGTGTTTCAAAGCTCTGTATGTGACAGATTATATGATCTGGAGTGTTTCCATCCTTTCCCAGAAAATAATCTCTACTAAAGCAGTGGACCTGGCTTTTATCCCATTTCAGTCCAAATCCAGCTTGTACAGACGTCTAACTTTGAGACAGTGAAAATGGTCAGTCTGTTGCAGCACACCTTGCTGTTGAAGGCATTCAAATGTCGAACGACTACCAGAGTTAAAAAGTTGAAAAATGTGTATGAGCCCAAGTTTCTCCCACTGGTAAAAAGTATGGTCAATTTTAGAAGGGCGAAGTCGATTATGCAGTAGCATGTCAAACAACATATATCTTGATATATTTTGAAGAGTCTAGTCAGGGTCACCCAATTTTCTAGAGCGGCCCTCATAAACTGTGATAAGAATGCTGCAAGGGAACCTGTCATAGGAGATCACGAATATTAGCGTGAGGGGCTGCTGTGAAATGTCAGCATTTCTATCTTCCTCCAGTGGCAGGAATTTGTGTGATCCAGCCATTTCAAGCGTGTACCTACAGGGTTGCCTGGCAATATACCTGAAAACTGGGCAATGCCAATCCCCCACATTCTTACAAAGCTGCAATTTCCCAAATACCACTCCAAGATGTTTGACCACCCATAAAAACAGAATATCTACCTATTCCACTTGCTGAAGTCCACTTGGGGCATAAGTGGGAGTGTTTGAAAAGAAATAAAGAATTCTCAGTAGAAGGTTCATTCCGACTGCCTCTACCCTATGGATAAAGATGAGGGGTAGCAGCATCCATTTTGTAGGTCTTCATAGAACTGTCTCTGGAGTGGGCCATAATTTAGACAGTAAGATTTGGACAGGTCATTAGGGATCATAACCCTAAACAGTATACTGCTGGTCTATTCCATTGGAATGGGTACCTCCTGTATAAGTTTCACAGGGGCGAGGTGTACTGTAGCACCTCAGTTTGTCTGCATTCAGGCAGTAGCCAACAAAAGTTCCACCTTTTTGAGGTCCGTAAATAAAGAGCGGTAGCTACATCTCAGGGACGTCATCTACACCAATAAATTAAGCATCAGCGCAAAATGCCACTGTGTTCCTGACCTCCAGCACCACTCCTTTAATAAAGGGATTAGCTCAAATCAATTGGGCCAATGGTTCTGTGTAAAGGGTGAGCGGGGTGGGGTGAGCGGAACAGGGACATCCCGAGGGATGTCTCTAGTTAAATAAAGCGCTCAAATATGTGCCATTAATCTTACCATCACCTGAGGGTCAGTATAAATACTGTGCATTTTATCTCTGAAGGGGTCTGGGAAGTTAAAATCAGCAGTACTGGATAATCAGGATGTGATTATCAAAATTCATATTTCTAGCAGGAAGCATGCAGCCACAATTCTGGTTTTCATATCTGGGATTATTTTTTCTAGCAATGTTTTGTTTTTAGATATTTAAAATTTATTTGATTTATTGTGGATCCACAGCAAATATGGCTGCTGCCTCAATTACAGCCCCCCTCCCTCACATCACAGCATGTCTATTGTTTACTTCCTTTGGACTCTGTGCTGTGCATTCCTACTTCATCATGCATGTGCATAGCGTATGCCCAGTATCACAGCTCGGCTTTTCAGTCGTGATTTCTATAACTTTTAGCCCTCGTTTTTAAGAAACACTTTCCCGTTCAGCATTCTACAAAGCCTTAAAATATGTGTTTAGTTGAATGGGGATGGTGGGAGATGTGCACCTACCCAGAGTGCTGCACAATGGCATTCCAGCAGTGAAATGACCGTTGTAAATAAACTGGTTGAACAACGTTAACAGGAAAACAAGCTTTGTACACAAACAAAAAGGCAGGCCAGCTATGTATTTTTCCCTTAACTAGTACTGCTATTTTAAAGTGCTGGAAGTATGCTGCAAAAATTACCATGAGACCCATTCGAATGCTTTTGGGTGTCCATGCCCAATATAAGCATTGGAGTATTAGAGATTACAGAATGCTCCAACATGTAAAGTGTTTGCTTTATGTTATCGGAGGTTTGTCAATGACTGTGACATCAAAGCTGCATAGAAAGAGCCTCTCAGTATGCAATGAAGCTTTTCTGCCTTCAACTGTGCCCCCAGGGCAGTGCTGCCTCTGGACGATGCTGTGCAGGTCAGTCTCTTATGATGTCACAGTCACTGAGGTCACAATGCTGATGATGTAGTGGAAGGAATAGAACTAGATAGGTCATCTAACAGGCAGAATGTTACACCACACATCCAGCATAATATTTTGCATAGAAAACTTTCTAATGAGCAAAAGGAAAAAAAAAATACTTCCAAAATAAAAGTTACAACTGACTACTTCTTAAAATGTTAACATTTTCCTGTCTGGTATTTTTGGCTGTACTAGCAATTTAACTGCCAAACCGCCTAGAAATAAGAGACCTGGGTTTATCTATACTGGCCTGACAGGCAAAGCCATCTACAAACCTTGGCTAAAGCCCAACACCCTAAACTCCGAGACCGCAATAACGGACTACATAATACTAAAGAAGGAAAGAGTTGTGGGGTTGGTAATAATCTACAGTACATAAAACAACACCTTACTGCATAGCAAATCTCCCTCCCACAAGGTCCTCATGCTAATGGACCATAAGAAAATTATCTAAGGCAGGTAAAGAAGCTTCTATAATCCACCTAGTGGTGTACAAAGGCCTAAATTATATGGTCTCTATGGTCCCTCTCTGCACCAAGTAACTGAATTAAATGGTCTTGGGTGATTTCCAACTAGACTGGTGTGGTAAGCAATCAGCACCTACAACACTATACTTAATGATGTTAATTTGAAACAAATAACAACATCTCCTACCAGAGTCCACATTAACATCCAGAACAACTGCTGCTCAACTGGATTCTGGCAAGGAGAGCAAACCAGTCATCACTAGCCATAAACCACAGTGCTGCTTTCTCCTTTTTGTGTTTGCTATGTATTAGCTATACCGGGTCATGCCTGAAAAAGGCATCTTGTGCCAGTGCACCTACCTGGTCAACAAAATATAAATAAATAGTTAGACAGTTGAGAATCTCATGTAAGAGAGAAACTCAGTAGGCCATAAAGAGTAGCAAGCAGGCAGCCTTAGAAATCCAGAAAGTACCACGCACACATACACACACACACACACACACACACACAGAGACACACCCAACCCAGCCAAGATGTGCTTCAGTCTAAATGTCAAACATCCAATTCCTTATATGAGAGCTTCACAAATCTCAAGAACTGTCTGCTGGGCTTCTCTCACTGTGAACAGGATGCTAGCTGACCCCCTTTCAGGGTTTTATTTAACTCTAAAATTGATTAGTGTTTTGCTCATAAAAGTTCTAAAACACTGTGAAAATGCGTAGCATTTGCCTCACTGTGTTTAACAAACATAACACTTCTAGAAAACCTATATAAATGTTTTCCGTACAGTCAGTATTGTCCCAAGAAAAAACTGCTAATCAATTATTTAAAACCCTGCTTCTATCTCAAAGTGGTCACTGCCAAGAAGGTGCTTCAACTACTTCACAATACAGATGACCACAAAACTAAGGACAATGATACATTCTCATCAAAACAGATTAAAGCTATTACACTGGCAATTGCTAAGCACCTGCTGCCTTATTTAACCTTTCTCTTACCACTGGGAAGGGTCAGTTATCTGGAAAAGAGCTATTGTACTCCTTCACAAAGGGGTGCTATCGCTGAGATTAGTAACTTTAGTCCTATCTCCCCACTGTCAGACCTTGCAAAATGTTAGAAAAACTAGTATATAACCAAGTGTGTGATTACACTGATAGAGTACAAGCTCCTCTGCACAAGTCAACATGGTCTTAGGAAACATCATTGAATAACAGCAGCACTCATCCCATCCCATTCCATTGGGGCACAATCTGAAGGTCGAGAGGGCAGTGAGGAAGCCCTCCCCAGAACCGACGCGGACGCACCCCAAACCAACCGACACAAGTAATCAAAGGTACAGCTCGTCTGCTACACAGCTGAACAAGCAGACAAAGTGGAGCAAGGAGAAAAGGTGCCAAATTTTAAATTGCAGTCGGCAGGCAAGTGGAGATAGTTTTTGTCTGCATTAAACCTTAAAGTACTCTGTTATTTTGCTCTACAACTGGGTGCTTTAATTAATCATCTGTAGCATGCATTAATTTGTCTGCCTTTTAGCATAAAATCCTGCGGGTGCAGTCGAAGATCGAAATTAACATACTCAGCCTGTTCCCTGTGCAAGTGGAAACAGGCTGGGTGCCTCTCAATTTTACTCGCATGCACTGTAGTGCAGGTAACCAATTTTCATTCTGTAAGGCTGCAATTACAAAAGTAAGCCACAAAGAGCAGCGCCAGAAAGTACTTCTTTTTAGGGGCTGACGCTAAAATTGTGTACAGAGTGCACGCCACCGTAAGGAATCATTCAGGAGTGAGCTGGAGCGAGTACTGGCTGGCCTGGACTGTCAGAGAGAGACAGACAAAGACATGCCGAAGGAGGAGGGCGGATAGACATCAGAGAAGGCGGAAACATGTGGCCAGACATCGAGAGGAGCTACAGTCTCAAAGAGGCAGGATCAAGCTGGCTAAGTTCCTGGGCTGCGGCAGTGACTGGCTGGTAAAGAAGGGATTGGGGTGGGCGCTGGACAGAGAATGTTCTGCTGACAGTGGCAATCATGGATGGGCGGAACCGGTGCTTAAAGTGCGAGGGGAGTTCCAGAGCACAGATCGTGATGGTAATGGCATATCGGTAATGCACTCTGAGCATTACTGTACCATGTGTGCCTCTTTGTCACCCACATGTTACACTAACGGTTCAGATAGGCATCTGTGAACTACGCATTTTGGAGTTTGCTGCAGTGATTAGATGTTTGGCGCCAAGCTCCGTGCGTTGAATTTGCCATCAGTTGTATTTTGCTGAAATACTGATAGCATTATAGATATTTATGCAGGATCATCAGACTTTGTTTAAACAAAAAAGAGCAAAGCAAACAGAAAGGCAAACAGATCGAGTTGGTTTCTTCTCACCCCTGCCCCATGGAGATTTTGAGCCGCTTTTCTTCAGACTCTTTGGAGAGACATAAGGGCATACGTTTAAATGCTGACCAGTAGTTGCTGTGAGAATTGATCTGCTAATATAAAGGCTGTGTGTGTTTTCTGAAACGTTGTCAGGAATGGTGGTTATATAATCTAGCCTACCACAACCTTGTTTACCCACTCGTTGTTTGAGGGAACTCTTGCTGAGCATTGTGTTTCTGTTTTTGGTGGCGGCAATTTATACTAAAATCTAATGTACTTCATATTACCAGCACAGTGTTACTGTGACCTCTACAGTTGACAGAGCAGACAGTAGTACTTGGCACCAAAGTACCCTACCTTGCTCCAGTCTGACCACTGTTTCTTTTATTTTGATGGGGATTTTGTAATTTCTAATTCTTATTAGCACAATCTTAGTGACCTTGCTCGGTTGTTCCCACCCAGTCTACAACTGAAAGAGCGGTAGTGCATCCATCAGCACCAACGGTAGTTGTGCTTGTGTCTGAATTTAAAATAAAAAAACAAAAACTGAGCCTTAAAATCATTATTAAAATAAATACAACTGTGGTATAAATATCTCAATGCAAAATAATAAAAAGTCTAAGGCAGCGTGAGGTTTGCCACAGGCAGTGTGTGTACTGTCTACAGCCTGCTGTTGCCCTTTTGCTGCTGTGGTGCCCACTGCACCCACTACTGTTAGGCAATTATTAGTGTGAAAAACATATATGCCTAATATTCCTTCCGCTGGTCTTTCTGGGTGGCTCTGACTATGCCAGCATACCTGGTGGAGACTACCTGACAGTGACACCTACATATATGTGTGTGTGAATGTGTGAGCAATAATGTCCTGATCTTTGATACTTATAATCAGCAGGGTAAATTTAAGCTGTTCTACTACTACCTCCTTACTGTAGTCTGCTACGTTTGCCAGACTGACCCTTAACCCTTATTTGTGTGGGTGTGTGTGAGCTTTCAGTCAAAGAGGGTAAATCTTTATCTCTCCTGAACCTGTACTACCACAGTACATCAGTCTAATCCCAATGTGTATGTATTATTGAGCATTCTGAATCTCAGTAAATCTGACCAATAGTAGTACTGCCCACCTGGCCCTGCCCTGGTTCAGATTAACAGTCTTGGGATGTACATGGTCTATAACGTGTCCCTCTCTTCTCTATCTGTAGCTTGAGTGTAATTTGTAAAGTTACTATTTTTGAGAGAGAGAGAAATAAAGACTACATATGTTACTGACTACCTGGCCCTGGTCCAGACTAAGAAAGAGCCTTAAGGACTTACTGTAGTGCCATCTATATAACATGTACCTCTCTATCTGTAGCTTGAGTACAAACTGTTATGTTACTGTTTTTGTGAAAGAGAGAAATAAATAAATACTACACTGCCTACCTGGCCCTGGTTCAGACTAAAAAATACCTTAGTTGTGGACTTACTGCAGTCTAGAGAATTAAATATAATTGTTGCAAAGGAGTTTCTCTCTGCTGTGCAGTGTGACTATGAGCCTCTGTGTCTTTGTGTGCTATGTACTAGTAGGCATGCTACACCAACCTAGTCTGGGTTACTAATTTAGTGAGATAACTAAAAATCCTGCCTGATTCAGCTAAGCCTTGTGTGTACTTAGTGTAGTCTAAAGAATTTAATCTACAAAGTAATAAAAATACATTGACACGCTTTCTGACTGACAACAGTTTTATTGACATTTAAAACACAAACGAAGGCAAAGGCAAACTCAGTTCATTAGACATTATGGTTCAAGAAAAGAGGAAGAAAAAGGTTGGGAAAGTGATGAAGACACTGAAATATAGAACAGTATACTACAGTTGTTACACATGCAACAATTTCAAGATTCAGTATGTTTTTGTCAATTTTATCACTTTTGTCTACCTGTGCAGGTAACCAGACTCTGGTGCATGTAACTTGTGTTGCCACATGCACCTTGGTGCAGGTACCACAAAAAGTTAATTTCTATCCCTGGGTGCAGTGTCTCGAACAGGGTGCTTTAAAATAGTTGCTGTAGAAGTAAATTACTAGAGATAGAGTTATTAATCACAAGCTTGCAGGACATCTAAAACGCTGTTTGTTAAAAAAAAAAAAAAAAAAAAGGAAAACTGCAAATTACCAGCTGCAATAAGGCACTTTAGAGGCTCAATTTTGTTAAAGCTAGTAGTTAAAGACTATAGCAAGCCCTCCCTCCCTCTTACCTGTTTAAACTCTGTCTCCCACAACAGCTTGGGCACAATTTGAAGGTTGAGGCCGCGAGGAAGCCCACCTAAGAACCGAGTGTGGACGCCTCAACCGACCGACACAAGCAATCAAAAGGTAAGGCTCGCCTACACAGTTGAACAAGATGAGCTCCGCTGACGCTGAGTCCAGCTCCCCACCACCACCCTTGGCAGACACTTCCTTATACAGCAGAAATCACATGCTAGTTTTAACCAATCAGCCTACTTTCCCATTTGCAGGCTATACCAGGTATCCACTAGAGGCCACTACACCAAGGTCTTAGCAATAAGACACCATTCCAAACCCTTGCTCTGTAGCCTCCATTATGCCTCAACTATACTTATTAATCTTCTTTACCCTCACCCCTGGGTGTCCCTCCCACCATCAATTTAGCCTACGCCCCAGATCACATCACATCTTGCGACAGACTGCTAACAAATATTCCTACCTCTACTATCACAGCTGAGTCGCACCACGGCCACTTCTACCATACACTATCCACCGGCCGCGGCTAATCCCAGCTACCTTCCGTATCAGTCTCCTAGTCCTTCTGCCACATACCTGGAGACCAAAAGCTGCCATAGCCATACCTCATACCACCTACAGAAAGCTTCAGTGGATAGCTCATCACACCAAACTCTTGGTCACCCTGCTACTTCTCCTTGCAGGTGATATCGAGCTTAACCCCGACTAACCCATCTCCACGCCCAAAACCCTTCTGTCCCACTCCAACTCCCCACGGGCCTTAAACTGCTATACATAAATATATGTAGTCTGCATAAAAACAACCTTCCTTCAAGCCCTCGCCGTCCCTCAGCCCAGACATACTGATTATCTCCGAATCCTGGCTAAAATCACGTAACACTAATGCAGAATTTGCTACACCCAGCTACACACTTCTCTGCCATGACCGTAGGCAAAAGGAGGCGGCCTAGCTATGTACATTGCCTCCACCATCCAATTCTCCACGATTGTCTCTATCCCTACCATCTGAGTCCATTAATGCCTTAATGATAAAACTCACCATCCCCCATTCAATCCCAATCTACATAGCAGGTACATACTGTGCTCCAGACACCAACTCACCTGCCATACTGGACTACCTGGGCTCCTTAAACTCCCTGGCAGCAGGTGGTGAGATCCACATACTAGGATTTTAACCAGAACTGGCTTGCTGAGTCCCTTTCCAAATTTCGTGACAAGGTAACAGCCCTAATCCTAACACAACTAATCACTGAACCAACTAGGGTTAAACCATAAAACACAGAACCCATACACTGCTAGATTGGTCCTCACATCTCACCCGCACAAGGTCATAGCCTCAGGACTCCTTCCGGATGCCCTTAGTGACCACCAGGAATCTACTCCGCACGCAAAATTCACAAACCTAAAGCTCCCCACCCAGAATCTTACTGTCAAGATCCTACAAATCTCTGGACCTCCCTCATTATTAAATGATTTGGGCAACTATGACTGGTCGTGCATTAGTCAATTCACCTCGACAGGACGAGGCACTGTCGTTCTTTAAGTCCAAGTCCACCGATCACGCCTCCCTCAGACGCATTCAGAGTCCGAGGTGCTCATCTCCCATGGATCTCTCCTGAAATCCTAGCCCACCTCCGAATCCAAGATAAGGCCTGGAAAACCTTTAAGACTTCCAAATCTCAGGCCGATCTCCAGACTTACTGTGCACTCTGCAATTCTGGTACCAAAAGAATCCGCCAAGCAAAGGCCAACTACTTTTTATGCGCATTCAATTCCTCCTCCCATTTCCCGCCTCGATTCTGGAATGTGGTCAAATCGCCTCCGCCCACCACCACAGCCCCCCACCCCTTCCCTGCAGGTTGGGGGTCTCCATCACTGACCCTCAACAGTTGCCACCTTGTTTAACACGGTCTTCACAACCAGCCATGCTACTCCTTGTCCACCCCTCACCCTGCTCAGCATGCCCCACCATCACCCCACATTGTGGCACACCTGCAGCTCACCCTTCTCCTTCCTGCAAAGTCACCCCTGATGAGGTATACAATGCACTGGTTGCTCTTAACCCAGAAAAGGGCAAATGTCCCACCGGGTTGGACTCCAAATGCTCCACCTGTCGGCCCCTGCCATAGCTCAACCACTTGCTTCCTTTTAACTTATCCTTCTTCCTAGCAGAAGTCCCCACTGGTGGAAACATGCCACCGTAATCCCACTTCCCAAGTGTGGTGATGCCTCAAACCCAAGCAACTACTGGCCCATCTCCCTCCTACCAACCCTTGCCAAAATACAAGAACGCTTGGTTCTCTTGCCTATCCACCTACCTGGATTCCTCTTCCTTTTCTCCCTACCAGTCTGGCTTTAGAAATCCCACCCACTACCACCTCCCTCTCAGGATTACCGACTCCATCCTCACAGGGATGGATGCTGGCCACATCACTGCTGCCATCTTTATCGACCTGGCAAAGGCTTTCCATACTGTGACTCACCTCTTCTCCTGATGAAACTAGTCAATGCTGGTCTATCTGACTGGGCCACATCTTGGTTCCACTCCTACCTCACTGGCAGTTCCCAAGCTGTCCATATCAGTTCGTCCACGCCTGTTCCCTCCCAATCACGCCAGAGTGCCGCATAGCTCTGTCCTAGGCCCTCCTGTTCTCGGCCTCCTGAATGACCTGCCTGCACACACACTGCCATCCACATGTACGCAGATGACACGGTGCTATACGCATCCGCTCTCATCTCGGAGGTTGCGCACCAGACTACAGCAAGACTTTATCTCAGTCCAGCACTGGCTCCGCCAAATAACCTCCTCCTAAATGCCAACAAACAAGTCTCTTAACCCTTGGTATGAGGCAAAACATTTCTAGGCTCCTTCACCATTAGTATTCCACACGCTGGAAGGGTCCCTCTGGAGTCCTGCACCACCTTCAGATACCTCGGTGTCTGGCTTGACCAGCACCTCAACTTTTCCATACATATTTATTCTTTACTCAAGAAGCTGCACCTAGGCTTGGTGCACTTTACGGAATCGGTGACAGCATCCCCCTTCCAGCCAGGAAGGACATTGTGAAAAAAATGATCCTCCCCTGTCCCGACTCATGGGGACGTAGTCTCACGGTGCCGCCCAAGACCACATTAGCCAGGCTGGACCTCTCTTCCACTCTTTCTGCCGCTCGCCTCTGAACAGCCCCTACTCCACACACCACTGTGCCCTATATCAAGCAATGAACCTCACCTCTCGACACTGCAGGCTAACCCACTGAGCAAAGATCCCGACCAAGCATTGGCCGAGCGCCTCCCTCTACTCTCCGACATCTTAACAAACCCTAGCCACAAGCATACAGACTCAGAAACTCAGACTCCAGGTCCCTAGCTGTCCCCTACCAGTCTACTATAACAGGGCAGTCAAGTTTCAGCTACCGCATCCCCATGCTGTGGAACTCCCTCCCAGCTAACATTCAGTCGCTTCCTCCCTTTCGCACCTGAACTCCATGCTCCAAGCTCATTTCGCTCCTACCTGTGCTTGTGTCTAGGCGCTTCCCAATCACTAGTAAAATCTCAGGGTATGTCTGCACCTTAGTAAACTGCAATTAATCGGTGCCTAAGTATTGTTCTCTCGCCTATACTGTTTCTCATATGGCTCAAAGTTAATTTATTATACATTTGCTGTATTTAACTGTGGTTACCAACTGACTCTCTCAATCCACTAAGAACGTGGAATCAGAACCAAATATTAGTGATCTTCCACTATGTATTCACTTGTCTATACTGTCAACTGTCTACCTTATGCGTATGTACTGTGGTTACCAATTGACTCTCTCAATCTACTACTGACTTGTAATCAGAACCAAATGTTAGTGTTCTCCCACTATGTATTCACTTATCTATTCTGTTTTAACTGTCTACCCATGTCTCTCCCCAGGACGATCTGAAATCGAGCAGTATTCTGCTCAGTATGCCTTTCCTGGTAAAACGCTTAAATAAATAAATAAATTCACTGACAAGATTTACCAGTCCATGAACAAAGGTATACTGACTGATGTGTTGTTCCTGAATTGCTGCAAAGCTTTTGACCTAGTTAGCCGCCAATTCAACTGCAAAACTATCAAGTCTGGGCTTGGTCCTCTTCTGTCAAATAGTTTAAGAAGACTACCTCTCAAACCACATTCAGGTAGTAAAATTTCAAGGTTCCCAGTCCTCCTCCCATATGGTTTGGCATTGAGTTCCCAGGGTTCGATCCTATGCCCAATACTTTTTCTTTGTCCTTCAAGATTCTGCCCACTGTCTATAAGAACTCGACCGCTTTGCTATAAGCCAATGATACGGTAATTTTTTTTAATTATTTTTTTTTTTTTTACCAAGTCTTATAATATCAATGTAGTCAGCTCTAACCTGGCTCCAAGTTTAACCACTTGCAGGTCTGGCTTCAAGCAACACACTTTGCTTAACAAAAGCAAAACAAAGCCAATGCTCTTTGGCACTAAGCCTAGAGTTAATAAGAATAAAAATGTTTTCAGCCTAGCTACAACCATCAGAACCCGAATGAATGAACAGACGACTTCAAATTCAAGGGATGCACCTTGGCTACTCCCTTACCCTTGTAGAACACCTAAATGCTTGAGGCATCAATCATTTCAACAGCAACAGAGTCTGGTGCAGACAAGTAACCAGGGAAGATGAAGTCCAAGGAACAGCAGGGGTGATTTTAACAATGTCCTACTTGTTCAGGGCATAGTGCAAACTGCCCGGAATAATGCAGCAACCCTCTACGGTCCATCTCGACCAGTTCAAGTCTTCTGTGGCTACGCTATAGCTGCTCTGTGACTTCCCCAGGCAAACTGCTAGCGCTCACTTGGTGCCTTACGATTCACATTTCCAGAAGGGCAGGACGAGTCTCTGTTTAGTTACATCATGGGGCTGAGCATGTCTTCCTCTGCTCAACTCTGTCAATGAATGTCCAGTGGGTAGGGGTGGGAGTGCAGTGACGGGAATGAGAATGTCAGCCACAGTGCATTCGAGGCCAGGGTTTCGGACTTGAAAGCCACTGCAGCAGGATCATCTGGTTTTGGAGCCACTGAAACTGGAAGACAGTGAAGTTCATGCACAAAACAACCGGGAGGGGAGGGGAGGGCAAACAGTGTGCCAGCATGACACGTGTTTTGGCTGCAAGTGGAAGTCATGTGGGAGCAGGATATGTGCAACAAGCTTGGATTATCGCTGGACTTAAATTTTTACCGCTCAAAGGGTAAAAATATGTCCATTATAATTTTGAACTAGTGTAACAATCTGCATTCTAGTGTAACTTTGAGTCAACTTGTCCTGCTGTTTAGTACAAAAAAGGCTGAAGTCAACCCCTGGAACAGCAATCCATTTTTCCTGTTAATGTACTTAGAAAGAGAAAACTAAATAAAAGAAATATAAGCTGAAATATGTTTAAACAATGTTTATTCAAAGTTTCTCCAGAGATGTCAGGCACTGTTTTAAAGCAAGTTTGGCACTTTTGTGAAAACTGTAACATACATTGCAGTCCACAGTTGATAAGATATTCTATATTTCTAGTCATTTTATGTATATATATATATATATTTTTTTACTTTTATTAGTTTAAAAAGTAAATGAGTACACTAAATCCATGACCATGAAAAAAAAATGTATACAATATATAAATCAAACAAGAAGTACTACTTTCCATTGTCCTTCTGTTGCTTCGTGTTGGGAAAACCTGGTAAGTCCTCCCAGTCCAATATGATCTTTCTGATGAGTTGCAAAGCAGCACGATTTAGACAAAAGAGCAAGGTCTAAAGTCCAGGAAAGAAACAAACCACATCTTAGTGGTTCTAGTGCCCAGAATCATGACACTTTAATAATATGATAACTGGTGACTTCCTATAATGAATGGATATCCAGCCCCGATAAAACTATAATAACCCACTGAATTCCACAGTAATTCAATAGTGGGTTATTACAGCTGCTTTCTCCTCATGCTCTCACTGAAGCATGAAAGAAAGCACAGTAGCCACAAACCAGTTTTTCACACTGTCCTCACAACAAAGTGAACTACTACACTTACACTTCTGCCTTCCATCCCTGGGCAAATGATCTCTATCACAGCAGCCACCTAAAACACATTTTTAATAAAAAGAAAACCTGAAGCAAAAGAAGTTCTCTATGGTGGCTGCTCAAGGACACGCTTGCTCCCAACACAAATAGGACTTATGGGTTTTGTCTCTACCAAAACCTTGCACCGATTATTATAAACAAGTTCGAGGCAAAGCCAATAGGGCTGTGACGTAGCTGCCATGACCAAAGTTCACTTATGATAGAAATTATTGAAGCCCAGGTGCAACTTGGCCATTTTTGAGGTATTGCACCAAATTTTCAACATGGCCTTTTGGGACGCCTCCTGATGAAGAGTGCCAGTGTCATTTTGTTCACTTGTCCTGAAGGCTACTTCGCAGAGCGAACACACCATTCTGCCACAGGTGCAAAAACACATTTCAGACAGGATCTGAAAAATGACAGCTATACTGTTAAAAGGAGGTGTGCAAAATGGCAATGTTGAAAATGCGGAGTGAAAATATTAAAAATTGGCATAGTTAGGCGGCGTAGAAACTGCGCAATGCACGTAGTAACGCAGTCATTTTTGTCCAAATCTGCAACATGGGCTTTTTGGAACCCATCTCATAAATAGTGGCACTGTAATTTTAGGAATCGGTCTCCAAAGGTGATTCCGCCGCAACGACTGCAAAATCACCTTTCAGGACTGAGTAACGAAATGACAGTGACAGTTTCTCACAGGGTGGAGTCCAAGAACCCTATGTTGAAAATCTGAGGCCAAAATTCTAAAAATGGCTGATTTATCAACATTAAGTTGAAAACCTCATTGAATGCCATTATAGCATGCTTAGCTTTGCTTCTTCAGTTTGCAGTTCGGCTCTGAAGGTGGCGTCTCCCGGTCCACAAAAGATGGCAGTGCCAACCTCCGGGGCAAGTATGGGGTAAGGGGGTGGGGAAGGTGGGTGCTCAGTGGGATGGGGGAGGAGGACTGGGGTGACTGACGAGGGCTTTTCTTTTGCTGATAATATCGGGGACAGTTTTCTTTATTTACAGGAAACAAAAAAGAAACATATATTTGGGCATGCTGGGTAGGCTCCCAGTGTGCCCACATGAGTGGAGGGGTGCATAATGCCGACATGGGATTGGGCACCCCAATATACATCAGGAGGGAAGAAAAATAAATGCATTTGGGCACACTGGGGTGGGCTCCCAGTGTGCCACATGAGAGGTGGGGTGCACATAATGCTGACACAGGATGCTTCTTGATGTCGGCATGAGGGAGGAATGAATAACATTTGGGCACATTGGGGTGGGCTCCCAGTGTGCCATGAGTTGGGGAGGCTACATAATGCCGACACGGGACTGGGACCTCAATGTCAGTGCAGAGACGGAAATGGAAGGAGCGGGAAGACAGCAACAGTGGAGGGTGTAAGATGGTTTTGTTGCCGTGCGGCAGCAACAACGCAAATGCACATGCACTGCACTCGGCACGTAGCTGCAGTGAATGGCATTTTGCCATTTACATGATGGTGCCAGCAGAACTGTGCATACGCCACAAATCGGCATGTGCAGTTCATGCCCCAGAATGAGGAAGTAACAGCCGAAATAAGTCGGCTGTTATTCCGTAAGCAGCCGATCGCGTGGCAGAGGGTTTCAAGCTTTGCTGACTTTCGTAAGGATACTTTCAAATGTCCAAAGGAAGTTCCAGATCGCCATTTTAGAAGCTAAGATCGCCATTCACATGACTGCACCAGCAGAACTGCATATGCGCACGAAGTCGGCGAGATGCGTGAAGTTCATGCCCTGAATGCGGAAGTAACAGCCAAAATAGTGTGGCTGTTATTCCGTAGCAGCTGATCTTGGCAGAGATTCAAGTTCCGTTGGACTTCGGAAGGGTACCTCAAATCTCCAATGGAAGGTTCCACGATCAGCGTTTTTGAAGCTCGATCGATCCCAAAACTCTGTAGCCCACAGCCCTAAAAAAATGCTTGTGCAAGGTTTGCATTATGAGGATTTTTCACATACCCTCAATGTTGATAATTCATAAACCCCTCGAGCTTTGCTCTTGGTGTTTATGGATTATTACACACCTCAGGTATGTGAAAATCTAACACACACCTGCACAGGCATTATTCTCATATCTAAACTGTCAACAGAACTGTCACACTCTCGTAAAAAGCTCATTTATATCTAAAGCTTACATTCAGTCTTCTAATTAACACGAGTTCTCTGCAGAAAATCTCCATGTAGCTGTGTTATTGCACTGCCTGATGAAGGGGACTATATGGCCTTGAAAGCTTGCAAAATAAGTTTGTGAAATGAAAGGTATTACGATTTTTTTTATGTTTCTCATATCTTTTTTCAGTCTGTTCTACTCTAACATAGCAGCACAATTTTCTCTTTCAACTTTGAACAAAAACAGAAACTCTATTGCATTAACTCCTTCAGTTTTATCATTAAATAGACTTGTACCGTAGCAGCATTTTAAAACATCATAAAAGCAGTATAGAATTTGTCAGCAGAAAAGGACAGTTGTCCACAGTCTGCCTACATGTTCCCTGCCTAATCTATCTCTGCAGACCCCAAAGGTCTTCGGTGACCCTCCCTCCTCCCTGCCTGCTTTCTAAAACACTCCTTTTGTCTATCCCACACATGCTTAAAGCTACAAACTGTTTTCCTTCCACAACTACTGCTAGCAGTCTGTCCCAGACGTCTACCACCTTTCAGTGAACAAACTGACCTGCTAATAGACCATCCGTCTTTCTTGCAATACAGCAGCTGCTCATCACATGCTCTCTCTCATTTCAAGAAGGAGGTTGGGAAAGATCCGAGAAGAGTAGCGTGAGCAGCCAGAGATCCAATCGGGGCCTCTACTGCTCGGCAGAAGTCCCACCTAGGAGGTTCCACAGGTGTATATAGTAGGCACTCATAACATGTTCCCACACACGTTCATGGCCCCAAGTCAGTGGAACAGGGAAGGAGGGAAACAGGAGTAGGACTGGCATCTTAGGTAGGTCTGAACTGGGAATGGAGCAACACCATACCCAGGGTAGATGTACAAAGGGAATAAACAAAAAGGGTACAACTAATAACAATCTATGGAAGGTAAAGGGTACACAACGGATGGGTGAAAGCAAAATGGTAGGCCAAAACTAGGAATAGGAGCAACACCCTGTCTAGGCAGGTGTACAAGGGTATAACAAAACAACATAAGGGAGGAACTACAAAACACCCTATCAAAGGTAAGGATACATAAATATTTCCAAGTAACACAGTAAGAGTAGGAATTGGGAATGCTGGGAGTGATGCAGTGGCTATGGGATGGCCGTTTTCAGAGAGACCTTCTGGAGACTGCGGTACTGCCCCATCTGCATGCACTTCTCTGGGTTGAGGGAGGTGGTCGCTTGATTCCAGGCCAAGTTGGCTAGGATTCAGGGGACACCAGGTCTGCCACCGTTACCTCAGAGGATACCAAAAAGGAAGAATGGCTGGACCACGGTGGGCTCTGGAAAGGTGGGTGGTGGGCTCAGTAAGGTGGGGGTGGCGAGTCGGAGGCACATTCCTCAACCGAACCACTACAGAATTCCTGCACCACTCTAGCAGGACGGGACTGCCAGAAGAGGCACCTGTGATTATGGCCAGGGAGGATGTGGGGGCCTCCATGGCGGAGATACCAAGGAGGATGGGAGAGGACCCTAGAGCAGGAGGAGGCAATTTCCGGTGAGGACTCTACTGTCAGGGGATAGACTTGGGAATACGAAGGGGAGAGAGGGAGGTCAGATGCCTATGTGGTGCCACAGCCCAGAGGGATAGGAAGTGGATCCTGGGATTGCTAGGGCAGCAGGATGGAAAGGAAAATGAAAGTATTTGTCCACCAAGGGACCCATGACCTGGCTAGGGAAGGAGCTGGCATAGTGTAGGGGAGTTTAGGAGCTGGGAAGTGGTCTTAGGTAGCAAGCTCCAGTGGCCTTCTCGAGGTGCTGCCTGCTCTGACAGAGGGAGGAAGGGATCTGTATGCAAGAGCTTCAACTCATGGTTGAAGGAATGGGGCACAGAGGAAGAGTTCAACTACACTAGGGACTGGGAATCCACCTGAATGGATAACTTGGCCTATGCAGGCGTGGCGGCCTACATCCATCCAGAAGGGAATGCAGTCCTTGGTTGACAGTTGAAATGTTACTCTGATGAACACTTAACCAGCGAGGTGGGTGGCAGAAACTGCCCCTCCACAGGCTGAGTGTGGAGAGTAGGAAGAACATGAGGGAGAGGAACCCCTAGAAAGGAAACATGGTGATAAAAGAAGGGGACGGGAATGGGAGTATTAAACATCAGAATCTGCCAGCAGAAACAGGCCTCATGGTCTATCAAGTCTGCTCGAGTGTGCAGCTAGCACCCCTAGATTGCAGCTGCCCCATCCCCTCTCCCCTCCTCACCTCCAGGATATTCTCAGCACTACCTACCCAGGCGCGTCATGCTCTGTCCCATGCCCTTTGAAACTGCCCACTGTCTTGCACAATACCACCTCCTCTGGTAGGGCATTCCATTTCGACACCACCCTTTCCGTGAAATAATGTCTCCTCATCTCTCTCCTAAATCTGCCCTCTCCTAATCTTAGCCCATGCTTTCTTAGTCCCTTCCTTCCTTCTTCGCCTAAATAACCCATCATTGCCAAATTTGTTTGATCCCTTCAAGTACTTGAACTCTTCAATCATATCCCCATCCCTCCTTTCCTCTAGGGTGTACAAACTCAGATCCCTCAGTCTGTCCTCATAGGTTTTACCTTACATCCCCTGTATCATTTTTGTCAAGCCTAAAGCACCCCCCTCAATAGTCTAATATTCTTCAGATATGGTGTATTTTAGCAGTACTACAGGACTAGCACGACCCTGATCCCAGGACTTATAGAGGGCAGGATTATTTCCTTATGTCTGGACGAGAATCCTCTTGAATACACCCCAGCATCCTGTTAGCCTTTGCAGCAGCTTTCCTGCATTGAGCAGAGTTATTTCCTTACTCTCCGTTGCCATCCCCACAGTCCTTCTCTTCCTCGGTGACCCCCAGCCTCCACCCCCCAAAATACAGGTTACTCACCTGTAACAGGAGTTCTCAGAATGGTATATGTTGTTCATCCACACTTACTAGCAGGTTCCTTGCCACTTAAATCTTGCCAGAGGTCTTCAAGCTGGCTCCTCCCACCCACCCAGGTGGTAAAACTCTCACTCCGCCCCATGGCCCAGATCTAGCCCGCTGGAAGCTGAGGTTGTCCGTCGAACCGGGAGAATCAGGTGGGTTGTGGATGAACAAATATATCGGCCCTAGAACTCCTGTTACAGGCCAGTAACCTTATTTCTAGGGACATGCATATGTTGTTCTATCCACACTTACTGGCAGACTCCTAGCAGTTCTCCGGGAGGAGGAGGAAGGTGCACACCCCTACTTGGGAAATAAGGACTGAGAACCGAGGTCCCAAAACTAGCATCCCGGTGTGACTCAAGGTCGATGTGGTAGTGGGTAATGAATGTGTGTGCTGACTTCCAGGTAGCAGCCCTGCAGATTTCCTGGATAGGGGACGTCCCTGGAAGCAGCCACGAGCACGGTATGGCGGGTAGAATGAGCTCTCATCCCTCTGGGAGGCTCCATGCCCGTAAGCTATAGCAGAGATATATGCAGGAGGTGACCCACCTGCCTATTGTCCGGCAGCTGCAGGTCTGCCAGGTGTGACTTCTAAGCATTAGTGACAAACAGCTTCGCAAACCTCCCGAACTTCAGCCGTCCGCTCCTTATAAGAGAGCTCTTCTAGGGTCCAAAGTATGGAGCCTATATTTGGCCTCAGAGGTGTGACTGGAGTAGAACACCAGCAGAGTCAACACCTGGTTAAGGTGAAACTCCGACACCACCTTCGGAAGGAATTGGTGGGGCGAGGACAACCTTGTCCCTGTGGAAGACCAGATAAGGAGACTCGATGGAAAGAGCCTGGAGCTCTCCCATCCTTCTGGCTGACGTGATAGCCACCAAGAAGGCAGTCTTCCACGACAGGTGAGAGATGTCAAACCTGTGCATCGGTTCAAATGGCTTGCCCATGAGCTTAGCTAATACCAGCAGTAGATCCCATGCAGGTGGAGGTCTCGCACAGACAGAGGGGATATGTGATCAAGGCCTTGAAAAAAGCGATCACCTTCTGCTGCACCACAGACTGCTTCTCGACTCGCCAGGTAAGCAGAGATGGCTGCCAGGTGCACCTTAAGGGTTGTCGACCGAGCCCTTGCTGAGAAAGGGACCATAGGTAGTCCAGAATGCTGGCCAAGGAACAAGAGGAAGGTCCAACCCCTTATCCTGACACCAAATGGAGAATCTCTTCCATCTGAAGGCATAGCATTTTCTGGTCCATTTTTTACGGGATGCCGCAACAACGCTTGAGGAACTCGCCAGAAAGACCCAAGGCCTGGAACTCTAGCCGCCAGGAACCAGGCCGCCAGGTGCAGGGATTGAAGGTCCAGGTGGAGTACCTTCCCTGGTTGACTGAGATCAGGTCCATGCGAGCTGGAAGCCGCCGGGAGCCTGGAGCTGAGGCTGAGGAGATCTGGATACCAGAACTGGCGGGGGCCAGTCTGGGGACTGCCAGAATCACCTAGCCTTGTCCCTCCTGCTTGAGAAGCACCTTGTGGATCAGGGAAATGGCGGAAAGGCGTGAGAAGAGGCCCGAGTCCACGGCCTCGAGAAGGCATCCCCTGCAGCTAGCCCTGTGGAGGGGCGGGCATGAAACAGCCTCAGCTCGCATTCTCCTGGAGGCAAACTGGTCCACCTGAGGTGTGCCCCAGTGGGAGAACAGATTGTGTACTACCTCCGGCAGGAGAGACCACTGTGAGATGCAGCACCTATCCGGCTTAGGGCATCGGCCAGAGTGTTGGAGGCTCCCGCCACATGGATAGCTAGGAGATCCGCCCAGTCTGCTCACGAGGGACCAAGTGCGGTGAGCTTCCTTGCACAGGGACAAGAAGCGTGTCCCGCCCTGGCGGTTTAGGTAGTACATGGTCGTGGTATTGTCTGTCTGCATCTGGACCACTTGACCCGTACAAACAGAGCGAAGGTGGTGAGGGCTAGTCGGACGCTGAAGCTCCAGCAGGTTGATGTGGCATCGAGACTCCTGAGGGTACCAGAAGCCATGCGCTCCGTGCTCCCCAGATGGGCACTCAACCCATCAGAGAGGCGTCGATCGCTAGGAATGACCAACGGCTCAGGGCGGACAAATGGGATGCCCTCCTGCAGACGAGCTGAATGATCCACAACTCGAGAGCTGCTCCACATCTCCGGGTCACCGCACTGGCTGGTCCAGAGGACCGGGCGCTGTGACCATTGGCAGGCCAGTCCCACTGTAGGGGACGATGTGCCAGTGGGCCCAACGGACCACACTGGTGCAGGCCGCCATGAGGCCCAGGAGGTGCAGGAAGTCCCAGGCAGGGCACAACCGCCCAACCAGAAATGACTGGGCAAAGGAGGAAAGAACCTCGGCCCTGTCCGCCAGGAGCCGAGCTCTGGCTCAAGACAGTCGAGCTCTGCAATCGATGAATTGGAATCACCTGCATTGGCACGCTGATGAGGAGGCCAATCTGAGAGCAGACCTGAGGCCAGATCTCTGGACGGCTCCACCTCCAGCCTGGAGGGCTGCAATCAGCCAGTCATCCAGGTAAGGTACACCTGGAGCCTTGACACCGCAGGAATGCTGTCACCACTGCCATGCATTTGGTGAAGACCCTGGGAGCTGGAGAGAGGCGAAGGGCATGGCCTGAACAAGTAAAGGGACCCCTCCGCTCTGAAGCAGAGGAATCGCTGGTGGGACGGACGATTGGGACATGAAAGAACGCGTCCTGGAGGTCCAGAGAACAGAACCACCGCCTCGTTCCAAGGATGGAATGATCTGTGCCAGAGTGACCATCCTGAAGGTTCGAGACCTAGGAACTTGTTCAGGTCATGTAGGTCTAGAATGGGGCGCCAGCTCCCCAGTCCATATCGGGACCAGGAAATACCTGGACACAAACCCTGGGTCTGGTGAAGGATCTGCCACCTCCCTGATCACCTCCTTTTGGAGGAGCAGAGAAATGTCGGTTCGACAAGCCGACAGAGGCTGCGGACCCCATAGCCCCCGAGGGGCGATGGCTCGACAGGGTGGGGCCTGCCTCAATTCCAGAGGCAGACCCTTCCCTACCACTTCCAACACCCAGCGGTCCGCAGTGATAGCGACCAAGCGAGAGGAAGTGGCGGAGCCGCCCCCATATGGGAGGAACCCAGCCGGGAGTGACGAGGCTGGGGAGACACCCTCAACCCGTCACTGGGCAGGCTTGGAGGAAGGACCGCCGAGGGACCTTCTGGGCCTTTCCTCCTGCTTCCTACTGGAGGAAGCTGCAGACTTGGCTTTGGGGTGCCAGTGCGAGCCTGCTGGTCCTGATGCTGGTGTCGCTGGGCCGGAAGTGCCGCAGGGGCAGAAGGCCAAAGGGCTTCGGTGCTGCTGGCGGCCTTTGTCCCTCTGGGCAGACATGACTGAGTCCAAGGTGGCATTGGACCTCTCAATCCTCTGCAAATAACCCTCCACCCCGGGACGAACAAGTCAGTACCCAGGAAGGAACGCCTGCCAGCTTGTGCTGGGTATCCGCCGTGAAGGTGGAGATCCACAGCCGCTCTGCATGGCGCATGGCCACTCGCGCCGCCACTGACCGGCACAAGAGTCTCCAATGTCAAGAGCAGTTTGGAGCTGTTGCTTTGCCACCACCCTTCCCTGATCCCACACCTGCTTGACCGTAGTCTGGAGGTCAGCCGGAGATGAGGAATCATCTCATCCAGGGAGCCCAAAAGGGCGTGGGAAAAGTGTGCCATCGATGCGGCTGAACTGGCCTGACGAAGGCCTAAGGAGGGCCTAGCATAAACTTTACGCCAAAGTAGTCCAGTTTCTTGGACTCTTTATCAGGTGGCTTGCCCCGCCTCCAAGCGCTTCAGAGCGCCCGGAAAACACTGTCAGTTCCAACCCTCCACAGAGAGGTACTCTGAGAATCCGGAGAGTGAGCCAGTGGGAACAGCATACTTCCTGGCCATCCTGGCGAGGGAGCTGGACAAGAAGCCGCCACTTCCATAGCTCCAGGGCCGGGCCAACAATGGCTTCAGCCACAGGAAAGGCCTCCGTAGGAGAATCCCTCAGTCCAGTATCTCCATGAGGGGATACTTGGCCCGCTTTGACAGGGTTCGAGCTTCATCCCAGTAGATTCTGAGATGAGCCAAAGTAATCCCATGAACAAGGATGGGCTCTCGTCCACGACTGTCCCCAGAGGACTCCAGGTCGAGTCAGACTCCGAGGAGTCTGCAAACAGCTCTGAGGCCTGAGCCACCCTCCACCTGCCGAGACACGATCAGGAGTGAGGGTGACCCGACAACCGATGGGGCAACCCATGACCGACCGAGAATCCTTGGTCAGAGCTCCAGTTTTTGGCTGTGGGCGGGGTTCCACCACGATGGAGTGTGGTGCAGCTGGTTCGGCCGAACAACCGCACCGCTTCGGCTCCTCGATGACCACGAGGGGTTGTTTCAGCCACTCAGGTGACAGCCACTTAATGGCGGAGGCGGCGGAGTCGGCATTTCCTGAAAAAGGAGCTGCTGCCGCATCAGATCCCTCGTAGAGCGCCGATGCAACCTGTGCGGAGCCTATCCTCCAGGGAGAACGATGGCGAGGATGCGGCGCTGCCGCTTCCTCGAGTGCCGAGACCGCCGATGTCTGCAGGATCAGCTGGACGAGGTAGGTCCGAGACCCTCTGCATTCGAGGGGTGGGTCCAGGAGGGGCGGGGAAACCCGTTCCTCCCCGGCTCAAGGACCTTAACCGGGGACTCCGGCACAGAGAGGCACAGGCAAGTCCTCTGTTTCCACCAGGGAAACCGGTGAGGAAGGGCTGTCGGCTTCTCCAGTCGACAGCCCGCCCAAAGGATCGAGAAAAATCTCAACTGCATCGACGGATGTCTCGCCGGCTGACCTGACGGACACCATGAAGTCAGCGGCCTTAGCCACAACCTTGACCGAAGTCAAGTGTCAACTATCGAGAGGGACTCTCCGCTCCCACGAATATAGGCGGTGGGACTTATCCTTTGAGTCTTTTTCTTGGACCAAGAGGAATGCCCAATAGCCCCTCTCCTTAGTAGAGAGGGATTACAAAGCTCCTTAAATGAAGCAGAGTAGGAGGCCAAAGGAAGCGGGATAAATGCCACGACCGAGGAAGAAGATCACGGCCTGGGCTGCCTCCTCCTCCTTGAGGACAATCATTTGCTCAAGTTGCTCCAGCCTAGCCCGCCGTCAGACACGTAGCAGACCTCGCCTGACTTTGCGAGGAGAATCGTCTCTCAGGCAAGTTGAAGTCTGGCAGCACGCAGTCTTGAGAGCGGCTGACGAGAAGGACTTGCACAATTCCACAGGCCTGCAGATCATGATCGAGCCCTGCTAAGGCAGTAAACGACGTGAGGCGGACGCGGTCCGAGACATCTTCGCTCCACAAGGGCACCGCCAAACTGGAGCTCCATTTGTCCATCGTGAGCCGCAATAGAAGAAAAGACTGAAGTCTAGTAAATTTAAGTATGAGTTTAGGTTTAACCGATGTGAGGCAGGATCCAGGCCTAAAGCATGAAGCGCAAAGGAGGGAACCTCAGCTTCCAAATGGTAAGGAAGATCTGGCGTCATGGGGCGGAGCCGAGAGTTTTACCACACGGGTGGTGGGAGGAGCCAGCTTGAAGACCTTCCAGCAAGATTTAAAACAGCAAGGAACCTGCCAGTAAGTGTGGATAGAACATATCCATGTCCCTAGAACAAATATTGCCTCCTCGGGTTCCTGGCCCCGAAGTGCATAACCTTGCATCTCTATGCACTGAAGCCCACCTGCCATACGCTGTCCACTCCCCACTGATTAGGTCCCCCTGTAGTTCTTTCCACCCCTCAACATCATCCACTATCGTCCCCATCTTAGTATTATCTGCAAACAGACTAATCCTGCTCCCAACTCTGCGAAATATCCAATCTGAATAGCCCAAACAATACAGACCCTGCACCAGAGCCTTGCGACACTCCACTTTCGTCACCGGCCTCTGTGTTGAAAACCCCACCACCACCGTTGCTGCCTCCTTCAGCCACTTCCATCATCCAGCTAACCAGCTTGCCCCATGGATTACAGTTCCCCACCCCAGCCACTGTGAGGCACTGAACCAAGGCCTTGCTGAAGTCCAAGTATAGGACGCCCACTGCATGACCCCCTATCCAGCTCTCGTTACCCAGCCATAATACTCTATTAGATTGGTCTGACAAGATTTCCCCAAGACAAACCCATGCTGCTGCCCACCATGGAGCCATTAACCTTGAGAAATGACACCAGTCTCTCCGTCAGTATTTTTTCTATCCGTTTACACCCACTATGGAAGTGAGACAGACAGGTCGGTAGTTGCCTAGGTCATCCCTTGGGCCGCTCTTGTGAAAAGGCAACCACATGGGCCATCTTCCAGTCCTGTGGCACGTTCCCCGTGTCCATGGAGGTGTTGAACAGGTCCACCAGTGGCCTGGCCAACACCTCTGTCATCTCCTATAGCACCCTGGGTGAATGCCATCAGGACCTGGTGCCTTGTCCATCCCCAGTGTCTTCAGACCCTCTAAGCCTCCCATCATCATCCCTCCTCCCTCAACCCCACCTTCCCAGTCCATGGGTAGTGCACCACCCTTCTCCTGGGTGAACACAGAGTAAAAGTATTCATTCGTGCCTTCAGCCTGTTCCGCTCCCTTTCCACCCATCCTCGATCCTGCACTATTTGGTCCCTACATTTCCTCCCCGCATTATCTAAAAAAGTCCTTCTCCCTCCCTTAATGCCTGAGCCAGCCTTAGCTCCCTGGAGGCCCTGGCCTCCCTTACAAACACGTTAACTCCTTGGACCAACTTGCATACACTTCATTGTCCTGTCCACTCCAGATCCTCTTGAGATCTCTCTTTTCCTCACCTCCTCTAACACCTTCCTGTTTAGCCAACATGGCTTCTTAGCTCTACTCTTCTGCTAGAGACCTGGTGCAGACCTCAGTAGCCTCCTTCAAGACCAAATTTAATGATATCCCACTTTTTATATGTGCGTCCATCTCTGGCCTAATCCTCTAGTTCCCCTTCAATATTTCCCACATCCTCCAAAGTCCTGCCTGCCTGAGTCCACCACCTTGTTTCTGAGCCTACAGATTCCCTACTCAAACTGAGCGTGAACCACACTGACTGGTAGTCACTACCAGCTAGTGGGTCTTCCACCCTTAGTTTCCTCACTGCCTCCCGTTCGATAGTACCAGATCCAGTGCATTACCTAGCCAAGTTGGTAAGTTGACCAACTGTGCCAGAAGACTATCCTGGAAACATGCCAGAAATACCTGCTCCTGGCACTGAGGTGGCTGGGGACACAATCCACCCCAGGCAGATTGAAGTCTCACTATCACCACACCCCCTTCCTACAAACCTGCCTAATCTATTACACTAATTCCCTATTCAACTCCTCGGACTGGGCTGGTAGTCTATACATCACCCCCCAGCCTCAGTTTTCTACCTTCCCAGGTCCAGGGCTGCATCCATAGCGCCTCTGTCCTCCTTCCTCCCCCTCATCCCTTGTGCATCTAATCCATCCCTTCATAAACTGCCCCCCCCCTCTCCCCCTCTCTGTCCTCCTCCCCTCTCCCCACCTCTCTGTCCTTCCTGTAAATTCTATACCCTGGGACTGCAGATCCCAATCCTGGTGTTAGGTGGCCCTAAGTCTCTGTGATGGCTGCAATTGCCACCATCCCTTCAGCTAAGAGAACCTGGTGCTCAGTTCTTTTTGTTACCCAGGCTCCTAGCATTCAGGAGACCACCATCTACCCATTTCCATCCTTCCCCGACCTGTTTCCCCCACCGCAGCCCCATCCCCATAGCAGTCCCTGTTGTCATGGTCGGGTGGCTCAGACTGTCTCCTTTCTGGTGACCCTGCATTCTAGTTGCACACTCACCTCCCCAATCTAGTTTAAAAAAAAAAAAAAAAACCTTGTTGCTAAATATTCCTCCAACTCCCTACTTGGCCTACTCAAGTATAATCTGTCCTTTGCATACAGTTCGCTGTTGTCCCAAGTACTCCCCAACCTGCTAGCCCCATACCCATGAGGGTTACTACCACTCCCAGCCAGGAGTTGAACTCAACTATCCTTTTCTTCCTCGCTCCTGCTCGACCCTGAACCGGCAGGACTTCCAAGAAGGCCACTGAGCACCCAATCTCCAACACAATTTCCCCAGTGACTCCAAACCTCTCCCCAACAGATTCCACGTGCAGTCCCCCAGGTCGTTAGTACCTAAATACACAACCATGTGAGGTTTCTATCCCCCACACCTAATCAGAGCCTGCCCTGTCCGGCTGTTAAGCCCAGTGCACAGTTCCACCCATATCCACTGTGCTATTCGGCCTCCCTCCACCTGATCCCTTTCAGGATAGAGTCCCCTATCACTACAACTTCTTCCCCTTCTCCCCATTGGCTGTATGCATCCTACCATCCCATCCTTCCCATGAGCATTGACCCTTCCTGTCCTGTCCACCAGCTCTTGGTCCCAGCCCTTCTCGCCCCCCGTTCCCATCTGCTCGGATTCCTTTCAATGCTAGCCACCCCCAGAAATAATCCACCACCTCTGACACCCCTCACCCTTTATGTACCATGCCCCCACCAGGCTGCAATCCCCATCTGATGCCCTTCTGTCCCCCTCAGTCCCTCCTCACCCTACCTGCTATAACCTTCTTCCCAAATATCCTGTATCCCTTCCCCTCTGCAGCGATGGCTCCTCTCGTGCCCCCTACCCTCATGCCCACCTACCCCATTCCAGAGGCCCCACCATCCTGGTCCACCTCTGATGCCAATACCACGTACCTGTTGATTGAACCTGCCCCCACCACCAGTCCCTGCCCCTGTTGTTGATTTGGTACCACCCGTGTTGCTACTTGGTTTCCTTGTCCCTCTATAGAGCCCGCTGTCCCGTCTGCCCAGTACCCCAGCCTACCCCACTCTCCCTCACCCGCCCCTCATCCTCCTTAACTCCCCTCTAGCCTCTGGATCTCTGTCTATAGGTCCCTAGCCTGTGGCATATGGGACATTCCCGTAGCCTCCATAATGTGCCCATCCACTGCCATCCCACAGCCACTGCAGCACACTCTCTGCCCCCCAGTTCCCTTCTGCCTCCCTGCCCCTGTACCTTCCCCAGAACCAATCGCACCCCACCTTCTCATAGCACCAGCTCCTGTCTCACAAGACGAATCACCACCACCCCTGGTGGCTCCATCTCCTCCCTCCCTCCTGGTTAACCTCCAAGCTCTTGCTGTACACAGTGCAACTCAACCTCCTCCTCACGCCCCACCAGACAATGTCTAGGGGCACTACCATATTGCCCCGATGCATCATTATGAGCACTGACCATTAGATAGAAATCAACCTCTCCACTCAAGACAGTTTGTGTTCAGCCTAGCACTAAATTACCCTTATGCCAGGATATTACCCCTTAATATCAATGACAACGGATACAAAACAACCCCTCCTCCCCATTTTAAGACAGTTGCTTTCAGAACAATCGACCCTCCCAAGACAGCTGCCTGAGTGTATTCCCCTCCCCCAAGTAGAAATCAACCCTCCCTCAAGACAGTTTGTGATCAGCCCATCAGTAAAATACCCTTATGCCAGGATATTACCTCTTTGACAGTGACATCGGATACAAATCAGCTCCCCTCCTAAACTTCAAGACAGCTGTTTTCAGAATAATCAACCCCTCACAAGACAGCTGTCCCCGAGTGTATTTTCCCCAAGTCACCAAGTCCTTCACAGCCACTGCTGCTTTATAGGGACGCATTGTACCTTAGGTATCAAAATTGCACAGTAACTGATCTATGCCTTGTTTTCCAGTCCTGTGTGCCCAGCACCAGTACCTGTCCCTTTGAGCCAGCCGACCCTTCAGTCCAAGCCAAGTCCACTCCAGGTGCCACCCTTCAGGAAATTCCTCCCCTGCTGGTTCCCTGTTGGTGCATCCTATGGGCGTAGTTCCTGCAGCCCATTTAATAAGGTGGTGGAGCAAGGCGGGTGGGAGAGCAGAAAAAATCCTGCTGGAGTCTGCTTCCCAGTGTTTCTTCACTACTGGCTCCCAGCCACTGCCTCCCGTAACCCTCGTCTACTTCTGAGCCGTCGATGCAGCCCACTTCCTCCTCCTTCTCATGGACTCCTCCCAGTGCCACCAATGCAGCCCACCTCTTCAGCCTCCCATCTGGCAGTCCCTCCTCCCTGGCAGACCGCCACATGTGAAAGCGTTGGTCCCTGGCGCAATGTGCAGCTTTTTAGAGCGCAGCCAGGCCTGGCCTATTATAGCCTGGGTCAAGAGTTTGAAATGCCCACTTCCTCATCGGATTGGCCAAACATTCCTGCTGGGAGCCTGCTCTTCACTACTGGCTCCCAGTCACTGCTCCCCACAGTTCTCTTCTGCTTCTGGAGCCACCCGATGTGGCCCTTCCTCCTCCTCCTTCTCATGACTCCCTCCCGGTGCCTTGTCCTTCGCCTCTCTTAACCTACCATCTAGCGGCTCCCTTCACCTGGCAGACTGCACGGGGACCAACGCTGCACATGCAACAATGTGCAGAGAAGGTGAAGGGGGAGAATAAATGGGGAAAAGAGAGTGCTAACAAAACCTGGAAGGCTGTGTGTGTGAGAATGCTGTAAGTATAAGAAGTAGGATTCCATACCAAGAGACCATTATGGCAGAGCCAACCTGGATATTGTAGGCCATTAGCAGAAGTCATAATGCACTGAAATCCATGACTGGGACATGGCTATACAAGCTATACCCTGTTCAGGAAAGGTGGGGGGGAAGAGTGTGGTGCTTATGCAGGGAAAGCATAAAGGGGGGCACAGGTACTGTGGGGCACCCTAGGACACAAGCAATGGAGCCACTATTCACACTGGAGAGATTTACAACCCTCTGTCACAGGGAGAGGAGTTAGATAAGGTATTGGTGAAAGCCACTGGCAAAATGGCACAAAGGGGAGGTGCTAATGGTGGGGGACTTCAGTCTGCTGAATGCTAGACTGCTGCACTCCAGCTGCAGCTTGACTAGAAGCAGGAGTCCTGGACATAATGCAGGGGCGTTCCTCAGGCAACAAGTTAATGAACCAACTAGTGATGGGGGCAATATCGGACCCTGGTACTCACTAGCAGGGGGCAGTGTTGCAGACATCAAGGTGGGAGCCACCTGAGGACCAGTGATCCCGTACAGTGTGTTCAATATATGGATGATATCGAACAACACAGCAGCGAGGATCCTTGAGTTCAGGAGGGCAGATTTTATAAAGATGGGTGAATGCTTCAGGGATATCCCTAGCGGGAGGGAGGGGGAGAAACAGTGGGCAAAGCTAAAAGGGAACATAGTTAAGGCAAAATCTCTGCATCAAACAAGTCAGCAAGAGGAAAAAGAGACTGCTATGCTTTTCAAAGAGGTGGAGGAAAATGTAACAGGTTTGCATTCAGAAGGTAGAAGAAAATGCAGCGGGAGAAAGATAGAGAGGTGTCCAGGGTAAACAGAGGATGAAGAAAACAGTAAGGCGCAAAGGTACAAACTGAAGTGAGAATAGCCCAGGCAGTAACACAAGGGGACATTTTTAGGTATGTAAGCGAAAAGAGGAAGACAAAGGGAGGAACTGTAAGGTTAAAAAGGAAAGGAGTGACTGTGCAGAGGTGGACCAGGAGAAGGCAGACATCCTCAACAAATAATTCTACTCAGTGTTCACAGAAGAAGGAGAAAGGATGAACCACAATAAAATAAATGGAGCTTGGGGGAGGGAGGAGATGGGACACTAATCCTTTTCTGAGGAGACAGTCCTGAAGGGACTCACAAATCTGAAAGTGGACAAAGCAATGGGGCCAGACAGAGTGCATCCAAGGAGTGTGTGGAGCTCAGCGGTATTGGCTGCACCTCTGACAGTTTTGTTTAACAGTTCACTGGAATCAGTGGTGGTTCAGAGGAGGGCAGATGAAATCCCACTTCACAAAAGTGGTAGCAGGGAGGGGCTGGCAATTATAGGCCAGTCAGCCTGACATTGGTGGTGGGAAAGTTAATGGAAACACTGCTGAAGGAAAGGACTGTGGAATATCTTGAAGCCAATGGGTTACAAGACCCGAGCAGCATGGATTCATTGGGGGGCTGATTCACTAGGGGAGGGCAGGTCAAACGAATCTGACATTTCTTTGACTAGATGACCAAGGAATTAGATCAGGGTGGAGTGTGGATGAGGCCTACCTAAATTTCAGTAAGGTTTTGACACTGTTCCTCACAGGAGACTAGTAAGCAAGCTGGGTACCTTGGAGTGGATCCAAAGGTGGTAAACTGAGCAAGAAATTGGTTAGGGAATAGGCAAAAGAGGGTGGTGGTACACAGAGTTCACTCTGAGGAAGGAGGTGATCAGCAGGGTATTTCAAGGTCAGTATAGGACAGGCCCTCTTTAATGGCTTTATAAGTGACATTACAGAGGAGCTGGAAGGAAGTTCTGCCTCTTTGTGGATGACACAAATCTGCAACAGGGTGGACACCCCAGGAAAGGTGAAAAGGATGAGAAAAGATCTGAGAAAGCTTGAGGAGTAGTCAAGGGTATGGCAACTGAGGTTTCAATGTGAAAAAGTGAAATAATGCACTTAGGGCACGAAACCCAGGGTCAGAAATACAAAATGGGTGAGTGGTATCATTTTGGATAGCAGTGCAACAAGGCAGTTGGAAGGCTAGTGGGATGCTGGGGTGTATAGGGAAGAGGTATCATCAGCACACAGAGAGGGAGGTGGTGTTGCCCTGTACAGATGCTGGTAAGAATCCACCTTAAGCACTGTGTCCAGTTCTGGAGACCATATCTCCAGAAAGACGCAGAGTGGAGGCGATCCAGAGGAGGCTAACTAAAATGGTGCAGGGTCTGCACCAAAGCCCTATGAAACGGAGATTAAAGGACCTCAATATGTACCCCTGGAAGAGAGGAGGGAGGGGATATGATAGAGACCTTAAAATACCTCACAGGGTAAATAAGGTACAGGAGGGAGTATTTTTCAGAAAAAGGAGCTCAGGAACAAGGAAACATACTATAAAGATGGAGGGGTAGATTCAAAAAGATGTGAGGATACTTCTTCACAGAAATAGTGTTGGATTCCTGGAACAGCCTTCCAGCAGAGGTGGTGTGAGGCAAAGACAGTGGTGGGACTCAGAATGCATGGGATAGGCATAGGGGTATCTTAAGGTGCAAAAGGAATTGGGAGGGGCAGCCAGAGATTGATTAGGGTCTGCGGTGATACTGTGGGTAGGGAAAAATGTAGACTTGGTGGGCAAAGCAGTCATCTGCCATCATATTCTATGTTTCTATAAAATATTTCCTCATCTCTCTACCTCCCCCCGTGTTCAATTCATGCCCCCTGCTCCTGGTGCTGAACCTCACTCCAAAGACACTTCTCTTCTGCACCCTGTTCATCCCTGTGAGATACGATTTGTAAGTCCTATCATGTCAACTCTAGCTCTCCTCTCTTTAGGGTGCACATGGAAATCCCTGTGTCCCCTCACAGGGCTTTTCAGGCAATCCAGCACCATTTTAGTTGCCCTCCTGTGGAGTGCCTCCACCATGTCTATGTCTTTTCTGAGGTACAGCCTTCAAAAACTGTATAGTTCCTCCAGGTGGGTCAACCAATGAACAGTGGCAACACTACCTCCCTCATCCTGCTGAATACATCCCTCCCTATGCCCCAACATCCTCACTAGCCCCTATCCCTGCTTTTGTCACTGCCCTGCCACCTTGCAGTCATAAGACATAACCAACCCCTAGAGTCCCTTCCTGAGTTAGAGCAGTTAGTCCCTTTCAATCCTATACTCAGCTCCTGGGTTCCTAATCTTGCATTATTAGCCTTGAACCCCAACTGCAGCGCTTTGGACCACTCCTCAAGTTCCCCAGACCCTGATCATTCCTCCATTCCCTCCTGCATGTCCACTCTATACATATTTTGGTATTGTCTGTAATAAAAGGCATACTTTCCCTTCCAGTTTCTCAGCAATGTCGTATGAAGTTATTGAAAGGACTGGTCTCAGTAGTCCTGTGGCACCCCCATAGGCACCCCTCCATCATTTCAGTGACAGCTGCTTGCATTACCTAGCACCTATCCATTAACGGTTTCTAACAAGTTCACCACTTTCAATCCTACCCATAAGCTGTTCAATTTATCAGCTTCCCAATGCGCACAAGTTACGAAGGCCTTGCTGTAGTTCAGATAGACCATGTTCACTGCCTACTTCTAATCTTTCCCGGTCCCCAACCAAAGAAACCCATCAGATACATCTGACATGACCTATCCCTCCACATGAATCAATGCTGCCTGTAGTCTGGCAGCCCACTGGATCAAGATACTCAACCAATCTTTCAGCCAGAGTTTCCATTAATTTCCCAACACTGATGTAAGACTGAGTAGGCTATAGTGGCTTCCAGTCCCAGTTATTGTAGTCTTTGCTGTCCAGTTCATTCACATGGGAACATGGACTGTGTCCTAGAGTTCATCCACTCCTGCTGTTTAATCTTTATTGCGGCCACAGTCCTCTGTGACAGCATAACCATTTCTCAGCAACAAACAGAGAATTCAAAGGGAGGTGAGAAAGAAGTGCGTGCCTGAGCTGAGACTTGAATGCAGGCCACCCGGAATACTGTTCCAACTGGCTAACCAGCTTGCATGCCACTGAGACAACTGAACCTGGGCCAGTCCCCTGACATTATTCTTTCTCAAATGCACAAGCCAATGGCAACACAACATTTACTTTTAACGATCATACACAGGAGTGCGGTGTGCATTTATGCAACACATAGAAACAGAGGTGAGAAAGAAGTGCCAGCTGGGACTTGAACCCAGGCCGCCCAGAATACCATTCCGATTGCGTAACCAGCTACACCACTGAGACAACTGAAACCTGGGCTGTCCCTTAGCACATTACTCTTTCTCAAACGCACAGCCCAATGGCAACACAAATACTGCTGTTAAAGCAGATGAACCATAGGGGACAAGGATCCTGCTTCTATGCAAGTTTTCTAGTAAACCTAGTGGTGTCCTGAAGGAGGAAGAGAAATGCAGATGTAAGGAGGGTTCCCCTAGTGTCCTCCCAAGATACCGAAAGGGTGCAGGATACTACTACCGTACAATGCCATTGGGTTGACATAAAATGTCACTGTGGTTCCAGGGTGCTTTGTATCTAATTTGTCATGAGGTTCTTATCCAAGAAGAGTTAGAAATAGTTCTATGATGCTCTATATGCCTCATACCCAAAGAAGGAAGGATCCGAGTCTTGTGCTCTGGGGTCACATAGGGACCCTGGCAGAGGGGGCCCAAAAGGAGACACTACCAAGGAAGCAGGCAGGTAACTGGGGACTCCCACAAAGGGGGGCCAGAGGGACAACATTCTCGAGGAAGTAGGCAGATGGCTGGGGCTGGACAGAAGGAAGCAAGGTGGGAGGTGGATGGGACCTTACGCTCAGTAACGCTAATCTCTTCTTCTACCTGATGATGAGGGGTGATGTAGCCATGACAGGGGTGGTTAGAGATGGAAAGGGAGGCGGGCAGGAGGCCGAGCCGAGTCGGATGCAGGAGGAACGGGAGAACCTGAATGCATGAGAATGGGGAGCAGTGGATCAGAGCAGGAGGGGCAGGGGAAGAGGGAGGAAAGCGCAAGGAGAAGGACCAGTTGGGAGAAAGGGCCAGGAGAAGGACCAAAAGTACAAGGAGAATACAGTAAAGGGAGCTGAGGGTTTAGGCCAGGGAGCACGACAAGCAAGGAGGGACTGAACGGAGACAGGAAGGAGGGAGGGAGGGAGGATGAGCCAGGCTAGTTTAGAGGATGGGGAGAAGGACCAGTCGTGAGCAGTGGGAAGGGAATTAGACAGGCACAGAAGGATACTCGGGAGGAAGTGGCATCAGGATCAGGAGAGGAGGGTGGCCAGGGTAAATGGGAGGCGCATGTGGCACCCAGATGGGGAGGAACAAGGAGCCGGCTGGGTGGAGGGCGGTAGAAAGGATGAGGGACATGGAAGGAGGGAAATGGAGGAAAGGAGCAGTCACAGTGCTCCAGTTGGAGGATTCTATGATCAGGGCTATCAAATGGGATAGGGAGGAAGCCTGGCCAGTTAGAACAAATGCTTCCCTGGACTAACGTTGCACAGGGCCAAGCGAGGTACATCAGCTGGCAAAGGATTGTAGGGTTCCCTGGACATACTGGTCCACTTGGGTACAAATGACATTGAAGGAAATAGCGAGCTAGAGATACAAGCAAGGTTCAGAGAGCTTGCCAGGGTCTGTCATGACACAGGGTGCACGATTCCTTCTCAGAAATCCTGCGGTGCCAAGGGCTGGTGAGGAACATAAAGGAAGATTAGAGAGATAAACCAGTGGCTCAGGGAGTGATGCGAGGCCAGAGGTATGGGTTGATGGGGATTGGGGAGACCTGGGAGGATAAGGAGCTGTATGCTAGAGATGGGCTCCATCTCAATTTGGAGGAGAAGGAGGAATCCTTAAGTTGAAAATAGAGGTTCATTGGTGAAAAGTGGGGTTTAAACTTATGAGCAGGGGAGGATGGGAAAAAAGCTGTTGAGGGGTCCGATAGGAGGACTCTGTCCCACCCACTGGGGCTGGAGGAATGCGGGTAAAGGCCAGCTGGTAAGAAGTGCAGACCAGGGAAGCGGAATCCCATGGGAACCACGAGCAGGAAATGGAAGTATAGGGAAAGGGTGGAAGGTAGTCCTGCTAAATGCCAGGAGCTTAGGCAATAAAATGCCTGAGCTCCTGGCGATCACTACTGAGGGCGGTGGATGTGGCAGCGGTCACTGAGACCTGGGTCACCAGGGACCGACTGGGACCAGAACCTGGAGGTTACACTATGTTCAGGAAGGACAGGGGGAGGGAAGGGAGGAGGGTAGCAATAATAGTCAAAAACTGCATTGGTATAGGGGAGTAGAGGGAGACGGAGGGAACCGTGGATGCGATTTGGGTCACCTTGATAACAAGGAGGGGCAGAGAGGTAAAATAGAGAGTGGTGTATAGACCTCTGCGCTGGCGGAGGAGCTGGAGGAGAGTCTGGTGGCAGATGCTGGGAGACACCTGCAGATTGGGCAGGGGAAGGGTGGTGGTGTTGGGGGACTTAAATATGCCAGGAACAGACTGGGAGACTATGACATCCTGGTGGCCAGGGAACAGAGGTTGTTGGATGTCTTTCAAGGCGTTCCCTAACTCAACAGGTGGGGAACCGCCAGGGAGGCACGGTTACTGGATGTGGTCTGGCAGACAGTGACCAGATTGGGGGCCTGGAGGTAAGGACCCGTTGGCGGGGAGTAGCCATGCCACGGCCTGGTTCTGCCTGGACCTAGGAGGAGTAGAGCTGCTCCAAAGACAGAGTAACTGACTTCAGGGGGCAGGATTTAAGAAATGGGAAGGATCCTTAAGGACATTTGGATGTGATTGGTCAGACATGGACGCTAACAGTAGGGGAAATAATCAAGAGAGGGTTGCAGGATGCTACCAGCACCTGTGCCAGAGTAAGATGAAAATGCGGTGGGGCCTGAAAACCCTGCTGGTGGTTCAGGGAGGTCCAGGAGGTGGTGCTGGAAAGAAGGCAGCCTATAGGCAATTCAAGTGCTGAAGGAGTGAAAGGGATTGAGGGATGCTGACATGATGGCTAGAAGGGATACTAGGGTGGTGAGGGCAGCTAAGGCAAGGAAGGACAAGAACCAGGCCAGGGAAATAGGAGGCGGGACAAGGGTTCTTTAGCTACATTGGGCAAAACGAAGGGTGAAGGGGCAGATTAGCAGGATTAAAACTGGGGAGATGGGCACAAGACCCAGGGAGCAGGCTGAGGTACTAAATGAGTACTTCACCAGTTTCTACCAAGGAAAATGGGGTACTGCATCATACATGGGAGAAGACAGTGATACTGAGGAAGGGGGACCCTTACCGATCGCGGGACTGGGAGAGGGGAGGCATCACTAGCAGGACGGGGAAGGCTAAACAGGGAGAAGAGGTAGCGGAGGTGGAAATTACAGCAGAGAGTGAGGAAGCCCTCTGGTCCTTAAGACGGAGAAAGCACCGGGCCAGATAAAATTACATCCCAGAGTGCTGAAGGAACTTGCGGATGTCCTGGTGAAACCCCTGATGGAGCTTTCACCATCTCTCTGAGGACAGGGTGGGTGCCCAGGACTGGAAGGTGGTGCATACAGTGCCTATCCACAAGGTGGGGATCAAGGGATGTGGCAGGGAACTACAGGCTTTCAGCCTGACATCAGTCGGTGGGCAAGGTGATGGAGGGCATTGTCAAGGAGAGGCGGGGGGACCTGGAAATGTCAGGGTGCCTGGGCGATGACAGCATGGATTCGTCCCAGGAAATCATGTCAGACAAACCTAGGAGTTCTATGACTGGTGATGACTGCCTTGGACCTGGGTAGACCAGTGGGCGTCCTCTTTCTAGACTTCAGCAAGGCATTGACTCTGTTCCTCACGAGGCCTGTTGGACAAGCTGGGAGAAATGGGGTGGGGAACCAGATGATCAGATGGATAGACAATTGGCTCCAGGACCAGACCCAGAGGGTCGTGAGTTAGGCGAGATAGTCTCATCCCCAAGGAGGGTCATTAGTGGGGTCCCACAGGAATCAGTCCTTAGGCCCCTCCTGTTCAACGCCTCTGACATAAGGACAGGTATCAGGAGTGAGATGAGTCTCTTTGAGGATGACTCAAAACTGGGAGGCGGTGGTGGATGGGGAGGAGGGGGTGGCCCTACAGGGGACCTGGGCGCTAGAAAGGTGGTCTAGAAAGTGGAAGCTGAGGTTCAATGCAGGAAATGAAGGTACCTGCACCTGGGGCCAGAAACCGGGCCAAGTGTACACCAGGGGAGAATGCTACAAGTCTCGATGGCTGGGAGGACTTGAGGGTGGTGGTGGATGTCAAGATGAACAACTCGGGAGACTTGTAGGAGGGCAGCAGCCAAGGCAAAAAAGATGCTGGGATGCATCGCTGGGGAGGATCACCTCCAGAAGGAGGAAGTGATACTCCCTCTGTATAACTGCTTGGTGAACCACACCTCAAGTACTGCGTGCAGTTTTGGAGGACACACTTAAAGAGGGACATTAAACTCCTGGAGAGGGTCAGAGGAGGGCATCCAAAATGATTTGGGGCTTGGGGACAGGACCTATGGGGAGAGGCTCAAAGAGCTAAATATGTACACCCTGGAAGACAGAAGGGACCGGGGGACATATAGAGTCTTCAGGTACATGAAGAGGGTAAATAGGGAGGAACAGTCAGGGTGCTTGAAGGAAGGAGGGGCAACTAGAGGGCATGAGTGGAAGCTGCAGGGGAAGATTCAGGGAAAAGGAGGAGGTGTTACTTCACTGAGAGGGTGGTGGAGCCATGGAATGTGCTACCCAGGGGCTAGTGGAGGCAGAGAGCGGTGGAGGGTTCAAGAGGGTGGGACAGGTCAGGGGAAGGGTTCTGAAGCAAAATCCAGTGCAGCGAGAATATCCGGAACTGGGAAGAGAGAAGGCGAGAAGGCAAGGTCAGCTCCCAGGGTGGCGGCTGACCAAATGAGCAGACACGAAAGACCATTAGGCCTATTCTGCTGCCATTTTATTATGTTAGTAGGTTACAGGCCGATTTCACTGTTGAATTGTGATTGTAAAATATTGGCTAAAGTGCTGGCCAGTAGATTAGAAGAGGTGCTCGGGATTGGTTCACCCAGACCAAACCGGGTTCATAAAGGGAGACCAGTCATATCACAATATGAGTGGTTGCTTAACATGATCTGGAGGCGAACGGGAAAGGAAGATATGGGGATACTATCAATGGATGCTGAAAAGCGTTTGACAGGGTGGAGTGGAATACCTGGTCAAGTGATGGAGTGGTTTGGTCTGGGTGAAGCATTCTAAGGTGGGTGAAGGCGATGTATAAGAGGCCCGGCGCAGGTGATAGTGAATGGCAATAGGTCAGAGAGATTCAACCTGGGAGGGGCACAAGGCAGGGATGCCGCTCTCCCCATTGTTGTTCGCCCTGGCGATTGAGCCTCTAGCTGTGGCCATAAGGAGATAACGAGGAGGAGGGTGGGGGAGAAGGTAAAATGCAGCACAAATTGGCACTGTATCACCCCGGATGATATGCTGCTGTTTCTTACAAATCCAAGAAGGTACCACCTCTCTTATCATTGGTGGAGGGTTTGGTGCCTTCTGGGCTTATAGGATCAATTTAGAAATCGGAGGTAATGTGGTCTAAGGGCTCTGGGAACGAAGTGAGGCAATGGGGACTAAAGATGGCAAGGATGGGCCTGATGTATTTAGGATACAAGTGGGTAGATCCTTGGGGTCCTTGAATGGTTTGAATTATACCAAACTAATAAAATGACTGAGGCGGACCTAAGGCGCTGGATGCAGCTGCATTTGTTCGTGGTTGAGGCAGAGTCAATATAATTAAAATGAATGTGTTACCTAGGTTTTGTATCTATTGCAAATGTTACCCAAGGGGCTGAGTAAAGAGGATATTCTACAGCTGGAGGGGTCTTCTCCTCCTTTATTTGGAGAGGAAGCGCCTGAGGATAAGTCTGGGAAGGTTGAAGACAGATTGGGGGCTCAACTTTCCAGATCTGGAAATTATTTCTTGGCTATACAGCAAGGTATGTGGCGGACTGGGTGCATAGGCCCAAGGTAGCCAGCTGGGTTGAGCTGGAACAAGAGGCGACTCAGTGTAATATAGCGGCATATCTTCAAAGCAGAGGGTTGAGGGCATATAGAACAGAAAGAAGTTAATCCCTAGTGGTGCAAGTATTATCAGCATGGAGGGTCCTAAGGATAAGAGGCTGGATGCAAGGTAAAGACACTACTGCCCGTGGCAAATAATCCTTATTTTTGCCAGGGTTAGAGGATAAGGGTTTTCGGGAATGGGAGCAGAATGGAATAAAGAGCCTGGGGCATTTGCTGGTACGAGGACGACTTTGCTCCCTGCAAGTAATTCAAGAGGTAGTAGGGGTGGCGGACGAGATAGGTTTAGGTACCTGCAAATAAGGGCATACATGGGAAGTCTAGGGAAAGAAGATAAGGGGCTATATGAGACGGACCGGTGGAGACAATGATCTATGGCTCAGGATTAGGGAAAGGGTTTATAGGGTGGGCGGAAGCATTCTCCTGACAGGACAGTGAAAACAAAAGGTTAATGGGAAAGGGACTTAGGTGCATCACGGATGAGAAGCAGGGAATGTTACTTCCTATGCACTCGGGATTATGGCCTGCAACAAATACAAGAGGCATACCTTAAATTTATCCACAGGGTGTACCACCCGCAGTGATTGTGCATAAGAGCACCCTGAAGTGTCGACTCAGTGTGCAAGGTGCGGGAGGAGAGGTACCGTAGGTACTGTTTCTGGAGCTGTCCGTACTACAGAAATACTGGAGAGAGGTGGTCTCAAGGTAGGGAGGATTGCAGGTAGAGAGTTACCATTGGACCCACTGAGCTGTCTCCTCGGAGCAGAAGTTGGAGATGAGGAGGAGGAGTGGGCAATGCTTCCTAGGTGGATTAGAGTCCTGTATGTTCTAGCCCGTCATGGGATTCAGAATAACTGGGCTTTTACAGGTCACGACAGTGAGTGCATGCTTAGTGGAAGATGGTGCTGCAGACTCTGGGGTTGGAAAGACTGACATATAATATGGGGAGAGAGGAAAGTTTCACCAGCAGCTGGGCCGCTTCTAGCTTCATTGTCAGTGGAAGAGGGATGGGTCTTGTGGAAGGAATTATAAGCTGAGGAGAGGAGGATGGAATGGGATGACCCAAGGAAGGGAGAAGACAGATAAATAAGCAGATGATGTGTCTGAAGGGAATAAAAGAAAGGAAAAGAGACAGAATGACAGGGGATTTGTGAAAGGTAAGAATCTTGAGAGTATGATTAAGTGGTTACGCTATTAGTATGTAATTAATTAAGTGAATGATGTATATTAATTTACAATGAAGTGATATGGTTGCCTACTATTGTTAGATGTTTTAGAGTGTTGAATGTATATATCTTTGTTTTATTAAGTAAAACAAATAAAGATATTATACAAAAAAGAAATAATTAAGTGCCTCCACCCAGACAAAGATTCTTCCTGGCCTTGTCACAGGACGGCTACAAGGATGCAGTACCTACCCACTATATTCACCCTATTCATGAACCTGCCCACTACAGTGACAACAGAGGATGCACTAAAGCTCTAAACAGAAAGACAGAGGACAAGCACTTCAAACATATCAAACACAACTTTATATAGTGTAGCTCACCCTAAAGAAGAACAAGCATTTGTCAATGCCGAATGTTGTCTCACTGGCATTGGCTTTGGTAGTGCCAGAGATGGAGATGCACAATAGGAATGGCAGTGAGTACTGAGTGATGCCAACCCCACCCTCACCCTGCAGAAGCGACAGGCATTGGGGTGTGCCTTTGGGTGATCAGCTATAACGCTCATGCCACTGTATGTCACCCTACCTGAAGACACTGACAAGTGTTGTGGTGTGCTTTGGGGTCTTTGGGCATTATACTTACCCCATTCCATAAGGAAATATGCTGACATGGGTGCAGTATAGGAGAATGGGGTGTATTTTGTGGCTGAACAGTGCAAGGCACCCACGATGCCAGTCAGTGGCTGTAGGAGTGGGGGTGCAATGCTACAAGCATTACATCCAGTGATCCCAAGTCACAGCCCTGGCACCTGTCAGTCTGTACTGGATGAGGTGCTACAGTTGGAAATCCTAACACCGTGAGGGGTCGGTGGTATTTTCACTCCAGATTTTCAACATGGGCTGTTTGTGAGGCCACCTCATGAGAAGCGGCACAATCAGTTTGTGAGCCAAAGGTGGTTTTGCACAGTGGCTATGCCATTTGGCGACACAGGGACGAAAACACATTTTGGGCAGGATGTGGAGAATGGCAACTGTACTGTTCATGAGGAAGCGTAAAAAATGGCAACGTTGAAAATCTGGAGTAAAAATATGAAAAATTGGTGAAGTTATGGAAGAGGGATGCCTGGATATCGTGAGCAGTCACAGAAACATGGTACACAGAGAACCACAACTGGATGTTACCATACCAGGTTACAACCAACAGGAGAGACAGGGAGGACAGAAGGAGGGGAGTAGCTCATGTAAGTGGAAGGGATAAAACAACTGAACGAAAGAGTAAACAGGGAGGAGAGGAGGCACTGTGGGTCACCTTAGAGACTGGAAATGGCACCACAATCCGCACAGAGGTTGTATACAGACCCCATGTCAGGGAGGGAATGGACAAGGATATGATAGAAGGCATACTTAGGATGGCAGAGAAAGGAGATACTGTTGATGGGGACCTAATATGCCAGATGTTAACTGGAGCACCTTTGCTGCAGCCACATCCAAAGCAGGGCCATTCCTGATGCCCTTTCAGGTGGCATGCCTCAGACAGCTAGTTTTGGAACCTACTGTGAGGAGCAATCTTAGACCTTGTACTCTCAAATGGGGACAGTGAAAGGATCTAAGATTTAGAAGTGGGTAGCCATTTGGGAACAAGTGAACACCAAACAGTGTGGTTCACGATAAACTCAGCTACAGAGTCAAGCCAACAAAGTGAGGATTCTGGACTTCAGGAGGGCTGACTTTGCAAGCTGGGAGAGTGCCTTAGAAAAGCACTAGCAAACAGGCTAGAAGGAGGGTGGAGCAACAATGGGGAAATATCAAAACTGCCATCACAGAGGCAACAAGCCTTTGTGTGAAGCAAATAAACAAATCAAAATGAAAGAAAAAGCCACTATGGTTCTCAAAAGAAGTGGCGGTGAAGGTTAGGGAGAAAAGATAGCATTTAGGAAGTATAAGGAAAAACAGAAGGAGCAGGACAGAGAACTGTACCAGTTAAGACAGAAGAAAGCAGGAGGGTAGTCAGAATAGCAAAGGCATAAACTGAGGAAAGATAGCCAACTCGGTTAAGAAGGGGATAAAACCTTTTATAGGTATATCAGGGAGCATAGAAAGACAAAGGGAGGGATAGTGAGGCTGAACAGAATGGATGGTGGCTGGGCAGAGAGTGACAGTGAAAAATCAGGGATACTGAATGAATACTTGTTCAGTATTCACAAAAGAGGAAGTGGGGGAGGTGTCTAATCCAATTAACAGAAGCACTCTGGAGAGGGGTCGATCCCAGTCCTTTCACAAAAGAAAGGGTTCTGAAAGAACTCCTAAAACTGAAGGTGGACAAAGCAATGGGCCAGATGGAATTCACCCCAAAATTCTAAACAAATTAAGCAGAGAACTAGTGACACCACTGACTACAATTTATAACAAATCATGGGAGGGTGGTGTGGTACCTAAGGACTGGAGAAAGGCAGATGTGATTCCTTCAAAAACTGGGAGCAAGACAGAGGCAGGAAACTACAGAACTGTCAGTTTGACCTCTGTGGTAGGAAAGTGATGGAATCACTTCTGAAGGAAAGAACTGTTCAGTACCTATAGGCCAGTGGGGCTGGGACCCAAGGCAGCATGGGTTCACAGAGGGAAGGTCATGTCAGGCGAATCTACTTGATTTCTCTGACTGGGTGACCAAAGTAGTAGACCAAGTTGGGGCTGTGGACATGGCTACCTAGACTTTAGCAAGGCATTTGACACAGTCCAACACAAAAGACTAATAATCAAATTAACCAGCCTGGAAGTGGGTGCCAGGGTGGTAGCCTGATAAAACATTGGCTGGACAACAGGACACAGAAGGTAATTGTAAATGGAGTCCACTCTGAAAAAGAGGGGTTACTATGGGGTATCGCAGGGTTCAATACTGGGTCCAGTCCTTTTAATGTCTTTATAAGTGACATTGCAGAGGACTGGAAGGAAAAGTATGCCTCTTTGCAGATGACACAAAGATCTGCAACAGGGTTGATACACAAGGAGGCGTGAAAAGGATGAGAAGGGACTTGGCAAGGTTGAAGGAATGGTCAAGTATGGCAGCTTGATTCAATGCAAAGAAGTGCAAGTAATGCACCTGGGAAACAAAACCCAGGGAAGAATACACAATTGGGGTAGTAACAACAACAAAATGGAAAGGGATCTGGGGTAATCGTGATCAGATGACCTTAAGGTTGGCAAGCAATGTGAGAAGGCGGTAGGGAGGGCTGGGGGATACTGGGATGTATACAGAGAGGCATCACCAGCAGAAAACAGAAAGTTGTTATCCCCTGTACAGACAGTTAGTGAGACCCCATCTGGAGTACTGCATCCAGTTCTGGAGACCCCATCTCCGCAAGGGCATAGACAGGATGGAGGCAGTTCAGAGGAGGGCAACCAAAATAGTGCAGAGTCTGCAAGAGAAGCCATATGAGGAAAGGCTAAAGGAGCTTAATATGTATACCCTTGAGGAAAGGAGGGAGAGGGGGACACGATAGAAGCGTTTAAGTATCTTAGAGGAATCAACTAAGTCCAAGAGGGTAGCACCTTTCAGAAAAGAGATGTGAAGAACAAGGGACACAATTTGAAGACAGCGGGAGCGGCTCAGGGGCAATGTGAGGGAAGTATTTTTCTCACAGAGAGGGTGGTGGACTTACGGAACAGCATTCTGAGGAGGTTGGGGTCTAAAACTGTGGGAGAATTCAAGAATGCATGGGACAGACATAAGGCAATTTTGTGGGGGTAGGAAGAAATAGGCTGTTGGTTAAATAGGATCTGCAGCTTATCCTCTAGGTAGAAATGGGCAGACTAGGTGGGCCAAGCGGTCCTTATCTGCCATCAAAGTTTATGTTTCTATGTTATAAGCATGCATAGAAACTACGCAACACACTGGCCGTTACCCAATTATTTGTGGAGGCTTGTTAGCCACATTTTTAACATAGGCATTTTGGGACCTCCCCTCTAGAACAGTAACGCTGTGATTTTGTTAATGAGTCCCACAGCCACCAAGCCATTGAGTGCCACAGGTGCGGAAACACATTTTGGGCAGGATGTGAAAATGACAGCTGTACTATTGATAAGGAGGTGTGAAAAATGCCCAGTGCTGAAAATCTGGCATGAAAATATTGCAAACTATGGGTTACAGGTGTGGAAACTGCGCAACACAGTCATTTTATGGACTTTAGCAGCAAATTTTCAACATAGGCATTTTAGGACCTCTGCTCATGAACAGTGTCACCGTCATTTCTCGCACTGTCGAAAACTGATTCGCACAGCGATCATGCACTTCTGTACCAGACATGCAAAATACACTTAGCCATGATATGTAAAATGACAGCTATACTGTTCATAAGAGGTGTAGAAAATGCCAGTTCTGAAAATCTGGAGTGAACATATTACAAATTCACGAAGTTCTGAGCATGCATGCAAACTGTACAACGCACATTCAGAAAACACTAATTTTATGGACTTTCATCACCAACTTTTCAACATAGGCATTTTAGGACCTCTGCTAATGAACAGTGTCACTGTAATTTTCATAATGTGTCTGAACATGGATTTCTCACAGCAACCGCGCTATTCATGCGGAAGTGCGAAAACACATTAATCGCCAGGAGGTGAAAAATGACAGCTGTACTGTTAGCAGGAGGTGCAGAACAATGGCAACATTGAAATCTGGAGAAAAAAATATTATAAATTCGTGAACTTACGGCGTAGCGTGCAAACTGCACAACGCATACTCGTAAAAGTTATTTTTGGATTTTTCCCACCAAATTTGCAACATAGGCTTTTGAGAGCCCACCTCATGAACTCTGGCACTGTCATGGCGTTAATCGGGCCGGAAGACAAAATTACTCACCTTACTAATTATATTTCTTCTAATGAGTCTTGCTGTATTCTGACAATTGCAGTGATTCCCAACCTTTGAACTACCCCAGAGAACAAAGAGTTAACTTTCTATGCAGGGCATAGAATGCTGAGCTCAACCTCAGTTGAAGTCTCTGTCTGGAGTGTTTTGAACTTAAACCGTCAGATTCTTACAGCTAACTAAACTAAAAATTCCATGTGGAGTTGTAAAATTCTAACTAGTCAACTGGCTGAAAAAAGTTTTGGATTGCCAAGGAAGACTCAAGTCAGAAAACCCCAAAACAAAACCCAAAGTACTAAAAATAACAACAATAAATAAGCACCCAAACAAAAAGGAGGAGGGTGCAAGCAAAAAACACCAGGTGCAACCTCCACCTGCCCACCCACTTCCCAAAAACAGGTTCTGAGAGGAGGCAGGAGGAGATCAGAATACAACAAAACTCCATTAGAAGAAATTTAATTACTAAGGTGAGTAATTTTTTCTTCAAACAACATGAAGTCTTGCTGTATTCTGACAATTGAACTACAAGCAGTACCTCAGGAGGAGGGACAGAACCTACTTTGGGAACAGGTTCTGAAGTACTGCTGTGCAAACCGAGACATCACTCCTAGCCTGGATATCCAGAGAGTAATGCTTGGTGAATGTATGACTGTTTTCCAGGTGGCTGCTTGACAAATTTCTAAGAGGAATATCACTGCTGGCAGCGGCCAGGGAAGCAGCTATACCTCTTGTGGAATGAGCCCTCAGGCCTGAGGGTGGAGTTTTCCCAGTTTTCATTGCAGAATTGTATACAAGACACAAGCCACCTGGCAAAAGATCTTTTGGTGGCAGGTTTGTCCTTCCCACTTCTCCATAAGTGAGGAACAACTGGAGAGTCAAACCTGTGACCCTTGTGCAGCTCTATATAGTAACTAAGGGCTCTTTTGACATCTAAACTGTGTAGTCTCCTCTCTCTGAGGAAGAATGATCAGTGAGGAAAACAGGGAGAGACACAGACTGGTTTAAATGGAAGTCTGAAACCACTTTGGGCAAGAACCTCCTATTGGTTCTAAGGACCACTTTATCCCTGTGAAATGAGATAAAATCAGGTTCCACTGACAGAGCTTGCAAGTCACTGATACACCTGGCAAGGTAATGGCTACCAGGAACACAGTTTTCCAAGTCAAGTACTTAAGCTCTGCTGAAGACATAGGCTCAAAGGGGTTGCATAAGTTGAACAATGCAAACATTCAAATCCCAGGCAGGGGCAGGGTCTCTAAAAGGAGGATTGTTGTGAAGCAATCTTTAAAAAAATTTACAGAACACAGGATGGGAAGATAAGTAAGGAAGGCTTCCCACAGACAAAAGCATGAAACAATGACAAGTGTTCCTTGAGAGTAGCTGGTCTGAGGCCTAGAGCCATTAAGATGGACCATATAATCCAGAACCGTAGGCAATTCAGCAGTGTCTGGAGAAATATGCTTCTAGAACACCAAAAGCTGAATCTTTTCCATTTAGAGTTGTAAGTCTTTCTGGTGGAGGCCCTGAGAAGCCTTGAGGATATCCAGAACCCCTGGGAAAGATGCAGATCTGCAAACTCTAACTCTTCAAGAGCCATGCTTTGAGATTGAGAGACTGAAGATTGGGGTACCAAATACTTCCCTGAGAGGATGTTAACAGGTTGTAATTCCTGGGAAGAGACAGGGGCAGATGGACTGCTAGGGACAGCAACGGGGGTACCAGGGCTGTCTGGCCCAATCTGGAGCAATCAGAATCACCTTGCATGGTTGAGACCTTACTTTTACCAAAACTTTGAACAGGAGTGGGAAGGGGAAAGGCATACAGAAACTTCCCTCCCAATTCAAGATCAGGCGTCCAGAGGATGAGCCCAGGACTGGAGGTCTGCAACAAAGAGAGGAGTTGGTGATTGTCCGGGGCTGCAAGAGATCCATCTCTGGAGTGCCCCACTTGAAAAATCACTTTCAACGCCGAGGTCCAGGGACCATTCGTGATGGCCCTGAGAAATCCTGCTCAGTGCATCTGCTAGCACACTGTCCTTGCCTGGAAGGTGAACTGCTACAAGAGAGGTTTGCAAGGAATAAGCCAGGGACCACAACTTCATGGCGTCCGTGCACAAGGCCGTGGACAGTGCCTCCCTGCTTGTTGATGTACCACATGGTGGTGGTGTTGTCTGTTCTGACTTGAACCACCTTAGAAACATAGAATTGTGGACAGATAAGGACAGCTTGGCCCACCTAGTCTGCCCATTTTCCTACCTAACAGATAAGCTGCAGATCCTAGTTAACCAACAGCTACTTCCTCCTACCCCACTAGGACTGCCTTATGCCTGTCCCATGCATTCTTGAATTCCCCACTGTTCTTGACTCCACAACCTCCTCAGGGAGGCTGTTCCATGCATCCACAACCCTCTCTGTGAAAAAATACTTCCTCACATTACCTCTGAGCGTTCCCCCTCTATCTTCAAATTGTGCCCCTTGTTCTTGCATCTCTTTTTCTGGAAGATGCTACCCTCTTGGACTTTGTTGATTCCTTGAGGTACTTGAAAGTTTCTATCATGTCCCCTCTCCTTCTTTCCTCAAGGGTATACATATTAAGCTCCTTTAGTCTTTCTTAGTATGTCTTCTGGTGCAGACCCTGCACCATTTTGATTACCCTCCTCTGGACAGCCTCCACTCTGTCTATGTCTTCTTGGAGATGGGGTCTCCAGAACTGCACACAGTACTCCAGATGGGGTCTCACCAACTGTCTGTACAGAGGGATAACAACTTCCTGTTTTCTACTATTGATGCCTCTTCCTATGCATCCCAGTATCCCCCAGCCTTCCTTACTGCCTTCTCACATTGCTTGCCCACCTTTAGGTCATCTGATATAATTACCCCCAGGTCCTTTCTATTTTTACTGTTGTCAGTATCTCACCCCCACTGTGTACGTTTCCCTGGGTTTTGTTTCCCAGGTGCATTACTTGCACTTCTTTGCATTGAATCTGAGCTGCCATACATTTGACCATTCCTCCAACCTTGCCAAGTCCCTTCTCATCCTTTCCACTCCAGCTTGTGTATCAACCCTGTTGCAGATCTTTGTGTCATCTGCAAAGAGACATACTTTCCTTCAGTTCCTCTGCAATGTCACATATAAAGACATTAAAAGGACCGGTCCAGTACTGAACCCTGCGGTACCCGCTAGTAACCCTCCTTTCTTCACTCGTACTCCATTTACTACTACCCTTTACGTCCTGTTGTCTAGCCAATTTTTATCCAGGCTACCACCTTGGGACCCACTCCAAGGCTGGCTATCTTGTGTATTAATCTTTGTGTGGGACTGTATCAAATGCCTTCTAAAATCTAGGTAGGCCATGTCCACAGCCCCTCCCTGGTCTACTACTTTGGTCACCCAGTAAAGAAATCTATTAGATTAGCCTGACACGACCTTCCCATCGTGAATCCATGCTGCCTTGGGTCCTGTGCCCTACTGGCCTCTAGGTACTCAACAATTCTTTCCTTCAAAGTGATTCCATCATTTTCCCTACCACTGAGGTCAAACTAACTGGTCTGTAGTTCCCTGCCTCTGTCCTGCTCCCACTTTTGTGAAGAGAATCTTGCCCTCCTCCAGTCCTCGGGTACCACCCATCCTCCCATGATTTGTTAAAGAGAGTAGTCAGCGGTGTCACTAGTTCTACCCTTAGTTCTTTTAGAATCCTTGGGTGAATCCCATCAGGCCCCATTGCTCTGTCCACCTTCAATTTTATTAGTTCTTTCAGAACCCTTTCTTCTGCAAATGGACTGGTATTGACCCCAGTCTTCAGAGTGTTTCTGTGTTTGGTTTAGGTAACCCTCCTCTTCCTTTGTGAATACTGAGCAGAAATATTAGCTCAGTATCCCTGCTTTTCACTGTCACCTCTACCCACATTCCTCCCTTTATTAGCTTCAGTATCCCTCCTTTGGTCTTTCTTCACTCTCTAATGTACCTATAAAAGGTCTTATCCCCTTCTTAACAGAATTGGCTATCCTTTCCTCGGTTTGGGCCTTTGCTATTCTGACTGCCTTCCCAGCCTCTTTCTGCTTTAACTGTTAAAGTTCTCTGTCCTGTTCCTTCTGTGTTTCCTTATTTCCTGAATGCTATCCTTTTCTCCTCAACCTTCCCTGCCACCTCTTTTGAGAACCATAGTGGTTTTTCCTTACGTAGTGTTTTATTGATTTGCTTTACACAAAGGCTTGTTGCCTCTGTGATGGCTGTTTTGATCACTCCCATTGTTCCTCCACCCCTCCTTCTTGCCTGTTTGCTAGTGCTTTTCTGAGGCACTCTCATTTTCCCAAAGTCAGCCTCCTAAAGTCCAGTACCCTTGCTTTTGTATGGCTTGATTGTATGGCTGTGTTTATCGTGAGCCACACTGTTTGGTGGTCGCTTGTTCCCAGATGGCTACCACTTCTAAATCTGAGATTCTTTCTCGATCCCATTTGAGAGTACCAGGTCTAAGATTGCTCTCTCCCGAGTGGGTTCCAATACTAGATGTCTGAGGCATGCCCCTCTAGGGCATCAAGAATGACCCTGCTCTTGGATGTGCCTGCAGCAAAAGTGCTCCAGTTAACATCTGGCATATTCAGGTCCCCCATCAACAATATCTCCCTTTTTCTGCCATTCTAGAAAGCCTTCTACCATTTCCTTGTCCATTCCTCCCCTGAGATGGGGGTCTGTATACAACCCCATGCAGATTGTGGTGCCATTTCCGTCTCCAGGGTGACCCAAAGTGCCTCATCTGCTCCCTGTTTACTCTTTAGTTCTGTTGCTTTGATCCCTTCCTTTACATGAAGATACTCCTCCTCCTCTTTAACCTCCCTGTCCCTCCTGTAGATTGTGTATCCTGGTATGTTGACATCCCAGTCATGGTTCTCTGTGTACCATGTTTCTGTGACTGCCACAATATCCAGGCAACCTCTTCCATCAAGGCCACTAGTTCAGGGAGCTTGTTACACAGGCTACGGGCACTGGTACTCATCACCCTCCACTTTTGATAGCCTTACCCTTTTAGCCCATTTTGTCCTTACTGCCTTTGCCTTTTTACATTTAAATCTGTTATGCTCCCTAATAACTTCTGTACCTTGGTGTTTACCTCACTAATCACTGTTTTGTGGGGGAGGCTGGGATTTTCCTTCTCCTTTTCAGTGCCTCCCCTTGGCTAGTTTAAATGCTTGCCAATGAGCATTTAAACCTGTCACCTGGGATCCTGGTTCCCCCTGGACAGATGCAGACCATCGCACAATACAGGTCTGCATCCCTCCAGATGGCTCCCAGTCCCCAGTGAAGCCAAAACCCTGAGCTCCACGCCAGTTTTTCAACCACTCATTGAATTCCCTGGTGAGGAGTGCCCTAGCATCTCCTTGCCATAGACAGGCAGCACCTCCAAGAAGGCTACCAGATGCTACTTGTCTAAGGCCCTTCCCAACTCTACAAACTCCTCTTGCACTGCTCTGATCCCATTCCTAGCCAGGTCATTTGTCCCTAGGTGGACGATGACATCCAGCTCCCTCCCTCGTGCAGCTCCTCCCACGATCCTGAGGATTCATTCCTGTCCCTCCAAGCCGTGGCGCCAGGAAGGCACCTTACCTCTCTCCTTCCTCCCCATTTCTAACCCCTAATGATTGAGTCCCCACCAGGAGTTGTTTCTTCCCTGTGGGGTCCCATGCCACCCTCCTGTGGGTCTCCTTTGTGAAGGTTCCCAGCATCCTCCTTGGTCTCCACTGCAGGAGCCTCCATAGAGGAATCACTATCCACCAGAAGAGTGAATGAATTGTGGAGAGGTACAGCTGGAGGATGTAACTCTGTTTCACCACCTCTCCCTCCCTGAGCCCACCCTGGTCCAGCCTCCTCTTCTTGGCAACCTCTGAGGTAGTGGCATTGGCCCTGGTGGTCCCTGGGTGGGGAGGAGGTTTCACAGAATCCTAGCCAGGTCAGCCTGGAGACAGGCAACCTCCTCTCTCAGACCAGAAGGTGCCTGCAAATAGGGCAGCATCGCAGCCTCCAGAATGTCTCCCGGAACACTGCCCCCACAGCCCCTGCACTGCACCACTCCTAACATGTCTTATTTTGTGTCCCTCTACTGTTTCTCTGGATGTTTCTCTCCTCTCCCTTACAACTCTCACCCTTCCTGTTCTGGGACAGCAACTTCCTATCTTCTTCAGTAGCCTCCTTCCCTTGCTCAATATCAGACCACCAGCAGCTGGGGGGTGAGCTACTTTTTCCTTTAGGGTTGACAAAACCAATGTTTCTCTATGATCCTTTCCTTCCTACTGCCAAACAGGAAGTTCCTGTTGACAGTCAAATCCAGTGGCTATAAAAGTAGAGACTGGCTTTGGGTGGGTGGGTGGAGGCGTGGGATGGAGGGCAATTAGTAAGAAAAAGGCTAGCAACAGGAAGTTGTAATTTGACTCACCTGCTTTTACAGTATCTAAGCCACACCCCAATTAAGCTCTCTCCTCCTACTGGTTTAGCAAAGTAAACTGATACAGAACCCTTCCCAGCACAGAACACACACTGACTTTCTTTTCTTTTTTTTTTAACCTTAAATAAGACCCGTCTACTTCTAATAAAGTTATCTGTCTACTTAATCTTAACAGACAATGACTCCTGCTGAGATATAAGTTTTAAATTAACAAGAAAATGTAGCTTCTTTAGTTAGCTACTTTCTGCTCTACAAGCAAGGCTGGCAACAGACCCTTTTGTGTACTGACTGTGAGAATGCTTTTAGAGCCAGAAAAAGTGCCCTGAGCTCTAGAAGATTGATGTGGAGAAGGATTCTTGGGGAACCACAGCCCCTGGGCAGTAATAATAATAATAATAAAATAATATAATAATAAACTTTATTTATCCGCACCTTTCTAAAACTAAGAGCATTACAATAAATTACAAATAAAAACATTCTAAAACTATACAGTACTTTATATATCTAAAATTGACAGGACAATTAAACTACATCAACATTTACTGAGAATGCTTGTTCCACAAAAGGACTTTAAGCCCTTTTGAAACCCTCCCGTCATGCATTCTCAGATCCAGCGTGGTAGAGAATTCCAGAGGGTAGGTGCCACAAACATAAAAGCACGGGCACCAGAGATTTAAACTAACCCTCGGAACTCTAGCAACCCCTCGCTGGTGGAGCGGAGTGGACGCATTGGTCGGTAAGGCACCAGGAGCTCTTTCAGGTAGTTGGGGCCCAACCCGTGTAGGGGCTTTATAAGTCAGAAGACCTACTTTAAAGGTGATCCGCCACTGGATCGGCAGCCAGTGCAGATCTCGGGCACGGTGTGATATCACGAGGCAGAAGTCCCGTTAACAGCCGGGCAGCAGAGTTCTGCACTAGCTGCAAGCGGATATCTACCGCAGACAGCCCAAAGTAAAGGAATTGCAGTAGTCAGACGAGAGGTCACAAAGGCGTGGATCAGCGTCGGTAGGTCGCCAGATGGAATAAGGTGCTTGATCCTGGCGATGTTCGTAAGATGGTAAAGGATGTCTTAAAGACTGCTGATACTTGCACACAGAGTCAGCTGATCGTCCAGAATCACCCCAGATCTCGCACCCTTTCAGAGGTTGGGAGCCCACACCTCCCAAGAATAGTCCGGAGGCTAAGCATCCACCCAACCCCTTAATCCAGCGACCAGGATCCACAACCAATACCTCAGTCTTCCCAGAGTTCAACTTCAGCCAGCTGGACCTCATCCAATCCTGGATCTCCTGAGAACAGCTGTTAAACACTGAGAGAGCTCTATTCTGGTCAGGTACAAAGATAGATAGAGCTGGGTGTCATCGGCATAGCAATGAAACTCCAGCCCATATCTTCTTACAATGACTCGAGGGAAGCATGTACACATAAACAACATGGGGAAAGCACAGAGCCCTGAGGCACCCCACAGGTCAGGGCAGTGGGCTTAGAAGAAAAAATCCCGATACCACTCTCTGGGTTCTACCTGTGAGGAAGTAGGTAAACCATCTGAGGACCAAACCCGACAGCCCACAGATGTATCTCAGGCCTCAAGCAACACCCATGGTCTCGGTGTCAAAAGCTGCTGACAGGTCCAAAAGGACCAAAATGGACCGCTTTTTCTGGTCTCTCGCCATCAAGAGATCATTGAGGACCGACAAGCGCAGTCTCAGTGCTGTGTCTCTTACGAAAACCTGATTGAAGAGGATCGTAGATATTATGGATGGTAAGATGGTTGTCTAACTGGGCGGCTACCACTTTCTCGATAACCTTCCCAACAAGGGAGGTTCGAGATAGGTCTGTAGTTTGCCATGGAGTCGGGGTCCAAAGATGTCTTTTTCAACACTGGTGTCACTACCGCCTCCTTCACAGGCGGGGATATTCACCAGTGTCTAGGGACTCCGACTATCCTGGTAAGAACTGGGATGATGATATCCCCACAGCCCACGATCAGGCCTGTGGGACCTGGGTCTAAACTACAGCTAGTGGTGCGTATACAAGGACAATCCTCATAATATCCTTGATTTCCGGCCTTGAGAAGGAACTCTAGGTGGACAAGGTGCTTCCAACCATAGGCTGGTCCACGGCAACTCCCATGCAGGAGGCGGCACAAATCTCGGCCCTGATGTCGGCCACCTTATCAGCAAAGAATCGAGCAAGCTCCTCACACTGTAACTGTGAAAAGCTCGACGGATCTGCAGACAGGCTGGGTTTCACAGCCTGTCCACAGTTCAGAAGAGCTGGGCTGGTCGATTCTGAGCAGCAGCAATTCTCCAGATAGGAACACTGCCTTCTATGAAACTGCTGACTGGTAGAGCTTATAATGCTCTAGAAGTCTAATATGGTCGGCATCAGAGCGGACTTCGCCAACCTCTCTCAACCTGCGACCAGATCTCCGCACCCTCAGATCCTGGTCAAACCATGGGGATCGGGGGCTAAGGGAGAGAGGTCGACACGGTGGGAGCAATTAAATCCAGAGCAGAGGTAACAGCCTTATTATAGGCCTGCACCATTTCTTCTGGATTCATGCTCAACCCAGGAAACTCCGATAGGTCAAGAACCGCAGTTAGACCAATGGGCGTAACATCCCGTAAAGGGTGGTACTTGACCATCTCCACAGGGAAGGCTCTGGCGAGGGTGCCAAATTGAATCTCACCGTGTAGTGGTCGGACCAACCGACTGGTTCCACCCCCACCTCGGAGGCCTCCAACCCCAGCAGGAAGACCAGATCGAGTGAGTGGCCGTGTTTATGAGTGGCAGAGGTAACTACCAGTGAGAGGCCCAATGAACACATCAATTGGAGGAAGTGCTGACCAAACAGAGAGTTCATCATCGACCCAGGCATTGAAATCACCCAGCACCATCAATCTGGGTGACTCAAATACCTGGTCAATGACGAAATACCACTTCCTTTAAGAAAGTTTTCTCATCACCGGTGGAACTAGATGAGAACCATTCTATAACCTCCACCTGCCACCACAACATTCTCAAAAGATCTGGTCCTCCACTGGAACCCTGGTGAGGTCAGTCGGTCTTAAAACAGACCGCACCCCCCCCACACGCCCAATCTCGGCAGTGAATCACCAAATACCCAGCCGGAATAGCTGCCTCAAAAACTGGGCCTGCATTACTATCCAGCCAGGTTTCGGTAATGCAAGTCAGGTCTGCCGCACTCTACCAAGTCCCAATAATAGCAGTCTTGTTCATAACGGACCTGGCATTGCACAACACTGCCCAAGTTGGATAGGACTCCGGAAACCCCAACCATCTGCCCACCATTCACAAGAAGGTGGGTGCCCTTGAGTATGAGGGACCAACCAGGGAACCCGGTCAACACTCCATTTCGCCCCAGGGCGTCTTCTGGACTTAACCGCCAGATGCGACAACCCCTCCTTCATCCCTCGCTGTTCACACCACCCCACCCTCCGAATCCTTCCACGCACAATCCCCAATGCCCTAGACGTTGGTATACAGGAAAGGACAGAGGGGGTAAAAAAAAGGGCAGAGGGCATGAAGCGTGGATGAATAATGCATGTGGGGGCGATAAAATAAATATAATCGTCCGTAAAAAGAACCAGAAACAGGAATCTCAATACTCCCGAGGAATCACTAAAAAATAAAATAAATTAAAACTTAAAGACACGAAACTTTACTAAAATTAAACAGTCAGATTATCCACAAACATATAATAATAATACAGTTACATATAAAAATCAATCTTTTAGCACAGTGGAGCTCCCACCATCCACTGTAAAGTAACCAAATACAGAGGCATGTACTCTACTCCATGCCGAAAAACCCACCTCCAGTTCAAACCCCTCAGGGAGCTCTCACCACTCTAGGAGGGTCAGTGCAGGCAGAAAAGATTCCAGGAGTGGAGCACAGTCTACAGATCCCAAGAGAAATAGTTAGAGCAATAAAATCCATAATTCCATGGGCTCTCACCACCAGTAAGAAATAACGGATCCAATTATTCTTGCTGTAGAACCACTTCACAATGCTTCCTCCTAAGGAGCAAGTTCAGGGCCACAAAATGAGTCTTAGGCTTTCAGTACTCATACCATCAAAAGGGGAAATGACATGCCACAAGAAGATTCAGAGATTCACCGATGAACGCCCCTCAAAACGGACCTTACCGCTCCCAGGTCGGCTCTCCAGCCGAACTGAGCGGGTCAGAAGAGCCGGAGATGCTGCCGCCAAACAGCAGCAGCCATCCAGCCCACCACCTAGGGGCAGATATTCAAAACGGCCATAAAATCTGGCAGAGAACTTCTCAGTGGGCAACAACTCGCCACCTGGATTCTTCCTTTACTTCTCTAGATAACAAGAAAAACAGCACCACATCAATGTTGAACAGTCCCTCACACTCCAGTGGTGACGAAGCACCGTAGTCTCCTCCTCTACGCCAAGAAGGATTAATCCAAGTCCTGACGCCAGTTCGTGACACAATTCATACACATCCTCGGCAGTCCTGAAAGTCAAATCCTCAGCCTCACAAGCAGGAGCCGAACAGTCCCAAAGGTAATACGAGAAAATGTTTCGCAGCTGCACTGTCGGAGAGACGGAGAGCCACAGCCGACAAACCGAATAAACTCGAAACCCAAACAGAAATAAACAGAAAAAACTAAAACTGAAAAATTCTAAACTAGATAAAGCTAACAAAATTACAATGGGTTTTCCCGGGCAGCGGCATTAACACTGGAGATTGCGGCACAGCACGCCGCCATCTTCCAGTAAGAGACCCTAGGTGGGCTCCCAGCCCAGGAGAGAAGCATCCGTGGTAAGGACCACTGAACAAGGCTGAGCAACAAAAGGAACACCTTGTCTTAGATTGTCCTGATCCTGCCACCACTGGAGGGCTTGGATCAAGGTCAGAGTCACTGGATCAGTTTGGTAAGGAATCCTTCTTCTGAGACCAGAAGCTCTCAGGTGGAACTGAATATCAATCATCTGGAATCTTGCACCTTGGACCACTGCTGTTGAAGCTCCCATGTGGCCCAAGAGCTGAAGGAAATGCCTTGCTGGTCGAGATACCTGAAGGCTGAAGGAAGAAAAATTACTCACCTTAGTAATGTTGTTTCTTCTAATGGAGTCTTGCTATATTATGACAAGTTGCAGTTTGTCCCACCACTAGAACTGCTCCGGAGTGAAATAGTTAAATCCATTCCATGAATGGAACTTTGAGCCACGAGCTCCAAGATAGAAGCTCTGTCTGTGTAGTTTCAAACCTGAACTGTCAGATCTTTCAGAGCAAAAACTCACTAAGGTCTGTGTGGAAGCTGTAACCTACACTAGCCAACTGGCTACCTAAATAATAATACCCATTGCTGGTCCCAACACCAAAGACTCAAGTCAGGGGACCAGAATTAATAATATAATTTAAAATATGAGAAATAACACAAGAGAATAATAAACACCACACCCAAACCCAAAAAGGGGTGAAAGCGCCTAAAAGGGCATAAAATAGTGCCCCACTAGGTTGCCCACCATACCTCCCAAGTAGAAGTTCTGAGAGGGGCAGGCTGGGGGAGGTCGATAATATACTAAGACTCCATTAGAAGAAACAACATTACTAAGGTGAGTAATTTTCTTCAAACAACATGAAGTCTTGCTATATTATGACAAGTTGCGAACTACACAGCAGTACCTCCATGGAGGAGGGACAGAACCTACTTAGGGAATAGGCTCTGAAGCACAGCTGTGCCAAACCGAGCATCTCTCTAGCCTGGACATCCAGGGAGTAATGCTTGGTGAAAGTGTACTGTTTTCCAAGTAGCAGCCTGGCATATCTCCAATATAGGGATGTCTCTGACAGCAGCTAGAGCGGCTGTACCTCTGTAGAATGAGCCCTCAAGCCAGAGGATCTCTGCCCAGTTTCTGATAACAAAATGGATACAAGAGACAATCCACCTGGCAACTGATCTCTTAGTGGCAGGTTTCTTTCCCAACCTCACCATAAGTGAGGAAAAGTTGGAGGATTCGAACCTGTGACCCTTGGTACGTTCTAAATAGTAACTAAGGGCCCTCTTAACATCAAACTGTGCAATCTCCTCTCACCACAAGAGGAGTGTTCAGTGAAAAATACTGGAAGGAGATAGATTGGTTAAGATGGAAATCTGAAACCACCTTAGGCAAAAACTTCCTGTTAGTCCTGAGGACTACCTTATCCCTGAGGAAAGAAATAATGTCAGTTTCTACTGACAGGCTTGCAACTCACTTATGCGTCTAGCAGAAGTGATAGCCACTAGGAAAATAGTTTTCCAAGTTAGATACTTCAGCTCTGCAGAAAACAGAGGTTCAAAGGGGTTGCATTAACTGGGCAATGCAAACATTAAGGTCCCAGGCAGGGGCTGGATCCGAAAAGGTGGATTAGTATGGGTAATCCCTTAAAAACTTGGAAAACACCGGGTGAGCGGAAGAGAGGATGACTTTCCTGCTGAAACAAAAGCAGAGACAGCTGCCAAATGAACTCTCAGGGTAGCTGGTCTGAGGCCCAAGGAATTAAGATGGACCATGTAATCTAACACAATGGGCAAATCAGCAGATTCTGGGAAATATGCATCCCAGAACACCAAATGGAAAACCTTTTCCATTTAGAATTATAAGGAGCCCTAGTGGAAGGCTTCCTAGAAGCCTTTAGAATTTCAAGAACACCCTGAGAGAGGTGTAAGTCAGCAATTCTAACTCCTCAAGAGCCAGGCCTTGAGGTTGAGGGATTTGAGGTTCGGATACCAAACTCTCCCTGGGCACAGGATAATAGGTTGTGATTCCTGAGGAGACACAGGGAAGATTGACTGTCAGGGACAGAAGGAGGGGTACCAGGGCTGCCTGGCCCAATCCGGGCAATCAGAATCACCCTGCAAGGCTGGGATCTGATTTTGACTAACACTTGAATAGGAGGGAAGGGGAAAAGCATAAAAAACTTCCCTTCCCAATCCAGAAGGAGGCGTCCAGGGGACTGAGCCCAACAATGGAGGCCTGCAGCAGAACAGTGAAGTTGGTGATTGTCTGGGGCTGCAAAAAGATCTATCTGAGGGTGCCCATCTGGCAAAGACTATCCCCAGTACTTGAGGATCCAGGGACCATTCGTGATGGCCCTGAGAAATCCTACTGAGAGCATCTGTTAGAACATTGTCCTTTCCTGGAAGGTGAACTGCTATGAGGAAGTGTTCAGGAATAGGCCAGAGACCACAACTTCATTGCCTCGGTGCACAAGGCCGAAGACAGAGTGCCCCGGCGTTGATGTACCACATTGTTGTGGTGTTGTCTGTTCTGACTTGTACCACTTTGTTCTGAACAGATGCAGAAAACACTTGAAGTGCTAAAAGACAGCTCTGAGTTCCAGCAAACTGATGTGGAACAGAGATTCCTGGGAGACCACACTCCTGAGTGGAGAGGTCGCCATGTAGGCTCCACCCCAGGAGAGAAGCATCTGTAGTGAGAGTCAGCGTGTGAGCAGGGGAATGAAGGGACCCCAATCTTAAATTGCTCTCATCCTGCCACCACTGGAGGGCCTGGATCAAGGTTCGAGTCACTGGGACCAACTTGGAAGGGGTCTCTTCTCTGAGACCAATAGGTTCTCAAGTGAAACTGAATGTCTCTCATCTGAAATCTTGCTCCCTGCACTACAGCTGTGGATGCAGCCATGTGCCCCAGGAGCTGCAAAAGTGTCTTGCTGGTAGAGAGACCCAAGAGTGAAGGAGGAGGCCAGAGCCACCAAGTTCCTTACCCTTTCTAAGGAAGAAAAGCTCTGGCCCGGTTTGTGTCCAATTCTGCACCTATAAAGGTGAGTACCTGGACTGGTTCCAGAACCGACTTTGTAGATTTAGCAGGAAGCCCAGGAGGTGAGAAGCTGCTGGGTGACTTGCAGGTGAGATTTACCTGTTGTGGGGACTGGCCTACAATGAGCCAGTCGTCTAGATAGGGAAAAACAGCAATCCTTGCCTCCTTAAGTGAGCCACTGCTACTGCCAGACATTTTGTGAATACCTTGGGGCAGAGGTCAAGCCGAGGGCATTGCTCTGAACTGGTAATGACCTGAGGGCAGTTCGAATCTGAGGTACTTTGGTGGAAGCTTCTGATTGGGACGTGAAAACAGGCATCCTTGAGGTCCAGGAAGCTAGCCAGTCCCCTGGCCTTAGAGAAGGTAAAATCATTGCCAGAGTTACTATTCTGAACTTTGGTTTCAAAAGATGCTTGTTCAGATATCTGAGGTCTAAGATGGGCCGCCATTCTCCTGTCTTTTGGGGTAAGGAAGTAGGAATACAGACCCCTGCCCTGGTGAGGGGAGGAACCCTTTCTACTGCTCTGAGAGCCAACAGGGTTGAGACCGCTGCGTCTAGAGCAAGGGTCTCTAAAGAACTTGCAGGTAGAAAAAGCCTGGCTCTCATCTTGGGAACTTTTGAAGCTGAGAACCAGACCCTGGCTTACTACTTCCAGAACCCACTTGTCTGAGGTTAAAGACACCCAGTTCTGACTGGAAGTAAGCCAACCTGCCCCTACTGGTAAAGGAGAACACCGCGCTGGGCACCCCATCAGGTGCCTGCTTGGCAGGTGCTTTAGGCTGAGGGGTGGGAGCAGGCCTGCCCACACCCCGTCTGACTCTGCCTCTGAAGAACCCCTCTGAGCATAAGCAGAGGAGGCCTGAGTTTGGTAGAAAGGCCTGTGGAAGGCCTACCCCTACCCCTGGGGTGTGCCTCTGGGGAGTGGCTTGCCGCTCCTTAGCTTGGGCACTTTTGTAAGTAGTCCTATATTCATCCATCTTTTATATAATTCTCTGTCTGCTCCCCAAACAGAGAATTTCCTACAAGGAAAATCCATAGCCTTAGTCTGGGTATCCTGTGAGAGGCTAGTACACCTGAGCCAGGCCAACCTATGAAAAGCTACAGATGTGGCCATGACTCTAGAGGAGACATCATTAACATCCACAGCAGCATGAAACTGCACCTTAGAAGCCTCAATGCCATCAGCCACCTGTTCCAGCTCGCTGCAAGCTGGCCATGGGTTTGTTTGGCTAATTCCATAACAGTATCCCATCTAGATTTCTGATACCTTGCTACATAAGCCATATAATTTGCTTGCCTGAGTCCCAAGGAGGCTGCCATGTACTGTTTTTGCCATGGCATCAATCTTCCTGGAATCCTTGTCAGGAGGATGTGCAGCCAGGGAATATTAGTTTTATCACAAGCTACAGCCTGAACTACCCAACATGACTGCACTGCTGAAAGGAATTCTGTATCAGGACCTGACAATGTGTACCTTCTGTCCATCTTTTTATCTACAGGAGGCACAGAATTAGGAATTTTTAAGATTTTTATTGTTTGTTTCCTAAAAGACTTATGCAAAGGAATAGACAATCTCCTAGACTCTGGAATATCCATCATTTCTACAAAATCAGGCTCCTCTTGCTCATCACAGCTTCTTCAAAAGGAAGCTGGAGGGTTTCAACAACTTTTGTAAAACATAAAATGAGAGGGGACTCAGAAAGCATGAGGGAGATTCTAAAAGGTCTGTCTGGAAATGTCCGGTTCAATGGGCACACCAGACCCTCCCAGTCACATTCATACTGTTCATAATCATCCTCCCCTCCTCTGGTTCATAAAACTCCTCAACATCATATTCTTGAACCGATGGAACCGGACAAACCGACCTTTTACCAGACAGTGGTGGTTGGACCGGGACCGGAGACAGTGACTGGACAATTTGAATAGCTCTTGCTATCTCTGCAGCAGTTGGAGAAGGGATTTTGGACTCCAAACCTGCTGACTTCCTTATTCTCTTTACTGGAACTGGTTCCTCCGAACCAGCTTTTCTTTTGCCGAGGAAGTCTCACCCTGGTCAGAGGGCACTCCTCCAATTCGGTTGGCACGAACCGGCTAGCCATCCGGGTCAGCGGACTTTTGGCCTCTGTTCCTGAGCATGCCCAATCTCTTTTCCAGGGTGGCTGCAGGGAAATTCTTACAAATCTGGCAGTCTGACTGGAGGTGGTCAAACCCCAGACAATAAATACATGTGGTATGTGGGTCAGCCTTGGCAAAGACTTCCCCACTGACACACAGTGTTGAAACCAGTGGGCCTGGTTTTTCTTTTTGGGTTTCTCAGACATAATGCCAGCTAACCAGAAAAACTTGCCCTTTGACAGGCGGTACCAGGCAAGACACCCTGCCGGTTCCTAACCGTGTCACGGGTATTGAAAAAGCATAAATCCGTTTTTTTAGAACCGATAAGAACGGGAACCGCCTCTAAAATGACAAGCTTTAAAATTTTAAGCTTTTAACCAGCTGATCGGTTCAAAACCGAACCGATAAACTTACAAGTTCCACACAGAAAATACAATTTTAAATTACTTACGATACCACAGACAGAGCTTGAACGAACGGTTTTGCGGTTAAAATAAAACTATTCTCGGTTGAATCGAACAGAAAACACTATTTAAACCGAGAAATGAACCAAGCAGTAGGAGAAATCTCGGAGCGACTTTCAGTGAGGCGGAGTAAAGAATCTGACAGTTCAGGTTTGAAACTACACAGACAGAGCTTCTATCTTAGAGCTCGTGCTCAAAGTTCCATTCATGGAATGGATTTAACTATTTCACCTCCGAACAATTCTGGTGGTGGGGCAAACTACAACTTGTCATAATATAGCAAGACTTCATGTTGTTTGAAGAAGCCAGTTCCATAAGAACCCTTGCCCTTTCTAGAGGAAGAAAGGCTCTTGCTCTGAGTGTGTCCAGTTCTGCCCTATAAAGGTAAGAAGCTGGACTGGTTCGAAACCGACTTGGGAAGGTTGAGAAGAAATCCTAAGAAGTGAGCACTTGCTGGGTCACTTGTAGGTGAGACTTGACTTGGTCTGGAGACTGACCCACTATTAGTGTCGTCCAGATAAGGAAATATGGAAATCTTTGCCTTCCTAGAAAGACAACTACTACTGCCAGGCACTTTGTGAAAACCCTTGGGGCTGAGGTTAGGCCAAAGGGCATTACTCTGAACTGTTAGTGGCCTGAGGCAACTTGAACCTGAGGTACTTTCTGTGGGAGCACCTGATGGGAATGTGTAGGCATCTTTGAAGTCAGGAGGCTAGCTAGTCCCTGGCCTTAGACAGGGAAGGATTATTCCCAGAGTTATCATCTTGAACTTTGGTTTTAAAGATGTTTGTTTAGATATCTTAGGTCTAGGATGGTCGCCACTCTCCTGTCTTTTTGGGGTCAGGAAGTACCTGAAGTACAGTCCTTTGCCCCAGTTTAGGTAGGTACTCTCTATAGCTTTTAAAGCTAGGAGGCGAAACCTCTGCCTCTAGGGCAAGGGTTTCGAGAGATTTGCAGGTGGAAAAGATCTGGCTCTCATCTTTGGAAATTTTCTGAAGCTGAGAACCAGGCCCTACTTACTACTTCCAGGACCCACTTGTCTGATGTAATAGACATCCAGTCCTGGACAAAGTAAGCCAGCCTGCCCCTACTGGAATAGGAGAGTCGACCTGGGCAGGCCCATCAGGGTGTCTGCTTGGCAGGGGCTTTAGGCTAAGGAGTGGATGCAGCCCTGCTCATCCCCTTCTGCCTCTCCCTCTGAAGAACCCCTCTGAGAAAGGAAGTACAGGCCTGTGCTTGGTAAAAGGCCTTTGAAAGGCCTGCCCCTGCCCCTAGACTGCTGCCTTTGAGGAGTTGCTTGCCTTTCCTTGGCCTGAGCACTCCTATAAGTGGTCCTGTACTCATCCATTTTCTTCATGTAATTCTCCGTTTGCTCCCCAAACAGAGAATTACCCACTACAGGAAAATCCATGGCCTTAGCCTGGGTGTCCTGTGAGAGGCTAGTACATCTGAGCCAAGCCATCCTCCGAAGAGCCACAGATGTAGCCATGACTCTTGATGACACATCATTAGAGTCCACAGCAGCATGAAACTGAACTTTAGATGCCTCAATCCCATCTGCAGCCACCACCTCCAGTTCCTTGGCTAGCTGGGGAAGCCTGTTGTACCAGTGCCAGTACAGTGTCCCACCTGGACTTCTGGCACCTGGCTGTAATAGCCATGTCACTACCTCCAGTCCCAAAGAGATGCCATGTACTGCTTCTTTGCCATGGCATCAATCTTCCTGGAGTCCTTGTCAGGGGTGTGAAGCCAAGGAATATTTTCCTTGTCACAGGCAGCAGCCTGCACTACTAACATGGCTGCATTGCTGATATAAGAACTCCGTATCTGAGCCTGAAAGTGTATACCTCTTGTCCATTCTTCTATCCACAGGAGGTATAGTGTTAGCAGACTAAGATTTTTGTGTCTGTTTCCCAAAAGATTTATGGAGGGAATAGACAGTCTCCTGGACTCTGGGATGTCCATCATCTCTACATAATCAGGCTCCTCATAGGAAGCTGGAGGGTTTCAGCCACCTTTGTGTAAAACATAAAGTGAGAAGGGACTCAGAAAGCCTAGGAGGAAACACCTGAAGTTCTGTCTGAGGAGAAGTCCGGTTCCACAGGCACATCTAGACCCTCACTTACATCTTCATTCTCAAATTCCCTTCCTCTTCAAATTCCGGTTCATAAAAATCTTCAAGGGCATAATCTTGAACCTGGGGAACCAACTGAACAGACCCCTGACCGAAGGAGCGGATCGGTCGGGCAGACGGAGCGATTCCACAATCTAGAATCGCTCTGGCCATCTCTTCAGCAGTCGGAACATGAACCTCTGGATCCGAACGGTCGATTTATCTTTTCGCGCTTTCTTTTTGTCAGAACCGATCCCTAGAAATTGGCTCTCCTTTTGCCCGAAGAAGTATCGCCCTGGTCAGAGGGTTCGGTGAGCTAAACCAGGCTGGCCATCCAGGTCAGCGGACTTCTCGACCTCCTTTTCCCTCAGTCTACCTAATCTCTTCTCAAGGGTAGATTTGGGAAGATTTTACATATTGGCAGTCTGAATCGGGGTGGTCAAACCCCAGACAATAAACACAGGTGGTGTGGGGATCGGCCTTAGCAAAGACCTCCCACCACTCACTGCAGTGTTGAAGCCCAGTGGGCGGTTTTCTTCTTGAGTTTCTCAGACATGGCCAACCTAACCAACTTACCTTTTTAAGCAACATGAGCAAGACTCCCTTATCGGTCCCCTAACAGTGTCACGGGTATTGGAAAAAACAGTTCAAAACATGTTTTTTTTTTTTTTTTTTTTTTAGAACCGATAAGAACCGTAACCACACACTAAGTAAACACACAAATTTCACTAACAAATGGCGGTTCAGCTGAACCGAGCCGCACTTTACAAGTTCCACACAGAAACAGAACAATTCCTATCTGGTATTCACGGCACCACAGACAGAGACTTAACCGACTATGCGGACATTTTTTGGTTTAAAACCGTGAAACTGAAAACTTTAACCGACTTTCGAACCGAGCTGAAGAAGAAATCTCCAGAGCGACCGTTCAGGAGGTGGATAAAGAATCTGCGGTTTAAGTTCAAACCACTCCAGACAGAGACTTCAACAGAGCTCGAGCTCAGCATTCCATGCCCTGCATAGAAAGTTAACTCTCTGTTCTCGGGCAGTTCAAAGGTTGGGAATCATTGCAACTGTCAGAATACAGCAAGACTTCATGTTGTTTGAAAGGTGATTCCGTGCAGTGACCACGAAATCACCTTTCAGGACGATTAACGCCATGACAGTGAAAAATTCATGAGAAGAAGTCCCAAAACCCCATGTTGAAAATCTAGTGCAAAATTCCAAAAATGCCGAGATATGCATCAAAGTTGAAACAACCCTATTTATTCCATTATACAGCTTACCGGCATTTCCTCAGTTAGCAGTCAGCTTTGAAGAGTGCAGGCGTGTTCCCAGTCCACGAAGATCATCACGTCGGACTCCGGAGGTAAGTATGGGGTGGAGTGCGGGGAGGAAGGGTGCGCAGTGGTGGATGCAGGTTGTAGGAGGGGGGCAGGAGATGGCGAAGGACCGTTTTTGTTTTACAGGGTTTAAAAAAAAAAAAAAGGCGTCAGGGACAGTTTTCATTTTCAGGTGGGATTTCTCCAGCGTGCCACCTCAGTGTTTGTGGGTGGGGGTTGCTTTAGCCGACAGGGAATTGGGCACCCCTGGCCGGCACATAACAAATGGGGCGCATGATGCCGATGGGGAGTGGGCTCCCCGTCGGCAAAATACAGGGAGTAAAAGCCGATGGGGATTGGGCCCCGTCGGCAAAGAAAAACTGTTGGAGGGCGCATGCTGGCGAGAGTTGAGCACCCCCTCGGCAATCAACAAAAGGAGGACACATTATGCCGACCAGTGGTGGGCTCCCCGTCGGCATTGTGACAGGCAGCAGTCACTGCCGTCATGTTGCCTGCACCATGGGAGGCATGTAATGGTCACGCTGCATGAGAGCTTCGCTCTCATTGTAGTGGACCTTTCTTTGTTGTGATGGCCACATTAGGCATGCATGAGGTCAGTACCTCCTGCTGCCTGAATGGGGAATGAGGGATGCACCTTCTGATGTGTGCCCTGCGTTAGTAACCAGTGACGCCTTCAAATCTGCTACTACTGCAATATGTTGGCTGCTGGCGTGAGCCAACATAAAAAGGTTAGCAGCAACTGAGGAAGTTTGGTATAGCAGGCAGCTGCTGGCCTTCTGTGCCCTCCTAGGTCCAGACCACTTTAGTACCAGCTGCCCTTTGGTGCCCTTCTAGGTGCCGCTAGCTAAATGATTTTCTAGGCTATACTTCTGTGCCTGGCTAGGCACAGCCAAATTAAAAGCCTTTCCTGGGCTGCAAACTAAATGCCCATGCAGTGCAGCCCTCAAAACACAGTCCTCCCCACACTACAGGAAGCACCATAGTGTGCTGCTCCAGCCCTCCTATATAGTACTAAATGCACTACCCTCTCCCCACTGGTATCAGTGTTTTACCTTTAAATAATATAAGGACCAGAGACACTGAGGGTTGAGGCACTGGGCACCACACCGCCACCACGCTGGCAACAAGGGTTCAGGAATGAGCCTGGGTTGTCATAGGTCGGTGGGGGCAAGGAGTGGGATCGAGCTGCTGCGAGGCGCTCTAGTCTCCCAGGGAGGAATGAGGGGTTTCCCAGCCCTTGGCTGCCACCTCATGGAGGACGGATGACAGTTCAGGCTACGTGGGAGCTCAGCAATTGCCAGGGAAGAGGCAGAAGGGTCTAAGCCTGCTTCACGGGGTGCATGTGCAGCTCACATACACGCACAGCCGTGTGCTGGAGTCCGGGAACAACAGAAAGGAAACGGGGTAAAACCTATAAACTGCAAATTAAAAATATAGAAAATATAAGGCACTCCTAGAGTGCAACTGGGTATCCAGGCATGGAAGCAGTATAGGCCCAAAGTTACATGTGGTTTGCGGCAGTGGTGCACGTTAAGATAAACCATTACCAGTATTTACTGAAATAGTAAAATCCCCAAAAGCCAAGCGCCATAAATGATATCCCAACTAGTTTTCAGTGTCCCACCTGCAAGCTCAAGCCCTGGATTTTCTCATGGTTCTGGAACCAGAGGATCTCCCTCGCTAGCAAAAGGATTACTGACGCCATGGCGGACCTTCTCAGCAGTCATCCAGTTTCCTCCGCTTCTCCCTACGACTCTCTCACTTTGTGTCAGGGCTGGAAGTGCAGTTTGGAGGTTCAACTGTCCTCCAGTCGGTCAGGCCACTGGGAGTCTGAACCACCCTTTATTACGTTGAGGCATCCAGTCCTATGGGTGGTGACAGCCTGGTACTGGTCTAGGGAGCCCAATGGATGGATCCACAGCTATCTTGGTGGGCAACCAACAGTCTCTCCCTCTGCAGCTGGCAGTGTTAGAGCTTGCTTTCATGCTTGGCTCAGCACGAAGCTTCCCTTTGCAACTGGGGGTCTGCTTTGGATGTTTCAGTTCCTCTTTACCAACAGGCGAGCAGTCTCTTGCAGCACAGCTCTCTGCAGTACTTGGCGGTCCTACTTGACAGAGGCGTCACACATACCTGCCTTGAGGGCAGGTCAGCCCCTATGGCTTACAGGAAACAGCTGGGTTGACTGTCTGAAAAGGCTGTCAATCAGATCAGGCAGTACTAGAGATGAATTTTAACAGGCAATCCCTGGCTGGAAAAGCACCCGAAATAGCAAGGTTCATCAACGGATCATGAGCCTTTGCGACTTTATTTGCAGGCAAACATTCCTAAATGGGAATTATCTCACCATCCAACCCCATCACCACAGCAACACAGGTCAAAGGGGTAAAACATGACTACTGATTTGTAGTCCAAAGGCAGTTTTCCATAAAAGTCTTCATTTACAGAAAATTCCAAGTTTAAGCACCTATCCACTCCCCAAACCGAGGGTGCAAACTTACAACAGGTGGGGTCAGCACACAGATAGGGCAATACCTTGTCCTGTCGCCAACATAGTAGTGTTGATGCCTTTAATGTATGAGCAGCCAGTGAGTCTTAAAGGCATGGTAACCCAGAGGGGTTATGCAGACAATACATGAAACATGTTGAACTGTGTATAAATATTACATTTTCAAAGCTTTCACAACCATAACACACCTATATGTATGGATATGGCAGCCACTTGTGCCTAGTGGGCCTTACCCGTTACCAAAGACTAAAAGAAAAATTACTCACCTTAGTAATGTTTCTTCTAATGGAGTCTTGCTATATTATGACAATTGCAGTTTGTCCCACCATTAGAACTGCCCGGAGGTGAAATAGTTAAATTCCATGCCAGGCATGGAACTTGGGCAGCTCGGTTAGAGAAGCTCTGTCTGTGTAGTTTCAAACTGAAACTGTCAGATCTTCTGAGCAAAAACTCACTAAGGTTCTGTGTGGAAGCTGTAACCTACACTAGCCAACTGGCTACTTAAATATTAACACACATTCCTGGTCCCAACACAAAGACTCAAGTCAGGGGCCAGAAAATAAAATAAGATAAGATAAGGTAAAACAAAACACGACACCCCAAAAACCCCCAAGAAAAGGGTGGAAAAATATAAAATGGACATAACCAAGTGCTCACACTGGACAGCCCACCCCATACCCAAGTAGAAGTTCTGAGAGGGGCAGGCTGGGGCAGGTCATACTATAGCAAGACTCCATTAGAAGAAACAACATTACTAAGGTGAGTAATTTTTCTTCAAACAACATGAAGTCTTGCTATATTATGACAATTGCAGACTACACAGCAGTACCTCCATGGAGGAGGGACAAAACCTACTTAGGGAATAGGCTCTGAAGCACGGCTGTGCTAAACCGAGCATCCCTCCTGGCCTGGACATCCAGGGAGTAATGCTTGGTGAAAGTGTGTACTGTTTTCCAAGTAGCTGCTTGACATATCTCTAAGATAGGGATGTCTCTGGCCAGCTAGAGACGCAGCTGTACCTCTGGTAGAGTGAGCCCTCAGGCCTGAAGGGGAACCTTCCCAGTTTTTGATAACAAAATTGGATACAAGAGACAATCCACCTGGCAATGGATCTCTTAGTGGCAGGTTTCCTTTCCCAACCTCACCATAATTGAGAAAAAGTTGGAGGATTCGAACCTGTGACCCTTTGCAGCTCTATATAGTAACTTAGGGCCCTCTTAACATCTAAACTGTGCAACCTCCTCTCACCAGAGGAGGAAGGGTCAGTGAAGAACACTGGAAGGAGATAGATTGATTAAGATGGAAATCTGAAACTACCTTAGGCAAAACTTCCTGTTAGTCCTAAGGACTACCTTATCCCTGTGGAAGGAGATAGAGTCAGTCTCTACTGACAAAGCTTGTAACTCACTTATGCACCTGGCAGAAGTGATAGCTACTAGGAAAACAGTTTTCCAAGTCAAGTACTTAAGCTCTGCAGAAGACAGAGGTTCAAAGGGGTTGCATCAACTGAGCAATGCAAACATTAAGATCCCAGGCAGGGGCGGGTCCCTGAAAGGTGGATTAGTATGAAGTAATCCTTTAAAAACTTGGAGAATACAGGGTGAGCGGAAAGAGAGGAGGCTTTCCTGTTGAAATAAAGGCAGAGACAGCTGCCAAATGTACTTTCAGGGTAGCTGGTCTCAGACCCAAGAATTAAGATGGACCATATAGTCCAAAACAATGGGCAAGTCAGCAGATTCCGGGAAATATGTTTCCCAGAACACCAGATGGAAAACCTTTCCACTTAGGTTATAAGAAGCTCTAGTGGAAGGCTTCCTAGAAGCCTTCAGGATTTCAAGAACACCTTGAGAAAGGTGTAGGTCAGCAAATTCTAACTCCTCAAGAGCCAGGCCTTGAGGTTGAGGGATTTGAGATTGATACCAAACTCTCCCTGGGTACAGGTTAACAGGTTGTGATTCCTGGGAGACACAGGGAAGATGGACTGCTAAAGACAGAAGGAGGGTACCAGGGCTGTCTGGCCCAATCTGGAGCAATCAGAATCATCCTGCAAGGCTGGGATCTGATTTTGACTAGCACCTTGAATAGGAGGGAAGGGGAAAGGCGTATGAAACTTCCCTTCCCAATCTAGGAGAAAGGCATCCAGTGGGACTGAGCCCATCACTGGGGCCTGCAACAAAACATTGGAAGTTGGTGATTGTCTGGGGCTGCGAAAAGATCTGAGGGTGCCCCATCTGGCAAAAACTATCTCCAGTACTAGGGGATCCAGAGACCATTCGTGATGGCCCTGGGAAATCTGCTGAGAGCATCTGCCAGGACATTGTCCTTTCCTGGGAGGTGAACTGCTATGAGGGAAGTGTTCAGGGAATAAGCCAGAGACCACAACTTCATTGCCTCGGTGCACAAGGCCAAAGACCGAGTGCCCCCTTGTTTGTTGATGTACCACATTGTAGTGGTGTTGTCTGTTCTGACTTGTACCACTTTGTTCTGAACAGATGCAGAAAACACCTGAAGTGCTAGAAAAACAGCTCTGAGTTCCAGCAAATTGATGTGGAGCAGAGATTCCTGAGGGGACCACACTCCCTGGGTGGAGAGGTCACCCATGTGAGCTCCCCAACCCAGAGGGACCATCTATAGTAAGGGTCAAGGAGTGAGATAGGGGATGAAGGGGACCCCTAGTCTCAAATTGCTTGATCCTGCCACCACTGAAGGGCCTGGATCAGGGTTCGAGTCACTGGGATCAACTTGGAAAGGGATCTTTCCTTTGGGACCAGAAGGCTCTCAAATGAAACTGAATGTTCCTCATCTGAAACCTTGCTCCTTGCACTACAACTATGGAAGCAGCCATGTGTCCTAGTAGCTGTAAGAAGTGCCTTGCTGGTCGAGAGACCTGCAGGGTGAAGGAGGAGGCCAGGGCCACTAGGTTCCTTACCCTTTCTAGGGGCAGGAAGGCTCGGCCTGCTTTGTGTCCAATTCTGCACCTATAAAGGTGAGCACCTGGACAGGTTCCAGAACTGACTTTGGAAGGTTGAGAGAAAACCAGAGAGGTGAGCAGCTGCTGAGTAACTTGCAGGTGTGATTTGACCTGGTCTGGAGACTGACCCACAATGAGCCAGTCGTCTAGGTAGGGAAAGATGGCAATCTTTGCCTTCTTAAATGAACAACTGCTACTGCTAGACATTTTGTGAATACCCTTGGGGCAGAGGTAAGGCGAAGGGCATTGCTCTGAACTGGTAATGGCCTGAGGCAGTTCGAATCTGAGAATACGCTGGTGGGAGCTCTGATGAGAACATGGAAATAGGCATCCTTAAGGTCCAAGGAAGCTAGCCAGTCCCCTGGCCTTAGAGAAGGTAAAATCATTGCCAGGGTCACCATTTTGAATTTTGGTTTCAAAAGGTGCTTGTTTAGATATCTTAGGTCCAAGATGGGCCGCCATTCTCCTGTCTTTTGGGGTAAGGCAGTACCTGGAGTACAGACCCTTGCCCTGGTGTGGGAGAAACCCTTTCTACAGCTCTGAGAGCCAGGAGGGTTGAGACTTCTGTTTCTAAGGCAAAGGTCTCTAGAGGGTTTGCAGGTGGAAAAGATCTGATTCTCATCTTTGGAAATTTTTGAAGCTGAGAACCAGACCCAGTCACTACTTCCAGGACCCACTTGTCTGATGTTAGGGACTCCCAGTTCTGAACAAAGTAAGCCAACCTGCCCCTACAGGCAATGGAGAATCGGCTGGGCACCCCATCAGGGTGCCTGTTTGGCAGGGCTTTAGGCTGCGGGGTGGGAGCAGGCCTGCTTGCACCCCGCCTGCCTCTCCCTCTGAAGAACCCTCTCTGAGCATAAGCAGAGGAGGCCTGGGTTTGGTAAAGGCCTGTGAAAAGGCCTACCTCTACCCTGGGGTCTGCCTCTGAGGAGTGGCTTGCCGCTCCTTGGCCTGAGCACTCTTATAGGTTGTCCTATATTCATCCATTTTCTTCATATAATTCTCTGTCTGCTCCCAAACAGAGAATTTCCTACCACAGGAAAATCCATAGCCTTAGTCTGGGTATCCTGTGACAAGCTAGTACACCTGAGCCAAGCCAACCTACTAAAAGCCACAGATGTAGCCATGACTCTAGAGGATACATCATTAAATCCACAGCAGCATGCAACTGCACCTTGGATGCCTCAATACTATCAGCAGCCACCTGTTCCAGCTCCTTAGCAAGCTGGCCAGGGGCCTGTTTGTAAAAGCCATGACAGTGTCCCATCTAGATTTTGGTATCTTGCCACATAAGCCATGTAATTTGCTTGCCTGAGTCCCAAGGACGCTGCCATGTATTGTTTTTTGCCATGACATCAATCTTCCTGGAATCCTTGTCAGGAGGATGTAAGCCAAGGAATATTAGCCTTATCACAGGCTGCAGCCTGAACTACTCCAACATGACTGCATTGCTGTGACAGGGATTCTGTATCAGGACTCTGACAAAGTGTACCTCCTGTCCATCTTCTTGTCCACAGGAGGCACAGAATTAGGAGCTTTTAAAATTTTTATTGTTTGTTTCTAAATGACTTATGTAAGGATAGACAATCTCCTAGACTCGGGATATCCATAATTTCTACAAAATCAGGTTCCTCTTGTTATCCACAGCTTCCTCCAATGGAAGCTGGAGGGTTCAGCAACCTTTTATAAAACATAAAGTGAAGGGACTCAGAAAGTGTAGGGGAGATTCTAAAGGTCTGTCTGGGGAGATGTCGGTTCAATGGGCACACCCAGACTCTCAAAGTCACATTCATACTGTTCATAATCATCCTCCCCTCCTCTGGTTCGTAAAACTCTTCTACATCATATTCTTGAACTGGTGGAACCGGCCGAACCGACCTTTTACCAGACAGTGGCGGTTCGGACGGAACCGGAGAAAGTGACTGGACAATTTGTATAGCTCTTGCTATCTCTGCAGCAGTTGGAGAAGGAATTTTAGACTCCACACCTGCTGATTTCCTATTTTCTTTGCTGGAACTGGCTCCTCAGAGTCAGCTTTACGTTGCCGAGGAAGTCTCGCCTGGTCAGAGGGCACTCCCTCCATTGGTTGGCACCGAACCGGACTCATCCGGTCAGCAGACTTTTGGCCTCTCGTTCCCTGAGCCTGCCAACTCTCTTATCCAGGGTGGCTGCAGGGAAATTCTTACAAATCTGGCAGTCTGAATTGAGGTGGTCAAACCCCAGACAATATACACATGTGGTGTGTGGGTCAGCCTTGCAAAGGCTTCCCACAGAACACCACAGTGTTGAAACCCAGTGGGCCGGTTTTCTTTTGGGTTTCTCAGACATAATGCCAGCCTAACCAAAAACTTGCCCTTTAACGGCAGAGCTAGGCAAGACACCCTTATCGGTTCCCAACCGTGTCATGGTCGGAAAAACGTAATGAAATCCGTTTTTTTTAGAACCGATAAGAACCGGAACCGCACTCTAAAAGCTTTTAGATGCTTGATTTTTAGAGTTTTAAAACAACCTGATCAGTTCAAACCGAACGATAAACATTTACAAGTTCCACACAGAAATAAACCTGTCTATTACTTACAATACCACAGACAGAGCTTGAACCGATCGGTTTGTGGTTAAAATAATAATACTCGCGGTTGAATTTAACCGAGAAAACACTGTTTAAACAGAGAATGAACCGAGCAGTAGGAGAAATCTCGGGCGACTGTTCAGTGTAGCGGATAAAGAATCTGACAGTTTCAGTTTGAAACTACACAGACAGAGCTTCTCTAACCGAGCTTCGCTCCAAGTTCCATGCGTGGCATGGAATTTAACTATTTCATTTCCGGGCAGTTCTAATGGTGGGACAAACTGCAATTGTCATAATATAGCAAGACTTCATTTTGTTTGAAAAAAAATATATATATTTTTTTTATGCATGTCTGAGAAATACATCCAAAGGCATACCAAATTGTTTATTTCCAGATATGCATGGTAAGTTTTAGAATCCGAATTTAATCACCGTTGGATAAACACTACCTGTCAATCGTCCACCTTCAAAAAACAAATAAATACAATTATGTATAGATATTCTATTGTATGAACATGACATGCAGAGGACCTGTGTGATATATTATCTACACTCAATCGTGTTGATCTTGGGTACGTCAATCATGGCTTACACCACCTGTGAGGTTAACAAAGGTCAAACTGCTCTTGTGTAGATAACAAATGTATCACACAGGTCCCCACTGTATCTTCCCTATAGATAGTAGCTAGATACCTAAATAAGCAAGAAAAATTACTCACCTTAGTAATGTTGTTTCTTCTAATGGAGTCTTGCTATATTATGACTATTGCAGTTTGTCCCAACTTTAGAACTGCTCCGAGGTGAAAGAGTTAACTTCCATGCAGGGCATGGAACTTAAGCTTGAGTTCGGTTAGAAAAGCTCTGTCTGGGCTATTTCAAACTGAAACTGTCAGATCTTTACAAGCAAAACTCACTAAGGTTCTGTGTGAAGCTGTAACTCTACACTAGCCAACTGGCTACTTAAATATTAATACATTTTCCTGGTCCCAACACCAAGACTCAAGTCAGGGGACCAGAAAAGATAAGATAAGATAAGATAATCAAGATAAAATAAACACAACACCCAAACACGTCAAAAGAAGGGTGGAAAACATAAAAGGGCATCAATAAGTGCCAACAGTGGACTGCCCACCCATACCCAAAGTAGAGGTTCTGAGAGGGGCAGGCTGGGGAGGTCATCATATAGCAAGACTCCATTAGAAGGAACAACATTACTAAGGTGAGTAATTTTTCTTCTAACAACATGAAGTCTTGCTATATTATGACTATTGCAGACTACACAGCAGTACCTCCATGGAGGAGGACAGAACCTACTTAGGAATAGGCTCTGAAGCACGGCTGTGCCAAACCGAGCATCCCTCCTGGCCTGGATATGCAGGGAATAATGCTTGGTGAAAGTGTGTACTGTTTTCCAAGTAGCTGCTTGACATATCTCTAAGATAGAGATGTCTCTGGCAGCAGCCAGAGACACAGCTGTACCTCTGGTAGAGTGAGCCCTCAGGCCTGAAGGGGAACCTACCCAGTTTTTGATAGCAAAATTGGATACAAGAGACAATCCACCTGGCAATGGATCTCTTAGTGGCAGGTTTCCTTTCCCAACCTCACCATAAGTGAGAAATAGTTGGAGGAGTCAAACCTGTGACCCTTGGTACGCTCTATGTAGTAACTTAGGGCCCTCTTAACATCTAGCTTGTGCAACCTCCTCTCACCAGAGGAGGAAGGGTCAGTGATAAACACTGGAAGTGAAATAGATTGATTAAGGTGGAAATCTGAAACCACCTTAGGCAAAACTTCCTGTTAGTCCGAGGACTACCTTATCCCTGTGAAAGGAAATAAAGTCAGTCTCCACTGACAAGCTTGTAACTCACTTATGCGCCTGGCAGAAGTGATGGCTACTAGAAATACAGTTTTCCAAGTCAAGTACTTAAGCTCTGCCGAAGACAGCGGTTCAAAGGGGGTTGCATCAGCTGAGCAATGCAAACATTAAGATCCCAGGCAGGGCAGGGTCCCTGAATGGTGGATTGGTATGAAGCAATCCCCTAAAAACTTGGAAAATACAGGGTGAGCAGAAAGAGAAGAGGGCTTCCTGCTGAAATAAAAGCAGAGACAGCTGCCAAATGCACTTTCAGGGTAGCTGGTCTCAGTCCCAAAGAATTAAGATGGACCATATAGTCCAAAACAGTGGGCAAATCAGCAGATTCCGGGAAATATGCTTCCCAGAACACCATATGGAAAACCTTTTCCACTTGGAGTTATAGGTAGCCCTAGTGGAAGGCTTCCTAGAAGCTTTCAAGATTTCAGGAACACCTTGAGAAAGTTGTAGATCAGCAACTCTAACTCCTCAAGAGCCAGGCCTTGAGGTTGAGGGATTTGAGATTCAGATACCAGACTCTCCCTGGGCACAGGTTAACAGATTGTGGTTCCTGGGAGACACAGGGAAGATGGACTGCTAAGGACAGAAGGAGTGGGTACCAGGGCTGCCTGGCCCAGTCTGGAGCAATCAGGATCATCTTGCAGGGCTGAGATCTGATTTTGACTAGCACCTTGAACAGGAGAGGGAAGGGGGGAGGCATAGAGAACTTCCCTTCCTAATCGAGGAGAAAGGCATCCAGGGGACTGAGCCCAACACTGGGGCCTGCAACAAAAAGTGGAAGTTGATGGTTGTCTGGGGCTGCAAAAGATCTATCTGAGGGGTGCCCCATCTGGCAAAAACTATCCCCAGTACTCAGGGATCCAGTGACCATTCGTGATGGCCCTGGGAAATCCTGCTGACAGCATCTGCCAGGACATTGTCCTTGCCTGGGAGGTGAACTGCTATGAGGAAGTGTTCAGGGAATAAGCCAGAGACCACAACTTCATCGCCTCGGTGCACAAGGTCAAGACCGAGTGCCCCTTTGTTTGTTGATGTACCACATTGTAGTGGTGTTGTCGGTTCTGACCTGTACCACTTTGTTCTGAACAGATGCAGAAAAAACCTGAAGTGCTAGAAAACAGCTCTGAGTTCCAACAGACTGATTTGGAGCAGAGATTCCTGAGGGGACCACAATCCCTGGGTGGAGAGGTCGCCCATGTGAGCTCCCATCCCAAGAGGGACGATCTGTAGTAAGGGTCAAGGAGTGAGATAGAGGGATGAAGGGCACCCTTGTCTCAGATTGCTCTGATCCAGCCACCACTGAAGGGCCTGGATCAGGGTTGAGTCACTGGGATCAACCTGGATAGGAATCTCTTCTTTGAGACCAAAGGCTCTCAAATGGAACTGAATGTCCCTCATCTGAAATCTTGCTCCTTGCACTACAGCTGTGGAAGCAGCCATGTGTCCTAGGAGCTGTAGAAATGCCTTGCTGGTCGAGAGACCTGCAGAGTGAAGGAGCAGGCCAGGGCCACCAGGGTCCTTACCCTTTCTAGGGAAGGAAGGCTCTGGCCTGCTTGTGTCCAGTTCTGCACCTATAAAGGTGAGTACCTGGACAGGTTCCAGAACTGACTCTGGAAGATTGAGAAGAAAGCCCAGAGAGGTAAGCAGCTGCTGAGTAACTTGCAGGTGTGATTTGACCTGGTCTGGAGACTGACCCACAATGAGCCAGTCGTCTAGGTAGGGAAAGATGGCAATCTTTTGCCTTCTTAAATGAGCAACTGCTACTGCCAGACATTTTGTGAATACCCTTGGGGCAGAGGTAAGGCCGAAGGGCATTGCTCTGAACTGATAATGGCCTGAGGGCAGTTCGATCGGAGGTACATTCAGTGGGAGCTTCTGATAAGAACATGGAAGTAGGCATCCCTGAGGTCCAGGAAGCTAGCCAGTCCCCTGGCCTTAGGGAGGGTAAAATCATTCCCAGAGTCACCATTTTGAATTTTGGTTTTAAAAGGTGCTTGTTCAGATATCTTAGGTCCAGGATGGCCGCCACTCTCCTGTCTTTTGGGGTAAGGAAGTACCTGGAGTACAGACCCTTGCCCTGGTGTAGGGGAGAAACCTTTCTCAGCTCTGAGAGCCAGGAGGGTTGAGACTTCTGTTTCCAAAGCAAGAGTCTCTAGAGGGTTTGCAGGTGGAAAGATCTGATTCTCATCTTTTGAAATTTTTGAAGCCGAGAACCAGACCCTGCTTACTACTTCCAGGACCCACTTGTCTGATGTTAAAGACTCCCAGTCCTGGATGAAGTAAGCCAGCCTGCCCACAGGTAATGGAGAACCGGCCCTGGGCATCCCATCAGGGTGCCTGTTTGCAGGGCTTTAGGCTGAGGGTGGGAGCAGGCCTGCTTGTGCCCGTCTGCCTCTCCCTCTGAACATAAGCTGAGAGGAGGCCTGGGTTTGGTAAAAGGCCTGTGAAAAGGCCTGCCTCTACCCCTGGGGCTGCCTCTGAGGAGTGGCTTGCCGTTCCTTGGCTTGTGCACTCCTATAAGTGGTTCTATATTCATCCATTTCTTCATATAATTCTCTGTCTGCTCCCAAACAGAGAATTTCCCACCACAGGAAAATCCATAGCCATAGCCTGGGTATCCTGTGACAAACTAGTACACCTGAGCCAAGCCAATCTCGAAAAGCCACAGATGTAGCCATGACTCTAGAGGATACATCATTAGAACCCACTGCAGCATGGAACTGCACCTTAGATGCCTCAATACCATCAGCAGCCACCTGCTCCAGCTCCTTGGCAAGCTGGCCAGGGGCCTGTTTGGCTAAAGCCATGACAGTATCCCATCTAGATTTTGGTATCTTACAACATAAGCCATATAATTTGCTTGTCTGAGTCCCAAGGGCGCTGCCATGTATATTTTTTTAGCCATGGCATCAATCTTCCTGGAGTCCTTGTCAGGAGGATGTGAAGCCAGGGAATATTAGCCTTATCACAGGCTGCAGCCTGAACTACCCCAGCATGGCTGCATTGCTGTGAAAGAAATTCTGTATCAGGACCTGACAAGTGTACCTCCTGTCCATCTTTTTATCCACAGGAGGCACAGAATTAGGAGCTTTAAAATTTTTATTGTTTGTTTCCTAAAAGATTTATGTAAAGGAATAGACAATCTCCTTGACTCTGGGATATCCATCATCTCTACAAAGTCAGGCTCCTCTTGCTCATCCACAGCTTCCTCAAAGGAAGCTGGAGGTTTCAACAACTTTTATAAAACAGAAAATGAGAAGGGACTCAGAAAGCCTAGGGAGATTCTCCTAAAGGTCTGTCTGGGGAGATGTCCGGTTCAATGGGCAGATCCAGACTTTCAAAATCACATTCACACTGTTCATAATCATCCTCCCCTCCTCTGGTTCATAAAACTCCTCTATATCATATTCTTGAACCGGTGGAACCGCCGAACTGACCTTTGCCAGATAGTCGGTTCGGACGGAACCGAGAAAGTGACTGGACAATTTGGATTGCCTGGCTATCTCTGCAGCAGTTGGAGAAGGAATTTTGACTCCACACCTGCTGGTTTTCTAGTTCTCTTTGCTGGAACTGGCTCCTCAGAGTCAGCTTTACGTTTGCTCGAGGAAGTCTGGCCCTGGTCAGAGGCACTCCCTCCGGTTCGGTTGGCACTGAACCGGCTGGTCATCCAGGTCAGCGGACTTTTTGCCTCGCCCCTGAGCCTACCAACTCTCTTATCTAGGGTAGTTGCAGGAAATTCTTGCAAATCTGGCAGTCTGCATTGAGGTGGTCAAACCCCAGACAATAAACATGGTGTGGGTCAGCCTTGGCAAAGGCTTCCCCACAGACACACAGTATTGAAACCCAGTGGGCCGGTTTTTCTTTGGTTTCTCAGACATAATGCCAGCCTAACCAAAAACTTGCTCTTTTTTCTCGGCAGTGCCAGGTAAGACACCTTATCGGTTCCCAACCGTGTCACGGGTCGTGGAAAAACGTAATGAAATCCATTTTTTTAGAACCGATAAGAACGAACCGCACTCTAAAAGTTTCTAAAAGCTTCAGGATAAAGTTTCAAAACAACCTGATCGGTTCAAACCGAACCGATAAACATTTACAAGTTCCACACAGAAATAAACCTATCTATTACTTACAATACCACAGACAAAGCTTGAACCGATCGGTTTACGATTAAAATAATAATAATCGCGTTGAATTTAACCGAGAAAAAACTGTTTAAACCGAGAAAATGAACGAGCAGTAGGAGGAATCTCCGGAGCGACTGTTCAATGAGGGGAAGTAAAGAATCTGACAGTTTCAGTTTGAAATAGCCCAGACAGAGTTTTTCTAACGAGTCAGCTCTAAGTTCCATGCCCTGCATGGAAGTTAACTCTTTCACCTCGGAGCAGTTCTAATGGTGGGACAAACTGCAACAGTCACAATATAGCAAGACTTCATGTTGTTTGAATAACCCAAGACAAGGTGTGTAGTCACTGAGGATTAATCAACACCTTGGGTGTGTTCTGAGGCACGAGGCCACAGGCAGAGTGCCCTTACTGCAGCCAGAGCGTTAATTCCCAATAACTACACACCCTGCATTGGGTTATTGTGCTTACAACATGGGTTATAACAAACACAGAAAACCCACAAAATGTTGGTTTTCTCGTGTTTAAAGACCAAAACAGATACTGTATCCTGCCACCTTGCAAAATAGTTCCTGACAAAGAATAGGCATTTCATTGATTTTATGCACATAGAAATGTCACAAATACTGTACTGACATGCTCTGTGACATTTCTTGTGCATACTATGCTGTGGTAGCGTGCTCACCATATGTACTTCCTAGCACACACACCACATGCACAAAGGGAGCTGCCAGACAGCAGCCTGCTCTCTGTCTCCA